>CM073759.1:167659699-169140900 GCA_037127475.1 Arma custos
ATATAAAGAATATCAACCTCTCGTATGTCAAGACTGGGTGCAAAGTGAGACTCTAATATCTCTCAGACTTCCTTGGCCGATCAGAACGCCACAGTTGACAAATTTAATTCAATACAACACTCAGGCGGATGTATCTTCTTTTTCATACAATTTTTATAGGACTTTCTGTGTGATCGGGATTATTATTTAGAAGTCTAATGATATCAGATATAAAAAGTAAACCGTCGATCGATCATTATCACAGTAATTGATCAGTGTGGATGATACACAACTAATCCGCACTTAAGAAGCAATTGTAACAGGCTATATAAACTAGGGAGCTCTTTCAGCTCGTCAGTTCGTCAAAATGATCTCTGCATTGTTTGTGGCCATCTTCTTCTGTCTTGCTTCGGCCCAGAGCAAGTCCATTAACATCAACGACATCGTCGACCTCAAGCTGCAATTGGCCAACAGGCTCTCTGTGAGTTCCAACAACACAGAAGTATCATACGGCACAGGATTCCTTGGACAGGTGCAGTACGAAGGTGCTGTTGGGATAGGCCTCGACTCCGTCTACAGATCTGGAGATTGCCTTATGCAATTCAACGGGGACAGTGTGACGTACGTCTACAACATCGGTCAGTCCATCCTTGCTACATTCTTCAGTAGGATCACGTATGGGGACATATCCGGATCAGGATACTATAGAGCCTTTAACAACTCACTGGAGTACTCCTACACAGTCAATTACTTCGGAACTACCTGCAACGTTCGCCTCCAAGCGCTCGCACTTAGCATGGAAAATGTCGAGGCATACATCCAGGATAACACGTGGAACTCGAAAGACGATTCAGAGTTTCAGACATTCGTGGAAAAAATACTCCTTCCTTCATTCAACAGAAAATTAGAAGAAAAATCAACAGCAATCGAATCCAATCTGGAAAACCTGTTTTGCTTGAAGCCCGGACAACAACAGCCTACTGAAGGATTAGATATTTTAAGACAATTTCTTTTCGAATAAATGCCCTAATATAATATTTAAAAATAAACATTTTTATATTTACTTATTTTACACATGATATCGATATTTTCGAAAATTTCTCTCTTTTTTTTGTAGCAAAGCATATAATTTTATACGAAATGTTATAAGATGATAAGTAATTAAATAAGAAATATGCAAAATTTCAATTACATGTTAATTAATAATTAAATACTTTGTATTATACGATTCGTTTGGTTATTTAAATACGAATTATTATTCGTTCAATATTTTATCTCCATTTCTTTTTTAAATACCTAGTAATTGATACTTCCCAAATAATAAGTAACAAAAACACATCAGAACACACTTATTACTGTATTACTGTATTGTAAATAATTAATTATTACATTAATGTTTGGTATTACTGATGTAACTAGTTCATTATATTAAAGTAATAAAATATTAACGGTATATGATGGTGGCAATATAGCTGTAATAGTAATAGAACATTAAGTCAGATAACTTATGACTTAAAAATCATTTGAATTCTACAATTCTAACATGAAATTGAGAACAAAATGTGTATCCATCATTCTATTTGTATTAAGGAATTATATTTGTCTAAAACAACGTAAATATATACTTTTTTTTCTACAGCTTTTTTACTACAGAAACATTAGGTATCATGTGGTTACCAAAATTTTATTTATAAGAGTATGTAAGAAACCAGGAATTAATACATAAAATATTTACAGAAAATATATGTTGTTTATATTCATTTATTTAATAAAATAATAGTGATGTAAAAATAGAAATTAAATACGATTAAATGTAAGTAGAATGAATTTATCTTCAAATAAAATAATACTAGTACGATTAAAAAAAAATTAGAAATTACTTTCCATAAAAAAAGTTTCCCGTCACATTCTTTTTATAAAATAAAACAATTTACAAACCCATAGATTACTATTATATTAAACTTAATAGAGGTAAGAATGGATTGAAAGACATATATAACGGATTTTTTATTTTTTCAGTTTTTCCGGTTACACCGTATTTATCTTCATATCTATGTTTTCATAACCTAGAGACTCTTTTAAATTTCTGACTGTCGTTGATTTAATAATTTCATAAATACCTCATGTATATAGAAGTAAAAAAATAATGAGTTTTCAGAATATATTCTTGCATGTATAACATGGAGGTGGTAAATCTGATGCTAGTTGAGTAAGGGAGGTAGTAAGGTGCATAAGAAGGTACGTATATCCTTTGAGGCGAGGGAAGGAATCCCTGAAGCAGGGAGGATAGATGGATCAGAGCCTACACTCTGCATTGTCTCATCCCGGATCACGAGCCGTCCTAACACCCGAAGAAACAATACTCTTATTTTATTACCAACCTGGCATAGCATATAAGTCTATCTAGTTTTTTATTATGTTTTTTCTTTATATTATATTTGTTAATAAGTAGGTCTAATAAAAATAAATAATAAATTCTAATTGTTAAAATATTTTTATCTTCATCAGATGAACTTATTAAAAAAAAAAGAATTAATTTTTCTATTATCGAATCACTTCTTAAATATCATATATTGGTACTTTTAACTATTGTTCTATTGAAGGTCAGCGGAGAGGGCTGTAAGTGCCATTTCTTCTAAACCTTCTATTTCTACGGAATAGTGCTACAGGTTTGTCCTATTCCTTTGTTACCAGTTCCTTTCAGAGGGTTTTCTGTCTAGAGATTTTGAAGACTCTAGAATCCCACTAAATTAAGTTTAAGCATCTGTAAAGAACTTTTTTGTCAAGTTTCATTGTAAATACACTGTTTTAATCTTATCCTATTATTTCTTATTATTTTGTTATTGTGTAATTCTTCTACTTATTTTATTGTTTGAATGCAACATAAAATTTGAATTCATTTGCTTGGATTCATTCATTTGTGAGGGAATATCGGTTTTAGCTCCATAGCCTTAAGGTTTAGGCGCCAAAAATGTACATAAGAAAATTATAGAATAATTTAAAAATTAAACGATTTAAAAATAGCATATAACGTGGAAAGCCTAGGAGAACATACTTCGAGTACTACCAAGGACTAGGTCAGTAAAGAAGCAAGACCCTGGCCCAGCTGAAGGAATGGCGAGAGGCCGAGATGTGTGGACAAGATGGGTGGAGGCTCCTCCGCGCTGAAGGCACAATAGGAGGAAGAGAAAGGAGAATAAGAAGAAATCAAGTTCATTTTAAAGTTTAGAAATAGTGGTTTCTGATAGATTTGTCGATGTCTAACAGGATGGTGTTGTCAAAAAAAAAAGGTTTAAACAGCTCAAAAGAGCTGAAGAAGAATGTCCATACAGCGGAAAACTGTGTTTATCTGAGAGATAGGGAGGGAGGACTAGGTAACGTGACCCACAAAACCACTTTTTTACCTATTTAGCTGGACTTTTGGCACTTCACAGCCACTTTATGGTCTTATTTTACATTTTATTTTGCATGGAACATCTAAAGGTATCACCATATGGGTTCAATTTGATTCCTCCTATTATAATAAGTTCGTGTGAAGAGTACTGAAAGATTCCATGGTCGATTTTGATCTTCTAAAAAATTGAGGAAAAACTTCGTTTATACTATGTGGTTTTAAAATAGTATATTAAATAAAACTAAAACCTCACACGCCACGGTGTTCAGGATGGACTATGATGATGGTATAAAAACTAGACTAAAATAAGTCATTTTTACCTGTTTGATTTCAGGGACTCGTTAAAGATCCCTGTCCTAATTAAACCTGGATAGGCAAAACTTAAGGCTCCAACTGTAGCATCATCCGATTAGCCATAACAACATAAAGTTACGTTAAATAAACAAACAAACGAAGGTTGTTTAGTGCAATTTTGAAAATATTTTTTTCGTGAATTTTCCAAGTTGGTACTAAGAATGTATTCCCCAAACATACAACCAAGCATACAAGTTGAAATGAGAAAGCGTGTGTCACGAGAGAGCAGGTGACAACTCTGCCGCTCTTGGAGTTAAGACATTATGGAAAGTGCACCAGCTTGTTCGACCGCAACTTGAGGCTAAGTTTATACGACCTACTTTTGCTCATGTTAGAGCTAACCAAGAACTGAACCATGTTTGAAGGAAAACACTTGAGTTATCTGTTAAAGTAATTTCATCATTAGTCGGCGGCTGGCAAATTCAAACGAGGATACCAAAGATATAAGATCCGCCAACTTAAAATAAAGATAGCAATATTTAAAAAAAAAATCGCAACTGAGGTTCAGTATATTATTATTATTTAATATAATTCTTATATTTTCTTATGCAATTGCGCATTCAGTAAATTTGATCCAAGTGTTTATATTTCTCTTCATTAATATTAAGTATTAATCTTAATTGGCAAATAGTTATTGATAATACGTGTATATAACACCAGTTATAATTTAATTTCGTAAATCGTAATTGAAACCTGATACGCCTTTCTGATGTAGTTGATGCTTTTTACCATCTAGACTGAAATTATTCACTTTCAGAAAATGAATTAAATAGAATATTGGACTTTAAAAAATGATTTAGAAATAATATAAAAATAACAATAATAAAAATATATTTAATAATAATAATAATTATATACAGGGAGATGAAAGACCTGGAAACTAAAATAAGAATCATTTTTTATAATTATCTGTCAATTTTTTGAGTTTTATACCGGTCGAGGGCCTATCTTTTCTCTTTAAAAATAATCAGTAGACTAAGATTCTACGGGCACATGGTAAGAATGAACTAAGGGATACTTTTTTTTTCCCTGGGGTTTTTTACAACTTAAGGAGTCATATCCCCAATATCCAAAAGCCACTGCTCTCTGTCCATCCAATCCCCCTCACGGAGACCTCTGGCTCCCATGCACTCCTCCACGTCCCCCATCCATTTCCTCTTTGGCCTTTCACGCTTACTTCTTTCAGTTATGAATTTTCTTTTGCCAGCGGTTTTCGTTCATGCACATTAAGTGGTCATACCACTTTAACCTTTTAGATCCGATCTGGTAAAGGATGTTCTGTTGACATCCGACCTTGTTTCTAATTGCTGTGTTTGACATCCGCTTGGTTCCCGATGTATCACAGCTTCTTCTCCAGAAATCCATTTCCATGGAAAGCAACCTATTCTCCGCCTTTTTCGTAAGTGTCCAAACCTCTGCTCCGTAAGTGGCTACGTTTTCTACGAAGGAATGGTAGATCTTCTTTTTAGTTTCCAATCTTACTTCCTTACTCCATAGAGTGGAATTTATCGAGCTTATTATTTATTCCCTATGTTTAATTTATGTTCGATGTGACCCTCACTACCTCCTCCAGAAGAGAGCCAGCATCCGAGGTACTTGAACTGTTTGCAAGTATTGAGTGTCCAGTCATCGATTTCAAGTGGTAAATTTGGAGCGTTGAAAACCATATACTCTTTTTTATTTTTACTGATTTTCCCCCATCTGGAATATGTGTCCAGCCACTTCCTCATCATATATCTCACGTCATCCGGATCCGATGCGATTATTACTTGATCGTCGGCATACTGCAAATTGTAGATGACATCCCCCATTTGAACACCCATTCTACCGCATGGGTCTTCAAGGGCTTTAATCTTCTCCAGTGTTTAAGTGCTCTATGTAAATGTTAAAAATCAGGGGTGAGATGCAGCAGTCCTGTTTCAAACCTTTGTTAATTGGAAAGCTTCTAGACACTATATCTCCTATTTTTATTGCTCCTATTATATTTTTATAGAGCCCTTGAATTTCTCTGATGAGATATCTCTTAACAGATGTATTTTCCAAAGCCTTCCACAGTTTCCCTAGAGGTACGGTATCGTAATCCTTGTGTAAATCAACAAATATCATGTGGAGTTCGCGGTTGTGGGCCATCTTTTCTTCTATAAGTTGTGAGGGCCTGAAGATGTGATCAGTGCATGATCTTCCAAATCGAAAACCCGCCTGTTCCTCGCTGATATCTTCCTTTAATTCATTTTCAATATGGTTTTTAATTATTTGGCCATATAATCTACTCAGTGAGCTCGTAACCATAATACCTCTGTAGTTTGAGCAATCCTTCGTTTGCCCTTTTTTGAAAACTGGGATGATACATCCTTGTTTCCATTCATTGGAGATCCCTCCACCATTCAACAGAAGTGTCATATTCTCTGCCAGTGCCATTTTGAGTTCGACTGGGCCTGCTTTAATTAATTCTATTGGAATAGAACCGGATTTACTATTTTTCATTTCATTGAGAGTTGAGTCCAGTTCAACAACTATTACTGGCGGTATATCTTCCTTATTCGATGTTATTTCATTCGATTTATTCCCAACGAATTCGGGTCGTTCTTCATGGAGTAATTCTCCAAAGTGATTCACCCATTGCTGCTCTTTAATCAATGGAAAGTTATCTCCACATCTTTTGGGATTTTTCAAATTTCTTAATGTCCTCGAAGCAGCACCAGACTTTTGTCCATCAATATAAGTGTCCACATACTTGCAGGTTTTTTCCCAATAGGCACCTACTGCCTTCCTTCTAATAATTTTTACTTTTTTACAAGCATTTTTATATTCCCTCAGATCATTCTCATTTTTAGAATTCAGCCATTTATTGTATAAACATTTTTTCTCTTGGACAGTCACCTCAGCATCCTCATTCCACCACGGTTTGTTTTTCCCTCTAACTTCTTTCCTCTCCTCTCCGACGGCTTCTAAAGCTGCGGCATGTATACACTCTACTATATTATCATAATATAGTTGATCAATCAACCCTCTCTCATCGTTCAATTACTCCATTAGACGGTTCTGGAACAGTCCTTTTACCGATTCTTGATTTGTCATACTCTCAATTGAGTATCGAATTGCTTTTCGAGAGTCTGAATTTTCTCTGGATTCTGGGGAATTTCTAAGATCGTGAGGTTCTAAATTTATAATACTCTTTAGGAGAAAGTGATCAGACCCACATTCGGGCCATATCATCACTCTAACATCGTTCACCTTTATCCTAGTGGTGCGGCTGAGTATTATATAAACTCTGGGATACTTCACAAGAAAATCCATGAAAACAAGAATGTAGGAGGGTATCTGATCAAGAACACATGAGAGAGGAACATTAAAAATAACAGACAAAGACTGTCTAGATAGAAGACAATGCGGAAGGAAACTAAAAGGAATCAATATTCTTGTGGAAAATAAAGAAAAACAGAAGGGCACTGCGTGTTCAGAAGAAAGAAAGCAAAAGCACCCAGAAATGATGAGAAAATAATGGGAGAAAAGAAAGACGAAAATGATAAATGAAAAGTAATGGTATTCGCGTCGTCTTAAAAGGCCGTTTCGTGAAAAAAGATGTAAATTGACATAAATTAAAAAACTTAAATTCAAATAAACCCAGTAACTATACAAGAAAATAAATCAACTATTTTTCATTGATTTAAAATTTTAACAATATTACTTGGGTAAATTTATAGATTCCAATTTTATTCTGGAATCTTTGATTTTTTAAAGTATTTGTAGATGACTCATGTACTAACAAAAATAATAACAGATATTCGCACAAATAGAAAAAAAATCAATGATTCAGAAGGTAAAAATCAAAGAAATATTACGATATAAAACAGCCGAGAATAATATTCTGCTAATTTTCTGATAACAAAATGAACAATTATATATTATAACTTTTATGATCAACCATAATAAGGAACATGTTTTGTTTTAAAGTTTTTGTATCAACTCTGGCTATCGTTAACAGTTACTTTGACTGTCCTGCCGTCCTCCCTGCAGCTCTGCCGTTTCTCCTTTTATAGGTACAGGCCCAGGGAGACCCGGTAGAGGTCTCCCCAACCTGTTGAGTGACCCATCATATAACACTTGACAAAGTATGCATAAAACTTCTTGCTCAGGACTTTGACATAGTTATCTTAAAACCAATTTATTACTTGCTACTTATAATAAAATGTGATAACTTACTAACTGGCACTCCAGCCCTGGATGGAACTTGGCTTCACTGAAAATATTATGCCAGTCTCCTCTGGATTATCGGACACCGAGTTCTGTGATTTTCTTTTCCACGTCATGGAGCCACCATCACCCAGATTTTCATCCCCTCCTGTTGCCTACATACAACTCACCAAGTAGGGTCTTTTAGGAGATCTTTTATCCTGTATACATAGCCCAACTATTCTATTCTTCTTGCTTTATAATCTGAACTATGTCATAGGGCCTAAATAGCTCGTACGATTCGTTGTTTTTCCTGATTCTGTATTCACCCTCCATCAGTAGATGTCAATATATCTTCCTTAATATTATGCTTTCGAAGATTCTTAAAGCATTTACTGTAGGGATGCATAAGTTCTATTTTTCAGCTGAATATATAATGTATTATACAATAGGTGTCATAAGTGTCTTATACAATCTTATCTATGTAGCCCTTTTTGAACCGCTGTTAGTATTTTATTTTCATAGTTAATCTCTGCACCCAGGTATGCGAAGCTCTTGAGTTACCCTTTTAATTCATATAATTGTGTTTTTCTATCGTTAGTTTTTAATCTTACTTTTACAAAATTTAGTATTTTGTAAAATAAAAATTATTGCTAATAAGGATAATGTAAACGTTAAAGCCATCGCTTTGTTTTCTTTTACACATACAGTGTTATAGTTTCAGTTCAAAGGAGTCATTTCCAACTAATACCCCAAATAGAGGTTAAACAAATTTTGAATTGTAAGGGTTAAGGATTACAGGAAACCAGACATCTAAGGCCCATTATCTTTAGCGTAGACGACGTTAGATATATAGCATAAATTTAGCGGTTAGAGGTTCATTCAAAGCTTGGCTGATCTAATTGATACCAAGCCCATTGTGGGTGCCTAAAATAAACGGCGCCACTTAGATGAAAGAGCGGAGGGAATTAGTAAAGGGAAGAAAGCTTAGATGAAAGGAAGTGAAGCCCGAAGGTAATAAGGCTCAATAATCCAACCGGTCCTCTTCAAACAGCTCCAAGATTTACAGAGCAACAGAGGCTCTGCGTTTTACCAAAATGATCCTGCGATTGGCTCGCTAAGTGATTCTCTCTCTCACTTCGTTTGTTTAATTCATCAAATCGCTTTTGTCCTCAAAAGGAGGCTAGTCTAAAGCCCCGTCATCAAATTATTTCCAATCTGCATTTTTAGCGTTTGTCCCTATTCTAATTCAGTTTAATCTGAATCTCTTGAAGTCTCTGTTAACAATATATATCAATTCGACTAGCAGTTAATTGAGAAGTTTTCCTTTTTTCTTTAAAAATTATTAGGTGCAATAATTATTACATTAAACATAGTACAATGTGGAAGGACTTTTTCCCCTATGGGGAAATTGAGGTTTCCTTGAAGGAAAAATTTCCTTTAATTCGTTTTTCCATTTTCTTATATTTTCCTCCCTCAGCCATGGCGATGCATACTTTCCTCAATTCCTTGTATCCATCTTCATCCAATTGAAAATTAATTTGGCTATTTTCCTTCCTCCATTCTTCTGAGAGGACCTTCCTATTTCAATATTTTTCTCTCTATATTTTGTTGAATTTCCATTCGCTCTATAACATCGGCATTAGCCCTTCTTTCTAGTCTGGATACCCTGGCAGCTCTCATTCAATGATCTCATTAGCAAGTAGCTTTTTTCCTAAAGCAGCGCTTATTTTCCATGTCTCGGCTCCATATAGCAATATGCTTTCAATAATGTACTTATATTTGAGCTTCTTGGTACCTTTCATCATATTGCTCCAAATAACCGAGTTAAGCACACCATTGCTTCGCAGGTATATTTACATTTTGTTTTGTATCTTTTTCGGACGTTAATTACAGACCCCAAATTAGAGCAAGTGCCTATTGCCATTGTAAATATTTTTATTATTATTTATTATTCTCGGCCAAAGATCGACTACGTAACATCTGAGGTATGGTCCCTGAGACCTTTTGGTAGCCATTTCCTGAAATTTATCATCCTACCCTACCCTAGTATGGGAAATCCCTGAAGGACTAAGTAGCTTCCCATATTGTTAGCCCTATTACCTAGCACATCAAAAATAATTGTTTGGAATATTGATCCGTGTTTTCATGACGAAATTCATCATGATTTTCAGTCATTGATAGATGACTTGGAGAAAGAAGAAGCTGATATTTTAGAATCAGATCTAGATGACAGAGCCTGTAAAGAAACCAACTTACCAAACGAATTGATGGTTTAATATGCTCACTGTTCTCATTCTTTTGTACAATTATTGACCCACTAGCCTCTATAATTTCATCATTTACTCAACCCAAGATAATAATAATAATAAATTCTTTATTTATTCTGGGACAAGTCCCTTTAGAATAACATAACTGTACTTTATTGTGGGCTTTAGGGCCTAAGAGTACAAAGAAAAAAACAAGCAGAAAAGTCAGTCTATAAAGTTGATTAAATAATAATGAATAAAAAATAACTTCTTATAATAATGAAATAGAACCTAAATAAAATAAAATAATTACTAAAAAGAACTTATACCTTTATACATACACACTCTCACACACACACATACATGGAAGTGGTGTTTTAGGGGGATTTTCATGCAACCAGAGATGATTATTTTTCTGATTGAAGTTACCTCTTCTTTTGAAGGTAGCTTCATCTGTCCATAAAATTTCTCCTGAAAAGTGTGGATTGCTTGATTTAAATACCAATCTAAACAATTTCTTCATTGCCATAAATCTTGTGATAATAAATTTTATACCCGTTGATAATGATATGGGTGACGCCCATCTTCAATGAGAGTTCTCCATACTGTTGTTGGCGTAACATTTAATTCTGCTCCAGCTCTTCGTACACTGGCAGATCGATTATCAACAAAATATTGTAATACAGTCGCACTCCTTTCTTCATTTCGTAAAGGGTCTAAAATACCATCAGCATGTGGTAAGACAGCAAATGTGCCATTTTCTCTAAGACGTTGAAACGTAGAGTTAAAGGTATACTTACTAGGTAATCTTCTATTTGGAAATCGCATGGAATATTCACGACGGGCAGCATTGGCATACACACACGTTTATACTCATTCACACACACACACACACACACACACACACACACACACACACAAACATAAACACAACATATATACATACACACTCATACCCTCACATATACATACCAAACACCCATATATACATACGCATTTTATAAGATCAATAAACTTATTTTTTATTTTTTCTATGATTTACTGGTGTATAGTAGATTTCACGTTACTTCACATAAAAAATAAAAATGAATAAACAAAATAAATAATATTCTATTGATAATTTTATGTATGCTCTTCGGGCAACTGGAGGGATAGGAAGTAATCAACTAAGCGGGATTTGAAGGTAGGAGGGGTCTTGGAACACCAGATGGAAGAAGGGATAGAATTCCACAGGGAACAGGACCGAATCAGGAACGATCTGTTGAAAGCAACGGTTCGATGGGCCTCTATATACAAATCGGAAGGGTGTGAACGGGTATCACGGGAATGGATGGAGGATTTAAATTTCAGGAGCTCATAGATGTATAATGGACGGTGGGATTGGATAACTTGATGGATAAAGGATGCGAGGAAATACTTATGCGATTGGAAGGATACAACCACCTCAACTCTTCATAAAATCGGGAGACATGGGCGTCCCTCGGGATCCCGAAGGCAAAGCGTAGAAAGCAATTCATCAAGTTTTTGGCTTCGAGCTCCACAGAGACACCCCCATATACGCCGCAGCAGTAGTCGAAGTGGGGAATACAAAAGAGGTAACTGGAAGTATACGAGTTTCAAATGGAAATAGGTGACGGATGTAGTTTTGTCTCTTCAGGGTAGAAAAAGTACGGCGGGATATATTGGAGATATGATTTTTCTAGGAGAGGGATTAGTCTAAAGTGATTCCGAGGTTTTTGACTGTTAGTAAAAATTTGACGGGAACATTATTTAAGTACAGGATAGGGGAATGAGGAACTTATTTAAGGAGGTGATTCAAACCTATTACCAGCGCCTTTGTCTTCTTCGCATTCAGCCTCAACTTGTTAATCACTGCCCATTGACTAATTCGGTTCAGATCCTCTTGTATTTTTTCTGTGGCTAGTAATAGGTCGGATGTGGGAAAGGATAGGTACATTTGATAATCATTGGCGTAGACATGGTATTTGGAATGATAGATGAGTTGGGGAAGATCATATATATAAATTGAAAATAGAGTAGGGGACAGAGATGAGCCCTGAGGGACACCACAGGAGAGGGAGAGAGTCTTGGATGGAGGTTGGCCTGGAACGACAACAAACTGTGATCGGTTTGAGAGGAAGGATTTGAACGAGTGCAAGGCACTGTTGCATAAATCCAGGTTTTGATGTTTGGTCAGTAGGATGTTATGGTTAACTGTGACAAATGCTTTAGAGAAGTCTAGAAGGATAAGAATAGTTAGTTTTTGGTGTTCGATGGAAGTCTGGAGGTCATGGATTATTTTCAGGAGAGCGGATTGAGTTGAATGTCCAGACCGAAAGCCAGATATTGGCTCTGTACTAGGCGTTCTAGCTGTTTTGAAAGACTGGAAAGAAGGGAAATAGGGCGGAAATCTTGAGGTGAGGAAGGGTTCAAAATTTTGTTTAATGGTCGGATCAGGGCCGTTTTCCAAGAAGGGAATGAGGAAGTTTGAAAGGAGAAGTTATAGATGTGATAGAGTATGGGTATAAGGGTGGGAAGACAGGATTTTACTAGTTTTACTGGAATGTTATCAGGACCAAAATCATTGTTGCGGGATTTTAGGATAGCGGCAAGTATTTCATTAAATGAAAGTTTTCAGGATTGAAAAAATGATATTCGAAATCGGTAGAAAGTGAGGAATTGGGTGCAGTTGATGCATAAAGTAGTTATTGAAATCATCTGGGGTGGATGGGGGAGAACAGATGTGGTTAGATTCTGGTAGGGATAATTTTCGGAGTATTTTCATTTGGATTTGGGGTCCGGTGTGGTAGAAAGGGCGTTATGGAAGTAGAGGGATTTAGCACGTCGAACTGCGGCTTGGTTTTCATTACGTAATTGTTTGAAACTCACATAACCGCATGGCATACGAGTTCTCCAAAATTTGCGTCTTGCTGAATCCCTTCTCTTTATCACTTCTTTTATTTCGGGGGTCAGTCATGGCGCAGTAGGAAGCCGTAGGGTTCGGGTTTGCTGAGGAGCGTGATTGTCTAATAAGGTTAGTAGGTTTGAGGTGAAGGTAGAGCTCATAGGGTCTATGGAGTTGTAGGAGTAAATAATGTTCCAATGGACAGGATACAGGTCAGGTTGAAGTGATTAACAGGAGAGGAGGTCCAAATTTCGATATGATATGATTTTTTGAGTGAAGAACTTAACGGGTGGGATGAAAGGGCACAGGGTGCTGGGAAGAGGAAAGGATTTTCTTAGAAGAATCAGCGACGAAGAGGTCAAGTCAGGTGCCGGAATATTGTGTGTGATGCGTAGGAGATTAAGGTACGAAGTAAAGATTGAGGGAAAACACTAAGTCCGTAAGGAAAAGTTTATCATTGGATTCGCGGAGCATGTTAATATTAAAATCGCCGGATATAAATTGTTACAGTAAGTGGAGACAAGTTGGACAAGGGGGGGATTCAAAAAGATCGAATGGAACATGAGGAGGTCGGTAGACAACGGCATATGAAAGAGGAGAGGAATCAGTTAAGATCTCTACAAACATGTGTTCTAAGATACATACTTATAACGCAGCCAAAATGGAAACACAACACCGAAAGTTTTTGTAAGCCGAATCCGATGTCTCTCAAACAGTATTTATTTTTATTTTACTGAAGAAATATTGACACTCAATTTGTTATCACAATATATCGGACGAAAATGTACAAAAAATATCCGTATTTGTAGACATTTATTCCACACTTCTAATAATTACTGCGACGCATGGCATTTGTGTTCAATGATCGATTCTATTATTTTTTTTAATGATCGCTTACTATCCTTTTCCTTACTATGACGTATTTCAATTACGCATAAAGTAAAAAGTAGGTGATTTTAAATTATTTTTGTTAGCTTGAAAAACTATTAGGCTTGCAAACAATGATTGTTTATGTTTTAAGTGATATCTTGCCATCAGATAAATTTACTTATCTTTTCCTTATTGCAATATAGGTCGATAAAGTTCCTCAATGACCCAATTGACGTATGTTGCTATTTAAATCTTATTTATATTCGATCCATCCAAGCTAAGGTTCGAATATTCGAGTATTTATGAATTCGAGTTGCACCTTTATGAAATCATACAGACCTTTTTTTACTGCAACTAAAGACTAGATCTACGTTCCAACTGAGCGCTCACCAAATCATGCTTCCTTAAGAATTTTAAGCTTACAAAATTCTTATAATTCTATAATATGTAATAATATAATAGAAAATTCTGATAATATGCATTATAAAAACCACGGGATCATCACCATACATTTCCTTTACTGCGGTTTTTAGTATCAGGTTGCTATTGTTATGATTTAAATCTCATCTACAATAGATGATATATTTCTAATTAATTGTCATAATTGCATTATTAAAACATATAAACATTTTCACTTTAAATATTACAAAATGAATTAAAAAATTAATATTTTTTTTATTTTTTTTAACTTATATTAGTCCTTTATTTTGGAGCTATTTAAATAAAAAAGGTTTTAAGTTGAAATAACTAAGTAATTTCAACGATTGTTATGAACTTTAAGAAATTATTAAAATTGAATTATTATAGGCGCTTTTCTTGGAAATTATGCTAGCTTATAGCATCCTTAAACATTGGAAAATTTCATTTGAAATAACAATAACTTTATTGCTGAAGTTATCTGAAATAAATTCTCTTATTGAAATTATCTAAAAAGAATATATTGGTATATAAATCTTTATAACGTTTGTTGTTTTTAATGAAAACGTATCCATTTCATTAATAGTTAGTCCTATTAATTGATAATATTAGTTTTCAATTACTTATGTAAGTCTTGTGGTAACAATATTATCAATACTTTAAGAAAATTGTATCCACATTTATAAGCCTGGTAAAATAATGAATCGATCGCTCAGGAAGACTAATTGCTCACTCAGTGGGTTCTCTTAATTAGAGAAAACCAGGTAGTTGAGCTTGATCTTGGATAAGTCATCTCCCTGCACAACCGTTGTTCAATAAACAGTCATTGGTTGAAGTGGTAGTGTTTTTTTTTTTGTTTATACTCGTAATCATGCTATGTTTAAAGGTGGTGGATTCCGTTCTTGTATTCAATGTCATAGTTATATTTCATAGCTATAAGCTCCAAATTAATTACAACAGACTTAAATACAAGACTAATTTGGACTTACGTAGTAGAGCTGTAGGACTCCACTAAACCATCGAATTCCTCTCGTACCCAATTATTACAATCCGAAATCCTTCATAAAATCCCTGATACTTCTCTGTTTGTTATGAATAAACTCATCCATAATAACCTTAATGCCAATTTTGCTGAATTGGTTCGAAACCAATATCAACTCTTCCATGATAAACTTTATTCACAAACTCACAAGTTCCAAATCTAGCTTCTTCTTCAATTCCTGATAATCCTCCAAGGCGTCTGACAAGAAGTTAACTTCCTTAAGTTGAATTTGTTATTTGAGTACTACCTCTAGGTAGTTTCTCTAATTGTCTGTATCCATGCATGATATATCATTCCTGCCATTTACTTTGTTGTATTTCAATGAATAGATTAATTTTTAAAAAAATAATAGGGTGTATAAAGAAAAATGAACGATTTTCAATCAAATATTTGTATTATCTTTGATATCAAATACTAATAATGCTCAAAGTATAGTCCATTGTTATCTACCGGTATTAGCCATCTGCTGGGCCAATTGCTTGATACCACGCTGGCTGGGATGGCTGCCAATGATCTCTTGGTTCGGAATTTTCAACTTCCGCAAAATTATCAAGTTGTTTCCTTTAAAAAAAACGGCCATGGATCGAAACAAGTAGTAATCTGATGGTGCGAAGCCTGGACTATATGGTGGATGAGGAAGGAGTTCGAACCCATGAAGATCTTTACATTGTTTTGTTCGACGAGAAGTGTGAGGACAAGGACCAGTGTGAGGACCAGTCTATAGATCTTTTCTACCTTCCCAATGTTACATAGATGGTGACTAAAAGTACCTTTCGACATAACGCACTCCCTGGCAACTTCGTGAGTAACTGTTGATGAATTTGACCCAACAGCTTCCTGCAGAACCTCATCAATATCCACTAATGGTCGCCCTGAGCCTTTCTTCCTTTCCAACGTTATGTATCCACTACTAAATTTTTCAAACCTACGCCGCGCAGTGCGTTGGTCAAGGACACCATCTCGTAGGACACTGTCATGTTTCTTCTTTGAAACAAATAACTAAAGTGAGTCTTTTTTAAAAACAAACATAGAGTATGCTCTAAAGGGATTATTAAGTATAGGAAAGAATTAAATAGTATTATAATATTCACAGTCCTTTGATATCTTGAATTTGTAAAAACGGTATTTTTTTTTATACAAACTATTAGTTCGTTTAATATTGTTTAATATTGTCGTTGTTAAAATTTTCGTTGTGATATTTACTTTTATATAAAACAAAACAAAAATCCGAATGTCTCTAGTAATAGAGGGAACAGATCAAATCAATCAGCCCCAATACAATAATCATCCTGAAGGAAACTTTTCGCACTTCAATTAAGCCAGTAGCTTTTCTCCGAGCTTTTCGCTCCGACAGCTGAGCTACGTTTATTTCGGTAAACAGGAAACTTTTCGGAGAGGAAATAAATGAGTAAACAAGTCCCTTTGGATAGAAATAAAGGAATCTGAAGCGAAGGGTGTTTGAATAAGTTAGAGCCGAGAGGACGCAGTGGCGAGTCGAGCGACTGGCGCTACATTAAGAATATTGGCCGACACCTGGGACTTGTGTGGATCAATAGCCTGCCTTGACCGTCCCTTTTCCATACGATAGCTTTAACTTAATTACCGATGTCCGTGTCGGAAGTGATGGAGAAAAAACGCTGTAAAAACAGATTTTCTGGAATATTTCGAAGAACATGACTTTCTTCTATATCTACTTAGGGAGATCAAAAAGTAATACTAAATCAAATCAGAATATGCATTTTCTGCAATATAATTATAACGTATTACTTGTTTAAAATTGACGTAAAGTATTTAAAAATTAGTGTGGGGATATCCCAGTTGTATTGCGCTGAGTTGCCGAGCCGAAGACCTTGGGTTCATATCAGGCAGTGGCAGATAATCTATTAAATCTGTTAACAGCAGAGGATAGAACCTTTGGGATCTGAAGACTCACGATGCTCACCTAGCCTTTATAAAATCAATTGGTGGGAAAACCTGGCGATTGAGCTTAGGCTCCGACAAATCCTTTCCCTACACAGCCAGAGCCTTCCACTTGCTGAACCGAAGACACGTCTTAAGTTCTAACAGTACAGGTTTGTTATAATAATTTAAGAGGTTCAATTACTTAAATTTAAAAAAAATCATGAGAATTGCGGACAGAAGTGAAAATACAAAACATGGAATAACTGTGTTCTTTTTCGAATTTATAAATTAATTAAAGTCTGAATTATTTAAATTTTATAATTTGTAAATTCATATTGTTAATACTAGTCAGTTTTTTTGTCTTATTAATAATGTTTATTGCCTATTTAAACAGTATTCATTGCATTTTATATTTAATTAGATGGTTTTGTCTTATTAATTTTATTTTCTTCTATTTAAAATCAATATAATGGGGTATGGGGCCTTTGGAAGAAGAAACTTTGAAATACTTCCAAAAGTTATGAATAATTAAAAAAATCAAATTATGTAATAAAAGTTATCATGATGCAATGGCACTGTTTTCGACTAAAGTATTTTATGTGTCTGAAATATTGTAGAATTTTCAATTTTAAAATCTGTGCAAAAAAAGTCCGATCAAGCAACTCGAATTATGTTATACCACTCTAGTAAGCTATTCCATCAGCCACTATGAAATATTCATTGCACGATGTATTACAGATATCCAATATTATAAAAATAAATACTGTAAATATTTTTGACACAAATATCGGAATCAATTTTGGAAATATTCTTCAACAAATACTTTTTTTTTACATAAAATTTCCATTAGTACATTTACAGGACAAAAATAAGTACTGACTATTACTTGTATGTTGGTTAGTTGTTCCAAATTTGAGGTGTAAAACCGATTGGTCATCTACGCCTTAGCCCAGTTTAGTTTAGTACATGCATACTATTTATAATCGTTTTTCAGCAACAATTTTTATAAAGCCGTAATATAACAAAATAATAAAATAAAAGATATAAAAAAGAAAAAATAATTAAATAAAAATAAATGAAAAAATGTATATATAAAGAAAAATAAGAGAAAATAAAAAGTAGGAAATATATATATATATATATATATATATATATATATATATATATATATATATATATATTTCTTTATTAAACCTTCTTTTGATAGAAAGGTTAACGTAATTTTCCTAATTTCCTAATACCATGGATACATTGGCAGGTAGTCCTAGTCTATGCATCGATCTTTTGTAAAAGATACAGCCTTCGAAGATATGGGCTATTGTTAAGCTCTGGTTGCACTTAGGATAGGACATACAAGGCTTACACACGCTCACATAACACTAAAGAACACCCGCCAACATGCGAGACGCTTATATCGTCCCTGCCATTCCAACTATCGAATGTGAAAATCGGTACTTTTGAGGAGATTAAAAAAAAAAAGCAGTCATTCAAGTGAGTAATAAACCTTTTTCCAGTCAAAAATTTGTTTCTTTATTTAAAAATACGTTTCGACTTAATCAGTCATTTTCAATTTTCATTTCTTATAAGTCTATTTTTATTTAATTTAAATATTTTTACTCATAAATTTGTACATTATTAACCTAAATACAAAGAATAATCCAATAAATACATAATCATATGAAAACATGTCCTAAAATACTGAAAATAAGTATAGATACCTTTTAATAGATTGTCAATTAATTAAAATTTTCTTTTAATACTTGGAGTTTGTAATGTACTCCATGGTCATTATTAACATTAATGAATTGAACTTTGGACTGTTATGATAATTTATATTTCAACATTATTTTAATTTGTTTTCTCCTTAAAATATATAAGCATCATGAAAGGTAAAATAATATAAATTAGTAATGTGTAGTCTATATTGATCTATTTTCACTCTTTTATTTTAATTTATATTTATTTTAAACTGTTAATAGTACGAATATTAGAAGTTGAAAAAAAAAACAATGTTCTAAGGTTCTTGAGACAGGTTATGTTATCTGTGTTATCTAATAAGTTTAGAATTTTATATTTATTTATTTCATTTTTAACTTTAAAATCACTGATGAGTACAATTTACTTATTTCGTTAGATTCCTTTCTATCATTTACCACATTATCTATTTAGTCATTTATATATAATGCTTCTCAAATTATATAAATTAACATAACAGTCCAAAGTTCAATTCATAAATGTTAATAATGACCATGGAGTACATTACAAACTGCAAGTATTAAAAGAAAATTTTAATTAATTGACAATCTATTAAAAAGTATCTATACTTATTTTCAGCGTTTTAGGACATGTTTTTATGTATTTATTGGATTAGTATTTTTATTTAGATTAATAATGTACAAATTTATGAGTAAAAATATTTAAATTAAATAAAAATAGACCTATAAGAAAAGAAAATTGAAAATGACTGAATAAGTCAAAACGTATTTTTAAATAAAGAAAAAATTTTTTCACTGGAAAAAGGTTTTTTACTGACTTGAATGAATCATTCGAAAATATTTACTCCAGTCACATCAACAAGAGAATTAAAATGAAAAAAAAAAACAGTTTCAAGGTTCAATAAAAATTTGTGCTTATAGTCAAACCAATGACATTCGTTTAACATTGTTCTTGTGACTGATAGATGCCTCTATATCAATTTTATATCAATTATCAATCCTAAAGCCCCAGCTATAAGTCGAAAACGAAAACTGTTTTTTTTCACATTCGATACTTTGCGATAGCAGGGACGATATGTTCTCTATTCAAAAATAAGAGATTACAATTTATTGATATAAATTGGAAAGCTAAATATATTTATTTAAAATAACATTTCATGCTTAAGCCCATAGAATGTAAAGAAGAATGCCAAAAGGACATACAAGTTTAAGTAGTTGTTGAAATGATTAAATTGTTCTTGTTTTTTATGCTGAAATGTGGAAAACCCCTATAGTCATATATGCTTCTGGCTTACTATATAACATTTTGGCATATATTATAAATAAATATCACACACATACGCGCGCGAAAATTCATACTGAACGATAGAAAATATTCTGGTAGTTTTTGAACTAATGCTATAATTTAGGCCTTAAGCCTTACACAATAAAACTTTCTTTGTAACTTATGTTGATGGATAATTAATGTTTCCTTGTTTACTAACATGAAGATAAACCGAAATGTGCCTGCTGTGTGATGCACGCAACACACCAGATTTTTTGTTCAAGGTAACAATTATATTAAGATAGAAAATAAATTATATAATGTTTTTCATACATTAAAATTAACTCCCGAAAACCAATGCTAGTTTAGAAACACGGTTAAATCCTTTGTACTAGCCCTGTTCGGGGTAAATAATCCTTTTTAGTCCTCGGTTCGCATAATTTAAAACGAATAATAAATATTAATGAAGGTAAAACCACGTTTAGTGCTCTGCTAAACCCGGAATTGAATTGCTTACGGTTTCGTTAGGCTAAACGCTCAGTGATGCTGTCACATTCATCTTCTCCCTGCGTTCGTACAAATAAAACATGAGATCATATATTATAAAAATGAAATCATATTTGTATATCATTACAATAGTATCCATACCACAGTATCATACACAATATCATTGTACATTAAATCCTTCATTAATACACATGTACATTAAATCATAGATCATTAAATCCTTTATTACGGAATGCTTACAGAAATCAAATTTATTTCAGACAATAAAAAAATAATAATAAAAAAAATCTGAATTTGCCAAAAAGTTAGTATTGATGTTTTCATAGAGTTCTCCATTCTGAACTTATTAAATATATTTGTGCGGTGTTTTTCAATCTATATGTGAAAATTTACACATTTTTATAAATGACAATAACATAAAAATGTATCGTAAAATGTATTGGTTTTTGGTCATCGTTAAGCATATATATCTAGAAATTCTCTTTATGTAGTACTTTTTCTAACTTATTACTGCCTTATTTTATTCTTATTGTTTATTTTTTATGTTATAGGAAAAGTGTTGATATATTTTCCGGAAGGAAACTGTTCTTCCAGACAGATTCCTGGACAGGATTAGATAGCGGCCTGGAGGGGACAGTATTTCCTCGCCAGTCCTTTCTTATTTCACGCCCCGGCAACCACTCCCCCCCCCCGCCCACAAATAGGCTTCATCATTTCTCCTCCCTCTCTTAGGCACCGCACTAACAGTCCGCTCTTATGTCCTCCGTCTCAAAGGGCCCTTTATGTCCTTATTAGATCAGGGCCTCTTGTTTGTAATGATATTAATCATATATATATATATATATATATATATATATATATATATATATATATATATATATATATATATGTTTCGATGCGACAAACAACTGAAAAGGTTCTTAGAAAGATAAAGAGCTCTCCATCTGCTTTACGGACCTCCAAGAGGCTTTTGGCTGAGGAAGGAAAGAAGACTGAAGGGAGTATAGAGTGGAGCAGCCTTGGCTGTGATGAGTCTCTATAAAAAGATAAGGAATGTGGTTGAACCAGAAAACACATTTCAAAACAAATTGAAACATCATTGGGTTTCCGCCAAGGGTGTAGCCTAAGTCCGTTGCCCTTCATCACGGTTTTGGACTTGGCAATAAGGAGGGCAAAGCTGATGAAGAGGAAATTCCAGCCTGGACACAGAAATCTTCACCCCGTCAAATGTTCCATGTTGTCCTTCGCTGACGACCTGCCAATGACCGAGAAAGTAGGGGGAAATGTATAATATGGTCCGAAGGGATTTCCTGGGAAGAAGAACTGAGTGTTAATAAATCTACCTTCTTTCCTATCCCATCTTACACTATAAAATCGTGGAACCTAACCTTAAAACACAATATTGAGATACAAGCTAAAGAAATGAGGTACCAGTGAAAAGTAGAAACAATAATCTTTTAGGATGGACACAGAAAGATGCACCAGGAAGACTCCCTAGACCAAAATGTAGTGAAAAAGGCCCAGATTAAGCGTTATTGAACATTATACAGTAATTGATTTGTTCGAAAACTAGATGAAGTATCTTCACGATTACGGGTTCAATCTACTTCTGTCCCCGAACACTGATGTCCTTGAAACCACTCCGACAACTTGGACTAAAGTTATTTTCTTTCCTTATGGACTCATTTTTCTTTATATAAAACTTTCGGGCATTTAATAAATTATACGAGTTCTGCGAGATGGTTGACTTTAGCGCCATGACCTTTTAGGCTTTGTGATACAACAACCTGGAAAAGCTACTTAGCCCCGGTTGTTTTTTTTAGATAAGTCTCTCTTTTCTCTCTCCTTCAATCCTTTTTCCTTTACATAGTTAATCTTATTTGGGTAGTAACAAGTTAAGGTTATTTGTGATACATCTATTTCAGTCGAGATTGAATAATATTAAATGTTATTCCCATTGTATCATCGTTCATTAGCAATTGCAGCATAAAGTGACATTACATAAATAAACAAACAGATAAAACAGGTCGGAAATCAAATCTTACTTTTGACTTTTGAATAAATGTCACTGGGCCCTAATCGACTGTTACCAGCTGTTTAGTGTGATTGCAGAAAGCTACAAATAAAACAGGTTTCGCTCTGTTTAATACTGAATTCGATTTCAGAAAGTAATCATATTATCAATCAATGTCAAAAATAAATCGAAAATCCTTTTACTGAATGACTATATGAAATGACCAAGATAGCGAGTAATGATGGAACGGTATTGAAAAGTCTGAGGGATTAGTCAACATTGGTTTTCCCTTTTTGTTATTATTGCAAAATCTATATGAGTGTAAAAAAACAAACTCTTAATTGCGAATACTTAGGAATATTTTAATGGTGAGAAAAGGACGGGGTTTTGGAGTGGTCAGACATCTCCGACTTCTAAAATGCCAAACAGCTGTGAGTGGAGCCCAGCTTACCATTTAAGTGAATAAGTTAGGAATCATTATTCAGGGAATACGAAAGAATTTACATAAGGTTGAAGCCGGTGATTTGGTGGCTAAAACATTTGCAATGTAGATAAAATAGCATTCATTTTAAAATAAATTCAGACTAAATGTAGATTACACTTGGAGATGTATCTTTTGTTCTTCGGGAATTTCTCGATATTCATGTAGATTTATTAATTTTTGTTTATTTAATTTATTTTAATAGTATCGTTGATAGTTAAATATTAAAGTCCATAAGATTTATTCTTTAAATTTGAGGGAAAAAACCTATATCCAATAAATATTTTTATTATTTATTTATCAAGATAAGTTTCGGCCTAGGCCATTCTCAATCTTCTGTTTAACATTGTTTCATTTTTTTCTATTATATGGTTAACAGTTCAACCATAAAACATAAATCTGTAAAAATCATGCACGAATTCTACAATTGTAACAATATATATAATTCAATAAATAAATCTGTTCATAAATTCTTTTATTGTCCAACAATCAACTAAATCAAGCATAGATACCTCATTTTTAAATGGTTTTATTCTATTTAAAAATCATTTAAATTCAGAGGGAACCATGTCTTCTATAGTCAATTAATAATAAGTTAAACTATGATCTTACTATATTATGATCTTTTATATTATTTTTCAAAAATTTTTAATATAAAATTATATTTAATATTATACAAAAAAAACTCTCAAAAATTCAAAAAAAATAAACAATCATTTTGATAAATATTATTCTAATATTATGTTATACTTCAATTGTTTTAATAAATTAAATTACTATTGCTGGTTAAATAAGGTGAAATTCAGAAGGCAATTGATGAGAAGGTTATTGTGAAGGTTATGTTTTGAGCAGATAAACCCTACATATTATTTCTTTTTCAGTTTTAGAATTACTGATGAATATAGCTTACTAATATCTCCTGCTTCTTTTCTATCGTTAACTACATTTTCTATATTATCATTAATGCACAACGCTTCTAGGTATTTCCTTTTAATTGTATTTTTTTCTTTATGTAAAACTTTTGGGTTATCAAAATTAAAAGTGTGTAATGTTTCTTTACAATGTGCAGATAAAGCAGTTCCTGTTAGGCTAATTAGGCTTAATATTATTTTTATGATAATAAAACCGACTATTTAAGCTATTTTTTGTATGGCCTATATATCTTTTACGACAATTTTTGCATTCTATGTCATAAACTACATTTTTATTACTGGATATAGGTTTTTTTTTTCCAAATTTAAAGAATAAATTATATGAGTCCAGTTGACCTTTTTTAAAATAAAGTCCAGAAGATATAATAGTTGTTTTTACTTTTTTTATTTTGTATTTGTGTTAATTTATTGCAAGGGTAGTCCTGGATAACGTTCAGTTTTTTTTAATCAAATATAAAATCATTTATAATTTTTTTTATTAAAAAAAAATACTAAATAAATAATAGTGATTCACGCATAAACGTAATGATTGTAAAGAATAAAGAAAATCTCCAATAATATTTCGTTTAGAAGAAAAATTGTGAGAAAACTTCCTAATGAACGTCCAATAATTTCTTGAAACTTATTTATTATAGCCTTCAGCAATAAGAAAGAATAACGAAATCATCCCCCTTTACACTGGTAGCTATCGATCGTAACTTGCTAGGCAATAAAACCCACTTTAGTATATTTTTATGTAGGAATATAACTCATTGTGGTTCCTGAGCCGCAGAGGCAGGTAGAGAGATCGTAAAGAAGGAGATGCTCAGCACCTCCTGACAAATAAGGGTGTAAAAGATAAAACTCTGCTTTATAGACACCTTACCTTCCGGTCCGGATCCTGGGATCACCCAGCAAGCCTACTAATGTAAGGACTTTATATCCTTTTTCAGTCTTTATATTTCCGGGACTTATGCGCACTTAAGTGGACATATACTTCATACTTATCTCATCTTTCAGTACTTACCTATTGCACGACCCATAAAAAATGTGTATTATAGTTTGTAATATTTTTAGATCGGTATTTGATAGATCGGGAATAGATAAGGCCAGTATCATCCTTCTTTTATCTTTACTTAAAGATTTTATGAAGGATATAATCTTCACTTGTAGTCCTACCTGCCGACTGGCTTCCTTAGCATACACAATCTATGACTAAACCATCAATTAAAATCATTCTTAATGATTATCCACAGTAACTAAACAACCTCTTTTTAATAATGAAAAACCTGTTTAATTAGCAATAAAAGGCAACATGCTTTGACTCGCAGTTATTAATACCTTGCCTATGATACTATATAATAGGGTGTAGTAAAAAAATGACCGTTTTTCAACTAAACATTTGTATTATTCTTTCTTTGATATAAAATACAATTAATACTTAAAGTCTATTGTTATTAATTAAGCGTCTATTAAAGTTTGCGCCATTAAGCATCTTCTGACCAACTGCTCGATCCCACGCTAATACCACTCCTCGGGATGGTTGTCAAAGAACTCTTGGACTGCAATTTCACGAGTGTGGAATAAGTGATATTAAATATCAATATTTATCATATATTAAATGTTTTCCTTAAAGAAAATGGGCCATGGACCATAACAAGTAGTAATATGATGGTGCGTGGTCTGGACTCTCGAACCCATTAAGTACTTTAAACTTTTCTTTGCTTCGACGTGAAGTCTGAGGACGACCACTATTTTGTTGGAATAAAACTCTTTTTCGGTTAATAAAAACAGAATAACGTTCTGACAACTTCGCGTACAATCTTTCCAGTTGTTCACAGTAGAGTTCAAATCTGTTGAGCATCCATCAGGAATGAATTGGTGAAGAATACCACCTTCCGAATTCCAAAAACGTAAAGGATGGATTCTTTTTTTAGATTACCTGATCGCAGAAGCCGGAAAAGTAATTGATAACTGGTATTTTGATTACACCCCCCATATTTCATCATATGCGACAATCTTCCGGTAAAATCTCAGATCAGAAAGTGTTTTCAATACATTTTCACAAGATTCTAACCTCTTAGCTGCTTGCTGAGGAGTAAGTTCATGAGGGTTCATGTGCTGGAAAAATGCTCTAAAATGATATTATTAAGTATTAGTAAGTATTAAATAGCATTAAAATATTTACAGTCCTTTCAAATTTTGTATTTGAAAAAATCTTTTTTTAAAAAACAACTTTTAAAGCGCTATTGTCCGGGGGTTGACTTTGGCTTTCTCAACCATTTTTTTCTGACTCTTTTCGATTTCTCAACTTTTTTTTAAACATTTTCCAGTGACGCTTAATACTTTGAGATACTCTTCAGCATCTTGTATCATTCAACACTGCCGGCGTGGTCGGCCAACACTACTTTTGTGAATTATCGAACACTGCAGAAGTCTTCTATCTCGGTAGTCTTCAATCAGGAATTCTATTGTCTGACCTAGCCATTTTATACGGAACGTACCTTCTTTTCACAAAATATTATATTACAATTTTTTTTTATTTTTCAACGCAAAACATGCATATTCTAGTATATAAAAGTTTTCATATAACAGTTTAGATTTTTTATGTGCACTTAAGCTTGAAACTGTCTGCTTTCTCATAAACCATATATCCCATACATATTTAATATAATATTTTATTATAATGTATTAAAAAAACCATAATGAAAAAGTATTTATATTCAAGAAATTCAGTGGTTGAAAGTCATGTTTTAGAGGAAACTTATTAATTATCCATATAAGAGAATAATTAAGAAAAATATACATAATCTTCAATAATCTAATCGTTTTCATAATTTGAAGCATTAGAAATGTTCTATTTCCCATAGTTATTTATATTTTATACGCTTTTCAGTGCATTGCATCATTGCTATAAATAGTAAAAAAAAAACAAATAAAAAAGTGCTTTTTCAAATAGGGATTGGTTTTCCTAAGCTATTGAAAGGTCTGGGATTATATTTTAAGTGACTTTATCTGTTCCCCGGAAACTTTATCTTGAGACTTTATTATCTTTATCATTCTAAACTAAGCTTCAAAGGAATCACACTACTTTAGAAAAAATAAGATATACCGCCACACTGAAAGTAGTTCATTTTAAAAATAATTATTATGAACTTTTGATAGACGAAAATGCCTTTGGGGTTGAAATTTCGTTAACAAAAGATACAAGAAATTTCTCAATTCAATCTTTTAAAAATAGCTCTATAATCAAAATCATTGCTTTAAGATCTCATTTTTAGAGGAAACGAAACTTTGAAGAAACGATATTTTTAAGTATTTATAAAAAGTTTTTAATATATGTATGCCATTGGTTAAGGAAAGAAAGACTAAATTGTTTTTCTCTGAAAAAATCAATAGATTTATTTACAACACATATTTACAAGCTGAGTGGCTCAGTGGTAAATCGGTGAGCAGCCATGCCAAAGGCCTTTGGTCAAATCCCAATACTGGTAAGTATTTTATTTAATCGGTTAGCAGCCGGAGATGAACCCTATAGGATCTAGGACCCTCCTGGGGCTCACACATTCTCTATAAAGTGGGTACCCAAAATAATGGGGAAAAATCTGGCGGTTGAGCGTGATCAATGAGAAATCATTTCCCTGCACAACCGGTATCCAAGAAACAGTATTGTCTCTACCATGTACTGAACCCCAGACCTTTCACGGGTTATATTGGTACAAGTTTACATATTTAAAAGCCTTAAATAATTACAATATTTCTTAACAAAACATTCTATATCCTGAATAAACAAAATAAACAGTATTTAAAGCGCTTACTTCATGTTTCTTTATTTCTTTCAGGGAATTAATTTCAGTTTACTGATCGCAAAAAATTAATTACACAAATTATAACTGTATCCGCTCATATATTTAATTATAACATATGGATATCAAGTAGGCCTTGTCGGTGTATCAGTAATATACATAATTAAGAAAAACCCTCGTATATTAGCGAAGTAGTTTTCTTTTCACATTTTATACCATTAGATTACTTTGAAATTTCATTATATTAACGTTAGTAATATAATATTACTATGTGTATTATATATATATATATATATATCTTATAGTAACTGTGCATTTTCTTTTTAATCTTTAGAATATTATTTGCTTTGTATCCAAATGAATATAGTAAAAAAAGAGCTACCTGCATATCTCGTAGAAGTACGTTTAAAATTGTTAAAATATCAAAACGAAAATTAAACTTGTTTAGTGTCATTACTCTCAATATATCCAAATTGTATTTATTAATTATATTATACAGATTAATAATATATACGATAAACTCTACAAGAACCTATATTTAAATTTTAAGCCTACCATGTTAGCTACTGTCAATATTTACAGTGAAACTGTAGCGCTTAAGTAAAATAGATAAAGTATGTAGAGGAATACTAGACATGGGATTGCGCAGGGTAAAGTAATCAGTACTATTGTACCCCTGGGAGGGAGTTACTGGCTTAGCCTGCCTTAATCCCGTCTCTCTCGTTAATTCTTAATTCTCTCCCTAGTTTTCTTATTGACAAAGTGACACTGAGTCCTGTCAACGGTAAATAAAAATATTTTATTTAATATGAATAGTATAATGATAGTAATAAAACAATCAAAATAATTACCACTGATCATAACAACATTATTTATTATACAGGATATTACGGAATATCAACATGCACCAGCGCACCCAAAATATATTTATGAAGATTTTTCCTTGGTCATGCCGTTCTTCGGAAGGGACGTTAAACGGAGGTCCCGAGCCTGTACGATGTCAGGTACTCGTTAAAAATTCCTATCCTAATTAAACCTGGTATAGGCAAAATTTAGAGCTCTCAATGCAGCGTCGTCCAATTAAACATATCAGCATAAATTGACATTAAATGAACAAACAACAAGATCAACTCGTATAAATTAATTATAACTTTTGATAATACCATTATCTATTTTAAGTATAGATAAAGCTTAAATTATTTTATTCGTTTATAACAGAAACCTTTGCACACTTGCTATAGGCCTTTGATTCATTATAATTTATTACATTTAGATGTAAATAATATTTGTTCTTATTTTTAAATACCCATATTAGTCATTTTATATCGTCCCTTGCTGATTTCCATCTCCAATAAAAACGAATGACATAGAGGCAATAGCAGATGAAATGTCAAAATATAAGCGGTACGTAGTTCGAAATGTTGTTGGGAATTCCTCGTTGCGAAAGCCCTAGTGTAGTAGAATAATAGCCTTATTCTATTATTGTTATATTTATTATTGTTTTAGGTAACATGACCTAAAACAATTAAAAATGTAATCCTATGGACCCGGAATTGTGGTTGTTGGTTGGAATAGTTGTATTATGAAATAAATCAATAGTTTAGATAACATATTAATATATCCATAAAGGGGTATTTTTTGTAAATAAGTTTGTTAAATTCTTCATTATTGAATTATAGATAGAAGAACAATAGCTAAAAGGTGAGGTATGATAAGATATTGTGAACACTATATGGGAATATGAACTTGTTGTTTCCTCTTTTTCTTTAAGAGATTTAAAGTTGTTGTTTTTTTTAGGCATTTCCCTTTCAAGTCTTAACATATATCTTTATGAGGATATACTTTCTTTATTTTATTTTCATACAATACAACTATTTTCTCATGAAACTATAAAATTTCCAATTCGAAGGCGATCCAATTTCTTGTACAATCAGATAAAGCGAACTAATACGGTGCAAGGTGTAACTATCGGTCGATAAGGAGTTCTCATAAATAAGAGAATCACGCGATTCACTGATTAGTTTACAATCTACTGCTTTCTCAACGATTTACTCTAATAAAATTTCAAATGCTAAAGTTAGATCAAACGTAGTTGTCTAAACCATTTAATATAAAACATTAATCATCTTTAAGGGGAGCGGGGTAGCTGAGTGATATAGTGCCCGATAATTTGGGGAAATTACCTGACGGTCGAGTGTTTACTCCCCTGCACAACCGTTGTCCAAGAAACAGTAGTCTACCACGTACTGAATCCAAGACTCTCCATGGGTTTTAGTGGTACATATACATATACAGCATTTGAAAGTTGTATATTATTATTTAAAAAATAAACCGATTTGAACACCTAAATAAATGTGAACTTGAATAAAGTCAGTTATGTATTCCTAATTTTTCAATAAATGATATTCAAATTAATTACTTATATGAGTATCTAGAATTACAAAATTATATAAATATTTATACACAAAACTTCAGTGGTTTCTGGATCGAGAATCCAGCCTTGAAGAAGAAATTTTTGATTTGGGATATGTTTAGCTTAGCTTCAATTTATTATTTTATTAGATAAAAGATTTTTTCACGAGCTAAAAGATAAACTTAAAGACTCAATCACCGAAAATAATAGTGCCATTGACTTTATAAATAAAGAAGTTAAAGCGGCGGTAAAGTATATGAAAGATAATTTTAAAACATAAATATAAATGTGACTAAATTAAAAAGGGAAAACCGAAAATTAAACAATGAAATTAATTTACTGCGATATGATATTAATTCACACACAAAACAGATTTTGCAATACATTAATAAATTCATAATAAACCTGAAGCCCCCGATGAGAATCTAATTAATTAATTTCAAAACCTCATTGGTTTTCAGTTGTCAGAGCAGTCATTAGGTAACATCTATAGATTGAGAAGAAGTACTAATTAATCCTCCTCAATAATTATAGTTAAATTCACCAGGAAATAGATAAAAATCTATTTCTCAAACTCAAAAACCAAAATAAACCTCAGTTATTTAGTTCAGTTCTAAAACAATGTTCGAAATACATCCCACATACATAAATGAATGCCTAACATCATTCAACTTGATGATATTTCGTGAGACGAGACAACTGAAATCAGAGGGCACATTCGAGTTCTTATGGTGCAAAAATGGAAATATCTTTGCTAAGAGAAGTTCTAACACCAACATACTACAAATCGGATCATTAGAGGACCTCAACGTATATCGTAAGACTGTGGCTGTCAACCCAGAAGACCCACTTTCAGAACAGGAAGAGGACTACAGCGACCGCAGTAGACAGGTATCCGTCTCATCGGTCAATAGGCAGGAGTGATCTGAGGGCAACCAACCCAAGAAAAGGAAGTTAAAAGCAACCGGTTCATTGGATAATTTTTTAGTCCCAAAGTCCAATATTCAGAAATAAAGGTCCGTCTAAACGTGACGATCTAAACGATATCCTCTTCGGCTGTCCATTTAATACTGAGCCTAGAAATCGATCACAATATTCATACAGCACTGAATCCTAAGCACAAAAATGGTGTTATTAATCTCTGTAACTTCTTATATAAAGCTCTAAGTATTAGAATAGCTCTGAGCTATTGATACATATATGTTTGTTTACCCACAAAATAATACTTTTGAATTACATAAGTTTTATTTCAAGAATTTTCCATATTTTGATGTAGTGTTTACTCATGGCCATATTTTTTATTTTACCTTCATTAGAATGTTTAGTATTATAATTAACTACTTTCTTTTTCTAAGTTCGCTATTTTTTTATTTTTATATAATATTATTTTTTAAAACTTCTAACCAAAATCTCTCTGTATTTTAAAATTGTAAAAATCAGAAATAAATAAATAAAAAAAAGTTATTAGATAGAGATAATCTTAATAATACATTACATAAACATAGGAAATTAATTTATTGTGTTGGTTTTTTACATCTACTTTCATGAATAAATTTTTATTTTTAATGAGTACGAATCTTCAGTAATAATTATATGATTATTTATAATGGCACGCCCGGCTTGCTCCTAAGACCCAGTAAAAAAATGTTCGATTGTGCTTCAGAAGTTTATGGTCTTTTAATACTACCAATTTAATAATACTACTTTTAATATTAAATAATAACAAAAGTATATATCTGTTAGGCAGGCAAATTTAATTTCCATTAAGAGATTATAATAGATGTTTCTCTTATAAACAACTTAAGGTACTGACAACCAATAACTACAAATTAATAAAATCCACAAATTACAAGCTAACACAGGAACATGGGCATACCAAATCATACTTACTCAGATTTCACATAATCAATTGCAATACTTGTTCAAGTATTTGTCTTTCTTGACAAGGAAGGACAGACACTTAAACATATAATTTATGACTACAAAATGTATGAAAGGGAAATTAATTATTTCTATAATTTTAAGAGGGAAACATTAGCCAGCAATTGAACACAAACATTTCGGCCCGAATAAATTCAATTTATTAAAAATATAGATTTCGAAAAGTTGACATCAAGTTAATAATATTTGTACATTGTAAAACATAGATAATCATTTTAAATTATTTTAATCATAACAGTATATATGTAATAATGTTTTTGTTTATTTTTTAATTCACAAATGTTGTTAATTCTTATTGTAAAATGTAAATAAAAGGCACATAGTATACTGAAGTAGGGAATGTGTCAATAAATAAACGGTCCTATCAAAGGGTTTCTTTGAAAAGAAAAAAAAAAACTTAAGATATCGATTAGTTTAATGAACCTTCACAAATGAGAATTAATAAAAAATGAACTTATGAATGTATGAAAATAAATAACATTATAAAAAAATATTTATTGTATCTGCTGATTACTTTAGATCAGATATCATCCGATCTATTGCATAAGAAGTAATCCTATTGAAATTAAAAATTAACATGGTGCTTTTGGTAGTTATTGTATTCCGATCATTCAAGATATTGAATCAGCATAAATAATAAATGGTAATTTAAAAAATATGCAAATAAAGTCTTCGAATTTCAGAGAATAAAAAAGCCGGTATCGTACATTTGATGGACCTTTAAAATGTAAACACTAAGAATAAATTCATATATAACGAAAAATAAATAAATATGTAGGTACATACATATGATTGTCTTTATCATTTCCAAGGAATTATTTAAATGAGATTGCGGAATCTTTAAATAAAAATTAAACTTATTATTATTATTTATAATAATGCAATTGGGAAAAACCACAATGCAAAGCCTTATGTTTCAAAAATACACCCACTTACCAGTCGACGTTTCGCCTATTCAGGCATTATCAAGACACCAAACAAAAAGAGGGTTATGTGAATAACATCTCGAAGAAAAAGGTGCAATACATCCCAACGATCAACAGCCCAAACAGGCTCCAAACATGAGACAGCACCACACCACCAAGACGTTCAACATACAACTGGATACTTTGAGTTTTTGGCTCTATTTTAGTTATTATTATTATGTTACAGATTTTGAGGGCTCTATAATTAATTAATAAAATTACGTTTATCGATACTAACGTATAGATTAGTTAAACAAATTAAACATTAACGTAAATCTAACCTTCGGAGACCAGCCTTACTCAAGTAGTAAATGTGAGTAAGAAGAATAGGCTAAATAAAAAAACTTTGTTATCCGTAGTACCAAGTAATAAAACAAATATTGAAGGAAGTAGCAAAATTCAGATAGTTTGTATATATTTGCTTTGTTTATGTCAATAGAAACTACTCAGGACTGGAGCATGTTCAAGGGCTAAATTAAACCGATCAAAGGATAGGGTTATGCCCTCAGATAGCCAAATATTATAAACAAAGGCGATGTTAGAAACTAGTTACCCTACACAAAGTTCAGCCATAATGGGCGGAGATAGAATGGACGCTTTTGGTAAACAATCTGAAAAGACAATAGGAACACAATCGATCCACTTGTGGCTCTGAAAGAGAGATAGGGGATCTAGCACAGTGTCCAACTGGAGACCAACATCATTATCTCCTAACTACAGCTAGAGGGAATGATTGCATACACACACATACACACACGCACGCACACACACACACACACACACACACACACACACACACACACACACACACACACACACACATACTCACACACAAACATATATATAAATATATAAATGTGTGTGTGTAAACAGGTCCCAATTGTAGGACATAAATATCCTAATTTTAGGTGGCATTCATTAAATTATTGAAATAATATGCATTAATACAGTAATAAAAATGAATCAGAAAATTTCTATGTAGATCGCGGAATAAGGATTTGCCCATTATTTTAGAAATTCGAGTATGGTAATATTTATTTTCAATACTATATTTTTTTATTATTATTTCTTATAGTGATTACTAAATACAAGGTTTGTGGACAGATGTGTTATAATAGGTCTAAAGATGTTTCGTGATCAAATGTTCTTCCTGGGGACAGACTTTCTAAATTAGTTTTGAAATGAAGATCATGAATATTTTTTTTTTTAATTTTTAGGGAGAACCCAGTAAAGATACATAAATGGGATGATTTTTTAAAGATTCGGTACAATGCAATGACGAATTTGTAAAATTTAAAAAAAAATTAAACTAATAGGGAGGAAATAATTAGAATCAAAATAAAACTGAAAACAAGTAATATAGTAACTTGAAGATTTAAAATACTTCACAATAAAAAATAAACCAAAAAAGAAAGGAATGAAAGAAAATAGCTTGAAAGCTCGGAGTACATGTGAAGAAAGAGCTGAACTAAGTAACAATTCCTAAGGGCATGCGCATCACGAAGGGGGCGATAACATTAGAAACGCGCCCTTGTAATTAAGATCAGAAGGGTAAAGGGAGTGATATATGTATGGCTTATCTAATATCAGATGTTCTAATATAAATTTTTTCGAAACCATGGATCCATAATACGAGATAATTAAAGAAAACATAAAATTATATTAATACATACGGCCATGTTAATTTATAAAAAATAGTGATATAAATGGTTACAAATAATATACATTAGGTCTTTAAGACCGGTTTGAAAAAAGAAGTAAGAAATTTGAACGAGATAAGAAATATTGGTTAGTTGAATGTTATTAATTTCAAATACACATAGGTAAATAGACTTAGGTTTGAAACTTCTTTACAATAAACAGCTAGAATAAAAAATACAAACAAAGTTTCTAATAAAAATAAATATTTACTCTTCTGAAATTAAGAATCCATTTAGTTTTTTTGTAGTCAAAACTTCTTTAGCCCCGTTTAGCGACTTTTGGCACAGGATAAACTTCACGTTCGCGTCACCGACATGCTCTTAATATTGGGCGAGACTATTGGTATGAATTATTTAATCTTTTTGAATTATTTAAATAATTTGTTTAAATCAAATTTATTATAAAGGTTAGAATTCCATTGGTAAAAGAATAATAATATTTAACTAAAATTTAATATAATTGTTGTAATAAGGTAAATCTTATAATCTTATAAGTAAATCTGTAAATGATACATGTATTGATTATTGTTTAAGTGTAGTTAAAAGCTGTAGTCGTGACAACGGCAAGTTTCCAGATTGCGAGTTGCATTAAATCAATGTGTTTTGTGAAAATAAAACTAGCAGTTTAAAAGAAGAATATTTGTTATTTCGTTTAAACCATTTCAACAATAATAGTTGTGCAATTCATACTAATAATAACTTAAAACATCGATAACTATTTAAACTTTTGGTTTTCCCTAAAATACTTGATTTGCCATAGTTAAATGACTTATTTTATAAAAGGATCAGGAACATATCGTCAGTGTTGCACCTAACTGAAAAATACCCCCTTCTTCTGCTTTTTGTCGAACAAGAACCAGCCAAAAATAATATTTCAAGTTGCTAGACTTGTTTATTCAACTGTTAAAAAGGAATATTCTTATATTCAAAAGGAGCCAAGACACAAAAACACCATAGTGCAGTGTTCTAGATGTCAAAACTTAGGTCACACGAAGACCTATTGTCACCATCAACCCATATGCCTCAAGTGTGCTGGATCACATCTAACTGAAGTATGCAAGAAGTGCAGAAGTGCTTTTTGTGGTGAGGACCACCTGGGAAATTACAAAGGTTTTTCAGTATATAAAAGCTTCTAGCGACAGAGAACACATAAAATACAAGGGAAAACGTAGAGAATGTCCCTCAACCACCCGAAGTCAAAAACTCAACTATATTCCCGGAATTGCCAAAAATAGCATACCAACATAGCATAGCAACATATAACCAGAGCTCAACCTCCGGAAAACACAATCCTGACCTCAACGAACCAGCAGCAGCCTCAACGTAAGGCGCCTATAACCTACCAAAAGAAACCCCAGATTTCCTATATCAAGCCCTAAATATCCCAACCCCAACCCCAAGATCCTAGATCCAACCTAAGAAATTCAATGCTAAAGTCCAACCTCCACATCAGCATATACCTCTCCATCCTGAAACATTAACAGTCTATCTACCGCCACAGCAACCAAATCCTATCCCTTCCAATTACAGCAATCAAATGAATCCTTTAGTTCATAAAAAAAAATGAATGTAAATCCAGCACCTCAGGTACAACCCCCAACCAACCTTCCTTTACCGGTTAATTATCAATATCAAATTCTAGACCCATATCCATTCCAAATCCAAAACCCCATCGACATAAACTCTATCCTGTCATTCTTCCTGAAAGAGCTCCAAGAGACTATCAAGCCTCTCATCAAACTGCTCACGAGAATCCTTGCCGAAGTTTCACTTAATTACCCACGATGAGCATAAAGCCCCTAGCTATAGTCCTATGGAATGCTAATGGACTGCATAACCATCGAGACGAAATTGACTTATTTATTCATGGCAATTACATAGACATCACCCTTTGACTGAAACACACTTCACAAAACGATCATATTTTTGCATACGTGACTCCATCACTTATCAGATCAACCTGACAATACAGCACATTCCGGTTCTTGTATCCATATCCATAAATCCATACCTCATTCTCTTATTCCCTCTACTCCAACTGACGACATTCAATCAACTTCAGTAACCATTTCAACTAGTCTTCTCCAGATAACATTCTCAGCTGTATACTATCCTCTTGGTAACTCCCTTTCTTATAACCTCCTCCAATCCTTATTCCGATCCCTCGGATCGCGTTTTTAGGCCTGAGGAGACTACAACGCCAAACATCTACGATGGGTTTGTCGAACATCCTATTCCCGTGGTAACATCTTATCACAAATTTCATCCTCCAATAGTTTCTCTATCCTCGCATTCATACTTATCGCTTAACACCCTACATATTGGCCTACATCGCTTAAAAAACGTCTAGAAATTCTTGATATATTTGTGTATTCATAGATTTCCTTCAATCAAACAAATATAAAATCCCTGCATGACTTTTCCTTACAAACCAAAATCCTTCATAAAATCCTCAATGCTCCTTATTATGTCACAAACAAACTCATCCATCATGATCTTAATATCCCATATGTTGCTGATTTGGCCCAAACTAGATACCTATCCTTCCATGACAAGCTCCATACACACTTGAATCCGCTAGTCTCTCAACTTGCTTCCTATACTATTCCTAATAACCCTCCGAGGCGTCTGAAAAGAAGATGGCCTCGAGACCTTCTACTATAGAACTTTACTAGCAATGGGTAGTTTCTCCACAAGTGTTTTTTTTTCATGTCATTTGTTCATATTACGAAATTTACTTGTTGTAATATTATTACTGTTGTAAAAATCAAGACTACCAATGTTAGTAGTTGTTCCAACGTTTTGAGTTTCTATTACTATCTGTTTTTTCCTTCAATAAAGAAATTTAACATTTTAAACTCTGCAATAGACAATGGGTAGTTTCAGATCTACAGATCTTACAGAAGCAATATAAACCAATATAAAAGGTAACACCTTACCAAGTAAAAATCATTATCAACAGAATAACTGGCCACTTTGACTTACTTTGTATCTTTTTTAATCCTTAAAAACCTTTTTAACAGTTTGTAAAATTATAAATAATAATAGTAATAACAATAAAAAACATAATATAACCATAATAACCAAAAATTAGAAATGAGACTAAATAGTGTTACTAGGACCATCATGATCTATGGTTTATCGGCTTTCCCTTCGAAAGGGACATAAAACAGGGGTGAAGTTAATTCAAGAAGAAAAGTGAAAAATGAAGCCTGGCTGTAAATGGGTAGAAGATCCCTGAAGGATCGAAGAGGTATTGGATAGATATAAATCATTGGTAGGACAAGAGACACCTGATTAAGATGGCTTCTTCTTCATTTGTAATTACTTTACTATCTTCTTCACTTATCTCCTGTCAGTCAATCCGTCTTTACATTTGCATAATCCAGCAATTATTCCAAACAGCTTTTTCTATCTTGATACTCCTTTTTTTTATTTCACATGCGTGCTTTGTTTTCCCTAAAGGTTTTTAGAGATACCTACTTTCCCCATTTTCCTTAATAGGAATAGTAAAAAATTATCATATTTTAGCCTCCTTGGAAAATTTAATTTTCTCTCCATTATTTCTTTTTTTAATTTCTAGGATTATCTTTAATTCTCGAGAAAGATGAAGAGAATAAAAAGGGATTGTGCAACCACTGTGAAGTCTACATTTTTTCAATCATTTAACCTAAAATTTAAGTTGCTATTAAAAATATAAGTTAATACTTTATTTATACTTTGAACATACTAACATTTTGACTTACTTTGTATCTTTTTTTAATCCTTAAAAACCTTTTTAACAGTTTGTAAAATTATAAATAATAATAGTAATAACAATAAAAAACATAGTATAACCATAATAACCATCAGTAGATGTATTTTGGGCTGAGGAAGCATCTAATGAGCTCACTACAAACACGTAAAACAAAAGTCATGCTATATAAGACCCTTATTAGGCCAGTCCTGAGCTACGCCTCTGAAACATGGACTTTATCTAAAGCCAAGGAAAAAGAGCTGGCTGTTTTAAAGAATGCTTCTCCGCATTCTCATTTATGTGAATGGTCATTGGAGAAGGCGAACTAATCGAGAAGTATACGAGATGTTTGGGAGCCCGACATCATTACATGGATGAAAATTAATAGATTAAGGCCATGTGGCTACATGAGCGAGGCGGATCCTGCAATGAAGCTACTGGCGGAAAAGTTGGACCGTGCCAGGGGCATCTTACGTCCGTAACTGGCGAGCAGCTGCATTAGATAGAGCCGCCTGTCGAAGGCTCCTTCAGGAGGCTATGACCAACACAGGGTTTTAGAGCCATATTGTTATTTTAGTTTTTTCATTTAACACCAAAGATATATGTTACTCATTTAATAAACTGAAAGATCGTCAGTTTGTTTGAATACTGGAAGAGCGCTAAGTTGCAGAGCCTAAGATCTTGGCATCAAATCCCGTTGCTTTGCCGAATTTTATTTAATAGGCCCTGGGGCACACCCAGCCTCTATAAAGTAGGTACCCGTAATGGGGAAAATCTGGCGGTCACCTCCCTGTCACCTCCCTGCACAACTTTTGTCCTGGAAACAGTATAGCCTCTAAGACGTACTGAACTGATGAACTTTTATGGATTGTAGTGGTGCAGGTATTTTTCTAATATTTGACTTACTTTGATATGTATAAAAAAATACATACATAAAAATCAAAATAAAATATACAGAATTATTTCAAGGGTAAACCAGCAATCAAAATTATGAAATTATGCCATTATTAGGTACAGCTTTTTACGTTTACAAAAAGATAAAAGACAATATAATAGAATTTAAATCTGGCTCTGAAAGAATATCTCATCTCACAGTTATATGCAAATGAGAAGAAATTGAAATTGGCAAATGAGAAAGGCAAATCGGTAGCTGGCCAAAACGAAGGGTGAAAAATATACTAATAAATCGCTAAACTCTAATATAAATATATAACACAACACAAATCTAATCAACTTCACGGTGGTCTGGGATACTGCTAGTGATCTGGTGATATGTCTGATTTGCTTTGGATATTCGAAAACTTAGCAGCTATCTTTTCAGATTGATTAGTTTCAGTGCCTCAAGTAGGTTTATCCTTTCACTACCTGATAAATAATTCCATAAATAATTCCATTTTATAAAATAAGATCGATTGCAACATGCTTCTATTTGAACTATTCAATTTGGATCCAGATCCATAAGGGATGGTATAAAGGGATCGAGTAATAAAAAATGGAAGTTTGCTAACAAATAATCCAAGTTACAGGAACAGTGATGATACAGTTTTCATATTCCAGGAAGAGGGCTTATTGAAATCGGGATATCAGCCAATCAGCTGATTCTCCTGTTCCTATTACGTTGAATAAATAAGCTTCATTCGAATAAGTTGAAAGAACAGAACATACAGAAAAATTTATATTTTTTTTTTTTTTGCAATTTTATTCATATGAAACACAATCAGGAATAAATCATGACTATCGTTCTAATAGTTAATACGTATTTCAGTCCCTCAACTTAGCAAATTACTCAAATAAAATAAAATAAATAAAATTTCAAACTTATTTAATAATAAAGCATACATATACTATGTAAGCCCTTTAGTTAAATGGACCCAATTTTGGTTTGTTTTTTTATTTTATTTTAAAATATGTACAAATTTAAAAACATTGGTGGGATAATCCCTTACAATGAAAATGAGTTCACATTACAACGGTTACTGATTAATATGTTTTTGTTATTGGTAAAATTTAAAAAACCAACAGAAATGAGAGTACATAGGATTTACTTAAGACAAAATTTATGTATAATATAATACAAAATGCATATTATTTATAATAGTATGTGTTTTGTTCGTTTGTGTCTGTATTTTTGTGTTGTTGTTTTTGTATAATTTCCTATTTCTTGTATGAGTGTGTTGTCTGAAAGTTGGCATGAGGTGAAGAATCTGAGGGTTTGTTGGTGTATGAATTTTTGTATTGTTGGGATGTCCAGTTCTTTGTGCATTTTGGTGATTTTAGTATATATTGGATAGTTTTTTATGATTCTTAGACATTTGTTTTGAAAGATCTGTATTTTGTTAATGTGTGTTTTGCTAGCTAAACTCCAGACTGGGCATGCGTAAGTTATCATGGGCCTAATGACTCCCTTATATAATATTTTTTTTATTTTTTTCAGATAATTTTGACTTTTTGTTAAAGTATGGATACATTTTGTATAATATTTTGCGGGCGCTATTCAGTTTATTATTGATATGATTGTTGAATAGTAGTTTGCGGTCTAGAGAAATTCCTAAATATTTAATATGGTTTGATATAGGTATTGAGATATTGTTAAGTAGTATGGTATAGGGGAGTATAGGTCTTCGTTTTGTGAAAATTATAGCTTCGGTTTTGTCAGTATTTGTATTGAGTCCCCATTTTTTCAGATATTTGTTAATTTTGCGAAATGCTTCCTGTAGTCTTTTAATTATTGCAGTTATCTTATACGATGATGACAGTATTGCTGTATCATCAGCGAACAGTGCGATATCTACATTATTGATTTTTGGGATGTCATTAATAAACAAATCAAATAATATAGGGCTGAGACAGGAACCTTGCGGTAGACCCGCGTTTGTGTATCTATTTGTTGAGTGGCTATTGTTTGATGAAATAAAGAATGTTCTGTTAGTTAAGAATGAGTATATTGTTAGAATTAAGTATCTTGGGATATTGTATTGTATTAATTTGTAGATGAGGAATTGAGGAGAAATTCTGTCGAATGCTTTTTCTATGTCAATGAGGATCATGCCTGTATGTTTTCTTAGATTGAAATTTTTAGTGATTATGTCAACCACTCTCGCCAATTGGCCGGTTGTAGAGTGAAAGTGCCGAAAGCCAAATTGTTCATTTATTAATATATTGTTATCAGTTATGTGCTGGACCAGTCGGTATTTTATTATTTTTTCGTACAATTTAGAGAGGATGTTTAGTAAGCTAATGGGTCTGTAATTGGATGTAATTTCAGGGTCTTTATGTGGTTTGGGAATGGCTATCACTTTTGCTCTTTTCAGGTATTGAAGATTTTGGTAATATGTATTATCGTTTTCTTGGAGAAGTGTTTTATTAATACTGCTGGAATATTATCAGGTCCGGGTGATTTGTTAATATTTAAGGTTTTAATCAATTTTGCGATTTCTTGAGGAGAGGTATGTTTAAAGTTTTTTTGTTCAGGTCTGGTTGATCTGTAAGAGTTCACAGTTTTTTTTATGATATATTGAGGTTAAGCTGTTTGGTGAGTTTTGGATATTCTCAAAATGATCAGCAATTCGTGAGAGTTTTTCTTTGGTATCAAATATATATTTATTATTATATATTTTTAGTGGGGGAATGTTCGGTTTGGTTTTTGTAAAAATCTTGTGAATTTTCCAGAAGGGTTTATCTCCAGTTTTAAATGACTTCAAAGTTGTAGCCCAATTTGAGTTTCTCCATTGGTTCAGTTTGAGACGAATTAGATCTGTTAATTTGCTGGTGAATGTTTTTATTATATTTTTAGGATGGGTTTGTGCTCTACGCCTATATTTGTTTCTTAATTTTATCAAATATTTTATGTATTTGGGGAATTCATCTTCGTGGGTAGCTGCGTAGCTTTTGGGGATTGCTAGATTGGCTGATCTTTTGATTATTGATGTTAAATTTTTTATGGCAGATTCTATGTCATCTGGATTTGAGATTATAGGATTAATGTCTAAAGAGTTATCTAAGTGTTTTTTGAAATGGAGCCAGTTTGCGACTTTGTAATTGTATTTGGCGATAGGTGTTTGGGTTATAGGTTTTAATTTTATCCGATACAAGACCGGATTGTGATCGGAACTTAATGCTGGTAAAGAAATCAGCCTAGAAATTGCACTGAAGGATTTGGTCACTAGTAAATCTAGTGTGCTAGGTCTTGACTTCCCGTTGGTAGGGAAATAAGTGGGTGAACTTGGATATACTATTTCGAGTTTAAAGTGGGTAGCAAATTTTAACAGTTGATTACCATTTTTATTGTTATTGTGACAATTCCACATTTTATTTTTGCTATTGAGATCACCCATCAGTAACATACATTTATTTAATTTCATAAGGGTTTTGATTTCTGTTTTAATTAAAGGTTTTTTAGGAGGTAAATATGCTGATATGATTGTAATTATTTGGTTATTATTTAAGTTTAAGTTTATAGCAACAGCTTCAAGGTATTTTAAGGTTGGTATTGGACAGTATGTGTGTTTCAATGATTTATGGATGATCAACATAACTCCCCCTCCATAATGATTACGATCTGATCTGTAAACTTTATAATTTGGGATAGATATTTTGTCTATTTCGGTTATATGGGTTTCTGTAATTGATAATATGTGGGGGTTTATATTGATAATATATGGGGGTTTCTTTATCTTGCAATAAAGAAGAAATAAATTCTTTTAATTCTAATAACTTATTTTTTATGGATCGAGCATTCCAGGTTAAGCAATTTATGTTGTCAATGGTCATGGAGTTTATATTGTTTCATTCCATTTTTATGGTAAACGTTTGTTTTTAATCTCAAAAGAAATTGAAAATTTATTGAATATTTTAAAATAAGTATGTAGAATAAGTAGCTTGGTATTATTGAAGTGATAACAGAGCGAGATAAGAGGATCTGTTTACTTCTCAAGTAGTTTCTGTAGTGACAGGTTATGAATATGTTGTATGAAATATTTGGTTCTATATTGTTACATATTAATATTACTGGAGTTTTATTGGTATTTAAATTGCTAAATATTATGTTTATGGATATTGTGAGTAAGATAAATACAATAAATATTTTACTTGTTTGGTGAATAAGTTGTTTGGATATCTTGCAATAACCCTTCATTTAGTCTAGTAAAGATAATATTCCTTCAAATAAAATGAAAAATTTGGATATTCCGTCTTCTGCTTCTTTCATTTTTGCTAAAATATTTTTTACATTCTTAAATATTTCTGTTATTTTCAGAGAGCTGAACATAGTTTTGGCTTCTTTGATCATATCCATTATAGAGGGTTCCTTGTCTTGTGGAGTAAATGAATTCGAAGGCCAATGTGATAGAGGTTTGGGGAGTTGAGGGAAATCTTCTCTTTTTGCATTGTAATTTCTTATGCTTGAAATAGTTTTTCTGGGTGGATTTTTACTTAGCTTAATGTTAAGTGTTTTTTCATAGACTGGGCATTCTTTTGAATTTGACTGGTGGGCTTCTTCACAATTAGCACATTTTGGAGAAAAGTTGTCAATATTTATATTTAGGCAATCTTTGGTTTTGTGAGATTCTGAGCATCTCATGCATTTTGGTTTTTTATTACAATTAACAGCTATGTGATTATAGGATTGACAATTATAGCATTGAATTAATGCTCTATTGGGATTGTATTTCTCCCATTTAATTATGCAGCTGCATACTGTTTTAATGTGGGTCATAATTTGTACTTGGGTTTGATCTTCAAGTGTGATTACAGTAAAACCTCTACTAACGGACACCCCTAAATAGCGGTCACTCCCCATTACCGGACGATTTTTTTTGCACCAACATTTTAATACAATTTTTAAGGCATTTTAACCTCTATTTAACGAAACCTCTCATTAACGGTCACGGACAGGCTGTGTTGGTTAGAAATCGATTAAAAAAACCTCTAAAAGACGGACAGTATGACTTTATCCCTTTCCCGTTTCACGGAAACAATTAGTTGTTTCCGGTTTAAGGAAACAGGGACAGTTGTATTTACTTTTGAGTAAAGGTTTTCCACATAAATACTTTTTTTTTATTCTCGAACTTGCTTTATTAAAATTTAGTTCTGTTCTAACCCTCGTGGCAGGCGGCTGAAAATGTTTCCCTCACGTAAGAGACTCACTTTAGAACAAAAAATAAATGTAATCGACTTTTATGACCTTGAAAAGTTAAGGGTACGTGCGCTAGCGGAAAGACTCAATATCGGTAGGACACAAGTTTCGGGAACACTCAAAAACCGTGCGATGTTTTTTTTTATTCTACTTACCTTTTAAACACATGGGAAATTGAATAAGAGAGAATTAATTTGTACAAATACATATTTATAAAAAAATAAAACCTCCCTTTAAAGGACACCTCTAAATAACGGACAAAAATATTTGCACCAGGGCTGTCCGTTAATTCGAGGTTTTACTGTATCCAAGCTGGTAGTTTGACTGGGGTTTCATCTGTCTTCTTAATCATTTGTATTATTTTACTTACTTTCAAACCTTTAGAAATTAAATCTTGTTTTATGTAATCTATTTCTATGTTAGGGGGAACACCTTTTAGGACCATTTTTGGTTGAATTTCATTCTTAGGTGTGTAAGTATGAAATTCATATTCTTTTTTTGTTAATTCTTCTCTTAATATTTTAAAATCTGTTGAATTGTATGTAATAAAGATTGTTTTATTTCTTTTATATTTGATGTTAATTTCTCCAGTTAGATTTTCTTTTAGGTTTTTCATTAAGTCTTCATAATTATCAAATGTTTGGTGTACTATGATTGGTGGGTACGATTTAACTTTATTACTTTGAATTGATTCACACATTGATTCAGCTAGGTCTTCATCATCTGATAATAAAGAAAAGCTATTGCTTACTGGGACAGTATAATTGTTTATAACTTTTCTTTTTTTTGAAGCACTCTTTGGGTCCATATTTTGTTTCGCACTGACCCCTGAGGGCCCCGCGGTTATGTTGTGTAGATCCTGTACACTAATTTTCACTAGTTAACACTGAGTATTATATTTATATTAATTATTGATTATTAGTAAGGTTATGTATTCACGTAAGCGCACGTTAAACACCTATCCACTGCAAAGGTCAGAGGACAACTGAATTTTGGTTTGTATATTTCCTAGAGGGTGGTGTATTAATGCTAGGGACCATATTGTGGGAAAAAGGGTACTTGATTAATGTGCTCAGGCTCATTAACAACCATCCAATGTTCTTAAGCGGATTTTTAAATGCATTATGCGCTTTAAGGTATTTGTAAGATATGAAATTTAGTTTGTGTTAAAAGACGGTACCACATGGATGCCTATTTTTTGCTTCATAAAAGTTTATTTTGTCGTAAAGATTTATAGTACACACACACACACACACACACACACACACATAACTCAATCGCATTTAAATTACAATGTAACAAATATTTCAAAAAAATTTTTTAGATAATACATTTTTTTCTAAAACAGTTTAAATAGAACCATAAAGAAATGATGAGCCTAAGATTATATAAAGATGGAATGTATTCTCTGAGACAATCTATTTTGGATTGAAAGGTAGAAAAAATATTTATATTACAAAGTTTATGGTTAAGTACGTAGCAAAGGATTTACTGATTCTATGGCGGTTGAACTAGGAGGCTACTTCATTCGAACCACTCCTAGCTGAAATTTACCCGATAGAGGATGTTGAGGATGGGTGATTCTCATGGAGGACTCCAGATCTCACAGGGTCGATTCATGAATAGGAACAGAATAAATAAGACACTTACAACAGGTTATATCGAATTCTAGACTTCCGTAACCATATATTGAATTCCCAAACAAAAAACACTCCAAAAAAATAAGTTTATTTTTATTGTAAATAAAAGCTGATATTTTATTGTAACCAGTTAGAGGTACTTGGGACTTTTTAATGTTTAATGTTTAAATGATATAAGTTACATAGTAATTAGCATAATAAGCCACTTCTCAGTAAGAAAATATTGTTTTTCATCTAATAAAATTAAATTCAGAAAAACATATCGAATTGTAACGGGCTGAGGAAAATTTTATTAAAATATATATATATATATATATATATATATATATATATATATATATATATATATATATATATATTGTTAATGTGTATTAATTATAGCTTTTAGTTCAATGCTAAAAATGCTAAGGAAAGTAATCTGTGTTAAGAAATTGTACTCTCATCTTTATGATAAAAAAAAGTATGTTATCATATGAAGACAAAAGTTTATTTTTATTTTATAGAGAATGATTAGCATTTATTTGCTTCATCTCATTAATATGTTTTAAAATGACTTTAGGTTGTAAGGATTTTGTACATAATATGTACTAGACTGCATACATGTACATAATATGTAATAGACTCCTATGCCAAATAAGATTAGCTAAGGTTATTTCTTTTTGTGACTAATTACATCACTTTTCTTTGTATATGATTTGGTTAAAGGCATTATAGGTCCTCAACATTTAGTTTTGATTTTATTAAATTATTGCTAGAAGGCTCCTATCTGTTTCGTGGCAGCGCCGTCAGCAGCTGATAGCTTCAAAAATGAGGTTGCAGCTGAATCAATAGTCTTCACCTTTTATTTTTCGAGTTTTATTTGAAATTATTATTTTTAGTGGTTTTAGGGATAATGAGTATTGTTGGAGAATCTGGTGTATGACTCCAGCTCATATGTTATCATAAAGTACTATTATTGTGGGTGATTCTTATGTTAAATTAGAGTTTTATTTTCATTATGATGAATGTCATTTTTATTTCAATATCTTTGATTGTTGATAGATAAATGTTTTGGGGTTTATTTCTTCAACCAGTTTCCCTGTTTGTCCTCGACCATACCCTGTCCTCTCCCAGCCCTTTGCCCCCACTAGGTAACAGAATTATTTTGAATGCCTTAAAATAATTCATATTATACTATTTCAAAGAAAATAAAATAAATTAATTCATTGCAGTCAAGTTCTAATAGATATTAGTTTTAAGATTTCGTTTTAGTGTCTAACTTTTCTTGTCATTTATTAGCAATTAAAATAGTAATAGAAACTAAGGCAATAACTCCATTGTTACGGTCGCATATAACTTAAATTAACTTTTAACTGATACTAAGGACTTCCCAATAATGTATTTTTTCTAAATTTCCTTTCAGTAATAAAATAATAAAAAGTAAGTATATTTTTAATGATCCATAAACATGCTTTAATGGACTGGAAAGCCCCATAACTAGAGTCCTATTTGCATCATTCCATAGAATTCCAGCATTGTCATGAAGATGGGAGTATTGTAAATTTAGCTTGTTTGCCCAAAGTACAATTAACCTAAGAAACAAATCAACATGGGACAGAAGGAGACATAGTAGAAATAAAGAAAGCGGTGATTCCAAATGTCAAGAAAATTTTGATAAAATTTCATTAAAATGAAAAAAGATTTAACTTTTTATATACTTATTAATAGTTTATAAGTTCAAACTAAGAACGTCACACCATTGCCGGATGGAATGTAGGATTCAATTTGAAAACAATTAAAATAACATACATATACATACAGAAATAAACAACGTAGATTCAGAAATAAACAATGTAGTTTCAGAAATAAACAATGTGGATACAGAACGAAAATTAGAATAGCATATATATACTAAATATAATGCTGCACACATTGACAGGTTCAGCAACCTAATCATCACATCTTGTACATGTCGGGCTACCATAGTTTAGCGAATTAAGTTTTCATCTTTGTTGCTAGTTCCCTGGGGATTCTTTTCTACATTTTACCATAGGGTGAAATGACGTACTTTAGTCCTAATTAATTGAGCCAAATACACAAGATTTTACTATCTGGAGAAAATAAAATAAAAATGAAATAAACAACTTATACAAGACAAAGATACAAGAACAAGGAGACCTGGTCTTGAGCCGAGCTTAAGGGCAGATTTTTATTAAGGGGATCTTCTGGAGCCTTGGGCCGGTGTTGATCAAACAGATTGACCTCCCAGCCAATACCTCCCCTGTACCACCCCCCGTTCAATAAGGGGGAATTTTAATATCCTTTTGTAGGAGCTGCGGGCAATATCCTTGAGTCCTGTCCCACATAACTCCAATTCACTCCAACAACATCCATGTTGTCTTGTCCCTCAGCAAAAATATCCCTCTACTCTGCTATTGCGATTTTCATTTTATGGGCTAAATTTATTGAGCTCTATATATAAAACATGCTGGAAGGGTATACAAAAATTAAAGATAAAATCGAGGAAAATAAATTTTGTAAGATTGTTGTGTTCGACCGAGGGAACCTGGTAAATAAACGGAATTCAATAACACTAATTATATATATCTTCATTATTTTCTCTAGTACCAATTTACACCCAAATAAATAAGAAACAAATCAACATGAGACAGAAGAAGACATATTAGAAATAAAGAAAGCGATGATTCCAAATGTCAAGGGTACTACGGAGAAAAAAAATTTAAAGTTCTAAATAAGGACTCCACTCACTCCACTGACAGATAGAATGTAAAAATCAATAAGTTGACAAAAATAAAAATAAAACAAACGTCAAAAAAAAAAAAGAAAGAAAAACACAATGTGTATACAGAACGAAAATTAGAATAGCGCAAACTTACATTCTGTAGGTATTCTAACCTCTCTATAGCCTATACTAGGCATAACCAAACCAACTGGTTAATTTCCAAGTTAGCGATTTGGCCCGAATCCGATATCAATCTTTTCATGGCAAACTTTATTCCAACTCAAATCCACTAGTTTAAATCTTGGCAACTTCTTCAATTCCTGATAATCCTTCGAGACGTTTGAAAAGAAGACGGCTTCGTGACCTTTTTTGTTGAATTTGTTATTCGAGTACTACCATTGGGTACTTTTTCCGCTGCCTTTATCTCGTGCCATTATTTATCTTTCATTATATTTTATTAATGTTTTGCATTACACAGTTATAAATTTCAACAAATAACTTTTAAAAATATATGAATTTAAAAGTTATCTATCTTAATATATATATATATATATATATATATATATATGAATTTAAATGATATATATGAAGTTAAATGATGCATTACAGGTAATTTCTGTGTACACTCCTTAATAACGGAATTATTTTTCATTTATTTGTAGGCTGGCATTGTTTCATTAATAAGTTGAAATTGAAAATGTATTTTTCATTTCAGTCGTATGTTTACGAAACAGTAGTTTCAAGTTTTTTTTTTCGGATTAAAAGATCCCGAAGTATGAGTACCCTTTTAGAAATACTGAGTATTTTAAGTCCCACGGGACATGTACTCGGAGATGTAAGGGACGCCAACCTCGTTAAGACGCTATCAGAGGCAAGTTATCGAGCTAAGGGCAGAGCCCCGATCCGGCGTAATATTGCCCTTTGAAACCCGACCGGGCCCGAGAGATGGTTTGGGTATTAGCAGGTCTTAGCTCTCATAGATGTCATCTCTCCAATAGAAACCTATATGTATTACTATGAAAACTTATTTGTTTACTTGTAGTTAGTTATCATAGTCATTGTAATATTTGCGAATTATATGAAAAGTTTAAAAATGAATGTGAGAAAAAAGAAATAAGAGCTTTTCAATTCACTATTCACAATGGATATTCCATTTCCATAATACGATATGATACATTTTTTTCATTCTGGCAGTTTTACTATTTTAAAAAATCTCCAAAATTTCAGGATGGCAATATATTTAACCATTCAAACGACGTTTAAACGTTACGACGACGATTGCAGACTTTAGCTACGAGTATAACTACAGCAATTTTTCAATCGTGAATTTTTTAACATTCTCAAAAATGAAAATAACCTTGGGTTTTTGTAAGAAAAAAAATTGTAATTATGAGAAATTTATATAGCGGTGATCATTTCATCAAGAAATGGACGTTTGAACGAACATTTCGAATTCTTTACCATTACGTAATCAAAGATATGTGTAAGCCAATTCTTTAAACTATATACAATAAGTAGAAGGATTTTTTTTTTAGTTTTGGAAAATATTAAAAACGAAACAATTGAGAAGTTAAAACTTGTTGTGACTTCTCAAAGTTAATCAATCTGCGGAACTGATACGCAATAAATAAGTAATTTTATTTACAAATTTAAATTTAGATTTAACGATCATGCAAGACTGAAAAGACAAGAAACTTCTCGACGTTTTTGCCTACTTCAACATTTATGGGAAAACGCTCTAAGCTCCCAATTAACCACAGAACACTCATTTACATGACAGTTATCAGACCTATTTGGACATAAACCATCCAATTCATCTCGTATCCAATCCGTACAATCCAAAATCCTTCGTAAAATCCTCAATGCTCCTTATTATGTCACAAACAAACTAACTCATCAATCATGATCTTAATATCCCATATGTTGCTGACTTGGCCCAAACTAGATACCTATCCTTCCCTGACAAGCTCCATACGCACTTGAATCCGCTAGTCTCTCATTTTACTTCTTATACTATTTCCTGATAACCCTCCGAGGCGTCTGAAAAGAAGATGGCCTCGAGACCTTCTACTATAGAACTTTATTGGAGTGCTATCGATGGGTAGTTTCTCCACAAGTGTTTTTTTTTCATGTCCTTTGTTCATACAGCAGATTTACTTGATGTAATATTATTACAGTTGTAAATATCGATAAATTAATATAAAAAAAAAAGATTTAATGAAAATAGTAAAATCAGATAATCTTATAATAATTTACACTAGCCTCTTCTATATCAACATCAATATCAAATTTCTAGTCATAGAAAGGAGATCAGAGCTTAAATGTAAAAATGATACGATTCCTTAACCAGGATGGCTTAGTTTGTAAAGCACCACGACGGATACGTGGAAGACCCCGGTTCGAGTCCCTGCCCTGTTCATATCTTTTCTTCCCAAATAATAATATTTAAAAATTATAACAACTAAAAAAATAAAATAAATAAATTATAATAATATATAATGGCGTAAGTCACCAAGATCCAAATTAAAGTAATGTTTAATGAACATTCTCCCCGCGTATACATCGCAAATTGCGAGAACACAGAGGTATAGGATCAGTGAAAAGAAAGGATATGTCTAGCCGAGAAGCGAACCAGGATGACTTAGTTGGTAAAGCACCACGACGGATACGTTTAACCGGGGTTCCGAGTCCCGGTCATGGTCATATCTTTTCTTTTCAAATAAAAATATTTAAACATTATATATATACATATATATATATATATATATATATATATATATATATATATATATAGTATAATAGAGAAATAGATATCAGTTAACTAATAGTATGGCAAATATTGTGATATGATTTGACTGTACGATTTAACGATTTATATTAACAATATGGGTACCTTATTACAAGCGTACATTCTAAGAAGCGTGATCTGTAGGTACTATTAGTAATAAAAAACAAGCAAATTAAAATAACAAATTATACTAAAATATTTTCAATTCATTATTAAAAATAGTTTTCCCTGACTCTGGTAAAATTCCCGAAAGGGGCAAAATAGTAGCTCTTCCGTGAAATGAATTATGGTCCTCTATGTTACTCTTTACCAATTTACCAAGCCTTTTCCATTATAATGATATATTTTTATTATTTATAATCTTTTGTGATTGGTATATCGTAATTTATAATACAGAATACATAACCAAAAAATATGTATAGAATAATAATAATATGTATAGTACCCACTGCTGTAGCCAAGACAGTGAATGATAGAGACTGTTCTTTTCTAAGATAACGGTAGTGCAAGGTGATTTTTCTCCCCCAATTTAGGGTACTTACTTTAAAGGGAGTGGGTGAGCCCCCGGAAAGTCTCCAGATTCCACAGTGCCCATGACTGTTTAAATAATTTATCGTAGCTGGATTTGAAGCAGAGAACTTTGGTACTGTAACTTTATGATCGACTCTTAAAGCTAATAATCAAAGTTTTATTACCCATCTCATCCTTATAATGAAATGACCCAAAATAGGGGATCATAATTTTCGTTTACTGGATTTTTGATTTTTGTACAAGATTTTTAACCGAAGTATGTTTTATCATCTAGAAAAATTACAGTAGTGATTGTTAAATCGAAGGAAATAACTTCATTTTGTTCTAATTAAAGATGGAAGAATTTTATAAATCGATATTACTGGCACATATAACAGGAAATAAAAGCTAAGCATCCCACGTTCTCAGGATTGTAAAAATAAAATTAATTGATCTGAAATCAATAACGATCACGACTGGTTTTCAAGTGAAGGTAAGAATCTGCCAAAAAACAAGACTGATAGTAAGATTAAAAGAATACAAAAATAAATAAAGAGGTTCAAGAAGTAGAGAAAATCTGATGAGATTCAGCAGGTGAGCTAGTTGTAGAAAGAGACTACTTTGAGATAAAAATAATTTTATTTCATAATAAAGTACAAAAGTAAAAGTACAAATATGAATCTCGGTTTTGATGTTTACAGACCATTGCCAATAGAAGTCACTAAAAAATAAGAGGTGGACACCAATGAACTTGCCTTGCAAGGGATTACAAATTAATACGAATTATATATAAACCCTACAAATACCTCTGTATGTAAACTGTTAATTATAATACAATGGAAATGCAATGAATGAGATGTCGGTTGATAAAAAATGTAAATAAATAAATAATGAAAAAGGGATCGATCTGATGGTAGTTCTCAGACTGTTTGATGAGGGTCTTCTATATCTTCCTCATAATCTTTGCCATCGTTTGATGTAAAAGGCAATCCAGCAGTTATATTTGAGGGAGGTATATTAACGTGGAATCTTTTATTAGAACTCAATTCCCCCGAAAAGGTTTATTGCCCTGTGAGCTGGGAATGATGAGGTTAAAACTCATATAAAAGGCTGAGAAGACCATGTGACGTTTGAATTGACCTTAATATCTGTATGCCTCCTTAGTAAATTAACAATCACTGTTTGTATATACAGATTATAAATATATTGCTGGGAATCAATAGATGCTTTATTTCTCACTATTTTTTAAGATTAAAACTCAATATGAACTAATCTAGATAAGATTGAAAAATCACCAAAATCTACACCAATTATTTTACTACAACGAAATAGGAGAACTCCGCAAAAACAGTGCTTTATGCTGCTAAAATATTTTAAAGTAGGGAAAAAGCTAATTCAGATTTCACCAGAAATGTGGCACATCCCACAACAACAGTCCAAGCAGACTAAAAATTAGAGAGACTGACCTCACTTCAACATGTTCAATCCCTGAGAAGGCCATATTTAAAACAGCTAATCATCGAAAATCGCAGAAAAAAACTCGTCAAACAACGAAAACAAAATATAAATAAACCAATAGAGTGAGATGTTTTTGGAATGTTTAAAATAAAAAAAAATGTTTACAATAAAGTTAATTTAAATTTATAACACCAGATTTCATGGCAGTGTATAAATTATGTGCAATATGCATCGACTCAAATATCTTACTTTTCCAGTCACTATTCTCTCTCTAAATACTTATTGCTTTGTTAATATAAAATAGATATTAAAAATAGTGCTATACTAGAGCAGTTTTTTACTCTTTCCTATAATTATTATTGTAATCTCTTTGATGTTTATTTCTTTCTTTCATAGATTCTTGTTCTTCTTTGAGTGTCGTGTCCTCCCAAAACGTTGGCGATTAGTTGCATGGTCTTTAGTTTATCTCCAGCGTACCTAAACAGTGTCTTGGTGTTTACTCTACACTACTGGGCATGATTTTTAAACCAAGATGTTCTTTAGAATCCGGGAAAAAGCGTTAGTTTTATTTGAACTATATGGGTCAGTTTATATTTTGGATTTTTGGTATCAAATATTAATTACAATTAATTATTTTAAAAATCGTTTTTAGCTTTTTTTTTATTTTTATTAATTGTTTATTTTACGTTTATTGGGTTTTAAACCGTCTCCTATTAGGCAAGAAATGTCTTAACAGGATCTGTATAGCTATAATCTATTGTTATAAATGCATTAAAAAATACGTATGACTTTATTTGAGACAGATATATAGATATAACTTTAGCTAGCTCGTATGTCATTAAATGAAGGTAGGTTATAAAACAATCAGGTTAACAGGGAAAAAAATAATTCAAAATATTAAATAATTCAAATTATCTAATATAACCTGATATTTTTATACATTTTACGTTAGGTACTATAGATATGTTTTTTATAATCATCCGAGACCACGAATAACTGCGAAGGCATTCCAGATTTTATTCTATGTTTTATGTAAGTATTATATATTATTAGATGATGTTTGAAAATAAACATCTGTATTATACAATCTCTTGCAATCAAAATACTATAATAATTTATTGGTTGCGTCTTTAACTTTTAACCTTGAAGTACTGATAATTTTCGGGAATTTCCCACCCTTCAGATTATCGGAATTCCCCGTATGACTCCAGTACCTTCCTATCTTGGTTGTACCCTATTTTATGTGAAAGTGGAAGGTTAGTTCTAATGTTTTTTCACAAACTATAAGCACACTCATTCCCTCAGGACCGCATAGGCCAAGAATCACCAGCACTTAAAGGTTTAAACGAAATAAAATATACTCATTCAGTCATATCAAACGAGCTTAATTAGCAAGGAACGGAAAAATCTACATAGCGCATACATAAATATTACATAGAGATGACAGCATGGTTACACTAATTGCGCCATTACAGACGATGGGGGCTCGCAAAATGTGTGAGGGGGGCGCTGGAAAGATTTAGCTAACCTTGATTTAAAATTCAACTTCCCTGAGGGAGCAATTATCATTTATTTTCTCCCTAACCAGGGCTATTATATCGCCTCGTTAATCTCCTCACTGCTCCATTCTCTCCTCCTAGCTCCACTTTTGAATAACTGTAAAAATCACTTTAAGGCCGTTCCCCTTATCGTTTTAACTGAATCGCTTTGCCGAATATTTTAGAATCTCGATTTCTATTAGAAATAAAATATATATAAATATACCTATTTTAATCTCTCCCGAAAATTTAGTTCAATCTAAAATCGTTGTCTACTTGAATTTAATGCAGTATAAACATTATACTACCATTTTTCTATATAAATTATAATTTCTTTCTAACCCTTAAAAAATTAATTTCAACACAACGATCTGTAATATTGGCATGAGCATAAAATCCTTCTACGTATAAGGTCGTGGATTAGTCACCCGGCATGATTTTTTAAAAAGTGAGTAAAATATCTTCGGAAAGGACATAAAATGCGGGCCAGGTAGACGTTAATGAACAAATTCTCCTAACACTAAACACCGTGAACGAGTCTGTGGTTATCTAAATCGTAGAAACTGTAGTGTTTCATGGACAACGGCTATGCAGGAAGGTGATTAGTCTAGATCACGCTCAACCGCCAGATTTGCCCCTTATTTTGTGTAACCACTTTATAGAGGTTGTGTGTGTGAGGAAGGTCCTAGATCCCGTGTGATCCTTCTCGAGGGAATCCGAAAATCACGCTTTGTCATCTTATCAAATACTGATATATTTCCAAATATCGAATAAACAAACATTATATATATATATTATAAAATTAGTCCATTTATTATAAAATGTTTACTATTAAGAGGGATATTTTGAAGAAAACATCAAATTCTGCATTATTTTTCAGTTTAAATTTTAGGTGTAATGATAATTTTTATATAGCATGTACTGAACCAGAGAACTTTCTGGGGTTGTAATGGAACATGTTTTTTTTTTTTTTTTTTTTTGGCATCTGTATCCTTTGGTTAGGAGTGGCCGATCTGACAGATCGCATAGGTATATTTTTCTCCTCCCTTCCCTTTGTGTTGGCAAAAATTCTTTCATGCTCTAAGTAGCTGTTTTGTGGATGAGCCGGGTGCCCCTCACCAGTGTGCGACCCTTCTGGCCCATATGAAGCTAGCGATCTGACATATCGCCGCGACCGCATTCTTCCTCGTGTATACATCGCAAAATTGCGAGAACATGGGGATATGGGATGGGTGAATAGAACGGATTTGTCCTGTCTATGAGGCGACCCCTGGTAGCTCAATTGGTGAGAGCGAAAACGGAGAGGCGGACGACCCGGGTTCAAATCTCGGCCAGGGCAAATATTTTCTCTTTAAAATAAAAATATTTATAAATCTAAACAATTATTAAAAAATTATAAGAAATATAATAACGTAAGTCGACAAGATCCTCTTATTAAAGTAATGTTGAATGAACATTATTCCTCCTGTATTCATCGCAAAATTGCGATAACACTGGGATATGGAATCGGTGAAGGGAACGGATTTGTCCTGACTGTGAGGCGACTCCTGGTAGCTAAATTGGTAAGAGCCTTGAGTCTTTGTTATGTTATTATTAGAGTTCACTATGAGAATAAATATTGATTAATGAAAAATAATTAGAGGTAACCAAGAAGAAAGTTAATTTCTGGTTTCTGTAAATTTTCCGTTTGAATCCTAAATATAATAATTGCAAATGCTATTCTGTCATTACTCTCATACTCCCAAATCCCTTAAGTACTTAATTTAAGTATATAAGCTCAAATTTAAAAAAAATACTAGTATTCCTGGAAGTGGTCTGTCGGATCGCCGCAACCCACCCGATGCGTTATAGAGCCGCGACTAATGGAAGGATATATCACTTTTTTTTTAATGAAAACTGGTAAATGCGAATTACAATTTTGTCCCTATCCAATCCTGAGAAGAATGGCGACCCCAGGTTAAACAGCGGATGTGCAGTCTTAGTATCGATTAGTAGAAGGATATCGAGCCAAATAATAGGTAGAGCTGAGGAGGATATCTTTAATGAAGGGGCGGCAACGGCGCAACACTTGACAAATGTTTACTGAGACAACAAGCGGGCGCCGCTGCCAGCTATCTCCGAATCGACTTAGCATCTATTAGCTCCACTTCGCTCTTCCTTCCACCTTTCTTGTTATTTCTGATTCCGTTTTACAGAATCTGTCTGAAAGAATAATATGCTTGAAACAATATTTACTTCAGATTTACTTAATTAACGATTGAGTAACAGTAAGAAAGAGGATTTATCCTCAGTATAAACCATAAATAATTTTAAGACAGTCTCCTCTTACGAGATATATAATGCAAATACTAGGTGTATGCCATTTTGAATAAATCGGTAAATTTTTCTCACATTTCTATTTTCATTTTTCCCAAAGTATTAAATTCTCAACCCCAAAACTGAAAAATTCAGGGTTTTGTGGTGAAATAAAGTCTGAATATGAGTTTTGACTTAAAGAACTCTTTTGGACGGATAGAATTCTGGTGGAGAATAGTTTGACGAGCAAGGTGGCGTTCCCATGGACATCGCAACTGTCTTTCATGAAACATGAGATCTGGCGTTGTCTTGTAAGAGTATAATTCCCTTCAGATTAAACAATGCAGGTTGTGTTTTGATAAGTTGTTGTTGAAGTAGTCTGAAAATTCTTTCATATATTATAAGATTAGAGAATCGTTTTCGAAAGCTTTACTTACTCTTAAGGAAGTTTTTAAAATTCTAAACAGGCAGAAAGCTTTTTTGGAGGACTTCGTAACCAAGCTCGTTCAGTTTACTTTGGTTGTTCAATGTCTGTTGTGAAAGCTTAGATCTGGCGTTGTAGTGTAAGAGTATACGAGTAGGTCCTTTCCGGTTAACCTATGCAGGATGGTATTTGATATGTCATATGTCAATATCACTGCAGTAGGATGAAGAAGCGATAGATTCACCCCTGGGTGAAAAGAAGAAAGGAATTTTTCATAAATAATTTATTCACGAATCACCAGCTGGAAATTTCTCAAACCGAAGGCGAATGTTCTGTTCGTTACCAAACACTGTTCATTTTATTTTTGTGATTTTCCAGTAAGATACAATGAAATATGCTGTTCTATGGGTTTGAAAATTTTTTCATTGATAATACTGTTAAATTAGTATCAATATATATTAATATATTAATATTCTTTCTGTTGAGATAAGTAATCTGATTACGAGTAAAGTTTATAAACAACAAACAAAAAAAAGTTCAAGGAAAAATTAAATTACATTTCGGTAAACAATGTTTCTTCTTCTCTTCTATAGCTATTTCCGATATTTCACTCAGACAGCAGTTATTAAACGGGGAGAGCATTAATGAAATTGCTTGGATGAAGAAAAAAACATAATAATAAAAAAAGGAGCTAGAGGGAAGAGGGAGTGAAAAAATAAAACTATTAAGAGGGGAAGACCTGAGGGAAGTTTTATTATTTCTTTAGTCGGGAGTTCGGGGTTGGAAACCCGACCTAATCAAGCAAGGGCTGCTATAGGAGGCAGCGATAAGCTCAAATATGAATTGTTCCGTTGAAAATTATGCAAACAGGATGATAAAATGTTAAGGGTGTATAAATAGCTTCGTCCCATAAAAGCTCCCGCCATCCAAACTGACGAGCTTCCTAACATCTTTTGTCTTCTTACAACATGAGGGGCTTTAATCTGCTGTGGTCCGATACTTGGATAATAGCGATGGCGTAGATGGAATCTCTTTTGTCGCGAAGCATCAAGCGTTAACTGGCCGTGTTAAGAAGAGAGGGAGGGATTATTGAAATACTTTTGACGTGAATCCGTCTTTAAAATTGCTTCAATAGTGGGAGGCAATTAATAAAAACGAATGATAACAAAATCGGAGGAGACAGTTTGGTGTTACAACTACATATCTATCACCTCCATTCAATATTCAATCAGACCACTTGTTAGCACAAGGATCAAAAAATTAATTAAGACTAATGAGGACTGTGAGGCAACCCACACGGTGGAGGGGGTAGCATTTTTGAGGCCATTATGCTGAATTTCGATATTTCCATACAGTATAACTTTTGACTCGGAGAAGCTGCGACGTTCGTTTCAGTTTCATCCTTCGGCTGTCGTAAAAAAAAGCTACACATCACCAAAATCTCCTTGTTATTTCTCTTCCCCCCTATCTGTTACTAGAGCTTCCTATAATTAACAAGCAGTAGGCTTGTAAGAAGGAAATAGATTTATTGTTAAATTAAACGATATAAAATAAATACATATGTACAAAGATACTTTCTGATATGAGCTAATTAAATTGACTTTCAACCATCGACTAACATTTAGCATATACATAATGGGCTAACTAAGTGACTCATTATACCTTAATAGTATATTATTAACATACTATAATAAAATTAAGTTAGTAAATTTGTATTGGACAAAATAACAGGAATGAACGTTTTGAAAGAAGTTATGATTTCCCACTAATATTGAAAGGGAACAAAATAAAGCACTCTTAAATTTAAGTACATACACACAAAGATCTTCTAATATCTCATCATTTTCCAGATTTTCTCTAAGCAGGTTTAGCCACTTGCTTAAATGAATGGGTATTAAATATTAGCTGTGTCAAATGCAATCTTACATTTCACGGACGTTGTATTAAGTTAACTGATAAAGATCTCGATGCCCTTAAGTCAGGCAAAATAAATCAGCAAAAAAATAGAAAAGCACCTAGAGGGGCAAACAAAATTTATGGAAGATATAGTGGCCGAAAAGAAAGCCCTAAAGGCCCGGGTAGGGGACATTGAAGTAAGATTAAACAAAAGCGAGCAGGGCCTATTATCTAAGTCCCTAGAGATCCGGGGGGATCGCCATTAACCAGAATCGGGCAGGCCTAGGTATAAAATTAAATATTGAGGACGTGGATACAGTGCAACGTCGGAGAGCCAGGAATGATGAACTGCGACCGGTGGGGTGGGGTGGGGACCGGTCTTCGCACTCTTTGTGAGACAATCAGTTAGGGATGGCTTCAATGAAGGAAAGTCTAAGAGATTTCACTACGCGAGATATAGGTTGGCATGAAAATGACATCTATCTTAGCGAATAGATGACAATAACAAACAGGCTCTACTGGTTAGCCCGTCAGAATAAGGTAGAGGGAAAGATTAAGCATGTTTGGTTTTCCGTTGGCAGAGTGCGCTGTAGAAAAGAATATGTCATCAGTTGGTATTTATAGATCAGGCCCAGGATTTAGACGTTTTCAGGTGACTGCTAAAGTTTTGTTTTCCCGCTAGCTCAATGACAACCTCTAGTGCTCTCCAAGGAACTATTAAACTATTAAATTCTATTTACTTTACTGTATTTTTATTTATTAGGATCTTTAATTCATTGGTTTCAAGTTTGTTCATGTCTAAGCATCTATCACATCTTCTTTTCTTATTTTATTACTTCACTTTTCTCATTATTTATTCATTACTTTCTCTCTTTACATATTTTAACGGTATTATCATTTCTTTACTATTTATATTTTTATCTGTTTTTGTCTTATCTTGCATTTCTTTAATTACCTGAAACATTTCATAGCTTTTTACTTAATCTATCTGCTAAAATTAATTGTTCACAGCCTCTTCTCCTCTAATACTTGGATCTTCTCTCCTACTTCACCATCATGTCCAGTGTCCTGATCTCCTGTCACGTCAACACCCAATCCATTTTGATGAATTCCTTCAATATTTTAACCAAAACTTTTAGATACCATTGGAATTTCTGAAACATGGCTAAAACCCCACATCCCCCCTCTGCAATATCCTTACCAGACTATTCATTCCTCCACCACGATCCGGTAGACCGGAATGGTGGAGGAGTTGGTGTTTATGTACACAACTCCCTAAAATCACATATCCTTGATTCCTCACCTGCAACCGGTTATCCTCACACAGAATTCCTTTTTGTTGAAATCTCATTTAACCCAAACCCTCTCCTGTATGTTTTAGTACATTACCTCCTCTTGATTCTATCTTTGAATCTACCCTTTAAAACTGGATTCTATAACCAGATCATAATATCCGGTGATTTTAATACCAATCTCCTTGTCCAATCCATCGATTCGACTATACCTGGAAAATCTCTTTTATGCCCTACACCTTTCCATTGTTCCATTTTCTCCCACCCATCACACCTTCCTATCTGACACCTGGTTAGACCTGATTGTCATTGATTCACGGCAGAACCTCCTTTCTTCCTCTCAATCACCCGTTCCATTTCTATCCTCTCATGATCTTATCCAAATTTCATACAATATCCAAACTCCAATTACACCACCTAAAACCATAACCTTCCACAACCTAGATGCTCTCACTCCTGAGAACGTTTCACCCTCTCTTGAATCCTTTGATTGGAGAGAGATTTATTCTTGTGCCACTATTGACTCCATGGTTGACATACTTCCAATCTCAAATATATCCTTGAGACGCATGACCCACTGAAAACCTCAACCTTCCGCCACCAGCCAGCTCCCTGGATGTGTCAAAAAATTAATGATCTTCAAAGGAAGCGTGATGCGGCCCGAAGACGCTTTAGACGCACACGGCTAACTGATGAATATCAAGCGTTCAGGGCTCTCCTCAATTTGACACAGTCTACAATCAGGCAGGCAAATACCAAATACTTCCACGAAGCCCTTTCATCTGCTCCCGATTCTAAGTCCCAATGGGATCTCCTTCGAAAGCTTTCTCTTCTTAATTCATCTTGCTCTAGGTCCTTTCCAGCCTCTCCCGATGATATAAACTCATATTTGTTTTCTACCTCAGTTAATACTTCTAATTCATGCTCTCCCGGATTTTCCCCAACGCCATCTTTCAACCCTGACAACTTTTCCTTCACTGACATTTCACCCAACGACATTATTTCCTCTGTTCTGAAATCCCAATCCAACTTCGCAAGCTTTGATGGTATTCCTGTCAAACTGCTAAAATGCTGTCTTATCGATATTATATCTGTCCTACTCTTTATATACAATTTTTGCAAAATGCAGTATTCCCTACCTCTTGGAAAAAATCTATAGTCCACCCCATTAACAAACACTTTAACAATGTTTCACTCAAAGACTACCACTCAATTTCAACTCTCTCCAACCTTTCCAAGCCTCTAGAAAGAATAGTCCAATCACAAATATCAATTTTCCTCGAATAGTCCAACCTCCTTGACCCACTTCAATCAGGTTTCCGTCCGTTTCTCCACACAACATGAACTTACCAAAATCACCAAAGACAAATATACAGCTATGGACAACAAAAAACTAACAGTGCTTATCCTTCTTGGCTTTTCTAAAGCTTTTGATTCAATGGACCATTCTATCCTTTTCAGTAAACTTAAATCACTGCCCTTTTCTAAAAGTTCTATCTGTTGGTTCCAATCTTTCCTCCCTGATAGATCTCAAGATCATAAGACCTAATCATCCCCTTTCCACTTTCCTCACTCTTTCCTCAGGCATGGCACAGCATCCTTCCTCTTCTGTTCAACTGCTATATCAATGATCCTTCTAAATCTGTTCACCACTGTCCCTACCATCTATATGCTGACGACTTCCAAATATACTTGTCCTTTCCTCCTGAGCTATTAATTGCGTTCGCCGGTATTGAGAAAGACCTAGATTGGATCAGTGCCTGGGCAAAGCTGAACAAACTGGAATTGAACGCAATGAAAACTCAGGCCATTGTTTTTTCAGTTCAACAAGATCCCGCCTTTCCGATCTCTACATACGTTCACACAGAACTAAAGCATTCGAACGTACCTTTCTCGCCCACTCCACCACAGTGTTGAACTCAATCCCTCCTAATATCCGTCATAGTCCCTCACTATCGTCATTTGAATCCTTGCTTTTCCAACACTTCCTAGCTTCCCAAACAGATCCTCTTTAAGCAGGTTAGTTATTTGCTTAGATTGTAATGTATAGAATAATTCAATGTGTTATTTATTTATTTTAATATTTTTTTTTGAAAAAGCTGTACATCATGGAAAGAAATTATTGCATACTAGCTTATGCATTTAACAAAATCTATGGATTTATCTATTCTTGTTAATTGCTTAATATCTTGTCTAGATTTTTACTATTTATTTACTTATTATTATATTTGTTTATATATGTCTTTTTAAATTGTTTTTCTCACTTTTTACACGCTTTATGATTTGTAACACTTAGCCTTCTGGCCAGATGAATATTATGTTTCTTTTTCTGTTCATATCTGTTATTCTAAAGGGACTTAGTCCCAGAATAAAGTTACTTTTCTATTCTATTGTATTCTATGTAAAGAAATTATCAAATCCTAGCTCCTGATTTTATTTCATGTAATTTATTTACATATTATCTTTAGTTGCTAAGTATTTTGATTCGTGTTTTTATTTTTATTTACTTTTTTGGCACTTTTAAATACTTTATTATTTGTACTGTATAGCCTAATGGCCAGATTTATATTTTTAGATTTATAATTATATTTCTTTTCCTGTTAGTTTATTTTATTTATTTATGTCTATTAAGATAAATCGAGAAACGATGTAGGGATAAGAACGAAGGCCATTACGAAGAGGATTGAAACGGAATTAGATGGAGCTCCTTCATTGATGAGACGAGATCCAAAACTCTCAAAAAGAGGGAGTTTGAGAAAGGCATTAATGCCGGTTTCATGTCGACTGTTAATGTTAAATGAGACGGGCTCGGAGCGGACAATCCTCTAGAACTTTGCCATTAATAAGTTTGTTCGATGGGCCCTCCGTGCTTTAGTGGTTTTCACTGTTTTGCCTCACCCACTCTCTTCAAAACCTCTCCAGTTGTCATCGCTTGGCTACCTCCGATCCGGAGGTACAAGGCTTTGTTTAGCCATGCCCGACTTGTTCCGCTTGTTCTCAGGGTACGGCTGTAGTATTGTCAATGCTAATGTATTTACCATGTCCGATCTTAAACTAATCTTTACTTCGTGTATATCATCACTTGAAAAACTATATACTATTCGAAGACAATAAACAGAATGGTTGATGTGCATGATTAACAGTTTATTTATAATGGAATCGAGTGGAAATTATCTTGCGTAAACATCTACTATCGAAATAGCGTTTCGCCTGTGCGCTGAATACTATATATTATAAAGTAGTATATTCACTCTACTCTAAACTACGCTACTATCTTCTGTATTTTACACAATTTCAGCAACTTCATCTGCAGCCTTGGTGCAGTTGAGTCGAGTTTTGTCTTCAACCATACTGAGAGAACGGAATCGTGTCATTCTCGTAGTTTTCAACTTGAATAATATAATATGAACAATTACTCCATTTCAAGCCAAGGCCTGTCTTGTAGTCACTTCTTTTACCCCCCCCCCCCTTGAATATCTGACTTGTGAGACTCGGGTTCGTATCCCGGCCTAAACCTTACTTTTTAAAGTATTTTATATTGAACAGAGTCATAATATATTCCTGCACTAGAAAGTCCAAGTCATTTTCTAAGATTCAATTAGTTTAATATAAAAAAAAAAACACTAAAAACCTTAAGTCTCTATACTAATTGAAAAATAATTAACCAGTCAAGATTTTGCTGATTCAGACGCCATCAGGACATAAATCTTGCATGCAAATGAGATGCGAAACAATATTACAAGGAAACTTATAAGCCTACATGTTGTATACTAAGCAGCTTCTTACTGATATATGACTATAATAAAAATTACTTTTAAACTACAACATTAATGCAAATAAATACAATGATTAATCTCCAATACATTAACTATCTGATATAATAAAAACAACTACTGAAGTAATCCATATTGAGAAGAAGGTAATCTTAGAAAACTAATTTTTAAAGACTGTTTTGTTCCCTACGGTTTTAATGCATATCTTTCCGTATTTGATTTTAAATGACATATTTATCAGCTTAGCGCAACCGAGTAAAATGATAAGTCATATTTTGATTAGTCATGCTCTTGAAGACATGGTTCAGGAAGATTGATCTATAAGAACAACATTCTTTAATAATCATTAACAGCGTCGTGACTTTCTATATTTCAATTATATCTTCATTTATCTCTTCCAATCGTGGACATCTTTTGATGGCTTTAGTTGGTGTTTCTTCCCCCTATGAATCTTGTGGGTCGTTAAGTTTGAAGCATTCTTATATCTTAGTTTGTCCAATCCGTTTTGGGTCTGGTGTAATTTAAAATTGGTTTATTGTTTAAACAAGCAAGGTTAAGCCGTCACTCAATCATATTATTTTTTAAATTTTGATTTTATAACCTCGACGAATATTAACGACAGATATTGAACATAGCAAATGGACATTAAAAAACAAGTTATCGGTATAAATACTATCACAAGGGCTAAAACTGCAATATTTATCGGTTAACTATAATGTGACAAATCTAATGAAGATGTGTCATATACATTACCCGACGATTCCAGCAAGAGGCGTTGGCTAAGTTCTTGAAACAGAAACATGACATTAAAAATATATATAAAAAGGTGACTAAATCGAAAAATCGATTTGGCTTTCATGCCCTAAAATAATCTGAAGATTTTATGAAAAGTATATGCATTGAATAAACACTGTATTCCAAAGAAATTGTATTTATGGTGGCTTAAATTTTATTTTTTAAATTGTAAGGATGATGTATAAAGACCTATAGAGGTATTTTCTATGCATTACTTCAATTGTAAACAGAATCTAGAATGTTGAAGAACCTCAATAAGCAAATATGCACCATCATGAAGCATGAATTACATTCCAACAACGAATTGAAAACTGAAGCAAATTTTTCAAAATGAAAATGAATCTAAAAAATATTTGCTGAAGTGGTAGAAGATATACAAGCTCGAAAGCATTTCGTATTGTAATTTCAACAAAATTAAAATCAAGTTACACGATGTTATTTCTTCTTTCAGTCAAATAATAATGTACAAATTATTGAGAGAAATTATTATTGTCAATAGTTAATTATTGCGTCTTAGGTTCATTACGTTAAACACCAGTTCTTAAAATCATGCCTCGTCTCCTGAAAAAATAAATACCTCGTAATAAACTAATTACTCAATGTGATATCTAATTTTTAACAAAAACATAAAAATTAATACAAATCGTCCTTTTAAATGGTAAAAGAAGGCATATTATTACTTTATTACCTCTATTGATATCTTCAAACGATAGATATTAAAATAATTTATTTTTTTAAATTTGTTAGGTCTAAACTCCACTTTATTTTTACCTTTACTTTTACATAGAATATAAAAGATGTCCCATAAAAGGCATCGAATTATCCTTTTGTATTTATATTGAACCTGGATTGCCTGGCAATAATCAGAACATAAAGTATTTATTTTCACGGTAATTGAATGTCATTTGCTACTCGTGTTTTTCTGCGAGAATGGGCTATTACCGCATGTTTCTAACCTTCCTGAAGAGAGAGGGAAGTTCAATACTTTTACTGTTTACACAATACTTGGGTTTATAGAAATGAACTTGGAATGAAATGCTCTAAGCCGAATCATAGCTTCCGCCGCTACAGTGACGAGGTTGTTTAAGGTTGCGCCCAAACGACAATGACCAATTGAAAAGTCCATATGAGTAACCATCCAGGATCACATCAGTTGTTTGCTTCTGTTCAAACTACTTGAATTTACAAACCATTAAAAAAAATATTGTATTTTTTTGGTAAATTTTTCTTTATAGTTGCTTTCTTTTACGATGAAGTAGCTTAAAATTCAATTTTGTAATGGTAGAAACGTCATTTTTTCATTAATTAAAAAAAATAGCCTGTACCACTACAACCCTGGGAGGGTCTGGGGTTCAGTACATGGTAGAGACTGTACTGCTTCATGGACAACTGTTCTGCAAGGAGGAGACTTTTCCTAGGTCACGCTCAACCGCCAGATTTTTCCCCCTTATTTTGGGTACCCTATTTTTATAATATTTTACAGAGGCTGGGTGGGCCCCAGGAGGATCCTAGATCCCATATGATCCATCTCCAGCTACAAAAAGACTAATTAAAAATCATGGCCTGCAGCAGGACATGAACCAGGATTTCAGGCATGGCAACTCAGTGCTCTACCACTGAGCTACTCCAATCCCTTTGTTGATTAATCAAAACATTAAAATAGCAAAAATATTTAAATTAAAATTAAAATTAATTCAAACAAGAATCTATAACAGCTTGTAAAGTAGTCATAGAAGTATTTATCGGTGTTTCATCTAACAATATCACAAAGCTATTTTTATAATTCTTATTTAAACAAGGCTGAGAGGAACTTTTAAATTGGCAATTTTCTTTAACAGTTGAGTAGGAGCAAAGTTTTGCACGAAGCGAGTATTCGTGACTTGGGACAATCAAAGTGCACGTGGTACTTGTTGAGATGTAGTCCCTTCCTAACATTGTTTATAAATAATTTCTTTTATCAATTCATTTAACTTTTATTACTTCGGAGTTTTAAATAGAAATAAAGAACACCACCTTATACACAGGAATGGAAACAAATTTTTAACATAATAATTAATGAAGGAGAATGTAAGGTAATTTACTTCAAGAATATTTTCATATTTCAAGAATATTAAATAAGAATCTTATTTATAACTTTTTATATTTAAATATTATGTTTTACTACTGCATTATATGTGATATAATAATATAACCCCTTTAGAAATTTTCATTTATATTATGGCCATATTATTTTGTACATATTTTTTTCTCTGATATTGGTATGAGGTTTTAATAGTCGCATGTTAAAAAGTGAAATTTCAAATTTTCCGTGCCTGATTGACTTCATTTAAAATACTTACATAAAATAAGTTTGGTAGGAATTCGTAGAATTATTATTTATGATTTTAATATTGACATTTATGTATTAATAACTTCAGATTGCTTATTGGGACACAAATAAAAAACTGATTTCATAGGTAAATTCTAGAAATGGACATGACACGTATATAATAAACTGTATATTTTCTCTCGACTGCAGGTTATACTATACGAAAGAAGTGATGAAACATGTTTATGAGAATCAAATCGTTTCAAAAAATTTATAAATTGATTGTTAATGGACGACCAATGAGAGCGAACATTACGTGTTATTTATAAACAAGGTTAGAACGTTATCACCCTTATGTTACTACAAAAAAAAAAAAAATATAAGACTATAATTAACGTACTACATAAATGTAAATTAAATGCCTTAGCGTACTAATAAACTACAAATGTTTTTCTAATTCATCATTTTTTTCTGACAACAATAGTTATTAAACAATCAATACTTCTCAACTGTATCAAATGATCAACTAAACTGACTTTGATTTCCTTTTAAATTCAGGAACGACATACCTTATATTCCATTACTAAATACTAATACTTTGTTATCTTTTTTTTTTTTTTTTTAAAAGTCATATTTTGAGATGTATCATGTTTGAACTTGAGCTTTTATGAGAATAATGAAATAGGTTAAAATTGAAAAATAAAATCAAGCTTTTAAAAATTATTAATAAAATAATTTTAATACCATTATTACAATATGAACATATTGCTATCCCATTCATAGGCGTAACAAGGGGGGGCTATTGGGGATGTAAACCCTCCCTCATTGCTTAGAAGAAATTAAAAAAAAAAATGTAACAATTAAAAAAGAAACTTCGAAGGATTTAACTTTTTCAAAGTTATTATTGTGGGATTACAGAAGTAAGGGTCAATAATGCCAAAAACACGATAATGAAAGTGCAAATTTTAATGAATAAAAGGTACGCTAAAATGACAAACCGAAACGTAATACTGTTTATTTACAATTAATTATATTATTATAGCGGCAGTAGTGGCATCTAGCGGCAACAATAAGATCGCAAATATGAGAAGAACAGTTTAGACAATTCTTAGAATCTATAAGTAAAGTCTGGATGGGTCTAGAAAGTTCCCTATGCAATTAAGTGTAGTAAGTAATTGTAACCAATAAATAAGTTAACTTGTATTTAAAAGCTACTTCTTGATTGCCCTTTCAAATATAACATTTATAACTTCCAAAATAACATTTATAAAAAATTATAATCTATTTATTTAATTTGAAGCTACATGATTATAGTATAATACATATTATCATCTATATTACGAGACATTTTTTTATAAGGGAGCAATATGTTGGAGTGGTTGACTGATGGGGGTTAACCCTCCCCCTATGAGTCAACTCTAGTTACGCCAATGATCCCATTACCCGTTTTTTTTATTTTTTTAACTCACATAGAACTTTTAAATTCCTCCATTAGAAATAGAAAATAGGTTTTCTTTAGTTATGGCATTGTTCTTTTGAAGGAGCGATTTATTTAGTTTTTTTATTAATATTTATTACTACTTTTCGGATCTAAAGTACAGTTAAAAATGTTTATGAATGAATTAAAACCTTGAGCGGTATCTATGTTAGAAATATTTCCCTAACCTACTGTGTTCAAATGAACAGGCTTTTAACGGTACACTGTGTCTATCACTTGCATGTCACTAACGATTCATGTTAGTGAATCGAGGAACATTGCTACTGTCCGTTTAAGATTGACTGATATGGTAATTTCTCACCGAGCGTTCATGTTACGAAAACATCAACTCGTTCGTTCTATCGTTAAAATAACAATGTGTTCGTTTCATACCGATACAAATTGATGATATTTTCATACTAACTGAAACGCATTACATACTATTCTAGACATAATTATAGATTTTAAATGGAATTAAAAAATGAATCTTAGAGATGCACAAGGTTTCTTATTATGCCCTTAGATAAAACCAATATTAAATCTGACATTTGAACATTCAAATATACGAAGTAGACTAATATGTTGGAAAATCCATTTTTAAATAAATAATATTAGTGATTCTAGGTGCCATATTTTATTAAAAATATACGTATGTGAGTTTTCAGTTGGGAAAACTTCAGTACTTAAGGGGCAAAATGCATTCTCCATGCACCATTTCTTTACTGTAACCAAACACGATTCTTCACCATTTTTTTTTTATCTGCACTAAGAACCAATACATAGAAAAAAACATCACTTCGTTTGAAGACCATTTGTTTTAGACACAATATATCGTTAAAATCAGGAATTGCAATGATTTTGGTGAAATATATGTAAGAAGGAATAATTTTGAACATGTTGAGAGTTTATATAAAACCCTGAACCACTAAAGCCCATGAAGGGTATTGGGTTCAAATACATGTCAGAGATTTTACAGTTTCTAGGAAAACGGATGTCTAGGTAATTTGACCTAGACCACTGTTAACTACCAGATTGTATCTATTAGATTAAGGGTCACACCACCATGGATGTGCATCCGTCATCATGTCAGATATATGGTTAAATAATTTATCCGCCACAGCTAGATGTGAACCCGGGACCTTCATTAGAGCACTCAGAGCTCTACCCACAGATTTACCCAGTTCCCATTTAGAATGTATGATAACTGAAAAAACTGAACAAATTTAACAGGAAATAAAGACGAGACTAACAGCGGAAACATTTAAATTAAAAGTTTCTTTTATATCTCATATTACTTAACTTAGTCTTTTGTGCCGAAATTTAAAAACGTATAGTATTTCAAACTGTGGATTTAAACATTACCGTGAACGTTGATAGATGAACGACGTCATGAAGTATTCGTGGAGGAGGCTCATAGCATCAGTTGCCGCCCCATCCATCCAACGTAGCTTCGGAAATCCGGTTTTCCTAGTGCGATGCAGAACTTCACAGAAGGCTTTTCTCGGAATCTCTGTTTCACACATCCTTGACATATAATCCGCCGAGATTAATGGCTCTTACCACGTTTATATCAGCGAATAAAAAAGCATAGACCTACCGATTCTTCCTACTTCTGCACACCTCTCCATCCTTCACACTCCATCTACATCCAGATGTGCCTAAACAGGCCAATTTTGCGTTAACTATAGCTTTTTTCTCTCTTTTTTTTTCGTATTGGCCTACTAAGTCACTAATACTACCACTTCAGTGCTATTGTCTTTTTTCTTCTTCTTGACATTGGCCCAGTACTCCCTCATTTGTCCCCGATGCTGCTCACTTCTTTTCTCTGTCCATTTCTTCCCGTCTTCCGCTTTGTTTTTTATTGAAAACCCACAGAGGTAGCCAGGTTCATCCTGAGACGTTTGCTTTCCAGAACATCCTCGTAGATAATCCCCATCTCTTTCTACGTCCTCGAACCAGGCAGGTTTGGACTTCTTTTCCTTTAAATATGTAAAATACGTTTTGCCAGTCTTGCCGGATCCATTCTGAGCAGGTGGCATTTTTTTAATTTTTGGAACATGAGTGTACAGCTCACTTATGTTATGTGGTCGTCTGTATTCACCTTGGTCTTTAATAGGACCAAGAATTTTCCTAAAGATCTTTCTTTCACTATAGCTTTTATTAATATCTTGTTATGTATTGTTTTTAATAATTTATTTTTAGAAATTGATAGGAAATTATTAAACATTTTTTGTTTTGAGTGTTTTTTAAAATAATTTATCCAAAAATTTCCAAATGCTATTCAATCCTAAACCAGACACGCCCCCTTCCAGTTTCCAAGCGGTTGGTTGAGGATGACTTGGATTAAGTTGATTGATTCGGATACTGAGAATGGTGAGGTTATTATCTAATTCCCCAGACAGGAAGTAAGCTAACCAATCAATCAGTCCTAGCGTTTTCATTCCAATCTATCATCATTACTCCTACCTCAGGAGTGCATTCCCTTGCTCTAGGGGCTATTTGTGCATTTAATACACATTATAACTATGATCAATACTAACATAGGGATACTAGTTTATCGGTGTGTATAGATGTATATAATGTATAATCATATATATATTTATCATTGAAAGTTAACATCTTGTAACTACTGAAATCCATACCAGTTTGCCAAAATATTTCCTATTACATCATTAAATGATCCGGTAAGTACTTTTTTATTTTAGGAAATTTTCAATTCGTTATTATAAGCATTCCGAGCTACATGACGGTGCATATTTTCGTATCAGACTTTCTCAACATTCTAGAATATGGTTGAAATAAAGTGTAATTAAAAAAAAATAAAACTATGAATAATAATATTTCTTTTCTTTTGAATTTGTACTCTCTTTATTGAACTCACTAACAAATAACTACCGAGCCCTCGATCTTTAATATTGATTTAGTTATTGATTTATAAAGTAGAAATAGTAGTACAGAAACTGTATACATGGGTACTTTAAAAAATAGATTCCATAAACTTCTAATGGTTTCATTAAAAGTTGTATGTCATAAATTTTAATATATCTTCCCACTACCGTTTTAGTGATTCATTCCTCAGTTTTGACCATAGATTACCGATATTATTTTATTTTTATTTTTTACCGAGAAGCATACAGCTATTTGTTTTAAAGAAATGTAGGAGGTTTATGCAATACAGATTTAGAATTGATAAAGGAGATAAATACCGACTCTTTTGTACTAAATTGTGTAGTACCTAAGTTTTTTTAAATTTATGATACTTAATTAGTCTGTGATAAATATATATATATATATATATATATATATATATATATATATATATATATTTAGGGTGTCCCATTTCAAGTGGATCACACGTTTTTAACTTTTAATCGAACAAAATTCAGAAAAACGATTCAGATAAAAGTTGTAGTTATTCAGGCCTAGTTTGAAGAAATAAAAAATAATTTTTTTGTTTTTCACTTTAAATGGTCAATATCGACGTTCAAAAAATGTAGTTTCCTCTTGACCCCCATTTATTTTTCTGAAATGTACAACCCAAAACATGGGAAAAATGTATGTAACATTTTTTTCTATCTTTCATATTTTAAGTAGAAAAAGCATTCAAAGTTGACTACTTTAGTGAGCTTCAGATACTTCTTCTGCTTGACCTATGAAAGGATCTGTCTAGAGAGTGTCCTTCTCAGTAGAGTACTCCACCCCCTTTTCGTATTTCGCCAGCCACCTTCACCATAAAGTGACCATAAGGTGACCAAAAGGTGTCCTTCGTGCGAGCACATTCCCTTTTATAATTGCATAATTTTACATGATGCAATACAACCGAAGCTTAATGCAATTATTAAATCATCAGGGAGGAAAAATAATTAAAAAAATAACTATTCGTTTGGGACTGTGTGGTGTAGATGTGTTAGGAATAATTAATATTCTTTTTTTTCTCCTTATGTCCTCTGGTTCCTGGATTGTAGGCAAGAACTTAACTAGTTTGGTTTCAGCAGTTATGTTGTTATATTAATGTATCCAAATCTACATGACGGTCCATATTATCGCATTAAACTTATTTCGTTATTATTTTCAAAACAAAATATGTACCAAGATAAAAAGAGTAGATGGTTAAAAAATGTAAAAGTAATAATTGTAAATCAAACGCTCTTTATGTTTGTTAATAATAATAATCTGACAACGTCAAATATATATATTTTTGGCTGTCTCATGTTTGGAGCCTATTTGAGCTGATGATCGTTGGGATGTAATGCACCTTTTTCTTCCAGATGTGATTCACATAACCCTTTTTTGTTTTTGTGTCTTGATAATGCCTGAAAAGGCAAAATGTCGACTGGTAAGTGGGCGTATTTTTGAAACATAAGGCTTTGCATTGTGGTTTTTCCCAATTGCATTATAATATATATTTTTTTTATTGGTACTATTCAATAAAAAAAATAATCTTCGTGACTCTGTTGTGACCATATATTTAACATATTACATTTCATTCGAGCGTGAAGAAATTCTTTTTATAGAAATGTGTTCGTTTTTATACATAGTTTGCATTGAACTGTTATTCGATATTTCATACTAGTCTCGGTTAAAACAAATCATCACTGAATGCCAAATATATTCCACCCCTTCCTAGACAAAAAATAAATTCTATAAAAATTTATTTGAATATAACTATTATAGTGAATAAAAAAACGAAAAATAGAAACGAACTATGCTCTATTCAAATGAAGGGATTCGAGCAGAAATAACCTGTTGAGTGGAAGCAGAAAAAAAAATCCGATTAAAGCGTCCCACCGGGACCACCGAAAAAATATAAAAGAGGATTTAAAAAGGTTAAAAGGACAGGTAAATAAAATCTTTATCTTTATTTATATTTCATGTTTTTTAGCTCCTCTGTTTGTTGTTTTGTTTTTTAATCGTTTTATCTTTGCTCCAGTATTTACCTGAATTTCTAACTACAGCAAAAACTCACACCATGCAAATTATTAATTACATGTTTTGTATATAAAAGTCTTAATGGTATAGGTACTCTTTCAGAAGTTTAAAGCTCCAAAAATTATGTTTTACCTTGACAATTATCTCTACTATATAAAAAAATCTTAGTGAAATAATATCTTAGGGGCGTTGCTTGTGCTAGAATCGAGAAACCGCGTTTTTTAGTCTTTATTACTTGATCAGTTAAACTGTAAATATTTTTTTAAAATTTAACATCACAAAACACAGCTACTGTCTTCTTTAAGACTATTCTTAATACTATTGTTTTTTTTTTTTGCGTTTAAATGGGAAAATATTGAATAAATTGAATATTTTAATTTAAGAAGTAAAAAAAGCTAAAAAAATACATTAATTACATGTTTTGTAGTATATTTATATACTAAACAGTATGATAATCTGCAATAAAGCAATAATAAAGTCTTAATGGTACTATTTTCAGAAACTTAATCTTGCCAACATAATAATGTTTTGTCTGCTCTATTATATAATAGTTATTTACGAAACTAGGGACTTAGAAGATCATTATTCCATCAGCTGTAAGTTTGTACCCAAGCGAATGCGAGGGTACAATTCGAGTTTTTTCCGAGCGAATGCGATGGAACAATCGAGTTTATTCTCGAACAAATGCGAGGGAATAATTATCTTTACTCACGAGGCCAAGCCGAGGGAATAAAGTATTGCTGGGAATAATGATCAACTTAGTTCCGAGGAGCATACAAGATTTTATCTCCAGATGGGATGTAAAAAGTAAAACTATACGCTATAATATTTTATGGTATGTTATGTTTTGCAATAAATTCAAAAACTGAAATTAAATGTGCAATTATTACAATTTTGAATTGTTAAATTTTCAGCACTTGGATATTTACATTGGGAATTCTCTTTATTGTTGTCATGAACATTTGATGTTTTTGCAGTGCATTTGATACAATTCTGCATTAGTGCTAAAAAGGTTTCGAGCCACTTTGATTTTACTCCTTCATTGAGTTTTGAAACAACTGATGGCCGGTCTGACAGGTGTACCAAGCTAACCCTGAACTTTTTCAGTACAAAACCTACATTATTTAAACGAATCAGGTTATCATCTTTTTACTTTATTCCCTCGGGAATAAAGGTTTTAAGTCTTTTGTGCTCAACCAGTTAAATCATAAATATTTATGTTGGCCGTTCCGCTACTCACTGGAATTCTCATTCCGCGTTATTTTCTTTTAACCATTAATAGCTCTCCTTTTTCAATGTCATATCTGATGTTGGAGATTATTTTAAAATCTACTATGATAGGTCTTTGTTTTCTAAGTGATAAGGATTGTGTTATTTTGATTATTAGTATGTGTTAACTAATATCCACGTTCAGTTATCAGGAAAATCTAATTGTTTTATAAATTAATTATTTTATTAGGGTTCAAGTAATAATAAATATATTTTTTTGGATGTTTTCTTTATTTTCTTTTTCTTTCCATAGATATAGTGCGATAAATATTCATTTTTATTATTTATATCATGTCGATGTTCAATGTATCTTCCTCCTTTTTTTAAATTAATACACATTTTTCACAATAATTATTTCCTCCACTTTTTCTTTATCTTACATGTTTTTATAATATTTTCATTTGAAAAAAAAATGAAACGCGTTTGTTCTGGCCATTAACGATTTTTTTTTTTTTGTAAACCTGGAATTTAGTCGTAAAATAAAGACTTTTTTTATCCTTTTCTAATTATTATTATCACTATGATTTGTAATTTTGTCCAAAATATCAAACAAAATATCAAATTCAGTAGTTTCTATTTGTAAATATAAAATTTGTACTTTAAATAAACGTGCATCGAGATAAAATAAAAGTATTAACTATTTTTGTTCTTTATGTGCAAATCATTGTAATTCATGATTAGCGTTTTGTATTTTCTCCATGAAAAAAATAATTACATTGTTTACTAATCCTAAACTAACCTAGTTATTTTTTAATTTTCATAAACTATGAAAAACAAAGGTTCGCACCTTTTGTTTTTCAGAGTTTATTTATGAAGATATCGATAGAAATGAAAACTTATTTATACATTTAAAAAATATGACATATCGAAGTATTTATTGCATTTTATCAAACTCCTCCACTTAGAAGAGTACTTTGAATACTAAAACGTGGGAATTAGTATTCAGCGATTCAAAATGCTTGATTATCATTTCCATTCTCTTCATCGATCTTTGATCAATGTGTCTTCGCTAAACTTTACTTTGGGAGAAGTTCCGAAAGTGAACTTAATTGATCCCGAAACAACTTGTACGTTCTCAAAACAAGGCTGAGTAGTTAAAATAACTGAATGCTTGCTAATTCGGAGAGCAAAGTTGTAAAGCAGTTAACAAATATTTGTTGTTGGACTTGTACTAATCACGCATTTGTGTAGCTACATGGCTGAATACATTAGTGAAGATCCGGCAATGCTAGGTCAAGTTTCGGGCAGCGACGTGTTTGTTCAACTGAGCGCTAAACAGAATCAGCTCTCTGCTCCTGGCGGGACATCACGGTACATTATACGGTCAGAGGAGGGTAACTGTTTTAGAGAACAGTTCGTTAATTATCTATTATTAACATGCTATTTATAATATATTGTATTATTATATTTATTGAACAATTGTTTAGTTTCAATTATCGGCATAATACAAAAATTGGAATTTTTGAGTTAACCCTTTAGTAACAATTGCATGGAACTACATATCTGATATTCCATTTCCGTGTTATGATACGATGATTTTTTCTTTTTATTTTTAATAAAGTCATATTTTAATTTGTTTCATATTTGAATCTGAAGTTTCATGAAATGTCATTATTCACATTGCTAATTAATCTTTTCAATAGACTTTTATGAATATTATAGTTATAGTTTATTGTATTTATTATAATATATTTATTACTTTATCTATATTAATACAGAAACTAAATTATGAGGCCATGTCTATTACATACCGCATATAAGTTAATTAGATATTTGGGGTGCTAATAAACTAAACCATTTTTGGTAATTTATCAATTTTTTCTGACAACATTAGGAGGAACGAGATATCTGGTATTCCATTTGCAATATATTTTTTTATTTTATTTTTTAATAAAGTCATGTTTTAAGATGTATCATTTTTGAATTTGAAGTTTTATGAGAATAGTGACATATGTCAAAATAAAAAAAAGTTTGAAGTTCTTAAAAATTTTCTAATGATTAATAAAATTATTACAATACCGTCATTTCAATATAGCTTTGGCAATACCCAATTTTGTATCTTGTTTTAACTCCTTTGATTTAATTTTCACAAGACAGAACTTTCAAAAACGTCTATTAGAAATTAGGTTTTTTTTTAAATAATAGAGAGGGAATAGTTGACTGAAAGAAGATTGGAATGAAGATCTAATGAAGGTATAATTAGTCTTGGGGTGCAGTCAAAATAACACTAAATAAGAAAAAAACTTGTTTATTATAAGTGCCGATGTTTCGCCATTCAATGAAGGCCATCTTCAGGGCTAGAAGTAATAACAGAAAAATAGCTATAAGAACATTGCAGTACTAATAATATAGTACAGAATAATATATAGAGTATAGAAAAGTGGAGAAATATAGCATAGGATAGTTTATAAATATAATAAAGAATAATAAAATGACAAAATGTGTGAACAGAAGGGTGATAAAGTAAAGAAATATAAAAAGTAAGATAATTGAGAAAGTATATGGAACTCCTTGTAACAAAGTCGATAATTCCAATTTGTTGATTTGGCTTTAATTGAATTATAATGTTCCATTATAAATTCTGTTCTCACTGAAACTTATTTTCACTAAAAGTTTGCTTCCAAATGGATTCATTATAACCATCTATTAAGCATCTTAAAATTTAATTTTTTCTCTATTTATTTATTCTGTTTATACAATTATATGTTTATACCATTACTAGTTTTTATTAATACTATTACTCAGTTTTTCGCCGATTTCCGATTAAGACAATTTCTTTAGGATTCACTCGATTCTACTCAATGTGGAAATGAAAGTTTATTAGAGATAAATATATTTCTTATTATATCCTGGATGATGAACCAATTCCACCGCAATTCATTAAGAACCAGATTGTTCCTCTAATATTTTAATAAAATGCAAACACGTGACTTTTACACTTCGCCGGGGAACATGTCCTTCTGTCCAATTCAATGAAACCATCCTACCTATTTCCGACACAGTACGATACCTTGGCTTTCTCCAAGACAAAAGACTTACATGGAATCCTCATACCAGACTCAAAGGACAAGAACTTAACAGACTTTTCAGCCAACTTTATAGATTGCTATGTAGGGCCTCCCATGTTTCAATAGACAACAAACTACAAATATACAAGACGATCATCAAACCTATCTGGACCTTTGGACTGGAACTGTGGGGGATCGCAAAAAAATCGAATATCAGACGCATTCAATTCTTTCAATCCAAAGTCCTGAGAACTGTTGCCAAAGCTTCTTATTATGTCTCCAACAAAACCCTCCTTAATGATCTCAACATTCCTTTCGTCCTCGACCTCATCCCTACTAAATTCTCAAACTTTCGCCAAAACCTTGCCTGTCATCCCAATCCTCTGGCACAGTCATTATCCAGTTCCACACATCCATACAATCCATTTCATCGTCTAAACCAGCAATGGGCCCGAAACTTGTTATAATGATGCTGTTTGGAGTACTGGAACTGACCAGATTCTCCACTCACGACCTGTGTGTGTGAAGCGCCCTTAACCAGCTTCCATTGGAGTTTCTTCCAGTGACGCGGCTGGAAAAGAGGCCACGGGCCTCCTGAACTCCTACTTTCATTCCTGGGGAAGAAGCTTAGTTCGGGGACCCAGGCAAATTGTAAACAGGGTTTGAATGTGTACATTATTTTGTTTTATTTTTATTATCTTTTATCTAGACTTTATTTTATTATAATTTTTGCATTATTTTCCTTTTAGTACCGCACATATATATATATATATATATATATATATATATATATATATATATATATATATATATATATATATATATATATGATATTTTATTACATTCACTTATTTTATTTTGTTTATACCACTTTTTTGTTTTGTTATGGAATGGTTGTAGCTACATAGCACTATTACTTATTGCCCTCAAGTGGTAGATTGTAATGTCTGAGTAAAGTGTTTAATAAAAAAAAATATTTCATTAAAATTAAACCTAGGTACCACAACGACTATTATCATTGCGGTTTCCAAACACATTTTGAAAAAAAAACATAGGTTTAGCATGGCTACTTTTCTGAAATTTTATGAGTTTAAAATGCTAGTGTAGTAATATTTTGCTTTCCAGTTATTTCCAGGACTTATTCCTATTTATGCCAAAACCGTCAAAATTAAGGATTTATTAAGTATATTATATATTATTAATATACTAAGAGTAAAATAAATCTTTATATTAAGTTTTAATTCTCTCTTAATATTAAAAATATTTTAAGTATATTTTGTAAAGAGCAACATTGAACTACCGACACCTTTTTTAAGATTGTCATAGTAACATCTTCCTTCCAACTGTAAACTGTCAACACGAAATGCTCAAATAAAATGGAAGTGGGTTGTTGGTAATATCGGAAACGGTACAAACAAGAGTTAAATATTGTTGTTTGACTGTTCAGGATAAGAAATATAGTGAATTAGAATCTTAAAGAATTCCAAGGAAACAATACATGTCAGTAATACTTGAGAAAAGGTACTTCTTGAAAACTTTACTGTTGTAGCATAGAATCCTGGTTTAGTAGATAGTAAGTTTTTGTTATGGCGAGTAGAAATAGCCAACTTGTAGATGGGGTACTCTCTATGTAAACTGTTCTCTTAAGCGGTTATCTCGCTTTCTTTAGAGGAAATTCTTGTGCCGTGAAGGAAAAAATATAATAATATAATACAGTTTGGAGTTTTTATAGTCGGAACTCAATTTCGTAGGTATGCTGTGGCAGGGCTTATCTGTTTTACTGGAGTCTGGTGGAAACTTTCACGCGCATCACAAGTGATTTTCATAAACTGTAAATTTTAAGCGCTTAATCCTAACGGTAGTTTCTAAACTAGTCTTCTTAGCAACTCATACTGGAACCATTTAATTTCGACTACGAGATTTATAGAAACAAGGTGATTTACGATTCTCATCAGTATTAAATTTTCACACACCTGATTTCTGTATGCAATTTATTTTTTCAGCATTTTAGAAGGTAAACATGCTCATGCTCAAAGTATGGAAAATCTTTCAATAAAATTTGCCATGAATCAATAAAATAACATAGAACATACTGTATGTTAGGGCGACGTAAGGGTAACAGGGATTGCACCCTTGAACCACCTTTCCCTATTTTACTAAAAACCTCTGATAGGCTGCTGCCCTAATCTGATCAAACAATTTTCTTTACAGAAAATTATCTGATATATTAACCATTTAAAAATTATATTTGAATTGTAAGATCAAATGAATAAATGGGATGTCAGATAATACCGAACGCTTATTTTTTTGAAACCTTACTTGTATTGATAAATAAACACATAAATCATATTTCTTGAAATTAAAACAAAAGAACAATTAATTAAATTAAAATACAATTAATACAATTATTGTTTCCAACAGTGAATAATTAAATAATAAACGAAAATTAAACCTTTTTGATTTGTACAATATAAAAGAACAAAACAAGTCAATTAAATCAAAATAAGCAGTTGAGTGAAATGATTAAAGTTACTAAACAAAATAATTCGAACATGAAACAAAATAAATGATATTTTTCAAATGAACTAAATGATGGTTATTTAATTGCGCAATTAAAATAAATAAATGTCTAAATACCCTGTAGATTTAGATATGCTGGAGCGAAGTCGAAGAAGACAAAGCCATGATGATTTATGGTTGAAGGTGGACAATCAAGGTCGCACTCACGAAAACGATAACACTGACTGCCGTAAGGTAGGTCCTGAAGGTACACTAGCCAAGATGACAATAGTGGTGAAGATAAAGATGACCGCTCGGGCCGCTTTCGAAAAGTAGACTTCACGAAAAACTGTGAAAAACAGATGGACCGCTCGGGCCTCTATCCAAAACAAGACTTGGACGATGTTCGCTTGACTACACCGACAAAAGTTTGAAAACAGCTGTTTCACTGTTATACATTACGTAATTTAAAAACATGTATTTTCTAATGAAAATGAAAATAATACAAAATATAGATTAATTGAAAAAAACAAACAAAATATAACTATGAACATACGTTTTTTTTTATAATTACAACTGAGCGGCCGTAACACCGCCCACCAAATTTTAAGTATTAAAATTTCAGTCAGGTCCAACCTCTGGTGGAGGTATCAAGAGTGCTAACTGAACAACGGGTCGCAAGTATTTTAAACTTTACTATTCTTATGGTACAACACCGTCTTCACTCGGATAGTTCTCAATAATTTTTGCTGCTGGCCAAAAGCGAGGTGGTACTCTGGTTTCTTTGACTAGTACTAAAGTTCCCGTTGTGATATTCCTAGTGTGTGATCTCCATTTGACGCGCTGCTGTAATCTGTTCAAATACTTTAATCGCCATCGCTGCCATATGTCCTGAATTGACGTTTTCACTAACTGCCAACGAGTTAATCTATTCACTGGTATATCGGTCAGATTCAATTCCTGTGTGGCAACTAGAGGTCCACCGATAAGGAAATGACCAGGTGTTAGAGCATCAATGTCGTCCAGGGATGTGGAAAGTGGGCACAATGGACGCGAATTTAAGATGGACTCTATGTTGGCAATAATCGTATTTAACTCCTCAAATGTAAGACAGCGGTCATTTAATACTCTTACTAGATGTGATTTCATTGATTTGACCCCCGCTTCCCAAAGACCTCCAAAGTGAGGTGAGGCAGGAGGGATAAAGTTCCATTCTATTTGTTTCATGTGGCAATGGTTGATGATACGCTCTTGAGTTCCTGGGTTTTGGAGATGATTCCACAACTCCTTCAGTCTTCTATCGGCTCCCACCATGTTTGTTGCTTTATCTGAGAAGATTTGAGAAGGAACTCCTCTTCGGGCCACAAACCTGTCTAGACATGCTATGAAAGCGTCAGTAGTAAGTTGTGACACTAATTCGAGATGAACTGCCTTTGTGCTCATGCAAATGTACAAGCATACATAGGCCTTGTTTGTATGCGCCTTTTTTCTGGTAGATTCCTTGATTAAAAAAGGACCGGCAAAGTCTACACCTACATTTAGGAACGCCCGACCTTGCTCAAAACGAGAAGCTGGTAGTGGACTCATAAATGGCGTATAACTAGTTGCTCGTAATCGATGACATGTGACACATTTATGTATCCTGGACCGTATAACTTTTCTTGCCATGGGTATCCAGTACTGTCTTCTAATTAGCGACTGAAGTAGTTGAGGTCCAGCATGTAAATATGATTTATGAAGATGATCAACTAGCTTAGTTGTCAAATGGGATTTGGGATGTAAAATAATGGGATATTTAGCCTCGTAAGTCAGGGGGCTGTTCTGTAAACGTCCGTCCCCCCTTAGAACTCCAAGGGAATCCAAGAAAGGTGCGAGAGATGATGATTGGGTTTTGTCACCCTTTCCGTTGGTGATCAGAAGAAGTTCCTTACGGTAAAAATGATTTTGAGACAATTTTATGCAGACCTTTGTTGCCTCGAGAATTTCTTTTAAGCTCAAACTGCCCGCCATCCGTACGAAATTCTTTTTTGAGTTGTTTATGAATCTTAGAATATAGGCAGTTACTCTTTGAATTTTTGAAAAGGAAGAAATGTTTATTAACCATTCATTCTCTGAGTTGTCGGTAGGATATATATGACACAAAAGTGTAGAGTCTGTTTTAATTTCCGGTATATTTTTAGAACCCATTGAAGATGCTCGAATTAGTGTCCATTCGGAGGAATCCTTCCTTTGCCATGCTGGTCCTTGCCAACATAACACGGAATCTTGCAGAGAGGAAGGGATTCCTCTTGAGGCTATATCAGCTGGATTGTCCTTTGACGAAACGAATCAATGAATAAATGGGATGTCAGATAATACCGAACGCTTATTTTTTTGAAACCTTACTTGTATTGATAAATAAAGACATAAATCATATTACTTAACATTAAAACAAAAGAATTAATAATTAAATTAAAATAAAATTAATACAATTATTGTTTCCAACAATAAATAATTAAATAATAAACGAAAATTAAACCTTTTTGATTTGGTTCAATATAAAAGAACAAAACAAGTAATTTAAATCAAAATAAGCAGTTGAGTGAAATGATTAAAGTTACTAAACAAAATAATTCGAACATGAAACAAAATAAATGATATTTTTCAAATGAACTAAATGATGGTTATTTAATTGCGCAATTAAAATAAATAAATGTCTAAATACCCTGTAGATTTAGATGTGCTGGAGTGAAGTCGAAGAAGACAAAGCCATGATGATTTATGGTTGAAGGTGGACAATCAAGGTCGCGCTCACGAAAACGATTACACTGACTGCCGTAAGGTAGGTCCTGAAGGTACGCTAGCCAAGACGGCAATAGTGGTGAAGATAAAGATGACCGCTCGGGCCGCTTTCGAAATCAAACTGGACTCACGAATAACTGTGAAAAACAGATGGACCGCTCGGGCCGCTATCGAAAACAAGACTTGGACGATGTTCGCTTGACTACACCGACAAAAGTTTGAAAACAGCTGTTTCACTGTTATACATTACGTAATTTAAAAACATTTATTTTCTAATGAAAATGAAAATAATACAAAATATAGATTAATTGAAAAAAACAAACAAAATATAACTATGAACATACGTTTTTTTTATAATTACAACTGAGCGGCCGTAACACCGCCCACCAAATTTTAAGTATTAAAATTTCAGTCAGGTCCAACCTCTGGTGGAGGTATCAAGAGTGCTAACTGAACAACGGGTCGCAAGTATTTTAAACTTTACTATTCTTATGGTACAACACCGTCTTCACTCGGATAGTTCTCAATAATTTTTGCTGCTGGCCAAAAGCGAGGTGGTACTCTGGTTTCTTTGACTAGTACTAAAGTTCCCGTTGTGATATTCCTAGTGTGTGATCTCCATTTGACGCGCTGCTGTAATCTGTTCAAATACTTTAATCGCCATCGCTGCCATATGTCCTGAATTGACGTTTTCACTAACTGCCAACGAGTTAATCTATTCACTGGTATATCGGTCAGATTCAATTCCTGTGTGGCAACTAGAGGTCCACCGATAAGGAAATGACCAGGTGTTAGAGCATCAATGTCGTCCAGGGATGTGGAAAGTGGGCACAATGGACGCGAATTTAAGATGGACTCTATGTTGGCAATAATCGTATTTAACTCCTCAAATGTAAGACAGCGGTCATTTAATACTCTTACTAGATGTGATTTCATTGATTTGACCCCCGCTTCCCAAAGACCTCCAAAGTGAGGTGAGGCAGGAGGGATAAAGTTCCATTCTATTTGTTTCATGTGGCAATGGTTGATGATACGCTCTTGAGTTCCTGGGTTTTGGAGATGATTCCACAACTCCTTCAGTCTTCTATCGGCTCCCACCATGTTTGTTGCTTTATCTGAGAAGATTTGAGAAGGAACTCCTCTTCGGGCCACAAACCTGTCTAGACATGCTATGAAAGCGTCAGTAGTAAGTTGTGACACTAATTCGAGATGAACTGCCTTTGTGCTCATGCAAATGTACAAGCATACATAGGCCTTGTTTGTATGCGCCTTTTTTCTGGTAGATTCCTTGATTAAAAAAGGACCGGCAAAGTCTACACCTACATTTAGGAACGCCCGACCTTGCTCAAAACGAGAAGCTGGTAGTGGACTCATAAATGGCGTATAACTAGTTGCTCGTAATCGATGACATGTGACACATTTATGTATCCTGGACCGTATAACTTTTCTTGCCATGGGTATCCAGTACTGTCTTCTAATTAGCGACTGAAGTAGTTGAGGTCCAGCATGTAAATATGATTTATGAAGATGATCAACTAGCTTAGTTGTCAAATGGGATTTGGGATGTAAAATAATGGGATATTTAGCCTCGTAAGTCAGGGGGCTGTTCTGTAAACGTCCGTCCCCCCTTAGAACTCCAAGGGAATCCAAGAAAGGTGCGAGAGATGATGATTGGGTTTTGTCACCCTTTCCGTTGGTGATCAGAAGAAGTTCCTTACGGTAAAAATGATTTTGAGACAATTTTATGCAGACCTTTGTTGCCTCGAGAATTTCTTTTAAGCTCAAACTGCCCGCCATCCGTACGAAATTCTTTTTTGAGTTGTTTATGAATCTTAGAATATAGGCAGTTACTCTTTGAATTTTTGAAAAGGAAGAAATGTTTATTAACCATTCATTCTCTGAGTTGTCGGTAGGATATATATGACACAAAAGTGTAGAGTCTGTTTTAATTTCCGGTATATTTTTAGAACCCATTGAAGATGCTCGAATTAGTGTCCATTCGGAGGAATCCTTCCTTTGCCATGCTGGTCCTTGCCAACATAACACGGAATCTTGCAGAGAGGAAGGGATTCCTCTTGAGGCTATATCAGCTGGATTGTCCTTTGACGAAACGAATCAATGAATAAATGGGATGTCAGATAATACCGAACGCTTATTTTTTTGAAACCTTACTTGTATTGATAAATAAAGACATAAATCATATTACTTAACATTAAAACAAAAGAATTAATAATTAAATTAAAATAAAATTAATACAATTATTGTTTCCAACAATGAATAATTAAATAATAAACGAAAATTAAACCTTTTTGATTTGGTTCAATATAAAAGAACAAAACAAGTAATTTAAATCAAAATAAGCAGTTGAGTGAAATGATTAAAGTTACTAAACAAAATAATTCGAACATGAAACAAAATAAATGATATTTTTCAAATGAACTAAATGATGGTTATTTAATTGCGCAATTAAAATAAATAAATGTCTAAATACCCTGTAGATTTAGTTGTGCTGGAGTGAAGTCGAAGAAGACAAAGCCATGATGATTTATGGTTGAAGGTGGACAATCAAGGTCGCGCTCACGAAAACGATTACACTGACTGCCGTAAGGTAGGTCCTGAAGGTACGCTAGCCAAGACGGCAATAGTGGTGAAGATAAAGATGACCGCTCGGGCCGCTTTCGAAATCAAACTGGACTCACGAATAACTGTGAAAAACAGATGGACCGCTCGGGCCGCTATCGAAAACAAGACTTGGACGATGTTCGCTTGACTACACCGACAAAAGTTTGAAAACAGCTGTTTCACTGTTATACATTACGTAATTTAAAAACATTTATTTTCTAATGAAAATGAAAATAATACAAAATATAGATTAATTGAAAAAAACAAAAAAAGTCTAATTTCCCAGTACCCTTCATGACTGCTCCGAGGTAGTTGAAGTCCGTGACTGCTTCCATCTCTCCTCCGTTGCAGTATATATGGATTTCTTCCTGTACCCTTCCTACTTGCAAGATCTTGCTCTTGCCGGTGCTGAGCTGCATGCCTTTCCTACGGAGCTCTTCATCCCATTTATTCACGGCTTGCTGTAACTTTTCTGTAGAGTCTGCAAAGAGGACAATATCATCCGCATAAAGTAGAAGCTGAATCACTACAGCCAGGAGGTTTCTTCGGCCTTTCAGTTCGTCTTTTGCATATTGCTGCTATTTCATCCATATAAAGTATAAATAGCAACGGTCTTAAACTGTCACCCTGCTTTACTCATTTTGCCATATCAAAGTGCCCAGACTCCTTCCCATTCAGTCTAATGATACCTTTTGGGTTTTGATATATAGACTTTACAGCATCCACCAGGCTTTTTGGGATGTTTTTAACTCTGAGTGATTCCCATTTTTCGTTTCTTGGAACAGAGTCAAATGCTGCTTTAAGATCGAGGAAGGCGAGGTACATGTTCCTGTCTCGTTCCCAGGATTTTGGTATGACATTTCTTAGAGAAAATATATGGTCTTGAGTTTGTCTTCCTGGCCTGAAGCCGGCCTGTTCCTCTCCGATGTGCGGCTCCACTATATTTCTTAATCTACTTTCTAAAATGGACGTATATAGTTTGTAGATAACTGGAGAGAGACATATGGGTCTATAATTGGAACACTCAGTCTGGCTACCCTTTTTGTGTATGGGAATTATAATATTGTATTCCCATTCTTTTGGTATCCTCTTCTTCTCCCAAGATTTTTGAAAAAGTATTTGAAGAGACCTGGCTAGTTCCATGCTTCCATCCTTGACAAACTCTCCGACTATGTTATCCCGTCCTGGAGCTTTCCCCATCTTCATCCTTTCGATAGCCTGCTCAACCTCCTCCTCTATCACCTCATCAAACTCTGTCTCATTCCATTGTCCATCTTGGTTATTCATATGGTTCAGAAACTCATCACTGAATTGCCTCTCATAATGCCTTCTCCAGACCTCCAGAATGCCTTTATCATATGTGACCGTTTCACCTTCCTCATTTTTGATATTCCTGATTTCAAGAATCCATTTAAAAGTTAATGTTTTGTATCATAAAACCTAGAAATATTTTATTTATGGTTATATTGTTTTGTGAGGATTTTTGTAAGGAAAAAACATACAAAAAGCCATGTTTATGAGAAGTTTAATGACAAGTTATTAACTGAGGTATTACAATAAACCAAACCTTTGATGGATGTGAATACATTCTCATAAAAATCTTCTAAACACTCAAATTAAAAACAATTTTAATTTCGAGAACAAGGTTTCTAGAAAGATGGTTCTATTTCTAGGATTTATTTATTTTCAACACTTTTGTAGTCATGTACGTCAAACTATGAAAAACCTTTTTACATTATTTGTGATGAAACTATAAATTAACATAGACGTTCTTAAAAAAGTGAATTACAAGTGTTCTCTTTAAAATTAATTTTTTGGATGATAAAGCCTAAACAAATTTTTACTTACTACTTTTTACTAATATTGATAATTATTAATAATAATAATAAAGCAAAAATAAAATAAGGAAAGAATCCTGATTATGTCGTATTTTTATTAATTGTGGTATTACAATCATAGTGGAAATTAAATATAACGTAAAATCATCCCTATTCAAAGTGATAATTATCACACTGTTTCATCGATTATAATCGATGAAACAGTGCACAGTGTAAGTAATGGTTATAATAAATGGTAATACAGAAATAAATGGTTATAATAAAACCAATTTGTGCCTCTTATTATGCAATTTACGATTGACTTCTTAGCAATAAATAGAAAATCTATTGTCTTTTTATGGATATAAATGATAAAAACGTTTGGTATCTTAATGTTTAATATATATTTTATGATTTTTTTTATCACTAGTTCTTTTTAATCACTAATGGAAATATTTATGGTTGCTAAAATGTTCATACTTCACGGAACATCCATTCTGGTCCTTCCATTTCGTATCGCCACGTGCATAAGTTACTGTTCTTAAGATCTCGATTTCGAGACACCCTTTTTGGATACATATTTTCTTCTGTTAGTAGTCGTAAATCAACTCTGTTGGGTACAATAACGATTCTGCCTCCTTAATGTCAATAATCTTATTTAGGAAGATGGGCCTAGCGCTGAAGCATAACCAGATCTTTGCCCAACTGTTAGCATGGAACCAGTTAAGTTTGTAATCTATCTTTATTATCATCCCTTTGTGGATTGTAGTCTTGATAGAAGATTGCGATTCAGCGCACAAGCAGGAAAAAATTACATCTTATAGTTCTAAAACAATTTTTCATGTGTTTATTGTCATAAATGGATTTAACGATTTTAGCATTATTTATTTAGTGATTTATGTCAGACATTTTTTTTTATTAAAAAGTTGTAACAATAGAAGAAATAAAATCATTGCTTTTATTGAGAATTATTTTTGTATTAAAAACATTTGGTAAACATAAAACTGTAGAAAAATATGATTGTAAACTATCTCAACCTTAATATCAGTGAATAACTCCAGACATGGGAGTTTAGTTAGAATACGCCTGAGCTCTATCGAAGAAGACTATCCCACATCGCGTTCCAGTGAGCTGGGTTTAACCAAGCGAATCCTTATCCAGACCGACTCATTCAATAAAAATTGCTTCTTGTATTTGCAAATCCTAGATGTTTTTCCTCGAAGAAATATCTTTCTGCATGTTACATATTTATTTTAACATAATGTCTATGTAAAATACTTTTAAGATAAGCTTATACTATTAATTATTTAAAATTAAAATCCAAAAATAAATTAATTAATGTTTGATTTATATTTTATGAAGTTTATAATGACAACAGGACTTATCTATTGTCATTATAATTAATGTTTAATGAAATATTTTGTGTTTGTCATATATCGTGACTTTAAATTTAACTGTCACGATATATGTCAAACGTTTAAACATCTACAAAACTAAATAATTTTATCAACTTCTATAATTTATTTATTATTATTAAAAGGTCTCAGATTGGCCTAGTATAATATAGTGGAATAAGTTCATGAAGAATATATTGATAAAAATATATTAAATGGATTGTGAAAAGATGGTCACGGGAATCGCACATTTTTACTTAAAACGTTATTATAACTGTCAATGCTTCTTAAACTGTATCCACACGATTAACCAAAGTGACTGATTCTAATGTGTCGATTTGGCCTTAATTTATATTTTTACTTATCCATTTATTTGTTTACTACAGTCACTTTTGGATATGCAGTACAATGCATTCAAATATATATGAATGAATTAAGGAAAAACAAAACTGCCTTTTGTGGTATATCTATTTTAAGTGATTCATTAACCTGCTTTATATTTCATGAAAGAGGTGATGAATTATGTTCCATGAGGATCATATTAATACAAAAATTTCATAATTTGATCATTAATGGTGATGTTGATGACAAATGAGATAAATAGGCCATTAATAAGCACTGTTAGAATGGAATTAATCATGTAACGTTTGTTGATGAAATATAATTGATAACATATTATTTAAAATTATATGTTCTTTCCACAATTGTGTAATAAGAAAATTCAATTAAACGAATAAATTATTTGAAGTTATTAGTGTTACATTAATTATCAAATGAATATATCGTTCAAATAAATTTTGATTTAGATGATGAATACTACGATTAATTTTAAAACTGTTGAAACTTTTCGTAAAACCTTTTCCCCTAATTGATCTAGCTACAGAACCATCCATTGTATGATTCTTTTTTCACACCGTGTTGGACATCTTTGCCATCACTAAATCACCTGGCCCTTTATCGAAATGTCTGAAAGCTTTCAAATCGTAGCTAGTGGATCTTTCCACTCTGCATGATGATCCATTTGGATAATGATGAGTTACGAAACCCTACACTAAAGGGCTTTTTATCCGATATTAATTCTTTTCTTTGAGAGATATCTCTTGAAGTTTATATTTCTCTTTTATATAAATACATAAGTTATTTGTATGGTATACATTTATATAACTTATAAATAATAATATATAAAAATACTCATATTTGTGGAGTTCACTCCTTAAGAGATGATTTAAGGCCCGTGGTATGAATTCTAGCAAGGTTTATTCCATCGATATAAGAATAATAATATTTAACTGAAAGGTCGTTTAACAGTTGTGAAATTGTTACTAATAATAACTTAAAACATCAGTACTGATGTAATTCATGTTGTAATTTTCGTTTACTAAAAATAATTAGAAATAATAACTAAATATCTTGTTTTATGAAATGATTGATAGTACGAATGATCTAAGTATTTTTGAACTTAATCATGATAATAATGCTAAATAAATAGCGAGCATCAATTTATGTTTTGTTACTTTAATTATAAATTTGATTTATTTAACAGAATATTTTAATTGTTCATTTGGATAAAATTAATTAATTAATTATAAACAGTGAAGTGAACAAAGTTGACGACGCATTGTAAAATATGGAAAATAAATACTGAAGTGATGATGAAAATCGACCATAAAACACGTGGATGCGGATAGCAGGATAGGGTATAGATTATGGTATTCATGTTTTTATAGGATACAGATTCTTTTGTACACAAACATCTATGATTTCATTTATTTATAATATATATATATATATATATATATATATATATATATATATATATATATATATATACATATATATATATATATATATATATATATATATATATATATATATATATATGTATATATATATATATATATATATATTAATTTAAATAGTTTACATTAATTTAAAATATTTTTAATTAATTTAAAAATTAACAAAAAAGAAGAATCGATGAGTAGGGAGCGATTAATTGGTAAGAAAAAATTTAAAATCCATTAGGAACGGAAACTGGCAAACTCCAGTCACGTGTCGGAGCTGACACACACGTTTTTTTGTTGTTTTTTTACTGTATAACTCAACATTGTTAACAAAAACGGAATAAACGGAACTAAGAATGATCGAAACAATTTGAATATAAGCCTGAAAGAATATTTGAGTTTATTCAGCTATACTAATTCACAATGAAAATGTAATATATTGGTCCTTTCCAAAATACTCTCTATCCCATCAGAGCAAATTAGATGAAAATTAAAAAAAGTTCAATGGGGATTGTGCTGTGTCAGGTACAAAGTAATATAGTGTCTGACGGCCATTCCGAAAGAATTTTTCACACCTTATATATATTTGCTTATGCAGATACTTAGTTTTTATCCATAATCAATAAGCAGAAACAATTTGTATTTAATTTATTTTAATGATATACGTTAAAAAATTTAACATGGAATGGACTTTTGAAGCTTTAGAATGAGTCGGTGCATCACCTCCGATAAATATATTAACATACATAACTAGAACTAACATAAAAAAATAACATAGAAGGAAGATAACAATAACATAACAAACGCTATAAAAAAATCTACACGGAAACCCAAACCCATTGATGCCACGACTCGCATGCTTGAAAACACTAGGAGGAGAATAAAAATAACGTGGTTGAGAAATCTATTACAGTAGGCAATTAAAACAAGCCACGGGAGAGGTACCGCTGGGTACTGTTCTTCTTCATGTCATTATGTATTATTTTCCTGTCAGCCTTTCTGCTGATTGTCAACTGTTTGTATTTCACAGGTATGGATTAAGAGATATAAACAGTAAAAAAAGTAAGGTAACATATAAAGAGAAAAAAAACTCTTATTTGTATTACTACAAGTATACCAATCATTCACATGTTTAGTAAAAATAATGTAATGTTAATTTTTAGAGAGATACATAATATTAATTAAAAAATAACGATGCTTTGTAAAACTAACCTGTGGGCTGGTCCAGTAATAAGCTAATTGCTAAATTCAAGACCCGATCCTGTTCTATGCCCTACAAGTGGTTCCGTTAAATTGTTCCTTATGGACTGTTCTTGGGTTATATTCTAGATAGCGGCTCCTTTCCGTCAGATTTACATTGAGTCCTAGAGAAGTAGGTCACAGTGTATCCCCTTTAAGAAGCAATCTTGGAAAATGACTTTGGAAACCGTTGCAACCATTCATTCTTCCTTCTGGTTGTTTACAGTCCAATGAATTTCTACAGCGCAACGGCACAGAACTATGTCCTGGAAATTTTCTAGCAGGAGGATTCCTAGTTATATCAGTATTCTTTCAAAAAGACTCTAATACAATATATATATATTCAATATAACAAAATATTGATATTAAAATGTGATTATAGAAACTTATATTTTTTTCTTAAAAATTAATATAGCTGTGATCATATCATCAATCAATACCTAATTAATATAATTATGTAGATACAAAAAGTAAAGTGATACGAAGTACTAACTCCATGTTTGGCTATTGAACATTAATAAAATTAATATAGCATAAACTGACCTTATTCATGTTGACTTTACTCCAGCTAAAATAATTAATTGCATTTTAACTCTCCTTTGATTAAAGCAATATAACAGATAAAAATGAAAAGAAATAATAAATAGCTTCGAATGATTAATTTTTAATAATTCTCTAATTCATTAGAATGAAAAATTAAATATACTCTATTTTAGTCCGATATTTTTCATTCGATATACCGTAAATATACATATTGAAATATGATTGTAATAAACCAACATTTTTTTCAAAAAACATGACAAGACAAAAAGAAAGAACCAAATTAAAACTTGACATGTTTATATTCTTAGAACTGTCTATTTTTATTGCTATGCAGGCAATAAAATCGTAATGGCCTAAATCTTATGGATAAAGTCAATTATGTCCATCCCATCTATCATTTTTGAATAGAAGATATGCAGGGAGAATATCCATAAAATTAATATATTTTTATTCAACAGTTTTACTTTAAGTTGTACTATAACTTAACTATTCCTTGTAATTGCTTTCAAACCAATAATTTAATATTATTATTATTAATATATAATAGCTCATGTTAAATGTATTTCAATTTTGAAAAAATACATTCTCGAGAAAAACATTTAAATTTCTTATTTTATTTTTATGTTCTAATATTACTCTTATAATTTAGTCTGGGCTACAAGGTTCTATTTACACTTAATTTATTATTTCCCGTTTTTGAAAAGTATATCCCTTACATTCCAAACAATTTTGTAGTTTTGTTTAAGCCAGTAATTTACTATAGATCATTTATATTAATGTTTATTCTTAAGAGACAAATTATTAAAAGCGCCAATGAATTAATTATACTTTTATGATTTAGAATGAAATTAAGATAAGTTGTTTCGTTCTAAATCTTCGATTTACCCCAATGCATGAATTTTGGTTAGTAAAATTCTGGATTCATATTAAAATTGAACCATAAAAGATAAATATGAATAAATAAATATATTACAGACAGATTGAACCGTAATACCTAAGCAAAGATGAATGTAAAGATAAAAATATTATAAATTTAGATGCAGGCATAAAATATTAAATGAATGTTAAGATAAAAAATATTATAAATTGCGGAAAGGGGAAAAAACCCGTTGCAGGTTTTTCTTATATAAAACTTAAGTGCTTTTGTTTGTTTTTCCCCCCCGAGAAGATTTATAAAGATCGTGTTTACGTGCTTGTGGCTAGTATTTTTTTTTTTTTTGCCGGCGCCTGGCCAGACTGTAGCGATACACCCTGCTTATTTCCTCATTAAATGATAACAATCGTGTAATGAACTGCGACAGTAACTTGCATTATTTGAAAAAATAATAATATTCCATATTATTTTAACTACCTATTAAGATAATATATTTATTATTATTTATGTTCTGTCTTTAATTATACAGTTAAAAGTATATATTCATTATTTCAGCTGATCATATTTTTTTAGTGCTAATGTATCATTTTTTTTTCTTTTCAGGTCTAACTGCACAGAGGTTTCTGCGCCTTCTTGGGGGTTTACACGTAATAATTTATATTACTACATGAAATTAAAAAGCAATTTTTATTGAAAAACACATTATTACTAATGATTTAAAAATTAATTAAACTTTTCTTTTGGTGTATAAATACAAATAATATAGTCCTCAACAGTCAATAGTCCAAAACAGGCATTTAATTCATTTTTTCATAACATATAAACGTTTCGACCCACGAGTGGTCGTTTTCAATAAACGCTTCACATCACCATTTAGTCAGTACATCTCAATATTTTTTTCTGTAGACTAACATTTAATGGAAGCTGGGTGAGGTCCACCCATAGTCAGCCACTGCAACTAATTAATTAAATTAATTTACCTATACCACTGGAATCAATACAGGGTCTTGAGTTTAGTACAAAATAGACAGTTTACTGTTTCTTGGAGGCAGGTGATTTGTCCATGATCACCCTCAGATCCCCCTTATTTTGGGTAGAAACTTTATAGAGGATGGGTGATCCCCAGGAGGTTCCTTGATCCCACAGAATCCACCTCAGGCCCCTATCATATTAAATCCGTCAGCGAGCGATCTACGAACTAAGAACTAAGCGCTCAACCATTGAGCCACTACACTCCCTTTTTTTTTTAAATTCTCTAATTTGAAATTCAAAATAGTCTTATTTTTATAATTATTATATACCTTCATTTTTATTTTCTAGATATAGTATACTATAGGATGGAATAGCTGACTAAAATTGATATATTTTTTTAAATGAATTCCAAAAGTTTGAAATAATTTTTTTTCTTCTTGAATAACAAGGGGTAGAAAATTTGTAACTAAAATTATATGACCAGGTATAATATGAAAGTGGAAACGATTAAAAAAATATTTGCTTCCTGTGCTTTTTATATATATATATATATATATATATATATATATATATATATATATATATATATATGTATGTATTTATAAAAGTTAGGTCCTGGAGACCAACAATATTCACTTCAATCCTATTGTACTCCTATCTAAACAAAGAGAAGATATAAATGTAGGATTACGAGAACAATAAAATCAGTTATCATTCAGAGTTCGTGGTATTCATTTGAAACCCTTTCCCTTTTTTTTAAAGTTTGTCTTTCGATACTCGTTAAGTGGTGCCGAAACCCGGGAGTGTGTGAGAAGAAAACAATTTTTTTTTGGTGAAGTCATTTTTTTTTTGTTTTGTTTGACTTTTGTGCATCGATAAAGAAAAAATGCCTGAACCCGGACTTAGTGATATTTTAAGACCGGCGGTACTCACATTAGAACCGCAACCACAGCAAGCACCACAACCACCGCTAGAATCCCAAGAGTCAATTACTGATATAAACCCTGATTTCCCGATGCTACCAACTACTACGCTAGCAATGGCTCGTGCAGACATAGCGGCAAGGGAAGCGAACCTTATAGAGCGCATGAAGTTGATGAAGAATAACGCACCCGATCTTAGGAGGGAGATCAGAGAATTAGAAATGTTCGACGGAGAAGTCGGAGAGCTGAACCACTTCCTGAAGGGTGGAGACAGAATTATGTACTACATCCAGGTACAGGCAGAAGCGAAAGATATCAATGATCTAGACGCCACCTGACTCAAAGCAGCCCTAGTATGTCGAGAAAAGAGGAACATTCTCAACTTAATTCAGGCAGACGAAGAGACTCCGTGAAGGAGAGACTAAAGAAGGCATTTGAGGGAGGACGATGGGCCTCAGAGGAGGACATACTCCAAATGTTCCGGGAGTTCCGGAAACCGGGGCAATCCCATGGACAGTATGCAGCAGGGTTGCTGGCTCGGTATAATAAAATCACCGAGAAGTTGCGAGAGGTGATGGAGATTGATCAGGTGGAGGCTCGCATGGACTTCCTGTCCAGGATTCTCAAGGTCCAGCTGGCCAGGGACACGGGGAGAAAGGACGGGTTACCGAAGGACAGAACCTTCTTGGAGTGCGCTCAAGAAATGGTGGACGTGAGTGCAAGAGAGGAGGAAGCAAGAGTGGGCGAGGCTATCGAAACGAGCTGGAGCAAGGTTACCTATCGCCGACCCGAAACTAGTCGAAACCGCCCAAGATGGGACGGCGGAAGAAGAAGAGACCCTGAAGGGTATAAAAAAAGTGAAAGACCGCCCGTCCGGGACAGACGACCAGGCGTAGAGAAGAAAAACGGACGGAAAGAAGAACGAAAATGTCACGAATATGGAAAGATTGGACACCTAATGGCTCAGTGCCCTCGCATGCGGTGCTTTGAGTGTGGAACGGAGGGACACATTGTCAGACAGTGCCCCTATATCTATTCTCGCAGAAAAATCCATGGGCGGAACCCATGGAAATAAACGCCCAAAGGATATGGAGGAGACACAGGCCGACACCAGCATCAACGGAGTCGTCGGAGACAGAAGAAGAAGGACAGGCGAGCAGCGGAGGCGAAGGAGATAGAAGTAGTCACAGGAGCGGACGACTGAGAGTGACTTCAGGGAGGAGACAGCGGGCAGAAGACTGAGGCGAGTGTCAGCAGAGAGGAGACCGCACCGTAGTGAACTGTAGTGTGAGAGGAGGATGCGGTGGTTTGCCTATCATAGAGCTGGAGAAAGGAGTAAGGTGCCTTGTGGATACAGGGAGTTCCGGCACGATCCTGAGTAGAAGGGCGGTGGAGAAGTTGACGGCTGGAAAAAGGACACCTCCAGTACAGGTATGTACATGTAGATTGACCACTCTGGGTGGCTCTTGTAGAGTAGAGGGGGAAGTCACTATAGATTTGGGGACGTGGTTTAGAGTAGGGACTCAATTGAAAGTACACGTAGTGGAAAAGATGTTGCGGGGATACGAGGGAATAATTGGATGTGACGTTTTAAATCAGCTAGGGACTCGAGTGAAGAATCAGGAGGGGAAATGGTCGATCAAGATAGGAGATAAGAGATACAGGTGTTCCGAAAGGGTGAAGGACGAGCTACTATGCGTAGGCCTAGTGAAACAGACAGAGGACTGGAGAGTACGGATACGGCGGGACTTCGATGATATTTTCTATAAGGAGGGCGAACTGTTGGGCGCGACGGGTGAGACCGTTCACGAAATATCATTAAAGGAAGAACGCGTGACGTATGTCAAAGAGAGGCGGTACCCGCAGGCGTTGAGGCAGCACATTAGGGAGGAAATAAAGAATCTCAAAGATCAGGGGATCATAGTAGATAGCACATCACCGTACAATAGTCCACTGTGGGCAGTTAGGAAAAAGTGCGCACCTGGGGAAGAGAAATACAGGGTCGTGATCGATTATCGAAAATTAAATGAAAACACAACTGATGAGAAGTACCCCATCCCGAGATTTGAGGATATCATTGATAGGCTGAGAGGGGCTACTGTGTTTAGCACCCTAGACTTAAAGGCAGGTTACCATCAAATCAAAATGCACAAGAGGGATCAATCCAAAACGGCATTCAAGTTCGAAATGATGCCCTTCAGACTCAAAAATGCGCCCATTACGTTTCAAAAATTAATGGATGAGTTTCTTCGGGGGGTGGATGAAGATGTATGCCAAGTGTATATGGATGATCTGTTGGTATTTAGCTAAACCGAGCAACAGCATGTTGAGCATCTCAGGAGCGTTTTCAACAGGGTCCGGAGATTCATTGCTGGGAAAAGGAGATTACCTTTTTGGGACACACTATTACGAAGGAGGGAGTGAAACCGGATAAGAGCAAAGTAGAGGCGATTTCGAGAATGGCGGTGCCGAGGGATGTGAAGCTTATTCGTCGTCTATTAGGTTCACTGAACTACTATCGACGTTTTGTCCCAGAAATGGCAGAGTATCTGGCCCCCATCAATAATCTCTTAAAGAAAGGACGACAAATTTTTGTTACACCGGAGATGGAGAATAGCATCCGCAAATGTGAATGTGGTAGCAGATTGGCTGTCCCGGGCGATAATGGTGAATGCATTGGAGGATGCGGGGGAAGGTTCGTCGCGAGACATCAGACAGTTTTTACAAGAATGGACTCCGGAGCGGGAAGGGGCCCAGGGTTCGGACAGCAGAGAGCAGGTAGATGAAGAGCAAGCCGAGGAAAGCTCCACCGATGAGAGACCGCGAGAGATGACGGAGTTAGAGGAAATAATTAATGACAAACAGTGTCAAGTTATATGAAAACAAGGATTTCGGGTCTACTGAAAATGGATTTTTCGAAATATGGCAAGTGCGACATCATCACCGTCTGGTCCCAAACCGGAATCAGTGACGAGAACATTTGTCGGGTACTCAATGAAGCTTCCAAGCCGGGAAGAACAGCCTACCTTTACATTGGGAACGCCACCGTGTGGGATAAAGTACAGCGATTATGGAGGTTGGAACGATTGGGAGTAGACCGAAATTTTGTTCGCTGCACCATGATGGTAGAAACGATCCGGGAGACCGATCGCCAGAAAGAGATCACGGTAGCCTACCATCAGGAAAAAACAAATCACAGGGGAGTCACAGAAACAATTCAAGCGCTTAGGCGACGGTACTTCTTATTGAATATGAAGGAAACTGTCAAACAAGTTGTGGGAGCATGCGATGTGTGTTTATCTACTAAATACGATAGACATCCGCCAAAAGGATTACAAGAGGAGACGCCCACTGCAGATTCACCCCTGTCGGATCTGCAGATCGACACATTTTCCTGGAGAGGCTATAAGTGGGTAGCGCTGATCGACTGTTTTAGCAAACTGGCTGCGGCCCATCTTATTCACGAGAAATCAGCGGATGCAGTCCTCGCGACCCTTAGGACGTGGTTTAAGGTTTACGGGATACTCGACAGGATTGCCTTCGATGGCGGACTGGAGTTTGACAACGCCAAGATCAGTGACGAAGCGAAGGGACTCGGCATAGTATGGCGAATCAACACCCCAGGACATCCTAAGAGTAGAGGAGTCATCGAGCGATTACACAGTACCCTCAGTGACCATCTGCGCATTTACCAGGTGGATAAAGGGTTAGAACCGGACGAAGCGATAGACAAAGCAATCGCGGCGTATAACGAATCTATCCACTCCGTTACCGGCTTTTCCCCCTTTGAGGTTATTTTTGGGTTGCGACAACGACGTAGGGACACCAGGGCGACAACCATTGCGGGCGAGGTAACGAATCAAGTCGTGGCTAATCGGATCTCGATCGCAAAACTGCGGGAGATGGCTAAAGACAGGATAGAACGGGAGAAGCGGAGTCGGGTAGTGAGGGAAAACCTCAGGGTCAAGGATGTCATGGGGAGGGGGATCAAAATTGTTACGATTGTATGTACAGGCAGAAAAGTTCCAATCGGGGAAAGGAATTGATACGCTACGAGGGGCCATTCCGAGTGGTAGCGATCAGAGAACATAATATTGTCACTGTAGAATTCATTAAAGATTCAAAACGGCGTAAGAATGTTCATATTAAACAACTTAAGCTTCCACAGGGAGAACATGTGTAACGGCCTGGAGTGTCCTGGCCGTCATATAGCAGTGTACAATTTCATGTATTACTATTTTCATGTCTATAGTGTTAGTGTATATATAGTGAGAACCGTTTTTGAGGTGATTCTGTTTATCTGTTTTAAGTTTTGTAGATATAGTTTTTATTTTTCTATCATTTGATTCTCATTCATTTTAAAGGACATAAGTGGTGCGGTGAATCAACACAGTGAAAGAGGGAATTTCATTTATATGTTAGCAAGTTCATTTTTTTTTTGGCAGACTTCTCCTTCAAGTTTCCGGAATTTTCCGAAAACTGGTGGGGGAGGAGTTAGGTCCTGGAAACCAACAATATTCACTTGAATCCTATTTTACTCCTATGTAAACAAAGAGAAGTTATAAATGTAGGATTACGAGAACAATAAAGTCAGTTATGATTCAGAGTTCGTGGTATTCATTTGAAACCCTTTCCCTTTTTTTCAAAGTTTGTCTTTCGATACTCGTTAAGTTATATATATATATATATATATATATATATATATATATATACATATATATATATATATAGGAAAGTAGTATCAGACCTACCCCCATTTTACGTATAATAATGCCCCTGTTCATTTAACAATATTACTTAAAGTTTTAAATTTATTCTACAAATTTAATTCAGATTAGTACTTATTTGGTAAAGCCAGATTGATATATTATATATATATATATATATATATATATATATATATATATATATATATATATATATGTGTGTGTGTGTGTGTGGGTGTGTGTGTGTGTGTGTGTGTGTGTGTGTTTGTGTGTAGTAATAAAACACTTGTAGCATAACATTACTTTCATATCAACTTTATCCCCTCTGTGTAAGCCACCTAAAATAAATTTTATATTCGATATTATTTATCAATCATTGATGGAGCTGTGGAAAATGGAGTAGTAGGAAAGTAGTATCAGACCTACCCCCATTTTACGTATAATAATGCCCCTGTTCATTTAACAATATTACTTAAAGTTTTAAATTTATTCTACAAATTTAATTCAGATTAGTACTTATTTGGTAAAACCAGATTGATATATATATATATATATATATATATTTTTTTTTTTTTAGATCAGTTTTATAGATATTTTTTTTCTACTTATCGATAGGAATAACATTTTTATCTGATTTAACTGCCTTTTCTGTAATGAAGTATCAGACCTAAAATAGAAATGTTGGAATACGATGCAACTTAATATATTTTTATTTCCATTATTTATATTTATCATTAAAACCATACTTTATCATTAAAACCGTATTTTATAACTTCATGATTTCTACCTCTAAATGGACATGAAAGTTTGCGTGTCCGCCCAAGTGATTGCTTATATAGAAATAACCTCTGTGTATGTTATACTTTAAAATCGATAGATTCCATTTTCATCATTTAAATTATTAAAAACTGATTTTTGTAGTGGCTTACAAATTTCAGAATTAGTGGTTTTGAGATTTGTTAAATTGTAATAATATTGATAACTTAACTGATCGAGCATGTCAAAAGATTAACGAAAACGTAGTTCGTTGGTCCGTTGCTAGACAACGCCGATAAAATGTTACATCACTATAAGCATTTTATGCAACAGAGTGATGATTTTGGTGTATCGCTCCATCATTAGGACGACGACGAAACTCAATAGCATTTTTTAATTAAGTCTTCAGTAGCAATTGAATTGGTTGAATGTTTTATTCAGTAATGACATATCTTATATTCCATTTCCTACATTTTTCTTTTAGGAAAGTAAAATTTTGAGTTTTATCCTGCTTGAACTTGAACTTTAAGTAAGTTAAAATTAAAATAGTTCCAAGCATTTCGAAATATTCAAATCATTAATAAATTAATTATTATATTAAAGCTTTGCTTTACCAAAACCTATCTATCTATATTAAAAAATTAGGTTTTATTGTATTATTGGTTACATTTTTCTTTTGAAGGAACAATTTGAGTATGTATACTGTCAACACCCTTCATATATTTATACTCTCCTCCAATTCTGTTCAACACCATAAAACAAGATCCCGCCTTTCCGATCTCTACATACCACCGAACCAAAGCATTCGAACGCTCCTTTCTGGCCCGCTCCACCACACTGTGGAACTCAATCCCTCCTAATATCCGTCATTGTCCCTCACTATCGTTGTTTAAATCCTTGCTTTTCCAACATCTCCTAGCTTTCCAAAAAGATGCTCTCTAAGCAGGTTAGTCATTAGCTTTGATTGTAATGTATAGAAATTCATTGTGCTATTTATTTCTTTTAGTTTTGTCGTTTAAGAAGCTGTATATCATTTAAAGAATTATTGCATGCTAGCTCATGCATTTAACAAAAGCTATGGATTTATCAATTCTCTTTAATTGCTTAATATCTTGTCAAGACTTGTACTGTTCATTTACTTATTATTATTTTTGTTTAAATATTTCTTTTAAAGTTGTTTTGTGTCATTTTCACACGCTTTATGATTTGTAATACTTAGCCTTCTGGCCAAATAATCATTATGTTTCTTTTTCTGTTCATATTTGTTATTCGAAGGGGACATAGTCCCAGAATAAAGTTACTTTCTATTCTATTCTATTCTATAATAGGGATTCATATATGTTCAAGATAAGTTATGAAAGAAATTGATTTTTTTAAATTATATTGCCAAGGAAAATTTAGCAGATTTGGAATAAAGCAAAATGAGGCAGCATTTAGTTATCTATAATACCAGATTGGGAGGGAACAGGTGGAGAGTGGAATAAGGAATTTTAATCAAGGTGGAACCCTATTTGCACCATATTACCCAAAATTGCGCTGTTCTTTGAGCCCTAAGCTGAGGTAATTTACCTTAATAACCTATTTACCTTAGGGCAGGAAAGGGGTATTAGGGAACAGGGCCTATTTGAGAGAGTCTTCTATAAGCGAACATGTTTGATTGTTTCAATCCATTGTCGGCCGTCCAGAGCCAAAAGGATCATTCCCTTGAACCATTTTTTAAAGTTTTATCTTTAGCAATATCTGTAAATTAAACTACTGCTTTGGATTTGATATAGTAAACAGAATTACATTTTAAACAACTAAAATTTAACTTCATAGGAATTACTGCGTTCTTTACTAAGCTCCACAGCGTTACTAGTTCAGCTCAACTTTCTCGATGCTATCATCTGCAATGACGCGGAGTATGATATCTTCAATTATCTTGTACACTTATCTGTTTTATTTATTTATATCTAATAGTTGTGGTAATATATCTGCCATTCATAGATGTATTATCACTCAGAGCTAATAGTAGGTAAGAAAATGGTATTAGTAAGAAGTTACTTTTGTTGTTATGATTATAAAGTATATATGAGTAGAATAATTTAAAGCATGATTTTCCCTTCACTGCTTTCTCACTCAACATATTCATATTATTAAATGCAGTCCACTCTACTGGAACGTGAATGTACCATAAACTATAAAAAGCGATTACATGTATTCACTTCGAGCACCATTATTTTAGTTATCAATAACTTATACAATTAAATTTACGCAAACCTTATTTTTCGAATACCTGGAAGTGTTCAGCGGTTTGGTTTCCATGCCGGCTATCCTGGTTCAAATATCGCTCCGGACAATACTTTTATTTAGCCTGTTTGCAGCCGGAGATGGATCATATAGGATCCAGGGCCCTCCTGGGGCTCACCCAGCCTCTATGAAATATTATAACAATTGGGTACTCAAAGTCCATGAAACAGTATAGTCTCTACTATGTACTTAGTATACAGACAACAGACAAGTTACCCGGGTGAGTTATCATGAAGGTTCACCCCAGACCCCGCGAGATGGGACAGGTACTGGTAAAGGTTGCAGGGGCTGATAATGGAATAGAGTGTTCAAGATGAAGGTTAGGGAAATCCGCCGCCGGATGAAGCTGTTAAGAGTACAGTTGGTATAGATGGTGTATACTAATATACATATATTAGTATATAGTGTCAATGATCATTAAAACCATACTTTATCATTAAAACCGTATTTTATAACTTCATGATTTCTACCTCTAAATGGACATGAAAGTTTGCGTGTCCGCCCAAGTGATTGCTTATATAGAAATAACCTCTGTGTATGTTATACTGAATAAGTAATATTTTATTTTTATCATAATTCATCAAAAAATGGCCTCCATTTTCAATTCGTGAGACACGAAATATTTTTTAAAAAGTTATTGCCGCCTTTTTTTAACGCGAACCAACGAATACCGAGTGATGGACGAATGAGTAATTGGGAGAAACTCAAACCCAGCTATGATGTACAGTTTAGTCAAGTATAAAAGAAAAATATCAACATATTTAAAAACAATTTTTGAGACTTAAGATCTATACTGTTTTAATCATTATTATTTTACTGATTCATGTGACATGAAAATTACTGACATGTTTGCATGTGCTACATTTGTATTGCAGTATCACATTCAGAAAATATGATCACAATATTTTTTTCTTGTCAATTTGCAGGGATTTAAAATTTTGGACAGATCAATATTTTCTAAGCAGGTCTCTATGACATTCTCATTTTAAACATTACTTGGGATGTGCAGGTAACAGATATTAGGAAACAGAAAGAACATGAGGATTTTAGTGATATTGTGTTGGATGGTGGAATGGTGTGTATTTGCTGAGAAAATATGATTTTACAGTGGTAGTTCATATTCATGTAGTAGTCCATATTATGATTCTATATAAACAAAGGTTTGTAAGCAATTTTTCTTTGATTTTTTTAATGTGTAGTTTTTATGTTGAGTTTAAGTTTAAGGACGTTGCTGGACAAGAATGTTCTGCTCTATATCTACAGCACTGGTGAATAAGTGGTTAAGTCTAATTTTCTCCAAAATGAGTTTCTTGTACTTAAGTAAGCGGAGTCGAGTTATTTTCGTAGTGAATAAGGGGCTAAGTAAGGCATTGGCTTGAAAAGGAGTTATTGTTTATATTATTAATCCATTTCAAGCCAAATATTAGGAGAATGATACGATTCCGGTTATCTGAAAATAGTCAACTCTCTCTGGACAAAATCCGACTTAACAACTTATTTCCTGGGACTGCAGATATATTCAAATAAGTCTTGGTATAATGTTGAAGATTAGTCGTTTGTTTCTTAAGCAATGTTTAATTAATGTGAAAAAATATGATTAACTTGATAAAAATATCGAAAAGAAAGAGAGTGAAAAATGAGCAATTGGGGAAAAGATTAAAAATGAATGATTTACATTTGTCATTTATTTCTTAGTAATATATAATCTCTAAAATTAGTTAAAAATAATCTTTACCTTAGAGGTCGCACTGCCAGTGTGGTTAACCCGAATATTAAATCAGACCGCTATTTTTGAATCATGGTTACGAATGGCTAAAATTAAATTCATAATGTATATAGATTGGAATGTGCTGCGGATTATATTATATTTCTATCAAAAATATTATTTTTTACAGTAAAAGAAAACATAAAACTTAATTCTAAATATTACACTATATAGAGAATTTTAAGTTCTATTATTTTCTCTGGTGTGACCTATTTTACTATTAAGTTTGGAAATAAAATTTTTAGTAATTTCAATTTTACTACTTAGGATCCATTGATATAGAGAATAGGAGTACTATTTATGACCATTTGCAGTTAGTTTTTTTCTCACTTAATTACAGTCTGAGGAAAATATGTCACATAGAATTATATTTCAAAAAATATTATTATTAAGTGGGGAATGGTATTTTGATCTGTTATTTGGAGGTCAATTTATTAAAATTATGAAACAAGGGAAACTCCTATTTGGATTTATTTATAGTCTTGTATTTAATTTTATTAAAAAAAAAAAAACTGGCTATTTGATATCCGAAAACTAAACAAGGATTTACTGCTTCTAGGCCAGCAGATATTACGAAAGGGGAAGTGATGATCCTTCGTAGTTACAGCCACCGGTAATGAAAATAATAACTTCTTGTACTTGCTTATACAAAGCTGATTCAATTCAGTAGTAAGATCCAAAATGAAATTTTATATTAGTTTAATGTGTAGTCACTGTTAGGATTTATGTACTGTTAATTATTGTAATGATTACATGTTTATATAACCAACAACCATAAATTACAATGTATACATATAATTCATGCAATATAAGATATATAAACAATAGATTTAACCAGTAATCTCACTTCTTTACTGTCTTTATTCTATCCTTATAATAATAAAAGAAGGTCTAATCGTGATCAACAAGAGGATACATTGCAGTTACATCAGTTATCCTGGTACAACTGTAAGCGACATGTATGTGATTTGACATATTAATTATTAATTATATTTTATTCACGTATGTATGATGTTGTATATATTATTATATTTTAATAAATTATATTAATTCTATTTAATGTGTACCTTCTAAATGAAATAAAAAATACTAAAATATATGGATACACAAAAATGGTCTTTAAATTTTTGAATGTATGTTGTTTTCACTATACTATTCCAGTTCATTACTGTTAGAAAAAGTGTTTCATAATTGAATAAGAATAAACAAACTAGTTTTCTAATTTTGAATAGGTTTCAAAAATTTTATAATATAAAACAATACGAGCTTTAAAAACAAGAGTATTTAAACAGATACGCCTATTTCAGCAATGAAATATGATCTTTTCGTCAAAATACTGTAGATTTGTTTAAGTAGACTAAATTTTGCTAACAAATAAGACCAAATTGATAAGGAATGGACCCAATTGATTTTTTTTTTGTCAAATAGAGGAATCTTAACTTAATTCTGATTTTTGTCGAGATTATTAAAATTTCAATCTCGATAAAAACTGTTTCAGGATTCACTGGCATGCTGCACATTATTTTAGTAATCTATTTTTTTAACTAAAAAATGCATTCGAATTTTTAGGATTACTGCGAAAATTAAAAATAAATAAATATTCCTTTTCAATAATTATAAGATTATTCACGTGAAACATTAAATATAGTATTCTCTTCATTGTTTGAATCTTCTTCTAAGAAAAAGTGGAAAATTGTATTTTCTTATGCTTTTCTCACAATACATTTCGGGGAGTATACAGTTTTTTTTTTTTATTATCCTTAGGAAAGTGTTATAAGAGAACTTATTTCCAAACTTATACTAGATTGAAATTGGTTTTCGAATAATTGCGAATAGTAATTAATACATTTTAAAAAAGTGGTACTTTAATAATTAATAGATTAGACTCGGTTATAACTTCAGAATAAACATTTTGAATAAACAGTTTGATAACAAAAATATTTTTTTAGAAAGTTGAGCTTAAGTTGAAGGGGGACAAGATTTGTCCTTAGAGTGAAGTTTTAATCCCAAAATCCTTGCTCGCGAAGTTTATAAAGCCTGTCTGAAGCAGCAGTTTGTTAGTGCTTACTTGCCAAGTGAATGTTAACTTAGCCAACTCCTTACGTGGGATCACTATCTAAACATATTGATGCCCTCGTGTCACTAGTTTCTGGAACGGATGAACAGTCATGATTAGGAAATTCAGTACGTGTTTAACGGGATCCTCGCCGGGAGTACTTTTATGTGAAGCAAAATAAATTAATAAAACAGCTGATTATTATAAAGTAGAAAGGCCCTTTAAAGTTCGTAGTAAACCTATGAATTCCTCTCTTACAGTATTACAGTGAAACCCCTCTAAAACGGACACTCGCGGGACGAATAAAATGTCCGCTACAGAGGCGTGTTAGTTATAGAGGGGTTCTCAGGGGAAAAAGCAGCATATGGATACAAATCAAAGCCAAGACAATTGTTCTGCATAAATGATGCACCAATTTATTCGGTACACAACAGAAAACAAAATGTACAAAGCCCTGAATGACTGGATTCATCTTCCATTTTTTCTGCGACAAGTTGTTCTATTGGGAACCCTGATTTTTTTTTTTAAACTTTATTGAAACATTACAATCTGCCACTTGTGGGCAATAAGTAATTGTGCTATGTAGCTTACAATCATTCCATAACAAAACAATGCTATTAACAAAATAAAATAAATAATTGTATAAATATATTTATTTATACATTTTTTATTTTATTTATTTAATACATGCGGAAAAATATATACCTACATGCGGTAATAAAAAGAAGTTAGGATAATAAAATAAAGTAAAAAAAATTAATAATACATAAAAAATATAATTTACCCTTTTTACAATTTGCCTGGGGTCCCCGAACTGAGCTTCTTCCCCAGGAATGAGGTCAAAGCAGAAGTCCGGGAGGCACTAGCCCCCTTTCCCAGCCGCGTCACTGGCATTAAACGCCAATGGAAGCTAGTTAAGGGCGCTGCACACTCACAGGTCGTCAGTGGAGAATCTGGCCAGTGCCACTACCCCAAATAACATTATTATATCAGGCCTCGGGGCAATTGCCGGCTTAGACGGCGGGGTGGGTTATATGGATGTGTGGAACTGGATAATGACTGAGCCAGGGGGTTGGGATGACAGGCAAGGTTTTGATGAAAGTTTGAAAATTTATTAGGGATGAGGTCGAGGACGAAAGGAATGTTGAGGTCATTATGGATGGTTTTGTTGGAGGCATAATAAGGAGCATTGACAATAGTTCTCAGGACTTTGGATTGAAAGGCTTGAACGCGTCTTTTTTGGCGGTCCCCCACATGTATATTAGTAGTTTATTGTATATTTAAAGGTGGGAGGTCCTACATAATAATCTGTATAGTTGGCTGAATCATCTGTAAAGTTCTTGTCTTTTGAGTATGGTATGAGTATTCCATGTAATTCTTTTGTCTAGGAGGAAGCCAAGGTATCGTACTGTGTCGGAATTAGGTAAGACGGTTTCATTGAATTGGACAGAAGGACATGTTCCCGGCGAAGTGTAAAAGTCATATGTTTGCATTTGTCCTCGTTGACTTGATCCGCCAGTGGTCAAACCAAATTCCAATTAGTGCAAGGTGCCTTTGGAGGTTCGAGGAAGCCATTTCAAGATCTGGATGAGATGATAGGATGGCTGTGTCGCCTGCGAACGTTGCAAGGAATGTTTCAGGAGTAGTTGGAATATCAGCGGTGCACAATATGTATAGTACCCAATACGCTGCCTTGTGGAACTCCAGCTTGAATTGGGTAAAGATTGGAGTATTCGTTACCACAGAGTATTTGGAAGTAGCGATCAGAGAGGTAGAATCGAAGGACTAGGAATAAGGATTGAGGTAACTGAGTTTTGAGCATTAACAGCCAACCGGCACGCCATACCCAGTCGAAAGCTTGTGCGTCCAGAAATGCACCAGTGCAGTATTTTTTGCTTTCAAGAGCAGAGGCTATGTGATTGACAACTCGGAGACCATGCTGGACCGTCTAGTGCCTGGGACGGAATCCAAACTGATGTAAAGGAATATCATTGGATTCAATTATGGGTAGGATTCGTTTCAGGAGGATTTTTCGAAAAATTTGGAAAGAATAGGAAGCAGGCTGATGGGTCGGTATGATGATGTGGTATTGGGTGGCTTGCCAGGTTTAGGGAATAGGATGATGACGGAGTGTTTCCACAGCAAAGGGAAGTGAGTTGTACGAAGGATACAATTATATAGGTAGGTAAGAAAAATAATCCCTTTTTGAGGAAGATGTTGAAGGATCTGGGTGGTTAGAAGGTCATTTCCAGGAGATTTGCGGACTTTTAACTTTTGTAAGAGGAATTTGACCTCAGAGGGATTTACCGCTTTAGGAGGTAAGGATAGAGGGATGGGTGAAGAGAGGAATTCATTAATATTGGAAATGCGCGTAGAGTGGATATCAGGATGTGGGATCCAAACTGATGTGAAGGAACGGCTTTGGAGCTCCTCTAAGCCATCAAAATCCTCTCATTTCCAATCTCTACATTCCAAAATTCTCAATACTCCTTGTTTTTAAAACAATGACTTCCCGTCCTCCAGTATCGATTCTTGTAGAATAGATCCGATACTTAGGACAAAATCTTGACAAGTTTTTTAATTAGTATTTTTTTAGTTTATTTACAACTTGTATGCCCTGAAGAAGATGTGCATAGAGGGTAGAAACGTTAGCTTACCAATAAATATCCTTTATAAGATAATTATCTTGATCTCCACCCGAACCATTTCCTTCCTCATAGACGCAACGTCAACTAATAGTATTCTAAAAATATATGTCTTCGTGTTTTATTATATTTGGAGATAGCTATGATCATATGGCATCCATATAATAACTTATTCATCCGAAAGCTAATCACCTTAGCCAACGAGGCTTATTTATCTCGAGGGAAGGCTACTGAGGCATTTATCAATTTTTTTTCCATCTTTTCTGCCCCAGTGGGATTTTATCCTTCCACAAATAACATTCGAACGTGACCACTGTTTGACCGCTGTACATTTCCTTCGACTTCTGCCCTCGTAGCCAACTGGTAAATACATTAAAATGAAAAATGTGATTGCCTTTTGGTAATAAATAACGGAAGCATGATGATATATTGCTTACTTATAACGGAAGGATTTCCGGGAATAAAACCTATCAGCTCGAAGGGGGCCCTTTTAAATCCCTTGATATCTTTAGGATAAAAACGAATAAAACAAACAAAAAATATGTGATATTGCATATATACATATGTGAACTACGGAAACCCTTAATTAATTTGAATTAAAAGTATTAAATTATTTTGTCATTTTAATCTTATCTTGTCAAAGGAGTATTCTGGAAGACTGGAGTACAATATAGTGCACATTAAGTATATTAAGCGCTGTATGTTCGAAGAAGATTATACGAACAGTTGACACCGATTGCTATTAAACGAGATTCGGAATAGAGGAGATATGAAATGCGATGATAAGATTATAGAATATAGAACATTGACTGTTGTTTTATGGAAACAAAATTACGTAGGATGATGAAGCAACGCCCTAAAAATAAGGTCTAAATAGGTTTCAAACCTCTTTCTGTTAAAAAAAAAAACAACAACAAAAGGTAATTGTAAACTCACAAAAAACTAAAACAAATGATCTCATAGAAAAACAATCATAAGCATGCCAAAATTTTATTCTTTTTTTTTTTTTTTAGAAAAATAAAAAATATTGAAAAAGAAACTAGAAAATCGCATCAGATTTTCATCAATTACATATTACTGGCGTTAAAGAGTTGTGTCAGAACTGAATGATTAATATAAATTCCCAAAAATCCAGTCAAATCACCTGTACAGGCGACTTTCATCCTTCAGTATCCTTTAATAGTATTCCATTTCTGTAGAACAGATCCGAAGGAATGCATCTTGACAAATGTTTAACATGGAATCCTCATCTAGAACCTACCGACTGGAAACTACTCTCCGCTTCAAGATGCTTTAACACTTAATAGATAAACGCTATCAAATCTCATATAATTACAGAATACTCGTATACTTACTATTATCAGACATATCTGGACTTTCGAAGCAATGCTTTGGGGCTCCTCAAGCCGTCGAATTCGTCTCGTATTAAATCCTTAAGATCTAAAGACCTTCGTAAAATCCTTAATGTTCTTTACTTTGTCACAAATCATGTAATGCAAAACGGCCTTTAATGGTCCATTCTGTTGCTGATTGAGCAGATTGGTAGCGGACTGAAACGACGAGAAACTGCTCACCGTAACAGACTTCAATACTTAACAGACGATCGCTCTAATCTCCCAAATAATTACATAATAATCATAAACGTGACTATTACGAAATTTATTCAGGCTTACGGAATAAAGCTCTGAGGCTTGGCTAAGCCACGGACTTTCTCACGTACCATATTTCTACAATTCAAAATCCTCAATGGTTCATAATTTGCCACCCATAAAATCATAAAATAATGACATTAATGTCCCATTTGTTACTGATTTTGTCCGAATCAGTTTTCAATCCTCTCAAGACAAAGTTTATTATTTCCACAAGAACCAACAAATTTCTAAACTAGTTACCGAGGCATCAGGAAAATGGATGGTCTTGCGTCTAAAGGGAGTACTATCTGTGGGTAGTATAACATTCCATTTACTCGCATTATTATCATAATACATTTTCATAATATTATAAATGAATGATGATAATGATAAATAAATTAATAATTTTATCACTTTATTATAAATTATGCGTGTCTTTCTCGTTTGCCGTTATATCTTTATTTAAAAAAGTTATATAGATCAGTTTTGTATTTTTTTTATTCCATTGAAACATAAAAATTGTTATATGTAAAATAACACGAAATTACCAAGGGTTTATTCATGCATAAATACAACCATTCTCTTCGGCTGCAACTGTTATACTTATATTATCGACATTGAGTACACAGACGAGGCTAAACAAAAAAGGCACTATAGAAATTAATAGAATCCATGAACTGTTCAGGTTTTCCTCGAAATCATACCATACAGTTGATGTTGATAAATGCCGATTAAAAGAGGATTTTCAATGAATAATGTGATAATCATCTCTTGATATATTGCAAACACTCCCGGCCTTTTTAGCTAATCCGGCGCAGAAAACGTATCCACTGTGTTGGGTTTTAGTTGATTGCCGATACCAATAACGCTTGCACGATTCAAATGTGAATCGATAGTGAAATGAAGCAAAAAATAACATGATCATACACTTATTTAAATATACCCAGAGTACATGAGTACTTCCGGAAATACTATTTAATTTAATTACGGAGTATATGCATTCACCAAAAAATGTTTAAATCTTGATTGGTGAGAAAATACGTTTCTTGGATTTCTGGGTTTTTAAAAACAGTGAGGTGAAGGCCCTATGACAACCTGAAACGAACTGTAAGGCTTGAAACGAATAGCATAATTTTTTTTTTTTTGTTGAAATGGTTTCCAAAAAAAAACAATTTTTTTAAATAAATATCTGACATTACTAATATAGGTATAGTTTTGACGACATTACACAAGTTTTCAGGCATTCTTTTAATTTACTAGACACTTAATTATTAATAAACAATACAACTATTTCCGCTGTAAATTAATACTTAAACATTCGAGAGCGGAGTGGTTCAGTGGTAGAGCACTGAGCTGCCATGCCGGATATCCTAGTTCAAATTCCGCTTCAGGCAAGACTTTTATTTAAGCTGTTAGCAGCCGGAGATGTATCATATGGTATCTAGGACCCTCTTGGGGCTCACCCAGCTTTAAGAAATGCGCTCAAGTACTTTTATAAGAGGAAGGGTAATGTTAAAATAAAAGTACAAACAACTGCTAATCACTGTGCAAACAAAAAGTTGTCAAGGATAATCAAAAATTTTATACCAACAATATGAAAGAGAATAGAAAACAAACTATGTTTTTTAAAGGTAGTCCAAGAGCACAGATGCAAGCATCTGTTCACATAAAAATAATATTGGTGGTGGAACATTACACTAAATTGGTGAGGACTGGCACATTCCCCCATTTCACTGAATCAGTGTTGCCACGGGACCAATAACTAATGTGACGTAACTAATTGGACATTTTTGTTGATAAATTATATTCTTACGAATTATATCCTTAACCTTGTACTTCAATACATACATGCATACTACAGTATTGCTTCTTTCCAATACTAATTAGCTCTATATACTGCAGAAGAAAAATGAAGACCAGTAAGGTTCAAAAGAAAGTTGTTCATCGCTAAACCACTGTTTGATACCTTTGCAACTAACGGAGCTGAATTAAGATATCTGGTTAATCTAGTCTTTATCGCCAAACAGCTGCAAGGAATCTGAGCAAATGTGATAGCTATGATATGGAGTTCAGTTGATTGGAGATAAGAACTATTAAAGGAGAAACGAAGGTGACTAGGTGAAGGATGGGGATGGTGATATTTTTTTTTTAAAGTAACCCAAAATATTTACAAATGGATTTAAATTATTGAACTCTAAAAATTTTGTTAAACATTCAATAATTCCAAAGATATAATGGAAATATTTTGTTGTCAATATATAATGCATTATGATTGTAAAATAATACTGTGTATATTAGACTGTTATTAAAATAATATTTAACAGTATATTCAATTTTGGTTGTAATCTGATTAGACTCCAGCTTTTTTTTACTGCTTCAGCAACAATTTAGTATAATGTATCATTGCTAGAGACTAACTTGAACAGTCATCTTTCCCACTGGCTCTTACAGAAGAGTAAGTTCTCAGCTACAGGGTAATGTGTATTATTTATGGAGAAACTCCTGGAGGCTGGAGCCCCGCTGGGAGGGCATACTTCACGGGTATAAGTAACTGCAAGATGGAGTGCTTGGTGGATGCGATTCTTCCACAACATTAGGCAGTCGGCCATCCTTAGCCCTGACCCTTTATTTGCAACCTTTATCAAACATAAATCACCTGGCAGGTGTTTGCCTGAGTTACTGCCTACAGAGATATTTTCTCTTCTATCCTCCAACTTCTTGGTCCCAGCACCTATTCCCCTTTTTCGGGCTGTCGCTATACCTCCTCCCAAAAACAGTAACCTTGAAAGATTTATTGCGACTCTAACCCTCCACTATAAAGTTACTAATAACATGATTCAGAAAATTAAGCTAGTGTTTAGGAAAATAAGATATAAAACAACCCAGCATGTAAAAAATATTTCTAGCACAACACTAAAAAGTTTCAGAAAATATGTTGTTCTTGGTTGTTGGTTCTTTGCATCAAAACTAGTGATATACCTCCTTTCACAGAACAATGGCATTACTCAAAAAAATAATTATTCAATAGAGGTATTTGAAATTTCCATATGAGTTTTAAAAAATGGGTAAAACAAAGCATTCCAATTACAATTATGTTATTGAATTTTTTTATTTACCATTAGAAAATGTTCAAAAGCTTGAAACGGTATTTTAATTTTAATTTATGTCATAATTACCATAAAACTTGAAGTTTTTACATGATACAAATCAAAATATGAGTTTGTTAAAAAAACAAGTTGGAAATGGCGTAGGAGATATGTCGTTCCTGGATTTAAAAGCTTCAACCAATACAATTGCGACTAAAGGCTTAACTCAGAAATTCCCATTTTAGAAATACCAGCTGAAAAGTTTGTAGGCTAACATAGTAAAATATATTGTTTTGGTAGATTCGGTTTTATTATTCAACACAGTTCCCTAAGAGCGATAACACGATTATAGCGATCAAGCAATTTCTCGAAACTAATTTTATAGCAGAAAATCTCAGTAGACTCAGGCCTTATATCCGGGTTTACTTCTTCCTTAGTGCTGAATGTTTATCTAGTGATCATTATTTTGAAATCTACAAACAGAAAAGAGTGACTGATGGCATGATTTGGTGGATGGGAAAGCAACTCAGCCTAATTCACGCAATTTTGCCATCGTTTTCATTGACATGTCACATGCTGCATTTGTCTTGATGAAACAACACGTTTTCTTCTTCAAATGGGGACGATTTTCCGTGATTTCATCTTTCAAATGCTATGTAATAATCGCAGTTGATAGTATGGCTCTTTTTAAGGTAATCAATTAATATTATACCTTGCGTATCCCACATTACTGATGTCATAACCTTGCCAGCCAACCGTTGATTTCCATGCATTATCGCATGCAATCCTCTAGGCTCATTGTCAATTAGACTAAGACATTGTCACATATCGAATGGAAAATTCGTTTGTTATTGTGGTTGGATATTCCATAACATTGCTTCGAAACAACAGGTGGAAACTTTTGCTCTATTGTGAGCTCGTGCGGCAGCAACTTTTCACACAGCTTTAGCATTTCAGAATATCCATGCATGGTATTTTCAAATCGCAGGGGCAACCTGTGGTCTAGTAAGCGTAACAAACTACTAAGCCCAAGATCACGGGTTCGTAGTCCGGCTGGTGGCCCTAGGATTTTTTAATGGGAGTAAAAAATCCTTAGTTACGCCGTCCTCCGTAAGGGAGGTTAAATGGGGGTTCCGCGCTTGTACGATGTCAGCTACTCGTTAATAATCCTTATCCTAATTAAAACTGGAGAGGCAAAATTTAGTGCTCCCAATTTAGCATCGTCCTATTAGCCAAAGCAGCAAAAAGTGGCGTTAAATGAACAAACAAACATGTTCAAAACGCTTTTTTGAAATATTCAAAGCCTTGGCTATCTCGATCAATATCAATTTACTGTCATACATAATTATTTTGTGAATTTTTTTTATATTTGTGCCATTTACAGATTTTTTCTGGCGTCCACTGTGTTTATCGTCATCGGTGCTGATTTCGCCCAGCTTTAATTTATCAAACTACTTTTTAACCCATCATTGCATCCAATTCAATCCCGGACCGTCCTTCTAGGCGTCTAAAGAGAAGATGGCCTCGGGACCTTCTACTATAGAAATGTTATTAGAGTACTGCCAGTGGGGAGTGTCTCCACATGTCCTGTCATGTATTCTTATACCCAGTGTACTAGATGTATATATTACAGTTGTAAAATTCAATAAAATAATTTAAAAAATAAAAAAAACCTTTTAACAGTTTATTTTCATGGTGAAGACTCGGAGTCGTGTTTATTAAGCCAAATACTGGCATCATCATTGTGTTTTTCATGATAAAGGAAACCTTCATTTGTGCACGATTTAATTTTTATTACTTTCTTTTTTACTTTAACAAACGTTGCTTCACTCACAAAGCTATAATCTCATGAAACAATTGTGCGACAGCTATCAATTTATGCGCGTATCCTATGAAGGTTAATACTAGCTAAAAAAAAAAAAATATATATATATATATATGTATATATATATATATATATATATATATATATATATATATATATATATATATATAAATATATATATGTACATATATATATATGTATAACATTCGTTACACTACCTCTGAGATATTCTTCTTTGGCCAAACTTATTTATTTTTCCTTTTTTTTAAATTTTCATCAATAACTCCACATTTTTTGTTCATTATTTTTCACTCCTATCTTTATGCTTATTTTATTGTGTTTGGTATTGTTTTGAGAATTTTATTTTGTTTTATCTCAAGTCTTATAAAGGCCTGGACTTTAGGCAAAAATATTATAAGATAATAAATATATCTGGCTTATTCGTGTACAATTCTTTTACCGCACACCAAACCATATTCAACAATACTCATGACAAAAATTAATTCTTTATTGATTTAACTTCAATCAGATTTTTATACAAGAAAACATGTTTTTCAATAATTACCAAAAAGTTAAACAAAACATGTGTGTTTGTTATTTTGAAACCGATTATGACGTACATATATAACATACCCAAAAAAAACACACACACACATCGTGCTTATGAGGAACAAATGTCCAACAGGGCACTACAAGCGCCTGTTACCTACTACTCAAACAGGCATAGTACATCGAATGTACTGCCTTGTCTATTCATGTATGTACAAGTACTCTTAATATGTACACAATCAAACCTACATGTAATTTTAGATTTTCTGTTAGCTCATTTTAGCCTAATAGAAAAAGTCGCATGATAAAATATTAGTCTTTGGAAGTGTATTAAGCACTAAACAAATTTTGTAATTTTCAAAATCAGAATGCCTCCTTTTCACTGACTTATCAACCATTAACTGTTGTTGGAGAGACAATAATAATTTATTTGAAATGTTCAGAAAACAAATTAAATAAACTTTTAATTATGTCTTGTAAGCGTCCTGTACTAAATTCGAAAACGATCGGAATCTTAGTGTATTTTCAATCTTTCAGTACATAAGTAGGGCACACAATAATATCTTATAGAACATTTGAAAACTAAAATAAAACATATGATTTATTAATAAACCAATATAACTTATTAATAAAGGTGAAAATCATCATATTACTTTTTTAAAAGCTCATTTTATTGCACATATGTATTATTTTAATATAACTGGAACGAGAATAAAACGAAAGTTCCTTAAAGAAGACAAATCTTGAGTAGCAATGTTAAATTGAAAGAACAATCAGTAGAATAGGAACGAACAGTTATACGTTGGTGTATTCTAAGACACTAGTCCACTAACACGCAGTGATTTTACAAAGCTCATAAATATTTGGTGTGATAAAACGATCAGGTAACTGCGAACATTGTTTCGGTCATGAATAGGAAGGCATGTTTAAACTCGGGAAATGAAAGACTTTTATATTGTTTATTCATCAGACCTTTTGTACTTTATTCATCACCAACATGGTCAATAGCTTAATGATTATAAATATAAATTATAAAGTGAGGCAGTTATATATAATTATAAAGTTAACGAAATGATTTCGCGGAATTTATCGGAAGCCTTCCTAGAATTATACCATCATACAGATTCAGGAAGTTTTAAGTATTTATAAAATCCAGAAGAAGATAAAAATTTATTTTATAATTTTTGAAGCCCATTTCTCAACCTGCGGAAGATCTTCCCAAATAACAGCGCTACTGGATAGATTACAAATTATAGAATGGCACATTTCAAAAAAATAACGATACCGAAATTTAAAAATAATGAGAAGCATTAGGGTGCGTTTACATGGGTCATATTTTACGGCAATGTGTAGTGGCAATAGTATAGCCGGTAATGTTGCGGCAATATACGGCAATGTTGTCGACATATTTAGACGATATATTATTATATTAGCTCATCAGAGGGTGTTGTCCAGAGGGGTTGGAGAATATTTCATATTGCCCGGCCATACATGTTTCTATATCTGTCTACAAATGCTTCCCTCCCACTCTCTCCTTTTCTACTTGGCATAAAGCAGGTACAAAGGCGGCACCCGCCTCTTGGCACTTCAAAAGAACCCTCTGTACAGGTTGTAAAATATTTTCGTATTTACATATTTAAGTAAGTTATAATATTAATATGTATTAATACGCAGGACACTAGGTTTAGGCTGCATTACGCAACTAATTTAATTTAACTAGCGGTATTATTGTTTATGTAAGGTATATGAGGTATTTCCCTCGTTAGCCATTTTTAATTATTATAGTTAGTATTAGAACTATTAATTATAATTCAACATTACAGTTACAAGTCTGTATACTTTATAACTATTGAATAATAATATTGAAATATGTTAGTATGAATACATATAAACGCTAGGTTCAAATAGTCCATACTATTGATTTAAACAAAATTACTGATAATATTGTTCATGTAAGGTTTATTGGGTTTCCCATTGTTAGCCATTTTTATTGTTATAGTTAGTATTAGAACTATTAATTATAATTCAGCATTACAATAACAATCCTGTATACTCTATAACTATTGAATAATGATATTGAAGTATGTTAGTAAGAATACATTTAGACGCTAGGTTCAACTAGTCCATACTATTGATTTAAACAAAACTAGCGGTATTTTGTTCATGTAAGGTTTATTAGGTACTAGATTATGCCCGCGGCTTCGCTCGCGTGGAATTTGGTCTGCCACATAAAGTTTCGTGAAAGATCATTTTAAATAAATATTTTAATTTATTTTTTAAATATAAGTTACTCGTACATTCAAAATATCAGATGTCTAACTTCAAAACTGACGGATTCTATACAACCTTTGAGCCCCTATTATAGGGGAAACCCTTGGAGTGGAATTATCCAGACTTCTTTCTTAAACTATACAAAGAATTTATCTACAAATTTCAAGATGCTAAGTTTCTGATTTGCCTTTAATTATGTACTATAATGGAGGGGGCACATGCCCCCGTGCCCCCACATAAATCTTCTCTTGCTGTAGCCCATGATGTATAACCTATTTTACTCAATATGTTTCATCAAAATCCGTTCAGTAGTTTTTGCGTGAATGAGTAACAATCATTCGCATTTATAATATTAGTAGGATATCAAAACAATAGTCTCACTCATGTTTTTCAGTTATTTTAACCACTATTATCATGCGATTTGCCTTTAATTATGTACTATAATGGATTTTCCACAGTACCTAACAAATTGTCGGGGGGGAGGGCACTTGCCCCCGTGCCCCCCCCCTAAATCCGCGCTTGCTATATCCTATGTGTTATTCTGATGTATAACCTATGTTACTGTAAAGTTTCATCCAAATCCGTTCAGTAGTTTTTGTGTGAAAGAGAGACAAACATGACAAACATACAAACTTTCACATTTATAATATTAGTAAGATTCCTCTTGTTATCCAATTTAATGATCAACTTACTAATTGAAACTATTAATTAAAATAGAACATTTAAATTACAAGCTTTTGTACTCTGTTACGGTAGGATTTAATATTGAAATATGTGTTGTGAAAAACAAGGGTGACATAGTTCCGTCTCGTCCATTTTCACAACTGGCCGAGTGTGGCTCGTTTCAACACTTCTTCCCGACAATATATTGCTCGGCAATGTTGCTCGGCAATAATATCCAGATATATTGACCAAAGTGTGGCTGCATTTTGTGTTGCCGGAAATATTGCCGGATAAAATTGCTGGCAATATGTTCGGCAATCTGCAATTTCTATTGCCCATGTAAACGCACCATAAGGTATCAAATTAAATCTTTTACTATAAAATCGAACTTTCTGATGCAATTAAAGAAATGTCTGACGTTATAGAATGACAAAGCTAATATTTGAATCGATCAAAAACAGGAAATCTGCGTGTAATTGATCCACATAAGTACTTCTTGACTTCCTCTTATGCCATTGCTAGTGTCGAGGAGCCTCCACCCAATGCAGCCATGCCTCTTGGTCCCCACTTAGCTGCCTCATTTCCCGAAGGCCTTGCCTCTCTCCTTGTCGATGCGCTGAATGTATTCTTAATAGGAAACTCTGGGGCGGCCTCTCGGCCTCCTCCCAGTGAGTCCTTGGCTATGTCTCTTCATCCATCCGACAGACGTGACCAACCACTTTAGCTGTCGGCTCTTTATATAATCCCTTAACTCGGTCACTTTTAGTTCATCCCTTATCCACTCATTTCTAATGCGATCCTTCCTGGTCTTTCCAACGAATCTACGTAGGAATTTTATCTCCACTGCTGTCACACGGCTAGCTTCCTTGTTCAGCTTAAGCCAGCTTTCACTTCCATAAGTGAGGGTTGGGAGGTAAACTGATTTGTAGATGTGCAATTTTGTTTCCTTACCAACCATCCTGTGTCCAACTGTACTGTTGTAGATAGGGCAGTAAACCTGGTTGGCTTTGGATATTCTGTTTGCTAATTCTGGGTAAATATCCCTCCAACAAGTTCAAAGCGATTAAAATGAGTTTAATTTATACAGAGAATAAAATTCAAAATACTATACACTCAACAAATGATAAAAAACAAAATATTCCATAAGAAATCTAAAAAAACAACAACACATCAAACTCAACGCTCAACTACTGAGCTACCCCGCTCCCCTTGCAGAAACCTAATGTTGGAAGAAAATAATAATCTCCGAAGAGAATAGAGATCACATCCCAGGTAATAAATAGAGATTGGAGAAAGCGCAAGGATGCGTTAAAACAACCACGTATACAATTAGTTTAAAATACCCCACAGTTGGTGATAAAAAAAAATTGCCTAATTTAAATTAAATGTGTAAATATTAAAGAAGTTCATTTTCACATTTCTCTCTCAATCCTTTGATCATTAAACATCCACGTTTCCTAGTGTACATCTACATTCCCAGTAAATATGTGGTTAAATCAAAAATGAGTTTCTTATACATGGAGAAGCGATATCGTGTTATTTTCTTAGGGGATTGGAGGAGTTATTTATTTTATTACAATTCCATTTTATGCCAACAAATACAAAATTTACAAGTTCCTGCTTCTCACATATAGGTAACTGACCCTAATCAAAATACAACTTAATCGCTTATTCACCGGTACTGCAGATACGTAAAATTTAGTTAATACTTTAATTTGTTAATACTTTAATAGGTTAAATATCATTACAATTTAATCATGACTGATGCCTACTCTATTAAGGTGTTTGATTTAGTGATAAGCAGGCTTATTTATTCATAATTTTATGAACATTCGATTATTTAATTATTTTATAATTTAAAATGAGGATCGGCTGATTCCGATAGATCGATCTGACGAAGCTATCGATATAAGGGCTAGAGATATCTAACGAGGCTTGGATGAGAGGGAATGAGCTGCGGTGGACAGATCGTGGAAGTCGTTAGACCCAGCTCATCAGCTCTGAGAGTGGCCGGCCTCCTGAGTCCATTCTTACAGCTAGCTCCTCCTGGTCGGATCATTATCGCTTCTTCATCACCGACCGCTTCCAGGGAGGTCATTATCGTCTTCAGCCTCTAGGCAATACCGCTCTGGAATCTGCCATTAGATGGAGTCGATCGGGAATTGAAGATATACAAAAAACAAATTATATCACTATATTGCTTATTGTTATCAAATTGTAATTCTCTGACCATTTTCGATATGGAATCGTATGGCTTTCATAATTAATGAATTAATAAGCGACTCAAAAAAATAATAAATAAAAAGGATCATTATAAACTTAAAGTTACTATATCAACACTTGAATTGTGAGAAAGAATTATATTTATTGGAAAATAAATATAGACTTCCTGAATTAACTAACTAGATTAATTATTAACTATAGACTTACATTATATGTAATGAATTAAGATTGTGATATTACAGTTATCTATACTCTTAACCCATCATCGTAATCTTCAATTCAATTCAATCGTAATCATTAGCAGTTTTAATTAATTAAAATAATGTTTGGAGAAGTGACTTTTACTCCCGCTTAATTATTTTTTAAAACCAGTTGAAAACGCTAAGCATATTTATTTTTCCTAATTGCTAGTTAATGGGCTATTATTACTCAATTAATTAATCATAGATGACTAATTTGACTAAAAAAAAATATTACTATATTTAGTATATGATTAAATTACTATATTACTATATGACTAAATATTGTATTTTTTTATATGACTATATTTATCAATATTTAGTCATATATATATGACTAAATATTGACTAAAAAAATCAATACATGCATAAAAATGCTCGAATAATCGAACGATTACACCGAATTCTGATGCATGTTTATAAGAAAAGGGGATTGAAGGAAGTCAAAAATACTTTCATTCATTACCATTGAATTCAAAATTCTAGCATTACTGAGAAGTATTAAAATTAGAAGCACGTTAAGAAAAGGACACGGTGTGCCCCATCACCGGAAAAATATATAGTTAGTGAATATAAATAAATAAATTAGAACTTCTCCTTTTTCTCCTCTTAAAATCTCTTCGTAAAATATACATCGTACAGTACAAGAGATACTTTCCATCATATCCGAAAATTCCTACTTAACAATCTTCAAACCTAAAGGGGCTAAGGAAAAAAAAATCACATTAAGTAGTGGAAACATTGGCTTAACAAATAAGAAGGACCTTGGATTCAGTAAGTGATAGAAACATGGATAACTATTGTACAGCGTCTACACTCAGCTCTCTATCTATCTCCATCTACATCTGGGTAATTCTGTTCTAATTGTTGCTTTGAGTGAAATCTAAAACTAAACTTTGTGTGAAAAACAGTTGACTGGATAATTCTAATAATGGATTGAATTGGTCAGGGGGTACAGCCAAAGTTAACACAAAATAAGCAAAACTTATTTTATTGTGCCAACGTTTAGGCCTTCTTCATGGGTACCTTCGTAGGGACGATGTGAGTCCCTGGAGTTGTACTTAACGACTAGGGCCCCCAGGCAGTTCTGAAGGTGGCCTACATCTATGTCCAAAATGTTGGTACATTAAAATAAGTTTTTCTTATTTTCTTTTAACTTTGATTGCACCTCTTGACCAATTCAATTCATTATTAAAATTCAACATTTACAGTTTTCAAACTATCGAAAATGATGATCAAATTTCAGATTTTCCGTGTCACAGGACTCGCTCATTCCTAAGTTATTGGCATAAAATAAGGTTTCCAATTTTTTTTTTTTTTAATTTTGCTTAATTATATTCATAAGCATGGGTTATGATCCATAAGTTGATTTACGGATTACTTATTTTGGATCATTTATTGCAACCCAAGAAATAATGAAATAGCAGGTAAATTCAAGAAATGGATATGAAAGAATACTTTAATTTAAGTGATAAACTATATGTTTTCTCTGGATCGAAAGTTATTTATACGAAAGAAATGTTGACATATGTTCATGAGGATCATATTCATTTATAAATTTTATAAATAGATTGATAATGCATGACCAGTGAGACCAAACAGTACTGGTCATTAATAATCTACAATTCTAATATAGAATGGAGTCACCCATATATCTCTCCATCTCTACTTTCTTTAGCCGTCTTTTAGAGTACAAAATTATTTTAAAATAAACTGTACACACGTATAGCAAGCAGGGGAGGTCAAGGAAGTTTTCATTACAGACAAAAAAGGATGCAATGAGGAAACTTCCTGGATTAAAAATACATAATAAAAACAAATCACTGTAGGTCATCGACCTCAACTCTTGTCCAGACTGTATAAAATAATCGTACGATATTAATTTCGATAAATAAATAAAGACTCTGGATAAACTATTTTTAGTACAATTCGTATATCATTCATTATGTTGTAAATAAGTAGAGAATCAATTAAAGTTTATCAATTCCATCTAAAACTTAATATGTTATTTTCTTTGAATATTAATTCACATGGACATTAAGCATTTTTAATGTTAAATATATTTATAAGAAAAAATGTGGACTATTTTCAAATAAATTGTCACTTTCATTATACCTTACTTATTCACCTTCAATACCCCCCTAATAGTACTTATTTATAATTAACTAAACTTGCTGTATAAACTAAAATAAACGATAAATCTGAGACATAAATATCGTGAGCTCAAGTTTCTCTCGGCTGATCGGAGAGAAAAGCTGCTTCAATTCTGTCCCTTTAATTACTGTCCCACAATAATTCCAATTTTTTATTTTGAAATTTTTTGCTGAATAACTGGCTTTTTAGTTATACCCGTTAAATATATAAATGCATTTTATATAAGGAGGGAGTCCTACTTGCAGACTATCGATATAATTACTAATTTTGTCTAATTAGTTACATGATCCCGAATCAACACTGATTCAATGAAATAGTGGGGAAAGTGATTAAAAAAAATTGACAGTAGAATACATTAATTTTAAGATCAAAAATCGCTTAAACAAAGTCATTTAAAGGTGGAAAAAGACATTTTTTCTTAAATTTCGAGGCATGGTTAGATAAAAAGATTCATATAAAACCCTTCAAGTATAGTTATAGGACCACTTCCAGTGATCATATATTATCCAAATATCCCATATCCAAGTAGAAATAAAAAAATGTTAATTTGAAGTACAAAGATTCTGTTGTTAACCTTTTTTTCAGTTTTAAGTACGTATATTTGTACATTTCAACGTTACATCAAACAATTATATCTGAACTTATCCGATAAAATTTAAAAATTAATTTCGTTCGCGATACTACTATCATTCAATAACTCTAAATTACATCTCTTTCATGCAAAAAAAAAAATAAAAACATTTGAATCCCTTAATCATTTAATGGATGTTGAAGAATTTTAAAATCTAAAATGAACACACATCCAGATCAGATTTTATAGAGAAAATAGAGACATTGGACACCATCACTAGAGTACAGTAGAGAACAGGCAACAGGCTGTCGGCTTCTGAAGAGCCCGACAAATCCAAATCCAATCTTATCCGAAAAACAAACAAAAAAGAATTATTATCATTCCGTAAACTCAATGGAACGGAGAAGTACGGGTTTCATCTGTATAGACAAGTCAGGTCTTTTTATAGAAAGAATACAGTAATATTACTTACATATTCATATACTTACTATACAAATATATTTACAATCAAATGTTAAAAGTAATAACTATTGTTATCTCTATCTTCTAGTAAATCTGAATATACAGAAAAAATTTCTCAGATAAAATTCTTACTTTTAATGTTTCAAACAAAGCTCTATAAACTACTTCAGTTATTTCTAGAGTCAATCTTACAAGTTTTATCGGAATCGAGAATATGAAAATAATAAGAGTATACATTCATACAACTAACAATCCTCGATTAAGGAGTTACTTTGAAAACAAGTTGGATGAGGTTTATCTAATCTCTTATAAGTTGATGTCAGTTGATTTTTTCCCTGGATACTTTTTCATTAGACTTCAGAATTATATTGGAATAAGCAGATAAAATTCTTAAGGGAAAAATATGATGTAGGCAAATATACTTTAAATTATACACTGATGCTCAGATGATTATATGAACTCGAATGAAATGAGGTCATGTTTGTAAAGCAATTGTATTATCAATGTTAGCCAATATTTACTCAGGATAAACGCTTAGCAAATGGCAGAGATGAAATTGCGTCGTTATCCTGCCATTATCGTAGCCATAATAACATATTATGAATGTTCATTTTCTGTATATGTTGTCATTTCAGTATATATTCACATATTTGAAAGGGATCTATTTCCGTAGTTCCTCCTTATCAACTGTATTTAGGCGTTTACGTTATAATAATTTTACTCAAATTTTTAAAAAAAGTTACTTTAATTGAAGGCACATGAAAAGTATTAACATTAAAAAAAGAGTGTATAAAAAAATATAATTCTCCAGCTACTAACCAACGGCTCGACTCCACCACGAAACCATTCCTTGGGATGGCTACCAAAAAACTCTTGGACCGCAATTCCAACTTCCGTTAAATTATCAATTTTTTCCTCTTGAAGAATATTAGCCCTGGATCGACAAATAGTAATCCCATGATGCGAAGTCTGGACTATATGGTGGATGAAAAAAATCTCATATCAAAATAGTTTTCCAATAAATTTTCACAAATTTTCGTGAGGGGCCAGTCTACAGAACTTTTTGAACTTCCTAATGGAGCGTAGATGGCGACTAACATTATCGGATTTGACTCAATAGCTTCCTGCTGAACCTTATCAATGTCCATTAGTGATCGCCAGAGACCTTCTTCCTTCCCAACTTCGTACTTCCACTCTTAAATTTTTCAAAACAGCGCCGCGCAGTTCGCTGGCCAAGGACACCTTCTCCTTCATATTAAATAATTTCACGAGTTACCTCAGCAGCTGTGCATTTGTTTTCCAGAAATGCCTTAAAATTTCGAGAACTTCGTAGGACACTGTCATGTTTCTTCTTTGAAACAAATAACTTGAATGTGACTTTTTATTATTAAATAATGGTAAATAGGAATAAAATATTTACAGTCCTTTGAAATCTTGAATTTTGAGAAACGGAAATTTTTTTTTATAGTATTAAAAAATAGGGAAATAGTAATTTTATTTTACCTTATATGATACAGAAAACAGAATTCTGAATTGCATAGAAACTACAGAAATGTTCTTATTCGCCATTTGTAATCAATGAGGCAGCTTGAACCAGCCCAACTCACATTTCTTTAGCTTACCCATACCAAGGCAAATATTTAAAGAACTTTTATATGTTCACTGTGCCTATTTTCAATATTCCATATCAGATACATAGAAGAACTAAGCAGGGTAAGTTTACAACTAAGTTGATTTAGTTCATGCTTCGTAATCTTGTACTATAATCGTGAATCTCATGAAACACAAAGACAGCAAATGCTCATAGAATTCGTCTGGCCTTGTTTAAGCTTTATATCAATAATAGTTGGTTTATGTTATGGTTCAATAAATAGTTATTTCGAAGAGAAAAATTATAAGAATTTTCGCATGCAGTTTTAATTTGATGTAGCCGTTGTTAAAATTAAAATTTTAATTCTCCTGACCTGTTGCAATGGCAACTACTAAACCTTTAATTTACTGGTTAAAAAATTGCTGTTTTGTTTCAACTTAAATCTGATGAATGCACTCAAATCTAAACCATTAGCATTTTTTCAGCATTTATGATTTTTTTGATAACATACGCAAAAATGAATACTATAATCCTGTGTTACCTGTTCCTTTTCATCAATTTTTTTTTAGTTAATATAAATTCCAAGGTTGGTTTGAACGCAATATAGTTAAATAGAGAAGAGGTAGCTTAGCGTGTTGAGCGCTGAGGCGAAGTGCTTAAAATCCGGGGTTCAAATCCTGCCGTGGCATATTCATTTTTAATCTGGATTTTAATGGTTGGAGGCTATCGGACCTGTAAACCTCCAATCACTTTCTTGTAAAGCCATTTTTCTAGATTTGTACAGTCTCTATGTGATTATACTATGAACTAATTTATTGAACTCAAGACCCTTCCTGAATTGTAATCGTACAGTTTTCTGTAAATATAAATGTGCAATTTAAATAATCCTACATTATGTAAAAATTCGACTGATCAGATTGAGAAACAATTTTAATTATAAAATATAATCATTAGTAAGAAAATAAGTAGAAGCACTTTTAAATAAGATTTTATAAATGAAATACTAAATGCTATTTCGTTGAAAAAAATGTAGCTTGGATTCCTCAACAGCACGGTTTATAAAATAGGAAACAAAAAATGATTTTTAACTGCAATACGATTCCTGATAGGATTGCTAGAGTCGAAAATGTTTTGCAAATCACCTTTTCAACCGATTTGAATGAGGTTTATATTTACTAATGAATGGAACCGATAAATACTAAACACATTAAAATTATTGTTGAAGAACTAATATTTATAAGTTTGGAGAAAAGTTAGGCCAGTGTTCCTCGAATATTGTTATGGTCTCTAAAATGTATGCCTTAATAATGACTTAATAGGAAAAGTGAGGGAAATATATAAAGAAAATCTCTTATAGTGGAGAAGAGAACGAAGGGAGAATGAAGGCTTATTGGAGAAGAAAGAATGAGCGTGTAAAAACATGACATTTGCCTGTCCTTTTGTTGGCCGGTTCGCAAAAAGAAAAAATAAGAATAATAAGAATCCTTCCTTGCAGAGGAATGAATGAAGAATGGCCATAGGAGATGGACGGAAAAGAGCAGTATGCAGCATTGGAGGAGAAGAAAGAATGAGTGTGTAAAAACATGACATTTGCCTGTCCTTTTGTTGGCCGGTTCGCAAAAAGAAAAAATAAGAATAATAAGAATCCTTCCTTGCAGAGGAATGAATGAAGAATGGCCATAGGAGATGGACGGAAAAGAGCAGTATGCAGCATTGGAGGAGAAGAAAGAATGAGTGTGTAAAAACATTCTTTTTTAAAGTATTCGTGTCACTTAGTTGGTAAGTTGACACACACAAAACAAAGGAATTTGCCAAGTTTTAAAAAGGGTGTACATTAGGTGTAGAGCTGCTCCCTCAAATTTTACACAAAAGTCATCTAGACAGAGTCGAGAAAAAAAATCCTGTGAATGAAAATATATTTCTCAAAAATATTTGCTTTCTATTTGATGAAATTATTGGTCACATCTTGAGAATGTTCAAAGAGAAATATTACTAAAACGAAGAAAATCCAGCAATCTGGATAATAATGACAATAATGGGATGATTCCTGTGACTTGGAAGAAAAATTGTTGATGGAAAATGTAATTAGTACGCTACATTTATTCAGAGTAGGGATCCCATCATTAAACAAAAAAAAAATTCAATAATAAGCAGAAATCTGTAGCATAAATAAAGGTACTTCAGGATTGGATGACAGTTTACTACTGGGACATTTAGAGGCGAAAACGTAAAAAATTAAACAGTAAAAAAAAATATGGAAATAAAAATAAAAGTACTTCAGAAAGAAATTGAGAAGAATTCCTTAAGTGGCATGGACATTTAAAACGAATTACTGAAGGAAGACTGCCAAGAGAAGTCTACTCGCGGAAAACAGATGGAGCAAGAAGGCAAGGTAGACCAAGAAAAACCTGGAATAATGAAGTGAAGGAATCGTTGATGGGGTTTGGCTTCCGTTGAGAAAGGATCATAGATAGAATCGTCTGTGAGGGGCCTTTGGAATATCTTGGTTATGAAAGCTCGCTGCATAGTGGAAATTAAAAAAAAAATAGAATAGAATAGACATTTAGTACATTATTGTGCATATGGAGGCATATTAGAATGGCTCTTGAATGACATATTTCTTTCGCTTTAATAATAATAATAATAATAATAATGCCTTTATTTATTCTGGGACACGCCCCTATAGAATAACACAGGTATTGTAAGCTATTATGTTTTAGAGTGTAAAATAATTACATTTAATTAATTATTAAAAGTAATGTATTAAGTGAGAAAGAATAAAAAATAAAGAAAATAATAAATAAATAATGAACGAAAAAATTACGAATTATCTGTAATAACAATATTTAAAAACAGATTAGAAGAAGAGAAAGAAAAAAAATTAAAATAAGTTAACAATAAGTATATACGAGAAACAATTTATGGTCATATATATCGAATTTATGCCAAGAAAAAACAAAAAAAAAATGGGGAAAAATTAAACAATACTATCAGAGATTAGCATTTAATCCCTTCATGTCTTTTTTTCTTTTATTTTTTTTAAATATCTTACTAAATGATATATATAATACATATGTACGTGGTTAAATTCCACACACTCATATATATAAATACATAATCACACACACATACACACAAATTTACATCAAAAAACATAATTCATTCATCGAATGAAGAAAAATTTAAGTCAAAACGGATCCCCTAATATTTTCGCTTTTTTGGGAATTGCAGGGATAATAGGTGATGGAATATACGGTATTTGAAGGTTGGAAGATTATTGGAACGACGAATGGAAGGAGGTATGATCGGATTCCAAATGGAGGAGAATCGGATAAGGAAAGGTCTGTCAAAAGCTGCTGGTCGGTGGGATGCTATATATAGATCTGAGAGCCGAGAATGGGTATGACGGAAGAGGACTGTGGTTTTGAATTGAAGAAGATCGAAAATGTATGATGGTCGGCGGGATTGGATAAATTGGTAAAGAAAGGATGCTAGGACGTACTTACGGTGGTAGGAAGGGTAGAGACATGAATCGAACGAAGCAATTAATTTAAAACAGTTTTAATTTTGCTTGCTTGAGATCCCCAGAGAGATTCCCCATACACTGTACAACAATAGTCCAAGTGATGGAAAATTAAGGAAGAACTAGGAGTCTACGGATTCCAAAAGGAAACGGGTGACGAAGTAACAACTCTCACTACTTCAATACTGTTAAATTTCTTACTTATTTATCAAATTTAATGTCACTAATAATTCTTTAACCTTTCCCTGTTATTAATAAATTTATAATGATTTGATACTTTTTCACTGAGAAGTTTATGAATGGAAATTGAGACGAAAAATGATAAGAGGAGACACTATAAGCAATGCACTCAACGAGAGAAACTCTACGACTGGGAAATTATCTTTAGTAATAAGATAAATATAAAATTTAAGCAAATAAAATAACGGAAAAATGGAGTAAACAGGGCAAGAGACCCTTCAGTTTTTGAAAAGATGGAACGAAAATTATTCGCTTAAAAGAGCTTTAATCCATGCCTATTTTAAGGACTATACTTGTCCCGTTCATCCAAACACATTAACATTTCAGTCCCAGTAAACATTCCGCTTCAGTCTCATTTCACATCCTCTCTTTGCGATCAATTCGCTATCGGCTAATGGCTCCATTTGATTATTTCTATTTATCTTTCCATGGACCAATTATCACTTCTCCCGTTTGAGTATTGTATAATGATGGCGGTTATCCTACCAATATAAATTTATTCAGTAGATACTTTTTTTTTAATGAACCGTCATTTCATTGTATCAATCGAATCAAAAATATTTAACTATTTTGTGATTTAAAATTTTTATTATAAACAAGAAAGGTTCAATGCAAAATATTAAAAAGTAAATGAAATCAACGAATAAACCCTTAGCTAAGTCATCAACAAGACAATAATTTATTAAAAATTAGGTTTGACTGTTATTGTTCAAATTTAGTTTCTTTCACATCTAATGACGATTTGGGTGATCAAAGTAGGTTACAACAAAATAAAAATCAAGATAATAATATTAATAATCTTACTAATATTATAAATGTGAAAGTTTGTATGTTTGTCTCTCTTTCACGCAAAAACTACTGAACGGATTTGGATGAAACTTTACAGTAATATAGATTATGCATCAGAATAACAAATGGGCTATAGAAAGCGCGGATTAAGGGGGGCGCACGGGGGCACGTCCCCCTCCCCACCCCCCACAGTTTTAGAGGTACTGTGGAGAGTCCATTATAGTAAATGATTAAAGGCAAATCAGGAATTTAGCATCTTGAAATTTGCAGATAGGACCTTTGCATGATTATGAAGTTATAACCCTTATTATAATAAGAATTCAAAGGTTGTATGGAATCCGTCAGTTTTGAAGTTAGACATCTGAAATTTTTTAAGAGTAACCTATAGTGAAAAAAATTAAATTATTTAAATAATTAAATTATTTATTATTTTAAATTATTGTTAAAAAGCACTGTCAAGAAACTTTATGCGGTAGTCCAAATTCTATGCGAGCGAAGCTGCGAGCAAAAGCTATTTATATATATATATACATATATATATATATATATATATATATATATATATATATATATATATATATATATATACACACACACACATACACACACACACACACACACACACACACACACACACAAATACACACACATATATATATATATATATATGGAGCGGAGTGGCTCAGTGGTAGAGCACTGAGTTGCCATGCCGAAAATCCTGGTTGACATCCCGCTGCAGGCAAGACTTTTATTCAGTCTGTTTGCAGCCGGAGATGGATCACATAGCATCTAGGGGACCCTCCTGGGGCTCACCCAGCCTCTATAAAATGTTATAAAAATAGGGTACCCAAAATAAGGTGGTTGAGTGTTATCTAGGACAAATCACTTCCCTGCAGAAACATTGACGATAAGGGGACCGGATTAGAGAAAAGATTACTTCCCCAGTCTCTACCGTGTACTGAACCCCAGACCCGTTCACGGGTTGTAGTGTTACAGGTATATATAGTAACTAAAATAGCAAGATAATAAATTCTTTATTCTTATTCTATTAACAACCGTAAATCGATTCGGTGGGATCACAGTCAGGCTCAGTCAGACTATTATATGTGTTTTATTTTATTTTGAATTAATTGATAAAGAGTAACAATTGTTATTCTATTTGTTATTTTTGTGATCTTATACAAATTATATTATAATATTTGATTTTTCTCCAAACTCACGCCTATAAAACAGAAAAACTTTTATAACTTTGTATAGTAAACCTTTTTATTTAATGAGAAAAGATATGCCCCCGGTCGGGAGTCGAACCCGGATCCTCTGTCTCTCCGTGACAGCGCTCAAACCATTTGAGCCACCAGGATTGCCTGCCGGCAGGGGACTAATCTTATCTCTTATCTGATCCCTTATCGTCAATGTTTCTGCAGAAATGTGATTTGTCCCAAATCACGCTCAACCACCTTATTTTGGGTTCCCTATTTTTATAACATTTTATAAAGGTTGGGTGAGTCCCAGAAGGGCCCTAGATCCTATGTGATCCATCTCCGGCTGCAAAAAGACTTAATAAAAATTTGCCTGCAGCGGGATGTCAACCAGGATTTTCGGCATGGAAAGGCAGTGTTCTACCACTGAGCCACTCCGCTCCCTATATACATTTATGTTCCCAGACATTGATTACTATTTACGCTGACCACAAAACAATTATTACAATGCAACTCGATCCCGTACAAAAATACTATGAGGCCTCTTTGATTAGTGTGTCCAAATCACAGGCTTGGGCTAGTTAGCAGAACCTCCGACTCCGCTGCACTTCGATTGAACGTGACAACGTGGGCACTTAGAGTCCAGTAATTTTTGCACGTACCACACATTTTAAAGTCCGCAAATGGCTCTTCAGGGAAATTATTACTAAGCAGCGGTAAGTGTTTTCTTTTCGTTGGATTTAATGAGTGTAGAAATCGCAGACGACCACACACATCACACTTATGTCCGAATGGATTGTTGAAAAACGTCGTAGTGAAGCGTGCGCTAACTGCTGCCCAATGTGTCTTCATAATCGACGATCGTACACCATCGATGCCTACACAGTCCGTTGTCGATATAGAACCGATATCATCATCCACTTGCATAATTTCAACCGTCCCAGCTGCAGATGTTCTCGCTCAATATGGATTTCATTGTTATCATTTAATAACTCTTGAGAAGCCATTTCTAACCATATACGATTTCTGAATTTGGATTAGGCATTTTGACGCGTATAAGCCGACAATAAATATTTTTTATTTTATTTTTATTCTACAACTCATTATAATCACTATTACTTATATCCAATCGATAGATTTTGACAATAGCTGACGATTGAAACTTAAACGAACGTCGTATCTTCTTTGAGTCAGAAGTTATAGTGAATTGAAATCTGGATGTTCAGCAAAATGAACTCAAAATAGCGACGCTTCCCACTCCATCGCGCGGAATGCGTTACAGTCCTTACAAGTCGTAATGAATTATTTTATCCTTTAGCTGACCAGTATTTAATTAAATTTCGGATGGAGATGAAAGGTATGTAGCTTTAACGCCAACTGTATCTCCGGATTTTGCTACTATTCGTTTTTTGAATTGTCTCCCGATAAAGAAGCAATTTTATAGACATATTCACGTCAAAAAAACAATACAATAACATTTTCGATTTATACGCATAAATAAGCCCAAAGACTCGAACGGTTTGTATAAACATAATATTTCCTGCATAGATGTTATATTATAATGAAGAAAATAATAATAAATAACAGTTAGGGGCTTCATGTAACCGTAGAAACTCAAATTCACTGTTTTTATCACCTCAATTCGTTTTTCTCTTAAGCAATTTTACGGTTGGTTTAAAAATGAATCAGATGCTGAATTGAATGTTTAGTTATTTGCATTTTGATCGTATCACCCAGGCCCATGAATAAGAAAGTTTAGAAAGCATTTAAACATTTTTCAACGAAAGCATTTAGGGTTCTATTCAGCGACCTCGGTATACAGTAGTATCAGGTGGTAAAAGCAATCAAAACTTGTATAAAAATACACCAACCCCTAATGACAAATTCAGAGAATTTGAAAAAAAGTAAATAATCTGATTAGAAAGGAATACAAGATGTTTCTTGTAAAGCAAAGCTTTTTATATCGTTGTCAGCATTAAAGAGTATTTTTTTTTTACTTTTTAGTTTATTTTTCATTTATTTGAAATAGTATGTAGATTCAGAATCAGGTTTAATATTAATATTAAATTTTATATACCATTAATCCTTACCAATTATCCATTTTTAACCTCGAAATCTATCCAATTTAAGTAAAATTAATAACTCCTTCATTGATTAGTGTTAAAGTACCACACAGAGATCGTTGCCGAATCATCTTAAGCGATTTAAATAGCTCTAAACATTTATACCATCAATTCTCTCTTAAAATCGCTATGTCAATTTTAATATCCATATTTATATATTTATAAAATGCTTAAGCTCATAAAGGTAACTTTATTTAATTTTTTCTTCATTAGTCAAACTTCATTAGTTTGAGTATGTAGAATAGTATTCTAATAATTTGGAAGACATTTGGATTTGTTTAAGTCCATACTTCTGTTTCATATATGATAGTATATTTTTAAGGACAATAACAATATACAATAACAGGTTTTGAAATATGTGGCTTATCTTTTTTAATCTTATATTCTTTAATGCTAAAAAATGTATATTGCACATTTTAATATATCTTCACTATAAATTATAAATGTTCAGATTGGTTTTATGCTAATATTTTCTTTATATCACAAAAAATTACAAGTATACATCTTTTTCTGAACATAAATATAAATATATAAATATATTGCTCTTTGTCATTTGTAATGCAAACATACTTTAAATTATAGTTCCATGGATTGGAGGCTATTTCGAGCCTCCAGCATGTATCAAATTTATTTAAGATGTTATCTTTATTTTATGTTGTTTATGCATACATGAATTTATTGAAAATTTAAGCTCTACCAATATACGTCCCACTGAATTAATGATATCTCTTAAAATATTAAACTTATCTCGTACTATTCTGCTGATCTAACAGTTAATAATTAATTGATACTAATGCCAAACAGAATGTGATAAAACATACCTGCATGTATCCTCCTATGCAGTGAGTTGCGTTGACCAGCGTCCCAACCTTGAACTTCTTGAAGCGTATCCTTAGAATCCAGTCCCTCGGAGTTCCCCGGAAAGAACGGAACCTGTACCAGCAGGTCATCGGCCGGCCTAACGTGTCCGGGGTCACTTCCGGGGACGATACATCTTCGTAAATGTCCACAGTTTTATTACAATGGTCGCGTTTCACTTCACCTGGAACAATAAATATGCATATTATTTTTAGAAATGGAAGACTCATAATAGATATGACAAAATAATAAATGTACGTTATATATAATTTGTACGTTTCAACTTTGAGACCCCGAGATAAATCCTCATCCATCGATTTTACGAACATCGTACATTTCCGATTTCTTTCAATTCAAAACCTCAGTACACTCCTATAACCCAACCGAATCGCAGCTTTAGCAGAGCGTTCATCATACGATTCTCGTCCACGTGGATCTCTATACCTTACTCTATTCTTCGTTCCAATAATCTTCCTACCTTCAAATCCCCTATATTTAATCACCTAATAGCCTTACAATTCCCAAAATATAAAAATAATAATCTTTATTTATTCTGGGACAAGTCCCTTTAGAATAACAATAAATGTATTAATATATAAGCTATTATGTCTTAGAGTATAATTTAATTACATTTAATCTATCAATACAATTAAATTAGAAAGAATTAAGAAAATAATGAAAAAAATCGAATTACATTCGATGATAATATTAAAAAATATGTATTTAAAAAGCTGGAAATAACTGTTCAGTTTTATGATTAACATTTGTATTTGATGGATAAATGGTTTTCACATAGTAATTGATTTTCATTTGTTAATTTAATTATAATTTTATTATACTCTAAGATATTACAGTTCACGTTATTTTTTAAATATTATAATTCTAAATAGACTTGTCTCAGAATAAATAAAGACTTTATTGTTATTAAATGAATATTACAAGCACAAACATAAATAAATAATTCAGTACATTAGTTTTAAAGATGGTCTACAAAAAGATGGACAAGTCCCTTCTCTAGGTTTGTATTTATGTATCATTATTTCATGACACCCATTATTATACCCTTAATCAATATGTATATGAGAGCCTATAGGTTCCGGGTACAAGAAGATATTATTTGTCTAATATGTTTAATAAATCGTTTTAATATATGAACTGTCTAATAATTTAATGTTTTAATAACTATAGATTGATAAGAAAAAATTAGCGGTTGAGCCCTATCAACTACTTGCACAAACATTGGCTTAGGAACATCCCCACCACTACACCCAACCGCAAAGTTATCATGGAGTGTAATTGTACAGGCCTCGATATGATAATAGGCAAGCCGATAAATAAAATAAATAAATATAAGATATTATGGTCATTCGAAATTTGTAAAATTATATTATTGGTTATTTTTAAGGATTGAGAATATTAATAAATTAAAAATAAATCAATAAAAATAAAAATGAACAATATTAGCATAGGGGGCATTTAGATACATTCCGGCATGACCGAACTGTTTTGCGGGTTAGACTACTTGGACAGTAAAGGGGCTGCAGAGGTGACCTTAAATATTTATTGACTGGGAGCATAGTTCAACCTAGGCGCCTTCACGTTCTGAACTGTAACAGAATAAATTATTTTAGGCTTTATTTTTTATGGATATAAGTTCTGAAAATTTAATTCCTAATAATATAAATTGTAATTTTATAAACATAAGTTTTAGTAGCAACCATTTAAAAAAAATAAAATAATTTCTTCCTAAATTTTTTATTAATTTTAAATAATATTTATTAATTCTCTTTAAGCTTTTCTAATAAGCAAACAAATAAAAATACAGATACGATTGGTATTGACATTCATCAAAGTCATTCTTATCCTTATAAATAAAAAAATAAAAAGATTGGGATACATTATGAAATAACTGGTGAGAAATAATAATATTGGAGAACATAGTAAATTTACAAGTAATAACATATACAAGATTGTATGCAGAAGTTAAAATAACAATTTTTATTAATATGATTTGGTTTTGAAATAATGATTACCGTGTTATTAGTAAAAATACAAATGGCAGTAAGTATTAAAAAAAATATAAATAAAGGCGTAAGATACCAAAAAATATGATTTTTTTATGATTATGATATTTTTATGTAATATCATTAATAATATATGAAAGAATCGTATAAATAAGTTAAATGAATAAATTATGATTTTATTACAAAATATAAGAAAGCCATATTTAAATGGATGATAAGAATCCAGTAAACTATTTTTCAATTGACTATTTCTTAAATTTTTAAAGCTCATTTTTGTCAATTTGTTGAAGTATTTCCACAATTATATATGTATTCCTGTTAACCTACGTGTTCATTTATTTTATAGATATAGGTGCTATTTAATTTACATAGTTTAGATTTAATATAAGTACGTTCAATATTCAACTTTTTATAAAACTACTTACATTAAAAAAATATATATTATGTCCCAAGAATCAATAGTACCCCAAAACAGATTATAAGTACGGAGAGATTTTTTGGAAAATGTTCTTTTAAAGGAAAAGAACTCTTTTCAATGAATACTCTTTAATAAATTCTTTTTTTTTCAACCCTGCACCACCACAACCCGTGAACGGGTTTGTGCATGGTAGACTATACTGTTTCATGGACAACGGTTGTACAGGGAGGTGATATGTCCTGGTCAACGCTCAAGATTTTCCCCCTATTTTAGGTACTCACTTTATAGAGGCTGGGTGACCCCCAAGAGGGTCCTAGATCCCATAGGATCCAACTCCGGCCCCTAACAGACTAAATAAAAGTCCTGACAGCAGCAGGATTCTAACCAGGATTTTCGCCATGGCAGCACAGTGCTCTATCACTCCGCTTGTATATTCTTTACTAAATATAAATGCTAATGATTGCTTAATATTGCTACGAAGGGGGAGCCATAATAATTTGAAACAAAGAGAGAAGGACGAAACAAGGGGATTGCTAACTAACCTGACCACTTTCACGTGAGTTTCCGACATGTTCCGCATTCCCATCCAACTTAACGGAGACCATCCAATCCAACACAGGAGTAAAGACCTAAAGCTCTTCGCCGTTATCATGCACTGTACATCAGTAGGATACAGGAAGGGCATCAGTGAATGGGCTATTTGAGAGCATTGTACCTGATTACTCTAACCCTTTCACATTTATACAAGCAACCTTATCAGGTATAACAAGTAAAGTGATAGAATGGGATAGGCTATAACCTTTATTATGGAAGTTCATATAATGTTATGTTCGCGAAAGAATAGGCAGGACGATAAACAACAGTGAAAACTCAAAACTCTGGAAGAACTCTGTTCCTTTTTTAATTAATAAATTATTTATATACTATAAATCAATTATAATCGAATTTTTAAATTAAAATTATTAACATGAGTCTGGTTTTTACATATACTGACACTCCGAATTAATAAATTTTTTTTACATTTTCAAGTAGTTTATTTTTTAATCAAAACATATAATTGGCCGCACAAGCTCAATAAAAAACATCAATAATTTAATTTAAATCATAATTATTACATAGTTATATTATTTATACCGTGTATTTGTATTTACAAAGGTGTTATGAAACTTTGTACTTTTAATCGTTTCATAAAAGACATTTAACTATGTTAAATATTATCTTTTAGGTTAAATGAAAAGATAAACTAGCTATAGATTAATTTTTCTTAAATTAATAGAATTCTAAACTTTAAACTAAAGTTGATTTATAGAAATTAGTACAACTCATACAGAAGCCATAAGGCGTCGCCAGTCTCGCCCGATACGTCACGAGCATGTCACATATTTTGGTGACACGAACTCCTAAGTTTTTCCTCTACAAAAAGTCGATAAATGAGACTAAAAATGGTTTTCAATTAAAAAAAAAGGTGTTGCAGTTCGAAAAAATGGCATAAGAGGTATATTCTTAAAATATTTAGACTTCGTGCCTCTGATAGTCTTTACTTTTTTTTCTTTTGTTTTTTGCAATTATTAAGAACTAATAACTTCACCTTATTCTATTAAAATATTTTTCTTGTTTTGTTCAAACATTTTTGTAAATCTGGCTTATTTAAACGATTCAATAACCTATTTAAAAATGTTGGTTCGATTCCAGTAGATTACATAAATATATTACATACAATTGAACTAGAAGCTATAGGAAATGAATTTAAATAAATTGTTGTTTGAAACGTTAGTAAATGTGATTTGGTGATATGTACTGCTAATATGTAAATGTCATGCATTAATTTTATAAACTTAGAAAGGATTTTGATTTCATCGGTAAGTTACTTTAATTTATTGTTGCAGGCACCTAACCGGTAGATGGTGGCTTACAGTACTTCACTTCCGCCCAAAATATCTATTTAATTAATAAAACTTGACGATTTTGCAGAATAATTCTTACATAGCTTAGACAAGAGATTTATTCGAAATTTCGAAGACAATAATACAAATACTAAGCTATTAATAGATATTGTTGTGTTATCATTATTTAACATTTTGTACACATAAATTATAATTCAACAATTTTTAGCTTTATTATGTATTGAGTAATAAAAGGTAAATGCTCAAAACAAATTTTATACGAAAAACGCAACACAACGTAAATGTACTGAAAAGTAATATTCTACATTTTTACTTTAAAAAATCAATCAAAATAATTCAAACAGGATAATTAATTTGAATGGAAGGTAAAACATAATTAATTAGTAACTGGTAATTAGGTGTGCTTTAATTAGTTTAAGTAATATTCTGTTGTTTTTTTCAGTTTCCAGGAACGAAGACTGAAACTAAAATGAAAAACAATTATTATAAAATTCATGTTCATTGATTATAATTATCAAAGTTAAAATATGTCTGTGGAAGAAAGTAGTCCGGGTAGAGGTCAATAAATTTCTCTTGGAATTGGAGAAAATTATATTAAGTAGCCAACGTTTCGACCTACCTTGTAGGTCTTCTTCAGGGCTATAATGCAAAATACAGACAACTAAGAATAAAAATGTTATAAATATATTAAAACATAGTAAATATAAATAAACAAACGTATGGTGAATACAGGCAATTAAAAATAAAAATGATAAATATTGCACAGCAAGGTATGAGTGTATAGTATAAAACAACGAAGTGCCAGTGAAATTTATTAACCTCTAAATATGCAGATTGAAATACATTATGAAGAATAGAAAAATAATAATAACAATTATTCTATTCTTCAATATGTATTATGTCACTTCGTTGTTTTATACTATACACTCATACATTTTAACCTTTATATTTACCTTGCTGTGTAATATTTATCTTTTTTTTTTTTAATTGCCTGTATTCACCATACTTTTGTTTATTTATATTTACCATGTTTTAATATACTTATACCATTTTTATTCTTAATTTTCTGTATTTTGCATATAGCCTTGAAGAAGACCTGCAAGGTAGGTCGAAACGTTGGCTACTTAATAAAGTTTTTCCAATTCCAAGAGAAATTTAATAACCTCTACCCGGACCACTTTCTTCCACATATATTATCTAGGTCAATAATTTTCATTCAGTTTAAAATATCATCGTAATTTTTTTATAAAATATACTATAATAATATAATAAATAAATAATAATAATATGTCGTTATTACTTAAAGTTTTTATCTACCGATAAATTATTGAGGAAAACTTGGCAATTGTAGAAAACAGTATGATAAAAATGAAAATGTTTATTTACTGCATATAATAATAAACGAAGTCATCATCAATATCCAGAGAAGAGAAAAATATGACGTAAATTCCCTCGGGTTTTGTGATCTGAAAAATGCCTACATGAAAAAACACTTGAGGGGCTGGTTAAATAAGACGATGCTTTTAGTGATATGAGTTAGAGGGAAAGAGGAATTTTAAACAACTGTGGAGGAAAGAATAGACTTGCAAACTGTCTTCCAATAACTATATTTCATAGTAAGTTAAAGTTCTGGCGTTAATGTGACACGGGAGATATTTAAGGAACAACAATGCAAGTTCCTACTCTTTTATTAAGAAACTCTTTACTTACTTTAATGTAGTCTGTTGGGCCTCATCAGAAACTTTTTAATCATTGCTTGATATACATATATATATATATATATATATATATATATATATATATATATATATATAGTAATAATAATAACGTTGAGTGAAAAAAATTTAAAGTACCACAAGCTATGCGAAGAAGGAATTAAGCCATATTTACCGACTGGTGGAAGTAAGAGTACTGCTATTGTATCCAGCTATCAATAGTTCAATTCCTTGGGAAACAATTAAATCTATGAAGGTGTTTGAAATAAGTTGGGGACTTCACGAAGTGCAGAAAGTGGTTGTGCTGGAAACTGCTGGCATCGTAAGAAAATGCTTCAATAATCTAAATTAATCATAATATGAACCATACACGTCCAGTTGGTGTATTTATCCGGCATAAGCCGAGACATACAAGACAAAAAATAATACTAATAATGAGGCTTAGCGAACCCGAATGCTGGATGCCCATACCTGTAACCTTTGTTTACAAACTTCCGTCTACCCCTACGCAAATCCACCAGATCACTCCTATCGCAATCCTCCAACCTACGCCTCGCTCTACGATTCAGAAGCTTCATTCACAGCGGTTATATATTGATAAATTATATATACCTGAATTATATAAACATTTAATTTATCGGCATTAACTAGGCCTGCAGATAAAAATAAAACATTCCTACAATTCAACAAGTAAACAAATACACAATACATTAAAAAACAAAACATTTGATATGAACGAGTTCATTTATCGGAGGGGTTCTTTTATTAAGGATTTTTCTATTGTAAAGATAAAGCACTTAAAAGTTATGAAAAAATAAAAACGATTGACAGAAATTATTCCGGGCATGACGAACCTTTAAAGACAGAGGAAATCCTGTATCGTATTAAGGATAATTGGATCCTGAATTTTCCTTTGATTGAGCGAATCCTGGAGCTAACGAACCGAAGGCCGTCCCAATCCGTCGAGATTACCGCAGCTAATTTATGCAATTTATTGCTTCTCTGTGGTCTCAATGTAGATATTAATGCAAGTTTTTGGCACTTTATATCTAAAAGAAACCATTTAAATATTAACATAGTACATGTTATTTAGATTATATTTACAAAAATCAAGTGCGCATATGAAGGTTATATCTTATATGAAGGTTTTGTTACAGCTTCCATAGCAGTTTCAATGTACCTTACGATGAGGTAATTTTGGGCTAGCGGGTAAATTTTAGTTTGGTGATTCCTTGATAGATACTTCTATGTTTGGGGTGTTTAATATGTTTATAAATAATTCCATTGGTTTGAGGGATGCCAGTGTAATAATTTAAGATAATTGCTCAAACTGATATTTCTTTTAAAGGAGCGGAGTGACTCAGTGGTAGAGCACTGAGCTTACATACCGGAAATCCTAGTTCAAATCTCGCTGCAAGCTATGACTTTTATTTAGTCTGTTTGCAGCGGGACATGGATCATATAGGATCTAGGACCCTCCTGGGGTCCACCCAGCCTCTATAAAATATTATAAAAATGGGGTACCCAAAATAAGGGGGAAAATCTGGCGGTTGGGCGTGACCTAGGACAAGTCACCTCCTTGCAGAACCGTTGTCCATGAAACAGTACAGTCTCTACCATGTACTGAACCCCAGACTGTTCATGGGTTGTAGTGGTACAGTTTTTTTTTTAATTTTTTTATTTCTTTTAACGTTCTAACTTAATTCTGAATTGGGTTCTTTCCAAGAGGTAGGTTCCAATTTATCAAATAATCAAGAACTGAGAACTGCGAACATCAGGATACCTTAAGGCGTGTATTAACATTAATTTATACATTCTTATATATTATAATTAATCTTGTTAACATATATTTTTTCATAGTTGATTAATTTTTAATTTTCAAATGTTGCCAGGGTATCTTTGGGACTGTCACAGGTACCCTATGGTTCATTTTTTCAGGATTTTATTGGGCAATAATGCCTATAAATCCTTAAAGAATTCTTTGCACATAGCCATACATAGCGTATACTGAAAAAAATTTACAAGAAGCCTTAATTGAAGTCTTGCAACAAGAGATAAGGCAATCAATCCGAAATGCCATATCCAATAAGAAAATACCACAAAATACAACTCACAATAATACCCACTCATTTTCTTATGTGATAATATTTGCTGTATTTGTGTAAATAATTAGTCTATACAATATTGTGGGGTAAAATTGATCCAAATTAATTTTTCCTGTTGTTTTAATAGAATAATGTACTATCCGAATGATATACCAATAAGACTAGATAGACAGTTTGAGGAACCTACACGATGAGCCTTATATAGTGAAAATCATCCAGCTCAAGAAATATTGGGGCATGTGGAGAGGGAAGACCCAAAGAGAATCCCAAGAAGGATGATATACGGGATACTGAATGATGGTTTAAGATTGGGATAGAGACCTCGTCTCAGATGGCTCGACGATGTGGAGGGTGGCCTGAAGGCGATGGGGATAAACTGATAGAGGCGCCTTGCGGTGGACAAAGGCGAACAGCGGAATAAATTAGCAGAGGCCAAAGTTCATGAAAGAATATAGAGTCAAGTAATTAATAAGAATTATATAAATACATACATAGATAGTAGTCATTATATTTCGTTTCCCTAATCACAAATATGATCGTCGAATATTATTGTTTCAACTAACAACAGCCAAAATCTTTTTTTTTTTTACTGTATCATTTATAACTAGTATATATTAAATATATAGCTGCGTTTTCAATCGCCAATTACATCTAATAATCGTAATTTTCAAGCCTTGCACTCAATCTGAGACACAGACAATAAAAGAAACTGGCCACAACAAATCGTCTCTAGAGAGGCATTAAAAAACTTTACCAAGGGGCTTAAGGGTCTTTACACTGGCAAAGTCCTTATCAAGTGACAGCCGTGAGAAAATGAAGAGAAAACCTCTTGCCAGGCCATTGGTCGCCTTCTTACACCTGCCAGTACAGAGTTATTAGCCTGAAGAGTTGAAGTGTTCGGTGACGAAGTTCGGTACAGGCATAGCTTTTCGTGTTTCTTATTAACGAGACTCATTTCGCAAAAATAATCTAGTGTAACAAATAAATAATAACTAAAAATTTAACCAATAGAAATGAGTAAAAGACAAAAAATGACAACCTTGGGGAAGTGCCCTATACTTATAATTATTAAGGGATCAGGACCAAGGAATCAATAGGATATGAATAACATTAGAAAAGATATGTATACAAATATTTAACATTTTATTAACTAATAAAATCAGCCTCCCGCAAAACCACCTCCATCAAATAAAAGACAAAATCACAGAATGACCCCTCCAAACGGCCAAACGCCATAAGATTGCGGCATAATAAGCAGGCTAAGAATAGTTCATACTATGTTAGCTCACATCCATCATCTCTTAGGGCTGTATCAATCAGTCTGTAAAACTTACAGGCATTAATCATACAAATATTAATGTCACGCTTCTGTTCGAACAGAAAACATATCAAATTTAGAGAAAAAACTTGAGCATTGAAACGTGTTTTCAGTTCTACTGTTCAAAATTAATAATAATATTCAGAAAATGCTTAGAGTAAAAAGTGTTTAAAAGTTATGAAACTGCTCTAAAATTTAGGCAGAATAGTCGTCGCCAGTGGCCTCCGTTAAAAAAAATCAGCTGTAGCTGTGAGAAAAATTCCGTTTTCCTTATTCACCCACGGATCTTAAAACAAATTTGAGAATTAGAAGTCACGTCTCTCAGGCCTTAGTGTGAATGTTGAACATGTCAGTCTCTTGTATGCCTATTAAGGTCTAGCTACATAAAATATCAAGTGAATAGAATGGTTTGGTCGTTATGTATACTTATATATTGATCTGTGTGGGGAAAATTCTCACGGGTTAATAGAAAATAAATAACTAGACAGCGTTTCGCTTATTCAGAGATCATCAGGTTATACACCAAAACAAAAATAAAAATACAAAGCTATGATCAAATACAGCACACCTAAAATCAACAGCCAGTTAGAGTCATTAATTACAGGCAGCAAGTCTAAAAGCTCGTAGCTTTTTTTATTTAGCACTTTGCATTGAGGTTCCTGTATATGATTGATGAATCTTAGAGGACTGTTGTGGCGAGATGTTTTGGATTTGAACTTTATTGATGTGATTTTATATTTAGGTGTATGCATGGTGTATAAACGTTGAATGTTTAAATATTTCCATTTTAATAAAAAGATGTTCAAATTAAGTATAGCTCAGCATTTTTTAAGAAGATAAGAAAATCTCATTGTTGTAATTATATTTTTAAATAAATTTTGCGCTATTTGAAATTTTGAAAAACACAAATTAATATCAGCAAAAAAATAAGTTAATATACATTTGTGAATTTCTGATAACAGTTCATATAGGTTTGTCACGCCAATATTCACGTTAAAAATAACATGGGATGGAATAATAAAAAAAAAATGTCAGAAGTGGGATTCGAACCCACGCCCACAGAGTGGACTGCGACCTGAACGCAGCGCCTTAGACCGCTCGGCCATCCTGACAACGGAAAAGTTTGCCAATAGCATTTTTAATCAGAATGTAAATAATTGCCTTATTCGGATAAAGCAGCAATATATGAAATAGTAGAAGCATTGGTTTTGTATTCATGGTGATTAAATATGATAAGGAAAACTATTTTATTTAAAGATTTGTAATGTGAATTCGTAATCATATTGTATTATTTTAATTATTTTCTGTCGTATTTTGAATTTCACAAAAATATTTTAAATTTTAATATATTCTTTAAAATACTCATTTATACAAAATATTTTATTAACTAAACCCAGAAATTTTATATGATTATTAAAGTTAAAAAAAAAATTACGAAATCATAATCCGGCGTTAAAGATAAAAACAAATAACTTGTATTACAAAATGCATGTATTCTTGGTAACTCATAGGAATTGTAATTATAAACAAGTACCAGATGGCTGAAAAGTTCGTAGGCTAAGATATTAAAACACATTTTTTTTTTTGTAAAATTAGATTTTATTATTCGACATCATTCCCTTTGAGAGCAATACAACGATTATAGTGATCAACAATTTTTCGATACTACTTGTATGCCACTATTTATTTCTCTTAAGCCTCGAAATAGGCATTAATCTCAGCGACTGCTTCCTTACATACATACAGTTAGCATTCTTTTTAGATCCGCAAACAGAAAAAAGTCACTGGAGGCCATATTTGGAAAATATGGTGGATGGGAAAGCAATTTGTAGCTTAATTCATGCAGCTTTGCTGTCGTTTTCATTGCCATGTGACTGACTTTAACGATTTCTTATAACCTTCGACATTTATTGTAAATGATTATATTGTTGAATAAAAATATTTATAATATAATATAATTGTTGCATTAATAGTATTAAAAATAAGAATACAAACCTACAAAACCTTTTAATATTTTTAATAAGTAATATATCAGCACAGCTTACCTTCTGCGTTAGAGGAAGTCCTGGCCCGCTTAAACTAGGCCATACTCGGCTCACTTACTCACATTTTATTAAAAAACTGTCACTCCTTCGTGTCAATATTGTATCCCCATTCTTATAGTGAAATATATTTTTGAGGAGAGTATTACTACGTTCTAACATTGACTAAAGTAGGACCCAATTTTTACCACAGGCACTTATTTCTAACAAAAAAACAATCACAGTTAGTATTTAATTTTTTATAACGCATTTTTTTTTTAATAATTAACGGTCTAAATGATGGCACTGTGTTAAATTCTGTATTTATTTTGTGAGTGCTAATCAGTCTGTTTGCGCCATAATCATCAATATTATAATGCAATCCAATATATAGTATAGCATATAATAGGAATTGCTGGCTTGATGATTATACAACTTTAAAAACAAAATTAGATTATGGTACGAAAAATGGTGAAGGTAAAAAAATGAATTGCTTACATCATTATATAATTTTGTAAAGAAATGAACAATCATATTTATTGGAACTTTTCGGCCCGCAATGCTAATGTTCTTCAGGATAGATATTGTACTGTTTCTTGGACTGAGGTTGTGCAGGGAGGTGATTTGTCCTAGATCATGCTCAACCGACAGATGTTTCCCTTTACTTGGGGTATCCACTTCACAGAGACTGGTTAAGTACATTACTAGAGAGTACGCTTAGGTAGCGCTCAGTTGCTGATCCGAAGATCCCAAGTTCAAATACGATTGTTGTGAACAAGTTATTTTAATCTCTCCATAGCTTTGGATGGACTCTGTGAAAGCTCAAGACCCTTCTTAGGCTTTCCCTGAATCTGCATAGTGGGTTCCCTTAATTAGAGGAAAACTCTGGTTGAGTGTGTTTTGGTTAAAAAAAATAATTCAGAATATATTTGTAGTTATTAATTTGATATGTTATGTTGTTTTTTTTACTCACTTTGTTTAATATTTGAGCCCAATCTTTTGATCTGTCATAATTCTTATGAACAACTCACCCGTGGTTTAATGTTGAAGCCCTGCGAACCCGAATGACCTCAGAGGTGGAGAGATCCCCACCAAAGAAGATACTCCCATGATGACCCAGTCGGCCACCGCCTTTGTGGTTCGTTAAGGACCTTTGGCCCCTACGAGTTACCAAATCAAACGGCTCTAGCTATCTCATTAGGTCTCGCTTCATCTCTATGCAATGGTAAATATTTAACCTCTCCATTTTTATAAATAAAGAGTCTCTTGAGTTGAGTTAGTTATGTCGACCAAGAAATATAAAATAAGAAATTATTTCCTTTCAGGGACAAAAATATTATGCCTTTATATAAACAGGATATTAGTTATTTTCATGTCCTTTTTAAACATTTGTCAGTAATATTAGGCCCCTACCCACTAAAGAAGACTTTATAATTATGAGGGAAGGGACCACCGTATTCAGATTTATAATAAGTACATTATTAAAGGGTAGTGGGTAGTTTCAACGATTGTAAGCAAATAAACCAAAATTATTTATTAACAGCAAACGTTTCGGCCTGAATTGTAGGCCTGAAAAAATGTCATGGATTGTGTAGCACATCTAATACTAAACTAATTTCTTCGGTGCTGCACTATTGATGTAGATTTTTTTTTTGGCATGACTAAGATCTGAAAGTCAGGCCGAAACATTAGCACATAAAAAAATAATTTTAGCTTATTTGTGTACTACTATTCTTTACACTATGCATTAACTTATTGAGTGAGAACGGTCCAGGATTATTGTAGTTGGAATGTTTCATATCTGTATTTGTTTAAGTTTCGGAAGTAAAATTCAGCTTAAAGCGCCTTTTTACCACAATTTTCCACTTCTCATATTATACCCGATTTGAGGAACATTAATTATTAATTTAGTAACCAGAACGTTATGTTATATGTTATTGTTCTGTATAATAAGTGAAAAAAACAGCGACCTAACCTTTTTCACCTTGGCAATATTTCCTATTTTGATATTAGGATCTACCATAATTTCCTGTTCCTTTACATATAATCAAGGTTATATCAGGCGTCTCATATTACGGGTAACTATGCCAGTTGAAATTACCCATCTTCATTTACCCATTAGTTTGTCTCAAATAGTAGGTCACTTTGTATCATTATGGTACATACGAGTATCAGGCCAATTTTTAATCTAATTTTATAGATCAAATATTAGATCTAATTTTATAGATTACAAAACTTATAAAAACGTGATGAAGAAACATGACGTCATTTGACGGGACCTTAAGTAGCTATCTGATTATTGTACCTATTTGAATTTATTGTAATGTCTTTTTAACCGGAAGTACCTCAAGGCGAGAAAAATTCACCATAGTGTACACTGTGTAGAGTGAGACAGGGATCATATTTTTGAGAAACCTACTAGGTACAGTAGAGCCACGGAAATGTAAGTTGTATCCAGTTATACTAAATACAATATCTAAATACAGATATTAATAAGTTGTAGAGTGATTCTGAGATAAATACCAAAAGTACGATTAAAACTAAGAAATTTTCACTTCGGCAGATTCTAAATTCATTTCTATCCACCTTAAGGATAAGCTGCAAGTATGAGTACTTTGTCTGACATCATGAAGACAAAAGAGAAAGAGTACCAAAACGCCCAAACTCAACAGATGTAATATATCATTGATAACGTAAATATCACAAAAAGCTTAGTTCTACATCTGAAATTATCAAAATCTTGACAGTTAGCTTCTTTTTATGAAAAATAAATTGAAATGACGAAATTTTTCAAAAAATTATTTTAAAAATGAATCCGGTTTATTCAAATTCAAATTCACATATCAAAATTTAATTCGTCAATCTTCTTTTTCATAACTTAACTAAGAAACAACTGATTAATAATATTCAGAGTTCAGAATGCCTCGGAGCGGAGTGGCTCAGCGGTAAAGCACTGAGTTGCCATGCCGGAAAACCTGATTAAAATCCCACTTATTTCGTCTCTTTGCAGCTTAAGATAGGTCATATGGGATCTAGGACGCTGATGGGACTCACCCAGCCTCTATAAAATGTTATAAAAATAGGGTAACCATATTAAGGTGGAAAAATCTGGCGGTTAAGCGTGACCTAGGACAAATCACCTCCTTGCAGAACCGTTGTCCATGAAACAGTTCTGTCTCTATCATGTACTGAACCCCAGACCCGTTCATAGGTTGTAGTAATACAGATTTTTTTTTTTAGAGGCATTCTGATGATATAAATGTTGGTGTTCTATTTTATTTTAAAATGCTATCCCCTCATAAGGATTATTTCATGTCTTTTGAGATTTCACTTTTATGTTCCTAATAAATTAATATATTCTGCATAAAGAACATCACCTTATTTCATTAAATAGACTGACAGAGAGACCGTGAAGGAACACAATGAGTAATCCAGGAGCAAACGAAGGCATTGTGAAGACAAATCTATTAATGCGCGGCAGCAACCTTGGCCTCAACAAAGGCTGGCCATTGTCTCAAAGAAACAATATAAGTTTTACTCTGGATCAGCGTTTGTCCACCTTAGGCTTTTCTGATATTGTGTAACTTTTTATTTGTTTTTCAGTTTCGTGTTTTATCTCAACAAGCTATGGTATACGAATATGAATATCGGTATTTACTGCATCGATAATTTTCCAAACTATCGAAAATTTTGTTCATTTTGATAATAATTTATCAACTAGTCAAAATTCAACATTATTTTTGTAAACCCCATATTATGAAGAAGTATTTAAAACCAACACAGCAGATTGCGCTAGAATGAACAGTGGGATAATTAAAATAAATCATCTGTTTCCATACGATTATTCCAACAATGACAAATAACAACAATAAACTAATAAAATCCACTGATTCACAAGCTAAACACCGAAAAACTATATCATAAACAAATTTCACAAAATTAATAACATTTTTTTTTTGCTAGAAAAAAAAAGAAGACACATTGTAACAATTAATTTATGACTGCCAAATGTATGAAAGAAGGTTATTTTTTTTTAACCTTTTCAATCATATTAAAAAAAATTGGATTATGTCTGAACACCAAGTATTTAATACAATCTGGCCCAAATCCATTAAATTGATTAACTCCGTTGGTTTTTGACTAATTGACTTCAAATATAGATATTATATCCAATGTAAAACATATGTAATGTAATGAAGACTTTCAAAATATAATTTTTAGTAAATTTAAAGTTTTATAAAAAAATAAATAGTATGTGTGCCATAATCTGTTTGTATACATTTCTGATTTCATATGTGTTATGATTTCATATTGTAAATAACTAATTAAAAGGATTCTAGTTTACATTGATATGGACAACAAATAAACGATCCTTTCAAATTTACGGTTACTTTTTCAGGGAAAATAAACAATTCAAAATTCTGTTTAAAATGACATTTTTCATTCTTAAAATAATATTTCACACTTATACACATTAATTATAATGATCATAGTATGAGTATGTTTTAGTCTTTTATACTCCTGAAAAGATTATTATGTACTAGCTGTCCCGGCAGACGTTCTGCCCTATTTCCCTAAAACAAAGGGCTTCCAAATTTGTAACCAAATATTAGGCTTACGCTTTCGCTGCATTTTTATAAGTACTAATTAAAACAAAATTGGTAGTAATTTTAATAAAAATACTAAAACATAGTAAATAATTATGCTTACTGTACTAAGTAATAAACCGCTTCGAGAATCGAATCAGTTATACTTAAAGTAACCGTTATTCTCAACCTAACAAAATTATAATAATCTAATGAAAACAAAAAAGAATCTATTTACTTGATACTAACAAAAACTATATCTGAATAACTAAAACTACAATCCCATAATTAAACAAATAAAAAAAAAATTCTTATGCGTAGCGGTCCTACTTACCTACTGCAATATACCTACTCTTGTAAACTATGTCACTAGATTTGTTTCGTTCAGCGAAAATGCGTAGATTTTGTGAGTTAGAAACACGTGAGCAAGCTACTTCGGGGGGAAGCCCTTTAGCAATACTAACAATTAAATTAAATAACCGCGATTACTTACTGACCATATATTGGAATTAGTATTGAGAATGTTTTACATCCAACTACTTTTTAATGATATTTATCGTTATATTATGACCAAATTACACAAAATTATTAGGAATTGTAGCCTATAAGTTATTCTGATGTATAATCTATATTACTGTGAAGTTACATCCTAATCCGTTCAGTAGTTTTTGCGTGAAAGAGTAAGAAACATACATCCTTACACACTTTCGGATTTATAATATTAGTAGGATATTTTATCACTTTCAGTTTTGATTTACCCAGAATACTATTAAAACATGAAACATGAAACTAAAAAAAACGATACGCAAGCTAGAGATACACTATAAGATAAATGAAAGATTTAGATTTTATCATCAGGGATTTATTATAATCTTATATACATTAATTAAAATAAAATAAAAGAACAAAACTTTAAAACATGCTTAAAATATAATAATTATTTAAAATATTGTAAAGCCCTTGCTTAATATATACCTACAAGCTCCTATTTTAACAAAAGATGAAATACTTCAAGAAATACCGGGCCTTATACTCTTATGTTCTTGACAACAATTTATCACCTGGCACTTGACTCCATACGACGAAATTTTCCCATTAAATGCAAATTCTAATATATCAAGATGATATCAAGACTAGTCCTTTCATATTTCTCTCTCATACTTTACTTAGCTTTGCAAAATTTATTAATATATTTTTTTTAAACCGAATAATGAATATTAAGCATGCTTAATGTTACTACATTAAATCAACGGTATTTCAATAATCTTATAAATATGATGGGAGTGGAAAAGTTGTTGCTGGAACACTGAGTTGCTGTGCTGAGGGTCTCGGGTACAAATCCGGCTGTGGCAGTGTTGTGTATCTCTTTGGAGAAAGGTCTTTAGTCATATGATAATATGTATTATTATGGTTCTGTATGTTCAAATATGTTCATAATAGATTACAGTTAATTATGAGTGTATTCATTACCTTTTAATATCTTTATGAGGACATAACAGTTGGCGACGAGGTAAAAAAGTTTAGAACTTAATTCATTCAAATTTCGTGTTCCAGTGCTTTAATTAACCTTCAATTTTCAATTTCCAATTTGCTCAACTTAAAACTATTCAACTTTAATTCAAGTTCTTTTCGAAATAGTTTAATTCTACTTTATAAATATGGATGCTTCTCAGTTTAAAACCCTTTTGGATGCGTTTAACCAACAACAAAAGAACATGATAGAACAACTTATTGTTAACCTTTCAGGTAAGACAAGTTTTTCAAATATGCACCTCTTTGAAAACTTTGATGCATCAAAGGAAAAGTTTTCATACTATTTAGAAAGATTTGAAAATTTTTTAACAATGAAAAATATCCATGATGACGAAAAGAAAGCACAACTTTTAAGTACTAGCATTGGGTCAAAATATTACAATGAATTGGCTGCCTATCTTGGCCCGGAGAAGTTAATTAAGTCATGTGATTACACTACTCTAACTGAACTGTTTTCTCAGTTATTAAGTCCAAAGAAAAGTCCTGTTGTTGCTCAACATTATTTTTTAAATATACATCAGGGAGACAAATCTATTACAGAATTCGTAGCTGCTCTAAGAGGTAATTTGTCAGAATGCCAGTTCTCAGTAAAATGTGCATGTAAAAAGAGTGTATCGATTAGTAATGTTTTTCTGAGAGCCCAATTTATAAGAGGGCTACGTGAAAATTGGATTCGCGAACAATTATTACAGTCTAGTGAAATGGAATTTGACGTCATTCTTTCAAAGGCTTTAGCTTTGGAGGCTTCACGGATTGAAAGTAAGGCCTTATCATGCTCTCAGATCACGAATCCCACTGAAACTTTTTGCGATGACACGTACACAATAGCAAGTCCTAGGCACAGAGACATTTCTCGTCATCGATCTGGTAGCTCTGCAAGAAGTCACTACTCCAGTCGTAGTCCTACTCATTCAAAGGCGTCACCTCTTCCATCTGGACGGCGCTCTCCTTCTCCTCCCAGTAGAAGTCGCCCTAACTACCGTGCCTTAGGTTTGGAAGGCCTGAGTTTTCGTTGTGGGAAACCGAATCATCGAGTTTCATATTGCAGAGTACAGCGGCAAGACGTCTACTGTGAAAAGTGTGCAAGAGTGGGCCATGTCGCAAAAGTCTGTATAACCAGCCTCATGAAAAATCATCAGCGCGATAGATCCAGCTCAGCGAATTCACTTTTAGCTGTTTGCCATGATTCTCCATCTGAATTGCGCTATGGTATAAATAATTTACAGCACTGTGGTGAGTCTTCTAAAATCGTAGACTTATTTGAAATAGCTCCCGATTTAGATAAGTATATGGTCACGGTTTGCATTAATACAAAGCTTCAGCAGTTCGAGGTGGATTCCGGAGCTCGTTACACCCTCCTACCAGAAGACGAATTCAATAAATTAAATTTGAATAATACATTAAAGCCAACTAACATAGAATTCCGTTCTTATTCTGGTAACATTGTTAGTCCAAAAGGTATGGTCAAAGTTAAAGTTAGCTACAAAAATAAAGAAATTGAAGGAGATCTTTACATCGTTCCAACGGGGCATGCAGCTTTACTTGGTAGATTATGGATTCGAGGCCTGGGGATTGAGTTGAAGGACCTTGACTCAACCAGAGAACCTATGAAGGAAATCGTTGCAGCTAACTCCATCATCTCAATAACTGATGATATTATTAAAGAATTTCCTAATGTATTTGAGGAGAAAATAGGATGTGTTCCAAATGCTCAAATCAAATTGCAGTTACGAAAGGATGCAAGACCCGTTTTCACGAAAGAGCGAGACGTGCCATATGCTCTTAGAAAACGTGTCGAACAAGAACTGGATGCATTGGAAGCTGCTGGAATAATAGAGCCCATATCTTCAAGTGACTGGGGATCTCCATTGGTAGTTATTCCCAAACCTGACGGAGGAATACGATTGTGTGTCGACTACAAATGTGGGGTGAATGAAAGGCTTGTAAATACAAACTTTCCCATCAAGCGAATAGATGAAGTTTTGGACAACTTGAGAAACTCTTAGGCTTATTTACATTTCCAGGTAGATGAAGAAAGCTCAAAGATCCAGACCATTTCAACACATCGTGGTACGTTCAAGGTGAACCGACTTAGTTTTGGCATTAAAAATGCACCAGCAGAATTTAATAAACACATGGCACAAATACTCAGGGGACTAATGTGTGTTGAAGCATATTTTGATGATTTCATTGTTCACGGAGCTACACTTGAAGAATGTTTGGAAAATCTGCGTGCATTTCTGAAGAGATTGTCTGAGTTCGATTTACATGTCAATCGTGCCAAGTGCTCCTTTTTCAAAACAAAAGTTGAATATTTGGGTCACATAATCGAATATAATGCTATCCATAAATCTCCAGAAAAGATCAGAGCTGTTCGGGATATGCCCTATCCAAAAAATGTAGATGAACTTCGACGATTCTTGGGTCTCATAACATATTATTCTAGATTTATACCCGACTTTTCGACACTTTCCTATCCTCTCAGATGCCTACTCCGCAAAGGAATCCGGTTTAATTGGACTTTGCCATGTGAAACAGCATTTATGAGACTCAAAGATGAACTATGCAGCAGCCTTCCTTACCAGTGATATTGACCACAGATGCAAGCCCATCGGGAGTAGCAGCAGTATTGAGTCATCTTTATAAAGGTGAGGAAAAGCCAATTGCCTACTCTTCACGCTCTCTCACTCCTGCAGAACAAAACTACAGTCAGTTGGACAGAGAGGCGCTAGCCATAATGTTTGGTGTAAACCATTTTTATAAGTATCTTTTTGGGAAACATTTTATTTTAAAAACTGACAACGAGCCATTAACACGAATTTTTCAACATAATAAGGCATTGCCACAAATGACATCAGCGAGACTATTGCGCTATGCATCATTCTTATCTGGGTTTGATTACATCGTTCAGTACAAGAAAGGTTCTGATAACAAGAATGTGGACTGTTTGTCTAGAGCTCCATCTACCTGCGTACAGCATCTGACGGACATCCTTGTTGGTGATGAGGTGAACCAGCTTTGCATACAAACAATCTTCCAAATCTCAAGTGACAAAATCACATGGAAAACTATCCAAGAAGAGATGAAAAAGGACTCCGAGATGAATAGGCTTATCGATGAATTAAAGTATAAATCTTCCACTTCTGAATTTACCCTGCACAATGGATTAATCTTTCGACAAGACAGAGTCTTCATACCTTCAACGTTGCGTCAGCAGATTCTACTGGAGCTTCATGAAACACACTTGGGCATTGTGAAAATGAAGCAGTTGGCACGTCGGTATGTCTACTGGCCAGGCATTGACAGAGATATTGAGAGACTTGTTCGCGGATGTGAAAAATGTGCTTTGAATACTTCTAACCCAACAAGAACACCTCTCCACTCGTGGGATGAACCTAAGAGTAATTGGGAAAGAGTGCACATAGATTATGCAGGTCCGTTTTACAATCATCATTTTCTTGTTTGTGTTGATGCTAAATCTAAATGGGCAGAGATAAAGATTTTAAAAACTACACCCAATAGCAGTTCAACAATATCAATGCTGAACGATATGTTTGCTTCCCATGGATTCCCAAATTTCCTTGTATCAGACAACGCTACAATATTCCGGAGTGAGGAGTTCTCTTCATTTTGTACTACAAATGGTATCCTCCAAAAGTATATTGCCCCTGGATATCCGGCTACAAACGGCAATGTGATGGAGTGATTACTAACTACTCAAACTTATATATCCTTGTTATGTTTATATTGTATATATATTTCTATGTTTTTATTATGTGGGGGAGACTGTTGTGTATCTCTTTGGAGAAAGGTCTTTAGTCATATGATAATATGTATTATTATGGTTCTGTATGTTCCAATATGTTCATAATAGATTACAGTTAATTATGAGTGTATTCATTACCTTTTAATATCTTTATGAGGACATAACAGGCAGAAAGTTAGATTATTTGTTAACATAGATGGACTCTGTGGGATCCGCAGAACATTCTGGGGCTCACCTGCCTTCTTCACCTTTAAGTTTGGGGAAAACCTGGTGTTCGAGCATGATCTCAGACATACTCAACTCCCTGCAAACCGTTGTCTTAGTCTTCATCGTGTACTGAACCCAAGAACCTTATTGGGATGTAGTGGTATAGTTTTTCTATTTTTTTTTTGTTTCTTTACAATCCATGATAAAAAAAGTGATGAATTTCCAAATATAATTCGGTTCGATAATAACAGTTATACTTGATAAACTTTAAACTGTTTGGAAGATACAGTTTAATATAATAAAATATTTGATAAATACTAACATGGAACATAATGTAGCTTGTAATATATGTAAATCGTGAATTCAACGACTTAACCAATGAGGTGATAGAATAAAATACTTTTGGATGCAGTTCAGAACTGTAATTAAAAAAGAACATATTTACAAAGTTATAACTAAATAAATAACTCCAGGTATCTTTAATAACATACCTGAATCAACAAAATAGTAGATATTCTGTAAAAACACTCAATTATCAATTGTCTATTATATCAATCTATAATCTAACAATGTCAATTACCTCGCTCACATATGTCTCTGAAGGTTATCTCAGGTATGTGTCGTATGACTAAGTTTGGCGTATATAACTGCAGTTTGGAGCATGGCAGTTTTTTTTTTCACATTCGAGTAATATTATTTACTCACTACTAATAATATTTACTACTGTAATAGTATTTTTATAAACCAACGTTTATAATTTGTTTGTGTAATATTTTAAAGGCTCTGTTAGGATAGAGACAATGCTGGTTCCAAAATTTGTGTTACACAGTTTCAAAAACACTTAATACAGGTTTGGTGAGCCCCGGAAGTTCTTGCATTGTGTCAATCCGCGGCTGATAAAAATAAATAACCTACAATGTAAACAAAATATTTGGTCTTCATTGATAGGAGAGGTTAAGCTAAAATCTTGAATATATTTTTGTTATTTAATACATGCAGCAGCTCGTAAAAGATATACTAATTTAACTGCTTCCAGCTCAAAAAATAGCTTATAAATGTTTTTTCTGCTACTCTAAATTTTCTAGATCTACATTATTTGATCTGTTTTTTATCTAAAAGTACCGTTTTAATAATAAAAAAATGGAATTCTTTGGGAGGAAAAGCGGAAAATAAATCATTCAGATTCGCTTACTAATTGTTATTTTTATGTGATAATTCTAAACCTGATTTGAAAACAAGTAATACACATTCACTGCAGATGAATACTTTTTTCATAGTAACTTACAAAATAATTAATTCATCTTATAATAATAATAACCGATCTAAAAGTATAAGGGAGCAGATTCGAGACAGGCTGCTGCAGATTAATAATTTAATGTTTTAACAGGCATGTCTGTAGTTGAGAAAAAAAATTAAACGTTTTATTTTATTAAACGTCTTTATTTATTTGAAATAACTGTATGCTACTACGGCTAATCGGACGAGGTTACGGTGGGAGTACCTGCTAACTTCTTGGGCACCTGACACCGTACAGACTCGAGCCCCCCATTTTACGTCTGTTCTTAATGATTACATATCCTAGGACTTTTTACTTCCATTTAAAAACCCAAGGGCCCACTTACAAGTCTGTGAACTCTCAATCTTGAGCATAGAAGTTGTTATTCTAACCACTAAACCACAGGGTTCACCTCACAAGAAGTCATTAATTTTCCTTAATAATTGTATTTTTTTATTTTATTGTTCGCTGATTTTTCTATTTTGGAACTGTGTATTTTTTGTTTCATTATTCCGTATAAGAAATAGAGACAGAGATGTTGGAAAAGATGTGGGGTACAATCAATATCCGGTGTGAGATGGTATTTTTCCCTGAGCAAACAATAGAGCCATGTTTGCTTTTAATCAGGCCGCGGGGCAAGTCCATCTGTCCGACACCGCTTCCCTTATCGAAAAACAAATGTTATTCCTCAAAACAGTGTCCTTTCCACCTACCATAACACATCTCTAATATTGTTTAAATGAGTATACTAATACCTATAAGTCTCCTGTTGTAAATTTAATTTGTCTACTAACAGGTCATGTCTTTATATCTTATCGAATCACCCACGGAAACTGCTGCACGGTAATCTACTCAAATGAAGTTTTTTCAGTAATCACGAAACCGTACCATACAATGCTACATATTATTGCTCAGGTTTTTATTTCATTGTATTTCAGCAAGCAGTAGTAAGATTTTATTCCATCAACCTTAGCCTCTTAGATAACATACGAGGCTAAGATTGATAGAAGAAGGTCCAGAGAAAGACCCCGACATACTTGGGAAGAGGAATTTAAGGAGTGAATAGTGGAGAGAAATATAGAATGAAAAAGAAGAAGGGAAACGGTAAAGGATCACGGGGTGGTTCAGGCTGAACAGAAGAAAATCTCACACCGCATGAACGGTAGAAAGGATTAACTACATTTTGTAGCAAACAGAAATGAGATAATGTATCTAAGCACTCTCAAACTAAGCAAAAGCATAGTGTTAGCATATATACTATCACAGATTGGATTCAAAGGTGATGATGTGGCCGATCCTACAACCAAGTTAACATAACATTATCATCGTTGGAAGAAAGAAATATTCATACCCCTTAAAATATAGTCCACAATAACAAGCACAGATGAGCTGCATGAGCTAAGGTGCCTTATTAAAGTACCACACGGTAAAAAAAGGCAAAATTTCAGTACAAGTACTTATATGTATGAATGTGTGTGTGTGTGTGTGTATAAGCAAGACACAATCACTAAGTTTACTACATCTTCAGCACATGATGTATGCATTGTTAGGTTAACCAACAGCGACCACCCGGATGATTTCTCACTAAGTAACTTTTCTTTTCTTATATAGCTCCTATGTTTATTATGTTTTCTAGCGTAGATATTTTATTTATACTTAATTTATATCTTTGTAAATCTTAACCATTGAATATGAATCTTGGCCAGTTTAAATAATAAAATCCTACTTTAAACGAAAAATATTCCAATCTAATTTCTTTTGAAGACTTAAAATCTTGGGACTCTAATGCCTTTTTTCTTTTTACTCTTCAAGAAAATTACCTCGATTTATATAATTCCTCTTTTATCTCCAGTTATAATTTACACAAAATGTGGTAATATATCCTTGACCATCCTTGACTGCTAATAAATCTAATTCACAACATCTCAAAATGGAAAAAATCCAACATTCTATATTTCAGCAATCACTAGTCTTGAACATTACAGGATATGTGGTTTTAACCTTTTTAACTACTGAAAGCATATTTTGATTTAGTGCTGTGATAAGGGATACTTCGCTATAAATTGTAATTATCAATACAGAAGAAAATAAAATGTTAAAGATAATTGATAAATTTGGGTGAAATTTTCATTTAAGTTACAACGCCGAAATTGTTTGGCTTATTACTTTCAGAATTGATTACTCCTGATACGAGAGATATGAAGATACGAATTGACAACTGAAGGTGCCTTAGTGGCTAATTACAGGGTGATATACAGAGACGAGAAGACAATCATAGCAGCCCATGAATGCTAACTAACCTCCTACAACCTCTGCTATCCCCCGTACCTTCTTGTTCGCAAAAACGGCTCCCTGAGATGAGGGATGTGAACGGCACGTTTTGCACGGGACCAAGGAGGGCCTTCCAATGCAAATCCGCCACTAAGGGATAATGAATAGTAATAATGTCAGTAACCATCCCGATGGATAGAGATTAACATAGATGAGAAGACGGGGGAAATGTTTTGTAAGGGTTCATCGAATCTAATTCGTACTATACCAACCAGTCAATATCATAAATCACAGTCACTTTAAAATACAGTTACTGATTAAAATCTTCGAGATCCATGCGGCAGCTTCTTTTGTTATACCTTCATTTAAATCTGTTTTTCTTATGAAAATTTAACTCTCAAGTACTGACATAGTTTTTCCTTACGCTAGTATTGACACCTGGTCCCATCAATCACCTGATTTATAAATCCATTAATAAATACAAAATAAAATATTTAAACATTTTATTGGTTGGTAATACTTTTAAGAACATTCTTCCATTGCCCACAATCATCGAATTTATAATATATTTTCAAATTTCAGTTAACTTTAATCCACATTTGGAGTGGAAAGGATAAGGGTGAGCGGGTTAGAGCTGGTGTCTCCATTGCGATCCGGTGGAAACACCGAAGATGCCTAAGCTTTTATGAAATGGTCTCGGAGAGGATGATAAGATTGGATGTAAAAATGTGTGGCTACAATGTTTCTGTTCTGGGAGTCTATAGCCCAGATAACAATAGATTAGCCACCGAGAAGGACGGTTTCGAGTATGTTCTCAGCGGCAATCTGGAGAAGATCAGGCACAAAAACCAAGTGATCAAGATTGGTGATATGAATGCTCGAGTTGGAAAAGAAGCCAAAGGAAATCTGGCAGTGGGTACATGTCTTGTACAGACAGCATAGTCCTAAGCCAGCTCATAGAAAAGCGAATGGAGAAAAGAAGAGGTAGCTTTCATGGTACATATAGCTTTCATAGACCTAGAACAGGCTTATGACAGTGTGCCAAGGCATCAGATGTGGGAATCCCTTAAGGGTGCGGGTATTAGCGATGCCTTAATAAATGCCGTGAGATGCCTGTACAAGATAGACGAGTACAGATTGAAGCTAGGCTCACGCTTCTCTGAGCCTTTTTCTGCCTCAAAGGACCTTAAGCAGGGATGTAGTATGTCCCCGACCCTGTTTAAAATGCAGGTTCTACAGGATGTACAGAAGTGGAGCCCACGATGGAGAGGAAAGGGTATAGACATAGACGGACATATGCTATTCTCTCTTTTCTTTGCCGATGACCAGGCAGTGGTCACATATATCAGAGATGGTCTGGAAGACTCACTGATGGCCCTGGAAAAAGAATACAGCCTATGGGGTCTACGAATAAATTTTGATAACACCGAATACCTGGCAATGAGCAGAGAAGCCACAGACAGACCTTCTTATTAGCGGGAAAATATGCAAGCGGGTGGACTCTTTCAAGTACTTAGGGTCAACAATAGATGGGATCCCGAAATTAGGAGGAGAGGTGGCCTAGCAAGAAGGGTGACTAGAATGTTGCACTCAGTTCTTTGGAACACAGTCATCTCAACGGACAACAAAAGGCGTATTTTCAGAAGCATTGTCGAGCCCCCCTTAGCTAGGCCTCAAAGACCTTGACACTTAACACGGGACTCTACTCCCAATTGCAAGCTGCAGAGATGGGCTTTTTGGGGAGATGCCTGAAGATCACCCGCATGGATAGAGTCAGAAAATAAGATTATAGAGACAGGCTAGGCTTGACCGAAAGAGTTCCGGAGAGGATTGGAAGGAACAGGCTATGATGGTGCGGGCACTGCCAGCGGATGCCAGAACATAGGTGGCCGAAAAGACTTTTGCTGTGGGAACAGTCATGAAGACGAAGAAGAGGAAGACCCCGAAACCGGTGGAAGGACTGCGTGGAGGAGGAGATGACCGGCAGGGGACTTGAAAAGGGCTGGTGGAATAGAGAAAAGTGGAGGGACACTCTGATTTAACCAGGTAACCCATTGAGGAAAAAAAACCCTGCAAAAGTAAAAGTAAAGTAAATTTCAGTTAACAAATAACAAATAGTAAAAATCAAAAACTACATATTTTTAAACCTGTGTATTTATTGATGTATATATAAAACTTTGCTTAAGAAGTTTTGAAAAACTTCATTTTAATATGTTTGTATCTTGTATATTCTGTCTTGAAGATCTGCAAATTGGATCGGTTTCTGATAATTAGATTATCTCAAGTAAAGCAATAATTTATTTGACCTCCACCTGGTTCATTTCCTTTCCGGTATAATAATATCATTTATTATATTCGAATCTTGCGTCATATTTGGTTTTAGATATTAAAATGAATAATTTGTGGGACGAATATGATTGAATTCTGAGAGATTTTTTGCAATTAAAAAAATTACCTTCTTTAAAAAATAAACTGGATATTTTCGGGGTAAAAACAACAGTTCCCTGAAGGTTTATGTTATCCCGTCAAAGAGAAGTTATAGTAGAAGAAAAACAATTATGTGCTATTTGTTGACCTGGAAGCAGTAAAATTTGTGTATTTTTTTTTTTTTATAGAGGCGAGTTCTCCCTTACCCCATTTCGCCATTTATACGGGAGATATAAATTACAAGTTGAAACGAAGCCTAAACGGAGTGTAATATTCCACCTACTCTTCTCATTCGCCAATTCTTTTTCTCTCTCGGCCGTTATTCTTTCAGTTTTCTTTAAGCCCTCTCCTCGCCTCATTTCCTACCGCATCTCTATTTCAGGAATCCATGGAGTTAAAAAAAAAAACACCTTGTATATTCAGTCCTAATTTCATTTTAAGATGGATATTCGTTTTTCTTGTTAAGATATCTTCTTCGTTTTCATCAATTTTTTTTTATACCAACCTTCCGATATCAGACAGTCTTTAAAAACGTTCCTATTCAACCTTTAATTAGAAGAGATACATCTATTGTGTACCATAAAATTATGTTTTCTAAATGTAATGATATAAAAGCTAATATTATAATGTTAATATTAAGATACATGCTATACGTTACATGCAAAAAAATGTAAGATTTCATTTCATTCATTTTAATCCTATTTAATACTTACTAATATTTACTATTACCATTTTGGAGTATTCTCTAAGCTTGTTCAATTCCATTTAATTCCATTCAAAAATAACCTTAGTTTAGATATTTGTTCCAAAGAAGAAACAAGACAGTGTCCTGGAAAAATTTTCTTAATTTTAAGGCATTAATTGAAAAAAAAATCACAGCCACCAAAGCAACTCGTGAAATTATATGAAGAATGGATATGTCGAAAAAATAATAAGAAGGCGTTCTTGACCAGCGCACTTTGCGGCGGAGGTTTGTAAAAGTTATTAGTTGAGAAACGACGTTGGAAAGGAAGATTGGCTCCCGGTGACCATTAATGAATATTGATCAGATTCTGCAGGAAGCTGTTTGGTCAAATCCATCAGCTAAGATTTTAGAAATTTGTGAACATTTATTGAAAAACCCTTCTGATATGAGATTTTTTTTCATCCAGCGTAGAGTCCAGACCTCTCACCATTGGATTACTATTTGTATAGATTCATGGCCCATTTCAAGGGAAAAAAGTGATAATTTTGCGGAAGTTGAAATTGCGATCCAAGAGTTCTTTGAGAACCATCCCAAGGAATGGTATCAGCGTGGGATTGAGCAATTGGCCAGCAGATGGGTAATGAAGATAGATAAAGGCTTTGAGTATTAATTGTATTTTATATCAAATGGATAATAATACATTTTTTTAAATGAAAAACGGTCATTTTTTTTCATATACACCCTATTATTAAGGGGAAATATTCTCAGTCAGTAATCGAGGCGTTGTCACCCAATCAGTTCCAACGTTTAATTCTGTAGAAGCTGCAGAGAGGTTTAATAAACGATATTTGTCAGGTTTTGAAAATGATACTAACATGATCGCAAAAAGTTAATTGAATGGCTCGGGTACAGCGCAGCAGCGCACAGAGTCCAGTCTCTAGTCCGAAGTGGGAATTAGCATGTATAAATGCGCTATTTCTTTTAACAAGGCGGAGTTGACAACTGGGACTCTAGGTCAGAAGTGTGCCGATCTGAGCTGAGAGAAACTGAATACAGAAGATAGGAATATTCTTTTTTACTCTAATCTGAATATATTTTGGGTATGGCAAGATACTTGTTTCATTCGACGATACATGCAATATCTACAGTTATAAAAATAAGCCATGTTGTATTAACTCGATCATTAACCAGGCAGGATAGCTAATCTTGTTAATTGAGCAATGGATTGTAGTTGTTATTGTTATTGGTGGTATTATGGTTATTGGTTGTACGTTGAATCTTTGTTTATGTTTGCATATTTTTGTACCCCATATGTGCCCTTGACTGTACCTTGTTTCCCACCCAAATATTCACGACGCCTAAGAGAACAGGTGCACACTTGAAGTGTGAAACGTACAGCCTGTGGCATCATCATAGTATCTCGATTTGCACTTCTCCTTATGTTATAAAACCTCATTAACCTAGGTGCCTTGGTATAAGCTAGCTGTGGATCTGGGCAATTTTAACAACACTGGCCTTCGCTTATTTTTATTTACTTGGTTATACAACACCCGTAGTTTCTTTTAAGATATGTTAACTAACTTCATTGCTACAATTTTCCAATAATTCTTAATTTTTTAAAACATATGTACTATCGAAATAATTTTCTGCACTCGTTTCTGTAGCCTTCTTCTTCTTTATTTTGTGTATTATCAAACCTAATAAATTTATATTTTATTCAATAATAATAGTTAGAGTGTATGGAATTTGTTCTATATTTTGCCCATCACTCAAGACACCTTGATGGTTATGAAATTTTAATATTTACCATAAGAAATTTTTATTGTCTGTATTTTGCATATTTAGTCCTGTTGAAGACCTGCGATTTCTGGTTCGAAACGTTGAATCTCCAATAAACAGTTCTTCCTACATAAGAGAAATTTTTTTCCCTCCACTCGGACCATTTTCCTCCTATAATAAAGTTATACTTTGTTCCTAGCAATTGATTAACGCATTGAAACTATTAGATATATAGTATTAAATATATTAAATTTACAAAATCATTTTTATTGACTCTCAGTAGGAAATACCGGCTTAATTTGTAAATACCGTAATTTTCTTAGGGTTTAGAGTTTGACACTTATTGTATATATTATTTTAAATCATCATTCAATTTTTTTTGCTTCAAGGAAATAATATTTTTCGAATTATGACGAGTTTTTTTGTTTTTTTTTCATATAAGGCCTCTACTGAAACATGTACTTTGAGGGTGTACAGGCCAGGAAGGTAGGATAAAAATTAATCCGAGCTTTCTTACAGAGCTCGCCATGAATCAAGGAGAGGAGAAACGAGAGAGATAGAACCAATCATTTCCCGCAATTTATCAAGTTTCCATTACAGCCATCTTCTCGTCCCTGAAGGGGGAGGTTGAAAAATATCACACGGAAGCCTAGGGCGACTCATATTTACTTTAACGAAATTCAATCATTTTTCATTTCTTTTTATAAGCTAACCCAAATCCATCATCCGATTATAGGAGTTCATGACTTTATCCTTTATCGAGTGGTTATAAAAAATGACTTAGGAAGGAAATAACATATTTTTATCAGATAATTATATATTTTTACTATCATGAACATAATAAAATGTTAAAATTAAATATAAGTGATGATGTAACGGATTAGATTGGTTTAATTGTTTACAATAAAGTCAATACATTGGGACGTTCCATATGAAATATCCGCTTTCAAACGAAAGGCTATTTAGTAATTCATCCTTTTAAAATCAAAACATATTTATTCAAAATATTTACTCTCATTTTCTGTACACTTTTCATACGTGGTATAAAAGCTTCAATCACAGATCTGAATATTCTGGGCTAATTAACAAAGTTTGATTGCGTATAAAGTAAAGTCAAAATTTACTCATAAACAAAAAGGGGCAGAAATAAGTCTGGCCAATAAGGTGGGTGTTAGAGCTCTTTTAGTTTTATCTCTGTCTGTAGTGATACATGGGGTCTGGCGTTGTAATGTAAGGGTATAGATCCCTTCTGACTCAACAATGCAGGTTATTTTTGATAAGTTTCTGTTGAATTATGTCAATATACCTTTTGTATGATGTTGATGAGATGGTTTTCCTTCTGGATAGAAAGAGGAAAGGTGATTGAATTAGTAAGGTTTATTGATATTTTATCGCCTATCTTGTAGATACGATTGAACAGTGATAAATAAATTTTTTGCATATTTGTCTTTATTGGAAGACACCTATCCTACTATATCAGGTCTTTGTTTTTCCGAGTGACCGGTATGCTTGTTTAGATTTGCGCATTAGGCTGCTGGACTCCACATGTATCCTATGGGTAAAAGACAGCAGCTAATCGGGCAGACGAACTTCCGCTTATCCTGATCAGAACAGCAGCCACAGTAAAGCTGGCCGACCTAGAAGCTGTGCAATCAGTCAACCGAGTTAGATTCACGACCAAGATATACATTGGACGGACAGGCATTATCCAATGTCATAGATGCCAACAGTTCGGACACACTAAAAATCACTGCTCTCGAGCAATGGCGTTCGCTGTTCTGGCCCACATTTAGTCTCTGAGTGCCAGAGAGAAACCACCCCACTGAAGTTCTCCAACTGTGGAGAAACTTATGTAACCTCATTCTTAGGCTGTGTAGTCAGGAAAGCTCTGCAGGCGAAACTAGAGAAACTCCGCCAAAGTACCGAAACAAGAAGCAAGGCTAATCCTTTTTTCTTTCTTTTTTCTTAGCCCCTTTAGGTTTGAAGGTTTCTAAGCTTAGGATTAGGTTGGAGAGGATCTCTTTTACTGTACTGCGTACATTTTAAGAGGAGGATGAGAAAATGGAAGGCTCTAATTTCTTCATTAATTTATTTACCTTAGATTTTTCCGGCGATGGGGCTCACCGTGTCCTTTTCCTTTCATTTGTTTATTTTATTTAATTCTCAGTTCAGGCTGAGACTTTGGACTTGATCTTGCCACGTTTGTGGCCGTCCTGCTGGGGTGAGTGTCCTGAAAAGAGGGTTAGTACTGTATTTTAGACTGTCAAAAAATTAATGTGTCTGCGCTTTGTGAAGTCTGTAACTGTCGGTAAGTCGAGAGTGGTGTGTAGGAGGTCCGTTTTGGTTTTATGTAATGTCGTGTGTTTTACTATGCGTTGCAGTACACCATTCTGGAACTGTTGCAGCTTTTTCGCCGTTGCAGGCGAGATGTTGTCTAACAATGGTACTCCGTAGAGGAGCGCCGGTCTTAGGATGCTCTTATAGATTGTCAGCTTAAGGCGAAGGGATAAGTTAGGACATGTAAATAGGTGGTTAAGTCCGTAAGACTTGGTCCTAACCGACCTGAGTTTCTTCCTGCAGTGGTAGGCTAGTTTTCAGGTGTCGGTCAAAGGTTACACCTAAGTAGACTAGGCTGCCCACTGGTTTGTTTTCTCGTCCCGCTACCCTATAGACCTTAGGGAGAGCGCGACGATTGTTCCCCTGAAAGGAGAAAATTATGCAGTCAGTCTTTCTAGGATTTACTGAGATGTTGAGTTCTTCTATCTTCTGTGTGATTTTCTCACAGAACTCCTCCGCTTGACGTAGGGCTCTCTCTGCGCTGATCGAGCTGCTGTAGATCGCTCTGTCGTCGGCATAGGCAGCTATAGTAGCTTTTTTGTAGTTGGCTCCAACAGTTTCAGCTGTGTACATTGAGAAAAGCACTGGAGATAGCACAGGCCCCTGAGGTACTCCGCAGGTGAATGCGATGGCTTCCGATGATATTTCGCCAATACGGACTGCTATCGTTCGCTGTTGAAGAAAAGATCGTAGCGCCGAGTAGAGATGTTTCGGAAATTCGTTGTCCTGCAGTATCTTGCATAGTAGGCTATGGGACACTGAGTCAAACGCTTCCGTGCAGTCTATGGAGATCATACCTGTCGCTTCGTTCTTGGCGGTGCACTGGCTCACTTCCGCATGTATAGGCTAATCCAGCAGCACCATCAGTATTTAACGAGAAAAATTGTCCCCATCCATACAAACAAACTCAAAGACAGACTGACGGATCAATGAGGGACCTATCTCAACGCCCACCCAGGCAGACTCACTCACCCAGACAATGGATGGCGGAGAGGCCCGTTGACAGGTCCAGTTATGAGACTACTCCCCCTTGGGTAGAACAACTTATGACAAATATCAACAATTTCACAAACACTACAAACCGACTCTTAGAGTTATTTTCTGCTCTACCGACAAAATTAATAACCCAATGACGCTACTAAATTGCAATACTGACGGACTTATGCCTAAAATTACAGAGGTATACGCCATGATAGCACCGACCCAGCCCACTATAGTGATCCTCACTGATACCATAGTTAATTTCCAGCGCATAAGCATTCCCGGGTACGATCTAACGGGGGACCATATGGTTGAGCAAAAAGGTTGGGCTATGATAGCCATTCAACACGATACAAGATGGAGGGGTCACCCTACACCAATGGCCATCAGAGACCCAAAAATAGACCACAAAATGATACAAGTTCTACTGGATAAACCCACCATTATTACAGAGTTTTACCGGAATTTAATCCACTTCCCCAGCCCTGTGTCCCCTACCAGATCACATTCTTCGCATATCGCCTTCCGCAATTAGTGGAAGAATAAATGGTACAGGACCAAGGTTCATGAGGTGAAATCGGTGGTGAATTCCCTTACTACCCAGATTCGAAATCTCATGAAACAATGGCGGACTGCACACTGGCATGAAAAGCTCCGAACAATCCATGGCGACCACCGTAAATTTTGGAAATTACTCAGGACGAGCACAAGGAAGAGAAGCTCTACATTACTAAACGAAGGAGACACACTATTCACAGATAACTAACAAGCAAACAAATTCGCTGATCACTACAGTGCCATTATAGCCCGTCAAACAATCAGAAGAAGTAGGAAATAATTATATGTCTGTATCTCCGAAGCAGCTGAAGGCGATACTCCGTCGCTCGCGAACGAATAAAGCCCCAGGCCACGACGGAATACAAACTGTACTCCTAAAACAAATACCAAGAAGAGGCATAGCTCACCTGACGAACCTCTACAACTCCTGTCTCAGAATAAAATACTTTCCTGAGGCATGGAAAAGAGGTATCCCCTTTCCGCTAGTGAAGCCCGCAAGAAATGGCCAGTCGACTACCGGCCTGTTACCTAACTTCCGCACATGGGCAAAATTTTTGAGCAAATTATTCTTAATTATCTCAAAACCTACTGCTCGGAAATAGCATTAATCCCACCGGCTTCCAGGCCGGACTGTGCGGACGACCATCTGGCGAAGCTACATGCGGAATTAAGCCAGAACACAGTTAAGAACGAGGCAATCGCTTTGATATCCATAGACTTCACGGAGGCGTCAGTGTACCATAGCCTTCTATTTAAGACACTGCAGGACAACGAGTTCCCGAGCGGGTCTATAATATCATAAGGTCCTTTCTGACACAAAGTTCAAAAATGGTAGGAGTCGGCGAAGAGCTGTCCAACCCCTTTCCACTTACGTGTGGTGTACCTCAAGGGTCTTTGCTATCACCGTTATTATTCACAGTTTGTATGACGGAAATTGTTGGTGCCAAATACAAAAAAGCTACTGTGGCGGCCTATGCCGATGACATCGCCATCTACAGTAGCTCATTGAATGCAGAGAGAGCTTTACGGCAGGGGGAAGTGGCCAGTGAGGAAATAACTGAAAAACTGGACGGATTGAATGTTACAGTTAATCCCAAGAAGACCGAATGTATTATTCTCTCCTTCCAAAGGAATAAGCGCCCTTCACCTAAGGTTTATAGAGTAGCAGGCAAAGTAAACAATCCTGCGAATAGGATAACGTAACCAAATTTTACAGGTTTAATCACCTTTTAACCTCACCAAACTTATCACACCGCCTCAAAGTAATGATCTATATAAAAGTCTAGCAGTTATTAGACCAGCACTCCGTTATGGGGTGCATATGTTGAATAAAATTGCCAACAACTTCAAAAAGGCTCCAACAATTTCAAAACCGTATACTGAGGCATATAGTAAGGCACACTTCTCTACAAAGGACGAAATCAGACATAATACACGAGACCCTCGGACTTCCGACGTTAACGGACTTCATCTCACGGAGGCATATTAAAGTCTTTGATAGCCTCCAACACTATACGAACCCACTATTCAACGCACTTACACCAACAGGCCGACCTCAGCGCTGGCAAACACATGTATAGACACTCGACATGGACTGAGTAAAGTACTAACTAACTCCAATCAGAAGGAACTAGTGAGCTCCATCACTAGATCCCCCACTCCTATCTAATTAATCTTAAGAAAATTGAATGTACAATCCTCTCTTAAAATGCACCTGGTGCAGTAAAAGAGATACCATGTACCATTACTAATATTAATATGTTATCGTCAAAAATTAATAAAAGCCAAGGGGTAAAGAAAGGAAAAAAAAATATAAAAAATGATAAAGAGAGAGAAGATCGTATGGTGTGACAGAGACAAATAATAAGGAGTATTGATAATAGAGTAATCGCTACGTTAGTTGATAAGTTATAATGCCAGTCCATATTTAATATTCAATTGAATTATTTAATAAGTCCGTATCAGATAATGCCTTTGAATAGTCATTCTATTACGTCACCTTACACAACAAATATAATTTTTATTTACAAGCATTTATATTGAGTGTTGACTGTTCGAATAGATTAGACTTGTTTGTTTGTTTATTTAAAGCCATTTTATGATATTATGGGTAATCGGAGGTGGCTACACTGGGAGCTCTAAATTTGACTTATCCAGGTTTCAATGGGATAGGGATTTTTAACGAGTACTCACATCGTACAGGCTCTGTCCCCCTTTTTAACCTCCCTTCCGAAGGACAGCATAACCAAGGAGTTTTTACTCCCTTTCAAAAAATTCTTTGGCCACAAGCCGGGCTATGAACTCTTGGGCAATCTTGGGCATAGTAACATTAATATGTTAACCGCCAGACCACAGGTAGATTTATTACGTAGATAAACGTCCAAACATCCTAATTTGACTATAATATTTAGAAATTACATAATTTTTTTCAATATTATTTACTTTTAAAAATTTGTATAAGGGATATATGAAACAACGTTCGACTGACAAGTGTTTTGTATTTTACATTATTGTTCTTTTAAAATCTTTAATCAATATTCCTTTACATGATATCTAATTTCGTTTGGCAAAAAAATATAAAGGAGGTCCTAGATTATTAAGGATTTCTGTATACTTAGGTTCCATTTTCGATTTTTTTTTATTATATATTACATTATCCTTTGATAGACATCGTTTTTTAATTAAAAATAAGTTTTTTTTCTTAATTTTAGATGGGAAAATAAGTTATGGGATTTCCCTTGGGTCCAGTGGCCGGTTTTCCATTTTAAATGCTTAGGTCGGCGACCCAATACCCACGTGTTGTCTGCCCCCAGGAGGAGGCCTCGAAGCGCACCTGACGGGAATCCCAATCCTACATTCGATGAATATTTTATATCTGCTTTATTTAGCAGTCAATGGTACTCAAGGACCTCTTTTCTTCTTCCCAGGTCCTTCGAAGGGTCCTGTTGGCAGGATAAATGTTTAAAAAAAAATACCATTTGTTTCGACGCTATCTATCCATTGGGATGCTAGAATTTGTGAAGTACACAAAAAATATTCAAATAACGTTTCATTTTAAAATGCTATAACATTTTGGTCATCAGGCAACCTTCGAGAACATCTATAGCAATAAACCTTATATTTATTTTAAAAAAAAAACATTATAAAGATACAAAAATGTCAAAATTTCATAAGAATTTAAGTTCCATAATAATCTTCATACAAACCTCCCTAAGCCTTTAGACTTAATAAAATTATGATATAATACATTTTTTGACATTTCATATTTCTTTTTTCAACCATTAAATCTTACTAAAAAGACGTTATCATGTATATGTATTTTATATCTGAATCGAAACATCGACTTGAGGGATTACTAGAGCGTAGTAGCCAGCACTGGAAGCAGTGGTAGAGCACTGAGATGCCGAAAATCCTGGTTCAAATCCTGTTGCAGGCAAGATTTTTATTTCGTCTGCTAGCAGTCGGAGATAGGTCATGTGGACTATGTCATCATCTAGGACCCTCCTGGGGCTCACCCAGCCTCTATAAACGATTTAAAAATAGGTAACCAAAATAAGGGGAGAAATCTGGAAGTTGAGCGTGATCTTTGACAAATCACCTCCCTGCAGAACCGTTGTCCATGAAACAGTACTGTCTTTACTATGTACTGAACTCCAGACCCCGGCACGGGTTTTAGTGGTACAGGTTTATATTTATTTTTTATTATTAGAGCTTAGAAAGTCAATGTGGATGAGCGAAGGCAGATATGTGCGATTTATGGTATAAAGCAAATCGTGAAATTATATGAAGAATGGATATGTCGAAAAAATAATAAGAAGGTGTCCTTGACCAGCGCACTGCGCGGCGTTGGTTTGAAAAATTTAGCAGTTGCGATATGACGTTGGAAAGGAAGAAGGGCTACGGGCGAACAGTAATGGATATTGATGAGGTTCTGAAGGAAGTTGTTGAGTCAAATCCGTCCACATGTACTAGCGAACTTGCCAGGGAGTGTGGTGTGTCGAAAGATACAAAGAAACAATAATACAAATATTTGGTTAAAAACGGTCATTTTTTTTTATACACCCCATTATATATATATGGAAAAGAATGAAATAGACAACTATATTAATAAATTTTATTCGTTTTTAAAATTTAGATTTTTTATTTAAATAGATTCACTGTATATTCATTATGACAATAATGACAATTTAGTTATGGTATTCAATTTTGAATTACTAGCAATTTGGTAAACACATAAATCACCTTGGGAAACGTACATAATCTACTACATTTGTGCAAATAAAAATGTCATCTTTATTATTTCATATAAATGATGCTTGCGTAATTATTGTCAATAATTATTAAATGGTATTCCAATAATAGATACGATGACATAGACCTTTTGATTGACAAGGCAATTTCTAATATTAATATCAGAAAAAAATTTACTACTGATATAGAACATAATCGCAAACATGATTGACTGGAGTGAATCGGCTCTCACGTAGCGGAATGCTATCAAACTCGTGTAGCAGATCTAGTTGAGGGGAAGCTACAGTTACAGGTCCCTGCACAAGCAACAGATGGTCCCGCCATTCCTACAACTAAAGATGCACGCAAACGGAATTTACACGGATTCAATGCAATTTTTCTATCTTTATCTTCAGTAAAATCCCTCGTTTAAACAAACTTACTTTATATTCGAAAAAAAATGACATTTAATGGAGGCTAGTAAGATTTTTTATAAATCCAATATTCTAGGATTATTAAAAAATATTTCATCAGATGGATTATTAATTGGAAATTTTGAAGAGACAGAAAAATTCATAAAAGCTATTTGACTGATAATTTTCGATAGATAATTAATTTTTGCCTAAAAATTACTTTGTCTAATGCAAGTAATTTTATTAAGTACACTTAATTATTATTCAAAAATGACGTTTAGAGACTAGTTATTCTATTTAAGTTCACTATTCTGCAGTTTTATGTAATTGCTCATAGAATGCATAAATCATTGTAAATACTTAAATATTTAAAAAAATAAAATATGAATAATTTACTTAAAACATTTACAAAAAATTTGAATTACGAAATGATGTTACAATTGCAAATATAAATAGCTTGTGTATAATTGTAAATCCAAAAAATAATATTTTGTGATATCCCTTCTTTAATTTAAATCAAAGATAATATCTTCTTCTTCTTTAACTTTCTCTTCTGTGCCTTTCAGCGTAGAGTCTTTGATCCAACCCAAGATCTTTATCTCTCTCTGTACCTCGCAAGAGTTGTCATCTCTTGCAGCGTCATTCCTCTTGCTTGACCCAACCTGGATATATGGCTATTTTGTAAGTAAGCCTCTAGGTCTACTACCTGCCGATCTCCCCTCCATAAATTTTCGTGGGTATCTTTCTGGTCTCTTTCTGGCTGAGCGTAAGTGCCCATACCATCTCAGCTGTCTCTTTTCCTGGGTCTCTTTCATCGCGGGGATATTTAATTCTTTCATTTAGGATTTTATCCCGGCGCGTTTTTGAAGCAACTCTGCGTAAGTACTTCATCTCTGCAGCAGTTATTCGGCTCCATTTTTTATCTAGGGGGCCCAACTCTCTGCCCCATATAGCAAAACTGGCATGTATACGGCCTTTAAAATGTGGAACTTAATATATACTAATAAGTGGAGTAATATATACTATTCGCTTTGGATATCCTTTGGGATACTTCTTGTTATAATGTCCCATTTCTGCAGATCACAGTTCCTAGGTAGGAGAATATTAATTCAAGCTCCTTATTATTGCAGCTCAGTTGGATTTTTCTGGTTCTCGTCCCACTTGTAGGATCTTGCTTTTCACCATTGGTATCCATGCCCTTCCTACCGAGTTCTTCTTCCCATTCTGCTAGGTCTTGTTGGAGGCTATGCGTAGAATCAGCAATTAACACGATGACATCAGCATATACCATTGCCTGCGCTAGAAAATATAATTCAGCTTATAACAAATTGATAAAAGAATTGAAAATACTTTAAATAATATTTTCTACTAAAAAAGTTTAACGAAAGTATCAGTATAACTATATAATATAATATTCAAAAAGCTTGTAGTTATTTTTAGTACCTTTTAAAAAAAGATGGATATACTACTATCATTCCATGACTATTTCCATATAATTCAAACTAGTTAAACCTTATAATAACTTTCACAAGATATATTTAGTAGATTATGGAATGTAAAATTATTTTTACTATTAATTTAGTTAAATTATCTTCGTTGGGTTCATTCCACTATTTTAGTATTATATTTTCATTTCTTTTCTTATCCTACACTTTTCTGCCTGCATAATCGCGATTTTTTTTTTCCGACTGCACTGTTGGTATTTTTTCGTTGTTTTCTTTAGCCTTGGTGGTGACTTACATGTTAGTGTGAAGCGTCGGCACATAATAAGTTGTGTATTAGTGTATTCTTTTATTGATTATACCCCACATCATTATCTGTAATTCTCTGGCCATCTACGATCATGGAGTTTCTGATCAAAAAACTACAATCAAAACATCGAAATGAGAAAAGATAAATTCTTTGAAAATACAAATGTAAATAAAGAAAATGTCAACAAACAGCCTAAATAGCTTTTAGTTAAATAGCTAAGCCCTAATTATTTGAAATAATAAATATATTACAAATAAACAAATACATTAGATAATGTATTAAAAATGCAATTAAGATAAATACAAAATCAAATATCGGAGATTAAAGTAAATAACCTACTTGCCTGTGGAATTATCGAATCTAATTTTCAATTTAATTAGTATTGTTGTTTCATCAGCCGATTCCATATCGATTCAATGTGGCTATAACAAGATACAAACATACCGTCAATATATTCATCACTTGGACCATTTAATTAAAATTTGGAAGTAAGTAATTAATTGATAAAATGACCAAAAAAAAATGTTAAATTAAAAAGTAAAATTATTTATCGATTTACAAATTAAGATCATTTTCAGCTTAATAAATGATTATATTAAAAAAAAAATATTAAATTAAGATATGCAACATTTTAAGAATATTTTTATTTACTCTTTTACTAACATAATTATTGTATACAATATGCTACTTAAGCTGATAACTCGCAGGTGTTATCAGCTTTTTAAAAAAATCACTTGCAGACCATTCAAACATTCAAATTTTTCAATCGAAATTCCTTCGTTGTATTACATATTGTCACTTAATAAATCTGTACAAAAAGATCTCAACATTCCAAACGCGATGGACTCGATCAAGAAAAACAATACATGACTAACTTGATGGACACCCAAGCTTACCAGTACAAACATTACTGACCGAAACATTACAGAATCCGACAAGGAGACAGAAACGTCTCCGGAGCAAGGATCTGCTACAGTGAGATGAACCACGCTAGGAGTGCCTTCAATGGGAGGTTTCTCCATACACACTCCACGTGAATCCCATGGGGAGGTTTTCAAAAGGAGATCGTATATACAATATATGGCTTTTGTATAATTTCTTAAATAAATATTTTTATTAGTAGTATTTTTCACATTTTTAAGTATATCATATTCATTCCCTAGTATTTAGCATTCTACACAAGCTAAAATTAAAAATATATTTTCAAGGAAATATTAAGCTTTCTTATAAAATTTTCATTATTCTTATTCTATGTGCAGAGAATTTTATGTTAAAATGTAGTCTTCGCATTCACTGAAATTACGAAAGGTAAAACTATTAATTAAATATTTTTATTTTTTAAAGAGAAAAGATAGGCCCTCGACCGGGATTTGAACCCTGAACCTTTGTCTCACCGTGACATCGCTCTGCCAATTGAGCTATCCAAGGCACTTCCCGGTCGAGGACAAACCTTCTATCCTTTAGATCCTAAAGCCCCAGTGTGCTCCCGCCATTTTTGCGATGAATACACTAGAACGAAGTTCTTTGAACATTAATTTTAATTTAGGATCTTATTGACTTTCGTCATATTATTATTTATAATTTTTTATAATTATTGGTCATTTTTTATGAGTTATTGTATATTTTTATTTTTTAAAGAGAAAAGATAGGCCCTCGACCGGGATTTGAACCCGGAACCTTTGTCTCACCGTGACATCGCTCTGCCAATTGAGCTATCCTATTGCTATCCTAAAGCCCCAGTGTGCTCCCGCCATTTTTGCGATGAATACACTAGAACGAAGTTCTTTGAACATTAATGGGGCTTTAGGATCTAAAGGAGAGAAGGTTTGTCCTTGACCTGGAAGTGCCTTGGATAGCTCAATTGGCAGAGCGATGTCACGGTGAGACAAAGGTTCCGGGTTCAAATCCCGGTCGAGGGCCTATCTTTTCTCTTTAAAAAATAAAAATATTTATAAATCATAATAAATGACCAATAATTATAAAAAATTATAAATAATAATATGACGAAAGTCAATAAGATCCTAAATTAAAATTAATGTTCAAAGAACTTCGTTCTACTGTATTCATCGCAAAAATGGCGGGAGCACACTGGGGCTTTAGGATCTAAAGGAGAGAAGGTTTGTCCTTGACCTGGAAGTGCCTTGGATAGCTCAATTGGCAGAGCGATGTCACGGTGAGACAAAGGTTCCGGGTTCAAATCCCGGTCGAGGGCCTATCTTTTCTCTTTAAAAAATAAAAATATTTATAACTCATAAAAAATGACCAATAATTATAAAAAATTATAAATAATAATATGACGTAAGTCAATAAGATCCTAAATTAAAATTAATGTTCAAAGAACTTCGTTCTAGTGTATTCATCGCAAAAATGGCGGGAGCACACTGGGGCTTTAGGATCTAAAGGAGAGAAGGTTTGTCCTTGACCTGGAAGTGCCTTGGATAGCTCAATTGGCAGAGCGATGTCACGGTGAGACAAAGGTTCCGGGTTCAAATCCCGGTCGAGGGCCTATCTTTTCTCTTTAAAAAATAAAAATATTTATAACTCATAAAAAATGACCAATAATTATAAAAAATTATAAATAATAATATGACGAAAGTCAATAAGATCCTAAATTAAAATTAATGTTCAAAGAACTTCGTTCTAGTGTATTCATCGCAAAAATGGCGGGAGCACACTGGGGCTTTAGGATCTAAAGGAGAGAAGGTTTGTCCTCGACCGGGAAGTGCCTTGGATAGCTCAATTGGCAGAGCGATGTCACGGTGAGACAAAGGTTCCGGGTTCAAATCCCGGTCGAGGGCCTATCTTTTCTCTTTAAAAAATAAAAATATTTATAACTCATAAAAAATGACCAATAATTATAAAAAATTATAAATAATAATATGACGTAAGTCAATAAGATCCTAAATTAAAATTAATGTTCAAAGAACTTCGTTCTAGTGTATTCATCGCAAAAATGGCGGGAGCACACTGGGGCTTTAGGATCTAAAGGAGAGAAGGTTTGTCCTCGACCGAGAAGTGCCTTGGATAGCTCAATTGGCAGAGCGATGTCACGGTGAGACAAAGGTTCCGGGTTCAAATCCCGGTCGAGGGCCTATCTTTTGTCTTTAAAAAATAAAAACATTTATAACTCATAAAAAATGACCAATAATTATAAAAAAATATTAATTAAATAATTTTAATAAAAATTGGTTTAATCAATGGGCTTATGCTGGTATTCTTTCTGGTATGAAATCGTCAAAGGAGATATGCTGTATAGGTTTCCCGATGTAAGTTAATAAAGATTAAAGTAAAGAGAGGAAATTTAAAATGATTATTTTATTCCCAGTATAAAGTTAAACCTAAAATTTAGTACGCAGTAGAGAATATATTAATAAAAGTGTATTTGTTAGTTATATTAGTTCTACTGATATTTTCCCTCTAAAACTAGACAGACTATTTCACCGTGGGTCAAAGGTCAATGAAGAAGGTCGAAAGTGCATTTATATGTACTTCATATAACCAACAAAGCTGGATAGATCAGTGTGAAGAATTACTGAGCCACTGAGCTTAGAGTATCAGTTTTCGAAACCGACGGTGGCATATAAATTATCTATTCTGTTAACCTCTGTGAAATGACCCAATGGTCATACCTTCCTGGGGCTCACCCAGCCGTATAAAATTGGTAACCTTACTAAGGGGAAAAATCTTCTGGTTGAAGACCAAATAACTATTTTTCTTAAACATAGAAAAAACAGTCTGAAAAGTCGTCTAATAATTGTGCTATTGATACTACGATGGCAATTCAGAAAATAAGGAAAGTTTCCACCTGATGCAGCAAGGCGCGCGTCAATAGTGTATACATTGATGTGCTCGTGCTCGGCACCTCAGTCAGCGACCAGCTGCGACGACGGGAACATCTCCGTGCTACTCCTTTTTTATATTCAAATTTGAGGTGTGTGCAGCAATCCAAAATCCCGCCAGTTGTGAGGTGCAGTCTGTGATTCGTTTTTTGTTGGCAAAAAACTTAAAACCAATAGAAATTCATTGGGAACTGTTTGAAGAGTGAAAATTGTCATCCAAAATTTTACTTTTGCATGACAATGCCCGACCTCACATGGAAAACCGTACGAAAGAACTCCTGAAGTCGTTCAACTGGGAAGTTTTTCCCTACAGTCCTCATCTTGCTCCAAGAGATTTTCACTTGTTACCGAAAATAAAGACCTGCCCAGCAACAGAGCGGTTTGACGACGATGAGGAGCTCCAGGTACGCGTCACTAAGTGACCTAGATCACAGGCGGCAGAAATCAATCAATCAATCACAGCAATTTCAAACCTTGTCCACAGATTTTATATATAATAGTTGAATGGCTAGTTTTATGAAATGATCGGAAGTACAACTAATCTAAGTATTGTTGAACTAAACGATGAAAATAATGCTTGAATGAAAATAAACATAGGTCAATACAATTGCAAAGATATAAATAATTATTTTTTCTAGCAAATTATTGGTATTTTATATTGAGCTTGTTCAACCCATCATATTGTTTTGATTAATAAATAATTTACTTGAAAATTTATAAAATTATTGATCGGCGTGTCAATATATTTGAAAACCAGTCCAATTATAACAATGCAAATTTACAAATTTTAAATTAAAATAATTCAGACTATAATGAATCTATAAAATCAAAAAATAATACAGTTGTTCCAAAGTCCTGAGTTTTTAGTTTTTCCTATTTAATTTTTTTTAATAATTCTATTTGTTTTACCCAGGTACAGAACCACTCCAAGTTCAGTTAAAAAGTTGTAGGACACGTAGGAGCTTTCTGCAGCTCCCTTTTTTCAACTCATTTGAATGTGGGGATATTCTTTTTCACCTCAGCAGTGTTGACTATATTTATTTAACTTAATACTGTACACTGTGGTATCGTTTTAATCCTCATTTTGTAATATATTTATTTTAATCACCAGTAGACAAATTCATTTCTTAATCGGTAAATAAGGTAGAACTTACTTCAGTTTACTATAAATTAACAGGATAAGGTCCTGAGGCGATGCTTTGGAACAAAATAAAACCCTCCAGTCTAGAAACAAAATTTAAAAATTCGCCTCGACTGTTTAAGAAATGCATGAAATGCAGGAAGCTACGTATGTTCTGTTTCGGGTCAGAACTTTCTTTATTATTCAGTTGATGAGACTTCCCTTACTAGCTCTTTATAGCCAATAGTTTCTGTACTATTTACTCGGCACTGCTAACTTCCTTTAGCCCTACAGCTGTCATGATCTTCAACGGATAGGCAGTCTTGTTAGTTCACGTTATGCTCTCTTTTTAATTGTGCTCTTAGAAGAAACTACACCGGATTACCTGGAATTATTGATCAACTCCCTTTAACTCGTTCGCTTCTATTTCTCAAGGCTATTTTGTTTTTTATTCTAGATCAGAAGTTTCCAAACTATTTGGGGCCCGAGACCTCTTATCCGAAATGAGTTCGTAACACCGACCCCTATTTCCTTGTATATTAAACTTATTTTTATAATTATCAAATTTGGTCTTGACTTAAAAATGATTCCCGTTTTACAAGTGTTAAATAGCATTAAAAAGCAAGTCCAAGTGTGCCTGAAATTTAATCTTTAAAGTGCGGGAAACTCTTTTCCGATGTGGTCCAGAGAGAGACTTCGCGCTCTGACCACTTACCATCAGTATGGACTGAATACTTTTCACACGTACCAGCTATATTGGTTAATTAAGTTCAAGCGCAAAGAATAAATTATGAAATAATTAATAATATCATTTGTAACAGATTTTATAATATGAGAACTTTATTTTCTGGCATCAATCATGTGCTTTATATTGAAATCAGTAAAATTTATATTATTACATCATAAAAAATCTCCAGAAAAAATCTGGAGTATCTTTGTAGCTATTTAGGATCTGGGGTGATTATGGAAAATACATCAATAATATCTTTCATGAAATTTAAGCTAATTTAACTCTTTAATATTTAGAATTTTAATTCTTTCTATAATCCTAATTGCTAAATAGTCTTTCTCTATTGCCGTAGCTAAGTTATACTTATATGTTTTTCCCACATAAAGTTATACATAATATTTTAATCACAATTATATGCAACTATTACATGAAAAGCGGCGTAAAAATTGGATTCGCAAGTATGCTTCCATAATCCCTGTTATATATAACGTAATATATGCGTGTATATATATATATATATATATATATATATATATATATATATATATATATATATATATGCTAACATAGTACCCACCACTTGTTTTCACCGGACACATACTATATATGCGTCAATAGACTTTAAGGGTTAGGATTGTACTTACCTAAATTATTTTAATCAACTGTTATTCTCCAACTGGTCAATAACGAACTTAAAAGCTTGCTCAAGACTGATGATGTTTGTAATGATAGATGATAAGTATAGGCCTACTTATGCATCACTAAAATAAAAAAATTTAAGTCTAAGCATATGATAAAACTAGATATAAAAAAAATATCAACTCATCATTCCATATCTTAAAAGTTTCAAATATCAACCGTTTTGGCGCAAGGGTGTCAAATTTTAGATTCTGACGACCCACGAGAGTTCGACAGTGACCGATTTTTAACTCCTTTTCTAGATTATGTCCTGTCCATTTAATTAATCCTATGTATATACAAACGAAGAAGTAGTCGTATACTTTGTCTCTACTGTAGAATGATTTCTTTTCTCTTCTTAGAGAGGGAGAAGGAGTGAAATAAAAGAAAAATAACCCGATCCTGTGGAATGCGGAGGGGTGGGGAGGGAACAGAGCCTCAATGACCCCGAAATATGTAATAAGAACCGTTAACATCAATAAAGCTATTGAAGCGGAAATCTCACTTCGTCATAAAGATCAAAGTGTTCAGGCAGTTATTGAATTCCGGGTCGATGTTGCCCCAAGTCTTTTGTTATAGAGTCTTTTCAGTTTTTTAGTTCCTTAGCAGGTTTATTGTCTGCATCATTATTATAGCGATGTGGCTAGGAAGAAAAGGATTTTCCGTTTCCTTTATATGCTCTACATCAATATTTCTTTCTTTATATATTAATATAAAAAAATGATAAAAGGGCAAACTTCATTTAGTCTATTAAATAAATAATGAATTACACAACAAAAAACTGTACAATTGCAACCTTTGCCATTTGTGACCGACTATAGTTACCATGTTGGCAAACAAATCTGGTAAAAGTACTGCTTCCAAGCCAACGTTTGTGCAATAATGCAATCAATTACTTGTTTTTTCCCTATTAAGGGTATCATCTTCTAGAGGCTGGCTGAACCCCAGGAAGATCTCCAGATCCTACAAAACCAATTAGTATGATAATTAAAATATGCCTTATCTGCCGTTCCCAATATATGAACCTATACATCACTAACCCTCCACCATAAATACTGGCTACTCTATTCCTTTAGTTACGAAGTTTTTATATTTAATTGGTTTAAATTGGTTATCTTCTATTATTGAATTTTATCCGAGTCAAAAACTGATTATTAGAACCACCATTTTTGAAGTTTAAGAATATGGGATTCCTCTTGTCTTGTATATGATTCTATACAAATTTTTATATAGTCACACGATATTTACCCGTACTGTACAGATATTGGGATACGCCGATGACCTGGATATCGTTGCCAGGACCCGATCGGTATTGATAGAAGCCTTTGGGAAACTTATGGACGATGCTTCAGCCATGGGGTTGACCATAAACGAGGGGAAAACAAAATATGTACACACAGGGACTGGTGGCGAAGAGACACTAATTATAATCCCTTACACACTCCAAAGGGTGAACGAGTTCGCGTATTTGGGATCCTCCAATAAACGATGTCTCTGGTGAGATGAGAAAAAGGATAGTGGCGGCAGATAGGGCATATTTTGCCTTACTGAAAACTCTTCGCAGCAGATCCCTTACCAGGGGCACTAAACTGGTCATGTACAAGGCTCTTATACGCCCTTTTCTTACCTATGCTTCCCAAACCTGGACTATCTCATGAAATAATGAAAATAGTCTTAATTTTTGAAAGAAAAATATTACGGCGTATAGTTGGCCCAGTAAGAGATGGAGATGGATGGAGGATTAGGAGGTACACCTACCTGTAGCTACCTTCTCAATTCCCAATAATCTTTTGAGGTGTCTGAAAAGAAGTTCGCCTCGAGCTCTTCTAAGTCGAATTTGTTATTTAAGCGTTAGATGTCTATATTTGTTTGTTTGTTTGTTCACGAACCCGCGATCTTGGGTTTAGTAGTTTGTTACGCTAACCACTAGACCACATGTGACCTTAAAAGAGATGCCAACAGCACGCGGTTTTCCCAGGCGGTCACCCATCCAAGTACTAACCACGCCCGACGTTGCTTAACTGCGGTGATCGGACGAGAACCGGTGTGTTCAACGTGGTATGGCCGTTGGCGTCTATATTTGATACTTTTATCTAGCATATATATTATTTATTTGTTATATTATTTTTTTAAAAAAACTATACCACTACAGCTCATGAAGGGTTTTGGATTCAGCAGGGGTAAAACTGTACTGTTTCTTGGACAACGGTTGAGCAGGGAGTTGATTTGTCCTATATCAGGCTCAACCGCTAGATTCCCCCCCCTATTTATTTACTTATAGAGGCTGGGTAAGCCCTGCAAAGGTCCTAGATCTCTATTGGTCCATCGCCGGTTAAATAAAATCTACCATAGGCCAGATTTGAGCACAGGAAGTTCGTCACGACAACTCAGCACTCTACCACGGAGCCACTTCGCTCCTCTATTATTTTAATGCAGTAGTAAATTTCATAATTAAATTGAAAATAATATTTAATTATGCTTCATAATTTAAAATTTGGCACTGAGTTACATGATTTAATATTTTAAAAAATTACTTTTAGGGTTTCATATTTTTATCTAATGTTCATAGTGGCTAACAAAAATAGAGAAACTTTAGACAACTACTTTTTTTTTTTTTTTACTTTTAAGCAGAATTGAGTAAACGCCCGCATGTGCCCACAATACCAGATTTTCCCGGGCTAAGTTTCGACACGGATGGAAACTCCACGGAAGAAGTTGTCCGGTGTTCGTTCTCCCCTCCCAGTTCTCTTACCCTCCTCGGGAACAAGTAGAAAAGTCAATGGACTTCTATCTTTGTTTCCGCAGTAGTGGCCCAAGAACCGTTTGTTAGGACCCGCATTTAATCCCAAGACTTGGAGAGAAACAGGAGGAGTTTTTGTAGCGTAGAATGGATATAAGACGACTGAATAATTCCGAATTCTAATGTTACAATGTGGTTTTGTAGAATCGGTCCGATTCCCTGAAATATTCTCCCTTTGATGATTCAGAAACGAATTTCCCAGTCCAGTAAATCTATTGATGTTCCTTCCCCGATATTACTCTTCTATCAGTTCTCAAACTGTGGGGTGGAGATACTTCGCTTATGTAACTACACATCTCTTCGAAAAACCACCGTTCAATAAACTTTCCATTCTCCTCTTTTCATGTCATTGGTTATCTGCTCTGTCGATTGGATGAGCACGGTTGTAGCGGAAATGATTGCGTGTCCTACATTTGGTTCTCGTCCAATCTTACTAATGCTCTTGTCACTGCTGATCCGTCACAAAATAGTAGTCATTATTGAATAATTTATACAGTCAAAAAAAGAAGAAATATTAGCGATAAATATTTTACAATTATAACTGATTTAATATTGGTTGTAACACTAAAACCCATGAAGGGCATTAGATTCTGTAAACGGCTTGAACAGCTTTAATTACAGCTCAAGCCTACGTGCATTTGACAGAGATCACACTCAATTTCATTCATTTTTATTTTTAGGATTCTTAATTAAGACTAGCGACATTAATTAGCTAATCCAAGAAGGATCTCCAGAATTTTAAAAGAAGGAAAATAACTTTAATTAAAAATTAAAACTGTGGGAATGTCTCCCAGTATAACTGAACTTCCTGAACAAGAAACGACTTTTTGATAAAGGAAGTGCGATCTAGCCTAGAAAACGCACAACTCAATCGATCCTGGGCAAGCCCAAAGAGTGCTTCCAGATCCCACAGAGTCGATATATGCCTGGTAAAGGAATAAATAATTTATCGTCCACGGCCGGTCTCAAACTATGGACTAAGAGATCAATAAAACCGATACTTTCGTGCTAATCCTTGTTTTTTTGTTAAAGCATGTGATCTTATTTAAGTAACTCAATGTATATGTATGAGATGTTAAATTCGTTTGTTTGTAGTTTTTATTTCTCATATAATTTGCTACAATTCACAAAAATTGTATACTCTACCAAATAGATCAGTATTAAACTTAAAAACAATTACCATTGGACAAATTTAAATCTATTCATACAGAATCATAATATACAAGGAAAGAAAAAATATGTATAAAAAACTTTCAACATAATGAGATGTTATATTGAAAGTGGCAAATATTAGGAAAATTTTACGTTTTTCACACTCGACTAAAAGCGTTTTTTTTTTTAAACTATACACCTTTAAAATTTAATTATGAAATAATAACAATTAAAATTATTTCTGTGAATAAACGTTTTTATTTAGAACCAAATGTACTCACTTACAACTTAAAAAACAGTCAATATAATAATGAAGAATATCTATAAAGTGATTAATAGATCACTAAAGTGTGGCTCTTTTTTATCCTTGAATATATGGGTACGTACTGAGGTGCCTCAATTCCTAATTGAATATTTTAACTGCTTCAATTTAAAAAAAAGACATTCTTTCGGCTTACTAGTTATTTTAAGATGTTACGATACGACTAAGATTATAACATGATATTTTCTTCGTTTGAATCATTTATTATCAAAGCAGGTTTACTGTTTGGACATAATTATTGTTTGTTTTTATAACAATAGCCGTTTCAAAATTAAATGAGCCGTTCCTGGTATGAACAACGAAAGAAAAAAATCTCCATTACTAATTGTGAGAGGAACAGCTCCGCTTACATCCATCTTAATTTACATATTTACAAGTAGAATTATGTAGATAAGCCTTTTCCTCTTGTCTCCGGTTTCATCGAGGCTGTTTATTCAATAACGGCTTTCTAAGATGTTTCGGGTTTTTCATACTCACTTCGTTACGGGAAAATAAAATTTGTTTGTCATCTCAAAATCATTTCACTTTCTTGTAAAAGTTTTGGATTAGGGTCAGCCTTGTTTGTCTCTGTTTTTTTCAATATAATTGGTTGCTCAGTTTCTTTATTCATAGTCTTCTTTTGTATATTTTACTGTATAACGTTTGTAGAGATTTGTTTAGTAAAAAAAAAAAATATCGCATCCCTTATTTTATAAATATAACATAATTCATTCTAAATGGATATTGATTTTTTAGAAAAAAATTGAATGTGTTTAAATATTTTTTTTCGTTTCGTTTTTAACTACTGCTTATAGCTTTGTTAAATTATTATTATTCTTACTTAATATATTTTATTTATTTATTAGGTAATGCATCATTATATTTTGATTCTAATTTAGTTTATATTCTTTTCGTGTACTTGTGCAAACATTGTAACATTCTTATAATGTAGCTCTTTGGCCAGAAATATGTACAATTAATTTTGACACATCTGCTATTCTTTAGGGACCTGGTCCCAGAATACCATTTTTTTTCCTAATATATATTGTTTTTAGAGGAAGAAAATGGTCCGAGTGTAATCTATGTTATTTTACGTAAAGGCACAAAGTCTGATATTTCACTTACCGTAATGTTTTTCAAAAAGGTTCAGGAAAAAGCAATGAAAATAAAATTAATATTATTGTTATATAGCTCCTTGAAAAGAACTACATAATTGAAAATTTGTCATTTTTTAGTAAAGCCTTCAGTAGCAATTGTAGTTTCCCCTATTAAGAGTATCAACCTTCTAGAGACTGGGTTGGATTCACCCCAAAAGTGTTGAATTTCATATTTAGTCATCATTAGTTTTTCGTGTGATGTTTTTCTAAAGGGTCGAGGAATAAATATGCAATTAAAAATTATTATATCACCAAGTTGCGTTGAAATTTGCAAAATTTTTCAAAAAAAATATTACAGTAACGATTTATCTGCTTTAGTAAAATTTATCAGAAAGGTTCTGGAAAATTATTTTAAAAAATACTAATTAGTTCACTATTGAAATAACACTGCGACTAAATATCTACTTTTTTATTCAAAGCATCACCTCTCTAATTAAGAATCCTTTTCAATTAAATAGAAATACAAAAGTCATTGAACTTTTTGATATAATTATAATTTATATAATTCAATATGATTTTAATTTAAGGTGATAAAATATTTATACAATTTTAAAATTTTTATTTTAAAATTGTTTAATTATTACTAGAAGTTACTTCTAAGTTTATTTGCTACTGTTTCTGTTGCTTTATTTAACTCTATATCTTATTAAATAAACAAGTATTGTTTTTCTAAAGAATCCAGGAATAATTAAAGGATTTTAAATTGCTAATATACCGAAGTTTCGTTTAAATTAGCGAAAATAATTAAATCAGTAACGATTCATCTAATTCCTATCACTATTTATCTAATCCTTTAATCTTAATGATAAGATTCTTAAAACTTATTTTAATGAATAATAATTATTTGGTTACGGTAAAAATAACTCTGCAACTATTTTTTTTTTTATCCAAAACATCAATCGTCTGATTTAGAATCATTTGTTATTGAATAGATATGCAAGACTCATTGGTCTAAGATTTTATTATTTGATATTATCAAAATTTATATAATTCAAAAATATATTACTTTTGGTCAAAACCTCATAATAAACAATTGTATACATATATCAAATGTTTATGTCCTCTTCATAATTGGATAGTAATTTTATAAATATGTTTCAGCAATGACATACATTGTAGGGTTTAAACAAATTATAAAAGTAAACAAATAAAATAAAATAAAGCTGTAAATTATAAAGAAATACAATATTGGACTGGGCAGACCGATAAGGGTTACTCTCTGTTATCGTATTTTCCACTTAATGAAACAATTAAACGTTGAGTACAAACTCTGTCCTCTAATGCCTAGCAGATGCCGCCTTTCTCACACAATTAATGTCTTGGATCGAGCTAACTCCAACTACCTAATCTACTTTGTATATTATACTTATATCGTATGTTATATATTTAAAGTATTATGTAAAAAAAAAAACTCGATATCAGAAAAAAAATCTTAGATCATTTGATAGGGGATGAATAATAGCACCAATGTCTTTTTGATTTATTGTACAACATTAATTCTTCCACCACTTCTGTGGGCCTCGTAGGCAAGTACGATCAAAAACCTCATTTAAGGATCATATTTTCTTTAAATATATCTTAGAAAATATCCAATATATCAAAAAGGAGCAAACGTTAAAATTAAAGAGGTCTACATTTCAATTAATACAATTTTGGTGTTGGTTTGGTTAAGCAGAAATAACGGGACTTGAAGAGGTAAGTTGGAAACTAGTGAGTTTGAGTGGAAATAAATATTTACATAGAAAGGATTGTAATGGGGCTCGGGCCAAATTAGCAACTAAATTGGACGTTAACATCATTATTTATGAAATTATTCATTACAAAATAAGGAGAATTGAATTATGATTTTATAAATTCAATAAAAGATGAATTCCGATGGTTTAGTCGAGTCCCAAAGTTGTACTCGGTTAGTCCAACAGGTCATATAATATTCATGTATATGGGTGCTTCTTAATTAATTAGTAGCTGACGGCGATTGACTTGTTTACATTTAAGAACACTGCAACTGCGAAAAATTAAAAATAAGAATGTCATTGGAGTCGTATACAATGGAATTCCTAAACAAGAAAAACCCCACCATAAAACCTGGCTTCAAAAATCGCTGCTCTGCTGTTAGCTGGGTTTTGGCTCGAATAAAAAAAAACTAAATTAAATGTGAGACCATAACCATGGTCACATATCTATTTGCAGGAATTTAATTGTCATTTTTGGATGACAATTTTGGAGTAGCCTAAAACAGCGGGCAGTTTCTTGTCCTTTTAGTCTATTATGAAGATTCCGAGTTATGAGTTAGTCAAGATCTAGACGTAAGTATCGGATCTCTTCTAAGTGGTATATTATTAAATAATAATTGTTTTGTGAACACGGTCATCCTTTTTTCTCATCGTTCTGATCTATCTTATTGAAACAAAGGCAGAACCCTCTATTATGTGCCTGGGTCAACAACTAGTTCAAAAAGGGACTACTACTTTTACAAAACAGCTACGTTCAAGAACATGTGATCCATATATTTCAGCATGAATCATGTTACTATACAGTAGAACACCTCGGCAGGTTGCTAGCAATGTAAGGAGGAAGGCAGCATTAACCCAAATGAATTACCACCAAGTAGTCAATAATTATCTTTATATTTCTGTAATTATCAATACAGTGTAAAATTATATAACGCCTCTTATTTTCATTACAATATTTTCCACTAATAAACAGTCCACAAAGTCAGAGCGGAAATGTCCCATATGGGTCCCATGCATGGGTGGCAGTTTCACTGAAGAATACTTCTGGACAGGAAGCATTGGTTTACGACGAAGAGTAAATGTGAGAGATATAGGGTAAATTTATATTTACCATTATCCAGGAACGCTGATTCTTGCATTTTGTTAATAAGATATTTATATACAAATTAAAATTCATATTCATTTAATAATATCTGAGGACGTTTGTATAATATCAAATTATAATATACCCCTTGTTGTTGATTTGTTGCTGTCGTTTAGGAGGAATTTTGTGTCCTTCAGTGTGAAAATAAATAAGTTGCTTAGCTGAGAAAGATATAAATAGTGGAGAAGGCTCCTTCAAATCGAGCCATTTAATTAAACCTACCGTTGATATATTCACCTCCCACTCCAAAACCTCACCCCCCCTCCACAACCGCGCCCCCCTCCCAACAACCTCGGCTTTTCCCAGCGCTCTTATTAAAGTCACTTTTTCTCTTTCTCGTCTTCAGTGGCCGGTTTGTGGTGAACTTCATTTGTAACGGTTATACCAGTCCAAGGAAGATCAGAGATTTACGGTCAATTAATTCAAAGGGTAATATATAGAATTAACTCTAAAGAAATTACTTAGGAATTTAATGAATACGTATTAAGTTATATAATAGTAATGATATTGATATACATTTTGACGTTTATAATGGATTTTTATTTCATTTAACGTCCATTTTTATCCTCGCTAATTGGACGATGCTACAGTGAAAGCTCTAGGTTTTCCCTACCCATGATTAATTAGGATAGGGATTGTTAACGAGTATGGCTCGGGAACCCCGTTTAACGTTCTTTCCGAAGGACGGCATAACCAAAGAATCCTAGGGTCGATTAATAAAAAAAAAAATCCTATCCTAATAAATAAAATCCTAGGGTCGCCTGCCGGGCTTCGAACGCGCGAACACGTTTAACGTCGATTTATGCTGCTATGGCTAATCGGAAGATGCTAAGGTGGAAACCCAAACATTTGATATAATTACAAAATGGATCTTAAACGAGTACCTGACACCGCACAGGTCCAAGACCGCCATTTTACTTCTCCAATAAAGGACTATATAACTAAGGATTTACACACCATTAAAAAAATTCTAACGTCAATAGCCGGGCTGCGAACTCGTTACCTTGCACATAGTAGGATGTTATGCTAACCTTTACACTACGTTAGGTGACCCTGTTTCTCGTTGAAGCCCATTATTCGTTTTATGTCTATCTTGTCAAAATCAGTAAATGATTAACTACATCAGACAGAATATGAAAGCGCAATTAAGCAAACATAAAACTATTTTTTTATTACTCCGATAAAGTGGGTAGACACAAACTGATCGCTGCGATTCTGTTTAATAGTGACCAAATATAGCCTCCGAAATAGAGTTATAGTGGAAAAATATTATTTGTATTCAATGTATGTTCCTAATGAATTAATTTTTTAGGAGCTCTCCGTTTTGGGCTACCTTAAAACTTGCTAAAAAAACTATTAAAAAAACAAATTAATTATAAAAGACTCATATTCATGCCTATTACTAGATCTGTTTGGACTTCGGAATAGACCATTGGGTTTCCACTGTAACGTTTATTTTTTATTTTTAGGAAATTTATTTTTAATGAAACTATATTATGACATTTTAGTTTTCCCAAAAAAAAGATATTAACTCTAGTCAACTGTAATTCTTACAATTAATTGATCCTAAAGATATCGTTTTGTCTATAGTGAAGCATATTCTATCAACGGGTATTCAATAAATAAAAACGGTGACAAAAATTACGTATCATTTGGAGAAGTTAAAAATAATAAATTAATAAATATGATCAGGATTACTTACGAATAAAGTTTACTTCGTCCATGATTTCTAAATAAGACATGTTAAATGTTATTATGAAAAACGTAGGCATGGTGCTAATATTGTAAAACTTTGTCTTCTAGCTTCATACAATACATGTCTTGCAAGGCAAATATGCAGTTTTTTGTATCTGTTGATCTAATTAAAAAAATAGCTTTAAGAGAAGAAACTCGATACATGTAAATTTTCCATTAAAAGTTCAGGATAGTTATAAAAAATAACAGTAACTTTGAGTAAAATCATAATAAGCTGTTCTTCTTTAATTTTAAGATCAATAAGTTTTATTACAATTAAATGACAGTCTAGATGTTAGACATTGACTTTAGATTTTTATGAGACAAATTTCCTATTTCTTTATAGCGTTAATTTCCTGTAAAAATGATTTAAACTTGGAGAAATAATATTTGACTAATTTTAATATGATATATTCTCTTTTGAAAATGTTTGGAAGAATAGTTTCCTATTATAGAAGAGAAAAAAAATTAAACTTCACAAAATCTGCTGTCGACAGAAAATTAATTAGTAAATATATTTCCCAGTGATTCTGTTAGATTTAATACTGTTTGATTGCTTTTTGACATCCTTCTGATATGATATATTTTGTTACATTTTTCTATCTCATTCTCTATATTTTTTTCTTTTTTCGGCATATACTATTATATCCTATTATATTATTTTAATTGATAAGACAGCACAATCATTACTATTTTGTAGTACCTGCTATCAAACTGATTTTGTTTTTCACTAATTATATGATGGTGATATTATATATTGTAAACAAATATTTCTCAACTAATTTTAGTATGATTATTAGATTTAATTTCATTCTTCTTCCTTTCTAATTTCTGATCAAATTTTCTTATCAATATAAAGTCTTGTTCATTGTATTTTTTTCTTTTCACTTTTGTCTGTAATACTGCTTTATTTTCTTTGCACTGCTGATAGTTTTGTTCTGTTTTGTTAAAAACTCAGCTCTGATGATGGTATAAAAGTTAAGCGGAATCGAAAATATATAATCTATTGTAATTTATAAAAAATATTTATTCCACTTCCCAACCATTATTATTGTTACTGAAAATAAAATGTCTTCAGATTTAATGCCCATTATGATAATGCTTCTAAAACAAGATATGCTCTTTTTTTTCGTCACCCATTTCATTAAAGTATTCCTTATCCCTTCAAACGTAATAGTGATATATAAAACTTGAACCACGTCTTTATTCCTATTTATATTATATTATTAAATTTATAAGCATCACATCAGCACTATTAATTCAGTTAAAACGAAAAATTCCCCCAACGTGCATATAAAATATGACAATATATCATTATAATTGATGCAAGGTTTAAAAAAGTTAGGGGAAAGAGGGAGAGATTTAGGTATAATTACCCGCTCGTTAGTGAAATATATACCTTCAGCTCCTCCCCGTTTTAATTGTGGAGGGATCAGCATTACTGTTCTAGATATTCACAATTACACCGTAGAAGGGGAATATTTCAGAAGGAATAAAACGCGAGGATTATGGCGGACCAAGGAAGGCAGTTATCGAACTTTTATGGCCCACTAGTAGAAGAAAGCTAGCAGTAAATTTAGCAGAATTTAAGGAATCGCCCACGCGCAGGAGTTCAATTAAATTTTCAAAAAATATAAGTAATCTTATTCCAATACCAATTTTAACCTTGGAGTACTAACTTCTACTTTTAAAGCATCTTGTTTGGACTTTTTCCACTAATTTATTAGAACACACATTTATATTTTATGAAACTGGTTAAATAATTGTTTCACTCTCATGACTTATAATTGTTACTTTAATGAAAAAAATTCTGCAATATCAAAACCATTTTTCAGTATTCAGGATTCATATTAAGCATTTATTCGTTAATGAAGGATACAATTAGGTATAATTGTACCTATTGTAATTGCTGTGGTACAGCCAATAATAATAATAAGTTTTTCTTATTTGGTGTTAATATTGACTGCACCCCCAGACAAATAGTATCCTTCATTAAATCTACCAGTCAACTATTTTCCTCTGTAACATTTATTCGTTAAGTTTATTTTTTCTTCGTAAATTTCCTCCTACCTATAATTTAACAAGGTAAAATCAATAAAGAAGTAAGTTGTATCAGGAAATAAGATAATTTAAATACTTTTGTTTTCTTTTCCTTTACATTACCTAACACAACGCACAATAAACATTTTTTTAAAATTTGAATAAAAACGAGAGAATAAAATTACCCATATTTATGTAGGTTTGCTTCATCCTCATTGTTCCATGGAAAAATAATTTTCCTATTCATAAACAAGACTTTCAAAGCCGTCGATGAAAAATATAATGTAAATGACTCCTTTATTCCAAAGCTTTTAACATTATAGCAAATTAATATTTGAAACTTACCTATTGATGTCTTTAATATGATCACATGAACGCTTGACTTACCTGTAAAACAATTAGATTTCAATTATTAAATTGCTAAAATATCAATATATACATTAATTTGGTTTTTTAAACATTACTAATCTTAAACAAACAATCACGTAATTTTTAAATAATATTATATTAAATTAATTCAAATAAATTAATGTCACATAATTGTAGTATTATATTTTAATATTTTCAATAATGACAGAAGTTCTGTGATGCGAAGATACGCTCAGAAAATGCGTGTATAACGAGGGAACACATCTCCAAAAACGACATATAATTTGATTAATTCATTTTTTTAAATGAATGACATGATGACATAATAATTGTTGAAAAACGGGAAGTACAATGGCTAGGTACCGATGTTCAATGTTCATTCCGTTAAAAAATGACAAATTAAGCAATGATCTATAGTAGTTTTATAGTCAACTTATCTATCGTGAGCAACCTTATCGGTTTGGGGATGTTCAAGGCGAACAATCTTGAAGAAAGTTCTCACTTGTTATGACTTGCCTACTTCCCTGATGTCAACGTACTCCCAACACTGCAGTATGGCATAGTGAAAAATGACGAAGTACTCATGATGAAATTAGAAGCATTAGAGATGTGAATGTACGGATGTATTTTCCGAATGTCATAGGCCAACCACATAACTCAATATTTATTATTATATTTCAGTGCTCTATCAAGGAGCCATTGCGCTCCCTGCTCGATATTATTTTTGTTAATTCACATTTACTTTGTTTGTTTATTTTTGTTGACGGAACATAATGTTTTTTTTAATAGACACGCACTGTTAAGAGCCTTTAAATTCTAATAGAAATTCTTATCAGTATATTTCGAAAGAATGATTTGTTTCTTTATATAACTATATATTGTTGCGCGATATGATATTAGTGTATACTACAGAGACAAGCGTAAAGCTCAGACTTTATTTTTTGCTTTGAATCTCTATTCAAAAAGTAAAAACAAAAAAAAAACCATCGCCGTGATTCCTGTGCTTTCGGGAAACCGGTAATGTGATGATGGAGCGATGCAGTCCAAACGGCCGACCCGGATAAAGAACTTTATATTCCTGGACTGTTTTTTGCCCCTGTTGATTCTCCCCTGAGAGTTGAATGGATCGACAATCCAAGCGGATCAAGATATATCTTCTCCTCTCGAACAAGAGTCCGTATCTAATTACCTTAAGGGCCTCGATAATTTTATCGAAATGGCGACTAGCACCGATGTTTGTTCGAGTTTGTTTACACCAGTTGTCCAGCGTCTGTTTGTTTTCTCCGGAGATCAGTCATTAGTTGATTAAACCTCGCCCTCCCAGAACTGAAACGCAATATGTCTACCTTAATTATATTTATTACCCGGATGTTTACATTTAATGTTTGATGAAAAGTTGTGTGCTTTAGAAATATGTCTAGTCCGCTATGTAACTGGATGTTTGCTGCATTGGTTTGTGGGGAGTGTCCGTTTTTGTTGAATAAAGTAATTGCTTAATTTTGAAGTTTCATTATTGAGAGAGATCAAATAAACAACAAGTCAAATTAACATATTAAATATTAGCTAAGATCAATTAAAAATGTTAAAAAATGTATTTATTGAAACTTACATAATGAAAGATAAATAATATCCCGAGATAACAGCAAGTAGAAAAACTACCCAGTAGTAGTAGTCAAATAAAGTTTAACTTAGAAGGTCACGAGGCCATCCTCTTTTCAGAGGTCTCGGAGTATTATCAGGAATTGAAGAGGTTGCTAGGTCTGAAACTAGTGGGTACTCCAAACAATTAGGGCTTGTTTTGATACTTTCTCTCCGTCCAGCATCATTTCATCCTTTCTGATCTCCTACCCTTTCCTCGTCTGAAAATTTCACCAATCGCTTTGTTCTTGTCATGGGTTATGCTCAGGTAAGTTCCATCACTAAGCATATCCTCCGCAACCCTGAGCTCTCTCATGTACCCATCTGCTTTCTTAAACCGGTTCGGTTTAATTCTTTTATTCTTAAATAAAATGAATTGAAATATTCTTTTCACTTTACCTGAATTAATTCGAGGGAGGTTATTCCAGTTGCTTTGTAATGAGTCTTATTTCGTCTGTTAGCTAATTTCTAGTAAATAAAATTTATTTTGTTGTTAGTTATTATTGCTAGATCGTTTAGACCAGTTTTTGAGACGATAAATCAACCAGTGTTCAATGAGTCGTGCTTCATGTCGACTCAGTATTTCTTTATTCTTTTTTTTTATTCAGATTTTACTCACAACTCTCTTCCTCAGAAATTATGTATAATCGATTGGCCTTTACCATGTTCTGGAACTTCATCCTTTTATATTTAGTTATTCTCTAATTTGGAACTGTAGTAGGAGGTACATTCCTAGGAAGGGAACATATAAGCCTCTTTTCTTCACAATTTTATTTAATACTTTTATTTATTGCGCTTATCTTTTTGGTCTCATTGTTGGCGCGCCAGACTTAATTTATATGATGTTTGGAGTCTTGAATTATTCCATATACTCTTTTTTTATTTATTTATTAATGGTTTTATTTATTTATTTTTTTTTTACATCAAAGCTTATAAGTCGTTCATTTTCTTCTATAGTTCTCAAATCATCAATCTTATTTTTAGCATCAAATGCATTTTTGACATCGAACGGGTTATTATTGCACAGGCTATCTAAGAATGCTTTAAAGAATTTTTCTAGTCTATAAGAAGGTCCCTTAATGTTATTTACAATCGGTCTGAGAGGTCTGTTTTCTTAATGCAACTTAATTAATCCATATATTCTAGGATGCTCCGGGGCATTAGTAGTTAATTTACTTTTGGAAGATATCAATATATTTATTTATGTATTTTCATGTAATAGGGTAAACCGGGGGAACGGCGACACCCCGGGTAATGCCGACACTGCAGTTCTAGCCATCGCTGCAGAGATATTTGTGAATTGCTATTCGCTGCAACCTTGCGGACATCACCGCAACTAACACCCAGTGTGCCTCTGTCGTTTAGGTAAAGAAGTTGTGCTGTGAGTTGAAATTAAAAGTTTTTGCTGATTTCGGTGTAATATTTCTTTAGCACTTCATAGAAGGTAAATGTAATTGTAAGTTTGTAATCCTAAATAAGATTATATAAGTTATAAAGCACGATATTTAGCGAGTAGTTTAGTATAGTGTTTGTTTCGGTTCGGTCACTAACCTGCTCTCATAACCTGTTTAGACGCCATCTTGTCTTGCCGGGGTAATGCCAACATCCCTGGCCGGGGCTATTCCGACATGTCGGTATTGCCCCGCTTCATTATGAATGGGATTGGCTAACGCCTTTTTGTTTATTTATTTTTAGATGGTGCCTTCTAAGAAAAGATTAAGAAAGAAAACTACAAATCATCCAAATTTGAACATAACTGGCATATATAAAAGCCCTGAAGCTAGAACATCTTCAAACAGTGTGCATGATATGCCGACAAATGCAGAAAAAAGTCTACGTCGTGATCTGCTTGGTTTTAAACAACATCTTTCAATAATATAGTAGGCCTACAACAACCTAACAATCAACTCAAAACCAAAGGCAGACCTAAACAGCTATTGTAAACTATAAACTATTGTCACTGCTACGCCTATGAAAGCTGTATCACCATAAGCGAAGAAGATTAAAAAGGAGAAAGAGGTAAAGGCCAAGATAGCACTTAAAAAACTCCTCGAAAATCCTAAAGTGCCCACAAAAGAAAAAAATCAAGAAGGAAAAAGTAGATGAAAATGTAAATGCCTGTGAAAATAAATCAAAAAAGTCAAATGTTGCAAAGAAAATAAAAAAAGTAAAGAAAACATGCAGAAGACAAATATCTTTCTCAGAGTCTTCGTCTGAAGATGACATTGATGAGTCGAAGCTATGTGACGATGACGAGATGGATGACATGGTAAATTTACTTGGAGAAGACTCGGAAATGTGTTTAGTGTGTGGAGAATATGGAGGTAACGAAGTTTGGTTTAGGTGTGTCGTTTGTGGATTGTGGGCACACGCTGATTGTAGCGGATTTGATTCTGCGGAAAACTATACTTGCGAATATTGCATTAAAAAATAATTTTTCTTTTAATCTAGCTTAGATATACATTGTATTACAAAATATGTTTACTCAAAGTTTGGATTTGGTGTAAATACCTTTTTATTCCTAATAATAATTTCCTCAATATTTGCACATTTATTTTACTAACTGTTCACCACTTCATTGTAAACGTTACATGTACAATAAAAAAGTTTTTTAAAATTATTACAGCATTTAATTTGCCTTCTACAACCTATGTTGGCATTACCCCAAAGGTATGTCGGAATTACCCTGGTTCAGGGGACAATTCCGACAGGTGGTTATAGTTTACAAACAATTATTTACAAAAAAAAATGTGAAGTTGTTTAAGCATATGCATATAAGAAATCGGTATTTATATCTCTTTAAATACAAAATATAAAAATAAAAAACCCTTAAGGTGTCGCCAATTCCCCGGTTTACCCTACTTTCATAAAATTGTTAATTTTTCTAGCTATACTATTCCTAATTCCATTTTTTTCACTATCTGGATTTTTTTCACTATGCGTTCTAAAAACGTTTCTGTCTCAGCAATCATGCTTAAGATATCACTATTTAGGTTTATAGGATACATATTAGCACTATCACTTAAGCTCAACAAATTAAGTATATTGCGAGGTTTGTTTAAGTATATTCCTCCTAGTTTGTTAAGTTCTCTACCAATTGCCGCTTATGTAAATTATTATATTTAGTTAAAATATCATTTCTAGTATGTTTTTTTAGTCTAATGTATTTATCAATATTAGGACTATCAAGAGTGGTTTTAGTATTATATCCATTCATGCGGTTATATGGTTTGTTAATTTTGTAAAAATGCGTTTTCTTAACTTTTAATTCCAAATTATGATATAGTTTCCCCGTAAATAATTCAAAAAATCTATCTTTCACGGCCTTAATTTCTAATTTGTGCTCTTTGTTAGCTTTAAAAAGTAAATTTTCCGCATTTACAAGGTTCACTTTAGTATTTTTGCACAACCAGTACGCCTGTTTTATATCAAGGTTTACAAGTCTAATTCCAATACTATTTAATACATTCAGGTGTCATTGGATTGCAAAAAATTATTATTAAATGCATTATCTACTTTTATTAGTGCATCAAGAAAACGCTTAGGTATCATACCTGGCTTTTTATGTTCGAGTAAGTAAAATTTCTTACCAAGTGCAGTGACATGTCTTTTAAAATAATTAGCATAACTATTGACTAATTTCAAACTTTATTTATTTACTAATGATTTTAAGTCCTGAATAAAATTAAAATATAATCGATCCATTAAGAATTGAAGTGGAACAATGGCTTTACCACAAATCAAATCAATAATATAGAGCCAAAAACTCAAAAAGAAACACTATTATTTATTACAATGCAATTGGGAAAAACCACAATGCAAAGCCTTATGTTTCAAATTTCTCCAGTAATACACCCACTTCAGGCATTATCAAGACACAAAACAAAAAAAGGTTATGTGAATCACATCAGAAGAAAAAGGTGCAATATACCCCAACGATCAACAGCCCAAACAGACTCCAAACATGAGACAGCACCCCACACTTTTCTTTGTTTTTGTGTCTTGATACTGCCTGAATAGGCGAAACGTCAATCGGTAAGTGGGTGTATTACTGGAGAAATTTGAAACATAAGGCTGTGCAATGTGGCTTTTCCCAATTGCATTATAATAAATAATAGTGTTTCTTTTTGAGTTTTTGGCTCTATTTTATTGATTATACTCTTATATTTTATCTATAACTTTTTCATTTTCTTTAACCTTTTTTTAGTTCATATTTTCAACAAAATAAAAAAATAAAAATGAGCAGTGATGTTTATTTTGTAGAAAAATATGAAGCGAAGCATGTGCTATCTTTATAAAAACAATAAAATAAAAGGCATGAGATGGAAAAGTGGTACAGTACACATTAAATCTATTTTTAAGATCTGTCCTACATTGGTGATAATTGGCCAATGAAGTGGTGAATAGTTTAATAATATTTATATTTATGCTTAGTCTATGATAATATTGTGACTTAAAGAAGATTTAAAAACAATTATCCTTTCTGGGTACGTCGAACAAGTTATAAAAACATTTAAAACTATGAAAAAGGGTTAATTAAACTATTAATATTGTCTATTTTCTCCAAATAATTTATTTTCTACATAACATTTACTTTTATTCGTAAATAATTAGTTGGGACATTATTTTAGAGTATCCTTTAATAATTTCCCACTAACTCCAGTATAAAAATCCAATACATTATTTTACATCTTGATAAACGTTCAACTTGGAAGCTTCATACTAACCTGAAAAGACAAGAACATGCTCACCGTTTCTGGCTTCTTAATCACTTACTATACAAACGCTCTAACCTCCCAGTTAATTACGAAATACTCATATACATTATCTTGCTTAGACCAAATGAATATAGCTTTGAGGCCCCACTAAGTCGTCCAATTCAAATCACACCCAATACTTACAATCCAAAATCCTTCGGAAGATCCTCAATGTCCCACTGTTGATGATTTGGTCCGAGCCCGATACCAGTCTTTTCATGATATACTTCATTCCCATTCGAACCCTCTAGTTTCAAACCTCTTCGATTCCCGATAATCCTCCGAGTTGTCTGAAAAGTGGATGGGTTCGTGACCTCCTAAGTTGAATTTGTTATTTGAGTCGTATCACTGGATAGTTTGGACTTAACCATACCATTATGAATCATTCATTAAATTTACTTGTTATATTATTATAATAGAGTAGTAGAATCCAATAAACCAATTAAAATAAAAAGGTTTTTTCAATATCAATATATTATAGCCGAACTCCGAACTAGACTGGTCCGGGCTTGGAAAGAATCCTCAAGTTCGGCGAGACTCGATCCCCCGGCCACCCCCGGCCATCCACCCCCGGCCGAGGACAAGGGGCGACTCCCTGAGGTGGATTGACAGGTCTGAGGCGATCCCTTATTTATCAGCCACTGCCCCACGGCCCCCCTCACCGCCCCTCACCACTCTCGCCACCCCCCTAGGCTCATACATATGGAGCGCCGCCCCCAGTATAAATATAAACGAGTTGTAGCCTCCCCTACATCAGGCTATTTTTAACCGGCTAAGTACGCTGCAGTGACATTCCCGACATCATTCACGGATCCTACTTGAAATTCAGCAATGCCGTATTTTTCTAGTAGCTTGAACAGAGGCAATATTTATAACACAGTATATTTTACAACATGTGAATGAAAATAAGAGTACAGATCTTGTTATATGTGACCTTATTTAGAATGCTAGGGGTATTTAAATAAATATGTGTAAGATCAGTGAGCAGGTAAAGTATCTAGAGTCTGTAACTGAAAAACCAATGGACAGTTGTATAACAGACCGGAACTTCATGAAGCAATTGACAGTAAGCGGAACAATAGGCGATCAAGATGTCAGCACTTACATACAGCGAAAAGTAAGAGATAAAAAACATTTCTTTTAATTAATGGTATATTGCGTTACACTATACTAATAACGAAGTAATTGTGGACATATCTGGAAAAGTTGTTTGAACGTTTCTTTAAATATGTATTATCTTTGACCTAGTAAACTTTATTTCACCCTAAAAAACCTATCTGAAAATATCTCAGAAAGGCATTTTCTATATCAGTTTCTCTGGCATTACATATTTCTGTTTCTTTTTCTTTTTGTTTCTAAACGTTGGGTTCTGTCTTTATATCTTGTTGAGAGGTTCCTTTATTGACGTCTGTTTTATAACCTCTATTGAAACAAGTTCCGAGTTCTAGATTTCTGGCATCAAGGTATTACTAACACTTTTTCTATTTTAAAAAATATGCTTGACTTTATAGATAGAAGGTTATATGTTATATAAATAAATATATGCTAATTTCGGGCGAGTTTTTAAAAGTATTTAGTGCAAATCGTAGTAATTATTTGATTGTGAAATTGTGTTTGCATGCTGACATAAAGTTTTTGAACATATATATATATATATATATATATATATATATATATATATATATATATATATATATATATATATACCAATTACAATATTCCTAAATTTATTTGAACTTATTCGCAAGAAATCTATTTAATTTTAAAATGTTATCAGTTTATAATAAACAGTAAAATACTAGTATGTTGAATGTCGATTAAATTACGCTATTTTGGCACGTTTATCTTAGCTTCACCTGTATGTATCGATGTATGTATGCTACTATACTGGCTTAACTGCCCAAGCTATGATCTCAGGGAAAAGTCAGATCCTTGATCTGATGAGAAATAGATAATAGTTCTAATAGCAAGTATAAATAGAAAATCGAACAGAATAGTAAAAACTAAATAATTTTCTAAATTGATGGCTTGAATAGAAAATACGACTAAAAAGAAAAAAAACATTTACAATAAGCTAAAAATAAGGATTGTTTTTCAGATATTTTTATATTGACTGTACTTTTACCAATATTAAACAATAACATCAAGAACCCATGATTTTTATGATAAAATACATTTTATTTTGTTCATCGCCCTATTCTTATTTGTTGAAATAAGAATCGCTCTATTCTAACTTTTTGAAAATTATTTTTGACATTTTAGTATTTTCCCTATTAGAGCGCGTTATTGTTTATATATATATATATATATATATATATATTTTTTTTTTTTTAAATAAATTCACTATTTATAGATATGGTATAGTGAAAGTTATCCATACATTTTGCCTTTTAATGAGCATAATATTAGTTTAATTTTACTTGAGCGCTATATCATATGAAAAGGATTCATCCCTTCAGAATAAGACCCTTTCAAATCATTCCTCTAAATCGGAACCAATGCTATTTTATCTGGAGTATTATCCAGGAGTCTTTTGAAGGACTTATAGGCACTCTTACAAAAACTTTAGCTTCAGAAGGAAACACATAACCTCTCTAAGTCGAAAAATGTATTGCAAGATTAACTTATTTATACAAAAAAAAAGTCACTATATAAGTTTACCAATATTGTGACAAATTCGATTTCATAATTCATTCTATAAAAAAAAAACTTTACTATCTAAAGATAAAAACTTCATGTTTTCATGCTCTTAAAGTTATAGTAGAAAGTAAGTTGAAGGACTTCGTGACTTTAGTGCAGTTAGGGAATAACTAATCGATTTTAGCGGAAGCTCATCTTCATGGCATGTTGATGGATGGCGTCTAACCGTCAGGGGCTTAAATCTTGTTCCGTACAACTACGGTCTTGCTTAAAAAAAAAATGAAAAAATATCTTGTTTTGGTTATAGTTAATTGATTTATCCTAAATCAAAATGGTTTGTAAGTTCACTGAAACGAGAAATTATGTAAAAATAAATCTTGAAGTAATAAGATTTCATGTTCAATCATAACAATATAAAGTACTAAAGCCAATAACGAATCACGTCTCACCAAATTCTACCAAAGAGAAAAAAAATCTACTTTTCGAAAATGTTAACAAAACCTCTTTGTATAATTATACAAATCAAAAACTCTACATACCTGATAGACATAAATTAAAGATCGATTTTATGAACGTAATACACATCTCCCATTGTTAATTCCTTGGTCGATGTGCTTACATTTGATCTAGGGATGGGGTAAGTACTCCCTTGTCCTTATCGTTCCTTCCTTTTCCTTCTTCCTTCCTCCCCTTTCTTCTTTTTACAACTATTTCTTGATCCCGCTAAACGGTCCGTCCCTGGTTTGTATTGTATAAAGTCAGCGGTTTTGAGCCGGTTCGAGTAAAACTGCCTTCAGCGGACTGAGCCAGAAGGCTGATAGAAGGCTTTTGGTTTATATAGAAGCATTTTCAAATATTTGTTTTAAATTGGTATTATATTGAAAATAAATCTTGAAGGATGCGGAAAAAAAATTGTTAATTAAATTTTAAATACATACCTGTATATTTATATTAATTAATTAATATTACTACTAGGCAAATGATAAGATATTTTCTTTAGGCAAACCAGAAATGGGGGAAAGGAGCTGTTGGGTATACAGATCTAAACTTTTGTTACTTCTTATTCCCCTAAGTAGGAGATAGTACATGATAGGTGTAGAATGCAACTGCTCAAGTTAAGTAATAAAAAAAAAGGTTCCTAAAAACATGAAACGTTCTTTTAAACAGAACAACGAATGTAACCTCATCGATACAAATGCAAAGTATCGAAATTGAAAAACACCACTTTTTGGGAGAATGAAAAAAACGTTTCATCAAACTTAGTGTATCTATGCCATTACATGTCGTGTGCCTTATAGGTGGCTTTATATGAATTTTACATATATCAATTATCAATCACAGAGTAAACACTATTTTTTTTCTTAGTCCCTTTTGGGCTGGAAGGCTACAAATTGCAATTTGGAAAGGATGGAATGGATCTCTAAACACTATAGACTATTTTTTTTTCTTAGCCCCTTTGGTTTCGAAGTAGGATTAGGATAGGATGGAGAGGATCTCTTTTACTGTACTGCCTACATTTTAAGAGGAGGATGAGAAAATGGATGGTTCTAATTTATTTATTTACTTTATATTTTTCCGGTGATGGGGCTCACCGTGTCCTTTTCCTTTTATTTATTCATTTATTTATTACTCAGTTGAGGCTAAGACTTCGTACATAACTAGTCGAATAAAGATTAAAAATGAAAAATGTGTTTTTTCACATTCGACAAAATATATTTTTCGATAATATATAGATAATCTGTATTTATCCGAAATAACACGAAGAAATAATGTTTTCCATTTTTTTAAATATAAATATTTATCACTGATACCTCCAAGCGGCTATCCTGGAAATCTAACACGCTTTCCGGAAAGAATATTTTCGATCATCGACCGACAAACGGTATTTTTGAATAATATCATTATCACTAATGTCTATAGCCTTGCATAACCTTTAGGAGTAGAGGAAATGGCCAATATTCGAACGTAAGACTTCGTAAAATGGTTATTTTTTAGTGGTACGTACAAAATTCCAGCGGACTTTTTGTAGTTGTGAACTAGTTGCCACTCAACTATGTACTTACTAAGATGACAGTATTTAACCTCTTAGCCTACTCGGTCACCTCGTCCTTGTTTGTGTGTATGATTATACATAATAATGTGGATGATTAAATGTTAAAAATAAAAACAAATGAATTATATCCTACTATTTTAACAGTACATCTTAAATAACGATAAAATACGGTCAGCAAAAACGACGACATAACAATTAAAGGAAGAGAAGATATTGGAGTGAAACCTCTCCTTTTCATAATTAACTATTTAACCCCGCCCAGGAAATTATATTAAAAGGCTACTCTCCCTTTTAAAGGAATGGTTCGAGTCTTTATCCTGAAACGTTTAACTTTATAACTCGGCTTGGAAGAGTTCAAACTTAGTAATGAGTGGGAAGTAAAGTTGATAATAAGTGGGCCTTCTGGCTACTGGGGGGGGGAGGTTATAGGGAATAGCTTTAGGCTATAAAAACTAAATAAACTATTAATTTATCATAATGTTATTCATATTGTCATGGATACAGATTAAAACATTTAATCATAACTAAAAAAGAATTGAACGCTAACAAATGTGTATTTAAAATGAATTAATAAATCAATTTACAAAATAATAAGCTTTAATATTTTTTTATTTTAAAGAGAAAAGATAGGCCCTCGGCCGAGATTCGAACCCGGATCCTCTGTCTCTCCGTGACAGCGCTCTAACCATTTAAGCCACCAAGGATCGGATAAGAGAAAAGATTTGTCCTCTGCGACCAAGGTGGCCTTGGTGGCTTAAATGGTTAGAGCGCTGTCACGGAGAGACAGAGAATCCGGGTTCGAATCCCGGCCGAGGGCCTATATTTTCCCTTAAAAATAAAAAATTTAAAAATCAAAACAGTTGACCATTAATTATAAATTTTTTTTAATAATTTTTGGTTGACGGTATAAATTCAAATAAAACAAGGTGGATGTACAAATAAATTATACAATAGTTGGAAAGTTTCTAATAAATAATAAATAGATTCTTACCATTTGAGAATTTATTATGACCTTTACTCCGACCATCCTCCTTATTGCATTAAAAATACTTCAACTGGAAGCCGAATACAATTTTATTTCATATTTGAATTCCATCATAAAACCTCCCTCACTTCATTCAAAAAAGACTAAAAATAAGAAACACGTTTAATAAATATATTTTTAACTTCGGCCTTTTATTGAAGATAGCACAGTTTTCATAGGAATCGGTTCTATAATAATAAAAAATAGCTAATTACATTAATTATTCGAAAAACACTCTTGGTCCAATTAATTAAACTCATTAATAATGGAATTAATTCCGAATTATATATCGAAGTAAAATTTGTTTTCAATGGAAATCGGATCCTCGAAGAATTTGAACTGAGTACATGAAATTATAAGAAGAAATGGTGAACATTTGAATGATTTTATAATAACATTTTCTTTTAAGACCTAGCCTCTATGTTTATACTATTCTTTCCTCTTTTTTTTTATTCTCTTACACCTCTCTTTCATTAAAATTACATTTTATACTTTTTTTACTTATTTTCCGTTCAAAGAATCCCTTTGAAAAAACTGTATACATTTTTAGACAATCTACAATATATACATAATGATTAATTATTTACAATATTAAGAATTGTTAATAATTTTAATTATGAATATAACATTTTAAAAATACATTATTATCGAAAATTAATAAAAATTGTTAAATTGTTTATATGAATAGGTCTTCGAAATATATTACAAATTCGTTTGCTAAAAAAGTCAATGACGGTGTTTTAACCAGATTATATTTCATAACAGAGTTATTCTACAATATAATTAGACAAGCAATTTGTTCAAGAACCTGAAAAATATCTAGTTAGATTTCAAAAAAATAATAATAATAATTATGTATAATAATAATAATGCCAGGATCTAATTTTTAATAAAGAATATGCTAGCGAATCTTTTTAACGAAATATTCAGTTTCAAAGCTTTACCTAAGCAAGGGAGGCTATATCCGCATTAAGGAGAAACTCTAATAGGAGTAATCTTCCTGTAATGATGTTAGCAGAGAGAGTGAAAATATAAGATTATTCAAGAATGATGATTTTCCTTACGAAGCATAAGAAACGATGAAACAAGAACCGGAGCTAGAGATTTATGCTAAAGCACTCGAAGAGACGAGCCCATGGAAGCCGATAAACCTGATTGAATTCCACTCCTCAAAGGGGCACACAGGGCGAAGTCAGAAAAGGGTGAGTTGTTATCAAATTATTGCCTAGGGTGAAACGGGGCGAATTCACCCCTTCGGCTCCATATTAAAATGAACACGCGAAATCTACCGTAACAGGAAATGGCGGGATTTCCTTTGCCGAACCCCCTCGATACACCTCTGCCTTTTCAATCTACCTGATTGATTCTACCAACCACTTCGGGGAAATGTGCTCAGAAAAAGCTTTTATTTCTCCCTTTCCTCTCGTTTCTCCTCTTACAATGTTTCCAACATTAAGCTAAAAAGGAAATGCTAGCTGGCGTTTGGGAGTTAGCTAACAACCCTTGTAAGGGGCTACTGCGCTCCCGAGTATTGAAAATTATTGCTCTTAAAGTTTTTCCTCCGAACCGCTTTGAGCATTCTTATACCATTTTAGAAAACGGGTGTTATTACTGCACGGTCTCTATTTTGGAATATAAAAAAATCTTTAATTAATATTAGTGATAGGAATACAATTTTCATAGAATTAAAATGAATAATAAAAAAAATACTAAAGAGTAATGAACATATTAGGCTTAGATGCAAATCTCACATTCTACCCTTTTCATAAACGATATACTCATTCGGTAAAAACGATTTTAAACCGATTCTGACATAAAGTGATGTAAAAGACGTACACTAAACGTCTTTCGTTTAAATGCAACTGATACGGTTACCGAAGTAACAGCTGTAAGAGAAGAAACGGGGAGGTTATTCTGATATATGTGTATACCCTTATGTGTTCGTCACTTAACTATTATTGCTTAACTATTGTATATGAATGTTACTAGATAGTTATCGAAAGCTTATACCTGCGATTTATGAGTGATAAAATATATACAGTTATAAATAGTTTTATATACCTATCTATTTATATATCTAACTATCTATATACAGAGGGTGTCCCATTTCAAGTTGATCAACTTTTCAACTTTTAAACAAAACAAAATTCAGAAAAACGATTCAGGTAACAGTTGTAGTTATTCATGCCTAGTTTGAAGAAATAAAAAAAAAAAATTTGGTTTTTCACTCTAATTGGTCAATATCGACCTTCAAAAAATTTAAGTTCCTCTTGACCCCCATTTATTTTTATTTTCTGAAATGTACAATACAAAACATGAAAAAAATGTATGTAACTTTTCTAGGTCAAGTAGAAGAATTATCTTCAGTATGCTGTCTTCAGAGAAGGCTTTTAAATGTCCAGCCATTTTCTAAAAGATTCAAAATACCTTGATTAGTAAGTTATTCGACTAAAAACTCTTAAATAAAATAACTTAATTCTACATTACGTTTCCTCGTAAAGGAGGAATACTAAAGTAGTCAACTTTGAATGCTTTTTCAACTTAAACTATGCAAGATAGAAAAAAATGTTACATATAATTTTCCATGTTTTCGATTGTACATTTCTGAAAAATAAAAATAAATAGTGGTCAAGAGGAAACTACATTTTTTGAAGGTCGATATTGACCTTAATATTATTATCAAATATAATAATATTTGTTATAATATTAGATTTTTTTGGCTATTCCTTGGCTTAAAAAAAAAATATTTAGATAAAGTATGGACCAACAAGTGTGGTTCACCACATAATGAGCCCACAGATGGTGGGCTTCAAAATCCTTTAGGTCTACACCGATAGGTAGCAGCACCGTAGAGACGAGATCAGTGATAAAAAAGTTGTTAACTATTATGATAATTAATAATTATAATTTTTGTTTTGTGTTTATTTCTTTCCTAAGTTTTTCATATGTGCGCTTATGTAATATTGCTCTTGTTCCCATCCAGAACTTCCAACAGTCCACGATGGCAAAAAAAAGGAGCCGTAGGTAAACACCTTTTTCGAGTTTTTCATTTTCTATAAAATATGAATTTCTTCTCTAGGAAGTTTCTCATTTTTCAGTTAAAGTCAAAGGATATGGTATTTTATTCTACATCCCAGATCATGTTCAGACTACTCGATCCATTATCCAACATCGATGTATTCCATAATATAATACTTCCATATACTGCTTCTATACATAATGGAATGTAGTTACATAATCCAATAAGTAAGACTATAGAGATATGTGAGTATACCCAATAAAGTTAGACACAGTGATATTCCAGATTAAATGGAGAGAGTGGTGGGGGGAGGCTAGGTCGGATTTGTAGCGGTTGATGCATGGGCCCAAGAGCCACCTACATTATTTCCTGCCACAGACGATACAGCTCTGTTTATCCACGGCCCTATGAATTACAATTATCGATTTCGACTCACTCCGGTGCTACGTAGCTATTTATATTGGCCTCGTACATTCAGCTCCACTAGCTACACCCTTGTTCAACAGTAAGCAGCTTTTGATGCATTGTTGGAGAAAATAACAATATAATAATTGACCCTGTGACATTATATCGTCAAATAATAGCATCAAATCAATAAAAATTATTACATTTATGGGGACAAAATTCAGCAAACGAGTCCCGAATTCCAAACATCTAGCTAAAACTATTCGCGTATACAACAACCCAGTTATTGAGTCTAGTCCTTTCGCGATCCTTCTCTATCTGGCACATTCCACAATCCAATTCTGCACGCCAAGCAGATTGCTAGAATCCTTCGCGGGTCCGTCTCTCCATCCAATGTTTCGGTCTCCCGATGTTTCTTGATATATGTAGTTGGTTATCTTATTTATAATCATTCATCATGGCGACATTTCGAGCTTAATGTGCGGTTCGATATTCAGCGTAGAGCTCCAGGTGACTACTCAGTTTCGGCGTAGATTTTTTGTCTCAAACGCAAGGAGGCTTTGCTCATTCGAAGTCGAGATGGTCTTTGACACGTTTATCAAGACAAGGCGGACAGGGTCTTACATAATTTAAACTTTGTACTCCTCGTGAAATGGAAACAAAAGCCGAAATTAGGTCCCCAAAAAATGGGCACCGCAAATCGACTCACCAAAATGTTTACTTCCAAGTACTTCCATTTCTAGTTAGTCCTCTGAGAATCAGAGAAACTAATTTTAAAATGGAAATAGGATATAGAAAACATTCAGAATAAGGGACACAAGGTCATGAGAAAAAGTTTGGGCCTAAAAGTGGTAGACGAACTAGTGCCGGCTCTAGCCCATGTGGCGCCGTGTGCCATCGTGACCTAGGCGCCCTCTAGTAGGCACGCGATTAAAATTGAACACTTACAGTAATACAAGGTGTTACAAAAACGGAAAATCTCTAAGGAGATGAATTTGCCTTTGAAACTAAACGAATTTTGCTATAGGATCAACATAAAATGAAAATTTTTGAGACTCTGAGACGCTTCGCGCTATACCCTGGCACTTAAGGTAAAGCCGGCCCTGAGACAATCATAACTGGCCCAGAAGGAAATAATATTGTAATATTATAATGCTTTTAGGAAATAACTATTAAGGTTACATGGGCACTTATCAAAAAGGTTTTGTGCTTAAAAAAAGGAGTCAACAAACTTTGGAGTCATTACCTTTTGATCCTGAACGACTCAATTATATTTAAATTTGACCGAATGTACGTGCGACCTAGCTTTCTTGTGGGGAAAGGGGTCTATCAGCATAATTTTAACTTGAAACAAAATTAGCATATTCTAACATTCTCCTACAAATATATTATTAATTCAGTTCCCTCAATAAAAAATTATTTTATTAAAACGTTTTCTTAATAAAGTAAATTCAATTTTGATGATAAAACTGTATGAAAAAATGTCTAATTTTTAATAGTACAAGTGAATTGTTAATTGTAAGGACTATTTTAAAATTATAATTAAATTGGAGAGGAAATTAGTTGACTGGAAGATCTAATGTAAGGATCGAAATAGTTGGGGATGCGGTCAAATTGAACATCAAATAAGTGTTTATTTACTTATTTTTTTATAGTGTTTATTATATACTAAGTGTATATAACACTAATTTTTTATTTGTGCCGACGTTTCGACCTACTTTGTAGGTCAAGAAGATGACTCTGAGGGTGAACCACAAAGTAGGTCGAAAAAAATAATAAAAATTAAGTATTCACTTATTTTGTGTTTAATTTGACTGCACCCCCAACTATTTCCATCCTTACATATAATTAAATTAGATTTTATTGAAATATAAAAATTGTCTCATTTCTCAATCTAGCTTTACAAGACAGAAAAAGAAAACAATGCGATCAGATAAGAACGAAAGCAGGAGGTGTTTCTCCAATATACATATATGTGTCTATGACACTCAGTTACTTTCTTCTTTATATAGTGTAAAGTAAAGGAGTCCAAGAACGTAAACCGTTATAAATTTAGTTTATTATTATATTAATAAATTTCAACTATAAATAAAATAAACATTATAGTTTATAATTTATACCAAGGGCGGATCCAGGATTTTTTTTTTGGGGGGGGGTACAACGGGCAGACGGGAAAAGAAATCAACAATAACTTACAAGTAATTCTAGTATCTATAGAAAGATTTCAAAGACATATCAAAATATAAAAATCAAAACAATATTTTCCCTCACCTTCTTTCTGTTATTTTAACAACTATGATCAGATGATTTGCCTATAATTATGTACTGTACTGGATTGTGGATTCTCTTTCTGAGGGGGCATGTGCCCCATGCCTCCCCTAAATTCACCCTTGCTTAATACCACAAATTACATATCTGGTATTGCAGTCATTATGGTATCGTACGATTCACTAGTAAATATTTAAAAAATTAATATAAATATGATACAAGAACAAAATCCTTTCTGTAACTATTAAGCATATTATTATAATACTAATATTGCTATAATGATAATAGGATTATATAATATAATATAATAATATAATAAAGGAATAACGAATATTAATAAAGATGTTAAGCGATGTATTACAAAGAAAAACCTCCTTGAATCATGCATAAGCTTAGATATTACAAGTTTGGGCACTTGATAATTCCCAAACCTATTGGTACCTTCCGGTGAGGCTACTCGTTCCTCACCAAACGTTTAATCACTGATTCTGGTTTAGGATTGGTTCATAATTCGCCAAAATATCATTACATGCCTAAATCTTTCATCTTTAATTATCCGTCCAATTCATCCAAATAACCAATATTAATTATTTCATGATAAAGAGATAAACAATATAAAGGTAGCACAATAATTGGAGGCATCACCGCAATCCATGATAGATAGAAGAACTATACCATTGTTTTGCGAGAATGCCATATGGACTTAAACCTCTGGTAAGGATAACCATGAAAGGTATCTAGTATAACGTTCTATTATATACAAAGCTTAGGTTAAGAAAGCTATTACAAATAGAATCTATATCATCCGCTATAATTTTGGCTTTTGCAGGAAAATATTGGAATTATTTAGAGATGGTTTACAGGTAGTTCAGTGTGTGATGTGCTGAGTTACTAAGCTCAAGGTTTCATGTTTAAACATGGCTGTGGCAGATAAATTACTGAGTCTGTTAACGGTCTTAATCAATTTATCAGAAATAACTAATATCAGCTTTATGAGAGAGATTCTATCACCAGCCGTACTGAAAGTCCTAAGGGATAGAAATATGGAGTTGTTAATATCATGGATCAATTTCAATTTTCTAGTCAATACGGGAGGCCTCATATTCAGTTTTTGTCGTCCTTTCATTACACGCATATGGAATCCATTGATTGGTCACTGAGTAGTATATTGTCGTTCTAGGTATGGCCGACGGTTGTAAAGAGAAGACCGATTTTTGAAGCGAAATGTAGAGAATTCTGTATATAGTTTAGTTTGACTTTAGTTGATCAAATATGTATTAACTCTGAGCGGCGTAACGTAAAGATTTTAGTGAGATAATCTTAGTTCGATTTTATCCTCGAAAGAAGTATGGTTCTTTTCTTTATTTTCTACTTTATTTTCAATTAATTTTCAAATATAAGTACAATTAGTAACATTCAAACGGCCTGTCGAAGCTCTGAACTACGTATAATCAAGATTTTAGTGTCTTAAATTTGTTTCTTATTAAATAATTAAACTACTGTCTGAAATAAAACAGGAGGAAAAAAAAGCCGTCCTAAGAAAGTTATTTCTGTTTTCTTTTTTGTTATTAGCACTTAAGGCTTTTTGTTTTGTCATCACTTAACAAGTATCTCATGTTTGTTTTGTTGACTTAGCAAGCATAATTGGTTTACTCTTCTATATAAATAAATATCATTTGTAATCGGCAAGGATATTACGACCCAAAATACAACAAAAAAAGCCTTAAAAATATGTTTAAGACTCGTTTTTTTTTCTCGAGATTTGGCTCTGGAGATACTCCAAAATTATAAATTTCGAACCGTAATAGTAAGTTATTACATTAACATGATTGTAATGTAATAACTTACTATAGTACATAACTCCGAATTGAAATAGATATAAAAGCAAATATAAAGTGACATTTATTTATTATTTAAGTAAATTATTTATTTTTAAATAATATTTTTAGTAAGAGTTATCCAAATGAAGGTCACGATATCCAACTATTACGTTTGAGGAAGGCTTTGACGTTGGCCCAGCATCCCTTTTCTTGTTCTTTGTCTTGAGACCACTTCTTTATCTGCGGATTGTTCTGGAACCTCATTTTATTAAGCATCCTCCAGATAGACGCCCGATCTTTTTGTGAATTTCTGTTCTCCTTTGAATGAATAAATTCTTAAAAGCCTTTATTTATTTCCGTGAAACAAATAGGGATTGAACCTCGGAACTTCGGCACAACTCAGCGCCCTACTACTGAGCCCTTTCTACTCTCTCTGATTCCATTACTCTGCTCCCTATAACCGGGTGTAGAGTAATGGAATATGTAGAGTGAATCCTCATTTAAGACATATTATCGTACCCTTGACTTTACCTGAAAAAGGCAGACTATGAACGGTTAACGACACCTCTGATAAGACAATTATCTTATGCCATTAATCCTGAAAGTAACACCCTTAATTTTAACCGCTAAAGGACATAATAGGATTTTCAAGCCCATTAAGATTAAAATTCCAAAAAGAATTTACTTTCTACACTTGAAACGATTTCACCTTGATCAAGTTTATTATTAGCTTTTTATTACTATTATTATTACTACTAGACTAGGAAATAAACAAAATCATTTTAAAAATTAACATTTTATTTGATAAAAAATTTCAGTATTTTGATATTTATAAATTAGTCGTAAAAATAAAAGTTATTTACATTTATTTTAATTTTATGTACAATTAGGACATATTTTGTTTTGTGATGCTCTCCACACGTAGGTTCCCCGCAACCATCACACACCATTTTGGATTTTCTTTGAAGTTTATAACTACAGAATTAGCAGTAAGATCTTTTTCTCTCATTTTTTTTTAAATCTTGACTTTGTCACTTCCTGTATTTTTAGACATTTATATATATTGCTCCTCAATACTTTCGATAGCTGCATTTGGAGCCGTTTGTGCGTCCACGCTTCTTCAGCGAGTTTTATCATAAAGTCTAGTCGAGAAAATAATTTTTATAAATTGTGTTCGTTGATAGCATTATCATCGTGGAGGGTTGATACCAAAGATACAAGTTTGTTTTTCTTCGGCATATACAAAACTGCATTTAGATTATTTCTGAAAATAAACAACGAGGACCCAACATAACGATTTTGGTATTTCATATCAGTAAACTTAATTGGTAGCTGTGGCTTTTTTTTTTTTTTTATCATTCCAATGTACGTGAGATTGTACTCTTCTAAACGTTCTTCGGCGAGAGGAATGCTTGTGAACCAGTTGTCTCCAGTCAAGTTTCAATGACTCCCAGTAACTGGTTCTATTACTTATTTGGTGAAATAAGCAGCCGAAGGAGAATTTGTTGGAGTTGACCCCAATTTGAGAACAAACATTATTTTATTATGAAATGGACAGTCATCAGGCCTAAAAACAGAAAAAATGGATTATATATGAAAATGATTTGGCTATAAAAAAAATTTTAGACTTTTGAGACCTAGAAAAAGTAACATTATAGGTACTGTTAAGTAACATTATAGGCCTACCAGGCCTATGCAAAATTTACATAGCTGGTACATAATAGGTCTCTGAAGCCTGGTACCTCACAAAAATAGAGGGGAAACTCAGCTTTCAATGACGAGTCTTGCGTTGTTGAAGGGCCAGAACACTACTAGCATATCTCCTGGAAGAATAGGTAGTGGAAGCCGGCTCTGGAACTCTAAGGGGTGGCCTGGAGGGGGATATACTTTTGTAAACAGGCCTCTCGGACCTATCATGCTACTGTGAGGGTTAACTCATTTCTATCTATGTAGTAGGTATTACATCTAAGCAAATATGTCCCAGAAGGGTCTCCTGAACCAACAGGGTCCACCCCCGGGTATTAACAGATTATATAAATTAATTGTATCTGACGTATTTGAACCCGGGACTTTCGGTGACTCAACGCTCTACCACAGTAATTAATACATGTCGCAAATAAAAAATATAAAAACAAATAAGGTTTAACTGGAAAAGTTACCAAAAGTCATTTTTAGTTCATGTAAATGACTTCAGTCCATGTAATCCAATAATTATACCAGGTTAGAGAGCAAAATTATCAGAAGTGTTATGTAGGAAAATATGAATTCAAACAAGGATAGGGAAGAACCATAACAGGCAGAAATGAAATAAATCCAACGGTCAGCATTCTCAGTCTCTGCAATCCGGAATAATTGTTTCTAATTTGGCACTAAAAATAGAATTTATGTTCAGGTTATTCATCGCTAGACATTACCCTCACATTTAATGAAACAAAGAAAAACCTATCAATTTAGAGATTCAATATGGGCAGGAGTATTCAATAATAGGTCGGTGAGGCGCCATGCCTAAAATTCCAGAATATCTGTCGCAGATAATTCATAATGTTTAATCTGTATACAGACGATCCTTTAATCCGGAGATAGATTCTTTACGATATGGAGACCCTCTAGGGGCTCATCAAGGCTCTTTAAATTGGGTACTAGATACAGAAGGAAAACCTGACTTATATATTACTATAAAAGACATTCAGATTATGTAAGTAGAATTAACAATTTTGTTATTCGTTTTTTTATATGATTGTTCAAGTCTTTATTCTTATAGTTTCCTTCACGTAATCTCAATTTAACCCAAATATGTTTTAGATGGGAAAATAACCAATTAAATTCATGGCATTTTTCGTGATTAAAAGTGCTGAAAGACAAATAAGAATCTGCAGTTGTATTAAGAAACAATAGTTAAATATAACCAGACTAAAGGACTTCAGATCATTAACGAAAAATTAAAAAACTGTTGGGCTATATTATTACTAGTTCCACAATACGAGTGAAAATGTTAAAAATACTGCATAAATTGGTTAAAATTTAGAGAGTGGGGTGACTCAGTGAAAGAGCGCTGAGTTACCATTTGGAAGGTCTAGGATACAAATTCAACTTTGGCACATTATATTTAATCTTTTAATGACCTAGGGTAGATTCTATGAGATCTGGGAACCTCATGGGCTCACCCAGCCCTTGTAAAGTGGGTATTCGAAATAGAGGGAAAACCTGGTGAAGTGAATTAGTAAAGAAATAGTGAAGTCATATACTAAGCCAAAGTCTCTTCATGTGTCCTAGTGGAGCAGGTTTTTTTTTTTTTGAGTATGTATATCAAAAATAATTTTCATTTTTTTAATCAATAGTTGTTGAGAATAGTATAAAATAAAGCTATCAAGTGGTGATAGTTTCTGAGGATGATGATCTTATTTATTAGTATGCTAAGGAAGCTAGAAGAGGAATACTATAAATGGGGTCTAAAAACTGGCAAGGAGAAGACATAATATATGTATTATTATTATGAAGGCTATGGCCTTCAATGCTTCCACATCTCTCACATTAGAAAATTGGTCACTAGATCGGAGTGTTCTCTTCATGTATTTAGGGGTGTACATAAATAGTAAGGGGACTTGATGCCGATATATATGAAAAGATCACAAAAGGAAAGAAGGTTATGAGCATGGTAAACTCCGTACTGTGAAAGAATGGGGCCCGTGAGCCGGCCAAATATGATATTCGAGTTTGCACGAGAGGAGAGACGAAAAAGGATGACTTGGCTGCAAGGAGTTGAAGAGGTGATGGCAGTTAGAGGCTTGTCGGAGGGAGATTGGGAGGACAGAGATTTTTGGCGATTGAATGTATTTAAAGTAGGGAAATACCTTGGTATAGGTATCTTCTCTTCCTGATATAAGTGGATTGTATTTACTGAAAGAAATATAATTTGTACTATTTGTGCATCTAAGAATGACTTGTTGTTCCTTGAGTGGTTGCTGTCTTCCTCGTACTCCGTTGGCTGTCTGCATGGGGTTCTACTCCATGCTTATGAGATGAAAGTTTAATGTATTCATTACTGGTCTAGATGACCATTTTGTCCCTAGTTGTGGGCCTAAGAAGTGAAAGAGGGTCTCTGGTACAAGGAGGTAGAGCATACAGAGTGAGTTAGGTTAGCTGTTATTAGCTGTTTTAGATTGAACCAAATTTTTTGGTTTTCGGCATATGGCCCAAGGTTGTAAAAGCCCGAAATAAATTTAAAAATAAAATATAACGTAATGGCATAGTTAAAAACGTTTTTGACATTACTAAATAGCTTAAATCTGCTAAACTACTTAATTCCGAAAAGTAACGATCATAAACTTCAGCGGAGATAAAACGTTTTTCTTTTAGTCTCTAATGGAAGCCCCCGGTCGCCCTCAAAACTAGTTTAAACGCTCCGTCATTTGTAGCAAATAAACTCATTTCCGGCAAAACAAAACGGGCAGAATGGAGATATAAAAATTGCACGTTATTGTGGCAGTAAGTGGGAGCTGGGTTCGGCACATTATTCAGCCGGCTCCGAGCGAGGGTCGTATGATTAAGTGTTTGTGCTTTTCAGTTTTCCCAGGTCTGTCCCGTTTCAATTTCCATTTAAATGGCCTATCAGTGTTGTGAGGACTCCGAGCTAGTATTTTCCAGCTCTCTCTGCCTCTCCCTTTCGCTCTGTCACTCTTTCTCTCTCTCTCACTCTCTACCCTAATTCGGGAAATCGCACCGGATCTCGAGATTTTCTCGAGAAGAGAAGAAAAAGGAAAGCGGGAGAGACTTGGAATTGAAACTATTCAATCCCAGGTTATCAGTGCAGATGGTTATAACCCAATATTTTCTTTAGGCTGATGGGAGTGCCTTGAAAAGTATAAATGTAGACAAAATAAAAAAAAAATGTGACAGTTAAGTGAATTATTTTGTATAGTTTATGTTTTCTTTTGTACTTTGAATGATTGATACAATTGTATCCTTTTCCAATACAAGGATAGTCAAAACTGTTATTTTAAACAATGTTTAGCAAATATTCGTTTAGTTTTACCCTTTTCTTAACCTTTATAACTCATATTGCCAATATTAATATAACCAAGTATCGATCCTTCTCAGCGAATACCGAAATCACTCAAAAATTGTCATTTGGCGTAGCAATTGGTTAAAGCTTTTTTATTCTGGATCACCAGATCGGATATTCTATTTCCATTATCCATTTCCAACATTTGTTCTTAATAAAGTCATATTTTGAATTGTATTATGTTTGAACTTTAAGTTTATAGAAATTATAGTTTAAATATAAATAAAAAACTTTCAAGCTTTTAAAATTATTCTAATTGTCAATAAAAAAATTGTACCACTACAAACCGTGAACAAGACTAGAGTTCAGTACACGGTAGAGACTGTACTGTTTCATGGACCACGGTTGTCCAGGGAGGTGATTTATCGTTGATCACGCTCAACCACCAGATCTTGCCCCTTATTTTAGGTACCCACTTTATAGAGGCTGGTTGAGCCCCAGAAGGGTACTAGATCCCTTATGACTCACCTCCGGTCGCCTAACAGATTAAATGAAAACGGGCAGTAGCGGGATTTGGACCCAGGACCTACCGCACGGCGACAGCGCTGTACCACTGAGCCACTTGTTTCATAAACGCCCGCTGTTACCTGATAAATATATGCCTGTGATATAATCGCTGAGTTACCTTACACATAATAGTATTAATGAAGGATGGAATTCAGTGGGGGGGTGCAGTCATAAATAAACACCAAATAAGTAAAACTTATTTTTTATTAGTGGCGACGTTTCGACCTACGTTGTAGGTCATTTTCAGGGCTATGAGAGCAAAACAAAAATAACTATAAAAACATTATTGTACAAAGAAAGAATATATTAACATGTAGAAATACATAAAAGTAAAAAAAAAAAAATTAGCGATGAAGATATTATTAATATGAATAAAACAAATACAGAATAAGTGTACAGAAGTGTAAGGTGATATTGTATTGTATTTCTTTGCATTATCAACATTCTATATTTTCATACAACTCAAGATTCGAATGTATCCGTCAGCACTGTTATCACGCAAATGCTTAGTGTTTAGTGAATCATTTTTTCATTAAAAATACATTTAGATTAAATTTAAAGAAGTCAAGTGAAGGCAACTATAAGAACAGAAAGATACAAACAATAACATAAAATTGAACGAAAAATATATTCTTTAAAAAATTATTAATCTACTTACACAATTCTAATAACATAATCGATAAAAAAAATGTATGATTTTATTGCTGCATACTACAATTTTTTTTTATCATACAGTGATTTTTAGCGACCAAACAATGCATTAAAATAATTCTGGAGTCATGTTGTCATGGAAGATTTAAATAAATAAAGGTCTCAAAACATATTTTAATCGCTTAAAGTAATTTCCTTCTTGTTAGTTTGTTGATGATGCAATTTATTAGTAACATTTTCTTAAGGTAGAATTAATTTCATTTGATGAAATTGTATTTTGAATAATACCATTGTAAAAACTTGCGCATTTAATATAGGTGTTACTTTAGTCGGATTTATTCTTGTTAGATTTGGTTAAATAAAATTTATTTTAAGTTAATAAAGTAAATAAAAGATAAAATCCTTTACGTTGCTCGTGGCCATCATTGGCCGAAGAAACCGTCCAATTTGTTGCTGACGGGTTTAACAATGGCAGATTCGCGTGATGTTGCTCTCGCGAACGTAACATTACCGAGAGAAAGTAATCTTCTCTGCACCATTAGAAATAAATAAACAAAAAAAATTGTATTTGAAAACCACAAATTGTATGTATAGATTGTTTCTTCAACGTGCAAACTAATTGTATGAAAATAAAGCAGGTAGACATAACTAATAAAGGGGTTTCGATTAATGAAAATATAAATAAATACAATATAATATGGGTAATAAATATACCTGTATATATAGTTTTTTTTCTCGATATTTTATATAATAATCTTTTTCAGGTTCTTCTGATGCAGTGAATGAATATTACTATGCTTTGACAACGTTTCGATACATTATTGATATAATATTCATGCCGTAACAGACTTTTAGAGAATAGACTTATGAATGGACAGTAGATAGTTAGAATGTATAGCTATGGTCATAATGATCACAATCTAATCTTAACATAGCAATAACACTTATTGATACATTATAATTAAACAAAGCTTAGCAATACTATATAATCCAACAATCCGTCTGTACAATTTTGAAAAGTTTTATTGTTACCGTGTTTTAGATTGCCTAATATCCTTGCCAGAGAAGTAATTATAAATATTAAAATTTGTTACAAGGAGCTCATAAGTACTTGTGATCGTTTGCAGTTTGGAGCTTTCGATTATTTAAACAAAAAAAAAGTAAATTTGTAATTAGAAAAAATTGAACAAGAATTTAAAAATAATCAAAGGCAAAAAGCACAACAATCTATCTTTAAGTTTGTATATAGATCTAAATTCCGAACTGGGGGACAACCAATATATTTCCGATAATAATAGTTTAAATTTTATGAGTGTTATTTTTAAACTTAAGGAACAATTATTGGTTTTGAATTATAATGTGAACCGTTCTGAAGCAAGGCATTCATGTTCTTTGTGTAATAAAAGGGAAATAGAGGACCTGTATCATTATGTGGCGGTGTGTCCTGTCTTAAGGGAGTTCAGAGTCAGATGGTTTGGCAAAAATGAAAAGAAGGAATTGGTTGTGCTACCGAACGGTTCGAACTGGAACAGTTTTTATAACTATCAGGTAGAGGCCAGTAGAGATAGAGACTTTTTAGTTGTGCAATTTAACTACTGACCTTCACTTGTAAATATATATATATATATATATATATATATATATATATATATATATATATATATTTGTTAAGGATTGATTTGAATCAAGTTTATTTCAGTTGTAAGATTTTAGTTTATTTTAATTTATATTTTATTTACACTTATTTACAGACTAACATGTACAGATGGACTCCGTCCATGTATTAGTGTCTGAATAGAATTGTATTTATATGTTTGCATATATTTGAATAAACACGTTTATTATTATGTTACAATTGATTTTCTTTGTTTGGTATCTCAATGTATATAAATTTTAATTGTCAATTTTAGAGTATGACGTCTTATTCCTGAAAATTCCTAAACAATAAAACTGAAAACGTTTTTTAAGGCTATAGGTGCTATTACTACTTAATACTAATTCTTTAGTTAGAACAATTAAAGGTAGCAACAATCAGATTAAACCATATAATCCTTATACCACATAACACTTGACTATAAGTCATATAGTCATTTAATGTGATATAGTAATAGTAAAAAAAAACCTGTACCACTACAACCCGTGAACGGGTCTGAGGTTCAGTACACAGTAGAGACCGTACTGCTTCATGGAGAACGGTTCTGCAGGGAGGTGATTTGTCCTAGATTACGTTAAACCGCCAGATTACCCCCCTTATTTTGGGTACCCTATTTTTATAACATTTTATAGAGGATGGGTGAGCCCCAGGAGGGTCCTAGGTCCCTATTGATCCATCTCCGACTGCGAACAGACTAAATAAAAGTCTTGCCTGAAGCGCAATTTGAACCAGCATTAACGGCATGGCAACTCAGTGCTTTACCACTAAGCCACTCCGCTCCCTAATAATAATAGTAGTCTTCACAAAATTGTATGATTAATTAACTACAGGATATCTTTGAAATGCCAATTTGTTTACCAAAAAAAGGAATATCTTTTCTATTTCTCCGTAAAATCCGTTAGTTACGTCTTAAATTGAACATCTTCTTCATTTATACTTAAAGAAATATTTAGGATTTACCTAAAAATTTAAATTAATTTAAAGTTATTGTTTTTTTCAGAACGATCGTTAATATTGCTGTTGTTATATTATTTTAAGGGGAAAAAACTTCTAATGGTTATCAATTTATAATTCATCATTTATAATTTATCAAGTAACAATTATGCATTAAGCATTATTTATACCACCTTCTATTAATGTATTCATCAATGAATTATGCAAACCATTCTTTTTGTAAGTGTAAACACAATAAAACCCACTTATAAAAAAAAATTGACAACTATACAAAAAATATTAAAGCGGTATGTACATTAAAGAACAAATCATTCATTATTGTAGGATACCAATTTATTTTATTTTATTGCAATTGTTTATATATATATAAAACCAATTAAGAATCAATAGTTACAATTTTTGTTTATTTATCATTATTATTTTTTTTCTCTCTGTTTTTGTATATATTTTTTTCTTTCATTGTATATTATGATCTCTATAGATACATTTAAATATGTCCAATGGTAATTGCTTTTGCGTTGAGACTGGTCTATTTGGTACAGCATATATTTTTTGTGAATTATACAAATGTCATTCATACAAGAAATAAATATTATAAATAAATATATAGAAAATAGATCAATATAAATTAAAAATTACTAACTTATATTATTTGACCATTCATGATACTTATACATTTCAACGAGAAAACAAATTAAAATATTATTTTAATATAAATTATCATAACAGTCCAAAGTGCAATTCATAAATGTTAATAATGACCATGGAGTACATTGTAAACTCTAAGTATTATAAGAAAAATTTTAAATTATTTGACAATCTACTAAAAGGTATCTATGCTTTTTTCCAATATTTTAGGACATGTTTTTTATATAATTATGTATTTATTTGGATTATTCTTTTTATTTAGGTTAAAATGTGCAAATTTATAAGTATTTAAAAAATATATTTAAATTAAATATAAAAAAAGGGACTTATAAGAGATGTAAATTGAAAATGACTGAAGAATGTTGAAACGTATTTTTAAATAAAGAAAAAATGTTTGACTGGAAAAAGTTTTTTTTACTTACTTGAATAAATGACTAAAAAATAAATAAATATTTTTTTTAAAAAATATCTACATGGAGTAAATTGTGTCACAGGCCATTTCATTTGCAATAATAAATATTATTGCAAATGAAATGGCCTGTGGCATGTTAATATTTTTGGAAGTGCTTTCAATTTAGTATTACTTATGAATAATTCATCGGTTAGTTACACTTCATTTATGTTAAAATTATAGCAATTACTCCGTTATTATTCATAGCATTAAATAATTAATACTATGTTAGCTTTTAATCATAAAGGTTACGTTGCTCCTACAATTTTAATATCTGTCATATTAAGGTCAAACATTCTTAATGGCCTATTAATTTCATATTTAACTCCGACATTTAAATTATGTTTCTCCGAATCATGACCGTTTTAGAAACTAGTTGCCATTATCAATTTTTACCATGCATACACATTATAGCTTAATTTGTATTTAAATAGATGATTAGTTAACATATTAGTTTAAAATGTATATAAATGTGTGCATTTTTTTAATTAGATAACTATTTAGTTAATGATTTATTTTAATATTCTGATTATCAACATAAAGACAAAATTAGTTTAAATTTCTCTCGATTTTTAACTCTATTCACTGCTATTTGAAAATCCTATAATTTGTTCCAATATTATTTCATTAAATAAATAAGAAATACATTAATTGATCAAAAATTGTCATCAGTAATGATAATTCCGTCATACTGAATATTTAAAAAAAATATGCAAAAAACGATCTAAAACAGGTTTCAACTGAACACGGGTATACCAAATCCTTCCTACAAAGATTTCACATAGACAAAGAAGAACAGTCATTTAAACAAGTTATTTCTGATTGACAAAAGTATAAATGACAAAGGTTAAGATCAATTTTTCAATAATATTAAAACGAATAAAATGACTTGTGTCTGACGATGATCTATGTAATATGTATCGGTCAGAATTTATTAAATTAATTTAGAGCATTGATTTTGAAAATGTGTGAAGATATACACAATATAAATCACATCACTCGTTCAAAAGAACGTCTTAACTCAAATGACCTATATTTAGTATTTTAAAGTTCCATAATAGTTTTAAAAAAAATCAAAAGCAAAGCATTCCTATTGTAATGATAGTATTAAATTTCTTTAACTAACGATTATTACATTTTTAAAAGCTTGAAACATTTTTGATTTTAACTTATTTCATTATTCCTATAAAGTTCAAATATGATAAAATTCAAAATATGACTAGATAAAAAAAAACTATATTAGTCAATCATTCAAGTGAGTAAAATAAAACCTTTTTCCAGTCATATATTTTTTCTTTATTTAAAAACGTTTTAACAACAATATGTCATTCTCAATTTACATTTCTTATAAGTCTTTTAACGTTATTTAATTTAAAACTATTCTCTTAATTTTTTTATAAATTTGTACATTTTCACCCTAAAATAAAAATCAATAATAATTCAAAAATTGTTAATGATGACCATGGAGTACATTGCAAATCTAAGTTTTATAAGAAATATTTTAAGTTATTTGACAATCAACTAAAAAGGTATCTATGCTTTTTATCCAGTATTTTGGGGACATGTTCGTTTGTAAAATTATGTATTTATTTGATTTGTCTTTTTTTTTAGGTTGAAAATGTACAAATTTATAAAAAAATTTTAGAGAATAGTTTTAAATTAAATAACGTTAAAAGACTTATAAGAAATGTAAATTGAGAATGACATATTATTTTTGAAACGTTTTTAAATAAAGAAAAAATATATGACTGGAAAAAGGTTTTATTTTACTCACTTGAATGATTGACTAAGAAAGATGTACTCCAGCAAAAGAAACAAGATAATTAAAATAAAAAACTATATTTGAAATGGAATATGGAAATATGATGTTTTTGAATTAAAAAAGGTTCAACCAATACTTTACTTCAATACTTCAACTTTGCTACTAAAGGATTAGTTCCTTTGAAGGAGCGGTATGTAAAGTAATGAGAATTTTGTTATAATTTTGTATATACAATAATAATAATAAAATGCATTACAATAAGAATAAAGTTATAAAGTTTTCGTATAAATGTTTGATTATCATATAAGCTGTGATTTCATTTAATAAATAAGTAATTAAAGTACACGCACTATGCAGTGATATTGCATGTGCCCATAAATTATGATTTATTTAAAAGGATTGCTTTAAAGGAAAAATAAGTATTTTTAAAAATTTAAGAAAGTAATGATTAGTAAGTACAAAATATAATTTAATAATCCGTTATAAAAATAAGTTACTGACCATTGCTATGATTTACTAATGAACCGACAGTGATTATAATTCATATAAAGAATTCGATCTTCCAAATACTAAGTATTTTTTAAAACCAATAATTTACCTTTAATTATCATTTTTCCACTCATAGCATTACAATATTTATTCATAAAAGATTTTTTAATACTTTTTGTTCATTAAATGAAGAATTTTAATATTTTCAAGGTTTTCTCTCCGATGTTTATAGGATTCTCAACGATGCAGGGCTGTAACAGAAAATATAAAGGAACGAAATAACTGCAGTAGATAAGTTAGGCCAAAGGAAATACTCATTGTATTGGACTGAATACAAATCTGTCGGAGATATTTCAACTAAGTTATGGAAAGCATAAAAACTTTTTACTTAGCAACATAGTTTGTCTGGATGGGAGAAATGGAAATTGAAAAAAAAGAAAGAAGTTCTGTAGAAAAGTTTTTAGAGGCTCAGAAGCATTTGGTACTGTCAACAGCAGATATGTATTGGATTATTTTATTTTCCTACTAATTGTCGTTTACTTTTCTATCTTTGTTACAGTTGGGCGTTTATATTATATTTATTCTATTATGATAAGTTTATACACTGTGACTCTCAAAAAAAAAAATTATTGTAACTGAATTCTACATAACGTTTTAAAGCTGTTCTGATTCTACTCATATTGCATGCAATAATTCATTTTTTATTTATTTTTTCTTAAATTATCTTTTAAAACATTTTGATGAACTATTCATTTGATAGAATAGTTTAATCAATTTTTATTAGTCGTATATTTTACACAAATATTCAAGATTTGCCATGTCCATTGAGAATTACATGCCGATTTGTATTATTCGATGTTATTATTCTTGTATCGCTCCTTCAATAGAATAACGACAAATCTCAAAAAGGTTTGAGGTACATTTCCAGTAACAATGGTGTTAAGTAAAATACTACAAATATAAGAATTTCTTCTTCTAAAGGATATTTATTTAGGATATAATATTTCATTGAAGGATAAAATGAAAGATATAATATTAATAAAATTACTTGTATTAACTACATACAAACATATACATTATTATGTAATTAATGGATTATATAAAGTTGTATTCTTGAAAAACTCCACACTGAATATTCTTAATATGAATTATTATTATTCTATGGCGCTACAACGTGGTGATGAGTCCTGGCCTCCTCCACCAGATTCTTCCAATCGTCTCTGTTTTTCACAGCCGTCGTCCAGCTCCTGACTCCCAGGATATCATCTCTCGCGTCTCCCTCCACACCATCCGACCACCACAGCTTTTCACCACACATCCGACTTATCTTCCATTCTATCCACATGACCAGCACATCGCAAATATCGCAGTCTTCTAATTTTGAAGGAATAAACCACATCTGCTTCGTTGTATATTGAGTAAACTTCAGTGTTAGTTCTCCTTCAGCAGTTTCCATGTAGATAACCTCCACCTAAGATTCTTCGGAGGATCTTTCTTTAGGAAATGCTCAACCAGCTCAGTCATTGTACATGTCTCCGATCCATACAACAAAATTGTGTGGTCTAGTTCCTTGCGTAGACTTAATATTAATAATAATAAATTCTTATTATAAATAATACTAAATATAATGGATCTTTATTTTATTAATTACAATAGGTTATTGAAGTATCGCTTGATTTCTAATAACTAGTTAAGTAATAATAACGTGACAAGATGAAACAATCTACCGTTTATTACTTTTATTAATTGAGCTATTTGATAAAATAGAAAACTTAGGGAAAGTAGAATACAAGTCATAGTTGTTTCGAGGACTCCAGTTTTTGAACCTATCGAGTAAATCTGTTTTGATTATCATTAGATTGATGGAAAATAGTAAGTTGTTTTTTAATTTTTTACTCCTCTTCACGACAGTTTTACTGTTGAAATAGAGTTGCCATAATTGTTTCGTTTTTGATCCGGCTGTTTTAGTGAAGGCAGATTTTAAGCAATTAAAAATATATCACATACAGACAATTTATGGTCACATTATCTGGATACAGTACTGAGATTGACTCAGCTGAATCTACCTCCGTTTGGAACTAAGCATTTTGAGAAACTGGTAAGTACTTTAATAATATAGATGCAAATTGTAGAGAATAATATTAGTTGACCATATATATACCGGGTGTTTCAGGGTTAAGTAGCCAAACTGGGAATTTGAACTAAGAACATCAAAACAACGAAACAATTTCCTATAGCGTATGTCTGCAAGCGGTTTGTTTAAGATATATTCACACCTAAAGATTTTCATTGTTATGAATTATTTAGGCATTGTAAATAAATAAAACTTATTTTATTTGTTCCTCTTTATACATTAAAATGTATATTAAATGTTGTTAAAAGTGATTTCCTTGAGCAGTAAGACAGGCTCGGCATCTTCGTTGACCATCAGCAGTGGCAGAACGGCACTGGATATGTGTTATTATTTCACAATATTCAATTATCCTTCTTTGTAAAGAACTAAAGTCATTTACATAGCCGTTTTGTTTATCGTCATTAGAACACTACTAAAGAGGTCCTCGGCAGTGGCCAAAACTTAAGTATCCCAATCAATGGATTGGCCGTACAGGATCAGTGGCTTGGCCTGCACTCTCTCCAGAACAGAAACCATTGGATTTTTTTGTTTGGGTTGACAAACAAAAATATCCAGATTATGCTCTTCTATCGTGTAAATGACTTATTAATTCCGTTGAATCAACAAAATTATTTATGAATAGATGTATGAGTATTTTTATAAAAACGACCTATTTATTTTATTTCTTTTTTGTTTTCCTACTATATGGTTGGTTGCTGACAAAGTTCGGGAAGTTAATATATTTAGAATTTTAGACGATACAATAACTTCCTATGAAATTGTTGCTCTGAACATAACTACCTACAATATTTCATCAAGCCCCATTAAATACCTTTAAAATTAGCAGCAATAAGCCCTGGTTTCGTCCGAGAACGGGGGAGGGGTGTTTACAGGAATCGCTTTATAAAGGTTCGTCCTTAAGGAAGGCTTTAAGGGACATTAAAGCATTATTAAATGTTTTATGCCATTAGCCTCTGAGAAGGGCCTATCACAATTAGGGAGCCTTATTACGCCCTACGCTACCTCCGTCTGGAATTATAATATATTGCCTTTTCGGGAGCTTTCATCTCGATCGTCCTATTTCAGTGTCGCCTTAAAGTCTACTTTATGTAAAGTAATCGTAATCACTCTATAGATAATGAGTTAAGGGAAAAAGGGTATCTTTGTCTATTTTTTTTAAGAGTATTCGTTTTCTTTTCTCTTTGGAGAAGAAGATCGGCACTTGTGTATAACGTAAACCAGTCTGCATATTACCTATCTCCTTATCTCGCGTAACACCGTCTTATCACTAATCTCATTGGAGCCAATTGTGTCTGCTTTATTAAATAGTTTTATGCATTATTTTATAGTGCTTTTGTCTTGTTGATTTTGTTTATTATCTATTATCTACTTCTGTTATCTTTATTAAATTTACTTTTTTTGTTTGCCTTATTCCCCTTGTTATTGCATGTTTAAAATTAACAGAATAACACTTTAGGAATAGCCATATAGCCATCTTTAAAAGAAGAGGTGAAATAATTCCAAAGATGAAATTGTGTGAAAAAAGTCATCAAATGGATTTTGACAAGGATAGATGAGGATATGTTTGTCGAATGTTTAGGAAAGTATTTATAAAACCGAAAATATACCTTATATTAAAATATGTCGAATAATCCTACAACGCTCATGTTCGTATTACCTGTATGGTTTAAATGTATATCCCTTAAATATTAATCAATATTTCTTTTTAAATGGGAAGCAGTGTCAGCTCAATGTGTAAAGAGCTGATGTGCTATGCTAAATATTCCGGTTTAAATTCCGCCTGATGCAGATTGATTATTTAATCTATTAATACCCACGGATGGACCCTCCTGCAGACCTTCCTGAGGCTCACCGTGACTCTTGGAACTGGGCTTATACCATAACAGTTGTCCTAGAAACAGTTGGTGAGACTCTAGATCTTCAAGCCTCCGTAGCCTGAGTCTACCTCTTCCACCCTCCGGACGTCCTCCTCTATCTTCCATTAATAAGTAGTCATTCCAGAACCATTCGATGCACATGACCCAACCATCATATCATATCCCTTTTTTTTAAATATGAGACTAAATCGGGGTTAGCCTTTGGTTGAGCCATATATTATTCTAAGGATTTTTCCCTCCCAAGTATTTATGAAAACCTGTTGTCGCTTTGTAAGATTCCACCAAAGCCCAAGAAGAAATTCATCACGATATATGTAAAATATAATACATTTTTAGTAGCCTTTGAGTTTTAACCTTCTACACTATAGGAGCGACAGTGGTATCCCTGGCCATACCACCAGCAACAAACTGGCCATTCATGTGTTATCTAACAATGTTTTTACTTCAAACCGTTTAAATCTTCTTCCTATGATAATAATCTTGCAATTCAACTATATTTGTATATAATTTATTGCAGATATATAGTTTTCATTAAAACATGTTTAATTGAGAGTAGACCCAATCACCATGTGTTTTCCCTAATCACATGTATTTTATAGAGCCCGAATGAGTCCCAGAAGAATCCCCTGATCCCACATGGCCCATCCAAGACTGATGACAAAATAAATAATGTGTTTTTCACGACTGATTTCCAATCCGGACCCTACGCACTAAACTGCCCCTTCTTTCCATTACTTTAATTGCCATTCTTCAACTCTTCTCTCTAATACATAAAAAAGGTTGTAGTGTTGTAGTATTTTATAGACGTTTCCAAGCTACGGTTCTAGTAACTACTCTTTGTTTACTCTCTTGACTTGCTCGACTTCTCATTTTAATAGGCTCACTAATTGTGTACAAACTTTTTTTAAAAATTTACGTTTTTATTATGTACTACTGACTAATCCTTATGGAATACCACTAAAAAACTCCTAAAATATAAAAATTTCAACCATCCACTTTCAACCGAATCCCAAACCTGGTCAAGATCTGATGAAGAAAAATCACAAATTTTCGGCCAGCAGCTATTCAAAACATTTAACCCTCACCCAGATATCCTTAATCCAATCCACTCTGCATGTATTGAAACAGAATTAAGTATTCCTCTTTAGTTGTCCCCTCCTCCTAAGGCATTCCATCCTTCCGAAATATCAAACATTATTCACAAATTACCCAAACTTTCCATAATATTCCTGATAACCCTCCGAGGCGTCTGAAAAGAAGATGGCTTGGAGACCTTCTACTATAGAACTTTATTGGAGTGCTATCAATGGATAGTTTCTCCATAAGTATTTTTTTTTTCATGTCATTCATCCATATAGCAGATATACTTGTTGTAATATAATTACAGTTGTAAAAATCAATAAATTATTCTAAAAAAAAACATTTTTATTATAATCGAACAATGAGTAAATAAAATGAATAATGCGTAATGGCATGAGATAAAGCCAGGCAGAGATACTACCCTCTGGTAGCATTCAAAAAAGAAATTCAACGCAGAAGGAAACGAAGCCATCTTATTTTCAGACACCGCGGAGTATTTTTGGGAATTGAAGAAGTAGCGAGGTTTGAAATTAGTGGTTTGAGTGAGAATAAAGTTTGTCTTGAAAAGACTGGTAGTGTGTTCGGGCTATAACAGCAACTAATTGAAAATTGAGTTCAATGTGAATAATTATCCATATAAAGAAAGAAGCTTTATGGATTTCGGATTCAAGGATTGGCTACGCCACGAATTTCATGACTTAGTGGAGCCACAAATAGTTCTTATAATAGTTATGGGAGCTTACAACGTTTGTCTAGTCAGGTTGAAGTAGCATGAAACGGTGATGTGTTTCTTATCGTTTCAGTCTAGTACGAGGATTACAAGTTAAACATTTGTGGAGATGTAAACCAAAGTACCGGACCTGTGCTACAGGAATCGATGGGGTGTAATTAAACGATACAGGTCGGGAAGTCATTAGATTACGAAGGAGAGTAAAGGAGATTTGACGAAATTTATTATAATCCTCCAGTTTTGACAACCTTTTTCAAGGTCAGTGATATGGGATTAAAGTATGTGGGATGACATAACTGGATCATGTGCCATCCGCATACATGGTGTGGATAGTATTGGGATGGGTTGGGATGTCAACTGTATAAACTGTATAGATGATTGGGCAAAGGATACTGCCTTGAGGAACACTAGCAGATTGCGGAAAGTAGGATGAGTAGACATTATTATTTTGGTTAATTATGGTTTAACCGTAATTATGGTTTAGATTGAATGATCATTCGGAGTGATAGAAATGGATAATGAGGAAGTATGTAGGAATTAGGAATAAACGGAGAAGGATTATCAACAAGTTTCAAGGAGAAGTTGCAGCCGCAATAGTTATGTATCAAATTACAGCAGCAAAAAGTTTTTAATTTTGCAATGATTACAAATATATTTGGATTGAAAGTAATAAAGATCTGCTAAAACTAATCACTGACACTATTTAAAAAAGTGGCGTTATCCTAGAGTAATACTAAAAGAAAAAAAATTTTTATTACTTTTACGATAAAAATGCGCAGTAATAATATATGAAATGCAATCCGCAGTGAAACTTGGGGACATTAAATTAAGATAGCAGTTAAGGGGCAATGAGCCTAGCAGCTGGCGGGAGATGAGAGTAAGAAGATTATGACGACGCAGATAAAACTAAGGAGCTTAGAGCTTTATCTGCAGCGGGTATTCATCTCTTACCTCCCTACCACCTTCTTCCTTTGGTGTAACTTTACAACTTGGGAATACCTTCTAGTTGTTAAGTCACTAAGTCAATAAGAGGATATATTCTTTGCGGTAAGTTGGCGTCATCCGGACTGGGCAAAAATAAGTCATAAAACATATTAAAAATTCCACAAAATATCTATATCGTTACACGGGTTATCTACTAGAGTAATAGGTGTTATTACCTTTATAAGATGCGATCACCTAAAAAACTGATAACTCTGATATTTCATATTTTCATATATGTAGTTTAGTGAAAAACTTTTTGTTTCTGATTCTTCAGGTTCAGAACCAGAGTGAGACAATTAGAACCATGGCTGGACAAAGCTGAACAAACTGAATTGAACGCAATGAAAACCCAGGCCATTGTTTTAGATTCCAATGCCCTCCTTACATTCATCCACACCCTCCCAATATTAATACTAAACGATCCTCACATCACTTTCAGCTCCTCTGTCAAAAACTAAGGCATTACTTTTGATCAAAATCTTTCCTGGAAACCCCACATCGCCCAAATATCCCAACGGTCAATAAGTTCCCTGTTATAAGTTATTCTATCGTTCTCGACATCCCCTTACATATACTTCCCGTAAGCTTCTCGAGTCATCTGTCATTATTTTATTAATGACAGATTATTTTAATAATGATTAAAGCGAATAGTGAACTGCTCTTGAAGAGTTGTCCTTGGTATTCCAAGGTGGTCCTGCGTGCCCCACAATGATGAGTTAAAGTGACTCTTTCCTCCCATTCGTAGACTATTTCCTAGGTGCTTTCATATGCCAATCCATTAAGTTTCAACACCCTTCATATATCTACAATCTCCTCAAATTCAAATCCTCAGTCCAGCGCCCCGTAATAAGATCTCGCCTTTCCGATTTCTATAATCGTTCCGACAGAACCAAATCATTCGAGCGTTCCTTTCTCGCCCGCTCCACCAAAGTGTGGAACTCGATCCTTCCTCGGATTCGGTTATGCTTCTTTACTGACTTTTTTTTTTAAAACCTTGCATTTGGAACATCTCTTGGCCTCCCAGAAATATGCTCTCTTAGTAGGTCAGTCATTTGCTTAAATGAATCAGTATTGAATAATTAACTTTGTTACTTACTTGTTTTTGTTTCTTTTTCGTAAAGAATACATACAGTATGCAAAGAAATTATCGCATGCTAGCTTATTCATTAATTAACTGTTGTTACTAATATATTTATTCTCTGTAATTGGTTAATATCCTTTCATGATCTTTATTATTATTCTTATTACCGTATTCTCCCGATAGTGGAAGACGTTAAGCAAACAGCTCAATCAAGCTTTCTTTGGGTTCTTCCAATAGGCTTTTAGTAGAGTGGGTGATTGTCCACCTGGGGTAATTTTTCCTTTATTTGTACGAGTCATGTCCGCTTATAAGCAATCTTCTAGCTTTCACTAGTTGTGTAGAACCACGTATTGTCAGTTCCTGGAGCATATTTACTACCTCACCTCTGGTGTTCAGACGCTGACGACCATTTGCCGCTTGCTACAAGTCAGAAGGGAAATGGATGATCTTTATTATTATCTGTTTCATGATTTGTATTATTATGTAGCCTTCTTATATATCATGTTATGGCGATATATATCATGTTTCTTTTTCTGTTTATGTTTGTTATTATAAAGGGACTTGGTCACGGAATAAAGTTTCTTTTCTTAAAAAAAAAGATGAAGAGGGCGAAAAATTTCGTGTGAGACAAAATTGCATGACTAAACTAGTGAAAATTGTGAAAAAAATCAATTTTTGAAATTTAGAAGTAATCTCGTCGTTCAGGATCCTATACGCCTCATTTGTTCAACATCTATATACAATTTATTAATAGAGGCGGGGTAGAATGCTTATGTAGATTGATTAGCTCCTACACTGATAGTCCCGGATTCAAACTCGGCTGTTAATAAATTATGTAGTATGTGAATATCCATACATTTTCCCTATTGGATATATGGATACTCCTGGGACTAATCTACAATCATTAAAATGGACAATGGATTGTAACCTCGGCCAAATCATATACCCTTATAACCGCTGATTTAGTAACACTACATTCTGTACTATGTACCGCAAGACACTTCGTGGTTTCTAGTTTTACGAGTGATATAATTTACATTGCATATACTCATGAGGAGATGATAGCTCAGGATGTTTTGCTGAAGGTTTTGGATTTAAATCTGCCTCTAGTGGATAATTCATTTAATATGTTACCAGCCATAAATTGACTCTATAGCACCTGAAGATACTCCTGAGGCTCACCCAGCCTTTATAAAGTAGGTAGCCATAATGAGTGTAAACCTTTTGATTGTGATTTCGGCCAAATCATTTCAATTCAAAACGGTTCGCTTAGAAACATACATGTATATTTTAAATTCCATTATATTTATATTGTATTTACTCTCGGGGAGAGTGGTAGATCAGCGTATGGAGCGATGGGTTTTTATGCTGAAGGTACGGGTTTTAAATCCGGCTATGGTAGATGAATAATTTAATCTGTTAACAATCACTAATGGAACCTGTGATATGGCAGACTCACTCAGCCTGGGTCTCACTCAGCCTATATCAAATGAATATTTGGGAGAAAACAACGATTGAGTATAATCTCGACCAAAACACCTCCATGCACCACCTTTGGCTTAGAAACAGTACAATCTCCAACATGTACATACCTCAACACTCTTCACGGTTTGTAGTTGTACGGATTAACTTAATGTGATTCATATTGCATATAATAATGGAGTGCGGGGAGCTCAGTGTGTACAGCAATGAGTTATTATGCTGAAAGTTATAGGTTAAAATCCGGCTGTGGTTGCTAAAATATTTAATATGTTAGACGAAAATAGACCATGAAGGATCAGCAGACCGTTCTGTTCTCACTCAGCTTCTGGTCAATTAATTAATTCCAATCAAACCAACGAATAATCAAAATATTCTCCTGTAAGTACCTCTATAGTTTAACATACGTGCATTGCTGTTATATAGTGTCGATATCGAATTTTAGTCATAATTGTGTATAGGAAATTTCTGGCTTTTAAATAATCTCTCATATTAGGCCAAATCACTATCCTTTCAATTATGTAAGGATCGTAGACTAGTAGAAGACCGTAGACGGCGGGAAATGAATCAATACCTCTAAACTATTTAACACGAAACAACTGACAATGGTGTTTAATACTCACGTTTTTGTTAGCTCAAATCGAACATCGAACATGACCTCTGGTCAGCATATGACAGTTTCCGAAGAGAAGAGTTGTAAAAAGCTATATCTGAAATGAATATTCCGCATAAACTGGAATAAATTGACTCTGGAAGACCACGATGTAGAGTAAATTTGCAAAATAACCTCTCAGCTGAATTTAGTACCAACAATGGTTTAAGACAAGGAGGTGCTCTATCATGCCAACTGTTTAGTCTGATTCTGGAGCATGTGGTCCGTAAAGCCGGCATTCAACGGACCGGCACAATTTTCCACAAGTTGACACAAATTTAGGCTTACGCTGATGATATCGACATCATAGGAAGATCCTTTAATGAACTGGAAAATGCATTCCTCAATCTGATCAGAGCTGCTGAGGGTATGGGATTAGTTATTAATCAAATCAAAACTAAATACATGCACGCAGGAGGACCGATGGAGCTGATTGGTATTATTAAGATCGGAGGCCTTGATATTGAAAGAGTTAACTCCTTTACCTACTTGAGAACCACCATAACGAGCGATAATAATATCTCAAGAGTGGCTCAGGCAAGCGAATGCTTCTTTTGGGATGATTCGCCACTTAAAGAGCAAGCTCTTGTCGTGGAATACAAGGATGAATCTATATATATTCGACCTATCCTTGTATATAGGTCAGAATCCTGGGTCATAAAGAAAGCCGATGAAAAATTGCTTCAGGCATTTGAATGGAGGATTTTTCGGTGAATTTGTAGACCTATTAGAGAGGGAGAAGCATTGAGAAGACGTACCAATGCTTAGCTGACAAGTCTATTCCAGGTCAAAATAATAAGGCATGGTAGGTTGCGCTGGGCTGGCCATGTGGCCAGAATAGCAAGTGTTGAAGGGCCCAGAAGAATAATAGAAGAAAAGTTTCAGGGCACAAGTAGAGCAGGTCGACTCAAGCTGCGATGGCTGGATGGAGTCAGTGAGGACTCCAGGACATTATTAAATGTCCGGAACTGGAAGGCCGCTGCACTGGACAGGGAGGGCTGGCGAAAACGTATCTAGGAGGCCAAGGCTCATTGATGGGCTGTAGAGCCATTCAAGAAGAAGAAGAATGGTCATTATTTAAAAGTGTAAACTATAAAAACATAGCATTATAATTAAATTATGTACACCAGTGTTTTCATCACATCCTATTAGCATTTGGTTGACAGTTAGTAATGATTGCAAACTAATTATTATTTTTTCGTTCATCATTTAATCAAATCTTATTTTACCAGGTGTACTTTCGTACTTTCGTTCTTTCAAATCAACTATTTTCCAATTTAATATTTAAAAATCTACTAATCAATTTACGAATTTACATACTCTCCATATTAAATACATATGAGGCTGAGTTTAAAAAAAATAAATTTATAATATATATATATATATATATATATATATATATATATATATATATATATATATATATATATATATATAAGTTAAGACAAGACGATGATCGCAAAGTCGCTAATCAAGCTGGCATTGTAGACAGCTGTTCTATAAATAGAGGTTCAAGATGGAATAAAGTCAGTGTTTAACCAGCCGTCAAGTGTGTTGTTTATCTTCCTACTTATTCTTTTGTTTATGTTTTGTGAGGTGAAGTGCTTAAGTGGTGCCGAAACCCGGGAAAACGTTTTAGCAGTTCAGTGAGAATATATTTTTTTTCCTCAAGGACACTAAATACTACAGCGAGTTCATTATTGATCTATTTTATTGTCATTTAAATATTTATTTTTGCTCTCTCAATTTGAAAAATAACTAGTCTTGCCATAATGAATGAACAACGAGAAATCCTGAGGCCGGCAACATTAACGTTAGAGCCTTCACAGCCAGAACAGGCGAATCCCCAGTTTCCGCCATTACCATCAACAACTCTAGCAATGGCGCGGGCAGACTTAGCTGCCCAGGAAGCAAACAGAATTGCACAGGAAACGAACGAATTGGAGAAAATGAAGTTAAGGAAGGCCAATGCACAAGATTTAAGAAGGGAGATATCAGACTTGGAGAAATTTAACGGTGATGTTGGTGAACTAAATCATTTCCTCAAGGGCGGGGATGGTATTATGAGCAGCATTCAATCCCAGGTCGCAGCAGACTTTTTAGAGGAAGCGGATGCCAAAAGGCTACGGGTAGCCTTAGCACGACGGGTAAGAAGGAGCGTATTGAATCTAATCCAAGCTGATGAGGATACCTCGTGGCAGGTGATCAAAGAAAGACTAAAGAAAGCGTATGGAGGGGGGCGATGGGTCCCAGAAGAGGATATGCTGCAGATGTTTCGAGAGATGAAACGTTCGAATCAAACAAACGGTCAGTACGCTGCAGGCCTGCTCGTGAAGCTGAATAAGATTAACGAAAAATTACGAGAAGTAATGGATACCAGTGCGGTCGAAGCGTGGATGTTGTTTATGACAACAGTCCTGAAGGTACAACTAGCCAGGGATACTGGAAAGAAAGATGGATTACCCAGGGATAGGTCATTCATGGAATGCGCACAGGACATGGTAGATGCGAGTGCCCGCGACGAGGAAGAGAGAGAAGAGATCGAACCAGGGTGGAAAAGAGTGTCGTACCGGAGAAACGAGGCAGGAAGGAATAAAGTGAGACAGGATATGGGAAGAAGAAGAGATGGAGAGTTTGGGAGAAGAGATAAAAGGCAAGAATTACCTAGAGAAAGAAGACAAATTGTGGAGAGGAAGAATGGGAGAAGAGAGGAAAGGAGGTGCCACGAATGTGGCAAGATAGGGCACTTGGTGGCTCAGTGCCCACGTGCGCGATGTTTCGAATGCCACAGTGAGGGACATATGGCCAGACAATGCCCATATATAAGGCGCCGGGAGCAAGATCGAGGCGAACCTATGGAGATCAATGCTCAAAGATTGTGGCGGAGAAACAGGATATCGTCGGAATCGACTAGATCTTCGGAGGCTTCAGGGTCCGAGACGGAAGGAAGCGAACCTAGCCGCAGAGGAACCCCCGGAGGAAGAAGCAAGCAACGGAGCACAAGGAGGCGTAGTGAGCAGATTAGAAAAGAATGAGGATTGTGTAAACGGAGGGGCAACCTATTTTTTGTGAATAGTGTGGTAAAGAAGTGTGACAGGTTGCCTATTATCGAGTTTTGCAAGGGGTGGAGGTGTCTTGTGGACACAGGGAGCTCGTGTACTCTAGTAGGTAGAGATAGTCTACACCCTTTATTTAAAGGAAAGTGTGACCCAGAAATTAGAAAGTGTTTATGTCAGCTAGTCACTTTGAGTGGTCCCTGTAAGGTGGAGGGGGAAGTGGAACTGCCGTTAAGTAAATGGGGCAAAAGGGGCGACGTAGCAACTCTGCATGTGGTAGAGACCATGCCGCGCGAGTATAGTGGGATTTTGGGGTGTGACGTGCTCGGGAAACTGGGGGCGAAACTCAGTAATGTAGAAGGTCAATGGGTGATTAGAATTGGGAGGAAGACATATAGAACGATGGAGAACGCGAAAAGGGATGTGAGGTGCGTCGGTGCAATTACCCAAGGCAAGGATTGGAGGATGGGCATAAGGGAAGAATACGGGGATATTTTTTTTCGCGAGGGGGATCCACTGAGCGTGACGGGAGAAACGGTTCATGAAATTCATCTGAAATCTGAGAAGAGTACTTACGTGAAGGAGCGGCGGTACCCACAGGCGTTGCGGGAACACATTAGGGAGGAGATCGCGGAGCTAAAACGGCAAGGTATTATCGTTGACAGCACATCACCCTTTAACAGTCCTCTATGGGCGGTCAAGAAGAAACCTGTTAACAGGGATCCAAGGGAGCGCTACAGGGTGGTGGTAGATTTCCGGCAACTCAACGAAAATACGTTGGATGAGAAATACCCTATTCCCAGATTAGAGGACATTTTGGACAGACTGGTTGGAGCAACCGTGTTCAGCACACTTGATTTGAAATCTGGATACCACCAAATTCGCATGCATCCTAGAGACCAATGTAAAACAGCCTTTACGTTTGAAAGGGGTCATTACGAGTTTACCCGTATGCCATTCGGTTTAAAAAATGCGCCGATAACGTTCCAGAGGCTGATGGACGAGTTCTTGAGGGGCTTAGACGAAAACATGTGCCAGGTCTATATTGATGATCTCCTCGTTTTTAGTAAGACGGAGTTGGACCATATAGAGGATTTGAAACGAGTCTTTGACAGAATACGTCAATTTGGTCTAAAATTATCAGCGAAAAAATCAATATTGGGGCAAAAGCAAATCAACTTCCTCGGGCATTCGATATCGGCAGAAGGGGTGCGGCCTGACGGTAAGAAGGTGGAAGCCATAGGGAAAATGGCGATGCCAACCGATATCAAGGGAATCAGGAGATTGCTAGGAACCCTAAATTATTATCGTCGATTCGTCCCAGAGATGGCCGAACATCTGAGTCCTCTGAATGCACTGTTAAAGAAGGGACGCACAATTCGGATTACTCCAGAGATCGAGGGGAACATCAGGAAATGCATGTGTTGGCTACAATCGGAACCGGTCCTCGCATTCCCTAATTTTTCAAAACCATTTGCGATCACCACCGACGCTAGTGAATATGCACTGGGGGCGGTTTTGTCACAGGATTATGATAAGGGGGAACGGCCTGTGGCATACGCAAGCAGAAGGCTTACAGACGCGGAGACCCGATATAGCGCGCTCGAGAGAGAGTTATTAGGGATTGTATGGGCAGTCCAACACTTCCGGCCCTATATATTTGGAAAGCGGTTCAAAGTTCATACCGATCACAGGCCACTTCTGTGGGTGGGTAATTTGAAAGAATCGTCGGCTAGGGTGACGCGTTGGAAGGAGATCTTGAGCCAGTACAATATCGAAATAGCATACAAGCCGGGAAAGGATAATGTGGTGGCAGATTGGTTATCTCGTGCCCTGCAGGTCAACGCTATCGAATCAGGTGAAGGGGGACCTTCCGGGGAACTACAGAGGTTCGTACGGGAATGGACGCCAGATGTGGAAGGAGAAGGAGAAACAGACCGCCGGGACAACGGGGAATCTCCCGACCAGGAGGAATCACAAGACGAGAGATCGACTGAGATGGAGGAGGTGGATGACGTAATAAACGATAAGACTCGGCAGATAATATGGAAAACAAGGACCACGGGGTTACTAAAAGCGGAATTTTCCAGATACGAGAGGCATAATATTGTTACTATTTGGTCCCAACCTGGAGTCCAGGAAGAGCAAATCTGCCGAGCGTTAAAGGACGCCTCTAAAGCAGGTGCGACCCACTATCTGTATGTTGGCAATGCGACGGTGTGGGACAAGATACGTAACTTGTGGAGATTAGAAAAAATAGGGATAGACAGGACGTTTATCCGATGCCGATCTATGGTAGAGACCATTCGCGATCGGGAACAGCAAAAGGATGTAACGATGGCGTACCATCAAGAGAAGACGAACCACCGAGGAATCAATGAGACGTTGGCGGCACTAAAAAGAAAGTATTACTGGGTATGGATGCGGAAGACGGTAGAGGAGATAATAAGGAACTGCCACATTTGTCATACGGCTAAGTATGACCGCCATCCTCCCGTAGGATTACAAACCGAGACGATGACGCCTACAATACCGTTGACAGATCTTCAAGTAGACACCTTTACGTGGAGGGGGTTTAAATGGGTAACAATAGTGGATACATTTAGTAAAACGGCCATAGCCCACCCGGTGAAGGAGAAATCGGCAGCGGCGGTGAATAGCGCCCTTCAAACATGGTTCCAATTCTATGGGGTACCAAATACGATCTCCTCGGATGGGGGCAGGGAATTCGATAACGCGTACTTGCGACAGGAGATGAAACGGCTAGGAATTACATGGCACTGGAATACACCCGGACATCCTAAAAGTAGGGGGGGAATCGAAAGGCTCCATAATACCTTGGGAGAACATCTCCGAGTATTCCACGCAGATAAAGGGTTGGAAGCAGATGAGGCGATGCCCCGAGCCATAGCAGCGTACAACCACTCCATACACATGGCCACCGGATTTTCCCCGTTCGAGGCCCTTTTTGGTTTACGAGCGCGAAGAAGAGACGAGGGTGATACGGTTGTAGATGAAAACATGGCAGAACAACTAGCCATAAATAGAGTAGATCTCGAGAAAATTTGGGGGAAAGCACATGGCCGGATGGTAGCGGAAAAGAGTAGGAGAGTGGCGCGGGAAAACGAGGGCGTGAAGGACATTATGGGAGATATTAAAATCGGTACAATTGTGTACAAAAAAATTATATCAAATCGTGCAAAGGAGGTTCTGAGGTACGAGGGTCCATTCAGAGTGATTGCTATCAGAGAGCATAACCTAGTCACTATTCAGAATGTGGCTGAGCCAAGAAAACATAGGACTGTTCATATCGAACAGCTCAAGATTCCAGCTGGGGAAGCCAGCCCATAACAATGTACTTTATTTCGTACTTTTGGAGGTGTAGTGGAACAGGGGATTTTCATTTCTTTTATATATAGTTTTTGTAAAGTAACTTATTTGTATATAAATATTTTTTGTTAATTACGAATGATAGTAATGTAGATTAAGCTAGTAGTAAGGTATTTTATTTTTATTTTTATGTAAGTAGAATATGATTCATGTAATTGATAATTTCTTTTGTTTGTGTGCTCTTTCTCTGCAATTTTTGTTTTGAGTTTACGAGGATGTTCGTAAACTGGCAGGGGGGAGTTAAGACAAGACGATGATCGCAAAGTCGCTAATCAAGCTGGCATTGTAGACAGCTGTTCTATAAATAGAGGTTCAAGATGGAATAAAGTCAGTGTTTAACCAGCCGTCAAGTGTGTTGTTTATCTTCCTACTTATTCTTTTGTTTATGTTTTGTGAGGTGAAGTGCTTAAGTTATATATATATATATATATATATATATATATATATGTAGATAAAGGTACATAATTTAAGTAGCGAAAAAACACGCTTTGAAATAACGTTCTTTGTTTTTAACATTTATTTTTATATTCCATCAACCAACCTTTCAAAATACTTTTTATGTGGATTTAATTTGTCGTTCTAATACCAACATTATCTTTATTTGAGAATACATTATTATTTATTTCAAGAGCAATATAATTTCTACCTTGTAATTGCATCGGATTTAAGAGATGTACCAAAAGTATCATATATACCTAAAAAAAACAAAATCTGTACCACTACAACTTGTGAAGGGTCTGGGATTCAGTATAAGGTAGAGACTGTACTGTTTCATGGACAACGGTTCTGCAAGGAGGTGTATTGTCCTAGGTTATTCTCAAACGCCAGGTTTTCACCCTTATTTGGGTACCCTATTTTTATAACATTTTATAGAGGCTGGGTGAGCCCCAGGAAAGCTCTAGATCCTATACGATACATCTCCGGCTGAAAACAGAGTAAATAAAAGTACTGCCTTGCAGCGGGATTTGAACAAGGATTTCCGGCATGGCAATTTCGTGCTCTACCACTGAGGCACTCCGCTCCCCTCTTGTATATACCTAGAAATATGCAAATATAAATTGCTATGTATTTTCTCTCCACCTTTCGAATTTAAATTTCCATGTCTATTTCATTTTTATTAAAAAATTAATATTAATGGAATTCTCACAAGGAAAATTCTCACAAGCAGTTGATAATGCAGGGGGGTTGATAATAGGAGGAAGGAAGAAGCATTTTCGGTGCATAATTTAAAACAATGGTTTGATTTATGAACTGTGTAATCATTTAGCCGTATTCAATATTAGGGATACCATGTTGGTAGTCAACGTCCGAAACGGATAAAACATAAGAAAAAGAAATAAAAACTACATAAGTGAATATTGTTATTTTTTTTCCGTTTTTTTAATAGAAATCACCTGCTAAAAATAAAACAAGTAAATGTAAAAAAATAATAATGAATATGTCATTAAGAGAAGCTATTCATTGGTAGCACTCATGAACTATGGTAGCACTCATGGTAACACTCACTAGGAGAATTATCGGTAATTGAAGAAAGACCAAAGATTAAACAAATGTACAGAAGATGAAGTGGAGATTGTCATGAAAAAAGAGGTATCAAGTTTGAGCGTATCATTTTGGATTTGATTTATGATTTTATTCATGAAAAAGGAAGAATCAATGAGTATTTTGGATTCTAAGCATTATTAGTGTAGTAATAGAAAAACGATTTAAATTGAAGAAAGAATCACTAAAATAGAGCCAAAAACTCAAAAAGAAACACTATTATTTATTATAATGCAATTGGGAAAAACCACAATGCAAAGCCTTATGTTTCAAAAAATACACCTACTTACCAGTCGACGTTTCGCCTATTCAGGCATTATCAAGACACCAAAATCAAAAAGGGGGGTTATGTGAATCCCATCAAGGGGTTGTATGTTGAACGTCTTGGTGGCGGGGTGCTGTCTCATGTTTGGAGCCAGTTTGGGCTGTTGATCGTGGGGATGTTTTGCACCTTTTTCTTCGAGATGGGATTCACATAACCCCCCTTTTTGATTTTGGTGTCTTGATAATGCCTGAATAGGCGAAACGTCGACTGGTAAGTAGGTGTATTTTTTGAAAAATAAGGCTTTGCATTGTGGTTTTTCCCAATTGCATTATAATTGAAGAAAGAATATTACGTAAATGATTCCAAAATTGTACAAGAAGAGAAAATAACATCAAACTGGCTTAAAGGGGACCCTTTTATATTTAATGAATTCATCAAGGAAGAGACGATTCAAAACGATACAGAGGGAAGACTCCACATACAGAGGATCGGAATTTTTCATTTGTACTAACCACAAAAAAAATCCAATCAATTTAATCACTTTAATTTGCTAAAGAAATCTTCAATGAAGTAGAAATGGATTGTGTCGTGAGAAAACAGGCACTAGGTTTTTGGCAAATATTTTGAATTTTGTTGGCGATCTTGTTCCTGACAAAAGAAGAATCGACAAGAATTTTGGATTGTAAATTGTGTTTTTAAAATTTACAAGCGCCTTAAATAAATAAAAAGAATGCTATAAATTGTTCCCTCTTTTTCACAATCAAATTAATGTATTTTTCCGCAACTTTTGAGGAAACAGAAGAGAAAATAACACGTTTTCAATCAATCTGGCTCAAAATAGGCCATTTATATTTAACAAATTCATAAAGAAAGTAACGAATCAATACGATATACGGAAATACTCCACAAAAGTGACCAAATGAATTATTTATTTAAATTAACCAAAAAAAAAAAATAAGTCAATCAATTTAATTGTTTTAATTGGCTGAAGAAAGTCTCAATAATAAAGTGAAAGTAAACAAATATAAAGTTAAGTAAAAATATAACAAGTCTATGCGACGCTGAGATTGGGTTAGATATGTAGTATGCTGTAGTAAGTACCTAGGATTTCTAACAATACACTTTAATTCAACAATAAATCATTATTATTGGCAATGTCGATCGTTTAGAAACGTGTTTTTTTTAAAACATGGTTTTTGTGTATTTGAAAAAACAAAAACAATCTTAGTTGTTCAGTTGAATACTCCCAGATGTGGTTTGCATAGCGCTGAATTCAAATATATAGTTGGGATAAAGTAACAGAGCACGGCTTAATTCCTTAGCTGAAACAACCTCCGCTTACACAGCCCCCTTCCAAAAATTCCCCGTTCCAATCTTCCTTTCTTTAAAGACAGTCCTGTTGCCTTTTTAAAGCTATCATTTTATATAATGTCTGGTTTATATATCTACCATAGTCATACCTAAATATGTTATTTGACGGTGTCTCAACGTTTATCATGACTTTAAATTGTTTGCGTACTTCTTGAACCACACTAAGGTCTCTAAAACTTTTAACTCATTTGGATGTGCGGGAAATGTCTCCATGCACTGACATTTGATCGTTTATATTTTGTTTATATATATAAATTTTTTTTTTACGCAGTATTCACTACGGTATTTTTTTTCTTCATTTGTGCGCATTAACTTAGCAAGAGGAGACATGATACGGTTACTATTCAAAGCGAGCCAAAGCAGCAGTTAGTATTCATTTAATGTGGATCCCTCATTTCCCACAAAAAGTACCTCTCTGCTTACTAGATCCTATTATAACAGACCTGCTGTGTTCTTCCTTTCCCTAGTGTTGCCAAAAAAGCATGGTTATACTTGATTAAGAGATTTAAACCAGTTCTCTTAATTTAACTCACATCTAATTTCCAAAAAACAAACATTGCAACTTACATAGCTTGATTTGAAGCTTGATTTGAATAAATGAACTAGATATTTATTTTATTACAACTGCACGATGAGTTCCAGCAAAATAATCGGGTACTTAGAGATTATAAATGCTTAGTTATCCAAAATTTGAAGCACTGAAACGAATATATTACATGCAGAGAGTTTTACAAGAAGGTAGTTAAAATAGTTTTATTCCAATTATTTTTTATACAGAACTTTTTTTTTACAAAGGTAGTTTATTATGGAGGTTTTACGGTGTGGCTTTCCTTTTAGAATAGAATAGAATAGAAAATAAACTTTATTCTGGGACCAAGTCCCTTTAGAATAACAATAATGGACAAATTAAAAAAACATAACATTCATCTGGCCAGAAGGCTACATAATAACACAAATCATGAAATAATCAAGTGTGAACAAAAACATTGTAAAAATAGAAATAGATAAGAAAAAAAATAAGTAAAATACAACGAACTTGACTGCTTTTTAACTAATTGTAAAAAATAAATATATTTATATTACCAAAATAATGATTAATAATATTAATACAGTAGTTGATGACGAAATTACTAACTAAAATAATTGATTGGCATAGTATGCGATAATATATTTAAAAAGTCGGTATCATCGTTGATGTAGGAAAAATAAACAAAACAAGGGTAGCGGGATCGAGTTTACAATACTGTTATATTCAAGCATACCTTTGACCTGCTTGGAGAGCGACTTTTTGAGATGCCAAGAGATGATGGAAAAGCAGGGATTTAAATGAAGCTAGTGAAGAGGAATGGCGGATGAAAGGAGGGATTGAATTCCACACAGTGGTGGAGCGGGCGAGGAAGGAGCGCTCGAATGCCTTAGTTCTGTGGGAAGGAATGTAGAAATCGGAAAGGCGAGATCTTGTTTTGTGCAGCTGGACAGAGGATTTGAATGGGAGGAGACTATAGATATATGAAGGGTGTTGCGAGTTGATGGATTGGTATAGAAAAACGCTAAGGAAATATTGTCTACGGATGGGAGGGAAGAGCCACTTTAACTCATCATAGTGATGTGACACCCGGGATCGCCTCGGAGTACCAAGGACAAATCTTAAAGCGCAGTTCATTATTCTTTTTAAGCGGCTCTCAAGCATTTTCGAGAGGCCCCCGTATACCACACTACAGTAGTCGAAGTGGGGGAAGATGAGGGATGATACGAGCAGCTTCCGAGTAGGTTGAGTAAGGAGATGCCGAGAACGATGGAATAATTTTAGGGAACTAATTATTCGTCGGGATATTTGGGTGACATGTGGTTTCCAGGAAAGGTTTTGGTCGATGGTAATGCCTAGGTTTTTAACGGAGGAGCTGAAACTGATGGGGTGGTCGTTTAGGATTAATGTTGGAAGGGTGGGGATAGTTGCAAGGAGAGAGTTGGAACCTAGAAAGATGGCCTGGGTTTTCATTGCGTTCAGTTCCAGTTTGTTCAGCTTTGCCCAGGTACTGATTCGATCTAGGTCTTGCTGAATACTGGCGAACGCATATGAAAGCCCGGATGGAGGAAAGGATAAATAGATTTGGAAGTCGTCAGCATATAGATGGTAGGAACAGTGGTGAACAGATTTAGGAAGATCATTGATGTAACAGTTGAAAAGGAGAGGAGAGATGCTTGAGCCCTGAGCCACACCTGAGGATAGAGTACGGAAACAGGAAAGGGGTTGGTTGGGCATAGAGACCGCTTGGGACCTATCAGAGAGGAAGGATTGGAACCATAGAATAGAACTGTAGGAAAAAGACAATGACTTTAGTTTGGAGAAAAGGATAGAATGGTCCAAGGAATCGAAAGCTTTAGAAAAGTCTAGGAGGATTAGCACGGTTATTTGTCTGTTGTCCATGGCTTTATATATGTCATTGGTGATTTTGGTAAGGGCAGATTGAGTGGAAAAACCAGGGCGAAAGCCTGATTGAAGCGGAACGAGGAGTTTGGACTGTTCGAGAAAATTTGATATTTGAGACTGGACTATTCTTTCGAGAGGTTTGGAAAGGTTGGAAAGTATGGAGATTGGCCGGTAGTCCTTGGGAGATAATGGGGTTGGGGTTTTATTTATAGGATGGACTAGGGATTTTTTCCAGGAAGTCGGGAATACTGCTTTTTGTAGTGAGAAGTTATAAATGAAAAGTAGGACAGGTAGGATATCAATGAGGCATAATTTGAGTAGTTTGACGGGTATCTCATCTAATCCGGTAGAACTGGAGCGGATTAGATGAGATATTAGATTCCTTTTAGCTAAATCGTCAATGAATAGCATTGCAAAATAGTAAATTAAAATACACAGCAAACAAAAAAATGTACGTCCTTCACTCCGAAAATTAAAAGTACTGAAGAAATAAATGTCTGTCCATAAAGATTAAACAATCATTCTTTTAGGTCGTATTTTTGAAGTAAAAATTATTTCAAAAGCTGAAATAGTTTAAGGACGGCTTGACATCTGCATACAAATAATTATAATTTTGAAAATTAAATAATTTAAATTTTCAACATACCTATAAACAATCAAGTTCGATTGGAATCCATTTTTTATATTTGGGCTTAATTGAAAAACATTTCGTATTTATCTAAAATAAATATTTTGTACATTATTCCTTAAAAAAAAGAAAAGTTTGAAATTGAGATAAACCCATTTTTCAAGAAATGATTTATGAAGAAAATCAATATAAATCGTCCATGTGATTTATTTTTTCTATATTTTGCAAACATATGAAAAATTACTCTGTGGAAATAATCTAAGGTTGACAATAGATCCTAGTAATATATTTTTATTGGGCTCAAACTAAAAGTAAGCATTTAATTTCTTAATGTTTATTCAAAAATTATCTTTTTATATTGTATCAATGAGATTACCTATAATTCTTTTTTACTCTCAGATACACAGCTACATATACCCATTTGTTTACAACTGTAATAATAATTCATTTAAACTTTTCTGATTCGTAACTAAATTCAGTCTCTTTTAAAAGGTAAGCATACTTATGAAGCAGGTGAAAAAATGCTAATTACGCAACACCGGTTGGTAATGAGGCTATGTTTCTCAACTTTTTCGCGGTGGCTTCTACTTCGTACTCTATGTGAAGTAAGTCAGGGTTTCTGGTACAGATTATTTCTAGATTATTAAAAAAAATTATAGAAATACTAGACTATAGAAATAATCTACTGCACTCAACCGATCCTAATGCATTATTATTTATATAGGAATTCTTGTAATGGTATTTTTGTAGGAGCGACCTGTGGTCTATTGCTTAACAAACTACTAAGCCCCAGATCGTGGGTTCGTAGCCCGGCAGGTGGCCCTAGGATTTTTTGAAGGGAGTAAAAAATCCTCAGTCCTTCGGAAGGGACCTTAAATGGGGTGTCCGAAGCCTGTATAGAGGTACTCGTTAAAAATCCCTATCCTAATTAAACTTGTATGGGCAAAATTTAGAGCTCTCAATGTAGCATCATCCGATTATCCACAGATGCAAAAAGTGACGTTAAACGAACAAACATCATGGTATTTTTGTTAGCAAATATATCAACAAATTAAAAAAAAAATCTTAACAAAGTAAGATCATTAGTAAAACTGTTCCCAAACTTATATTTTAAGATCCAATGATATTGAAACGAATTAATTGAATTAGAATTATCCTTGAGGTAAATAAGGATATATTTTGTTGGCAGTAGAGATGTTAGAGAAGGAGGCGGTGGAAAGATGAAGTTTGCCCTGAATAAGCCTATATTAATACAAATTATCATCAGATCAGAGGTATCAGTCTCAGTTAGGACTCGCTCTCCACCGCTGGGACCCAGAGACTTATTTCTCTCCGCGTTCCCTTTTCAGCTCAGAACTAAATCAGTTATTTTAATGTTTTCTTCTCAGAGGTTTGCTCAACCCCGAATTCCCTAGAGAAATAATGCCTGACCACTTAATATAAAAACATCAATATATTATTAATATTAGTTTATTTTTTTATTATATACACAATTAAAACCAGCTATGTTTTACGTCGACTGTAGTATTAGGGTGTCCACTAAAAGTCGATGCCGGCATTTTGTCGTTCTGAGCCCTTCAAATAGCTCAATCTATGGAGAAAATTAGATAGCCGAAGTTTTAGCAAGATCAGAGTATGTTAACACGTGCCAATGGGCGGTCAAAATTTCAATCAAAAGTACGACTTTTTGCCTGTTTGGCGATTTCTTTCGGCCATAACACCTGAACGACCAATACCTATCGTACGATCTATGCATCAAATTAATGGTAATGTTCCTCTCTTTAATTTTTTGTTTGGCCAGTATTACCGTTACTTCAAGTCCAACAAAAATGTTTGAGCTTTCATAGTAAAAAACGTGACCTAGTTCCTTTTAGAACACACTTCCGATATTATTCAATCATTTTGTTGTAGTGGACAAACTACTGGTCCGATTTTAACTATTGAAAGCTCATTTTTCTCAGCAATATATTCCCATTCCATTGAGCTTTATATCAATATATTATTGAGCCATTGAACAGGGACCTTGCCTTAGCCATGAAGAACGGATCTGACTGTGTTAGATAAATAATTTAATAGATTTACTTAAAAAATGCCAATTATCATACTATTTTATTTTAATTTTATAAATTATGCATAACTTATTACTACGTCATATTCTTATATTTTTACTTTAGTTCATAGGTATACAATACATTAAATACATCTACATGTAAATAATAATTCCTACCATCAAAAAAGTAGTTATGGATGGTCTAACTGCCTAAAGGTCTGCCAATAGTATTCATTTTTGTAACATCAGGATACAATTTCCTACATTTGCTTACCACCTGGAGAACAAATTGCTTTTGCTCTTCATCTTTTGTTAGAACCGTGTTGAAGTCGGTAATTAGTTTTACTTCTCTCTCCACTACATCATTCACTACCTTTAGTGAATTGATGATTTAGAGCCCCTCTGTGTACTCTGTGTTGTTAGGCCACACTCCGGGATCTTATATGAGCAACTCAATCTTGATTCCAAAGCGTTTGAAAAAGCACATAGTGTTTTGTGTTTTGAAAAAGTATATTGTCGGACTAGGTCTGGCAATCCTTCATTCAAGACTTCAACGGTAATACTGCCCAAACACAAAATTAAAGAGAGGAACATTACCATTAATTTGATGCATAGATCATACGATAGGTATTGGTCGTTCAGGTGTTACGGCCGAAAGAAATCGCCAAACAGGCAAAAAATCGTACTTATGATCGAAATTTTGACCGCCCAGTGGCACGTGATAACATACTCTGATCTTGCTAAAACTTCGGCTATCTAATTTTCTCCATAGATTGAGCTATTTGAAGGGCTCAGAACGACAAAATGCCGTATCCCAAGTATCCGTCGGAGATATAGGATCAGTGAAAAGAAAGGATAGGTCTTACCGAGAAGCGAACAAAGCTGGTTGAGGTGACTAATTACCATGACGGATACGTGGGAGACCCGGGTTCGAGTCCCGGTCCTGGTCATATCTTTTCTTTTCAAATAAAATATTTAAAAAAATATATAATATCTAACAATAAAATAAAAGAAATAAATTATATTAATAACTTTAATTTTAATAACAATTAATGACGTAACGATAATAATATATAAAAGTAAATCAACAAATGAGAGGGCCCTAAGTGATAAATATTTCAATGGTCCAATGTTAAATTAAGTTTCAATTTTTAATTAAAAAATTAAGGTTAAATTTTATTCATTTGCTAAGCCTAAGATATTCCAAGTTTATACGAGGCTGATTCGGGCTGCTTATTCCGGTTACTCCCTAATTAACCTTTGATTATCAAAGTTAATTTTTTTTGGAATCAAGAAAAGTAAGTGTTTGATCAAAATTAATTAATACGAATTAATCTATTACTTAGAAAAAACAAAGTGAATGAGGCTATTTATCACTATCATAAAATCTATAATCGTAAAATAATAATAAAAAATGTTGAGATAACATATAACTATAATAAAATGTAACCAATAAGTATATACCACCCCCATTTCCAAGAGAGGTTTAAATGCATATTTTAAAATTATTTTTACATGTAGACGATATAGAACAGGATCCAAAACAATTTAACCACACACGAGGAAATGAGCGAGACAAATAAAAAAAGGTAGGTCATACCAATCGGAAACCAAAAATTGTTTGTGTTACTTAACCAAAAAATGAAAAATACAAGATAATTGTAATGAAAATTGAAACATTGTTTCATATATTGCATACATTACATTGCTTAAATATTTTTTTCTACAGTTTTATATTTTTACTAGGTATGTATGCTTCAGTTCACTATTACACTAATTTTTATAACAGAGCACATTATAACATAGTTGGTGAATCAAAAGATTCATGTTTACCAATAGATATTAAATTAATACGATAGTTTAATCATAAACTGGCCCGATAGGAGGAGGCAGGTGCTATGTAGAGCCAGTAATTCAGCTCTAACTGCGGCAGGATACATCAGAGTCCTTCCTCCCCCTCTAATATAGTTGGCTTTTGATCATCCTTAGCGAATTTATTACCACTCCCTCCGTATGACAACAATATCTCATCTCCGAGCCGGGTACTTACGTCAGATTAGTTATATCCTTATAACACATTTTATCCTGTTAAATGATTACATTGCAAAGAGATATTCAGTTCAACCCTACAAAGCTAACTAATGAATATCCCAATAATCTAAATTTTCTAAACAAAAAAACTTGATTAAGACAACGGTTATGCAGGGAAGTGATTACTCCCAGATCACGCTTAAACCGTCTAGTTTTTCCAATATTCGGAATAACGACTTAGAAGCTGGGTGAGCCCCAAGGAGGTCTCCAGATTCCACCGGCTGTTTATAAATTTTCTGCCTCAGCTTGATTTGAACCAGTGATCTTCGGCGCGGAAACTCAGCCCACTACCACTGAGCCCACCACCACTCAGCCACCTCTCTTCCTTGATTACAATAATAACATTAATTATGTTTCACTCACAAAAATACACGCATACACAGATATATATATATATATATATATATATATATATATATATATATATATATATATATATATATATATATATATATATATATATATATATATAACGATGTACGAATATTTTTTAAATTTTTCAGATTTTCAACTAAACTCTATTTTAAAAAAAAATGTATAGGTATAATATTATTTCATGATGACGGCGAAAAACGCTAAGTATGTATTACAGGAAGGTGATTAGTGTATTTATCTAAACTCTTTCGCGGCGGCCTCTCTCTCGTACTCATCGTGAAATAAGTGGGGGTCCATTTGGATCTGGGAGGACAAAATTCGATTAAAATATTTTATATAAGCAATAAAAAGTTCTCCCAATATAAGAGAATTTTCTTGACCTCTACCCGGACCATTTTCTTCCTAATATATATATATATATATATATATATATATATATATATATATATATATATATATATATATATATATATACATATATAAGTTATAAGGACAAATAGACGGTAAACATAAATAGTATGTAAGTTTAGGCTTAAGGATTGTTATTATGAGTTGTAAACATTATAGACTATATATATGAGAGGTACGAGACATAAAGTTTAGTTGTTATCTTGAACAAGTGTCGTTACTATGCCCAAAACCCTATTTTTTTCAGTGAGTGTTTCAGTCTAATCATAACTTATATATATATATATATATATATATATATATATATATATATATATATATATATATATATATATAAAACTTAACGAGTTCGAGACACTTTAACTAAAAAAAAAAGGAAAGGTTTAGAATGATAACGCACAGAGAGATCGGTTATAACTGCCTTTATTGATAACTTAATCCTTCTTATATAAGATCTGGGAGTTGTTTATATTCTCAGTAGGATTAAGCTCCACTATTACCCGGCTATGGCACTTAACTCCCCCCTCCAGTTTCCAGACACTTTTGGAAACTAAAGGAAGGACCAGTCCAGGTGAGTAGCAGAGCTGGCTCCTGTACACACTACAGCTCCCAGACACACACAATTTCAGTTTATACAAATAAACACTATACAATTGTACAATAAACAAAAGTAAGATATAGCAACAAGGAATAATAAAACAATCAGAACTACTCCCTACTGATTGATGTCCTCCACAACAGATAGGAGAAAAAGGAAAAACAAAAATAGCTACTAATAATAATACAAAACAAAATTTTACACTGATAGAAATACAAACACTTTCTTGTTCCTCACAATTTAACACTCCACTGGAGTAGGCGAAGGCACTCCAGACCCCAGAGGAAATTTCAGCTGTTCAATATGAACCGTCCGCCGCCTCCTGGGGTCCCCTACACTTTCGATAGTGACTGTGTTGTGTTCCCGAATGACTACAACACGGAATGGCCCCTCGTATCGCCGTGGCTCCTTGCTCCTATTAGACCCAATTCGCCGGTAGACGATAGCCCCAATTTTGAGTTCACCCGAGCAGTCTCGGACTCTCGCGTTTTCCCTAGCAACTCTGGTCCGTTTTTCCCTCACGATCAGTCTTCGCTCCTTTTCCCACGCCTCTCGAAACCGCAAGTGGTTCGCGACGATGTCGCGCGCTGCGGCGGTACTTCCAACCGTACCCTTGGGATCCCGACTAGGCCCGCGAACCCCAAACAACACTTCAAACGGAGAGAACCCCGTTACAGAATGGACAGAATGGTTGTACGCCGCAACCGCTTTCCACATCGCTACGTCCGGCGTCAACCCCTGCTCGACATGGTAGACCCTGAGGTGGTCGCTGAGCGTGCTATGCAACCGCTCTACCCCTCCCCTACCCTTCGGGTGCCCCGGAGTGTTGAACCGCCACGCGACCTCCAACTTACGCGCTTCCTCACTCACCACCGCGTTGTCGAACTCCCTCCCTTTATCGGACGTTATGGTATCAGATACCCCATAAAACATAAACCATGTCCGGAGGGCTGATAGCACCGACTCTGCTTCCTTGGAGTGGATCAGGTGAGCCATGGCGATCTTGCTGAAAACGTCGATGGTCGTAAGCCACGTAAAACCCTTCCAGGTGAACGTGTCCACTTGCAGATCTCGGAGTGGTCGATCCCCCGTGGGTGTTTCTTCCTGTACGGCCTGCGGTGGGTGGCGGTCATACTTCGTAACCATGCAGACCTCGCATGCCCATAACTTCCTGGATTGTCCGCCGCATTTCCGACCAATAATATCGCCTCCTCAGTGCCTGTAGTGTCTCATTAACCCCCCTATGATTGGTTTTGCCCACGTGGTAGGCCCTGGTCACTTCCTTCTGTCGGCCGCCGTCCCTGATAGTCTCGACCATGATCCTGCACCGGATGAAAACGCGATCCGGGATTTGATCCGTTTTCCACACCTGTCGGATTTTGTCCCAGATTACCGCGTTACCCACGTAAAGATGGTGTGTGTCCCGGCTTAGAAGCGTCCTTGAGGGCTTTACAGACGAGGTCCAATCGCACCCCTGGTTGCGACGAGATGACATTGATGCGCGACCGCCCGTAAGGCAGATACTCTAAGGACAGCATGCCTGACGTCTTTGTCTTCCAGATGGTCTGCCTCGGTTTGTCTTTCACGATTTCATAAATTTTTTCTAAATCCCCCGGTCTCTCGTCCGTAGAGCTCTCTCTGTCCGACGATACCTCATCTCTTCCCGCTTCCGTGATGGACCGTTCTCCTTCGCTCCCCAGCGACCAGTCCTGCAGAAACTGCCGGATATCTCCCGATGGACCTGCGACATCCTCTTCGATAGCATTCACCATGAGTGCCCGCGACAGCCAATCGGCGACTACATTTTCCTTCCCCGTTTTGTAGACGACATCCATGGAGTACTGGCTGAGCTTCTTTTTCCAGCGAGCCACTCGAGCGGATGACTACTTTAGCTGGCCCACCCACTGTAACGGCCGGTGATCCGTCTGGACCCGGAATCTTCTGCCAAACAAATATGGTCTGAAATGGTCGACCGCCCAAACAATGCCTAGTAGCTCCCTCTCCAACGCACTATATCTGGCTTCGGCCTCGGACAATCTCCTGCTCGCGTATGCTATAGGTCGGTCCCCCTGGTCATGTCCCTGAGACAACACCGCCCCTAAAGCGTACTCGCTGGCATCGGTAGTCACAATGAACTGTTTAGCAAAATCTGGGAAAGCTAGCACCGGTTCCCCCGTCAAATGCTCCAGACATTTCTGCAGGTTGTCCTCCATGACCGGCGTGACAACTACTCGCGCTCCCTTTTTCAACAAGTTATTGATGAGCACCAGGTACCGCGCCATGCCCGGAACAAAACGCCTATAATAATTGAGGGCCCCCAGAAACCTTCTAATGCCTTTCACGTCCCGGGGTATCGCCATCTTGGTGATCGCTTCCACCTTGGACTTGTCCGGCCTAACTCCTTCCCGAGACACCGTGTGCCCTAAAAAATTGATCTCAGTTCGACCCAACACGGACTTCTCTGGAGACAGTTTCAGTCCGAATTCGCGAACCCTCTTGAAGACCTGCCGAAGGTGTTGCACTTGTTCGTCCTTCGATTTGCTAAACACGAGAAGGTCATCCATATAAACCTGGCAAATCCTCTCATCTACCCCCCTGAGGAATTCGTCCATCAGCCGCTGAAACGTGAGGGGCACATTCTTAAGTCCAAACGGCATTCTCGTGAATTCACAATGTCCCCGTTCGAATGTGAAGGCTGTTTTCGTCTGATCTCGGGGATGCAGTCTGATTTGGGGATACCCTGCTTTCAAATCTAATGTGCTAAATATTACCGCACCGCTCAGTCGATCTATGATATCGTCTAATCGGGGAATTGGATAAGCTTCGTCCTTTGTATTCTCGTTGAGCTGACGGAAGTCCACGACCACCCTATATTTCTCTTCCCCTGCCGCACTTTTCTTCCTTCCCGCCCACAGAGGGCTATTGAACGGAGACGAGCTGTCGACAATGATGCCTGTTAAAGCAACAAATAGCAAAAAATATTACTTTAAGAGTAATTTTATTTATAATGTATAAAAATCTTATGTACGTAAATGGTCGGCCTGGGAACTCGTGCGTTATCGCATATGTCACGTGACCAGGCCGCCCAAAGTCAGTCAGGTTCAAGAGCTGGTAAAGGATGGGCTCTTCCTCTTGGCTCACCTTACGCTACCTTGATTCCAAGCACCTCCTATCGTGCCGAGGGCGCATCGGGGGGAGAGGAGGGCACATCATTCACTAGCCCTGACTCCACAATAGTCTAAACCGGTCTGTACTTATATCATATCATATCATATTATATCTCTTTTATTCTAACTTAGCTCTAAATTTATCAAATATATTGTAGGGCACCATTTCCTGTTGTCTGTCTTCTCTTCTCCTTTTCTCTCTTTCCTAACACCAAGCAAGTGTGTTATTTATGCGGCATCCAGTCCCGCTGAGATAATATGTGGCATCAAGTCCCGCGGAGTTAAAAGAGACAGACACCAGGAGGGATGCCCAGCCTCTTATACGATATATAAAAAATAAATTGTACCTTGTTCACAATAATGCTTTTTTTCTCTCAAATTTACCCTTGACCCGCTGCCTCCGGCAAACGCATTTTTTTTTTGAGGACAGAATCAGTTTTTTATTATTAAAGACTTTCATGCCTCAACATTTTGGTCCTCCGGGCCGGATTACAGCGGGTTAGGAGTTTATTATCAGTTTATTGTGACAAATATCAGTAATCAAATCAAAGTTTTTCTCTATATAATTTATATAATATTTTATATTATATAGCAACTGTTCTTTCATCAAATTATTTTCATTGTATAATTTTAATTATTACTCTAATAGTAATCAAAAGCAATCAATATAAATCAATGTAATAGCCATTACCTTTGTTCTCATTTTGTTTATAAGAAGACAGGTTTAATTCCTTTAAACCATACCTCGGTAGGTATTAACTATTGGTCTTATCTCTAAAGAACCTATGAACCGCGTTTATATTGCAAAAAAATAATATCTCATACACTGATTTATATATTCCCTTAATCTGTATCCCATTAAAGTTTAAACCTTATTTTAACAATATATATTCTGTTTTATAAGAAACTGTGATATAAAATGTTTTTCAATTCCTTTAAAACTTCATTACTTTTTCTTTAGAATTTATATATCATCTGCAAGAATTGTATTTATTTTAATATCACATTCAGAGTTACGCTATATACAAGCGCATCATTCATTTTATTGTTTTTTTTTTCAATGAGATTATTATCCATAAACATAAAAATTGCTTAACTAAAAGATGACAATATGATTACATTGTATTATCATCTTAATAGCATTACAAGGTAATATCGTCATTACTTAAAAACCAACAATTTGTATATAGTAAAATAATATCATAAAAATATACAGAAGACTTTGTTAAAAAAAAAAAAAAAGAAGTTATTCTATCTTAATTTTTATTTCAACAAAAGTAGTTCAAGTTAAGAATCATAGTAATGGAAATAATTCATATAAGAAGTTTGAACGTTTTCTTCAATCTAGGCTGTGTACGTATCGATTTATAGAAGTATAGAATAGATCTAGCTATCAAATTAATTCAATCTGGTTGATTCACTATTTATAGTTTATATTTTTTTATATGAACTATTTTAAATGTGATTGCAATTTTATTCACAACTTAGTTGTAGGTAACTAATAGAAAATATCTTTTATTCACTCTTTCAATTTGAGCTTTCAAATTTCCGTTATTTCTATTAATTACATAGCGTAATTATCAAATTTAAAAGCGAAACATCTCAGAACAAGTGATAGTTATATTTCATAGCTCAAATGATAAATCGATTAATATAATATTATATTTCATCACTCACATTTTTATTTTCCAGATTACTATTTCTATTAATTACCTCAATCACGAATCAAATTAATTATTAACAGTTGAACTGATAATGAATCATCATTTGTCTAATATTAACTATACTTCTTAACTCATGTTTATAATTCAATTATCATTCTGTATTATATTATTTCTATCAATTAACATTGGTTAATTATCAAAGTAAATGCCAATTATCTCAAAGTAAATTAAATCATGATTTTACAAATCAATCGATTTCTAATTAATTCCAGTCACTTATATTTATAACTATAAAAGCATTTTCTAATCATACTATTAACAATTATTATTTTGTTAAATTATCAAGTGTATTATTATAACTATTAGTTATAATTAATTATTTATAATTCACTGCTAAAATGCATTATGCTTAATTCTTTAAACAGTTTGTGTCAATTACTTTAGGTCAAATATCAAATTAAATGTTAGTATCAAGACAGAGTTAGGAACAATCAATGAATCACTAGAACTCGTAATCATTATATTATTTACAAAATCAATTTCAAACTATTTCCAGCACTTAAGTATTAATACAGAACACTGTACATCAATCACAGCTCCATCACAGCACGTTAGCTACCTCATCTCATATCATATCAAATCTCGGCGGCCAAAGAGGTCTCAATACTTCCGCTGTTTCTAGCCAGCGTTTAAGGTAGCCTGAAAGTGACCCAGCAGCTTAGCACGTCACCGTTCATCTTATCACCATGCTTCGGTGACTTATTTAATTATCTTCTCTAATAGATAATTATTTTTCTCTAATCAAAGGGGTTCTCTACACCTCTCCTGCTAGCAGTCAAAGCGTAGCGATTGTGACGTCACATCTCCGTACGTCACGATTTTTCACCCTTCGTCGGTACTTTTTTCTAAAATTACCTATCTGTCTACACAATTATTAGCTCTATAAATAAATCAATAGCTCTACGACTAGATATTTTTCACTTTAAGTCTTCAAATTACAGGAATAAGGCTTATTAAAACCCACTGACAATTTTTAATGTTGAGTTAATAATGTTTTTACCTTTATATCCTTAACATTTTTCTAAGTGTCTTCTTTAATAATATTTTTTTTATTTACAATTACACCTTTCTAACTTTTACACTCAATCTTGCTCTCGCTCTCTTTCTCTCTCTCACACACACACACGCACACACGCTCACTCACTCTATCTGTCACGCTATTTTACAAAATAAAAAATAAAAATTTAAACTATTTTCTTGACTGCATAAATCTTAAGACTGTATTGTTTTTTGAATTTAATATGGATATTTATTGTATTAATATAATTATAAGAATAGTTTTATTTCTTTAATTTATTGTAAATATGTTTATTATTGTTTTACTTAGGATAAGTTCAGTCTCTTTGTATTAATTGATAATGCCACTTCAGAGAGAGAAATTTAAAGTATTTTTTCAATTATATAGCTGCATCGCATCAAATTATGAAAATATAATGATAATTTGTAATTCGCTACTAGAAAGTAATTTTAGTATTTAAAAATACGCAATCTAATTTTTTGTGTGTGGCCATTATTTCAGGTGTTAATATTCATTCATACTGTTATACGAACCAATTAACCAAGTTATTTTGTTTATATAGCTGCATTTCTCATAGGAATATATAGATGTTTTTTTTACTTTTCCAAAAAAGAATATTTTTTTTTTGTTCTTAAAAATTTTGACAATATTCTTGTAATAGTATTCAAGCTGAAATCCTTTCATTTACTAGAACTTGGTGATGACTTATAATTTTCTAATCCTTAAAGACATCCATTAAGTTCGTAATATACAATGTTAAAATTAATCCATGTGGAACCCATTAATGGGGTTTTAATCCGTTTGTATATTTGCTTAACTTTGTTAGCATGCAATGAAGCATACATTTCTAATTAAGAATAATCTATAAGTTCTTTAAAATATCATAATAGTTTCATATAATATTTTACTTGAAAGCCTGTCAGATTCTTGATACCTAATGCTAATTTTGTTTTCATGTAGAAGCAAGTAATGTATTTTTGCTAAATTATGTATAGTTTATCAAGCTCTTGGAATCTATGGATGATCCTCTATTTCTCTTGTTAAAACAAAGTACTCTACAAAATATTTAAAATATTTTAATTTTACATTATTTCAGGATCTTAATATTTCTTGTCGATGTTATTTAATGAGGAAGATATAAATGTAATCTTTATTTATTTATATTGTATCCTGCATCATCTACATATTATGTATCATGTATCAATTACATATCATGTATCATCACCTCTTAGAGCGCTATCTCATGTAACTTCATCAGAAGGCATGGAGACTTGAAAATTCCAGGTGGAATTTTGGGGGGGTGTATGTTAAAGCAACAAATAGCAAAAAATATTACTTTAAGAGTAATTTTATTTATAATGTATAAAAATCTTATGTATGTAAATGGTCGGCCTGGGAACTCGTGCGTTATCGCATATGTCACGTGACCAGGCCGCCCAAAGTCAGTCAGGTTCAAGAGCTGGTGAAGGATGGGCTCTTCCTCTTGGCTCACCTTACGCTACCTTGATTCCAAGCACCTCCTATCGTGCCGAGGGCGCATCGGGGCGAGAGGAGGGCACATCATTTACTATCCCTGACTCCACAATAGTCTACACCGGTCTGTACTTATATCATATCATATTATATCTCTTTTATTCTAACTTAGCTCTAAATTTATCAAATATATTGTAGGGCACCATTTCCTGTTGTCTGTCTTCTCTTCTCCTTTTCTCTCTTTCCTAACGCCAAGCAAGTGTGTTATTTATGCGGCATCCAGTCCCGCTGAGATAATATGCGGCATCAAGTCCCGCGGAGTTAAAAGAGACAGACACCAGGAGGGATGCCCAGCCTCTTATACGATATATAAAAAATAAATTGTACCTTGTTCACAATAATGCTTTTTTTCTCTCAAATTTACCCTTGACCCGCTGCCTCCGGCAAACGCATTTTTTTTTTTGAGGACAGAATCAGTTTTTTATTATTAAAGACTTTCATGCCTCAACAGCCCTGACGTTTTAACTCCTCTAATTCTGCCCGGATGTGCTGTCTCAGCGCCTGGGGATACCGCTTCTCCTTCACGTACGTGGTCTTCTCCTGTTTTAGAGGAATTTCGTGGACTGTCCTTCCCGTGACACCTAATACTCCCCCTTCCTTATAAAAGATGTCCCGGAATTCTTTCAGTAATAAACTCCTCCACTCAACTACCCTAGCCACAGCTTCCACCCGAGAACCTCGCACCGCCCGATGCCCCGTGTATGACTTACCCCCTAACGTAACGAACCACCTACCTCGTTTATTTTCCACCTTCGCGCCCACCCTCTCCAACAGGTCGCACCCAACTATGGCCTGGTACTCCCTGGGCAAACTCTCTACTACATGTACTTGCAGGGGCGCTCCCGTTTTCCCCCACTCGCTCAATCCCATATCCGTTTCGCCCATCACTCTACATGGCCCTCCCAAGGTTAACAGCCTACATTTGCATCTCCTGATCTGAAGTGCCTCCCCTTTACCACACAACTTCTCCGCTGCTTGTTTGACAACAAGGTACTCGAACTCCCTGTGTCAACAAGGCACTTCACTTCACCGTACGTCTTAATAATAGGCAACCAATTTTTCAGCTTAGCTTCTAAGTTGTTTATCACGCAAGCCCGGTCACCACTCTGCGAGCACCCTCCTCATACGGCCGCCTGCTTCCGTCTCGTTGTTACCATCCGCCGCTGACCCGCCTTTTGTTGCCGATTCCAGCCGCTGCTCACGCTGCCCTCGCCACTGCTGCCTGGTTCCTCCTCCGTCTCTGACGATCCCGAGACACTAGATGTGTCCCTTGGGGACCCGCCTCGTCTGGCCGCGACCTCCTTTTCCGTACCTCTTGTGCATTCACCTCCATCGGTTCTACTTGCTGTCCTTCCTTCCTGCGAAAGATGTACGGGCATTGCCTGGCAAAATGTCCTTCCATACCGCACTCGTAACATCTGGACCGTGGGCATTTTGCTACCAGATGGCCCGCCTTGCCACACCCGTGGCACTTCCTTTCATCCTTCCTGGGCCTATTCCTTGACTTCGGCTGCCAATTTCTTTTTTCGGCCGTGAACGGTTTTTCTCTGGCGCTTGTTCTTCTTCCTGGAGTCGCGGAGATTCTTGGTCGATTCACTGAGACCCTTGTCCACTCAGGCTCATCTACCTCCATCCTGTAACTCTCCTCTTCTCGGGCCCCTGTATCCATAAGGTTCTGGGCGCATTCTAGGAACGTATTTCTCGGCAGGGAATCCTTCCTTTTTCCCCAACTGCCTTGCCAACTGCACCTTTCAGATCGTGGACAGCATACGTGCGTCTGTCTATTCTGCTGAGACGATCTCGCTCATTTTCGCGTTTAGTTTCTGATACCGCTCCAACATGACTGCAGCGTATTGACCCGCGTCTGTCGGCTCTGCCTCCTTTCACATTTGGAAAATGTCCTCCTCGATTGTCCATCTCCCTCCTCCATAGGCCTTCTTCAACCTTTCTTTCATCACAGCCCATTCGGTCTCCTCGTCGGCCTGAATATAATTCAACACGCTTCTGCGGACACGCCGTGCCAGGGCTACTCGTAACCTTTTGGCATCCAGTTCTTCCAGAAAATCCGCTGCCACCTGGGATTGAATGCTTGCCATGATTCCGTCTCCACCCTTGATAAAATGGTTGAGTTCCCCGACATCGCCGTTGAACTTATCCAAATCAGAAATTTCCCTCCTGATGTCTTGCGCGTTGGCCTTCCGCAATTTCATTTTTTCGAGTTCATTGGTTTCTTGAGCAATTTGGTTAGCTTCCTGTCTCGCCAGGTCCGCCCGCGCTAATGCTAAGGAGGACGTTACCTGAGGTTGAAGTTCAGGGATCATCTGTTCCGCCTGTGGAGGATCTAGCGTCTAGGTCGCCGGCCTCAGGATGCTCGAAGCCTAGTCATTCATGTTGGCGCACTCTAGTACTATTCACAACGAACGAAAAATAACGCCACAAACAAAAACAGAACAACGGAAAAAAATTTCTTTCCTATGTTCTAATCTGTGTCCCGGGTTTCGGCACCACTTAACGAGTTCGAGACACTTTAACTAAAAAAAAAAGGAAAGGTTTAGAATGATAACGCACAGAGAGATCGGTTATAACTGCATTTATTGATAACTTAATCCTTCTTATATAAGATCTGGGAGTTGCTTATATTCTCAGTAGGATTAAGCTCCACTATTACCCGGATATGGCACTTAACTTATATATATATCAAAATAAGTAATTCAAATCACACATAATATGAAAAGTAGTATAAGCGAAAATATAACTAGTTAAATATCACAATAGAGTTACTAATAAAAAGAACAAATATAGAAGAAAATTACATAAACCTAAATTTAGTCATTATTATAAAAATAGACATGTAATTACATCTACAGAAAAAAAAATCTATATATAAAATGAAGATTAGAAATTTTATAATTATCATTGTTCCAGATGAGAAAAAAATAGAATTGAAGAGAATATTTAACTTTTCTAGCAATTAAGTTGTGAGTGGCTTAAATGAGAAACATTAAAAGAATAAGAAAACTTTTTACGTTATTATTTACTTATGTACAATTACTATACTTATTCCTATGATATATAACTGTTAAAAATATATAGTTTTGATAATTTTTAAATTCTTATAATTATCAAAACTATATTTAGTTATAAAAATGGAATTTTATATTGTAGCTATTTATAAATAAAACATTGAAGGACGAAAAAAATCAGAAATCTATTACGTATAACCTTCAACTACAGTGATACTTCTAGTTATCATTTATGAACCATGAAGGTGGTATGCTAGCCTAAAAAAATAAATTTCAGCTTTATACAGGTAAAGTTTTTTAGTTAATATTTAAGCATTTTATATATAATCTAGTAAAATCAATATTCAAAGTGGGACACAATGGATATTTATATTGAAATCAGGACATCAAATGTTTAGATTACAATAGGTCCTTTACAGTATGCAAGGTTGTAAAGAACCGAATAAATATAATCCTTTCAAAAATCTATCATTTTATTGTTTCGAGTTAACTAAAGCTAAGTGAGTCACGTGACTGGCTATCAGATGACTCCTGGTTAGAATGCACTCAGTTGCCCCAGTTCAGGAGTTAATGGCCTTTATTGATTTTAGTTCAAACACTTCCTCCGAATCAATCACACCTAACCTCAATTATATGATCCATAATAAAGATAATAAGTTTAAATGCAATAAAAAAGTACTAATTTCCATGCGTTATGTTTGTATGCTTATTTGAGCTAAAAGAGAGCAACTACACTCAAGGTTGTGAGTTAAAATTCGGCGATGACAGATAAATTATTTGATCTGCCAAAAGAAACAGATGCAGCTTGCGAGAAGATCTATGGTCCCTTCTGAGGCTCACCCAGCTTCCCTTAATTGGAGAAAAAAATACCTTGCGATTTAGCGTTCCTCAGACAAATAACCTGCTTGCACTCAAGAGATTTCATAGGTTGTTTCGATAAAGGTGTTTTTTATATCTAATCTTAAAAAAAGCCTTTTTAAAAAAAATATACTTATATAAAAATTGGTGGTATAGTTAATATTTAATAGAAAAATTATTGGTTTACTCGATAAATTATATAGAGGAATAACAATAATAATAATATGGAGGAATAAGGCAGGGTTCAAAATAAATTTCCAGATATAAAGAAACAGATAAAAACATGCTTCACAGGTAGAGACGACCAGCGAAAGTGTTGAAGGGAGTCCAAGGCTCTATAAAAGTGCTCTAGAGCCAGCTATTGTTACTACTTTAAGAATAATATAGTTTTATTGTATTTGAAAATTTATTTTACCCTTCACCCGGGCCATTTTCTCCTTCATTATATATTTTTATTTTTTTTTTTAGATTAATTTAGAATAGAATAGAATAGAGAAATAATTTTATTCTGGAACCAGGTCCCTTTAGAATAACAGAGATAAATATTTATCTGGCCAAAGGCCTACATAAAAATAAACAATATTTACATAATATCTTTTAAGACCGTGGAAAAATTCCAACGAAAAGCCTTAAGTCTCCAAACTAAAACAGAAATAGAAATTATCTGTCGGGACAGATAATTTCTATTTCAGTTTTAGTTTGGAGACTTAAGGCTTTTCGTTGGAATTTTTCCACGGTCTTAACATTTATGTAAGGTCTCTTTTTAGTTTTCAATATTAATATTTTACATAATATCTTGAAAGTAAATAACTAAACAGGAATGTTTTGGTACAGAATCAGAAAATGTAATAAAAATTAAAATAAAAAACAGACAAATTTATAATAAAAAGAAATATGCTTATGGAAAAATGAGTGAATACATGGTAGCATCTAATAATAAAAAATCAATCGATCAAGTTTGATATATCTATAAATTATTTATTGATTATAAAACATCTGATTGGGAATTTAGAAGATGTAGGAAAAGTTAAGATTTAAATGTGGTTAAAGAAGACACATGACGGATATCGAGTGGGAGTGAGTTCCAAAGAGAGATAGAACGGACGAGAAAGGAACGCTCAAAAGTGGGAACGGATATAAAGATCGGAAGGGCGAGATCTTGTGCCCTGGGATTGGATAGAGGATTTGAATTGTAGGAGACCATAGATATAAGATGGATGTTGTTTTTTTTTTTTGTTTTTTTTTTCACATCCTCCAAACTTTTATTTACAATATATTACAAATTTACAATGAATACATGCAAATGCTTATATATATAAAGGCCTTCTGTTACCTTTCGGTATTTTAAGGCGTTACAATGTGAGTCCGCTGAAGGCGGTTTTTACTCGAACCGGCTCAGAGCCGCTGACTTTATACAATGCTAATACAAAACAGGGAGGGATCGTTTAGCGGGATCAAGAATAGTGGTAGAAAGAATAAAGTAAAGGCAGCAAGAAGGAAAACGAAGGAAGGATAAGGACAAGGGAGTACTTACCCCATCCCTAGATCAAATGTAAGCACATCGACCAAGGGAACACTGCCCTGCCATCTCCCAGGTCTGGGGGATGGTTTTAAGTCCCTAAATAGGGGGTTCGCACAGGTCTTCAGCCCATCAAAAAATTTGATGTGCCTCCGACCTATGTATTCGGGCACCGAGGGAAGCCGAAGCTCCTCCCGGATGGTGGTGTTAAGTGTTCCCTCGAGCGATGTGCCACTTACGATCTTTCTAAGGATAGAGTTCTGGTAATGCTGCAGGCGCTGCAGCGTTGTTTTGTAGAGGTGTCTCAGTAGCGGTGCACCATAGAGCAACGTAGGTCTTATGATGGGCTTGTAGATTTGCAATTTCAACCTCAGTGAGAGCTGCGGCGACAAGAGCAGATGGTATAGCCTGTGGGATTTCTGTCGTGCCAAATTCAATCTTGCCTGAACGTGCTTTGAGAAGATAAGATGTCTATCAAAGGTAACGCCAAGGTAGAGGATTGAAGTGCATAATCTTCTTTCCTCGCAGTCCACGGTAAAAGTTTTCGGTAGAGGTTTCCTACTCACACTCTGAAATGACATTACGATGGCATCCGTCTTAGACGGATTCACCCTAATGCCAATCAGTTTCAGCTCGTTCACTATGGTTTAAGTCGCCATTTGTGCCTTCTTAATGGCATGTGGGGTGCTGATGCTAGTGGCGTAAATCCTAACATCATCCGCATATGCTGCTACCATTGCTCCTGGATGCTTCATTGCGACCACGGGAGCTGTGAAAATCACAAACATCAGTGGCCCCAATACAGAGCCTTGAGGTACTCCACAGGTGGTGGTGCTAGAAGTCGAGTAACTGTCACCGACTCGTACGACGAAAGATCTTCCGCTGAGATAGCTTTGGATCAGACGACATAGAGTGGCGGGAAAGCTAAACTCTTCTAAGCGTCGGAGTAACAACTCATGAGACATACAGTCAAAGGCCTGGGTGCAGTCCAGTGAAATGAACGCCGTAGCTCTGTTCATCTGCATGTGCTCTATGGTGTGCGCCTGCAGCTTAGCCAGGTCACAGGCAACTCCTCTCAGGAAACCAGTCTGCTCAGGGGGGATGATGTTGTTCTCTCTGCAGTGCTTCGACATGTGATGGTGAACCAGTCTCTCAAAGATTTTGCTCATGTGAGGGAGCAAGCTGATCGGCCTATAGTGCTCAGGTAGTCCCCCACTCTTCCCAGGCTTGAGTAGTGGCACTACGACGGCTTGTTTCCACACATCAGGAAAGTACGAGATCCTCATGCAGGTGTTGAAAATGTTCAATAGAAAGGCTTTACCCTTCCTAGGAAGCATCTTCAAATGGATGTTGTAAATTGATAGTTTGATATAAGTAAGAACCAAGGATATAGAGTCTACGGATAGAAGGAAAAAACCTCTTTAACTCAACGTAACAGTGGGACACATGAGACCTCCTCGGGGCGTCGAAGACAAATTGAAGCGAACAGTTCATAATTCGCCTCAACCTCTCCTTGAACCTGTTGGAGAAGCCACTATATGCCACCCAACCCTAGTCAAAGTGTGGAATGATAAAAGAAGTGATGAGGAGCTTACGAATAGGTTGTGTTAGAAGATGCCTGGAACGGTGGAATAGTTTTAGAGAGCTTATTGCTCTATAGGAAATTTGAACAACGTGGAGTTTCCATGAGGGGAATTGGTCGAAAATAATTCCGAGGTTTCTATCAGAGGAATAAGGTGATCATTTAAGGTTAATCGGGGAAGTGAGTTGATGGATTTAAGAAGGGTATTGGAGCCAATTAGGATGGTCTGAGTTTTCGCAGCATTCAACGACAGTTTATCCAATTTTGCCTAGGCACTTATCCTGTCTAGGTTCCCATGAATATTGGTAAATGCAGCTATTATCTCAGACGGAGGAAAGGATTAATAGATCTGGGAATCATCGGCGTACAAATGGTGGTAACAGTGGAGGATTGATTTGGGAAGGTGATTAATGTAACAGTTGAAAAGGAGTGGGGAAATACTAGAACACTGTACCACTCCTGTATTCAGCGGTAGGAAAGAGGATAGGGGTTGATTTGGGATAGAGACTTCTTGGGTCCTATCCGAGAGGAAAGCTTGGACCCGGAGTATGGAACTGTTGGAAAAGGAAAGAGATTTTAGTTTAGAGAAAAGGATGGAATCGTTCAGCGAATCGAAAGCTTTTGAAAAGTCGATTAGAATTAGAACTGATATTTACAAATGTAATAATATTACATCAAGTAAATTTGCTAACATGAGCAAATGACATGAAAACAAAAACACAATTGTGGAGAAACTACCCATCGGTAGCACTCCAATAAAGTTCTATAGTAGAAGGTCTCGAAACCATATTCTTTTCAGACGCCTCGGAGGGTTACCATGAATAGTATGGGAAGCAAGTTGAGAGACTACCGGATTCAAGTACGTATGGAGCTTGTCATGGAAGGATAGGCATCTAGTTTGGGCCAAATCAGCTACATATGGGATATTAAGGTAATGACGGATGAGTTTGTTTGTGACATAATAAGGAGCATTGAGGATTTTAGGAAGGATTTTCGATTGTAAGGATTAAATATGAGATGAATTGGATGGTTTGGTATAGCCCCTAAGCTCAACTCCGTATGTCCAAATTGGTCTGATAACTATCATGTAAATGATTCTTTAGTATTTAATGTAATTTGGGAGCTTAGTATGTGTGCAAGTAGGCGAAAACGTCGAGAAGTTTCTTGTCTTTTCAGTTTTGTATGACACCTTCATTATATAAAATTAAAAACTGTACAGCCTGCATTAAAGAGTTTGAAGTACATCTACGTATTTATTAGGTAGAAGAGTTGGTCAAATATGTTATTGAAATAATAACATATACCATTTTTATATTGGCAATTTTGAAACATGCACTATACAATATAATATGTGCATGTAATAAACCCAATCATTAATCCCGGAAATAAAGGAAGTAAAAACCTTTATGCTTGATGCTACTTATTTTTTTAATCATTTCAATGCTCGAAGGAAAATACCATAATTATCATTAAATATCGAGTATTTTTTCAATAAAAACAAAAAATAATCTGAGGTCTTCCTAATTTGTTCACGCCATGTTTCAGTTATCAATAGTCAACAAAACCACAAAATTTTGAGGTCTAAAAATTTTAGTTCTTCAGAATGCATGTATATGGTACTTTTTATATTTATCACACAATGTTCTATATAGAATAAAAAAAATCTTTTTCTACGACAATGAAGACATCTTAATTTATTACTGAATTAACCATGTCATAAATGAATGGTGTAGTAATCATAAATCGCTGAAAAACAACAGGTTTGTAAAACAGATCCGGTTACATTGTGACAAGGTGGAGTAATTTTTAAGTTTGTGCAACTCTTAGACAAATTTTGTCAATTACAGGATTTTGATTCTACACCAAATGTATCATAATAGTCATTATCCAAAAGTTAAACTTATTATAGATTGAAGTGACAACTACAGTTTCTTTTGGAAACAATATTAAAACATCAAATATAGCCAAATATTTGATATATTATAGTAATTTCAAGGTTCCTATGTTTTACCACATTGAAATAGATTGATTGATAGGGAGATAAACAGATTATACACGTGCATGCAAAACAATGTAAAGTAAAATTTTATTTTGTTTGTAGGTATAAACAAAAAAAGCCTAGTCAGAAGAGTATACCGAAATAAAAGATTTTTACTATATTTTGTGTTTAACTTTTATACAATATAATATTTTCATAGTAAAATCTACAATATTAATTATCATAAAAAGGTATTTACTTTTTAATTACTTTCTTTTATATACTATTGAAATCTGAAATTCCTGTTTAAAAGTCGAACAGTTAATTTTCTTAATTCACAAATACTTTTTACTTGGTCAGTATATAACAGCATTCGCGATATTATCTTGTCCCAAAAGTATGCTTAATAATTAGCCTATAAGAATATAATTATTTTTCTATTCTTTACTATTCTATTCTATATTATAGAATTTTCAAGGGATTACTGAGGTAAAGTTGTTAAGTTTTACCATATTGAGGTAGATTGATAGAGAGATAAATAAACTATAAAAGTGCAAACTAATCTTAAGTAAAATTATATTTTGATGATATTTTAAAAAAAATGAGTGTAGTAGGGAGAGTCAAAAATGGTTTTCTCTATATTTTGCGTATAATATTTATACCACATTAATAATTTCGTAGTCAAATTTACGATGTTAATAATCATAAAAAAGTCTTTACAGTTCAATATTTGACATTACCGCATCCTTTGCTATAAAAATCTGGAAACTCGTGTTTAAAAGTTATCTATAGATTAGGCATCAATATTAACAGCGAATACTGTTATCTACTGATCAAGTAAAAATATTTGTGAATTACGAAAATAAACTGGAATTCATCTATGCCATATTATTATAACGAATTATTATAGGAAACGGTATAAGAAATGTAAAAATCGTTCCAAAGTAACCCTGATTCGTGATGTATGATTTCCGGTCATATTGAAAAAGGGAAATTATGCTCTAAATAAAACCGCCAACTGAGTGGTCAGCGTGGTTAGGGTCGAATATGGGGTAATTAGAATGGTCTTTAACCCTCAATGTTTAGGGTTTAGAAATCGGCCCTCGGTTATTTCTGCACTTTAATAATTTTTATATTTTAAAAACCTTATAATTTATTTTAAATATATGAATCCATTGATTCATTTTTTTATTGATAATTAGGATGTTCAGCATTATATAGTCCGATTGTACATAAAAAGCGACGAGCTTTACAAAAATGCCTTTATTGTCAAATAGTTGCTAAAAATTGAAACTTCTTCTCATTCCTCACCATAACACTAATGTAAAAGAAACATATAAAACTTCATCAAACGGAATCGAAAAATATACAACTATTATTATAGACAAATTTTATAATTCTGAAAGTATAATCGAAACATTCACAGATGTAAATTTCATACTGCAGCATCTCGATACTAAAAGGAGAAATGATCTTGAATAAATGCCGCACCTTAATATGTAATACCTAAATAATTTAAAATTAATAGTTTAATAATTTAGAAGTATCCAAAACACAAAAAAATTAATGACTAGTATATTTTTTAAGTATTTTGTCTGAAAGAATTTCTTAAAAAATCTTCCTAATTCAATATGATAGGCTAAACATAGTACAAGAGGAGCAGGGTGGAGGATTTGCTGTGCTGAGATTCAAATCCATCTGTGGCTGATAAATTATTTAAACTGTTAACAGTCACGTGGACCTTGTGGAGCCTGCAGATCCTCCTTCCTTGGCTCACCCAGTTTCTTTTATATGGGCAACCTTAATGGGGGGGGGATCTGATGGCTGTTTTTCGGATGATTGACCTGCATACACAGCACTTGTCCATGGAAGAGTACAATCTCTATGCTTTACTGAACCTAAGACTCCTCACGGGTATTAGTGGTAGAGGTTTTCTATTTGTTTAAAACTTTTGATCAATATTAAGATTTCCGTAATGAAAATCAATATTTTTTGGTAAAAAATATCAAATATTAAAACAAAGAATACAAAGAATTGTGGATAAACGTGTTCTTAGTAACCTTTATGGGATTAATGTGGTGAAAAGAAAAAAAATTACACATCTGACTTGTATTGTACGTTGAAATTCCTATTGAAAAAATAAACTCTCCTCAACACCTCAAAAAAAAAATTTAAACACAAAATCATTAATTGTTATAAAAGAGCAGTTATAGCAAAACGTTTAGAAAGACGCTTAGAATTAATTATTTTTTAAAGAATTTTTCTTTTTATAGCTGCACGTTTAAATTAATTTTATAGAAATTCACTTTTTATTTCCTTGTAATATTATTGAAATATATTATGAGGACTTACTAATTTTGGATAATTGATAAGCTGATCAGAAAGTAAACAATGCAATTTAATAAAACAATTTCCTCCTGACTGAAGATTTTTTATAATGGAGTTACACACTTTTCCTCTTCATCGTTGTATATTTAATTATTAAAATTGACTTCAATTTGTTTTTAAATCTAAGGTACATTCTTAACAAATCTAATTTAAAAATTAATAAAGCGATATTAAGAAAAATATTCCTTGAAATATTCTTGGAAGATTTATTAAACGGAAATAAATATCCACAGGACCGCCTCGTTTATCAGTACTGTTTTCCGGGTGTTGACCAAATTTTCTCCTTGAAAAAATAAATTGAAAATAAATATTTATGTTTCAATAGAAATGTAAAATCATTGAACCCTGAAATAATAAAAAATATTTCATAATAATAAATTATCTTCGGAATTTCCAATAACCTTTGGGGTTTCCTAATATATGAAAACGAACAGCTGCCGTTAAATCCACCAATAAAAATGTTCCTGAAAATTCGAAAACAGGGTTTATAATGTGAAATATAATGCCATTTGGGGAAAAGTTTAAGCTGTGAGGCTTTAAAGTACAATGTGTTAGTTTTAAGAGGATTATTAAGGCCCTATGGAGGGAGTCTCAGGTAACAACATATAAGGTGTTTCACCATTCAATACATTCTAAAACTTACAAAACATTATTCAAATATATTAGAAATTGCAATAGTAAAAGATTCGACAAAAATAATTTTAGAATAAATTAATGCTCTATACATATATATACAAGTAGTTCATTAATAGTATTTAGTGTATTTATATTAGTGCCAGAATTAAGTCTTGAAGACGAAGTAATTCTGGGATATCCAGATCAATAATCCAGATGATTAATCCTTTGGACAACTTCACGGTCCTCGAGTGGTCCTAAGAAGCACCACCTCAACATTGGTGAACCGGCTTGCACGTACTGGGAGTGCCTTATCCTCATCTTTATACAATACGAACTACAAATCTGGTGGTTACTGTCACCCATTTAGATGTAAAAAAAATAATAAAGTAGCATAAATCTTTTTAAAAAAATGTTTTCTAGTTTATTTTTTTTTCAGATTTAATTTCATTAACAATTATCTACAATTTGAATGATCTGTAAAGATAATAAAAATTAATAAAGCATTATTTTATAAATAGGTTAAACTAAATCAATGTAGCTGACGAAGTTGCAGTTTCTGAACTAAAGAGCTTCAATATTGAATAATAGAAATATTATAAAATTCATTTGTATGTAAAATAATATTATTTTTTTTAGTATCCTTGAAACTAATAGAACTAAAATATATCTTTTACTAAGGTCAAAATTAATTTTTAAAAATGTGTTTTATTTCCATTTTATTATATAATTTAAATTCTAGAATTCAGATATAAGTTGCTGATCCCCAAAACATTTTTTGTATAGGTTGTGTATAGGTCAATTACATTGACACAAATGTAATTTTACTAGATGAAAAATACAACAAAGATATAGTGACATCTAAATTTTGGAAGTAAAAATTTTAGATTGGCATAATTAGATGCTGATGACCGCTTCATTATTCTAACAAAAATTATGGCGGAATGTTTTTTTATTCAATTTGTGTCCCTACAGGGGAAACTCAAGTGGGCCCTTAGGAAGTTTTTTTATTAGGGCTCAATTTCATCTTTTAAGAGGGAAGATACTGCCACTTGACCGGCCATTCAAAATCATGAGGAAACTAAAAGTTAAAAATATAAACGAACATAAGCAGGGAACGAGCTCACTAAAGATAATGATGTGTTATTTATTTTAATTGACAACAAGAGTACTACACTAATAATGCGAATTTTATTTTACGGAATAGAGCCCTTGGGCCTCCACTAAACCATCGAAACCCTTTAATATTCAATCCTTACAATCTAAAATCTTCCGTAAAATTCACAATGCTCCCTAGGACAGCGTTGAAGTTTGTAACGAACAAAGTAATCCATAATGACCTTTATGTCCCATTTGTTGCTGATTTGGCCCGAATCCGATATAAATCTTTTCATGACAAACTTTATTTCCACTCAAACCCGCTAGTTTCAAACCTAGCAACCTCTTCAATTCCTGATAATCCTCCGAGACCTCTGTAGAGATGGCCTCGTGACCTTTTAAATTGAAATTATTATTTTACTTACGGCCACTACACTAGTTCCCCTACTTGTCTTTCATGCTAATATATACCAATCATTATATTTTCTTGTGTTAAATAAATTATTAAAAAAATGTATTTCAGTGTATTTTTAAGGTACTACACTATTAATACGAATCACTTGTATATATAATTGGCATTGTATATATATATATATATATATATATATATATATATATATATGTATAAAAGAAAAATATATTGCTAATGCATGAGCGTTTTTCTTAACTTTGCATTTTCTGTGATGCCAATGCCTTGTTGAAATCACAGCTTTTATAATAAAAGGCATATGAGAGGGTACAGTCATAATGTACGGTTATAATTTGTTTAATTAATTCTGTGTGTTCAGTAAACTGAAATTAAATTTTGAACGATCTAAAGAAACATAACTTGGATTAATGTTTTCTTAATAAATTGTGTAACTATTTAAGACTCGATTTGTGTATTGTAATATATCTAAATATGTTATCTATATAAATAAATATGAATCGCAAATATGTTGCTAAGTGCAAAACTCGAGAACAGCTCGACCAATTCGGCTAATTTATTTTTTCATATATTCGTTAAGGCGTAAAGAATGTTCTTATGGATCGAAATAACTTAAAATTTTGATAGAAATAATTAAAAGATCACTTTTCTTTTCCCATAAAAACCACTCTCTTTCCAGCTGACAAACAATCGACGTCAATCAAAGCAAAACAAAAGCGCGTTAGTTGTTAGTAAATGTTTACTAGGATTTGCGTTCCATTAATAAAATAATATAATGATTTCCCTCAAATTTGTTTTCGCTCTTATTTTAATTTTTCAAATATTGTATATTGTGTTTATTTTTTGTGTCAAAATTGTGTTATTTTACTAAATGAGTGATATATTATATTATTATAAATAATATAGAATAATTGATAAGAAAGTAAGTGTTGCTGCAGTTTTGGGGATGGGAAGAGGCTGGATGGACTTACATTCCTTTGTCTACATTCTGTTAAAGCAAATTGAACCCCAAAGAATAACATAAATGAGGTACGTGTCATCATCGCTTCCTCGGTGCGTAGCGTTTTCTTGGTTGTTATTAAATTTTCACTTATCTCGAAAACCAATTGTGTGATTAAATTTAGACCCATGCCGCCTATAAGACGCGGGCCCGGCAATTTAGGTCGAAGAACTCGAAACACTACAAATCAAGCTAATTTTCAATCTAAGCGGACTGCATAGCAATGTGAAGAGCGAAATGAAATTGAAAGGATTATGATATTACAATCATGTGCTACTCGCCGTTTTCAAACATATTTCAGTGTTTCAGGAGTGGCTTTCAGATACAATGTTCAATTGACAACAATTCCTACTGATGCGTTGCTATTGGATCTACGACTCGGTTTCTCCACATTGCAAGGTATTGAAATACAAAAATGAAGAAAGTTTTCGTTGCGCTAATGGCAAAGTGTGCCATTGATTCCACCACCAGATCCATTGTACTCATTGGTTTCAGAAACTGGAGGGGATTCCATACATTTCCTTACAAACATCATGCTAACTTTAAAGGTAACAAGACTCACTTTGTGTGTTCCTTTTTAAGTTGTTATGTGAAAATTGAATTTCTCTGTTTAATTTGCAGTTACAAGGCCAAATATATCATAAAGCAGGTTCGCTGTTGCCGGTGACAGATGGCGACTATAAATTCCTTCAAATTTATTACATGGGCAATACAACAGAAGTAATTGATAATAACAGTTCGTTGAGGAGGTCTATTGTAGAACGATTACAAAGTTTGTTTCTTCACACTTTATCAATTAATCAATTTATTAAATTCTTTAAAACTGCACTGGATCTTATGTCATCTGGTCATCATGTAATTGTAATCAGTGGTGATAAAATTCTTGTAGGAGAACATAAGAGATGTTTCAATGCACCAACAATCGACGAAGTTTCCATTGTACTGGTTGGAGACAATTTGGAAGCCCTTTGTTTTAGATAAATAGGGCAGAACAACGTCTGCCGGGACAGTTTATTTTTGTTGTAAATAAATCTTTTGTTTTTTTCATAGAAATGCAATTTTGTCTTTATTTCCTTATCCAAGGGCATAAAACTGTTACAATATTTACAAATATTAATTATTATATTCGCTATTAATAATTAATAATAAGAATTATTAATACAATATTTACTCGCCAATCGCTTTCATTATACATGAATTATTTAGATCTATCCTAATATTATAATTTATGAGTTACCTGTGATTATTTTTTGAATGAACACATAAATGTGTTTAATGAATGAAATGAGCGGAGTGGCTCACTGAGTTACCATGCCGGAAGGGTTTTTGCTCAAATCCCGCTGCAGATAAGACTTTTATTTAGTCTGTTTGCAGCTGGAGATAGATCATATGGGATCTAGGGTCCAGCCTCTAAGAAATGTTATAAAAATAGGGTGCCTAAAATAAGGGGAGAAGGAATCTGGCGATTGATATAGGACAAATCACCTCTTTGCAGAACCGTTGTCCATGAAACAGTACTGTCTTAACCATGTACTGAATAAAATGTAGTGGTGCAGGTTTCATTATTTTTTTTTAATACAGCAATATATAAGAATATCCTACCCGACATAATACTATAGTAAATGATGTACCAAAACGAATCTTGTTTTAGATATAGAAGTGATATTTTCCCTATAGAAAGTAATTCCAGAAAAACTAAACACTGCACTGGTTTTCTATTTTTTATTCATTCGTTTTCTGATTAATTTATGCATATTTCAACTCGCTGCTTATCTCCGATCTCCAATTAATTTTAACCGGGCTTTTTTGAGTTTATATATATATATATATATATATATATATATGTCTTTTTTTTATAAATTATATATATGTATAGTCTGCGATTGATTCATTCATCGATTGACTATTCAGTATCGAAAAAAATAGTACATGAGAGAAAAAAATACTCTTTTGTATTTTAAATATATGTGCGAAATTATAATAATTAGGTCTTTCATTCAGTCTTTGTTCTGTATAGGAGTGTTATAAATAGAGAAAACTGGCATCGCTGTATTTCAGACATTGATTGTTTTCATTAATTAATTATAAACCTCTTATACTGATGATTCAGTAACACATATAATGTTCGGGGACTTTGATACTTACTCTACAGGAAGCTAAAACATATTTGTTTAGCCGCGGACCTATACTACTAGCCAGATGGAACGAACCGATCCTTGCCTCTTAGATACTAGGCTTTATTAATATAATTTACCGCCAAAACGAAGGAGAGGGGAGAGCGACGCTATGAGTCCGTCACTCGCTGCCTGACTGGCCTGGATCAACGACCATCGCACACTGCCGCTTATCATTCCGCTTTCAAGCCGCTATTCCTATGAGAACGTCCAGAGGTCTTAAAGCTTGTCACTCGCCAGAAGCTATGCTGAGATGCTAATTGGGTATACATCACACAAATTGTAAGTCCCATTTCATTATCATAAGGCCTCAAATCGTCAACTAATTCTTCTCCTGATGATCAACGTATTACATGGTACCAACCGGATAGTTCAAGTTAATTAATGATATCATACTCATTGCTCCTTCATGCCGTGATCACTGGCGAAGATAATAATAATTCGCACATCTGCCTTATTGAAATCATCATTATAACGTTCAAGTCCATTTTGTTGTTATTATATCTTTGGCCATTATGGAGCATTTCTGTTATTGTTAATTATCGCTCCCATTCATGTTAATCATTTTTTTTTGTCTTAAATTACTTTTGTTCATTAGATCACTAAGTTGCATGTTTAGTCTTAAGTTATTCTTGTAGAAGCTATTATTAATTTTTATACTTTCTTACATGTATATTTAATAGTAATTAAGAGAAAGATATTCATATGTCCTTAAAATTAATAAACGCTATGTTAATATTTGAGATTTCATTCAAATTCCCGTGGTACTTCCATTTGCTTCCTATTAAATTTTATTCAGTCTAATCACGCCTTAACAATATTAACATAAACATAACATTAGTATCAGACGCTAGGATCGAAAATCACTACTAAGAGTACACAATCAGATTAAACCTAATATTATGAGATAAGTTCTATATTTCCTACACAGTGATGGGGAAAGGCTATGTAGTATTACCTACATAGTTCAATTCAATTCGTACGCCAAACAATTAATCATAAAAGCATTAGACGATTTCTTAGACGGTATTTTATTGGATGCTTAACTTAGAAGTAACATATGGCATGCCTACGAAATATTATATAGATAGCTTACTAAGTAACGTTGAAGTTGTAAACTTCAACAACTACTGAAATTCGTAAATCTTGTCAGTGAAGCCAACCTAGATTTTTACCTTGAGTTTAATCAAAATAAGACGAATCTTCCATGTAAATGGGCAGGCCATCAAATCATCGTACTTGGCAAGTACTAGAGACCAGTATTTGACTCGTATATATATATATATATATATGAGGAAAAAAATAGTCCGGGTGGAGGTAAAAAAAAAGTAGGGAGAAGTTAAAATGCCACATAGCCCCCCCCCCTCCTGAAAGCCCTGAAGAAGACCTGCCTGCAATGTGGGTGGAAACGTTTGCTCTCCAATAAACAGTCTACGGAAGTAAGGAATATACCAACCCCACTATTGGGGGAAAATGAAAATAAAATAAACAGTTCTTCCTACTTAAGAGCAATTCTTTTTACCTCCACCTGGACCATTTTCTTCTCAATGTTTTCTTTAGAATGAAAATCCTTTCTATTTAGCAGAGGCTGTTTAGAGAGAACTAAGAAGAAGAATATTTTCGTTGGGTAACCTGCACTTTGTGGTTTAAGGTCACTGTGTAATGGCCTTTCTCCCTGGATATATAAAATAGGCTCGTGGACTGACAATAAGGGACCCAAAGTAAAATGTATTTTCACAAATAATATACATATATACATGCAAACAATAGTTTCATAAATCAAAGCACAATAATTATATGATTTCTTATACAAGCCTGAATAAGGTCTAGAGAGAGAGAGAGAGCGCGTCTATACTGCCTGAGGTCTGAAACAAGAGTGACTCTAAGCTTAAAAGCTCTGTATCTAATCCAAATCTCTCCACTCTCCCCCTCTCCTTGACATCGTCCAATTATACGCCGTTATTTCATAAACATAAGTAGATCTAACCTTAACAACATCGCAGGTCAATGTTTAACTCTCTAATAATTCTTAGAAGGTACAAGTTAACAATAAATCTCTAACGATTCAATAATAAATCATACAGATCACCACATTACCCCCCTCTTGAGAAAAAAAAATTGATGACTTCAATTTTTGATAGAACATATGCGATGAAAACAAAGATAACTTGGGCAGCTACCAAAACTCGATGTGCAAATTGCCTTGTCTATATGCTAGAAGTGCTATATCTATGGTAGACACACACACCAAAAATATGTATATATATATATATATATATATATCATCCCAACATAAAATTTTTATCATGTCGTCCATGCGTGTCAATGTCGAGGGTGGAGAAGGGTGGAGTCGTGTCGCACGCCTACCCCAGGAAGGGTATGGAAAATGGCCACCCGATCCATAGACCAGGACCATCTTCCGACAGGATCAGGCCAACAGGATTAACCTCATGAATGGGTCTGCCATTCATGCAGTTAGCCCGTGCCATTTATAGGAAGGACACAAATACTCCACATATCCTTTCCACGCCACAGAAGGGACCCAAGGTCAAATTAAACATCAAAATGCAGGAAGAAGCACATCGGAGTAAAATGTGGCACCCTTAATTTATGGAAACTAACCATCAAAATTTCTGCCCATAAAATAGAAAGTGTGGGGGTGTAATATGTGGTGATTTCTAATTATTATTTGATTTATATATACATATCACCCAATACAAACACAAATTATTCTAAATTAATAATACTAAAATTATCTTAAATCTAGAGACCACTTGCACATTTTAACACGAAGACGCATATGAATCATTTACTGAATTAAAATCCATCATCAATATTTTTCTTTACAATTCAAGATCTCTCTGTAATATATACTTAATATACCAATACTCAAATCATTTTAAATTCAAAATATTCATCATATTCAATTCAATGTTCTAAAAAAAATTTTCAAAATTTTTCAACTCTCAACAAAATAAAGTATCCAATTACTAAAATTTAACAATATTCTTAGACAATTCAATTCATTCTAAATTCCAAATATCCATAAATTCAATTCAATTATACACAATTCAAAACTTCAATTTATTATATAATTCAGTCCCTTTTAATTCTATATTAATTAATGTTTTATTTTATTATATTTTTTTCTTTCTTTTTTAATTACTGAAACAAAAAAACATCTATATAAGTTGATCTTGCTTTGTGCAAAGCCGAAAATCAACTTAAATACATGTGAAAAATACTTTAGTTTTATTTATTTTCTCATTCTTTCTTTTTTGTTTTTAATGATTCTCATATTAATTTTCACTCAATATCTTAAAAATTTTTTTTTACAATTTTCTACATTTATCAATTAGTAAAAATAAAACTTATTTAACTTTCCCCATATTAATTATTGAATGTATACAAATACTAAATAATTTACAAATACTTGTGTCTTCTTGATGTGAAGTGTTGGTCCCTGAAGTCCAGTCTCGACGTTTTCTGGCTCGTAGTTTTCTTTTCTTGAGACGTTCCTGCAAGATCTCTGGATTCTCTCTGGATCGATGATAGAAGATCGAGAATCAAAATGTAGTTTACCGTGATTCCGCACGATCAACAATGTTGTCTATCTGTAAATTAAACTTGGATAATTTCTGTCATTTGACAACATAAGATGCCTGCCAACATCTTTAATTACATTGTACTTAATCATCATAATCACAACATTAATCAATTAATTAAATTTTTTCCTATACCATACCATAATCATAAATTGTACATAATCATTATATCATTCAATTAATTAAATTGTTTCTATACCCAACATAATCATAATTCATAAGTTCATACTAATAATATCATATATTACATAACCATAACATACTCAAATATAACATTTCGAAGAAACTTGGCCATTATTATTTTTGTTTTCTTCGTTGCCCATAACAAATTTACAACATTTTACAAACATAAATCACAAATTCCTTCCATACAACATATACACACAAGACAACATATTATTTCTTTAAATCAAATCAATTATATCTATAGATAATCAATAAAATAAATCAATGTTACAAAAATAAAAATCTATAAAATACTTCTCTGAAATCAAACCAAAATAAAGTATCTCTCATCTTGTATCATTATCTTCTTACAATATCATATATATCAATATATATCAATATATCAATATATATATATATATATATATATATATATATATATATATATATATATATATATATATATATATATACATATATATATATATATATATATATATATATATATATATATATATATATATATATATTTAAAAAAAAAATCTGAAACTTAAAAAACAGAATCAATTTCAAATTCAAGATATTTAAACTCTATTACAATATTTATTTCGTATGATACAAAACAACAATAGTTAGTTGTAGTGGGCCAAGTTCGAGATTATCTCTTATCTCTCTCTAGAGATAGGAATCACTTTCACTGGTATAAACATTCTTCATTTTTATTTTACAAATACTCTTGCTATCTTAGTGCCACATTCGGATACACAAAGGAAACAGGCTTGTATGAGACTCTTTCAGTTATTTACTCTAAATTTACTTATTTAAATTTATAATTTATTTCCTTAAATTTTTTTCAAAATTTTTTTTTATTCTCAACTAAAAAAAAAATATATGTATATATATATATATATATATATATATATATATATATATATATATATATATCTCCTATTAATCTTTAATTTTCTTTAACTGGGACACATGGACAATTTCAATATAACTCTCACATTCGGGACTTTAATTTGGGACCTACGGGCAATTTCAATATAACACTCAAATTGGGACCTTAATTTGGGACCTTAGGGACACAAATCGGGACACATCTACTTTAATACCAAATTCATCTGACTCAATGGTCAATAATCAATTAGAAAACGTCGTCGATGATCAATTTTGGGACTCAAAAGGGGACCGAATATTTATAATACAATTCATAATACAATAATATTATTATTAATTCGAAGTAATACAACAATTCTCATAAATTTATTCTTCACTAATATTTAACGACGACACAATTTTTTATTATCAACATATAACGACGACACTTTATTTTGTTTATTATTAATATTAATATAGTCCCATTTAAATATTAATTAATTTTCAAAATTTTTCTCAATAGCTAACGACGACAAAATTTTTATATTTCTATTATTAATATAGTCCCATCCAATCTTGATTATTATTCATAATAATTCATAATTCACGACGACAAAAAATGTTTATTTATTAATATAGTCCCTTATAAATATTAATTATTTTTCAAAATCTTTATCAATAATTACACGACGATATTTTATTTTTCATTATTATTACAGTCCCTTTTAAATATTAATTATTTTTCAAAATTTACGACGACCAAAATTTTTATTATTAATACATAACACAAACATTAATTAGGCCCGGTTCATATACTTTTTTTTAATTTCATAGACGTAGATTAATTATTTAAAGCCGTTGGGATCGCCGTGATTAGTTTATTGGGCATATTTACGCAATCCAAGAATTTATACAGTTTCTCTTTCCACGGGTTTTTATTATAATTATAATGATTTTTAATGCGTCCCTTCTTATAATTATTGTGATTATTATTATGTCCCATATTATAATTGTGATTATTATTTATATTACGACCGTCATTATACTTTTTATTATGCCCTTTAATATAATTTTTATTATTACGCCCATTAATATAATTGTGACTATTAATCGTAGTTAGCCCGAATCGATGACTATACTTATTATTATAATTTCTTTTATTTTTATAATATTTATAATTCATTCCGTAAAATAAGTTTTTATTAAAGTTATTTTTATTTCGTCGACGGGACTCATAAAGCTTAGGCTTGTTATGCTTTGACGCATTTAACTGGTTCCTAGTATTGACTCGTATAGGATTACCTTTAGGATTAAGCGTTATAGGTCGATCTTTATCATACAAACATTTATTTGACGGGCAATTCTCCTCGTTAAATGTAATATTGTCTAAATTATTGGGCGAATTTATAGTGGTGTCTATTAGGCTTGTATCGTTTTCTTTTAATTCATTATTCTTATTCTTATCCTTTCTCTCAGTTATATTAATATTTATTTCACCCGAGTCACAAGATTCATTACCGACGTTTTGGGGTTTAACTAATTTATTAATTTTTTCTACCATATCCTCAAATTTCGTGTTGAATGAATGAATGAATTCTTTTAAAGCGGCCATTTCATTCTTTAATTCTGAATTTTGACCTACCAATTTTTGATTCTCCTCACGCAACCCCTCATTATCCTGATGGATCGCGTCTAATTTTTTTGAAAGTTCCTCCATTATATTAATTATTTAAAATTTTCAGCCCTCAAAAAAAAAAAAAAATTTCCACAATTATTTTAATCACCACTTTTTTTTTTAAAAACCACGCTCTGCTACCAATTTGTAATGGCCCTTCTCCCTGGATATATAAAATGGGCTCAAAATAGGCTCGTGGACCGACAGTAGGAGAAACAAAGCCAGTACAAAAATAAGGGACCCAAAGTAAAATGTATTTTCACAAATAATATACATATATACATGCAAACAATAGTTTCATAAATCAAAGCACAATAATTATATGATTTCTTATACAAGCCTGAATAAGGTCTAGAGAGAGAGAGAGCGCGTCTATACTGCCTGAGGTCTGAAACAAGAGTGACTCTAAGCTTAAAAGTTCTGTATCTAATCCAAATCTCTCCACTCTCCCCCTCTCCTTGACATCGTCCAATTATACGCCGTTATTTCATAAACATAAGTAGATCTAACCTTAACAACATCGCAGGTCAATGTTTAACTCTCTAATAATTCTTAGAAGGTACAAGTTAACAATAAATCTCTAACGATTCAATAATAAATCATACAGATCACCACAACTGTTCAACTATCCCGACGGATAATTAACTATCTTCTTGGAGAATTCATTTTGGAGCACTACATAACACCTTATTTCGTCAGGTAAACACATAATGAGTATACCGGATTCCCCCCCCCCCAATTTTTTCATCAATTTAAATTTAGAACATTGTACAAAATTAAATATAGTGAGAGATATTAATTAAAGATAACGCTAAGAGCAAGAAAAATTACATCATAACTTAAAAAAGTCGAATGAGTTGAGCCAACTAAGGAAAAGTAGACTGAACCGCTAAAAGTCACAAAATATTACTTATACCCTTAGAAGTGAAATGTACCCTCCCTTTTACCTTACTAACTCATTCCACACACATACAAAATACAGTAACTTGGACTGACATTTCATAGTAGAATGGCAAGAAGTCCTCATGTTGAGAAGGTATGCCACTCACTAAATTTAAAACAAAATAAATGTATTTTATATACAGATAAAAACCGTAATTAGAGCCAAGTAAATCCAGTCACGGGAGTAGTGCCGCTGGATACTGTTCTTTTTTATGTGTCTGGTATCATTTTATTGTAATTATAATAACAGGAAATGTGTTAATTGTCAAAACTTGGCAGGTATGAATAAATATTATTATTATTTATGGCGTTACAACTCGGTGACGAGTCCTCGCCTCGTTCAGCCTTTGCTGTTCTGTCCGACCGTCCATGCAGTTTCCAACTCCCAGAATATCCCATCCAACCACCTCTAGAATAACTTTATAAAATGAAAAAAAATTAAAATATGACAATTATTGTATTCATAATAATAGCAGCAAGAGTGCTTGTGTGAGTTTGTAGAACAAGTAGAAATTCAATTAAGATTTTTTTTTTGGTGATTTCATCTGTGTTTCGTACCAGTTTCCGTCCAAAACATTGCGAATAAGAAACCATTTAAAGAACGATATTTGATTTCTATTTTCGTTATATATAACACATTTCAGTTCAACCCTCATTACTCCTTTATACACCCCGACATGAACAATCAGTGATAGGATCCTGGAAGACCACCTCCCTTCATCAGATGTCATGATAGCCTCTGATTACGTTAGTACTATTACGAAGATAATTCCATTGGCTTTCTCGCTCTCAGGGTGGAAGGAGGGAGAAGAGAGGGCAGACATAAGTAGAGAGGAGCTAATGCGCTGATGAAGAGATTCCAGTCGGATAGCTGAACCTCCTTGAGGGCTCAAAGCCTAACTTTGTTTCTCTTCACTTGCCAGAAGCTTTTACACGGCCTGTAGGCTCTAAAAACAAATTAGAATAACTTTTTTGTATTTTTGTTTGTTGAGTTTTTCAGTTTTTTTTTTTTGTTTTTTTTAACCTCTTTACCCCACTCTGTTGTAGAGTTTGAGTTTGAGGGAAGTTTTAACAATCACACAACGAGTGGTACTTAATAACAAGACCAGAAATAGAGGCAGTGGAGTCGTTAGTTCGTTGTAGACATCCCTCCCATTACGGCAGTGAATTAATTATTTTTTTTTTTTTTTTTATATCTTAACACTTTATTGAAATATTACAATCTGCCACTTGTGGGCAATAAGTAATAGTGCTATATAGCTATAGCTTACAGTCATTCCATAACAAAACAATAATGTAAACAAAATAAAATAAATAAATATATACATGCGGTAACAGAAAGAAATTAATGCGGAAATGATAAAAAAATAAAGTAAAAAAAAAAAAAAAACAATTAAAAAAAATAATAATAATAAAATAAAATAAATAATAATAATAATAATACTAATAATAAAAATAAAATAAAATGTACACATTCATACCCTAAATTAAAAAAATAATACAGAATTTTTTAATGTAGATGATTACTTTTTTATTATTCTACATTATTATTCTGTATGTTACATATCTTCTTCACTTTGTTGGACACTGAAGCTTTTTACAACAATGGTTTCGCTGCAGATTTCTCAGCCATTTTGCAATCTACTATAACAAAAAAATTGTACTGCTCTATCATCTAAAAGAAGCAGAGCCTTCTAGTATCGGCCTGGGCCTAAAACTAGAACAAGATGGCTTCCTACATATAATTCGACTGGAGAACAGGAAGTGAAGCAAAGCATATGAGTTCTATCATCATCATAATAAATCCTCTTTATTACAGCCTAAGCAGTGTGAGGAGGAATTCTGACAGGCTTCTCCAGCTCTGACAGTCTTCCACCAACTGTGATCTTCTGCTCCAATGGAGTCCCCTCTTCTCAAAGCCATTCCTCATCTCTTCTTCCCACTTCTTCCTAGGTCGGTAGGTTTCGCAAGCAATTCTGCTAGGATCCATCCGCAGGAGGGGTCCAAGCCATCTCAGTCTATTTTCCTCTATTAGCTCGTTGACTGATTTAATATTCAGGTTCGACCTTATGGTGGTGTTCCGTAGTCGGTCTTTTTTGTTTTGCCCTTTATCTTGAGAAATCTCATTTCTGCTGCTTGTATTCTGGATTGGTATTTCTTTGTCAGCGTCCATGATTCTGAAGAGTACGTGAGGATAGGAAGGAATGTTGACTTAAATACAGCTAATTTCGTTTCCTTTTCTACTTCTCTTCGGTTAATAAATCCTCTCGTAACCGCTTCAAACATCCTGATCGCGGTACCGATGTTCTCTAGGTCACTTCCAAATCGCTGAATCCGTTTTCGTTTAGATGCGCTCCCAGGTTTTTGAAGTTCCCCACTTGTTCCAGAACTTCATCTTTAACTCTTATGACCATCACTATTCTCCTTCTTTGGCTTCTTTTCTACCCTCATCACTTTTGTCTTATTAGGGTTTATGGTCATATTTATAGCCAGCAATTCTTTTAATCTGCTAACATTGTACTTGAGGTTTCCATTGAGAAAACCACAATATCAGCAAATGCCAGAAGTGAGTGGCTTATTGGGCTCAGATTGGCATATCCTAGGTGGAATTTCCTCATTTTTGTCTTGGCCTTTCGAAGAACTGAATCCATAACAAATTGAACAGTAGGGAACTCAGACTACATCCCTGCCGGATTCCATTGGGGGTCTCAATTTCCTGAGAAGTGTAATCTCATAGAAATTCTTACTACACTCCTTGTTTTTTGGTATAAACTTTCGACCGCAAGTATATGACCTTTATCCATCCCTTCTTCTGTTAAGGCTTGCAAAATGTCAGTTTTTCATACACGGTCAAACGCTTTTGTGAGATCAACAAAGCACAAAGACATTTCCTTTTACGTTTCTAGGACTTTTTCGAAAACCTGTCTCATTCCAAAATCATGTCTTGGGTGCTCCGATTTTCACGAAAGTCATTTTGTTCCTCTTGGAGCAATCCTTCGACTCGTATCCTTATTCTGTTTTCTTAGATTTTAGAATAAATCTTGCTTGGAACACTTAGAAGGGATATTCCTCGGTGGTTATTACAGTCCCTGTTGTCTCCTTTCTTAAAGATTGGGCTATAACAGCCACTTCCCAATCCTTCGGAATTTTCTTTTGTTTCCATACTAAATTTAGTAGATGAAGCATAATTTCTTTTCCTTTAAATCCCAAATATTTTAACATATCATCATCATATTTCTACACTTATGAGTGGAATCTGTGAGTTTCCCTTCAGCAGCTATTGAAAATATTCTTTCCACCTTTCCATTATTCGTTCGTTATCCATGAGAATATTTCCTTCTTTGTCCTTTACAAACTCCAAAGCTGATACTTTTTGTTTCCTCATACCTCTCAGTACGCGATATACAACTTTCTGATTCTGATGAAAGTCAGACTCCAACTTTCGTCCGAAGTCCGTCCAGCTTCTGTTTCCAGTGGAGCCTGAATAGAGATGAATGTTGTCACCAATTCTTTCTTCTCCCTTTGCTCTTCTTATATATATATATATATATATATATATATATATACATATCAAGAATTAACATTACTATGGAGAAGATAGCAGACCATAAAAACAATACTACTCACAGATCACCATCAATAACAGTAAGTGATATTTTGTATTATAAATTACTGTTACTATATTTGTATTTATCACTTTATATGCAATCCACATACACAGAGCGGGAATGTACCATATCCCATTAAGAACTTAAAAAAAGCCATTGACTTTTTCATGTTCTTATAGGAAGTCGAGGTAACAGCAAGTAGGCGAGAGAAAGATTGAGGAGTGTTGACGAGTGGAATGTTGTGCATTAGCTGTGAATACATGATTTTATATATTTTGTAAATTTAATTATATATTATTTATTTATATTGTGTTATATTTTCGTAATGTTCCTATTGCTGTGATTCGAGACGAACCAAGGTGCATTAATAAATGATTTAATGTAAATATTAAAAGGATTAAATTAAAATAATAAAACATGTATTAAAGGTATTTAAAAACTCAAAATGGGACAGAATACTTATGACGATGCACTTTGCAACAAAGTCAATCATTAGCCAATTTAAGCATTACCAGAAAATAAATTTTAAAAAAAGGCCAATGTTTTTAAATGAGTGAAATGTCATATAAATTTAATAGATCGATACACAGACTCATCAATCAGATACGGCAACTTTGAGTATTTTGTATGAGACTGTTGGTGATATTTATGCGAGATATATAAATGCACTTAATCTTCATTAATGAGAATTTATTATTTTGTTAATGTATTTCCTCATGATTCCTAACTTGGTAAAACCTTTTCTGATTAGTTACTTCTTAAGGTTTTAGTTACTTATTTTCTTTTCTTTCTTTCCTAGACTTTCTTAAGGTCCTTTTTTTGGGGGGAGGGGATTTCCAATAGCATTTTAATAAAACAGTTTTAAGTATGCAAATAATACATGATTTAAATATTTAAACATTTTAAACCAATCGTTAAATATAATTTTTTTATTTTCACTTCAGTTCTAGTTAACCAAGCAAAAAAATCTCATGAACCGTAACACAAAACTGCGACATTAACAGTTTGAATCGTTGGATGTATCCAATATCGAGATTACATTTTCAGAAATCAACCATGTGTCTGTGTGAGTGTTACCACTATCGGAATATACCTTGAAGCGGCTACACTCTTCTTCAAATTTAGTTAACCATTCTTTAGGATCTGATTTATTGCTTTCAAATTTTCCTATAACAATTTTTTTTTCAATTTGTAGAAGTTTTATTTCCTCTTGTTTTAGATTTAAATTTAATTGGGTTTCTAATTGTCTAATCCGATTTTCTAACTCTATTTGTTCAGCTTTAGCAATCCAGGAATTTGATATTGGGTCGCATTCTTCTGAGGGAAACTCTCTAAAACAAACATTATCAGGTTCATCGAAGTATTCTTTTTTTTATATTTTCATCGATTTATACAGAAACTGTTCTATAACCTGTTTGGTTCTTAATAGCAAACATTGCATTTTTTATGTTTTTTTTTTATTTAATAAAGAAATGTGGATACTTACATCTCTAAATTCTTCTGGCACTAAATACCAAGTATTCCTATCAATGGATATACATTGAATCACAAATTCTTTCTCAACTTTCTTAACTACTTGAATATAGTAAATCCATTTCTTATTAGTTGAAATCTTGTAATTTAATTTGTAAGATTGTTTTGACGTGATTTTATTCTTTATTTATTAAGGACTTAAATTACACGTTCCTTCAAACTAGTAATTAAACACTTTTAACAATATTAATTTAACTAACAAACTTTAGCACATGTGTTTTATCAAAGTCTAAACACACACTGAAGGTTATAACAGTGATGTTATCACATGTAGTAACCTTATATATATATATATATATATATATATATATATATATATATATATATATATATATATTGATCGGTGAAGAGAATGGATTTGTCTGGCCTGCTTACGAACCAGGGTAGCTTAGTTGGTGGAGTACCGACCATTTTTTTCTCTTTAAAATAAAAATATCTAAATAGATTTTCTTTGCAAACAAATAAATTTCCGTTTTATCCATTATTTCTAAAATTGTTTTATTATAGCAGAATATTAATCACATAAAATGATACAGATCGACATTAAATAATCTTTTTATTTGTTCCACGTCGATCCAACCGGTCGTATCCCGGAAATCATGTTTGATCCTCTCTCTGAAATATCAGGGGGTGAAGGATATCGGAGAATGGCCGGCTAATTGGATATATTCTCTCATAGAGAATAAGCCAACCACTTAATTAGACCAACATTGGTTCTATTATCGCTCTCACCAAATTACCATCAATCTGGCAATTAACTCCTGCCTATGGTACGCTAATATATGGTATGTATGTATATGTATATATATATATATATATATATATATATATATATATATATATATATATATATATATATATGTATAAAATTTGTAAAACTTAAAAGAGTTGATAAATTTAAATACTTTGGGGAATGGATCCAACCTAACGGGCTGGATACCACACAACAAATAGAGAAAGTAAAGAAGTTAGGATTTGCGTACAAATTAACAGGGTTAAGAAAGAAAAAAAACATGACTTAAGTGGCTTAATAACTTTTTAAAGACAAAAGCGAATTGAAAGAAGGCTTTCCTTCAATTTTAATTTCATGCCAGGTATATAAGCAGTCTCAAGCATACTTAAATACCAGCATATGCAAGACGTATTTAAACGAATCCCACTCAGTCATTTATAATTAAACGTTATGTCTGCAGAATCTTTTTGGTTAACCTATGCTTCACCTAAAGACTAAAAATCTGGAATAATTATAAAAGTTTTAGTCATTAAATGCATATTAAAATATATAAATAGATATATCCTAAATATTTGTTATAATATAATCAAGCTAGACGATTAATCTAAACATATTTATTTTATTTTTGTATGATTTTATCACCCCATCAAACTAATCGTATGAATAATAATATTGCACACAATAAATAATAAATCCAGATAATAATAAAGATAAATCCAGTAAACCTTTGAAATATCGATGTAGTTTGTAATGCGACTAAGAGTATAGCAATAGTTGTAAGGTGATAGGTCGTTTTCTTATGATAGCTTGTACTTTCATGGCTATAAAGTGATAGACATCGTTTTAGTCTTTAGACGTTTTGCTTCTTCACAAGAACAATATCATCACTCAAAAAATCTATCAAAAAGTTATTAACAGAGGTATTTGGATCCTATAGAGTTATTATTATTAAGTTCCATTTGAGTTAACAAAATAAAAAATTGGTCATTCCTGAATTAAAAAAACATTAATTATTGAGTTATATAGTTAGCATAATATTATCATATAATAAAAAATGGCATTTAATTCTTAAGAACATAACTTCATCTTGAATGTTTGTGTAAAATCTAGAAATATTTTAAATTGATTAAATTAATCAATCAAACAAAGTCCTATATCATAATACTTTAAAACATAATTTAAAAAAAAATAAAGAAAGAATTATGATAAAGTTTCTTAGTCTTGGAACATGTAAAAATATATAAATCTATTTAGAGTCTTACATAGTTCAAGCAAGTAGTTATGATCTTTTGGATAAGCTGTACATTGACATATTCAGATATACCGACCATAAAGAATAACCGCCGATTAGATCAGTGTTATCGGTAATGTTAATATTTCGTATAATAATATGTCTAGTAAATAAATCGTATAACATTATTTATATAAATTATCACAATTCCATTTCCATTAATAATTTTCTTTGAATTCTTGAGATCTTCAGCTTCCTTAGTTTCTGAAATATATATTTAAAAAAGTATGCTCAAAGACATAATAATACCCTGTATAAAACCTATATTGTTACTCTTAATGGACTTGTACCAGAATAAATAAAGAATTTATTATTATTATTATTATATTACAAAAGAAATCAAGTTAATTTGAACCATAATGATGCTAATGTTATTTAAGCATATCGAGTTTATAATTTTTCTAGGTCTTACGTTCCTGCATCGTACTATCTTGAGGATATGTTTGTCAGATATGGAGCCGAGCGTAGCGCGGAAACCCTAATGATTACTTAATTTGTCAGTCCAAGAAGAGGAGATGTATAATTCAGAGCTTAGTGGCGTCCTAATAATCAACCTTGAATTATTCTCCGTAGTTGCCAACTCTCTCTGTCTCTTCCAACTAGACTAACTCATGAACTCACATGTCATAAGGGTACTGATCCGTGGATCTAGTATTTTTTTGTAAGATTATTATTATTAGGATAAATTATATGGTAGAATAAGAGATTGGTTTTGAATTTATATGTTATTAATGATAAAAAAGTAAAAAAATACAACGGAATTATTATTATTATCCTTGGAGCAAACGTACGCAAATATAAATGATATTAGGAAAAAGGGAAATAATGTAAGATGAAAAATTATTAAAATACAAATGGGGTAAGAATACAGCTGACGTGTAGTTCTTCGAATACATTTGAGCTTCTGGCAAAGGAAGGGCAAATCTAAAATAGATAGCGTTAGAAGAGAAGGTCGAAGAACAGATAGGTCAACAGAAAGATCGGAATATAAATGGGGAAAGAGAGGATAGTAGACTTTGCAGTGCACCATACCTCAACAAGTGCTTTTAATTTATTCAGGCAACATTTGAGGTTGAAAAGCGTGTTTTAAAAAATATTATTTCTATTTTTGTTGACAAGCTAGCTTAATAGTAATTAGGTACTGCCAAAAACGTATAAATTACCACTTTAATGAAACAATTGCATTTTTTTTAGAATCACTACATTATCATTTTGCATATCAACACTTTGATCTGCCCCAATTAAATCGAAATAATTATTATCATTTTAGGCTCGACTTCCAATTTACTATCTACATATTAAACTGAGTCGTACAAAATTAAAGAATAACCTTACAACTTAAACCCCAGTAATTCGAACAATACTTAGTTCAACGAGGTTTAACTTCCTTTTTAACCATACACATACAAACCTGTGAAAAAAAAATACAGGCATTCGATTTTAACAATGAAATATTTTAAAATCTGTAAGAACTAGTCAAAGAAATAGATTAGATTACGTAATACGTATGCTTTTACGGGTGAAAGTATTTAAATATATTAGCATTACTTCCTAAACGATTATGTAACAGCGAAACTATAATATTAATTATATTTACAGTGTCAATAAAGATAAAATTATATATTTATTAGTGTTGTTATTATTCCTTCATATTATATTTGCAATTTCCTTGCACCGGAGCCAGCAACTTAGACGCTTATGATTTATTTAAGTCCTAAAGAAATTATAATCTATACAGATAAAATTATAATCAATAAATTGATAATCGGGAAGTATCTAGACCACTGTTTGTTCAATGTTCTTAAATGTATATTTTGTAATAGGTAGGGTGAAAGTGAATGAATTAGAAGATTATAATGACGTGTTTACAAGTAAAATGGTGTCTATGTAATGTAAGAATTTAGATTTGGAACTTTCCTGTCGCGTGTTTGAAATAAGGAATATTTACACATTTAATTTGTATTGATTGCATCCTTATGTTTATGAATGTAGTTTGCTTAATCCTGAAGTTCTACTTCATATGTTTGAATAAGTTTTAATATAGAAGTGCAGATTAGCCGTTTTTTCATAAGGCTTATGAAAATATGCGATATTTCTTTGTAGCGACTTGATATTTTTTCGCAAGTTTATATAAAGAAATTTACAATTGCATCATAAGAATATAGAATGAAAATTTAATTAATGAAACACAATGGCATCGTTAAAGGCAAATAGTAGAGAAACTATACAGTTATAGTAGGTCAGGGAATGTCTAAGATATATCATTTCGTAGAAATGAAATTTAAGTCAGAATGTATCGAGGCCACCATCCTTGATAAAATTATTTATTTTTACAATACATACTTTGCATAACCATTGATTCAGAAACGGTATAGTATCCACCATCTACTGCACCCAATACTTTTCATGGGTTTTTGCGGTACAATTTTTTTTTTTATTTTACTTTTAATTTAGTTTCATTTCTAAACAAAAAAAAATCATTAAATGTGCATTTACAATCTTTGTACTCTTGCGGATTATAAAATTTATATTTTTCTCTCAAGTACATTAAATATTCAGGATTAGTTAACTACTACTTTGTTTTTTCAACTTCTGTACAACGTAAACGTTGATTTGGCATTAAAAAATCATCAAATGATAATTTTTTCCACAAGAGTAGCTATTAAATCAAGCCTAGTGAATTGAAAGATAAAATAAAAAATAAATAAAAAAACGCGAACATTTTAACTCGGACCGAACCCATTCATCTCTTGGTCATCAAACGTTCAGCGAATTGTGACCTAACCACCCGTGAAACAAAAGGTTTTACAAATGAGAAAATGGCATTAAAATTACGGTAAATTGTGTCGAAAAGAGGAGTCCCTTTTATATAAAATAAATCTTGGAGCTTCTTGCCACGGTCGACCGCTTTCACGGACAAATTTGGCGGCGGAATTCCTTTGAAGCTCTTTGTCACTTAAAAAACAAAGAACAGAGGAAGCGGAAGCAAAATCTTATATGTTTGACGTTTCAGTCATCTCTTCTGGAAATCTGTTTTGTCGAGCTCTCAAGAAGAGTTTGCACATCATAAAGTATTCTAAGAGAAATTAAATCAATAAAATGTTATTGAACTCATTTCAATGATAAAAACGACATAATCAGGAGGATCTAAATTAAATTTATAGTTACGGGGGACCTAACTATAAATTTTAACTTTGTACCCAAAGTTAGCAGATATACTTCAAAAGAAAGTTTAAATACATTTCCCCTCAGTATTTTACTTTCATGAAACAAGACTAAAATTACAAATAAATGATCGTATTGTCTAAGATGCCATAGACCATAAGCCAGATCCTGGATGGTAGTATTACCACTGAAGCTGCTAGTTACTGTATAGAAAAGCTGATATGTCAAATATCGCATCAGTAATATACATGAATAGGCTTAATTATTAATGAAAATATTAGTTAAAATAAAATTCAGGAACTCTGAGAACCATCGACTTCCTGCCCTCCTATATCGTTTAATAACATCCCACCGATTCCTGTAGAACAGGTACTTAGGACTACACCATGACAAAAGCTTAACTTGGAATCCTCATACTAGTCTTAAACGACAAGAAACAGCTCGCCATTTCAGGCTCCTTCAACATTTCCTAGAGAAACCCTCTAAGCTCCCAATTAATTGACAAAAGACTCATATACTTGACAATCATTAGACCCAACCAGAGTAGAGCTTTGGGACTCCACTAAGCCATCGAATTCCTCTCGTATTCAATTCTTACAATTCAAAATCCTTCATAGAATCCTCACTGCTCCTTACTTTGTTACGAACAAAGTAATCGATAATGACCTTTTTTTACCTCCATAATGACTTTAAATTATTCTAAAATTAATTAATAAATTTGGTGTACTTTATACTTTTCATATGTACGTATGTATATATATATATATATATATATATATATATATATATATATATATATATATATATATATACGTTACAACAACTGTTACAAAGTTATCATCAGTTTAATGAAATCACTTCCCATTTATATGCATACTTTTTTTGGTATGTCAATTTTATATATCCAATAATTTTTCACATTATTGGAACCATGGAATGGTAGACCACATATTGGAATGGTAGACTATTACCAATAAATTAAATGACATAATAAGATAACCACCCTCTCCAATAAACAAAACCAAAGCCTGAAAATTCCAGAAATTTTTTAAAATATTTTTTTAACTGTAATATTTATAGAAATATATGTCTAACGTAAACCAAAATATGATTTAAATATGCACTTAACACGGTGTATAAATGCGATATTACACATAGTGTGTTATTTCAGTACTTAGGGTGCTCGGTTACTGATTTATAGAACCCGAATCCGAATCGTAGTCTAAATGGAAGCTCTAAATCTACTAAATCTAATACTTTTGACGAGTTGCTCATTTTATATATATATTAGTAAGGATGAATGATTATTTTAATTTAAAAAATCTATCAGAGTAAAAAAAGATCTTTGCAAACGGGGCATTGAGATACATTTCAACATTACCGAACCGCCTGGCGGGTTAGCCTAGCTGGACAGCGAAGGGGCAGCAGAGGTGACCTTAATTATTTCTTGACTTAGCCTAATAACCTTCTAGCCTTGTAGCGGTGTTTAAAAGTATTTAACTCAGTATTTTTTTATTAAGTCCTGTAATTACGTTTTATTAAAATTATGGTAAATTAAAGTACATATATATTTTTACCATTTTTATCTATCAGATCACTTTTAACATGTATCGAATCAAATGAAGTTTTTTTTATTTATATATGTAGATCCATTCACTTCGTTTGATTCAATGGTTTAAAACGCGTTATTATTAATCTATAAAAATAAGATAAATTATTTTTTCCGCTTTTGTTGATTGTACCTGAACTTAGCTTTTATTTGTATTGACTTGAACAATCACCCTTCAAGGTTTGTATTTATAGTGAATTTTTACAATGGGATACTTTGTTCAGTGATTAACTGCTTTCGATTCAGCCTTAAAAAAAAAAATAGTTCTAAAAAAACTAAAAAACACACTCCTGTGGAGAAATAAAGCTAAAAAGTAGAGAGCAACTTTAAATAAGAACAGAGCGATTATAAATAATGAAATTTATCGTAAAAAACATGAGGTGCTAGATGTTAAGAGTTGTAAATATTTTTTTACTGCTATTCGTAAAATTAAGGTCATTATAACAATATAGTAAAAAGCATCGCAAGTATTTTTATAATAAAACAAATTTTATGTTTATCCCTTTAATCTTATTAAAACTTGTTTTCTAATATTTGGTTCTTTTCCTTTAAAAGAGTGTTTTTAAACGACTATTTAATTTTAAGTTTTTTAGTTCGGCTAGCTTAAAAGCTTTTTTCTATGGTATTTCAAACTTTCATTTATTTTATCTCAAATTCTTTTTGAAACACTATAACAGAACTACAAAACAAAAAAAATATGTTTGTCTCCAACATTAAGCCACGAATGCCGAAGTCAATACACTACGTTGTCCTCGGAAAGAAAAAAAATCACTTATCCTCAAAAACCTGGTGGGGATGATGAGACAAGCATATTAAATTATTGTATTGACATCGGTCCTCGATTGGTGTTCAAAGTTTTTAAGGACCTTGGAAAACAATTTAATTCGATGTTAGACGAAACTAATATAATTATCAATAATAATATTAGATGACCTTATAAACATTTGAGAAAGAAAATAGTCCGGATGAAGGTCAGAAATATTTCTCTTTAATAAGGAGAACTATTTATTTTAAATACTTATTATATGATATTTAAATTTTAAGTTTTGATAGTCAACTATAAAATCATCATACAGTCATTGTTTTGTAGTGAACTGTCAACCCTTAATCACAGCATAAAACTTTAAGAAGACCTACAATGTGGGTCAAAACGTAGGAGTCAGGGTAAAGAGTTCTCCTTATTAATGAGTATTTTTTCTTGCCTTCATCCAGACCATATTCTTTATAATACAAGTGTGTTAAAATACATCGTTACAACGCATCTATCTATTTAAAACACGACGAGAGGCTACTTTAGTTTTGTTTTATCATTTATTTAGGCATAGTAATCCGGTATTCTAAGCCAATATCATAATTCATTCAATTACCATTTATATGTAATATAAAGTACGACTTCCATCGTAGAAATAAACTTGTAATACAGCGATACATCGAAGAAAATTTGGCAGGTGAGTGCCTGCTGAGAGAATTTTGGAAAAGTTTTAGCAAATAGGACGACAGGCTATCCGCAGCACGACCTGCATAGAGAGCAGTGGTAGAGAATAACTGTCAAGAGGCCGCCCATTCCCAAATTGAGTTATGTCCGGGTCCGGCTTACCGCGCGCCTCCAAGCTAACTTCTCACCTAAAGTTCGTCATCTCTCCCATTGTCCCATCTTTTTATCAATATTTCGAAACTTATAGAAAGAAACGAACTGTAACAAGGGAAAAAAAGTTTTAGATAACTTTCAGTGCTCCCAGAGGAGAGTGATTAAGGGTAGGTATGGATTATTCTCTATAAAAAAACGATTCTTTATAAAAAAACGATACAATCCTATCGTCTATTACAAGAAGAGTTATATGATAAATAGAAAAAAACCTATACCACTAAACCCATGAAAACCTTAGGTATGTATCTAAGTATGCGGTAGAGATTTAACTGTTTTTAGGAAAATGGTTCTCATTGCAGGTGAGTTATTCGAGCTCAGGCTTAAACATTTTATTTAAAATTATCGAGACTGGGTTAGCCCCAGCAGGGTTTACAGACCCCATAGTGCCCATCCTCGGCTGTTAGTTAACAGATTAAATTTAAATCTGCCAAAGCCCAGATACGTGCGCTGGATCTTCGGCACGGCAGCTAATCGCTTTATGCTACCCCGCTTCATACTGGTTTATATGATACATAATTATTTAATATAAACATAATAACACTAATTATAAAATTCTAAGAGAACGCAAAAGCTAGTTGCCGATACCACCCATCGTTTACAATCATTCAACCTCTCCTAATTCCGTAAGATCACCTCAAAGGCTATCCTTTCATCTATGCCTTGGAGTTACGGATATTTACCTGTAAAGTCAGTGCTTTACTTTTCATAACTGTTCCTTAGTATGCTCAACTACTTTACAAAACCTTCTCAAATTACAAATTCCAAATTCACTTCAGTTATATTAATAGGTGGGATAATCCACAATTCCGCCTAGTGTAATCTGCTAATTTCTCAAGGTATGTGGACTCTTTACTGTTTATGAGATATTCTACAAAATAATTAGAGTACCTGAAGACGTTCTTCATAGTTAGGACGCGTCATTTGTTTTCATAATTACTTTCTATTGTGGACAACTGAATACTTCTTTATATACTAATAAAAAACCTAAATCGGTGGTACATAGAAGTGATTCTGATATCAAAATCTATGTGAACCGTATTGGGTTTTATAAAATTAAGTACATTAATTTACTTGCCCTTATCACATAACACTGCAAGAACGAAGGTGAGTCAATTATTATCCGCAATTTAGTTAACATTTTTTAATGATATCAAATATGAAATTAACAAGTACAACATTTTTTGACATAGCCACCTTGCTTTTCAACGCACCGGTGTACAAGCTTCATGAAAGGTTTTCGGTTGAGCTGAGAGGCAGGAATTCACCGCCTCTTTCACTGCTAATTTGCAGACGATGTGTCTTTTCGCCAATATTTACTCGTCTGTCTAAGAGCACCGTTTCACGTAGGCGCTCAATGTTTTCTTCATTTGTGGCGGTAAACGGTCGTTTGGCTCCTTAATCGTGTATAACACTAGTGCGACCCTTTTTGCATTTTTCAATTTATTCGTAGACATTCCGTTGTGGCAAAACATTGTTCCCGTACTGTACAGAAATTCTTCGTTGAATTTCGGCCCTGATTCACCTTCCGACCAGGGATACCGTCGGTGGAACATAAATCAGTATGTTTTTTTAGGAGGCATGCTATGATTTATTCATTACTCAGAATGTTTATTATTTTAATTTGTTAACTGCTTAATCGCTTTCTTCTCAACAGTTTTGTGAAATACATTCCTCTAAAACTTTCAGTAGTGGGGGTAAAAAACAATGTTTTAAATTAATGGAAGCCTCTCTAAAGCTTAACTTTGGTATATGGGCATGGTTTAACATTTAGCTTTTCAACTATAACCTGTTATAGTTTCAGCAAAATCTCGGTCTAAAATTTAATAGTTTTATATAAATAAAACGTGAGATATATTTTACCATTTACGCTAACCTCTATTAGCTCTATTGGAGCTCGCTATTTGGTAATGATAGTAAGCATCCAAATCATTATATTTAGTAATTATTTCCAAGTATTTTTGTATATTACGGTAAGTCAATATTTATCCGCAATTTAGTTATAATTTTGTTTATGTTGGTAGTACTGTAATTTGTTGTTGATGACGCATGCTTTGTTTGTTTGCTGTTATGTATATGCAAGTTTCAAGCTGCTAGGTTAGTTTCGTTATCGCTGTCGTGCTGTTAATCATGGCTGATCAGCTTTCTGTTTGCACCAAAGAAGAGCAACGTTCAATGATCCGTTTTTTGTGGTCGGAAGGTGAATCAGGGCCGAAATTCAACGAAGAATTTCTGTACAGTACGGGAACAATGTTTTGCCACAACGGAATGTCTACGAATAAATTGAAAAATGCAAAAAGGGTCGCACTAGTGTTATACACGATTAAGGAGCCAAACGACCGTTTACCGCCACAAATGAAGAAAACATTGAGCGCCTACGTGAAACGGTGCTCTTAGACAGACGAGTAAATATTGGCGAAAAGACACATCGTCTGCAAATTATCCCGCCCGTATCCACTCAGGGCATAGTTTTAATAATAACAATAACAATAAAGTCTTTATTTAATCTGGGACAAGTCCCTTTATAAAAAAAAATACAGGTTTCTTTACAGGGTATTATTACAGGGTAGGTCTTAGAGTATAATGTGATTACATATAATTAAATTAAATTAAATTAACAAATGAGAACTAACTAATGAAAAAAATTTCCAATTACCTCCAGCGATAACATTTAAAAATTAAAAAAAAACAGAGTAAAATAAATACAAATAACATAGAAATAAGAAGACTGAAAAGCAAGAAACTGCTCGACGTTTTGGCCTACTTCAACATTTACTGGACAAACGCTATAAGCTCCCAATTAATTACAAAAGACTCATTTACTTAGTATTTATTTAGTTATCAAACCTATTTGGACCTACGGAGTTGAGATTTTGGGCTCTCCTAAACCATCCAATTCATCTAGTATCCAATCCTTACAATCCAAAATTCGTAAAATCCTCAATGCACCTTATTATGTCACAAATAAACACATCCTTCATGATCTTAATATGTTGCTAATTTGGCCCAAACTAGATACCTTTCCTTCCATGACAAGCTCTAAACACAATTGAATCCGCTAGTCTCTCAACTTGCTTCCCATACTATTCCTGATAACCCTCCGAGGCGTATGAAAAGAAGATGGCCTCGAGACCTTCTGCTATAGAACTTTATTGGAATGCTACCGATGGTTAGTTTCTCCTCATGTGTTTTTTTCATGTTATTTGTTCATATTAGCAGATTTACTTGTTGTAATATTACTACAGTTGAAAATAACAATAATTTAATTTTTAAAAAAACATAGCAATAAGATGACAATAATTATGATAGAGAAACAAAGGATGGATACACATGTATGGAAATTACAATGTCAAGTAGAAAAAACAAAACAAAGCCAATAATGAAACGAAAATTCAAACAATATCAACTAAGATAACTTGTTTTTAAAAATATCTAGTTAACTACATTTTCAATTTGCAGTTAGAGGTCCAATACCACGACTACTGCTGTGACAATCGATAAGAAGATAAGTATACAAAATATTTTATTTAGCAAATTAACATTTTTTATAATTTTGTTTTTGATTAATGATTGTTAGGTAGCATAAATAGATATTATCCGATCTTTTTTTGAGTTCTAGGCAATATTTGAAATCACTTGGTTAGTGTATTAACTTCTAGTACAAATTTCGGCCGCTTTAGAGAGACCTCACGGAATGTGATAATATAATTCTCTCCAGGTTTTCGTTGGATTTTCCTGTAAGAAAATATTTCACGAAAATGCGGAAAGGATAGCGATAAAGTAGGTAACAAGGTGGAAGAGACTAAGGCAATCGGAAACGGGCCACAAAGAAACTGCGGCGCTACAAACATAAGGCCCGAAGACAGAACCCTTTATACATTTTTATAAGCGCGGGGGGTTTAACAAAGCCTATAGGATCTGTAGAGAGAGACCTCCCTCTATTTCGTCACCGATAAATAGGGCCCCATAATGTAACAACCCTATTTTCTTTTTTGAAAATCGTATCTTTCTTTTGGACTTTCTTTACTTATTTAGCAGATTTCGCGGGTTTAATCTATCATTTTACTTTAAAAAGTAAAAAAGTATAGATTTTTAACGAAATATGCATTAAAAATATGCTTGCTTCTATCCACATAATACACTTATTTTATATACTTATGTTTATATGTATATTGAAATTTAAACATTGAGGAAATTAATGTTATTGTTATAAATATACATACGACAATAAAAAATATCTTCCGAAAAAGTAAAATATTACAGATGCATTTGCCTACTATATGAATAAATTATATTATGCAAAGTTTTCACCCGCAGTTTCTGTGTATGTTGCAGACTAGTTTAGCGGAGACTTGTTTTGACAAGAATATTTACTCTCGATCGAGAAATTAGTCGTATAGCTCCAATATAGCACAGGATCGTACAGTGGTATTCTGAATAAGTTAAAACAAGTAGAATAAGAAATTAACCTATATCATCAGCTGATTTTTTTCCAACGATTCAGAGTTGAAGACTGATACTTCAGATAAGAAGATGAAGAAAGATCGGAGCGAAAGCAAGATGAATTCTAAGGTAAGAGTTTTTATACTGCAATCTGCCTATTTTCTGGGTGTAGCAAAATTGTAGTTTAAATTTATAATATAATTTGTCATGTTAATATTTTTTTTTGTTCTTTGTTACGACTTTATCACTAATGAGATGGGATTGTGAATCTTGTATTTAGTAGTATAGCTGTTATGAGTGATATTATGATTATTGTTATTGACTTTGGTATGCTGTTGTTTTTTTGGTTAATTTCTTTTCCGTTTTTCATATGCAATTTTGAACATACTTGGTAATTGGTTCCTGCCCAGAGATTTCCAGGTTCCCACAAAGTCAATGAGAGGAGCCGCAAGTAACAAAACTATAGCTGTTTAATGATGGATCGAGTTAAATATTCTAGTCCTTTGGACTGAAATTTTACCAATTTTAAAAATAAAGCAGTAAAGGCAAATCAATTAATTAAGTTTGAATAATTATTTTATATGTAGAGTAGGCAGACTATAGACTTATTTCTGTTTAATTCTGAACTTCAGTTGGACGTTTTATAAGTTCACTATTTTTGTATACTTACTTTTCTTTGCTTCAAAATTCAGAACTTAGTTCGATTACTTAACGAGGTATAAATCAATTTTGTTTCTTACTTGTACTGTTGTCAATGTACAAGTACAAAATATTATTTAGAAATGCCTTTCTCTACTTGATAGGAACTGTAATTAATTCGTTCCCTACAAACATCCACCCTTTTTTCAAAATTTATAGGAATTATTTTGGAGAAAGCTCTGAGACATGTACACACGAAGGTGTATTACAACTAGTTTAAGAGCTTATCTTGGTGAAAAGAAACTTTGGAGCTGTTTAAAGCTACATCATTAAAGAGCTCATTTCTTTCAAGAGTAAGAGAGAAGGGAGGAAACTCGAGGGCCGCCGGCGGAACAACCTGTGGAGCATCAAATGGTCCCTCAGTCACCTCGCCTTCATATTAATTTTTAATTTCATAATTACAGAGTATTTTACTTATTATTATCATAAAAAATATATAATACTCTAAAATATACAATGAACAATAATAAACCACCCATAAAGTAGTAAGTAATTTTAAATTTGATGCAAGTGGAAATTCCAATATGTAATATCCCCAAGCAAAATAAAATGGCTCACGTTTTGAAGGATTGCAGGCTAATAGGCTTTTCTTATAAACACAATAATAATTGTATTTAAGATTTTGCAAAATCAGCCCTCAAAACCTGCAATAAGTCCTATGTTTATAATCACTGGTAAAGTAAACTGAACGTTAATTATTTTCTTTATTGTCAACATTCTGTCGTTGAGTTACAATGCAGGTACAATAACTTCGAACCAAACAAAAAAAACCTAGGTTTCCCCGAGTTTATGGTTCACAGCTTATAGGTGATCGGTGAGCCCAAAAAGAGTCATCTGAACCCTCATGGTCCATCCATGGCTATTAAAGCATCAAATAATTTATCGCTTTACAGGCTGAGCTACCCGGCTCTCCAACTACGAGTCAAACCAAATAATAACCTGAACATGCTGATCCAACTTTTCAATTTCGGTTATTTATATTTCAGTGTTTAGTTGGGTTTCTAATTAATAATAATAATTTTACAGCATTGACCATTCTGTGTTATACATAAATGTTATAAAAATGGGGTTTAAAAACTTAATTTAAACATATAATGTACATATCTTGCCAAACTACCTTTCTCTTCGTCGGAAACCAATGACTTCTTGCCCTCTAGTTTCCTTAAATAACATCTCACTGAATCCTGTACAACCGATCCGATACATACAAGGACTAAACCTTGACTAACGTTTAACATGGAATCCTCATCCTAGACTGAAATTTTAAGAAACTGATCGCTTTTACAGGTTATTTCTGTACTTGCTAGAGTTCTAAGCTATGTCCTCCATATAAATTAAGAAAGACTTATATACACTACTATTATGGTATGGACTCTTAACTTAATAATCCTCCGTAGAGTAGAGCTTTGGAGCTCCACAAAAGCGAATTTCTCTCATATCCAATCTTTACAATCCAAAATCATTATAGTGTTCCTTACTTTTAACTTTCGAATAAAGACACCCTTAGTGACCTTCATGTCACATTTGCCGCTACCTCTTGGATTATCAATTATCCTCCGAGCCATCTGAAGAGAAGATGGCCTGAAGAGCTTTTAAGTTTTTATTTGAGCACTACCAGTGGATAGTTTCTCTAATATCATTCATTATATGTCGTTACGTAATATTTTTTCAATTGATGTATATTGTAATACTGTTGTGAATGTATTTTTATATGTATCTAATCCATAATTACCCAGGCACATCCATTACAAAACTAACTCAGAGTTCTAATGAAATATCTATTCAGTATACCTCTTTGTATTCGTTATGGTAAGGATAAAATTAATTGAATAAAATGAAAGTAAACCTATTCTACATTCAATTGTAACCATTATATAGAAAATATAAGCCATTTACCATGGACCGAGCAACTGAATGAAATTCCATTAGTAGGGAGTGGAATTCCTTGTTTCTATACCAAAATTATTGGATTCGAATCAAAGAAAACAGGCCGACATCGTCTCCTTAATAATGTAGGTATAGTATAATCATTAAATTATTGTTAAATTAATTAACGTTAATTTTTTACTTTCGAAATATACACTTGATTAATTAATTTATATATTAGGCATGATTTAAAATATAATATAAACAATTTTCAGTACGCCTAAGTATATCCAGGGAAAGCAATTGGGCCTGAAAATGAGTAGGACGCGGTAGCAGGCTGCTTTCCTCAGCAGTTGGGTCGCACTGACTCAGTCAAGCAAAAAATGCAATTTCCTTTCGTTCCTTCTTGCTTACCCTGCAAATCCTTTAATATGCTCTTTTCTAGCCATGGGTATTCATTTATTATGTGATGAAACTAGGGATCAATTGCTGACATTCCAAAGTACATGAATAAATAAATACATAACAGAAAAATATTTGCAAGTTGATATAAAACCATATGTAGGTATTTGTAATTGTTCCGAATACGTTCTACCTGTATCGCTCTCGAAACGTGTTCAATAAAAAACAAAAACAAAAACCTGTACCACTACAAACCGTGAACGAGTCTGAGGTTCAGTACATGGTAGAGAATATATTGTTTCATGGACAATGGTTCTGCAAGGAAGTGACGTCCTAGACCATGCTCAACCGCCAGATTTTTCTCCCTTATTTTGAGTACCATATTTTTACATTATTTTATAAAGGCTGGGTGAGCCCCAGAAGGGTTCTAGATCCCAACTAACATAAAGTGAAATAATATATTTTATAATACAGATTTAACTTAACTAATTGGTATTATTGGTTTTATAAATTTTATTCATTAAATACAATTGGGGGCCGGTAGGTTGGTGGTTATAGCGCTGCGATGCTGTACTAAACTTCCCGGGTTTTAATCCAGCTATGATAGTTAAAATAAGTTATTATTACAAATATAACAAATTATGCTGTTGCTTGCGTGCACGAACCTAATGGTATCATACACTATTGGGACTCAGTCTCGGTGAAGTGGTTAACCTTAATTGGAGGAAAATCATGGTGGTTTAATTAATCCATTCTATTTACATTTGATGTCATATTTATCAAATTTTGTAATTATTTTTAAAAAATTAATAAAATTTAAAATATAATAATATATAATATAATTTAATTAAATTATATCTTAAATTACATAAAACTGTTTCATTAAATTATATTCTATATTAACATTATTATTAGTATAAATACACGATTATATTATGCATTTCGCACACTGCAGCAGCTTATCATTTTATATTCTTCAAATTAGCTATATTACAATTCATTTAGGTATATTCGTAATTAAACGTGGTGCTTTATTGTGTGCTTATGATTGGTGTATCCTCATACAAGACTGAAAAGACAAGAAACTGGTCGACGTTTTCGCCTACTTCAACTGGACAAACGCTCTAAGCTCCAAATTAATTACAAAAGACTCATTTACATGGTTATCAGTTATCGGACCCATGTTATTTAAGTTGAGATTTGGGGCTCTACTAAACCATCCAATTCATCTCGCATCCAATCCTTGCAATAAAAAATCCTTCATAAAATCCTCAATGATCCTTATTATGTCACAAACATCATCCATCATGATCTTAATATCCCATATGTTACTGATTGGCCCAAATTAGATACCTATCCTTCCATGACAAGCTCCACACACACTTGAATCCGCTAGCCTCTCAACTTGCTTCCCATAATATTCCTGATAACCCTCCGAGGCGTCTGAAAAGAAGATGGGCTCGAGACCTTCTACTATAGAACTTTATTGTAGTACTACCGACGGGTAGTTTCTCCAAAAGTGTTTTTTTGTTTTCATGTCATTTGTTCATATTATTAAATTTACTTGTTTTACTATTATTACAGTTGTAAATATCAATAAACTTATCTAAAAAAAAATGATTGGTGTATCTGTTTGGACATTTAAAGTGATTTAAAATTAATTATTTTAAAATTAAAATATTTTTTTAATTTGCTTATTGATGATACCTGTATTGGTGAAGTGTTGACAGTTTTTTTTTTTTGAAATATTGAATTCATTTTCCTATTCGAGTCTACTAAGAATTTACTGCTTGATTTACAAATTAAGTTTTTTTTCTATTTTTTATTATTTACTGAATATTTCTATCTTTAAGTATAAATTTTAAAAAAACATATACCCTAATCTTATTATGTACTGGTACCGCATAGTCGATACAGCTGCAAAACACGTTTTGGAACTATAGCATGTGCTTTAGGGTTAATGATTGATGAAAAATTCAAATAGTCATATATAACTTACAAATACTGTATCATGACATATGTAAAATTAATTTGAAAACAAGCACTGATTGAATAAGCCTTGAAACAGTTATTCAATCTACTGAAAAGTGGTGTTCTTCTTTTTATTTATTAAAAAGTGATTTTGTATCGATGGTATGCTTCGTTAAACATTAAATTTGTGTCAAAGCAAAATTTTTCAAAGAGAGGTATTTTTGTTTGACATTGTAACATTATTTTCGGTATTTCTTGGCCTTTTTCGATCCTAATTCCCGACGAATCCTACCGCTGCAGGATAGTTTCCTTAGACTGAGACTGGAGAGGAGACTATAGTTGGATCGAGCCTCGAGGTAATCTCACGCTGACCGACTCTAAATCTTGGCCTGGTCCCTTCAGATTACAGTGGCCCCGCAAATCTCACCTTTCCAGTGCCCCGTGGGCGGCAAGATACTGATGGCTCTGCGGAGGAGGTTATCCTTGTTAGTTATCTCCTTTCAATTATCATTAATTTATGGTAAAGTTTGTTATAAATTGTATTTTAATATTTAAAGGTGTAGATGTATATACAAGTATATACAAACTTAAATCTGTAATTAGGTTGTAAGTTCTATAATTAGATACATAACAATAACAATTAATGTTGAATTCATCTAGTATATATAATATACCAGAACTAACATTATTCTGATGAGATTATGTCGTTCTTTAAAAAAACGTTCACTAAATTGGACTATATCAGCACAACTCGGTCAAACAATAGTTATCTAGGTGATTCATTTTATACTCCGAATAATAATAGTAATACAAATATGTACATAATAATAGTATATACAAATTATACAAATGCCATTTGGCCATTCTTTCGTAAACCACCCCTAAGGGATCACGCGGAAGGACAAACTTCCCTCTGAAGGCACTCCAGGCGTGTTTAATCTATCTGTAGTAGATCCCTGCACCATATACGTTTCAGTTTTCTTGTCGGATTCTGTGGTAATGTATCAGTCAGTAATGTTTGCACCAGTAAGCTTGGGTGCCCAGCAAGTGAATAATTTCTTGATCGTTTCAGTCTTTATGTAAGGATTTAGTAGTAATGTAAAAGGGACAATGAGTAATACAACGAATTTTTACTGGAATATTTGAATGGTCTGTGAGATTTTTCGCATGAACCTGCGTGCTGTAAGTCCAGATAAGTTTTATAATAATTTTGTTATTTAGTGATAGTTTATATTTAGACGTATTAGAAGTGAGAGGCGATGATTTAACCTTTTCTTCATGTTAGCACATGAGATTTCCAAGTGTAAATGTAATTCTGTACCTTGCAAGGCAATGTATTTATTATGTATTAGGCAAATAGGTATTTTGTCTGTATTTATTTGACAGTGGGGTATTGTAAAGTGTTAGTGGGGGACGATTCGAACGTCTAAATGTGAATGTTACTTGGTTTGATTTTTGGATGTTAATTTTTATTCACCATTTATCGAGCTAATTTAAAAGTGTTTGTTCGTTCTGAGAACCAATGTTCGGGTTAGAATTTGATGAAATTATGGCGGTGTCGTCTGCATACAAGCATGCAGTGTTTCCGGCGGTGTTTACTGCCAATAAAACCAAAAAATATATATTCAAATTTGTGGTATAAACTTAAGTAATGAAAATAGACACATAGTTGCTACCTCCAAGCCTTAAGAAATTAATTTTTAAAGTATAACCATTGTGGTTAATATATTATATATATATATATATATATATATATATATATATATATATATATATATATATATATATATTTATATATTGGAAAATATAAATAACACCCAGATATTTTTTCCTATTTATTACTCAAAATAAAGTTTAGATGTTTCGTAGCTTATTTTTTATAAGTTAGATATATTTTGCTCTCTCTATTAATAGTTATTATATTTATTTTATTTGTTTATCTTGCTAAACATGTTTATTGCTAGAATATTTGTTTTTAATGTAGAACTAAGATTATTCCAAGAGGAGATTGCACCAGAGCAATTTCTTTTCTTTTCTATTCTATAAACTATTAATATTGACATTTGCTAGCATGGGTAGAAATTGTCTAATATACGAATATAAAATATATCGAGGCTTTTGAGCTTTTATATTATTTCGTATTTCAAGTTTTGTATTTCTTTTTAAATCAATATGGAAGTAGATGCCCTGCCATTAGTCCAAAGTATTAACTGTTGGGGAGTTGTTGGAAGACTGAAGGGTAGAGCCGCTAAGACTTGCTGTTGGTAAAACTGCTATTTGTCATTGTAAACTCGGGTGAAGGCAGAGGCAGGGGTAAATAGCCCTAATTTGTGAAGTTGGCCTTCTCTTGCCTCGGCTTCAATATGGGCCTCCACTTCCTCGAGGAAGTCTTCCGTCACCTTTCTTAGGTCCTCTTTACCTCTTAAGGACTTGCCTGATATTTCTCTGAAATATCGCAGGAAACTCCTACAAATTATCTGTATGAAATACGATATAAAAAAAACTTTATTTGGAGACTTAGACATTTTATAACAAATAAAAAAATATTACAGAAAATAAAAACCGAAAATACATACATCATTCCAAAATAATCTTTAAATTAAAAATCATTAGGTATTGAGGGGTGAGTAAAAAAAAAGTAAATAACAACGAAAAATAAGTTCTTATCAAGAAATAACAAGATGCAATACATCCGGTGAATAAGCGGTTAATTCGAATTTTCCAGAGAAAGTTAACTTCATTTATGAATGCGGTGTAATTCTCATAGGTTTTGGCTTGAAATGGCGATGTAATATAAGCAATAACTCCATTTCAAGCCAATGGCTGACTTATATCCATAATCATTATAAAACTGAAACGACTCCGCATCCATAAGTACAAAAAAGTCATTTCGGAGAAAATTCGACTTAACCACTTCACCCTGAATGTAGATATATGCTTCAAACATTTGTAAAGTGAATGATTAATAATTTAAATATAAATACAGACGAAATAAATCAATATAGACGTTAAATTTTAGGATCACCGCTAGTTAAAATAATCATAAAATACATTTAAAAAATTGAATAGGTAAACCCATCTTATTTATGACGCTTATACTTCTCCATACATATTTATACTAATTCTACAAACTTCTTTTTGAAATTGGTAGATATATCTTGATGACATCTTGAGGATGTTAAATATTTAACTGTCCAGTGGATTGCATAACAGCCATAATGCCCAAAATCGCTGGTTCCTTGGAAATTTTTAAACTGACTAAAAATTCCTTGGTTGTGTCGTTCTTAATAAGAAGGTTTCTAGCCTGTGCGAGGTCATGTACTAGTTAAAAATCCCAAATAATACCTGGATGGGCAATTAACGGCTCCCAGTATAGTACAATTAGTCATAGCAGCTGTTCAATCTAAAACGACTGCTCTTCTCATTTTACCTCACCTCCCTCCTTGTATCTGAGGCAGAGCCCTCTATTACTTCCTAGGCCAACTGGTAGAACAAAATGGCCATCTAGAGCAGTACTATCAGACAGTAATACACTAGCAGCAGTACAGTAGAGAAGAAATGGAATACGGATGTGCTCCATTAGCATCATGGAGTAGAACCACTCAGAGGGCCAGCAGGGTGAGGATCAACAACCACCCAAGAAATAGTCAATAACATATGGACAATAATACTCAGTAATTTACTAATTATGTAATTTTTCTTTCTTATTATACTATATACTATTATGATATCTTTTAATTTCTCTATTCACAAATAATAACATACAGTCCAATCAAGTCATATCCAGAGGAATACCTTTCCTACCTAATACATGGTCCTCCGGGTCGGATAAAGTGACGTTAGATGAATAAAAGCTTTTCTTGCCGTTTTTATAATTTTTTAAAACCTTATGAAAACCAAAAACATATTTAAATTATCTAATGATTTAGCCACTGGACAATTATGAATATAATTAAAATAAACATAAAATTAATTATGTATTGGTTCAAACAGTATAATTTGTCATTGGATTTTTCTTAATCATAATCTTCCCCATATTCCCTTAAAAATATGCCTTCCAAATAAAAATGATTGCTAACTTAAACATACCTGATTTGTTCGCTGCCAGGAATAGGCTCATTAATGATCGTAATCCTAAAAATACTACCTTAAATATTCCCCAAAACATTTGTACGTTAATATGTTGTAGTTAAATACACTGTCATGCATTTTTATTTAGATTTTGAGTTGCATTTTTATTAGGTTCAAATTTCAATTCAGTAAAAAAAAAGTGTTTGTCTCCTTTTATTTATATTTTCCTTAATTAATGTTATTAAGTGTTATGCCGATTGATATATGTCAATGAGGTAGACATAAATTGGAGGATTGAGTTTTGGCATGATCTAAGGGGTTTGGTTTTTTTATAGTAGTACCTTTACGGAAGTTTATAGGTAAGATCGGTGTACCGGCATCCATAAGCCTTATTTTTATTTTTATCGATAATGTTTTACATTATTATTTTTCCGATAAAATGGTATGGGTAAATCTCATGAAACCGTCTGTTGGTTAGAGCTCCACTGTCGAGAAGCGAGATCAATTTTTTTCAATCATTCATTATTATTATCATCATACAAATTATTCATGTATGTATTCAACAAGCTGAGAATGTAAAGCTAAAAAGGTTATGTTGAAGAAACTTATGACCATTTGTTGTCTGTAGGAGATAGCGCGAGTGACTTTCCACAAGGAGGTTGCGTGCATCGGCCGCGTATCGATTGTTTAATTGTTAGCTCAAGAACTCCAATCCATTAGCCCTTGACACCTTAATTACTACAAGCGATTTTTCTTCATCAAAGCTCTGGTCTGTAATTTATAACTGCTGTTTGTTATTCATTTAAATGTTGTCAGGAAATAAAGCTATACACGCATATGTAAACTCAAAGGTCTTGCTTTCAAACTAGGACTTTCGTTCCTGAAGCTAAGCGTATCATGGAGATTGAAACCAACAAATTAAAATGAATATTTACAGTTATAATAAAAATTTTACAATGATATTTCTGAATTTAACATATTTTTATCACGTCCCTGCACAACCATTTTCCAAAAACCTCTTCTCTAACCACCTACCTTAGAACCGAAAACCCTCCGTGTATTGTAGTGGTACAGGTTAGTTATTTAAACATATTTGTAATGATCTCTTTTACACTACAAATAATAGACTACTCTACGAAACAGGCAGTAAATAGTGGAAAATTGTCAGGTTATACTTGTAGGTAAATGGAAAATTCTGGACAATAGTCGTTCTTGATTCGATTTCTTTATAAACATGAAATGCCTCGAATACATTTTAAACTGCCAAAGTAATAAAACTAAAAACAACCTATTTAAAATAAAAAAAACATTCTTTTCATGCATTTAAATAATTTTAGACTTTCTATTTATGATCATTTTTGCAAGTATTTATTTTGTTTTTTATTATCCACATGTATATACTTTTATTTTATTGTTTTATTTTTTTTTTGTTGTTGTATGATTGTGGTATTTTCTCTTTTATTGTATGAATGTATAGCTACTTAGCGCTTTTACTTATGGCCAACAAGTGGCAGTTTGTAAAACTATTTAAATAAATAATTTTAGTTGCTGTACGAAGGGAACACAAAAATAATGTGGTTACCTTAATAACAAATTTTGTTTTATCAGTTTTACGAAAAAACGAAGAAATATATACATAAATTTTTATGCCTATTGCAAAAACATAAAAAAAAATTTCAATCAGATCAAATTTGAAAATTTGAACTCTGAACCAAAATAAAATTTTGGTATACGAGTATGTATGTAAGTTTAATCGTCGTCCAAATTAGTTGGTCTTGATTTTTAATTAGTAGGAATTTAATTAGAAATGCTGGGTTTTAATTTTAACACCCACTACAAAATATATAAAATAGCTTAATTATTAAAGTTCAGAACATCTCAAGGACTTCAATAAGCCTTGCCTGAAGCATTCTACTTTTGAATATTCGTACATCAAGGTAAACCCAAAATAATTTTCATACAAATAAGTTACGACAAAAATGATAAAAAACTTAAAACTATGCATGTTATGTTCAATTTTGTGTATAACTAATTATAAAGCAGTTATATGTTAATAGGCTTAGCTCAACTCCGCTTTTGGTGAACGGGAACACAGAAACAGTAATAAAGATATGACACATCAAGCATTACAGACACATTTATTATGTTTAAGAAAAATATTAATACCGGATAATATATGTAAATACATGGTAACTCCGTAACTGTCTATCTCTCGGAATCCTCTAACTAAATATATGTATAAAGAAGTTAAGTATAGTGAAGAATCATTAACCATTGACACAATTTTCTAACTTCTAAAGATGTTGTTTATATCTACTCTTGTTGGACATTTATTTACAAACTGATTATGTTTATTTATAATTGTGTGTACAAATAACGCACCTTAATATTAATTGTAGATTTTAGGAATATAGCATACAACTAGACCCTTTAATGGTGGATGAACTGAACGAAAGGATAATCTATCGCCATAACGCCTTGGATCACAAACAGGCAGCTGTTTTCAAATTAAAATAACCCCAATCAATGAAAGGTGCAAATCCAATCCGTTCTCGGTGTCCGAGGAGATTCTCGACAACGGCCGGGGCTGAAAGGAAAAAAATCGGTCGCATTGTTCGAGAACAAAAGGTTTGGAGAGCTTGGACAAGAGCGACAATCAGGAGCTAAATGGAAAGCGCTCGGCTCAGCTGCAGTCAGCTAGAGTCATCTGGATTCAGTTCCAGATATTTCACTGAATCGCTTATCTAAGGATCTTTCATTGCGCTTTAATGCTGCACTCGAATGCTGTTCGCTTTCTTGAACTATTCTTGCAGTGTTTCCTCAGTACCTTATTTCTAAGTTTGCGCAATCTTATCCCTAAATAAAACTTAAAACAGCTTTTAGTAGGATAAATTTATGCAGAATATTATCTACTGATGTATTCCATCACTTCATTTCATCAATAAATAAATAACCGAAGGATTTAATTATAAAACCTCGTATTGTTTACATAATTCTTTCAGCAGTTATAGAATGGTTCCATGGCCTCAGGAATGTTTACAATGTGGTTTTGTATCCTTGTAGGATATTAAAACATCACATTCTTATTTATAAGTTAGCATTGTAAACTTCCTTGACCTTCCTTATTCTTTTATAGGTCTATATACCACCTCCAAAATATTGTATAGTAAAAGGAGAGAGAGAAGATATTATAATATGGGTAGTTAAGAGTATAGACAAAAGAGAGGTCACTATATATATATATATATATATATATATATATATATATATATATATATATATATATATATATATATATATACATAATTTATAATGTTAGTCCATAGTTAATAGTCAATCCAGTGCGTATCAATAACCTCTTCTTTGTATAGGTATGCAATATCATTACATTAAGAAATAAATAGATTTTCTCTATTACAAGTTTTAGTTTGTAAACTCAACAAAGCAATCGCTTCACGAATTGAAGAGTAAAACTACTTTCGAAGTTTATGATAGATATTATGATTCGCCAGACCATTGGGTAAATTAAAATAGATTTATTTTATCGGAATAACTTCTCTGTGTATTCATAAAATATTGTAAACCAGAACACTACGTCAATATAAGGGTATTAAAATATCCTCTGAGGAGTTTAGACTATGCATTAGCTGCCTAAAAAGATATTAGATAAAACAAACTATCCAGGAACGATAATCAACATTCATCTCAACTTTAATAAGATACTAATTATATTACTCTGATCAACACGCATAATAATGCAAAAAGGTTCCTTAAAAAGAAGTGAAATCAACTTTCATGGTAATCGAAAGTATAGGGTAGGATGCTGTTATATGCTCCCTACCTCATATTATACGAGTATGTCGGCCATGAAAAGTTTGGTATCGGATTCGGGATAAATCCGAAAGAATAAAACTTAAAGGTAATTAATTATTGATGACTATATTTGTAACAAAGTAAGATTCATTGTGGATTTTATGAAAGATTTAGGATTATAAGAATTGGATACTAGAGGAATTCGATGGCACAGTAGAGCCACAATGCTCTCCGTTACATCCTAATGGGTCTTTTAACATTCATGTATATTAGTATTTCGCAATTTATTGGTGGCATATAGCTTGTCGGTTTTAAAGTACCCTGAAACGGCGAGCAGTTCCTTGACTTTTCTGTCTAGTCTAGTAAGCGTTCGATGTTTGTCGAGATGTGATCCGTAGTATCAGTATCAGATTTGATCTACATGCATCAGGGGATGTTATTAAACGATACAGGAGAACAGGAAGTAATTTGTATACGACAGAGGGTAAAGGTGATTTGACTGTATTTGTGTGAATTTATTTGGACGCCATTTTTCAAGGTCAGTGGTATAGGATTGAAGAGTATGAGATCCTACAAATTAAAAATGTTTGTTTTTGTATCATATTAACTCTTCTCGATACTCATAAAACATTAGTAAATCAGTTTTTAAACAATATGTCAAGGAAAAGGTATGAGGATTCCAAAATTAATCGTTGTCAAGATGTAGACGTATGTATCTGATCTGTTCTATTGGAATCAGTGTTATCATAATCATATAACCACCTTAAAACTATCTTGAATTGCTACGGCCAATATTTTTAATCCATTGATCAGGTGTTTCTTCTGGTTGAGACCGAGTATTCAAAGACCTGAGGAATCTTTCAGTCTGGCCAGCGAAACGTCGGCAAAGAATTAGACTACTAGATCGAAACCAGAAGAAGCACTTAATGAATTGATTAAAAATATCTTCTTTAATTATTTTCGTACTTATCTTTTTAAATTTTACTGTCTATTTTAATATGTATATTTAAGTCGAATATTTCTTTTATCCCTGAATAAAAGAAATATTCTATTTGGTTAATATTACGAGGGGTGATCAAAAAGTTCCAGGACTGTTGAGATTGCGCGGCAATGGAGTGTCATAGAGCAGTGCGGTTGGCAGCATTGTTTAGCGTGACTCTTCCTGAGCTCAGCTGTTTATTCAGTTTGTTGATAACCTTCTTCATTGCAAAGTTACTGCTGTTTTCGTAAAAAAAAGTTTTTTGTGTTCGGCGATTTTGTGAAATGAATGTAAAGGAAGAGCAACGCGTTTGCGTAAAGTTTTGTGTGAAGTTGGGTAAAATGTTTACTGAAACTTTTCAAATGTTGCAAGTGGCTTTCGGTGATGAATGTCTGAGTCGGTCAAGGTGTCATGAGTGGTACAAAAGGTTCAAGGAAGGCCGGACATCGTGTGAAGATGATTCTCGTTCAGGGCGCCCATCAACTTCGACTGACGACGATCATGTTGCAAGATTGAACAGTCTCGTGCGTTCTAATCGTCGACTAACCATTCGTGAGATGGCTGAAGAATTGAACATTTCATTTGGTTCGTGTCAACAGATTTTAACAGAAAATTTGCAGATGAGAAGGGTGGCTGCAAAGTTTGTTCCGAGACTGTTGACTGAGCAGCAGAAAGAACACAGAGTTCAAGTTTGTCAGGAACTTCTTGAAATGGCAAATGCCAATGAAAACTTCTTAAAACAAGTCATTACTGGAGATGAAACGTGGGTTTATGGCTACGACGTGGAAACGAAGGTCCAGTCATCACAATGGAAGACAAAATCCTCCCCAACCCCCAAAAAAGCACGTCAGGTCAAATCAAACGTCAAGGTCATGCTTACTGTTTTTTTCGACTGGAAGGGTGTTGTTTACCATGAATTTCTTCCACGAGGTGAGACCATTAACCGCTTTCGTTATCTTCAAACCCTGAGAAATTTGCGCGAGGCAATAAGGAGGAAGAGACCAGAGTTGTGGCGGAGCGGTGAGTGGGTGCTGCATCATGACAATGTGCCTGTTCATTCCGCACTGCTCATTCGCGACTACTGCACCAAAAATGGAATGACGGTCATTCCCCAGCCTCCATATTCACCTGACCTTGCCCCTGCAGACTTTTTCTTGTTTCCAACACTTAAGAGACCCATGAAGGGAAAGAGATTTGAGTCCGTAGATGACATTAAAAAAAAATCGCTGGAGCAGCTACACACCATTTCACAAGATGATTTCTCAAAGTCCTTCAAACAGTGGAAACATCGTTGGGAAAAATGTATAGCTTCCCAAGGAGAGTACTTTGAAGGGGACGACGTCCAATAGCCTGTAGATTTTTTAAATAAATTAATAAAAAATCAGTCCTGGAACTTTTTGATCACCCCTCGTAAATATATTCTATTTGGTTCTATCTATAAATCGTATGAAGGAACATTTTAAACTGACCAATTAAATATTTGCGTTTATTTTTCCAGCTTCTGTAAATCCAATGAAGGCCTAGGACAACAAAATACGACACCTCTAAACGACACAGCGAGATAAGAGAGAGAATAAAAATCGGCCGTAGAGGCAGAGGTAACAACAAGCGGTGGCCGATCTGGGCAAATACTGGGCCCACTATCTTCTCTTCTTTATTAGCCGTTACGGTTTACTGACCACTTCCTCTCCCTGCAATCGGCTGCGCAGGGCTAATGGTTATCTTTACTGTCCGCGGTTTTAATTGTGTTCCGTTTATTGTACCTCTTTGGATTTATCTTTAGCTCGCACACAGTTTCCAGGTGTTGGGGACTGGTGCTTAGTATCTTATGGCATATCAGTATACTTCTCTAGTTTATTTTTTAACTGATTTTTTTTTTAGTTACTTTGTATGCTCCCCACAGGACAAAGAACAAACGTACACGATTTGGATGCACAATTATTGTACTTTTATAAACATTTCTAATTATATACTATCAGTGTGTGCAATGCTGAGTCGTTACCCCGAAGTATCCGGGTTAAAATCCAGCTCTAAAAAATAGATAGTTTTATATGTTAAAAGAAAGAGATGAAGAAATAGCCTCTGAATGATTTACAGTGCCTCTGTGGCTTACCCATCCTTTATAAAATGAGTCCTCTTCATTAGTGGAATAAACCTACTGGTTGAGAATGATGTCCGACAATTCTTCAACCTGCACAACCGTTGTCCTAGATAATGCACCTTCTCTACTACCAAAACACTTCATGGTTTGTAGTTCTACATTTTTGTTTTCTACTAGGATAATAATAAGTAATAATAACAAAAATATGTGTTTAAAAAATTGTACAAATGTCATTTGGCGCCTGTGGAAGAAGAGGCTCCTAATAATAATTCCCTAATCTTCAATCCAAGCGAATTTGCCGGTTGTGAATTCAATAAAAACCCCTGATAGTTTTGATTGGGTGTCAATTTCCCCAAATACACACAATTGAAGCTATAAAAGGAAAGAAAAGAACTTTATCAGGTAATACAAATAAAACCATCCAAAACTTAGTAAATGATGAATATATAATGAAAAATAGAAAAAAAACTATTAAAAAAAATAATAATGTGCACAACTAAATCTAGGAAAATACAAGAAAAGTTATTTAATAATTAAAGCAAGAATAATGAAAAAGAAAATGTACTAAGCAAGTATCTACAATTAATTATTTACATAAAATGAAATTAACTTATTTATTAAAGTTATGAGTCATAACGAAAAATTATTAATGGTCTGAGTCAATAAGAAACTGACTAATGAAGTGAGTTTTTGAAAAGTGTTGAGCTCTTGATAGCGATGAGTTGATGCTTCGAAATTTTGATGAGTAGAAAATAACTATAAATGTCTCTTACAGGGAAGTCCATAATTAGATGAAAATAGCGAGAGTTTTACTAGTGAGATTTGACAAAATTGAAGATGAAGAAGATGGAGCGAGTAGCGACAAAATCAAAAGGAGATTAGCAACCTTCTCACACGACAACTATCTTGAGACTGATGTTTTGTTTTTTTCAAACATCACACTTAATATTAAAACATATGTTTTGAAAATTACTCTCTGAAATCTTTTTTTTCCTTTTACATTTTCAGAATTACATAAAACAAAAAAATATTTGGCTTTTAATGCAATAAACATTCTTTTGGATGTCTGCGATCTTCTTTTGAAAACCTGCACTAAGATTTAACTTGGAAGCGTGTATGGAGAAACCTCCCATTGAAGGCATTCCTTGCGTGATTCATCTTTGTGCATAAGATCCCTGCTCCAGATACGTTTCAGTCTCCCAGTTGCATTCTGTGGTAGTGTTTCTGTCAATAATCTTTTTAGCAGTCAGTTTGGGTGTCCAAGTGAGTCATGAAATATGTTGTCATTTATCTTGATTCTACTAGGGTAAGAAACAAATATATTTACAATTTTACCTAATATTGCTAGGAATATAATAGATTTCCTTTTCTCTGCTTAACTAATCTCAGAAAAAGTAATAAAAAAAATACAATAAGCAGTGAACGGTGGATTTATATACGAATTCAGTGTGTACAATGCTGAGTCGCAATGATGAGCCCTCCGGCTTCGAATCAGGCAGTGCCAATTAAATTATTTAACTGAGAAGGTGGGACTGTGGAATTTGTAGACACTCTTGGGGCTCACCTAGCCTCTATAAATTTGAACTGTTAACTGTAACTCTACTTTAAGCTTGTATAAATCGCTTTATGAAAAAATGTTAAAGTAATTTGTTCACCTCGATAGTTTTTTAATTAACTGATTTATTTAACTTTTTATCATGTTAATAGGACAACAAAAATTATTTATAGGCTTTTTCATAGATAACTGATATATTTCTATGGTCGTTAAAGAAGAATTATTAATATTTTGGAACATATTACATATCCTTTGAAAACTACAAATAATTTAACGAAATAATATTACTTATGATCTACCAGATTTCTTTTTTGGTTTATTTGAAAACCTAAAAAAAAATGCATTCACATAAATAAACCCTTAAGTTAACGATATTATTTATTATTATGTTTAAGATTTCTTTTGTTTATACATCATTGATACATTAGATGATTTGAGAAATACAGATTTAATCTTAGAACTGACTAGCACATGTCCTGCAGGCATTGTACTTTGAAAAAAAAAACCATTGCTAATTATAAAATTATATATTAGGAAGCGTTAATTATGCAATAATTAACTGTGTCAGTAAAAAATTCTAACGACTTAACCAAGTTATTAAGGACCATTTAGGGATTTCTAATAAAATAAAAAAATGTTCAACAAAAATTATCCTGTAATAACAAAAACTCTTTACATCAATTGATTATTTACAAAAAAGTATTCTTTCATAAAATAGTAGATCGTAAATAACATCATCGAGAATAATATTGCCTTTCGAATAACATAAAACCAATTTTATTGATGATACCAACGATTTAGGATGAATTTGTTGAATTTCGGTTTTTGTCAATCACAAAATTTTAAAATATTAAATTTACTTCGAATATTATAATGAAATATTGTCTTTGTCATAATAGTAATAATGATGTTATTCAAGTAATAAATAAAATGATTTTAACTCTCAAAATCAACCTCATTCATTAGGTATAACCCAATCATTAGCTATCTCACGTTGCTTTCAAACTGTATAGAGAAGAAATATAATGAACATAGTGTTTTTTTTTTTTATTTTACCAGCATAAATACACGGAAGAGCCATGTTGTCACCAATTAGAGTAACATGACGGATTTAGTTATCAATATTTCATCAAATCTCGTGGTTGATCTACCAAGCGAATGTTGATTCCAAATTATGTTTTGTGTCGACAGCCTTAGTTTTGTGTTGATAGTTGATAGCTTCTAACATTTTTTAAAATTTTTATGACTCATTCTCTCATCAATTGCTCTTAACTGTTAATTATTCGGGTTGAAAAATCAATAAGACTTCTTTTTATGAAGCATGTTTGCTGAAAATGTTACTGTTAAAATATATAATATGTAATATAAAAATGTTATAATATAACTATAGCCTAATTCTCATTTATGAACAGTGATGGAAAATTGATTACCCCTCTAATGTTTATGTAAAAAACATAGAATGTCATTTCACACCACGACTTTAATATTTTTGCAAATTAATATAAATGGAAATTTTGTATTTTTATTTAACTTTATACTTTATAACTTTATACTTTATAAAATCCCAAACCCGTGTATTTAAGTGTGAGAATAACAAAAATATTTATTAAATGAAAGTATACCATTGACATTTAGCACATATTGTGTTTGTGATCGTCTTTTGTGACCTGGAAGCTTCGACGGAGAAACCACACATTGAAGGCAAACCTAGCAGATCCCTGCTCTAAACCCAGTTTATTTTAAAATGAGGTAGTTAAAATGAATATAATTGAGTATTTAAATATAGCTTTTGTCTTTAATTTCTTTTAACTCCCTGCTGCTTAGCAAATTCAGATAGTATTAACAAAGGTGCATGCACCCTATGGCGTCTGACCCGCCAATGAGTCACTTTGCCACTATATTGCCTCTATAACGAGTGACTGAGAGCAAATTGGCTTTTGAGTGTGATCTTTGCTGAATTTAATCCCTGCACAACCGTTGGTTTAGAAAGAGTACAGTCTCTGGCAGAAACGGGTCTAAGGCACCGCATGAGTCACAGTAGTGCAGGTTTTTTAATTGTTATACATACATTCTCTCTCTCACTCTCTCTCTCTAAATATATATATATATATCCATAGTTATATTTTTAAAAATACGTCTTTTTGGAGATGTGAACTGTGTTTCAAGGTCCAATGGACTCCCCTATATTTTTTTAATCAACCTTATGGGAGATAACGTCGAAATGACAGGTCACGTATAGCCCAGCGCACAGATATCATCACAATGACAGAAGTCACGCGTTCCACGTACCCTTCATGACACCGCGGCCCAGGTAGGATTTGGACTGGAAACATGTCCTCGTCAATAAATAATGAGGCATAAATTCCTGACTGGATGTGAGGGGGGCAGGAATTCCTGCATTAACAGAGCAATCTTCTCATCAGTGCGGAGGCCGCTTCCTCCCTAACCTAATCCCGACTAATTCCGCTATTACCTGCCGGCTCCCTCGAGTTAGTTGGGATTATATAGCGCTCGCCTGGGGATTCCCTACCCAGCTCTTTATTTGGGTAGTCGCCAATCCGGGCCAATTTAGTCTCGACGAAACGCCATCATGATTTTCAAATAGTGATTCCCGGTAGTTTATGGTTTCGTTTCTTCGGCTATCTGGGCATAGAAATTAAAACGATTTTATTTATCTTAGTCAATTTAAAATTTAAAAGTCATAATTTTCTCGTCTTTCAGGATTTTTTTACATTACAGCTCAGTGAACGAATTTACCCTTACTTAACTTATAACGATATTCTTGCATTGGGTTCAATCTTGCTGGATATTTAGTTATTTACATATTTAATCAATTTTGTAGAATACTGTTACGGGCGCCGGCAGGAAGACGGGAGCAAGAGGATTAGCGGCTTAAATCCGTCGGCGGGAGAAGTTAAAATAGGATTAGGACGGTTCTAGATCGTCTCCTTTTGTCGGCAAAGGATTAAGAATATTCCGGAATTGTCTGGCCCCCTCCGTGTTCCAGAATGTTCGGCCTTTGCCTATAAAAAGACTTCCCTCACCTCGAGTCAGTCAGTCTTAGCCTGAGAGTAGACCAGTGAAGATCTGTGATAAGTGTAATAAGTGAGTGTCAGTGTGATAAACTAGTCAGTGTTGAACCGGCCCGTGTGCTAAGTGTATCAGTGAACTGTAACAGTCTCGCGAGTGTAATAAACTGTTTCTGTTTGTTACTGTGTGTCAGTTTGTGATACTTGGAGAATCTTACGGTCGGAGGACTAGTGAACTGTAAGTGTTAATTATTAGTTATAAATTGTAGTGTAATATATTCATAAGAACTATTGTAACTAGTTAAGATATCTAGAATTACTTATACCTTATAATATTGTAATAATTAAATAGGAGTTAGGCCTAGATAATAAATATTTAGAATACTGTTATTATAAATTTATATTAGTTCAATAATTTAATTGTTAATAGTTTAATTGTATCCTTTTTATCATTTTGTTAATAAATATTAATATTTTTAATTAAGGAATTGTTTAATTCATTTTAATACCCAGTAGCCCGTAACAAATTGGTGTCAGAAGTGGGATAATTGTGTAATTGCTATTATTTTGCATTTGGTCTTGTATTTTGTAATTATTGGGCTACTGTATGAAGAATGGCTTCTAAAAGTGTTAAATTAATTGATTTAAAAGTTGCGGATTTGAAACGTGAATTGGAGGAACGTGATCTTGATTGTTCCGGAACTAAAAGTGTACTGCAAGAGCGCTTGCGTAAATTTTTTGTAGATTTAGGAGAAAATCCAGATGACGTTCTGTTTGAAACTGATTTAAGCAGGTTGTCTGCAACTTTTAAAAATGAATTAGGTACTGTTAAAAATGAGTTAAGTAATGTAGAAAATAAGCTAGGTAATGAATTAAGCAATGTTAAAAATGAGCTAGGCAATGAATTAGGTACTGTAAAAAGTGATTTATTGGATACATTAGAGTCTAAGTTAGGCACATTAGAGACTAAGTTAATGGAAAATGTAGATAATAAGTTAGCCGATGTAAATAGTAAAGTAGCTAATGTAGATAATAAATTAGCCGATGTAAATGATAAGGTAGCTAATGTAGAATCTAGGTTAGGAAAAAAATTGAATTCTATTGAAAACGAACTTAGGCTAAGAGTAGAAGCTCTCGAGGGACGTATGAGCAACCCACCGACGAACGACACCAACTGTTCCTCCGAGGGCAGCCTTCATAGGACCATTATGCCCGCCAATGCTGGGACGCCACCAAATCACAACACTATTCCAGTGTTCGACGGAAAGACGCCGTGGGAGGACTACATGATTCTCTTCGAGACTGCGGCTTCGATCCACGGGTGGTCAAAAGAGACCCAAGCTTCAGCTTTGTGCCTGGCCTTGCGTGGAGACGCCTTGGGAGTACTGCAGGGGATGCCACTGTCAGAGCGGTCTAACTACGGGGAGCTGATTAGAAGACTGGAGATGCGTTTCGGCCACCGACACATGGACCAGCTTTATCGCTCACAGCTGAGAAACAGGATCCAGAAGACCAACGAGACGCTGCAGGAATTTGAAGCGGATATCGCCCGGCTGGTGAGGAATGCCTACCCCTCGGTCACCGATGATGTGTACGAGAGCCTGGCTGTCGACAAATTCCTGGATGGACTTCGGGACCCCGAGACGCAACAAGCAGTGAAGCTCGCCCGGCCAAAAACTCTAGGCGACGCATTATCTCAGGCCATGGAGTTCGAGGCTGTCAGGCAGTCAGTACGGGGCCATGCGCGGGTTCGAGCAGCTGAAGCGGAGCCTACTGTGGTCCCTAGCGTCGAAGACATAGTGACAAAGGTTTTGGAGGCTCTCAGGACCCGTAAGAAAGAGATACGCTGTTGGAGCTGCGGCCAACTTGGACACCCTAGAAGCAAGTGTCCATCCAAGAAGCAAGAAAAGCCACAGAAAAACTAAGTAGGGTTGATGGGAAGGGGCAACTGTCAACCCGTAAAGTCAAAGGCCCCGAGAAGACCATCAGAGTGGCGTCATTAGGGAGCAGAACGAACAGTTTCTACGTAGATGGGATGGTGAATGGGCAGCTGCGAAGTCTGCTACTGGATACCGGCGCAACCATGACTATCTTGAACTTGAAGACAGTTTCGGCTGATAAGATCTTACCAACGACTTGGACATTACGGACTGCCACAGGAGAGCCAGCCAAGGTCTACGGGGAGACAGTTGCCACCTTCATCATCGGGGGTCAATATCTGAAGCACCGCGCTCTCGTGGCAGATATTGATGAAGATGTCATATTGGGCACGGACTTGATGATCGCATACGGGATCAAGCTGGATATGGCAAGAGGGGTGATGACGCTGGGAGACGAAGAAGTCATCCTGCGGCAGGGAAAGGACATCTACGCACGAGTGCGCTTACTGGAAGATACCACTTTACCTGCACGGAGCCAAATCATAGCGCATGGGACGATCGAAGGGCCTCTACCTGAGGGTCAATGTGTGCTACTTGAACCGGGAAGGCAAGAAGATCAGGAGATCGGGCGCGGCGTAATGGTTGCAAGGTCTCTCTTCAAGGTCGGACGTACCACTCCGATTCGGCTAATGAACCTGAACAGCTTCCCAGTAACGCTGAACAAAGGAACACCGGTCGGGGAATGTGCAACCGCAACCTCAGTAGTACGTCAGCTGCAACATCATCCCACCGAGCTGCAAGGACTGCCGGAAGAACTAACTGGATTTGTGGACGAATCATGCCGGGACCTCTCGCCTGAACAAAGCGAGGAAGTGAAGAAGATGATTACCCGATGGCAGGACGTTTTCGAGATCAGCCCAGGGCCACGGGGTAGAACGGATATCGTCCAGCATAGGATTGAAACCGGGGATGCTAAGCCCATCCGACAGGTCCCGCGGAGGCTGCCGTTAGCCAAACGGGAGGACGCCGAGAAGATCATCAAGGAGATGGCGACTGATGGTGTCATTGAGCCTTCGAGTAGCCCCTGGATGTCTCCTGTTGTATTGGTGAAGAAGAAGGACGGCACAACGAGATTCTGCGTAGACTACCGCCTTCTGAACAACGTCACCAAGAAAGACAGTTATCCGCTCCCCGGGATTGATGATACGCTGGACACCCTAGAGGGGTGTGAACTTTTCTCTACCTTGGATCTCCGCAGTGGATATTGGCAGGTTGGATTGAAACCTGAAGATAAAGAAAAGACAGCGTTCTCGATTGGGACTGGACTCTGGCAATTTACGGTAATGCCATTCGGACTTTGCAATGCTCCTGCAACATTTGAGAGGCTGATGGAAAGCGTGTTAAGAGGTCTCTCTTGGGAAATTTGCCTGGTATACCTAGAATACATCATTGTGCTGGGAAAGTCCTTCGCTCACCATCTGAACAATCTGCAGAAGCTCTTCGAACGACTGCGTGCAGCGAACCTAAAATTGAACCCGAAGAAGTGTCATCTCTTCCAAAGGCAAGTCAACTATCTGGGGCATGTTGTGTCAGACAACGGAGTTGCCGTTGACCCAGAGAAGATTGCAGCGATCACCGACTGGCCAGTACCTCGAGATAACCACCAAGTAAGAAGTTTTCTCGGCCTCTGCACCTACTACAGGAGGTACGTGAAAGGATTTGCAAACATTGCAAAACCTCTTACCAGGCTCACCGAGGAAAAACGGACTTTCCTTTGGGATCACGAATGTCAGGCATCCTTTGAGGAGTTGAAGAAGAAGTTGAGTAGTGCTCCTATTCTGAGCTATCCACGTCCCGAGGGCAAGTTCATACTTGACACAGACGCTAGCAATACCGCTATTGGAAGCGTCCTCTCTCAGCTCCAAGATGGAGAAGAAAGGGTTATTGGATATTTCAGTAAAGCGCTCTCAGCTCCGGAACGCAACTACTGTGTCACAAGGAAGGAGCTTCTGGCAGTGGTGAAATCTATAGAACATTTTTACAAATATCTATACGGCAGAAGATTTCTCCTGAGAACGGACCACGCGGCTCTAATGTGGCTGCTACGATTCAAGTCACCAGAAGGACAAGTGGCGAGGTGGATAGAGCGCCTTCAAGAATATGACTTTGAATCTGCTCATCGTGCTGGAACGAGTCACAGAAATGCGGATGCGCTCTCAAGGAGGCCTTGTGGCGAAGACTGTGGGCATTGTTCTCGACAAGAAGAGAAGCAGGCAGCAGTGTTGAAGACAACAGTGGTCATGGACAGTTGGCAGGATGCAGAGGTGTCAAAGGAGCAGGACAGGGACCCGGACTTGAAACAAATGAAGCAGTGGAAACTATCAGGGCAAGGAAGACCAACCTGGCAGGATGTTGCTCCAATGTCGAAGAATGTAAAGACTTACTGGGCCCAATGGGACTCCATTCTAGTGGACAACGGGCTGCTGAAACGGGCATTGGAGAACACAGAAGGAGATCAGCGCAGACTACAGCTCATCGTCCCAAAGAGTAAAGTGCCCGAAGTACTCAGGGAACTTCATGACGGAGTATCTGGCGGCCACCTTGGAGTTCACCGTACATTGGAAAAGGTACGTGAACGCTTTTACTGGGCGAACCTCAAGGACGATGTGTTGGACTGGTGCAGGCGTTGTGCGACTTGTGCGGCATCTAACGGACCCATAAGAAGAAAGAAGGCCCCAATGAGGAAATACAACGTGGGAGCACCGTTTGAGAGAATAGCAATTGACATCGCTGGCCCTTTCCCTGTGACGGATGAAGGTAACCGGTATATTCTCGTGGCCATGGACTACTTTTCCAAGTGGGTGGAAGCTTACGCCCTTCCGAATCAGGAGGCAGTCACGGTTGCGGACGTACTGGTGAAGCAGCTCGTCAGTAGGTTTGGAGTACCCATGGAACTTCACTCTGACCAGGGACGAAACTTCGAGTCTGCAGTCTTCTCCGGGATGTGCGAAGCACTGGGAATACGGAAGACCAGGACGACACCTCTTCACCCTCAATCCGATGGCATGGTGGAGCGCATGAACAGGACTATGAGTCGATATTTGTCCAAAGTGGTCTCCGACCACCAGCGAGACTGGGACCAGTATCTTCACCTGTTCCTGCTGGCCTACCGCAGTTCAGTCAGTGAGGCAACGGGGCAGACTCCCGCAAATGTGGTGTTCGGCAGAGAACTTCGGTTGCCTTGTGATCTGAAATTCGGTTTCAAGCCTGATGAGGAAATTGCCGGAGAGGAGTACGTCTCGGATCTACGGAAGCGACTGGATAATATCCACGAGAAGGTTCGCACAAACATCCAGGGAGCCAGTGACAGAATGAAGGAGCGTTACGACATCAGGGCTGAGAAGGGTGGCTACCAACCTGGAGACTTGGTCTGGCTACATGATCCTCGAAGAAGGCGAGGCTACTCACCTAAACTTCAGAACTCCTGGGACGGCCCGTTTGAGATCGTCAAGAGGATCAACGACGTCATATATAGGATCAGGAAGCAGCATAAAGGAAAACCCAAGGTAGTCCATTTCAATAGACTGGCACCGTACAAAGGAGATCATGGCCCGGCAGAAGACCAGCAGGTTAGGTACCTAAACAACGTGGAGACAAATAATGACCCAGTTGCAAATACGAAGGTACCAGGGACCCGTGTAGTAACTCAGGTAATCTACAGGGATATCTTCTCGTTACCAGTGGAGTATTCTCTGGCCCATTGCGTTGCCGAAGAACTGAGGACTTCTCGAGGGATTGCAACGGTCTTCAGGAAGAAGTTCGGCGGAACTGAGGAGCTGGAACGCCAAGGACCAACTGTCGGGAAGGCACTCCACCAGCCGCACGAAGGACGGCACCTGTTTTACTTGGTTACCAAGCGTGCCACTGATCAGAAGCCGACGTATGACGCACTGCGGCGAAGCCTCGACGACCTTCGGAGAAAGCTTCTGAGACTGCGTGTCACTAAGCTCGCTATTCCGAAGTTGGGCTGTGGATACGACGGCTTGGAGTGGAAGATTGTCAGGGACATGATCGAACAGACATTCGCCACCTCTGGAGTTGCCATATTGGTGTGCACGTTCAACCCCTGGAAAGAAAGTGCGTCTCCATCAGTAGAAGCTCATAAATGCCCGATTTCTCCGGACTTGCTCTGGGGCAGAGCACTTTTAAGGAGGGGGCAGTGTTACGGGCTCCGGCAGGAAGACGGGAGCAAGAGGATTAGCGGCTTAAATCCGTCGGCGGGAGAAGTTAAAATAGGATTAGGACGGTTCTAGATCGTCTCCTTTTGTCGGCAAAGGATTAAGAATATTCCGGAATTGTCTGGCCCCCTCTGTGTTCTAGAATGTTCGGCCTTTGCCTATAAAAAGACTTCCCTCACCTCGAGTCAGTCAGTCTTAGCCTGAGAGTAGACCAGTGAAGATCTGTGATAAGTGTAATAAGTGAGTGTCAGTGTGATAAACTAGTCAGTGTTGAACCGGCCCGTGTGCTAAGTGTATCAGTGAACTGTAACAGTCTCGCGAGTGTAATAAACTGTTTCTGTTTGTTACTGTGTGTCAGTTTGTGATACTTGGAGAATCTTACGGTCGGTGGACTAGTGAACTGTAAGTGTTAATTATTAGTTATAAATTGTAGTGTAATATATTCATAAGAACTATTGTAACTAGTTAAGATATCTAGAATTATTTATACCTTATAATATTGTAATAATTAAATAGGAGTTAGGCCTAGATAATAAATATTTAGAATACTGTTATTATAAATTTATATTAGTTCAATAATTTAATTGTTAATAGTTTAATTGTATCCTTTTTATCATTTTGTTAATAAATATTAATATTTTTAATTAAGGAATTGTTTAATTCATTTTAATACCCAGTAGCCCGTAACAATACGATATTACTAGGACAGATTGCGTAAAGTCCTAGCATATGTACCGTCTTAAAGACTATACAAAACCCTTCTGATAAACATTCAACCCATTTTAATAATAAGGAAATAATAGTGAAGTAGAACAGTAAATTATTAAAAATCGCACTTGTTTGTTTATTTAAAGTCACTTTATTGATGCTATGGCTGATCGCAGGATGCTACAGTGGGCGCTCTAAATTTTGTCTTTCCAGGTTAAGTTAGGAACGGAATTTTTAACGAGTACCTGGCATCATACAGGCTCGGGATCCCCGTTTAATGTCCCTTCTATAGGACAGCATAACTATAGATTTGTATTCCCTTTAAAGAATCCTAGGGCCATCAGGCGGGCTACGAACCCGCGATCTTGGGCTTTGTAGGCTGTTTTGCTTACCACTAGACCATAGGTCACCCCAAAACTGCACTTGGTAAAAGAAAGTTCTAGATGGGACTGATCTAGAGTTAAAAAGAAAAAGAGGAAATAGATGGAACAAAATAAAATTAAACATATATATCACATTTATATGAGCATATGTTCATATTGCATTCTTATGCGTATATGAAAAATATTATTAATAATTCAAACGAAGATAATAATTCAACTAAATTTTGAATACTATAGTTTTTCTCGCCGTAAACCATAACAAACGAACACTGAATCGGGATGTTGTTCAATCCCACTCTCTTTCATAGGGACTTTATTCCTTTATTATTAATTATTATTAATTAATGTAATAAAATTTATATTTTATAATAAGAGACAAAGAGATGATCTGATAGTTTCAAACAAATAAGTCCCCTGGCTCACTTTTTGTAGAAGTTTAAAATTGTGTAACTTTTTTTTAATCACGTGCGTGTAAAGGAAATGAACCTACTTTTGAAAAACATTTACTCAAGAAAAAAAAAAAAGGAGTTGGTCTGATGACTCCGCTAGAGCACAGCAGCGCACAGAGACTAGTCCATTTATGTTTACGCTAGCAAAAATAAGGCCTTTTTCGATGATTGGTATTCCAGGTAAGAAGTTTCCCGAACGGAATGGAAAAAAGATGAATTCTGAAAGTAGGGTTTTCTTGTACAATAGTCAGAATATATTCTGGGTGTAGTACTACAATTATTAGTTCCAGTAGTTGAGCCTATGTATTGGTAATAAAAATCTTTTTTTTTGTAACAACTAAATTACATACCAGATGGGACTGTTGATATTGATAATTGAGCATTGGATTGTAGTTAATACTGCTATCCTAGTTGTTATTACGGACAATTTTTGGTTGTATCTTTCATTTGAATGTACTAGTTCTTTTGAAGTGAAAACTTCTTTAGCCGCGTTAAGGTAGTGAAAAAACTTGTATATTCGCGTCAGCGACATGAACATGCTCGTGACGTATTGCGCCCAATACTGGCGACGCCTAGTGGCTGATGCATGGGTTACACAATATCTTTTAATCAACTTTAGTTGAAAGGTTAGAATTTGATTGATATAACAATAATTATATTTTGACTTTTTAATAGCTGTGCAATTGATACTAATAATTATATAAAACATTAATAACTAATTCAACTTTTCGTTTCCGCTAAAAGATTCCATATGTCACAGTTAATTGTCTTGTTTTATGAAATGATTGAGGTATTAATGATCTAAGCTTTTTTGAAGTTAACTATAGAATTGAAATAATATTCATTAAATTCTATGATTTATATTTCAATTAAATTATTAATATTTTGCAATGAACTTTTGTAGCCCTTCATATGTTTCGATTAATAAGTAAACTATTTGAAAATGGTAATTATTTTTCGGGGTGCCAGTATCTGTAAAATATAGACTAACGTTAATAATTTAAATATACAAATTTAAAATTAAATTAATTCAGACTATAGTTGACTTCGAATTAAAAATTTTTAGTTTTAATTATTTTTTTAGCGTAGATTGTGTTTTAGGTTTGTTTCTTTCCAAAGTATCACATATGTACCCTTCACTGTAGCTTGTTTCTTGTGTTTCTAGGTGTCCACGAGACTTAAGGGACCAGACGCAGGTAACAAATGGAATGGGAAGAAAAAAGATATATTAATTCAAAATTAAATTTATAAGATTTCCCTTTGTTTCCTGCTAATGATGTTAAGATGCTCTACCTCTCACTCTCTCTCTCTCTCTCTCTCTCTCTCTCTCTCTCTCTCTCTCTCTCTCTCTCTCTCTCTCTCTCTCTCTCACTCTCTCTCTCTCCCTCTCTCTCTCTCTCACTCTCTCTCTCTCCCTCTCTCTCAAGTGACGATCAACTTAGCAATTAAAATCAAAACAGGAATGAAGTATTCTATTATTTTATAATTAACAGTGGTAGGGGATTTGTTTCTTAGAAGAGAATAAAACTGGAAGAGGACGGACGGTAGGTGGGGAGCAGTTACGATTCCCGAGGTTTATTAATTCTTATTCACCATTGAGTGGGGGGCCTTGAGTTAATTAGTGAGCAATAAACTGAGTACCAACTATTCAGTCATTCCCCGTTAATTAAAAAGTTGTTCATTTATATAATTAGGGTAATTAACGTTAGATTGGTTTGAGGGGCAATTACCACTTCACAAAAGGCGATAACAAAACGGCCTCATTCATCTTGAGTTAATTATGCCGCTATATTTTCGTCTTTTGCAGAATCGAGAAGTCGGAATTGGAAATAAATCTTTAGGTTACTAAGGAATTAATTTAGCCCAACTATTCATTTAGTTATTAATTATTTACATTTCCTCTCTATTATATAAAATAAAGATTCCAACGCATAATAAATTTATAATTATTGTACGGGTTGGTTGTTTTTTTTTATTATGAATTGAAACCAGTTTTTCTTTAAGACTTCAGCTTATATATGTTTACCGCATCATACATTATAGCAAATTCTAGAAAATCAAAACTTCACTTATTGGAAAATATAGCATAATATATGTTAATTTTTTTCCTAGCTGGAACGTGGACCAAATCTGGCACTTTTTCATTACCCAATCATATTTCACCAACAGGTCATTCATTGTAAACAACAACTGTGTATATTCATCCATCTTTTCTCAGTCTGCTAGTGTACCTCAAGGCACCAGTTAGTTGATTCGACTGAAATCCCAATCCTTGCACTATACCACGTATGCTGATACTATATTTGTATTATAGACAACACTAATCCAGTTATTGCATCCTATACTTATCAATCCAATATTCCTGCTCTTGAAGAATAGTGAAATAACTGGAGGATAAAATAAATTTCCACAAATCCCGTCAATCACGTTTACCCTCCGTCGGAAATGAATGACTTCCATTCCTCTAGTATCCTTTAATAATATTCCCACTTACACCTCTGGAACAAATCTGATACTTATGATTACATCGTGACAAACGTTAAACTTGGACTCTTATATTGGAATGAAAAGACAAGAAACTGCTCATTATTACTATTACTACTGCAACACTTGCTAGATAAACTCGCTAAGCTTCCAATTAATTAGAAGAGACTCATATACATGACAATTATAAGATCTATTTGCGCTTATGGGGTAGAGGTTTGATCCACTAAGCCATTGACGTCCTCTGGAATCCGAACCTTATAATTCTAAATTCTTACTTTGATAGGAATAAACTCATCAGACCCTATTTGTTGATTCTTTAGCCCGGACCAGATACCAGTATTTTTATGACATCCTCTATTCTCACTAGTTTCAAACCTAGCTACTTCTTAAATTCCAAATAATGCACCGACGGTTCTGAAATCAAAATGTCCTCGTGACCTCCTAAGTTAAATTTTTTATTTGAGTACAACCGCTGGATAGTTTCTCTACTTTCCTTTATCCTTAGCGCTATTTACCATTCATGCCATAATATTTACTTTCTGTATAATACCGAACTATAATACAGTTCTAAATTTCAATAAATATATATATATATATATATATATATATATTTTTTATCTGGCAGTGGAGTATTTACATCCCAAGCGTTTGGGGAAACAAAAAGTGTTATTTATGTACCAATCAAAGTTATAACTTTGCACATTCAACGTACAGTTACCGGGTAAATAACTACTTTAATATCGAGCCTTAAACATGGCAACTGAATTTCGCTGGCTAAACCCTGGCAGAGCTATTAGACCAGCATCGGACACAATCAACAATGTTGTTGAACAAAAACAACAAACGGACAGGTGGATGAACTGGTGGGATCCAGGTGGGTTGGGCAATATTATAGAAGATTCCATTAGGCCCGGCTTTGTCTTCGTTAATGAACTCTCCCCGTCAAACATATTTCTTGCCCCCTCATCATTCGTTACGAATTAGTCTCGTACCCTCGTCGGTCCTCTAAATGAAATTTAGCCCGGGACCTTAAATTTCTCCAACACCACTGCAAGAATTTACTGAGCTCTTTTATTTGACTAGTAAAGTTGTAGGAAGCTTTAAAGGTCACTGTTTCCTTCGTTAACACAGCAGAAATTACGGCGAGGAGGTAACTACACTAATTGCATATTTACCATTTACTTAGCTCATCTATGTGACTCCTACATATTTTCGCATACGTAAAACTAATTATGTTATACACGAGTAGATTTAGTAATAATAACAGCCTAATTTATATAAGACGGTTTAAATATCTAAATTTATACTATATTGGTCCTTCGAAATAACAACGTTGTGACTAAAAAACCTTTTTTGAATAGAGGCATTTGAAAGTTCCATATAGGTTTAAAAAATATAAATTTGGGCAATAGTAAAGCAAATTATCGGTTTCCTAATGATGACATTATTTCAATAACTATTAGACAATGTTTAAAATTATGAAACTTTTCTGATTTTAACTTAAGCCAAACATGATACAACTCCAAACATGACCTTTATTAATTAAGTTAGAGAAGAATTGGTCGACTGTATCTTCTAATTTAAGGAAGAAATAGTTGGGGGTGCAGTCAAAGAAAACACCAAAATAAGAAAAACTTATTTATTATGTGCCGACGTTTCGGCCTACAATGTAGGCCATCTTCAGGGCTAAGAGAGAGAAACAAACAAAAATATATAAAAACGTAGCAGTAACAAGAATATATAAAAAGTGGTACAGGAGTGAAAAAATAAAAATAGTGACTAGATATGATGAAATAGTGAAAAGATAAAATAGTGAATAGATAAAAATAGTGACTAGATATGATGAAATGGTGAATATATATATGATAAATAAGAAAGAATATAAGACTGGTTACAGAATATAAGAAAGAATAAAGAATAAATAAGAAAGAATATAAGACTGGTTACAGAATATAATAAACTTAAAAAAGTGATAGATAAAAATAAAATTGTAGATGATGAAAAGAAATTATAATGGTGACAGATATAAAAAACAAGAATACGAATATAAAATATAAAAAATACATGTCAAGAAAGGATAAAATGTAAACAATAATATAAAGGGAAAGAAAAATGAGGAGGTAAACGGAAAGATACAAGAAGAGAAGATTAAAATTATAGAAAAAGGGGGTTACATAGGTATGAGGGGTTACATAGGTAAAGTGTAATAATATAAGCATATATAGAAATAAAAGCTTGATAAATTTCAAAAATGAAACATTGAACATAGTGGTATTTATAACTATGCACTATGAGGAATGAAAAGAAAAAGAAAATATAAGTAAGGGAAGTTAATATGTAACTGTATACAGTAGGAAGCAGTGGCATTAATGCAAAATAAGATGTGAATATAACATAAACATGTAGAAAATAGGTAAAGAAATACAGAGGATGAAAAATATGAGGCTAAATAATAATGAACTCTATACATTAACAAATGATGGATGCCAAAAGAAGGTGTGAGAACAGGTGAGAAGAAAGGTGAATGTGAAAAGGATGGAGATAAGATAAATACCAAGGTATGTAGAAATAGAAATAGAAATAGAAAAGTAACTTTATTCTGGGACAAAGTCCCTTTAGAATAACAGATATGAACAGGAATAAAAACATAATATTTATCTGGCCAGAAGGCTAAATGTTACAAATCATAAAGCGTGAAAACATGACAGAAAACAATTTAAAAAGAAATATATAAACAAAAATAATAGTAAGTAAATAAATAGTATAGATCTTGACAGGATATTAAGCAATTACAGAGAATAGATAAATCCAAAGCTTTTGAAATTGAATGCATGAGCTAGCATTCAATAATTTGTTTACATGATGTACAGCTTTTCAAAGAGCAGAATTAAAAGAACTAGATAACACAGTTTGTTATTATATACATTGTATTCTAAGCAAATGACTAACCTACCTAGAGACTATCCTTCTGGGAAGCTAATAGATGTTGAAACAGCCAGGATTTGAATAATGATAGAGAGGGAGTATGACGGATATTAGGAGGGATTGAGTTCCACATTGTGGTGGAGCGGGCGAGAAAGGAACGTTCGAATGCTTTAGTTCTGTGTGAACGTATATAGAGATCAGAAAGGCGGGATCTTGTTTTATGGTGTTGCACTGATGATTTGAATTGGAGGAGACTGTAGATATATGAAGGGTGTTGAGAGTGAATGGATTGGTATAAGAATGAACAGAGGAAATATTGTCTTCGGAAGGGAGGGAAGAGCCACTTTAACCCATCATAGAGGTGGGAGACGCGCGATCGTTTCGGAGTACCAAGCACAAATCTTAGAGAGCAATTCATTATTCTCTTTAATCTGTCTTCAAGCATTTTAGAGAGGCCTCCATATACCACGCTACAATAGTCAAAGTGGGGGAAGATGAGAGAAGATACGAGAAGCTTACGGGAAGATTGTGTAAGGAGATGACGAGAACGATGGAACAACTTCAGGGAACTAATTGTCCGTCGGGATATTTGGGCGATGTGGGATTTCCAGGAAAGGTTTTGGTCGATGGTGATGCCTAGGTTTTTCACCGAGGAGGTAAACGTGATAGGATTATCGTTTAGGAGTAATGTTGGGAGGGTGTGGATGGATGTAAGGAGGGAATTGGAGCCTAAAACAATGGCCTGAGTTTTCAATGCGTTCAATTCCAGTTTGTTCAGCTTTGCCCAGGCACAGATCCTATCCAGGTCTTCCTGAATACTAGCGAACGCAAAAAATAGCTCGGAAGGGGGAAAGGACAGATATATTTGGAAATCGTCAGCATATAGATGATGGGAACAGTGGTGAACAGATTTAGGGAGATCATTGATATAGCAGTTGAAAAGAAGAGGAGAGATACTTGAGCCCTGTGCCACGCCTGAGGAAAGAGTGAGGAAAGAGGAAAGGGGATGATTAGGTATAGAAACTGCTTGAGATCTATCAGAGAGGAAGGATTGGAACCATCGGATGGAACTGTTAGAAAAGGACATTGATTTGAGTTTGCTAAAAAGGATAGAATGGTCCAAGGAATCAAAAGCTTTAGTAAAATCAAGAAGGATAAGCACAGTTAGTTTTTTGTCGTCCATAGCGGTATGTATGTCATTGGTGATTTTGGTAAGTGCCGATTGTGTGGAGAAACCGGGACGGAAACCAGATTGAAGTGGGTCAAGGAGGTTGGACTGTTCGAGGAAATTTGACATTTGTGACTGGACTATTCTTTCTAGAGGCTTGGAAAGGTTTGAGAGGATTGAGATTGGGCGGTAGTCTTTGAGTGAGACAGGGTTAGAGGATTTATTAATAGGATGGACTATGGCTTTTTTCCAGGAGGCTGGGAATACTCCGTTTTGCAGTGAAAAATTGTATATAAAGAGTAGGACAGGTATAATATCGATAAGGCAGGATTTTAGCAGTTTGACAGGAATCCCATCGAAGCCTGTGGAGATGGAGTGGGATTTCAGAACAGAGGAATTAATGTCGTTGGGTGAAATGTCAGCGAAGTAAAAGTTGTCAGGGTTGAAAGATGGTGGTAGGGAAAATACGGGAGAGGATGATTTAGAAGTATTAACTGAGGTGGACAAAAAATATGAGTTTATTTCATTGGGAGAGGCTGGAAAGGGCCTAGAACAAGATGAATTAAGAAGAGAAAGCTTTCGAAGGAGATGCCATTTGGATTTAGAATCGGGAGCAGATGAAAGGGCTTCGTGGAAGTATTTGGTTTTTGCCTGCCTGATTGCCGACTGTGTCAGATTGCGGAGGGCCCTAAACGCTTGATAGTCGTCAGTTAACCTTGTCCGTCTAAAGCGTCTTCGGGCCGCATCACGCTTCCTTTGAAGATCTTTAATTTTTTGACACAACCAGGGAGCAGGCTGGTGACGGAAGGTTGAGGTTTTCAGTGGGGCATGGGTGTCAAGGATATATTTGAGATTGGAAGTAAGTATGTCAACCACCGAATCAATAGAGGCACAAGAATAAATCTCTCTCCAATCCAAGGCTTCAAGAGAGGGTGAGATGTTCTCTGGGGTGAGAGCATCTAAGTTGCGAAAGGTTACGGTTTTAGGTAGTATAACAGGAGTTTGGATATTGTATGAAATATGGATGAGATCATGAGAGGACAGAAATGGAACGGGTAATTGAGAGGAAGAAAGGAGGTTCTGCCGTGAATCAATGACAAACAGGTCTAACCATGTGTCGGATTGAAAGGTGTGATGGGTGGGAGAAAATGGGACAATGGAAAGGTGTAGAGAGTAAAAGAGATTTTCCAGGTATAGTTGATCGTAGGATTGGACAAGGAGATTGGCATTAAAATCACCGGAGATAATGATATGGTTATAGAGAGGAATGTAGTCGTAAAGGGTAGATTCAAAAATTGAATCAAGAGGGGCCAAAGGAGGGCGATATACTACGACATAAAGGAGAGGGTTTGGGTTAAAAGAGATTTCAACCAGAAGGAATTCTGTGTGAGGATAACCAGTTGCGGGTGAGGAATCAAGGATACGTGATTTTAGGGAGTTGTGTACGTAAAGACCTACTCCTCCACCAGTCCGGTCTACCCGGTCGTGGCGAAGGAATGAATAGTCTGGTAAGGATATTGCAGAGGAGGGGATGTGGGGTTTTAGCCATGTTTCGGAAATTCCAATGGTATGATAAAAGTTTTGGGTAAAATATTGAAGGAATTCGTCATAATGGGCAGATAAGGATTGGGTGTTGACGTGACAGGATGTCAGGATACTGGACATGATGGTGAGGTAGGAGAGAAGATCCCCGTATAAGAGGAGAAGATGCTGTGTGCAAATAATTTTAGCAGGTAGATTAGGTAAAAAGCTATGAAATGTTCCAGATAGTTGAAGACATGCAAGATAAAACAAAAAACATATAAGAATATTAATAGTATAGAAATGATAATACTGTTAAAATATGTAAAAAGAGAAAATAATGAATTAATAATGAGAGAAGCAAAGTAATAGAATATATATAGCTGCTTGAACATGAACAAACTTAAAAATATAGAACAAAAGATCCTAAGAACTAAAAATATGGACCAATAAAAAGAAATTAACTGTATAGAGAGGGCGTGGCCAAAATCCAAAATTCCGTGGTGAGCGCCATAGGTTGTCATAGAGCTAGCGGGGAAACAAAACTTTAGTAGTCACCCGAAGACGTCTAGATCTTGGGCCTGATCTATGAAGACCACCTGGTGACCATCTTCTTTTCTACAGCGCACTCTGCCCCCAGAGAACCACACATACTTTATCTTTCCCGCTGCCTTCTTCTGACGGGCTAACCAGTAGAGGTGCTTGTTACCTTTTGTCATCTCCTCGCTCAGATAGATACGGTGGCAGTCATTTTCCTGCCAACCTAAATCTCGCGTAGAGAAATCTCTTTTGACTTTTCTTTTATGTAACAAGTCATCCCTCACTGATTTCCTCACGAAGCGTGCTATGATAGGTGGGGGTCGCGGGTCATCATTTCTTGCTCTCCGTCGTTGCACTGTGTCCAGATCCTCTAGATTTAACTTTATGCCTAGGCCCGCACCGATACTAGTTAATAGGCCGGAAGGGGTCTCACCGGCTCGGACTGGGATCCCCCGGATCTCCAGGGAGTTAGATAACATACCCTGCTCACTTTTGTTTACCCGCACTTCGAGATCTCCTACCCGGGCCTTTAAAGCTTTATTTTCCGCCAATATCTCTTCTATGAATCTTGATTGGCCCTCTACTATGTACTAACCGAATAAAACACGAGGCAGCTAGGAGAGCTCAGAATGAAGTGAGAGCAATAATACGTTATAATAATACGTTAGGCCGGCTGGAGGAAGCGATACAGGCGATCTCTGACGGCCAAAAAAATAATGACAAAGAAGGGGGAAGGAGATATGCAGATGTAGAGGCAATAAGAGACCGTAAATAATGTAAATAGCGTGAAAAATTAAAAATAAATAAAATTAAAAAGGAGAAATGCAGATGCCTGGATATAAGTGACCGTAAATAATGTAAAATGCGTGAAAAATTAAAAGTCAATGCTCAACATGTAATTAATAAAAGAATGGTATAAAAAATTAAGAATGTAAGGTTATTTAGTAAATTAAAAATTTGGGAGTAGGTTAGGGATAGGTGATGGGAGTCGGTCTTGGCATTAACGGTAGAGGAATCTAAATTGATGTGAATGGTTTCTGAGAGGATGCGTTTATTATAATTAGGAACGGAGGCCAGGATCGACGTATTTTCGAAGTCAAAAATGTGGTTAAAGGATAGGGCGTGTTCGGAGAGTTTAGAAGCGGTTGGGTTGTGGGAGGAGATGGAATATTTGTGTTGGATAATGCGGTCTTTAAGTAGGTTTTTGGTTTCGCCGATGTAGGAAGAGTTGCAGTTGGGAGTAGAGCACGGAATGCGATAGACGACCTGAGAGCGATGTTTTAGAGGAATGGGATCTTTGACTCGGGTATAAATATTGGAGAGTTTGTTGTGGGATTTAAAGGCGATGCGTAAATTGGGGATCGCGGAACGTAGGGATTTTTGAATGTTATTAGAGAGGGAGGGTATATATGGCAAGGATCTGTATATAGGGATAGAAGGCGGATGTGGAGATCGGGTGCGGGTGGGTGGGTTATAATGGTGATGGATGAGTTTATTGATAACATAGGGAGGAAAATTGTTTTTTAATAGGATTTCTTTGATGCGTTGGGTGTTGGTGTTATGGAAGCAAGCGTCGGAGAGGGATAGACCACGGTGGATGATATTTTTGGCGACATTGATTTTTTGGTGGTGCGGATGTTGGGAGTAATAATTGAGGAGTCTGCCAGAATAGGTGGGTTTAGTATACCAATCAGTGGATAAGGTGTGATCGGGATTTCTAATGATACGGAGGTCAAGGAAAGGTAGTGATTTGTTATGTTCAAGTTCAACAGTGAAATGTAGGCGGGGATGGTATGCATTTAAGGATGATAATAAACCTGGAATGATGTTAGGATTTAGGATAAGGAGGAGGTCGTCCACATATTTTTTAATGAAAATGACATCGTCACGGAACTGGGGTAGGATGGAGTCTAGAAGGTCATTTAGGACAATATTGGAGAGGTCAGGAGCGAGGGGATTTCCCATGGTCTGCGATGAAAAATTTGTAGCATATTTAACTAGTGGGTTTAACAGTATTTGTGTGCTGATTACGGAAAAAATAAAGCCCATCAATCCCAGACAAGTCACAAATTTCACCTGAAATTTTCTAATCTGATTCATCAAAAAGAAGTTTGAAAGCTGTTCTTCTTCACAATGGTAACCGATATGCTTCTGTGCCCGTTGGACACTCAGTCCATTTGAAAGAATGCTACTAAAATCTTGAGTTTATCCTTATTAAGCTCGACTACTCTGACCCTGACCATTTTTGGGGATTTGAAAGTTATTATTTCCATGTCACTAGGCTAACAAAGTGATTACACAAAGTTTCCATGATTCTTCTGTGAATGGGATAGCCGTGATAGGAAACAACACTAGGTCAAGCAGATGCGGCCAATCAGAAAAGCTCATATTCATGGAATTAGAAATGTTGAAAGAAAAAGTTTAATGGATCCTAACAAGATCTTACTTCATCAACTTCATATCAAATTGGGGCTAGTAAAAGAGTTTGTAAAAGAATTACCCAAAAAAGGAGAGTGTTTCAAGTATCTTTGTGAACAGTTTCCTGTTATAGCTAAGCTGAAAGAGTGAGTCTTTGTTGGACCTGACATCAGAAAAAGTTTGAAAGAAGAAAGCTTTGTCACTAAAATGAAAATGGAAGGAAAAAAAATGCCTGGAGTTAAAATTGTTGAAATACAAAGTTTAATGGATCCTAAAAAGATCTAACTTCCACTACTTCATATCAAATTGGAATCAATGAAACAGTTTGTGAAAACATTAGCTCATTCCCTAAGAAGGAGAGTGTTTCAAGTATCTTTTTGAACAGTTTTCCTGGTATATTCGATGCTAAGCTGAAAGAGGGAGTCTTTGCTAGGTCTGTCATCAGAAAACTTTTTAAAGATGAAAGCATTTTATCTAATATGGAAATAGAAGAAAAACATGCCTGGAATTCATTTAAACTTGTTGTAACAGGCTTTCTTGGAAACAAAAAAGACCCATACTACAAAACTTTGGTTGCTGAATTGTTTTAAGACTACAAAATGTTGGGGTGCAACATGAGTGTCAAAGTTTATTTCCTTCACTCACATCTGGACTACTTTCCAGAAAAACTTGGGGCTGTAAGTGAGGAACAAGGAGAACGTTTCCATCAAAATAAAAAAGAAATGGAGCGCAAATACTAAGGTCGATGGACTGTCAACACGATGACAGACTACTGTTGGGTGTTAAAAAGGAAAAAATCACAAGAACACAGCCGAAAAAGTACCAAAAGACTTATAATAACTTTACAACACATGTTCATCACTTTTATGCTCATTTTAGCTAGGTATGGTTTTTTTTTTTTTTTGCTTTTACCTCATGTTAAAATAATAAAAACAAATCCAAAATTTTCCGGTTTTAGTACTTTTTCCAAAAACTTCAACTTTATTTTGTTGGCAATCCTTACGTGGTAGAAAAAAACATTTTTGAAATGAGTGCATAAAACTACATGAAGAACAGTTAACTGAATCAAAACAATTTTTAAAAATGGTTTTTTTGCAGACCTGTGTAATTACTGCAGCGATGCGTTTTTAAAATTGGTTTCAATAATTACGATTACTTAAACCTACAGCAGCCAATAGTTCAGAATAATTATTCTATTATAACTACCACATCATCATGAATAATGTTTATGATTTTTACTATAACACTGAGTCAAAATTTAAAAATTTCATCAAAACGTTTCCATTTACCTCTAATCAATATTCATCCAGTTCTCCCATCACTGTTATCGAACGTCGGGATCTACTGTAATATCGATTCACCCTTCATTCTTTCAAATGCGGGGAGAGTGGTTTTACGGATCAGAAAAAATTTTCCTTAAAATTTGAATAATATATGTTTAGATTCTTAATTCATTTTTTAGTTATCATTTTTTTAAAATTAGTATAAAAATTGTGTGCAAGCATACTTACATTTCTGCAAAAATAAATATATATTTATATTAAAATTTTGGTAATATTTTGTTTGCAAATTAAACTAATTAATACTCTTTTAAATAAAAAAAATTGTTATTGATCTAATATTTTGTAAATAAATAAAAATTAAACCAAATAAAAATGGCTGTAAAATAACAAAGTAAAACAATTCATAAGTCGGATGATTGTTGGTATTCTTATAGGGTTAAACCTCTAAACCTCTTGCAATAAAATTATTACAATCATTTATGTTTCATGTTTATGTGTATATAAACATATATATATATATATATATATATATATATATATATATATATATACATATACTTGAAGTCAAATTAAATTCATTGAAATAACAAACTATGAATAATTATTGTAATAATATTCATTAACATTTTCACGTCAAATTTATCATAGTTTGATTTCTCTAACTCTCAAATTGTGAAGGCGAATGATAGTAAAATTCTTGATCCAATCCTTAAAAGATAAAGTTCCAAACACATCAAAAAATTACAAAATTAAATTTTTACCTTGCTAATACTTGAATACTAAATATTAAAAATTTTAAGCATCATAATTACTTACCCTTGACGTTGGCTGGCGTAGACAGAACCCTGAGGCTGGAGAGCAGGAGGCACCCGACAAGTAAAAGAAGAGACATCACTGAGCCATCACTGCAAATAATTAAAAATATGTATAATTACTATGAATTTATTATCAATAATTTTTAAGAAGTTACAATTCCTTTATATAAATAAGTCTTATAATAGGATTTGTTTTCATTAAAAATAAAAAAAACTATCTCAGTTAATAATTACCTTACAATAATTAGTATATGCATTGTATTCTGGACCATTGTTAGTTTTAGATAATTATAATTAAATTATATTATATTTGGATTATTTATATTTTATAATAATCTATTAGTAAAAAATAAAAATTATCTGAGATATTTATTATTAGTTTTTTTTTTGGAACTCACCATTCCGTTTTAAGCACAGAATATACTACGCAGTTGGGGTATTGAAGAATGTTACGGAGTTGAATATGAGTTCAGAGAAAACTTAAAACGGCACATGAATCATGATGGGATAAAACACCAATATTCATATCGAAATTCCAAAAGTTAGAGAATATAATAGGTGTATGAATAACCTTGTATTCCTATTTCTGTATATATGATCGTTCCTGAAATACATTTCTTTGAGATAAGTTACATAAGTACACCTTTATTTCGAATAATATAAAAAAATCCGCAGAGAAAATTATCAGTAATCACTTAAAATTTCATTAATATAGGTTTGATTATTATTAAATAAACTGTTATTTTTTAAATTGGAGTAAGTACATTTTTCATATTTCGAATTTGAATTAATTTTAAAATATTAGCAAAGGCATATTTTTATCTCTTCAATATTAAAGAGGGGTTTTAACAATATACATTTTAATTATTGGTTTTATGCATCCAAAAACCATATTCGTAAATTAAGTTACATAGTTTAAAATCAGAATTGCTTGATAAAAATTGTTTTCATTTTTATATGTCTTTTTTAAGAAATTTTTACTTACTTTTAGATGTAGGAAACTATTTTCAAAATAGGAATGTTGGACTATAGGGAATAAATATACCCTACATTTAAAACTAAGTAAAAAGTAAAAATTTCTTAAAAAACAAGAAATTCTGAATTTTAACTTATGTATTTATTTACGAATATGGTTTTTGGATGCATAAAGCCAATAATTATTTTGTGATTGAAAATTACGCATGCTACTCGAAACGTCTCAAGAATCAATAATTGAAGAATTCATTTGTACTGGATGATGGTTTTCTTTTTTTTTATGAAAACTCGAAGTGATTTAAGTCCAGGAAGTGATACATCAATTGTAAAAAAAAAATAAATACATTTTCTAAAATCTATTATGATATAATAATTATTTAAAATATTGTATACCATAAACGATTTTCTTTATACAAATTGATTTGTATCTTCTTCTTCTACTAGCGCTACAGACCGAAGTGGTCCTTGGCCTGCTTCAACATTTGTTGCCACAGGGCTCTGTCCTCCACCAAACGGATGCCCGCCTGTCGCATGTCCTCTTCCACCTTCTCCTTCCATCGAGCTCTTGGTCGGCCCTTTGCTCTAGTGGCAAAGATCTTTCCTTTATATACCTTCACCACCTGTCTGTCTTCGTTCATTCAGTTGAGATGCCCAAGCCATTTCAGCCTGCTTATTCGTTTAAAGCTTGACACAGACAGGTCATTGTAGATTTCATATATTTCTTTGTTCTTCCTACTTCGCCACACTCCGTTCTCGAAAACTCCACCAAACATTCCTCGCAGCACCCTCCTCTCGAACCTGTCAAGCCTGTCACAGGTTATTTTGTTCATCACCCAGCATTCACCGCCGTAACTAACAACCGGCCTGATTAGGGTTTTGGACATCCTGATCTTATTTTTACGGGAGATTAAATTGATTCTTATTAAGTGCCGAAGAGCATAGTATGTCCTGTTTCCTGCCAGGATCCTTCTTTTAACCTCTTCTGTTTCACTGCTTTCTTTAGTCATTAATGATCCCAGGTACGGAAATGTTGACACTATCTCAATGTTTTCTCCGTTTAAGTTGCAATAGGGTGGGTGTTGCTGCCGCATTCTCTCCACAATCATTAGTTTGATTTTGCTGATATTTATTTCAAGGCCGGCTCTTCCTGCCTCTGTTTTTAAGGTAATATATGCGTCTTCGATTGTCTGCCTGCTTCTTCCCAAAATCACTACATCATCTTATAATTGATTTGTATCACAAAAATACAATAACAGCTTTAAGTTTAAAAATTTAATGAATTCTGCTCGTAACGATGTGATGATTATTTTTAAACATAATGAAAAACTAATATTAAAATTTTGACAAACCTTTATTAGATATTCCATTCACCTATGAAAATTTCAAAATATTTAATTTTTCCCCCTGCTCCTTTGTTTTTTTTGTTTGTTTTTATAACATCATTTAGTAGTAGCAGGATGGATGGGGTCTCTTTTACTACACCAGGTTCATTTTAAGAGAGGAACTTGGATAGGATTTTCTGGATTTTAATTTCTGGAGTGGGGGTCTAGTGATGGGGCTCGCTAGTTCATTCTGATTAGGTTTAGTAGTTTACGCAGTCCATCTTAAATATCTGTAAATGTTTAAATATCTAAAAATAATTTCAGTTCGATTTTTTTAACGAAATAGTTGTTATAATTTCAGTGAGAAGGGTATTCAGCTATTCCAGAAAATTCCCTCATAGTTCAGGGCTGAATACTTAAAATAATCCTATCAGGGCACTAATTCCTAGATTAACCATAAAAGAAAATCGGAAGTAAATCTTGAATGGAACGACGTCTGCAAAGATTTTGAGCCGTGATGAATTTTAAGCAAGACACTAAAGGGAAGGTTGTTCTTTAGTGCAGGACTTTATTGAACTAATAAAGCCGTTTTATTAGTTATGCCGAGGTCATCAAATTGGATATATCGGTTATTCTATACTTGCCCTCTATTAGTTTATGGCTATTGACGATCTTTATAGGTTCAGGATACTGCTACCCTCTTCCTTATCGCCAAGATCTTTTTTTTTCTCTCTCTCTATAATATAACATCCACAAACTTGCAACTAAGGCTGACCTAAATCTGGATTTAATAAATAAATATTATTATAACACCTGTGAAATCAGACGGTTTAATTTATGTATACAAATTAAAATATAAAAAAATGTATGTATATTAAATGCAGTTTTAATCAGGAAAAAATACTTGAAAATAACTCAAACTATTCTCTAAACTTTTGTCTAACAGCATCATTTAAGAATTAATATTAAATGAAGTAGTCATTCTGTGATTAGGGACTGCATTTGGAATATTCTTTAAAAATTAAAATACTTAAATTATTATAAAAACCTATGATCTTACTTATAATTACTTGTATAAAAATTAAACAGAAAACAACGATATTAATAGGAAAAACTCAAAATGAGACTGATATGGATAATTAAAATGCAGTTGGAAAATTAAACAACAACAAAAAAAAAAACAGAACCTCATATTTCTAAATGAATGAGGATGCTGTATATGATTGATAGGCATTTTTCGACTGTTGATGTAAGATGTACTCCATTTGATGTTCATTGATGTGCATTTTTTAGTTTGTACCCTAATGAACAGGAGTAACGTTATTTAATTTGCGACCGTTTAGCACTTTTTAGCATTAGTCAGAAACTTATATTTTTGTTTTTTCACATTTTTTCAATTGGATTTTAGCAACTATTGTATGCCACTTCTTGCTCATTTTTATTGATATTCGTTTTGAAATGCATTGATACTTTCATTTCGTGAATTACCGTCAAATTGACTTCCAATCAGATAAGGCAACAAAGAGAACAATATATTTTACTGTATTTTATAGGCTTAATACTTTGTCTACATAATTTACTCTGATCATGATGTTAATGAACATCGATTTTTTACTTTATTTTGTTAATATGAGATAGTAAATTTTCTAAACATTTTCAATTGAACGTTTATTATCTTATCGGTAGTAAATTTTGTTATTGGAACAAGGTAGAAAATCCATACCTTACTTAAAAATAAATTAAATGTGATAGGTAGAATGAGTCAATTTACAATATTTGTTTTGATATTTCATATACAAGATAATTAATAATGAACATTTAATGTATATTTCTTAGAAAATAAATATTAATAAGATATAAAAGTTGTTTTAAATGTAAAATTAATATTCGTTAATTGGAATCAATAAAGTGTCAATAATTTGATCGTTAAAACATGCTAATTTTACATTTAATACTTTCAACCAACCGCTCAATCAACCGCCAACCGGAATACAGCATGTATCAAAAGCTAAATAGGAATTCAATTCAAATAAACGCGTATCGTTCTGATTCTTCTACTTTTTTAGGAATCTATTTTATGTTTAATAATAATTATAACATCGGTAAGAGCAAAAGTAATTTAAATATTAAAGCTAAAATTGGAGTAAAATATGAAATAAAATAATAGTAGAAAAAATTGTCTCTATTAATCAAGTAGAATATACTCGCACTTAAATTTGTATTTATTTGCTTTTTTGCATTGATTAAATAGTCTATACTACTTTTTGATTTGAAATTATAACTCGGCCGGACATCAACGGTTTTAATTTAACTCGGATTTATTTATATAGCGTTACGCCAGATTTAATACCGGGTTACCAGCAGTCAAAGGAGCTGTAGTATTCAGCATAGGCGAACCTATTTCATCCCCAAGACTAAAACCGATACTCTTGAAAGATATTCTGATGTGAACTCTATTATCTTTCTCACCAATCGTTTTAACAGATTGTAATATAATCCTGTTCCTTTTTATAGTATTATGGTTCTGTTTATTATTACATTATAATTTTTTTATATTAAAAAAAAACTATTATTTATTTATATCTTCTATTGTAAATGATTTGATAATGTACAGTTAGGGATGTCTCTTGCATGAGACGAAACCCACACTTTTACCATATGTTAAAGTTTAAAAGTCATTATTAAAAAACAAAACATGTAAGGCTAGGAATAGCCGATCTGGAAATTAAGGATATGTTTGTTTGTTTGTTCATTTAACGTCACTTTATGCTGCTATGGCTAATCGGACGATGCTACAGTGGGAGCTATAAATTTTGCCTATCCAGGTTTAATTAGGATAGGGATTTTTAACGAGTACCTGACATCGTACAGGCTCGGGACCACCGTTTAACGTCCCTTCCGAAGGACGGCGTAACTAAGGATTTTTAACTCCCTTAAAAAAATCCTAGGGCCACCTGCCGGAGTACAAACCCGCGATCTTGGGTTTAGTAGTTTGTTACGCTAACCACTAGACCACAGGTGAGGAAATTAAGGATATAAAAAATATTTATTTATCATACATTTTAATACATTTATTATGTATCTTATTTATTTTCTATAATTGATAATAAACTATTTCTTCATTTGCATAAATATTTATGAATGAACTACAATGGTATACATTCGTTTTATTTGTAGATTATTATTTTTTCTACATTCATTTTTTTTATTTCTTACATTATTTTTTTTACATGATATGAATTAATTTAGAAAATTTCAAGCATAATATCTCTTTGAACCACAACCCTGAAAAAAAAAGAAAAATGAGACCAACATTACTTCCTCTAATGACCCAATGTAGTAATCTGAAAGTAAATTGAATAACTGTAGAGCATTAGTAAATTAGTATTAACAACTGGTTGTTAACATGAGTCGAGATAGTAGAGATACTTAAGAAAACAGGGCTAGGTATCAGTAATTATCAGTATCTCTGGTAAGAGCCAGTCGTACTAGATTTATTGGCGGCTTATCAGTTGGAACGGGCGTTCCACCGTCGAACACAATGGCCGCTCTCAGTTCGCCCTCATAATTCTTTCCTGGATTTTCGTCCGGTAGAAATTGCTTAGGTCGTTGCACCGACCTAATTTCTATCTATATATATAATAATAATAATAATATTTTAAAGTTACCGTTGGCTCATAAACAAAACTAAATTCGAGTTTAATTATAAATGATTAGAGACATGAATGGAAGTACTTTGACAGTATGACATGATACTTTGACATGAGTCAAGAAAGAGTCAGATCCTTTGGTCTTATGTTTATATTATAAAATGGGATGCCACCCTGAGATTGTTATACTTAATATATAGTAATTCTATATAATTAATGAATGAGAGACATATCCCTCTCTTCTACAAACGTTGACGTGATTGACTGACCAGGAGTTCCATTAAATAAGGATCCTTTTTCCTTTCATTGAATAACATTATATTTATTGTGTACTGATCATTGTTACAAGATAAATTATAAATCTAGTTACAAATAAAGAAAAGGGACCCCTTTTGCTAGATGTGGTAGTCTACATGTTGATATACCCGCTTCTTGCCTACAACTGTCTGTTCTGGATCTTAAGAGTAAGGTACTCTAAGTAACTCTAAGGGACAATTAAAGAACCTCATTAGTGCCCTTTACGCTATTTATTTAGGTACTTTTAATGTTCCAGATAGTGTCAAATATAACAGAACATATAACTAATAATTGATGAAGTTGATGAACTGCCATGCTAATAATTGAACATCGTGACTTTATTTTGTGTAATTGCTGTTTTTAAAATTAATTTCAATACACCTCTTCATTTAATGGTAGATTCTATCGATAATGCGTGAATACTCTATAATGGGAATTATTATCTTAAACTCACTTGAATAAATTTAAAAAATATAAATTCCAAATCATAGAGTAGCGTGGAATAAGCTGTTTTTTTACAAAATATTTATTTAATCTACTAAGAACTCATACAAGTCTGAAAAGACAAGAAACTGCTCAACATTTTCGTCTACTTCTACATTTACTGGACAAACGCTCTAAGCTCCCAATTTATTACAAAAGACTAATTTACATGACAGTTATCAGACCTATTTGGACCTACGGAGTTGAGCTTTGGGGCTCTACTTAACCATCCAATTCATCTCGTATCCAATCCTTACAATCCAAAATCCTTCGCAAAATCGTCAATGCACTTTATTATGTCACAAATGAACTTTCATGATCTTAATATCCCATATGTTGCTGAGTTGGCCCAAACTTAACCTTCCATGACAAGCTCCATACACACTTGATTCCGCTAGTCTCTCAACTTGCTTCTCATACTATTCTTGATAACCATCCGAGGCGTCTGAAAAGAAGATGGCTTCGAGACCTTCTACCATAGAACTTTAGTGGAATGCTATCAATGGATAGTTTCTCCACAAGTGTTTTTTTTCGTGTCCTTTGTTCATACAGCGGATTTATCTAATAGATAGTAAATATCAATAAATTAATTTTTTTTAAATTTACTAAGATAGATGGAATAAAAAAGTATCATCATTTATTAACAATAGGGTAGGGGGAATAATAGTCCGAAATGTATAATTATATAATGGCAAACATTTTAAATGAGGTTTATAAGATCAAATACGAATAACGCTGAAATTTCAAAAATTCACATTTTTGGATAGTTTAGCCTAGGAGTTTAGTTCTCTTAAATTTTCAAGTATAGAACCTGACTAAAACAATGAGAAATTAGGGAGTATAAGACAGAATTTCTTGACCGAATAAATGAAAAATTTGAAAAAGTCTTTTTTTATATTACGAAGCTATCCACCTTTGATCCTAAACGCCTCAAATAACATCTTATTCTATTTAAATGATATTAACTCTTTAAATACCTCACGTTACTGCTATTCCTGGATGTTATCCGATTCATAGATCATAGAGAACTATAATCAGGATAGAAGGAGTATTTGAATATGTTTTTACAATAAATAGTATAGTCCTCTAATTGGGATATTGAACTACTGTAAGAAAGTAACAGAATAGAAAATAAAAGAGTGATCAATATGATTCGAACCAACAGTGGTAGGAACTGAGAAAATAAAAATATATACAAAATGACATAACTAACATTTTTTACTAAAATTTTTAACTTAAAAAAACATAAAAGAACTAAAAGAACTGTTAAAGCAGAATAAATAATCAGGGCCTTAAAGGACATCTCACTGCTCTTAAAATTAAGACTGTTAAGAATTTTCATTGTTTAGAAATCGTTATTAAATTAAGAAAAATGTTTGGTAGATGAATGATATTTGATAGTTATGAAGCAGTAAACGACCGAATCAACGTACCAGATGTTCACATAATAGCCAACACATTGTTTTAATAAGAATGAATAAATGATGCGAAATGAGCATTGATAGAGTACTGCTGTTGAAATAGCTTATAATTTAAGTCATCAAACAATTAAAAATTATTAAGTAACAAACTAATAACAGTAATCAAGAACTAGTTCATTAAGTTTAAAATTAAGTTAATTATTACACTACAAAATTTGGTTTAATTACTAGCAATTAAATTAGTTTACAAAAGGCAAAACAAATTTTATATACTTATAGCTTTGGAGTTGTTAAATTCGTTTCCAAAATTCTACTATAAGTCTACTACGCATATATATTTTTTTCCAATTTCAGAAATAATCTTCAATGGTTTGTTATTGTATAAAATAAGTTTATAATACTTTGATTAAAAAATTAAAAGCAAGTATTTTGTTTGTACTTGGGAAAATCCGTTAAGGGTGATCATACAATTTGGGTATTAGTTGAAAAACCACGGAAGTGGATGCTAAATTGTTGTATTAATAGTAACAGAAATAACACTTCGGTTTCATTGTGCCATTTATTGCACAGTTAAAAATATTGGCTAAGACTTTAAGTGATAAAATTATAGAAATTTAATATGAGTTATAAAATATGTTCTAATACTTGTTAATACTAATAATTGTGAATACTTAGCAGTCTCCCAGTTTGTTTATTTTTAAGGGGATAATTTACATTTATTTTTTTATCTTCAATGAAAACATTGACTTACAGTCCCTGGCCATATTAATGTGACCACTGGATAGATTCGTTCTTGTTACATGTTTGCATTATATTTTTGTATTACGCATACAAATCTACGATATAAATCGAGTTTAAATATTGGTTTTATGGGTAAGTTAGTAATCTGATAATAATATGAAATTGAAAAAAATAGTTTCAAAAATAAATCTTTTTTTTTTTTTAATATTTTGTGGTGTCACCCTATTACACCCTATTTTACATATTGATGAAAACAAAACTATCAAAATAGTTAAAATATATGATACAAATAATAAATCAATAATAAACTTACCGAATTCGACTTGTATTTAATGAAAAAGAAACAATAAATCCACAAAAATTTCAAACACAAATTATGCACGTCGTCACTCGTAAAACAAAATGGCTGTATTAAAGCCAATGCAGCCATTACTAAAAAAAAAGGTACTTTAAAAAACTTGTAACAGTGTTGCCATTACTTAAAACAGAAGACATGCGAAAGTATATAAAAAAATAGGAAAAAACAAAAGAAAATAATCTGTCTTGGTGGTCACATTAATATGGCCAGGGACTGTACGTATATATGGCTATCAGTCTTTGTTTACACACAAATATCCCACAGACGAACGTTCTGAAACGCCAAACTTGTTCAAATGAAAATCTCCCCTTCCCTGATCAAATGAAAGCCTCCAATGCCCCCTTTAATAAAATTTCATGGATTATATAAATAAAATAAAACAGTTATTGCATTAAAAAATATAGTTTTACTAGCACATGGTACAACGTTATAACTTTCAATTTAAGATAAAGATGTTTTTATTTTCACCTGGTCTCGCACTCCCCCTGACTTGTCTTCACGCCACACTAGGTTGGGAACCACTGCTCTAAAGTATCGGCTTACTTAATTCTGTAGTATTACTTCATTTGATGCCAGATCTGTTCTACCATTTTTTATGATTTTATATTTTAAAATTATAAAAGATCGCGTTTCAGGTTACTTCAACATTTTCTAAACAAACGCTAAAAGCTCCCACTGAATTACAAAAGACTTATATACATGATAATCATAAGACTCATCTTACGGAGTAGAGCTTTGGGGCTCCACTAAGCCATCGAATTCTTCTAGAATTCAATCCTTACAATCCAAACCCTCAGTGCTTTGCTACAAAAAAAGTAATCCATAATGACCTTATTGCTCCATTTGCTACTGATTTGGCCCGAATCTGGTATCAATCTTTTCATGAAGAACTTCATTCCCACTAAAACCAACTCGATTCAAACCTGGCAACCCCTTACATTCTTGATAATCCTCCGAGGCATCAGAAAAAAAGATCGCCTGGTGACCTATGTTGAATTTGTTATTTCAGTACTACCAATGGAAAATTTCTCAACTTGTACGAATGTATTGTTCCATGCCATTTACTTGTAGTATTGCTGTAATACAGTTGTAAATTTCAATGAATAAAAAAATGTATATAAACATGGTAACACTGATGTTATTTCAAACACTAGTCGGTATACCAAATATCATTAGTAGAGGGAGAAATCAGTTTGTCAAGTGTGTCAGCCTGCGGTTGTCAGATAGGTTGAGTGCGATCTATCTCCCTCCCGAACAGTGGACACTATCTGGACGCAGGTTGGACAAATGGTTCTTAGGAGTTGGTCCACTTTTAAAAGGAAAGTAAATCGGTCTACTTGGCTGTAATGTATTGAGAGGATGAAGTGAGGACGAGAGAAAATCGGTATTTTCAACAAACCTATTGACCTCAATATTTGGTGAGGAATAAAACTGGGTGTTTAAGAAACAATTATTTTAAATCTGATTTCTACGCATTTATCAGCCGGTCTTAATTGAAAGAATATAGGAAAATGATAAATGTTTTACTTGGTCATAAATATTGTAAACAGTGCTTGCCATGGTTTTAAAAATATAAAAGAAGAACATGGACCAATTAAATAATGATTGCCATGGCCAATTAAGGATAAACAAAGGGGGAACCGAAGAAGACAGGGATAAACAAAAAGAGGGGTATGACAAGGGAACTATGGAGAAAATAGCGAAAACCTTAAGGAATTTTGAAATAACTAAAAGATACACCAATGACAGAAAAATAAACCAGGTTGCGCATAGTGCAAAAGATGACTTAGGCCAAAAGCCGTCAGGAATCTACATCATTCCATGTGTGGGTAGGAGTACATTGGGCAAACAGGAAGACTAATAATAATAATAAATTCTTTATTTATTCTGGGACAAGTCCCTTTAGACTAACGTAACTGTACACTATTGTGGGCTTTAGAGCCTTAGAGTACAAAGAAAAAACAAGTCGAAAAGTCAATCTATATAGCTGATTAAATAATAATAAATAAAAAAATAGTTTCTTATGATAATGAAAAAATTAAGATTTCACATTACTTCACATTAAAAATAAAAATAATAATGAATAAACAAAATTAATAATATTCTATCGATAATTTTATGTATGCACTTCGGGGAACTGGAGGGATAGAAAGTAATCAAATAAGCGGGATTTGAAGGCAGGAAGGGTCTTGGAACAGCGGATGGAAGAAGGGATAGAATTCCGCAGGGAACAGGACCGAATCAGGAACGATCTGTCGAAAACAGCGGTTCGATGGGCCTCTATATATAAATCGGAAGAGTGTGAACGGGTATCACGGGAATGGATGGAGGATTTAAATTTGTGGAGTCCATATATGTATAATGGACGGCGGGATTGCATATCTTGATAGAGGAAGGTTGCAAGGAAATACTTACGGCGATAGGAAGGATACAACCACCTCAACTCTTCATAAAATCGGGAGACAGGGGTGTCCCTGGGGATTCCGAGAACAAAGCGTACAAAGAAATTCATAAACGTTTTATTTTGGCCTCGAGCTCCACAGAGACACCCCTACATACGGCGCAGCAGTAGTCGAAGTGGAGGAATACTAAAGAGGTAACTAGAAGTCTACGAGTTTCAAATGGAAGTAGGTGACGGGTGTAGTCTCTTCAGGGTAGAAAAAGTACGGCGAGATATATTGGCAATGCGACTTTTCCAGGAGAGGGATTGGTCTAAAGTGATTCCGAGGTTTTTGACTGTTAGGAAAAATTTGACGGGAAAGATGTATAAGACTTGCAGAATACATTAGAAGCTTAAAGAATATGGATAGCAAGTCATCAGCATTGGCAGAAAAATTTGTAAATACAACCACGCTATCGAGTTTGACGAAATTAGTGTGGTCAAAAAGCGTAATAATACAATACAAAGAAATATATTAGAAGCATTGGGAATAGTAAAGTACCCCGAAAATTTGAACAGAGAAGATGGATATAAATTATGCAATCGTAGCACCCAAACATACTAGTGGCCACAACGAAACCAAAAATTCTAAAAGAAAAGGCAGACCAATAAAAAAAAAAGGCCAGTCGAGGCCCACTCAATCTGAGACCACATGGTCGGGACTCAACCAATCAGAAAGAAGCAGAATACCGAAGTAGAGAACATTTTCAGTCTCAGATTAAGCTCTGAGGAAGCTTGCAGTATGGCCAGCGAAACCTCGGCGTAGAATATGACTACACAGTCGAAAGCAGAAGCTCGTGAGGAATGGATTATAAATAATGATTTTTTTTTTAAATATGACAAACAGTTTTAATATTCATGTATTTTTATGTGTTTTTTTGTTATTATAACTATTTTTAATATATATATATATATATATATATATATATATATATATATTATTAACATTATAATTCTTATATATATATAATATATATTATATATTTTTTATGAACAATCCATCAGCATTGAAGAACAAGATACCGCAATACAGAGATTCAATTGATCTTAGGCATAGTAAAGACCAGAAATCCAAAGTCAACGGGGAGGATCCCATGATGGAATTCTATCCTGTCAGATATATTGAGGTAGACCTCAACGCCACCTGTAGTTGAAGCTCCTCATGCGAGGTATATTGCCCTCGTGTCATCCTCACTCCATTTATCTTTTCAATTTTGGTCTATCCTAGTAGATAATAGTTCAGTCCTTATAACTGCTGATAACTAGACTTCCGATTTTTTAAACGTGTTAATTCGATTTTATATCAAAACTAAAATATTATTTTAACTTAATTATGTGTTATTGACTGCAATTGTTTAATTTCATTTTGCATTTTATACTTATTGATAAATTATAAATTTCTCCTTTTGATTTACAAAATAATTATAAATTATTTTCTCATATAAATATACATAATCGCTCAAAAATGTATTGTGGTCTTATTTATTGTTTCTTCATAACTTTGTTAGATTTAACAAAATAATTAGAAAAAATTACTTTTTATCAGTTAAAATTCAGTCATTAAAAAATTTGTTTTCAGTGAAATTAATTGACTGGTGTAATTTTTGATAAATATGAAGCACTATTTTTCTAATTATTATAGGAGAATAACACCAGGGAATCTCAATAGTTAGGGCGCAGAGCCACTGATCTCTAGGCACCGAGCTCGAACTAGATGGGATTTATTTAATTATTTATTATGTTAATTGCCTTGAATCAAATTTATGGAATCTCAAGAGACTCTTAGGGCTCACCAGCCTTTTAGGTATGCTTGGAAACAGAAGAGTCTTTATTACTTACTGGATCATAATTACCTCTCTATACAAAAACAAAAACACCAAAAATACAGACAAAAACGAAAAAAAACATACTATTATAAATAATATCCATTTTGTAATATGTTCTTCTGTATAAATTAATATGCTCTTATATGTTATATATAAGATCAATGTTATATATATATATATATATATATATATATATATATATATATATATATATATATATTCTTATATGTTCTTATATATGTATATGTTCTTATATATAAATATTATTTAGAAAGTTATACAAACGCATAATAATCTTATTTTTTGTTATTACTTGCATGAACCTTCTTGCATTTTCCACAATCAATATACGATATTTTATCAAATTCCAGTAAACAAAAAATACAGGAGATATAAAAAAGATATAAATTCAAGAGCAATACAGGAAATATAAAAAATTAAAAACTACAAGTTTTAATACTTGAGTATTTACAAAATAAATAATTAAAATATATTTAATTTTGATTTTAAACAATTAAAAAACTATTAATTAAACATAAAATACTGAAAAATTAAAATTGTCACTATCTCAAGCAGTTCACACACATTTTCGCGGGACCAGTAGTTGTTTATATTTTATTAACAAACTTTATAGCCGACCTTCCACTATAATTAGGTTGTAATGCTAGCCACTTCTTTTTCTATAACCTCAAAAAAGTTATTGGAAATAGAATATATAAATTGGTACTTATGAGTAAACATGATTTGTGAACAGTCAGTACTTTAAATAAATCTGTGAATAAAATTTTGACAATTCTCATTATTTATTATATTTCATTGCCTATAAACCCGAAGATGAAAACATTTAATGAATGCCTTACTCTTATTTAAACAACACTCTATGTATATAATCATGGTAATTGTCTCTATAACGGTGCAACAGTATCAATACCTAGGTGCATATTGTATCCCTTTCTCTAAGATCGCAGCTCAGGGCATGGACAACATAGGGGCCGTAGCGAACCCCTAGGGGCTGAATGTCCGGTCCTGCTACCCCACTCTACTACTAAGTAATTACTAAAACATCCCCAAGAGAATATAATTGGCCTAGACAGATATGGAAGCCGTTATTGGGCAGGTGCCGACAGCAGGGTGTTTTAATTTTGTGTGGGGGTGAACGTTAATTACTTTCAATTGTTCTGAGGGAAGTTTTAATTCTGTTCCAATTAGATTACTATTTGGGCAGCGGTTTCCAAGACAACAGACCCTTCTTCACACAAACCTCTCCCCATCTATTCCAGAGATCATACAAGTTCACGATAAAAAAAAAAACTCCACTCTGCGAAGGAAACTTTTACCCCCTTCTTCGAAGAACTAACTGGGCTTCCAAAACATATCAGGACTTTGTCGTCTTCTCTCTTTTTATATCTCTTCTTTTTTTTTCGCAGAACGCGACGGCAACGATTCGAGAGATAACCTTTATAACTACCGAACAACTCGCCGGAGGGCCCATAGTCTCTCTCCAATCTTTAAGTTGTCGAATAATGATTGTGGCACAATTTTTTCCCCCTTCCTTACTAGTGTTATAAACATAACCACCATAAAACGCAATAACGATCTCGCAATTTTTATTTCATTGCATCACAATCCTTATTTTATTTCTTTTATCGCTTCTAGGGACAACAGAACAGTTATTTCTTGTATTTGCTCCGCAGATTGTCGGTTCGAATTGAATAACAAGTGTTAACTGTATATTCTTTTCATTTTTCAAAAGAATAAACTATATGTTAATTAGGATTTATAAGTAGGTTAAATGTTAAATTTCTCAAACATATGGAGTTATTTCACATCAATAATCATAATTACCGAATAGGTAATCTTTATGCGTTTTCCGAAACAAACCCGAAATTGAGAAACAAAGCTAATTTATAGTTGAATAGTTTTGAAAAAAATTAAAGAAAGTAAATCAAATAATAAATAAATAAGGTATAATGAAGAAATTTATAGGACCGAAGAATAATTCACAAGAATTATCATTATTGCTAAAAAAAATATATTATTTAAAAAAAAGGTAGAAAAAATGGGAATATAAAGGTGCCTAGAATATTTGCATGATCCCTCAGAAGTTAATTGTTGTGCGCAACTAAAGGGGTTTTACGTTCTCCCGGGTATCCGAGTACAGTAAATCGCACCCACCTCACACAATACAATACACATTACATATATGCTGACATTATCATTACACACCCTAGGGCAACCACCCCTAGGAGATAGGAGTGCCGTTCTGCCGGCCAAGGTGAACTCACCAGCAGACTTGCTGTCCTAGGGTATTAGGACCTTCCTGCTGGGCCAATCACCCGTACGGAAGTATCTTGGATTCACAGAAACCTAAGAAGCCTCGGAACTGGACTGACGCATCGGAAACAACACGGCATGGAAAAGGACTTAAGGGTGGGTGCTTGGAATATAAAAACCATCGCAGGAAAGGAAGTTGAACTCATGGAAGAGACCATAAGGTATAGGATAGACATTCTTGGTATATCTGAAGTAAAAAGGAAAGGAATAGGAGAATTACGCCTGGATAAGGGGTATACTCTCATTTACTCAGGGGTCCCAAAAGTTGAACATGCTAGGAAGGAAAGGAGTCGGCTTTGTTATCAAGGAGGAATTACACAAGAAAATGGAAGACTGGGAGGCTGTCTCGTCTAGGATTATAACAGCCAATTTCCAGATATCTCCTGGCAAAATCACAATAATTCAAGTTTACCTTCTAACCCAAGATTCCTCTGTGGTAGAAAAGAAAACATTTTATTCTGACTTAAAAATAGTAATGAACCAGTTCAAAAGTATGAATGGGAGTATTATTTGTTGTGGAGACTTTGATACGAGAACTAGATGGGATTTTGGAGATGCGCATGGAGTTATGGGAAGACATGGAGGAGAAAGGACAAATAACGAAAATGGCTAAAGACTGATAGAATTCTGCATTGATAATATCATGCTTATTGGTAACTCCTTCTATTCCCATAAGAAAGTTCATAACATAACATTTTCTGCACAGGAAAGAAATAGTGTTATAGATTACTTTGTTTATGAACAAGATATTAGACGCTGGTTCACTGACATTAAAGTGATCAGAGGTGCTGAAATAGATACAGATCGTATGCCTTTGGTCACAGACTCAATAATAACGGATAATGAAGCCTAGGAAAATGAAGCTTAAGGCATGCGAAAAGATTCATGTAAGAGCCCTGGACACGGTTGAGAAAAGGGAGGAATATGAGGCTTGGTTAGAAGCAAAATTGAGAGATTTAGACCGTAATGGGACTGTTGAAGAAATCTGGAAATGCTTAAAAGAAACCATACTTGAATCAGCAAGGTCGGTGAGTGGAGTGAAGAAAATAAACACCAGAAACAAACTCACCAAATTGTGGGGCGAAGAAGTCAAGGAATTAGTCCACAGAAATAAAGAAGCATGGAAGGTATACCTGATGAACCGTAATGATAACAAGCGGAAAAGGCCTGGACAGTGACTATAAGGAGAATATAAACAAATTCTGGAAAAAAGTAAAAAAATTCAGTGTAAAACCACCAAAGAGATAAGAAACATAAAATATGAAAGCGGACATTTGATCACAGAACCAGAAAAGTTCCTGGAAAGAAGGAGACAATATTACTCTTGGCAGTTCTCTGTTATAGACAAATTCCAGAACAATAGATGGAGACCAACCAAGTCGCTGAATTTGATACAATCTGGGAGGAATATATAGAAAGGGCTCTGGAAAAACTAAAGTTAGGCAAAGCAGCAGGCAGAGATGGAATTTTTCCAGAATTGATTAAACATGGAGGAAACGCGATGGTAAAGGCATTGCAAGCACTTTTTCAGAAACTATGGGATAATTAGACTATTTCGAAGGATTGGAAGTACAATATCATAGTCCCATTACACAAGAAAGATAGCACAACTGAATGTGGCAACTACAGGCCTATTTGCCTATCCCAAGTGACATACAAACTTTACACCACTATTCTAGAAAGCAGGTTAAGGCCACTGATAGAACAAGATTTAGAAGAGGATCAGGCAGGTTTCTGACCGGGGAAGCAAACTCAACCTCACATATTTGCTCTCAGATATGTTATAGAAATCAAAGCCTATATATCGCTTTCCTAGATCTGAACAGTACTCTATAATGAAATATGGAGAGCATTGAGAGGAAAGGGGATTCCCTAGGACCTTTTGGCAGCAATCAAATCGACGTACCAAAGCCCTAAAAGAATAGTGCGTATAAGTGGCCGAGAACCCAAGCCAGTTTTCTTAGAACGAGGTGTAAAACAAGGGGATAGCTTGAGCCCATCATTGCTCATTGTATTTATGGACGAAATCCACAAAATATGTAGAACAAGAACTGCTTGGACTGCAGTCGGTATATGGAACATGAGGACAGTTCAAGTGCAGGCATTCCTATATTCTGACGACATCGTGCTGTTGACCGATTCTCAGGAAAATTGCAACAGGCCATTATAGAATGGCAAGAAGAACTCGCTCGTAAAGGATTGAGTATAAAATGCCGCAAGAGCAAGGTTATGACTGTAGCCAGAAATGAAGATGGGAGAGATGTAGGAGTGATATGCAATGGAGAAGTCCTAGAGAATTTGGACTGCTACACCTACCTTAGAACAACATTCAGCAAATCTGGAAAAATAGATCAAGAAGTTTCCAACAGAATAAAAAAATCAAGAGTACCAAAATGTGTATAGAAGCGAGACCAATTGGCAGGAGACCACGTGGAAGGCCGAGGAGAACATACTTGGAGTACATCCAAGGACTAGGTCAGAAAAGAGGCAAGACCCTGGCCCAGCTGAAGGAACTGGCGAGAGGCCGAGATGTGTGGATAAGATGGATGGAGGCTCCTCCACAGTGAAAAGCACAATAGGAGGAAGAGAAAGAAGAAGAAGTATATTTAGTTTAAGAGATGAAAATAGTTGACTGGATGGGAAGGAGATAGTTGGGGGGTGCAGTCAATAAGAACACAGAATAAGTAATGAACTTATATTATGTGCCGACGTTTCCACCTACAGTGTAGGTCATCTTCAGGGCTAACCGAGAAACAATCAGAACAAAAAATATAAAAAATGTACAGTAACAATAATATGGTGACAAGTAATGTAGAAAAATAAAATAGTGGCAGATATGAAGATAGAAGATAACGAATATTAAAAAAAGGGCCAGATTATAATAAAATAAAGATATAGACAGATTTAAAAAAAAATTAATGATAATGAAAAGGAATTAAAATAGTGACAGATATATTAAAATTAAGATAAAGACAAATATAACAAAATTATTGAAATAGTGACAGATATAATTATTGAAATAGTGACAGATATAATGAAATTAAGATAAAGACAGATATAACAAAATTATTGATAATATCTGTCACTATTTTAATTCCTTTTCATTATCATTAATTTTTTTTAAATCTGTCTATATCTCCTTTTTTTTATTCTTTTTTTTTTTTTTTTTTTTTTATTCTGTTGGAAACTTCTTGATCTATTTTTCCAGATTTGCTGAATGTTGTTCTAAGGTAGGTGTAGCAGTCCAAATTCTCTAGGACTTCTCCATTGCATATCACTCCTACATCTCTCCCATCTTCATTTCTGGCTACAGTCATAACCTTGCTCTTGCGGCTGTTTATACTCAATCCTTTACGAGCGAGTTCTTCTTGCCATTCTATAATGGCCTGTTGCAATTTTCCTGAGAATCGGTCAACAGCACGATGTCGTCAGAATATAGGAATGCCTGCACTTGAACTGTCCTCATGTTCCATATACCGACTGCAGTCCAAGCAGTTCTTGTTCTACATATTTTGTGGATTTCGTCCATAAATACAATGAGCAATGATGGGCTCAAGCTATCCCCTTGTTTTACACCTCGTTCTAAGAAAACTGGCTTGGATTCTCGGCCACTTATACGCACTATTCTTTTAGGGCTTTGGTACGTCGATTTGATTGCTGCCAAAAGGTCCTAAGGAATCCCCTTTCCTCTCAATGCTCTCCATATTTCATTATAGAGTACTGTTCAGATCTAGGAAAGCGATATATAGGCTTTGATTTCTATAACATATCTGAGAGCAAATATGTGATGTTGAGTTTGCTTCCCCAGTCGGAAACCTGTCTGATCCTCTTCTAATTCTGGTTCTATCAGTGGCCTTAACCTGCTTTCTAGAATAGTGGTGTAAAGTTTGTATGTCACTTGGGATAAGCAAATAGGCCTGTAGTTGCCACATTCAGTATATATGCTAATAAATTTAAAGCATAACCATTGATATCGAATAGAACGTACTCTCAACTATGTTGGTAATCCTTTTCGTATTATTTACTAAAAGAGATGCGATAGAGTGCCGAGTTGCCGTTCCGAAGGTCCCAAATCACGCTGAGAGAGATATTTTATTTAAACTGTTACGTATAAAAGCCGGGACTGGATACCATCCTCAGACAGCCACTATGAAGTGGGTACTCTTAATTAGCGGGGAAAAAACTGTCGGTTGAGCTTGGTCCAAGAAAAATCATCTCCCTGCACATCCGTTGTCTTACAAACAGTAGTATTTACCAAGTACCCGTACCCAAGATCCGTCTTGGTTTGTAATGGTTCAGGTATTTTTTTAATTTACTAAATGACTGATCTTATTTGAAAATATCTCCTGACCCAAACGTCTCCCATATTTTGTTTGATTTCAACTTTCTGTAAAACACTTTTCCATCCCCTAATGTATGAAATATAATATATCCACATAAAACGTTGGAAAATAATAAATAAGTATGGCTTTATTGTATCCTCCTTAATTATTATGGTCGGCCTAAAATTTTGGCCAACATCAGGGCAAAAGTTTTTAAAGTCTTTGAACATTTAAACTTAGTTAGTTTTCCGAAGGTATTTGTTTTTTGTGCAGTTTAGAAGTTACTACATGATTTATTTGATTGGCCATTTTATATGTTAACACTTTTAATGTTGGTATTTTATTCTAATACCCTAAAGCTCATATTTCATTTTCTTTTTTATTATTCTGAAGAGACTTGTCATAGAATAAATAAAGTATTTGTCATCATTAAATAAATCGCTATCCCTGGCTAAACATCGTGATACCACTCGATTCCTAAGCGATAAGAAAAACCTTAGCCGAGAAATCCTTTCCAAAGTCAGACCGACACGAAAAGGAATTAATCCTTTCAACGTTTAGTAAAGTTTTAACTCGGAGTAGCGTGTCCGACCGAGTCCTCGGCGTCATAATTTAGTACCGTTTCGTGACCGTTGTGGCTATTCTCGGCCTCCGCGGCCTTCCGCTCTCATCCGATAGAGCGATTAGCGTTAGTGTTCTTCCATGTTCACCGAGAGTAAAAATTTGGTCTGTATCTGCATCAATATCTGATCTGGAAATTCACAAAATTAGCTATCCGTAGATCTTAATTTCGTACCTAAAGGATGCCTTAAATAGTACTAGATTAAGTAATCAAAAACACATTTTCAGGTACCTGAGTTACTAGCATAAAAGGGTGAAAAATTAAACTAAGCGAATTTGTTCTAAGGAACCTGCTTAGACGTTATTTTTCATAGACTACAAATTCCTTACTATAAGGTCGATTTAGAACTTGTATAGTTTATATAGCTTTGTAATAAATATATATGTATCGTTCCGGGCGTTATTATAAAAATAAATATGAATTTAAAAAATAAGAAAATTACGGTTATAAGAACCTGGTCAATCAGGCAGGTAGCAAGACCCCCTAATAATAGGGTTCAGGAGACATGAAAGAGGGGGCTCTAGGACTTGACTTATGTAAAGGCACTTCTTCAAGAGACACGGAAGAACCAGGTCCGCGCAAGACACTTGGGAAGCAAAGGCGTGAAGGCATCTGGATACGGAGATTGGCATAGAAACTTGGGCTGAAAGGTGGGAAGTTGACCCTACCTGACTAACAATATTATAAGGAACCCTTGGTTTATTGATAAGTTTTAAGTTATGTTATGTATGCATTTTCATCATTAATCGTTAATCGTAATTTCTCAATAATACTCCAAATAAGAAATTGTGTTAATAAAGTATATTCGTTATAGTTCTTTAGGTGCTTACTTAAACCAGATGCACTATTTATTTATTGATACAATATTGATGGTTTAGTTAAAGTATTAAGGTGACTGATTATGAAAATTGGTAAATACCCAACCAACCTCTGAAAATTTATAATAAGTATAGGGTATTATAAGGAGGGAGCGGAGTGACTTAGTCGTAGGACTCAGTTCCCATGCCGAAAATCCTGCTTCAAATCCCGTTGCTGACAAGACTTTTATTTAGTCTGTTAGCATCCGGAGATGGATCATATGGGATCTAGGACCCTTCTGGGGCTTGCCCTGCCTCTATAAGGCGGGTTACCAGAATAAGGGGGAAATCTGGGGGTTAAACGTGATCTAGAACCAATCACCTCCCTGCACAACCGCTGTCCATGGAACAGTACAGTCTCTACTATTTTCTGAACCCCAGACCCCTAAACAGATTGTAGTGGTACAGGTTTTTATAGGGCATTCAAATATAAATTGAGAAATGACTATTCTAGCATCCCAAAATGAATATAATTATTTAAAACATATTTATACCCAAAAAAACATTTTCGTAATACACAAATCTAAGATTTTTTAAAATTTAACTATTCTCGTCTTTCCCGGATAACAGGTTGAATTGTTAAGTGAATATTCCTTGAAAATCGGCCTACAAATCTTCTTTGAGAAAACAAAATATACATAAACATTCAAGGAACTCGAGCAACAATAAATAATAAGTATGACCTTGTATCTGGAACAGATTAAATCAACTACAAAGGGAAAACAACTGAGTAGAATGTTTCCGAGAAAGGAGTATTGAAATCCAGAATCAACAAACTGAAGTTTGCTGCAAATGTAACTCAGATTGTTTATATTATTAATGGTCGATCTCCATTAAAGTAGAAAATTGGCATTGTTCATCAAGCCAGAAGCTGTGTGTGCGGCAGAATGCCCAACTCAGAAAATGAAAAGCCTGGCTGAGGAGCTTAAAACTGGACAAAGGAGGACACCGAGAAAAATCATGGTGGCAGATAAAGAAACGAATACCAGTTGAGCCCTAACAATTTTTTGTATAGAAAAAGGGAAAAGCATGTTTTTCAGAAAGGGGAAACGACATGGAGAAGATGTATTACTCCATCTAATACTACAATGGGATCATCTTCGAAAGTAAATTTTTTTAATTCGATGGGTTTTAATGGTTTTAGTCGATGGGTTCACGAATCACCTAAAAAGAAGGAAAAATACTGTGCAATAATAAAAGAGATTTAGGAGGAGAAAGAAAAAAAATAGATTCTTAAAGAAATGTAATCCATAGTGGCTTATTCGAAATATTAATCTCTAAAAAATAAAATACGATCTTTTTTATATATTTTTGATTAAATTAAAACGAAAATCGTTCAATTTAATAAATGATTTATAGCCAGAAATTGAACAACTCTGTACTCAGTTTATTTTAAATATCGTTTTTTAAAAGACGATCTAATGGTTACTTATTTTTCTTAGTTAATACATACTTATTATTAAAGTAAAAGTATTAATCGGTAACTTTAATAAAAACAATTAATAATTAAAACAATTCTTGCAGGAACATTACACAACTCTATAGCCTTTGAAGGAATAAGATTTCCTATATTAATCATGTTATAGCCCTGTTGCTGTAGATTTTCGATTAAGCTAATAAAAAAAAAAATTAAAAAAAAATAACAGAAAAATGAGGTAGTAATTATCAAGATGGGAATTTTACATCAGCTTACTTTGTAGATTTTTCCTGATTTGTATATTTTACTTTCCCATTCTCATTAGAAATATATGGATTTATTGCTATAAAATGATTTTTCGAATTTTAATCAGAAGTAGAAAAAATTAATCGACTTTCTGCATAGCGGTATATCTTTCCTTTTCTTCTTAAAGAATATTAATTTTTTTGTCAAATCATGATTGGGGAACAGACATTTCGTCGAGTAATAAATAGATTAATAATATTCTTAATATTAGCTTGAACCCGTCTCATCCTCTTCTTCTTCCTAATCCCAGCTAATGATCCCTAACGTTATTTCCATGTATAAATAGTTGTCGAAGCCTAAATTGTAAATACTGCATACTGCAGATTTAGTAAATATGTAAACATTTTAAAATATACACGGGTATGTTATAATTATCCATTTCTGTTGTAATTGATTTTAAAAACAAGTTTAGTGATGAGAAAAAATAATTATTGATTAATTATTATTATTAATTATTAAGTAGTAAAAAATGTCGGAAAGTATAAAATAAAGTGCTTTTGAGTGGTATTGGCAGTCGTTCGAATGCGCCGTTCTCCCGTCTCCTTTTTCCAATGATTTTCCAATGTGTTGGAACCAATGGATTGGATGAAAGAGAAAACCGATCATGGGCATTATTTAAATGAAATGACATTTTTTTTTTAATTTTTAGAATATCGCTTGTTTTTCTATACAGTTGTTGTATAATTACAGTCAGAAACGTAATCTAGAAGTATTGTATGGGAATGCAAGTCAATAAGTTATAATGACGTTTCATGGTCATAACATATTCATAACATATAACATTTGACGTTATAGTTGAGATGTGAACTGTTAGAACAGACGGCTATTAAACTTAGGCCACATAGACGAGTAGCAGTTGAGATGGACTACAGCATGTTTGTATATCTGTTTGAAAAGGGTATAGGAGAAGAGAGGATCTTGCTCGCTGGGAGACCTTAATTGATATTGCTTCCAGAGACCAGGAACAAGGAGATCGGAAGACACTTCTGGAAGGAAAACTGCAATGGAAGCCAAAAGATGATGACTTACCTCACCAAGAACTCTATATTCCCTATGATATCAGATAAGCGTTAATTTAATTTATAAACGAATTGCATAGCAATCCTCTTTTTATCTGAACCATTATTGCGCATGTCTTAATGAGTGTATTAAAATATATTCAAAATATGAAAGTGTATAAATAAACTATATTCATTATAATTACTTAAGTGCTTACATAACCAAGATGTATCATCATCATAAATATGTTTATGAATAATATATCGATGGTCTAATTAATGTATTAAGTTGACTGATTAGTCCATTGATTACCACACAACTCACCTCTGAAAAATAATTCAATTTAAAATAAAGTTAGACCATCAAAATAAACAATAAGTAGAGTAGGTATCATCAATAATTACTCATGGCATCCCAAAATCAACAGAATTAATTAATCACTTTATTTCCACATAATATATAGAAGAATAGAGGCAAATATAATTTCAAGAGTACCTGTATCCTGAGCCGTGATGTTTTTATTGGGGAAGTTGATCCGTTACAGAGAAACAGAGATGTGTAATACAATGGCGGCTAGGCCGGAGATATCGACATGGTAGCCTGTGTATCCCTCCCTCGGTGGAGAAGAGATGATGTCCCTCATCATTTTTATCGTCACCTCTATGTCTCCTCTTCTGGGTCGTCAACCGGAGGGAAGGAAGACATCCACCGTCGGGGAAATTGTCCCTCTTCCCCCCTGCTTTGTCTTCCTCAATCCCTTTCTGTCCAGGTCCAGATGTCAATCGCCTTCAGGGATTTATCGTCCCCCATCCGAAGGATCTTGTTTGTTCTTATTTTTCAAAAATACTCCCACGTCTCAGACTATTCATACCTTCTAAAGAATAGCTTGTTTTCTAAACTTGCTTAATTTCAAAGGAATAGAAAATTTAATAATCATTTTATTTATTAAACTTTTTTTAATAAGCTACCTTTTCTAATTGGTTTTATTTAACGTTGCTTTGACCGTTCATTTTTACTTTCCTTGAAGCTTCGAGGGAGCGGGATTGCTCCGTGTAAAAGCGCTTAGTTGTTATGCTGAAGTATCGGGTTCAAATGCAGCTCTGAGAGATAAATTATTTAATCTGTTAACATCCAAATTGAACCGGTGGAATATGGGATTGGCCAACCCAGCCTCTATAAAATGGGTACTTTTGATTGAGGGGGATATGTAGGTATTGAGCGTGATCCCGGATCAGCCACTTCCCTGAAATCCAGTAGTCTTGGGAAAAATACAGTATCTACCATGTAGTAACCCAAGACCCCCTATATAGTGATAGATGGTTTTGTTTTATACCCAAATAGTATTTCGATAATCGAGTAGAAAAAAATACTTATGCATTCAGACTAGCTGAAAGATTCGGATATTTAAGATACATTTATTGGTTAAATAAATACATGTACCGTTTAGGGGTCTGGGGTTCAGAACATGGTAGTGACTGTACTGTTTCATGGACAACGGTCGTGAGGGATGTGAATTGTACTAGATCACGCTCAACCGCCAGATATCCACACCTTATTTTGGGTACCCACTTTTTAGAGGCTCGGTGAGCCCCAGAGGGTCCTAGATTCCATATGATCCATCTCCGTCTGATAACACACAAAATAAAAGTCTTGCCAGCAGCTTGATTTGAACCAGGATTTTCAGTATGGCAACTCTAGTGGTCTACAACTGAGCCACTCTGCTCGATTTATATTTAATGATACCATTGATATATTATCGTTCAAGACATTCCAAGGATTACTACATTCCTTCTCATTGCAGTACACAAGCTATTTCACAAAGATATAACGCACTGTTTGTGTCACTTTGCATTAGTAACGTGGATATCTCCTCGTAAGTAGGTATTGTGGATTAAACGACATGTCCAACTCTAGGGCGGGTAATAACCACCTGTTCTCTTGTACGCAGCCTCGAGGATGAGACCCGCCCATTGACGATCGGTTAAATGATTTAGATTGCATTATTATTTAATGAGATCTGTGTCCACTAAACTAAGAAAGAATTTGCTTTAAGGCAACGTAAATCCATTTCCTCAGGCCTTTCGGTTGTACCAATAGCGAAAAGATCATTTTAAATTTAAATCATCCTTTACTTGCAATTATTTTTCAAAGCTCCTTGGATTACAGATGTCTCATTCTGAATTTTTAATCTTTCAATTTTGTATAAATGAACTCAAGATTTCTTTAGGGATCGGTCTAGATTTGGCTTCATCTTCGCCAAAAATGTCTCAGAAAAAATTAGAAATAAATATTAAATTCAATTTATTAAAGCCATTCCTGTGGTAATTTGTTTATCTTTTATTCATTAATATTTAAATGCTATTGCCTGTCGCCTGATGCTTATGTTCTCAATGGAGTTGCCAGCTCTTCTACACGGAGATTTATTCTGTCGGATTGCCAGGAAATAAATTTTGGCAGACCCAGGCGGGAATCGACCCAACGGGTGTGAATTGTTTTTGGTCCCTTGCATTGACACGCTAGGCAACCGCTGGCACCTTTCTATACAAGGGAATTATAAATTATAATTCACGATATACACCAATATTCTAAAAATTACTTGTACCCTCCATTCTTATTGGTTTTGTTTAGTTTTTAACAATTATATGCGGAATATCTTTGCCTTCTCATTAATCTCATAAGGATTAGAAAATTAATCCATTCATCACATATTTCTTCTTGTTTCGACCGACATTCAATTTCTTTTCCGACAAAAAATCATCATAGTCTGTTTGCAGCCGGAGATGGATCTAGAACCCTCTTGGTGCTCACTCAGCCTCAAAAAAATGTTATAAAAATAGGATACCCGAAAAAGGGGGAAATCTGGTGGTTGAGCGTGATCTAGGACAAATCACCTCCCTGCAGAACCGTTGTTCATGAAACAGTACAGTCTCTACCATGTACTAAACCCCTGACACGTTCACAGTTTGTAGTGGTACAGGTTTTTTTTTATATTACTAACAGGAATGCTAGTTTTTATAAACCTTTTACTTTTATTTTGCATAGATAGAAGCATAATAAGAACATGATTATAATAAATAGATACTTATACAATACAATTTAATAGAAGATATAATTATTTACAATATGTTGTCTGAGTATTTTTAGTTTTACTTCGTATTGAATGTACTGAAGCAATTACATTTAATCTTCATTAAGAAATTGCTTGGGATTTGAATGGCTTGGAAAGGTAATCAGGGGGAATGGAGGTAGGGGATTGGTGTAACTACTCAATCCATGGAGTGAGTGTAGATTTGGGAGGTTGGGAACTTGAATGAGTGATCGCCCCTAGTTTATTGAGCTAGCCTTAACTTCGGTGCAGCCAAAGCTTTTCATTCTATCTCTTCTCTCTTTCATCATCCTTACACAGAAGGGATTTATATGCTTTAAAAATATATGTTTATCTATATTTTATAAAGTATGTATTTTAAGTTATATTTGCTATAATAATAATAATAATGTTTTTTTTTTTAATTCCTTGCATTAATTTAATTGCAATTTATTAATTTAATCGTAAAACTTCAGAACTTTGGATATTTCTTTATAACTTATTTCTTTATTAAATAAAAAATTAATAAACTCATATATAAATAAATATTTGCATAATGGGCAAATGACAGTTTGTAAGAAATAGGTCACTCAGGTAGAATGGCTAGACCCATTTTCAAGGTGGGTCAAGAGATTCCAAAGAGGGTGGTCCAAGACTCCACCTTTGGAAAGACACTCTCTGAAAAGATCCGAAAGAGGAAGGTGGACTTAACAGGAAGGAAGATCGGCGGTGGTAGCCGAAGATGGGGAAACTGGCATGAAAGGGAAAGACACCCAGACGCGGGGGGGGACACCTCACCAAGAAGAACTCTAGATGTTCCAGTTTTACAAGATAAGTTGTAATTTAAGTTCTGTATGTATGTGATAGAAGTCCTCTATGTATGTCTGAATCATTAGTCGTATTTCAAATTGTATTAATAAAATGTATTCATTATATTATTTTTGTGCTAACTTAACCCAGACCCACTTATGAATAATATATGTACTTATGAATAATATCCTTATGCATAATATATTGATGGTTTAATAAATTAGCAAATTTGTGAACACACAACTAACCTCTGTAAAAAATCCAATTCAGAATAAAGTAGGACGTTTAAAGAAATAATAATTTGAGTAATTATCTTAAATACTCTGGCATCCTAAAACAATTAGAATAGAATAATCAAAATATATTTCAGACTATAAAAGCAGCATACATTAATAGGAAATGATAAATCAATACAAATCAATAGAAAATAATAAATAAAGCCATAGCTACAAAATTATTCAATAATTGTTTGTTTTTTTACTGTTAATAAATCCTCAGGAGCAATGTACATTTATCTATGGGTTGGTATTTCTTGTGAAGTATATATTAATTGTTAACTAACCTATTATAAATATCATGGGTTAATTTTTTATGAATCAACAAACTCAAATCTATAAAGTTTATATATGTTCCTAGCTAGTTATTGTTTGAGAATTTGAAGCTTACTTAAAAATAATTAGAAAAGATATATATGATCATGCACATTAATAAACTAGTCTTGTATAAAATAAGATTATTAGGGAACACAGGTTCTTAATTGACAAAGGAATTGGGAAAAAAAGTTTTTTTTTAGATTAATTAATTGATATTTACAACTGTAATAATTTTACATCAAGTAAATTTGCTGATATGAACAAATGACATGAAAACAAAAACACTTGTGGAGAAACTACCCATCGGTAGCCATCCAACGGGAAAAAAAAGTAAAATTAAATCTTATTGTATAATTAAATATCAATAAGTAAATTACTTGTTTAATGTTTAATTAGTTTTTATAAATTAAATATCATATTTTTAAGTATAATAAATGAGGCGTTGATATGAAAAAGTTAGTAAGTCGTGAGATAATTTTGGTGTACATCGAGATTTCTAATTAGTATAACTTTTGACTCGAAGAAGCTACGCCATTCGTTTAAGGTTCATTCCTAAGTAACATATATATGTATGTATATATGTATATACATTGATTGTATATAAAACATTATAACTATATCGTTAGATTTGAAAGAGGAATGGAACCAATTAAGCTATGTATTTTTAAAAGGTAAGTAAGATTTTGGAACGGCCTGCTTTCCTTCTTAGATGAAAACTATGAAAAGCAGTGTCTTAACCTACTAAAAACGTCTATTAACGGGAAACCATCTGTATGATATTATAATTGGTTAGCTTACTTATAATAAATTTTGATATCAATAGGTGATGTTAATTTAATTGAAGCGGGAACCCAATCTTTCCCCAATACCCAGACTCAAAAGATACAGATTTAGCATTAAACTGTAAATATAAAATTACTTTCGATTCTAGAATTGCTATTGATAAATTGTGATTAATAAGCCAAATAAGAATAGCAAGAATTAATGACTTAAGGATATATAAATGTTTTGAATATAAATAGTTAAAAAAGATAAATATTCATAAATGGATTTGAGCTATGCTCTATTTGTAACCAAAAAGAACCAGAAACTCTGATTCATATTGTTTGAATGTCCTATTTATAATAATTTACGTACTAAATTAATAAAGAAATATTGTTCTCATGATAGTAATGTGGAAAATATAATAGACTTACTGAATGTCATATATCTTGAGTAATTAAATGATATTTATAATTAAATGACATTATGTATAAAGTTGTGAATGTTTATAATTGAAGAATAATTGTGTTTTTTTAAACATCCAGAATATTTATTTCAGTGTACACCAAAGAAATTTAAGATACATATGGATGACTGGACTTGTGTACTGTTGGACTGTTAAGGTGTTATCTGTGCTAACGATTGTTTTTTTTTATCAGTTTGTGCACTAAAGATGTAGTGTTTATTTTATAATTAAGTAATATAGATATTACTTTGTATTTATTATTATTATTAATATTATTGTTTTTTTGTTAGATAAATTCTGCGTTAGTTATTAGTGAATTATTTAATATTGAAATTAATGTTATGTTGCCAACTCCATCTGTAGAGGAGTATTGCTGTATACAGATAATAAAAAAAATAAAAAAATATATAAAAAATTAGTGTAAAATAGTGACTGTGAATATAATAAGGCGTTAGAATAAAAAAAATACTTTCAAAAATATATAATAACGGCATTCGGTTTGGTATTGAGAGATTGTATAGGAAAGGGCTGTTCAAGAGCAATCGAATGGTAACAATAAAACATCATATGGCCGAGTCAAGCAGTTCCAAAACTAACTAGATTATGTGGCTTTCAGTCGCGTCGCATCGTTAGATGGCCTTTATATGATCAATACCCAAACCGATTTCAAATTTTATCACAGATTTGGTCAGGAGTCTCCTACAGTCAGAGAGAAACGAAATGATTACCTACCATAAATCGGCCCAACATCCGTCGCTAACACTAGATTTAACGTTTACCAGAAATCTCGATGTATCTGCTCGATTTTTCCTAACTACATAATTAATAATATTTTATATAAAAATCACGTAACACACGGCCGTGTCCATGAAACAGCCACACCCCATTTTTTTCGACTTGCTTTTTTTTTACATACTAATGCACCAATTTTAGAAAATGTAAAGGCAATCCACCCTTGTAATTTTTTATTTTTTAATTTCAGAAATGTTTTCGAAAAAATAGTTAGAGGTATGGCCGTAATCTTCTGATCGAATACAAGATCGAGTAAATATTACATGTACCAATTACAAAAAATAATGCGCTACCAATAAACCACGATATTTTGTTAAGGTGGAGTATAAAGAGGTGCAAATACGACAGTTTCCAATGTTTTTATTTTTAGATGGATCTCTCAACTTCTGCAGTAGAACTGCTGTTGTGTAATGTATTGAAGTTTACATTTAAGTACTTAATTATAATTATATAATCGTGATTTTAGGATGATGATATAGTATCCATAAAAGTTATTACAGTATTTTTTTAAGATTTGATTTTTGTCTAATATTAATTTATTGAATAAACCTTTATACAGTGCTGCAAATCTTTACGTTTGAATGGGCCGAAGGAAATATTTCCTGTGCAGTAAATTTGTTGTAATATGTCGTAAAACGTTTAGGCAAGTCACTAGCAGGGACAGTTGGAAACGATAATACTCCAGCGGGACCAAATATCGATAACTGCCTTAGGTCGCCTTTAGGTCCCGAAGGCTATAACTCCAGCAATATCGTCTGTCATTGAGATTTGATATGCCAAGTCCGTGTCTCTCTGCTTTCGTTCCTATTGCACAGGTTTTCCATTTCTCTCATTCAAATGGGATGTATTTGTTCGTGGAAAATATAAAAATTATTCTGCATTACTTTATCATACAAATATATATGACATAAATATGTATATAAATGTAATTTATCTTATTTTATGTTTAAAAGGGTGGGTTATGTATACAAGATACCTTTCTCACCAGTGTTGAATGTTATTTATATATTTTTTTAATAAACCTTTAGTAAAAAATAAATTAATTTAATAAAAATTTAGTCTTGAGCATATTGAAATTTGGCTACATCATCCCAAACTATTCACGGTTTTTTAAAATCTTACTACAAATGTTACTGTCATCAAATTTCAATAACATTACCAGAACCTTTTAGTTTTAGAACACAAATTTAGATGAAAACAATATTCTAAGTTCATTAAACAAAGAATCAAGTAAACGTTATATAACTAAAGAATTAAAGTAATATATTTACTGCCCCAATGAATAAGTCGAATTTCGTCCATAATGACTTTCTTCCACTTAAAGAAGGGAAATCGTGTAAAGTGGGTACAGTTTGTAGTGAATAGGTTCCTAAGTCAGGCATTGGCTTGAATAGGAGTTACTGCTTATTTTAAAATTCTATTTCATGCCAAAAACTGTGATAATGACACTTTCAGCTTTCTTCAATAAAATTATCTCACTCTGGACAAAATTAGACTTAACCGCTTATAATTCTGAGCTTCATATATATTTATTTTATATAGAGTTTATACTAAATACAATAAATATTTTAAAAAATACTGAAGTTCTGAAAGATGCGAGTTGTTTATTTAGTAAAATTATTTATTCTTCAGAAGTTTAATTGTTATACGTCCATTGATAAACATGAAAATAAATTATTTGTTCGACTATTCAAGCTAATTATTGATTTTAGTGATTTATTTTGTTACTAATTAGATCAATGATAAGTAATGACTTTGAAAAACAATAACAGCATCTTAGTTTTTTTAATTGTTTTTTTTTCAATTAGATTCGTAGATATTATAATAAATATTTTTCTGAATATATATTTTTTACCTTAATGCCGACTTATTTTAAAGCTGCTAAAAAGCAAGCGGGGCATAGACCGAAATCATAGAAGTGTGGGCTGTAAGGAAGTCAAAAAAAGTTTTCCAAAAAATTTCAAAATGTATAAAAAATAAAATATTTAAATAAAAATCATTGTGCAGCATTAAGTGAACTTTAATTTACTTGTCGTCGCACCCTTGTGGCATAGCACAGATACTTGAAGGTCTTCTTTTTGAAATAACAGCGTCAGTAAATAAAAACCAGAATTCTCTTGTTCTCAAATATATTCCCACATTACTTTGAAGCATGAATTCTGATTTATTTCCAAATTTTTAATTATTGAAAACGTATGATTTTATAAAAAAAATGTATTGGGCCCTAAGTTACTCTGTTTTCGATAACATTGTAGTGATAAAAAGTCATAAATATACAAATTATTGGAACCTTACTAAAGCAGTAAAATCGTCATCATCATAGGCTTTGTAAGTAATTGAAATTTAATCAATCATAACTTTTGTTTTACAAAGTGAAAAATGATAATCTAGTTAAAGCTTGCTGATGTAGATGTTCAGAAAATTATAGTAATCAATTTTTCGATGCTAGTGGAGTGTAACTAATTTATTATGAAGCAACTCGAAGCCCTTCTAAAGCCACCCCGATAGAGCAAACTTTACACTTCGCCCTGAAAATTAAAAGCAAACATTTTTTGAAGGCTGGAAGTGGCTCCTCTTGCAACAATTTAACCAACAAAGAGAACAACTTACTTTTAAAATCCATCAACAGAATTAAAACCTTAAAAAATACCAATCCTCTTCGCAATATTTTATCCTAATCTTTTTTTATCCGGATGCTTTTAGAATGGAAGGCTTGTCAAAATTTCAATGAAGCTTTCTGGGCTTGGAAAGCTTTTTACTGAAAGTACGCAATAATTTTTTTACATTACTTTTTAAAAGAATATGTTGCAATAGGGAACAGGGTAGCTCAGTATGTTGAGTGCTGAGTTGCTGGAATGAAGTTTCCCGGTTCAAATCCGACTGTACCTGATAAATTTAATCCATTATTAGCCACGGATAGACTATGGAATGTGCAGAACCGTCTGGAGCTCACCCAGCCTTATATATAGTAGTGGTTAGTAGGGAATTAATCTGTCGTTAGAGTTGTCCTAAAATCCGAAAATGATTGAGAAAAGCCTTTGTCCTAGAAACAGTATGGTATCTATTATAAATTGAACCATCAAATGGAACAAAATTATTTTTTCTGTTATTAAAATATATTTTTTTTAAAATCATTGACTTTATTACTAAATATACTCAACGTTTGTATTCATTTAGTTTCGTATTCCTTACTACGTCTAAAATTAGCAGATTACTCAGCCTGGAACTACATGTTAAGGATCATAAGAACTCAGATGTTTTCATTGTTTCTGTTATAAGGGTACTTGGCTATATAATAAAGATATTTTTTTAAATCGTTCCATTTATTATCAGAATAATTTTATCTAATCATTTTCAATTAGATAAAATAATAAATATTGTAATTGGTTTGTGCTACTAATATTCTGTTTTCATTGTTAAAACTTTCCATTCTTATGGGAAGTGGGGCTAGTATGTAGGGCTCTGAATTGCTGTAGTGAAGCGGGATCTTCCGATTGGAATACTCAGGTTATGACTTAAAAATAATATTTAACCTGATAACAGCCTTAGATGGACATTCTTCGGGCTGAGGCGCACCCAGCCTATATAATGTGGATACCATTAGATGCGACATAACCTAACGGTTGAGCGTAATCTCGGGTAATACAGACTCTCAATGGGTTCTAGTGATTATAACCCACTATAAGATGTTTTATCTTTACAACATTCAGATATTATTAAAATTAAGATTATTATCTGCTTGTAATTCGGTTCTTAACGTACACATACAAGAAACCTTAAATTAATAAATCATTTCAAATACACCTAGAATTTTTCCATTAAAAGTACCATGGAGTTATAACTAACTTAATAAGCCAAGCTAAAATTTAGTACAACTACAGGTTTATTAAATATAGAGTAGTTTCTCCTTATTTTATTAAATTTTAAAATATGGGAGCTAGGATTTTCATTAATATTACTAAATTTTCGGAACATGAGGTTAATATCACCATCGTATGTATTTTTATAAAAATATATGTGCAAGAAAAAAGGGAATGTTTTGTAATCAGGAAACCTACCTGAACTGTTAATATGAGATTTAGCAACAATTTCAGGTTACTCATATGTGGCCATTTTTGGGAATAATTTAGGGATGTTCGTAGCTGGAATGGAGTTCACTTAAAGTTACTAAACCCTTCATCAACACTGTTCCTAAGCTCGTTGGCGCCTCAACTAGCAACTCACATAGACACCTCATAATTATTATTTATTGTTGTCACTAAAAAAATTCAGAATAAAAAAATTCTTTATTAACACCTTACATGTGTATTAGTTAGTATATATTGGTGATGGTTTTATTTGGTAAAGCTATAAGATTGTTCATTTGTAATTGAATAAAATAGATGACAATTTTAAAAAAAAGTTATAAGCTATATTAAAAAAGAAAAACAAAATTTGCAAGTCAATTGCATTAATTTTATATATTCAAATGATTATCTGCTGATATTTCTTTTTCTGAATAAATATGTTGTGAACAATTCGTCTGACCCAATTTAAAAAAAAATCTTATATTTGAATTTAAATGAATTAAAAGATTAAACCCTAAAAAATAATTATAATTCCTACTACTAATATTTTCCCTGTAATCGCAAACATTACAAAGCAGCCATTGTATACAAAAACTTTCTTACAAATTACAAAAACCTCCTTACAAAAATTACAAACAAAAATTTCTTATATAATAAAAAAAAATTATATCATATAACAAAAAAAAATTATATCATATAACAAAAAAAAAATCTTAATTAGTATTAGGAAAAACATAGGTGTGTTTCTTAGTGTTAGGAAAAGCATAATATTTATAACCTTGATCCAACTTCGATGGTTCTTTTTGTTTTGTATGGATTGTGTATATTTATATTTCACGATAATGTTAATTTCATTGTTTTTATTAACTGTACCACTACAACCAATGAAGTGCCAGTTTATGGTAGAATTGTACTGTTTCTTGGACAATTGTTATGCAGGAACGTGACAAATCCTAGATCTCGCCGAACCGCAAGTTTTTCCTTCCTTATTTTGGTTAGTCACTTCACAGAGGCTGGGTGAGCCCCAGTCTGGATTCCATAGTATCCATCTCCGGCTGCTAACAAATGACATAAATGTCTTTCCAGCAACGGAATTCGAACCAGGATATTCGGCACGGCAAACCAGCGCTATACTTCTAAGCCACTCCGTTACCTGATTATTTGAAATCACGCCATTTATTCATTACTTACTTTACAAAATAAACCTCTTTCAGAGGTTGTGATGAACCAAATTACTAATTTAAAATCAAATTACAACTAACGAGAATATGTAATCAGTTAGCTCCTTAAGGAGATAATCTTAGCTAAGATTTTGAATCAGAGGCTTATTTGTCAATATCAAAGTGTAAAAACAAAAAAAATATATTCATAGACTTTGTCCGATTTCGATAATTCTTTTTTTACCTTTTTGAATTTTTTTTTTTTAATTTACGAGTAATATTATAACATTTATGATTATTTGATGTTAGTCTATTCAATTCCTTGCTTTTACTATGTCAATCAATAAATCAGTGGTACTGAGTTGCAAGACTTTTATTTAGCCTGTTAGCAGCTGGAGATCGATCATATAGGATCTAGTATCCTTCTGGGGCTCACCCAGCCTCTAAAAGTGGGTAAACAAAATAAGGGGAAAAATATGGCTGTTGAGCGTGATCTAGGAATATCACCTCTCTGCAGAATCGTTGTCCATGAAACAGTACTGTCTAGACCATTCACGAGTTGTTGTGGTAGAGGTTTTTCAAAACCTATTTGAGCATTAGTGGCTCATTCATATTGTTAATTTGAAATGTTAATTAGTTATACTTAGGGCGACATGGACTCAGTTCCTCATAAGGAAATAACTGTAGCAAAGATTTTTATAGAGGCTCTAAAACGCGTGAAAATTACATATTGAAAATTTATCAGCACTACAAAAACATAAAGTTTTAATTTAGTAGTGGAATAACATATATTTTTAATTTTGATCCGATTTTGATGATTTGTTTATATCTAAAATTTGCGAGTACTATTAATGATACTTGACATTAGTCCATTCAGTTTTTTATGCCGCTTTTATGAAAAACTGCTTTTGAGAGTTATTAATTCAAGGAAATTACAAGTTTCAGTGACGTCAGATACGAAATTAATTCTGGATGAAATCGAAAATGAAACTTTGAGGCCATTGAGCGCAATCCACATGGAATTTAGAGAAGCTCCCCCCCCCCCTCCCTCCCCCGGCGGCTATTCATTCCAACAGATTCTCTACAGCGATAGCGAGTTATTGCCCCCCAGTTCGTGGGTATTCACGAACCGTCCCTCCAATCAATTTAATGGAGGTATCGACCAATAACTCTTGTAAATGTTCTCCAAGAGGCGGGACTAATTGTGAGCATATGCCTCTTCGTCGGGGGAGCATTTCGGATTAAAACATTTCCAGTATATCACGGAGCCGGAGCGAGGGAGGGTTGTTACTGACGGCAAAACAGGGAACTTGGCTAAAAACAGGGACCGCGGCTGGAGGATTAACAAAAACAAAGCAGCCCGCTAATGCATCACCTGCTGGGAACTTGGACCAGCACCAATCCAACCTGATTAATAACATCTATCAACTGAGGTTAAGTTGTACCTGGCAGGTCAGGCTTTGTGATTACCTTCGAGCAAGGATGATAAGGACAAGACCTCGTATCAAAGATATTTTTCTAAAAAGCAAGCTTAAATAAGACAAAACTGTACGAGTTTGTATGTTACGGAATTTTTCTGGGGAGTTTCGTATGTTTTGCAACATGAATAAATAATACTGTAAAAAATCAGGCTTCAATAGGACATAAAACTATTTTATATTCCACTGGGTTGTGGTTTGTTCATTTAACGCCACTTTATAGTGACATGGCTGATCGGACTACGCTACAGTGGAAGTCCTAAATTTTGCCTATCCAGGTTTAATTAGAACGGGTATCTTTAACGAATACAGGCAACGGCCAACGTACTGGCTCGGGACCCATTTTTAACGTACCTTCCGAAGGACGGCTTAACCAAGGATTTTTTACTCCCTCTAAAATATCCTAGGGCCACCTGCTGAACTACGAACGCGCGATCTTGGGTTTATTAGGTTGTTATGCTAACAAGACCATGTGTAACGGCATTCTGTTTTTTTTCATTACCTCGTCCGCCCGTTACTGTCACCAATCCGATTGTAGACCAAAGGGATTTGAAGCCTTATTATATAATGGTTATCTGTAATTTACTATCTTGTGAACAATTGTTACACGCGCATGGATACCATTCCTCTTTTAGTTTATAGTTATTTGACTAAGAACTAGCTACAAATATCATAATATTAACATTTTTGTTTTTGCGGCTTAGCGGTTATGCTATGTTACGTTCATCCTTACTAGAGAAGATAGGTTTGTATCACGTAGATGAATTAACATATCTTGGTTTCGGCACACATTTGTTTTATTTATGTCGTATTTTGGTCCTTTGTACCTAAGACCTACAAACCTAAGTCCCAAATTATATGAACTGATTATTTTATTTGACCTTAAGTTAGTATCGTTTTTTTCCTAACGCTAAATACCGTTTGATACGTAGGGACGTATACTTTCCACATTATAATGTTTTTTTTTCTAATAAAATGATTATTTAAATATAGTAATATATAAAATCTTTTAAAATTGTTGGACAGTGAAATAATCGATAAATCCATTAGAAAAAGCCATTCATTATATAATGGTTAATCAAACAATTTTTTCAGTTATTTGAAACTTATTATTCTATTTTATTCGTATTACCTACGTTCACAATCACAAACGAACTACCGTAAATTATAAAATTATGAAATGCTACCATTCTCTTCAAATTTATTTATCTAGCTTTGAATCGACTATTTATTATAGATTTAATCTTGTTATAGGATATATTTTTCTCTCAGTAAATTCATGAGTAATTTCATGAACTTTGTAATACTGTATAACAGAACCTGATCCACATTTTTATTATCTTTTCCGATTCTGGGAACTGTATGAGGGAGACTTCATGGGAAAGCATAACTAAGGCAATTAGCAGAAAGCGAGAAAGGCTGGGCTCAAACAGTTAGTGTAACATGTTCCAAACTCTCTTCCTGGGAATTCCTGTTAGTTTAGAAAATCCTTTGAAGGAAAGACAGTTCTTACAGCTTTATTCTGAACATCGAATGCATTTTTTTTGTTTAATTAAGGTTTCATTGAGAAGAAAATTTTACATAAGCTAGATATGTTATTATAGCATTTAGGAGATAAATTATTAATTCTTTTAACAGCCGTCAACCCTATGAGATCTACAGACCCTTCTACGTTTCACCCAGCCTCTTTGAAATGGTTTTCCTTAGACTGAGAAAAAAAACCTAACGTTTGAGCGTGATCTACGTCAAATTTACGTTCAAACTATAGCAGTATAGTTTTTTAGGAAGAATATGGGCCGGGTGGAGGTTAAGAAATTTCTCTTATATAGAGAGAACTTCTTCTTGGTAAGCCAACGTTTCGACCCACATTTCAGGTCTTCTTGAGGGCTAGTAGGATTGGCGGGGGTCGACACTAGACTAGGACAGCTCTAGTCTATATTGAACTCCCGCTAGTACGATTTTTATGTAATCCACTGTTGCTGGAAGGTGTGCGATAAAATCGGGTAGTGCGGTAGATCAGTGTGTACAGCAAAACACAGAAAACCTTTTGTGGCGAATAAATCATTTATTTATCAGCTGAGAATCTACCCTGTAGGAACTAGTAGATGCTCTTAATGCGTCATATCATATGACCATAATATCGTAGAGCTCCATGACCTTTGAAATACTAAAGTGTCTGGTGTTACAGAACCCAAAAAATTTTGTGGATTATAATATTATTGTATTTGTCAATTTGAATGACTTTAAAATGTTTAGTAATGGAAAAAGTGGTCCAAAAACTTAGCAAATCTTAATTTTAGAAAGATTTTAAGATATTTTTAACTAAAAGAACTGTCATATATGGTCCATGCTTCAAGAATAGATTAATTTAAAATGTTGATATTCTTATTTCTTTTTTCCGTTTTATTCATCTAATTCAATATTTATATTGTAAATTTCTAGAATTACAATTAGTGAAAAAATCGAGCAATAATTTTTTTTTTTAAATTAAGGCAGTGAAAAAATGCAAAACAAAAATATTAAGTCATACATTTACACATGTATTAAAAATATTAGGTTATTGTAAAGATAAGATTTTCTGATGAATTTTTTTTTAAAAGAAAACTTTTAACATATTGCTTTACAGATCTACCAAGAACATATCTGTGTCTGTTCTAGAGGAAAATTCATATCAAATAAAAAGATCTTTAATACCCTCCTTATCGTTTGCCTTCTGGGATCGCATGTTCTTCGCACCAAGTTAAACAAATTTGGCAAATCCTCATGGCAGAATTATCATATAAATAATTAATTTTCTGTAAAACTCACGATACAAGGGAAATGCGTAGGTGAGCTAACATTTCCAGATCGTTTGAGTCAAAGGAAGGCAGAAAGGATACAATATCCTGTTACGTAATGTTTTACTCCCTTAATGATACTTGAGCCTCGGTAGAGGAGTCAGTTACACTTTGTCAACGGAGAGTGGTAGATGATGAAGAACCATTGGAAATGAATGAACTAGCGACAGATGGGCATAGTTGCAGGACTAATGGAATAGATGGGATTGATGTGGGGCTAGAGAGTAATAGGACATAAGGCTTTCAGGATAGAATTCAAACGAAGTAGGACGAAAGTAGGATTGGAAACGATATCGATGCTATTACGTTCGTATTCTGTCAAAAATGACTAGGTAATAGTTCAAAATAATAAAAAAAGGTACTTTGATAGAAAAAAAACTAAAGTAGTTTGATAGAAAACAACAACAAAGTAAATAATTATTTTCAATACGTTTAAAATAAGAATAAGATGAACAAAAATTTTTATTGAACCGTAGAAAAACGTAGGAAGCTTGATATTAATTGTTGTAAATATTTTATCGACTGATAGTCGTAAAAGTAAGGAAAAAACTTACAACCACTGAAGGTTTTTTAAATGAATTTTTTGAATCGAGCGTATTTTATTTTTTTATTTAATTATTTAAGCAATTATTTAAATATTCTGCTTTTCACTCCGGCTAACTACATAAGCGTTTTTTTAAACTATTATTTTTTGTTGCAAAATGTACAAAGTTCCCCTGTTGGCCATGCCAGGAATCGCATACTTGTCACAAAGAATAAGCCATGCATGTCTAAGTACAGGTCTTAGCCAATATCGTGTTTTTGGATATGAAAAATCGCTAATCTTTAAGAAAATGGTCACGATAATGAGACAAACTTATTTAATTGTTTTATTTTCATCAGTCCTTGTTGAAGTGTGCAATGTTCCAATTTAATTCGGTGTTTCAAAGTGACTGAAAATCTAGTTCAAGAATTCCGTTACATTAATGCGTACAAACAGTCGAAGCTATCATAAGCATGATGAATAAGAAGTATTAATGGTCATATTTCATTGGAGAAAATTATTAGAATGAGCAAGCTATAAGCTTCTATTCAGCAGAAGACTTTATATTTGTAAAAAAAAAAAATCTGTCATTAAAATAATCGCTAAATGTCATTGGGGTATATGTAATACATATCAATATTATATAAATACATTACAGACCAGTGGGGTGCTAATTACTAAAACTCAATAATATCTTTATATAATAAAAATATTAAAATTCATAAAAATTTTCCAAAAAATAATTATTTTTTAACTAAAATTTATCTAAGTTTATGAATTTATCTTAGTTTATGAATGCCTATTTGTTGTGTTATGAATGGAGAGAAGGGCACAGTGAGTTAGGCTCTGAGTAGCTGTGCTCAAGATGCCGGGTTCGAGTTCTAATGCTACACCTAAGATATTTAATGGAGAATGGAGATAGTTGGGGGGTGCAGTAAAAAAAAAAAAACAACAAGTAAGTCAAGTCTTATTTTTATGTGTGCCGACGTTTCTAAGTTATTTTATGTTTAACGGATCTGTAGACCCTCCAGGAGCTCACACATCCTCTATAAAATGTGGGTGCCCTTAGGGAAAAATCTGTTGGTTGAGCGTAATCTCTTTTGACAACCGTTGTATTAAGAACAGTACGCTCTATACCCCATACCGAATTAACACTTACGTAGGAACATGTACTTTTATGGCGTTTAGAGGAACATCCTTCTTGTGGACGAATGAGAATTTGAAACTTCCGTCAGTGCGTCATTTATCAATTTTTCTCACTCAAACCAAGTTATTAAGTTATAATACTTATGATAACATCTAATAATTCAATGCTTATGTGGAAAAACAGTAATATGAAAAAAAAATCGATCGCACATAATAACAATTATATCCATAACGTTCATTTATGTTATTAATCATTATTTAGGATCTGCAAAAGATAAAACAATAATTGAATGTATAAATTATGTATTTAGTTTTTTATAATATTTACATAAAATTTAATCCTCAAAATTGGACGTAATAATTTTAGTTAATAACAGACACGGGTTTGTTTTGACTTTGAGTAATTTCTTTTATATTGATGGGCACAATACACAGTCATTGCAGAACTTTTTTGAGCATTCCAGACAAGATGGTGTTTGGCAATGTATGCATTTGCATTCCGATCTTCGATTTGTCTAATTGGGTTTTAGTTAAAAAACCTCTAATTTATATTTATAGAGTATATTTACATTCATATATGTATAAAATTTAGAAAAAAAATAACTTGATATAGCCGGATAACAATCGGATATATTAGAATATTGAATGTATTGGAATATCCGTCAGTGAGACGGGCAAAAAATTTGCGATTATCTGGAATATCCGTCTGCCAGGTGTATTGACTTGGAGTTGAAGTGCTGTAAAGGGTAAAATCATTACAGAAAAGGTTTGTTGACGTTGACTGGACAAAGGTGCATTTCTAACTGAGACTTTTAGTACCACAGACTCCGGAGTTGACTTCCAGTTCTACTAGCGACAAAAAGTGTATCCGTCTATTAGACGGATGTTCCGATCTATGTGTTAAACACCCTGTTGGATTGCTTCTTTTCAAATTTTTAAAAAGATAGAAAAATGGAATTATGAAATGGGAAATTCAAATATGCATTAATCGTTTGGCAGAGTACAGATTGTATTTTTATTACAGGGCTGAGGAAAGTGCGTATAATGGCCCGAGGAATCAATTGCCTTGGAGCCGAGCCAGAAGTAATAAAACTAACTTGGTTCCCTTTCCTTCATTTTCATAGGCCTTATGCCGAATAAGAGGATAAATCGCTTTTCCTTCCGCTGTATTATAAACTTTACGGTCATAAAATATACGATGAAATTGTTATAGCTATAAAAATGGCGAGATATAATTGGTACCTGGTTCCTGAGCGAGCGAGCAACTAAATATATTCACGCTCCACCTCTTCCTTAGCCCGTCTCCTCGCCCCCCTACTTTCCACTACATACATCCCGATTATACTCGATCCCACGGTTCCGTCTCCTAATTTTCCTCTTTATTTTTTTCTACTTTTATGAATGCGTAAATCGGTCGAATATACCGTTTAGGAAATTCTTCGATAAATTAAAGAAAAGTATACAGACAGTTATGGTATACAAATACTCAATCCTAGTGAGGAATAACTTTATTATATACGACATTACTCATTGATCACAACCTTTGCAATATTTACAAAAATCTCTCTCTCTCTCTCTCTCTCTCTCTCTCTCTCTCTCTCTCTCACTCACTCTCTACATATATATATATATATATATATATATGTGATAAAATGCACTGGGGCCAATCTTTTTGGCCAGTACTACAATTTCTGGGCAATGATTTATGAACGCATAGAAGTTTGGATATTGCGTCTTGGGTATCATTTTTAAAAACGAAAAAATGGACCAATAAAATTTATTTATATTTAATAAATTGTGCTATATAAACTCGTTTCGGGTATATGAACATCTGAATATAGATCGTATTCAAAAATTAAATTACTACTGTTCTTTAATTTAAATTAGCAAATGCATGAATTATGAACTAGTGATATTAGTCCTGCTACATATAGCATCATTCGTTTTGATTCGATTGAAAGTTCATCCAAAGGTATAAACCATCAGAAATAAACGAAGGAGTTATCGCATTTGTTATACGAATAAAATTAGAAACCTCCATCTTTTATGTGTATGATTTGACAAATACCGTTACAAATAGGTAAATGGATTTTATTGTTGTAAACATGTTGTTTAAATCGTTTATTTGCACATATTGAATAACTTCGTGAACATACATCAAGTTTTTTAAAAATTAATACTTCAAATATTGCCGGCACCTGGCAATGACATTTGGCTTCGTAGACGTGCGGGCAGTAAAGTGGTAAAGTAAAAAGAATAGAATGGTTGGACCATGTTTCATAGTACGGAGGAAAACAGAGCTCCGAAAAAGATCGTGCTTGGGCACCAGGAGGATAGGAAGACCTAGGGTGTGATAGCTCAAGAACGTGAAAAAGACCTAACAGAACTCGATGTCCGAAATAGGAGAGCCAGAGCACCTTGCAGAGGAGAATGACATAATATTGTCAGGGGAGCCAAGGACCACCGCGGGTTGTAGAGATCAGTTAGTAAGTTATTCTAGAAAAGTAACTTTATTCTGGGGCTATGTCTTATTATAAAATAGGAAAAGAAACATTCTGCACATCAGACCAGAAGGCTACAAAATAAAAACCACAAAGTATTTATAAAAGCACCAAAAAGGAAATAAAAAAAAGGAAATAAAAATATAATCTAGAATGTAATAATTACTTTCTTAATGATCATCTTCTTTAAAGACTAAACAACAAAAGCTAATAAATCTAATAAGCTAATAACAAAAGCTATTATTTAATACTGATTAATTTAAGAAAAATGCTAACCTGCTTAGATAGTCACTGTTTGAGAAGTAAGGAACTGTTGGAAAAGTAAGGATTTAAATGCGGATAGTGAAGATGCATGACGGATATTAGGAGTCATAGGGTTCCAGATGGTGTAAGCACAGTTGAAGAATGCTCAAGAGTTTTGATTCTATGGAAACAAGCATAGTAATCGGAAAGTTGAGATCTTGTTTTGAAGTGCTGAATTGAAAATTTGAATTGGACCAGACTGTAGATGTAGGACGATTGATGAGAGTTAATGGATTGGTATAAGAATTAAACAACAATATTTTGTCTATGAAATGGAAGAGGCATTTTAACTTGTAGTAGAATTGGGACAAGCGAAACCGCCAAAGGATATCGATGAAAATGAATACGGATATAGATGATAAATATTAACTTGTGTATTTCTGCCAAGAGCCAGTTCACTGAATTATTTTTATATTAAGAAATAGGGAAACCTTTCTTCCTATTACAAATTTGAGTCATATTTCAGATACTCCTATGTGCGTTCTAAGATCCTTGTATATATCATTTAGGATCATTATTACTGGTCGACCAGTAATATAGCAATAATGACCAGTGCTTTTATAAGCCATTAATAACATAAATAAAACTATTACACAAATTATTTATAAAATAAATTATTTATTATAATGCAATTGGGAAAAACCATAATGCAAAGCCTTATGTTTCAAAAATACACCCACTTACCAGTCGACGTTTCGCCTATTCAGGCGTTATCAAGACTTAATCTTAATCTTATTAAGACTTAGTCTTGATAATGCCTGAATAGGCGAAACGTCGACTGGTATGTGGGTGTATTTTTGAAACATAAGGCTTTGCTGTGGTTTTTCCAATTGCATTTTAATAAATAATAGTGTTTCTTTTTGAGTTTTTGGCTCTATTTTAGTAAAATAAATTATTCTTAATAAATAGTTGGAAACATTTCAGTTCCTTAATTATACAGTGACAAATTAGTCCAGACACGAAATGATACCCTTTACAAAGCAACAGAAAGAAAATAACTTCATTACTAATATCTTGTCCCGTAATTCGAGATCAGTTGTGGTGGATAAATTTTATTAACAATTCTGAATCGGCTTTATGCGAACTGGATGTATCTGTGGGGTCCTCCAGATCTATATAATTGGGTGCCCTTCATTAGGGGAAAGGCCTATCGGTTGAGGTCTATCTCGGACAGATCAAATCCTTTCATAACCGTTGGCTTGACAGTAAAGGGACGGTACAGTCCCTTACAATTTCATTAGTTAATTAATTACTAAATTACTATTAAATCACAAAGCGATATTTTCTCGAATTCAACCATGATCAGGGGAGAAATTATGTCTGCATTTTCATAATTAGATGATCAATAAGAATAAATGACCAAAAACTATTTAAAATCCTGGAATATGAAGCCGCACTTATCACGTAGCAGAAGTATTAAATTTTGAGTGGACATGTATTTAATTATTTAATACTGGTAAAATTTATAACTGGTAAAATATTTTAGCAGCTACGGTTAGCAGATATTTTTATAATAAAAATGTTTTTAAAAATATTTAATCCTATCTTAATTACTATATTTTATTCTGAAATTTAGGATATAGATCACTATCATGTATCATTCATACTATCTACTTGATGTATTATTATTGTTATACAGTTGTAAATTTCAATAAATAAATTTTAAAAATCAAATTAAATGAAATCTGGGAGGGGGTTAACTCAGATGGTAAACTGTTCCCTTCACTATAAAAGGTTCCTGAAAAAAGAGAAGCATCCAAGGACACAAAGTTGAGGGTATATAAATCTACTTTTCTCTCCATATTAACTCTTCAAAATCTTTGGCATTAATCACCATAATCATAAAGTAGGATCAGAAATGAGATTCCTTAGGAAGATAGAGGGGAGAACATAACGAGACCGAAATCGCAACTCGAGCAAGCCCCGGAGTCGAGCCTGCAGAAAAAGTCATTGAAGAAAACATGGTTAGGACATGTTTTAAGATTGGAAAATCACAGGCTGGCTAAGATGACATACGAGGCTAAAGTTGATGGAAGAAGATCCAGAGGAATACCCTGACATACCTGAGAAGATGGTTTTAAAGAAAGCTTGGCAATTAGAAGCCTGGAATGGAATAGAAAAAGAGAAATAGTTTAGGGTCGTACGGTGCGGTCCGGGCTGTACAGAAGGAAACCTCACACCGCATGAGCGGTAGAGAGGATGGATTAAAATGATGATGATAAATAAATTTCTTCCTTTAACTATTTTATTTTTTCATTTTGCATGATTATTAGTTTAGAAAATAAATACAGAAAAGAAAACGGATGGAGGTCATAAAATAATATCTAATATCTAAGTGCATAAATAACCTTTTTTTTAAATCATTCATTTCCTTATACTAATATATTTTATCCAACTGGAATAAAAATTAGTTTATTCTATAAATATAGATAGGAAAATATCTACGCTTCACTCATCCAGTTAGATATTTTTAAAAACAAGTTATATTAGTTGATATTGTTCATATTTTTGTTTCATTTTCTGCTTTCATAGTTTCTACTTGACTTTGTAATTTGTAATTAATATGTAATTATTTATTGTTTATCGTTATTTAATTATTGTAATCTTATTTCTGTTTTTTTTTTATTTCTTGTACTCTCTTTTCTTTTTATTTTTTATTTTTAAATGTTATCACTAAGGCCCGGATTTTTATGTTTTTGCATATATTTTTTTATGCTTTGTAAATGACGTTTGAAGTTTTTAAAACGTGTTTTGGGCCAAAAGCATTCGATTTGGACAACTTTTATTTTGCATATTTGTGCATATTTGAAGGAAAATGCATATTTTTGCATATTTAATCATGTTTGCATATTTTGAATGCATTTTGTTCTATTTTAGGTTTTATGTGTTGTCAGAAGTGTTCAGGTAATTTTTAAAAACGATGAATAAATAAAAACATTTACTTCAATAACAGGAAACAATTAATTATAATATTTTTTTCTCTATGAAGATTGGCCCTTCCCCTTTCTATGTTAAAATTCTTAGAATCCATTTCCACTTTTGGTTCTGCAGCTCTTCTATATCTAAAAATTGCGTTAGTTAGACTCGAAATATCGCACCGTTAACATCACGAAAGTTAAGGCTAAAGCTAGTGAACTAGTAACCAAATATTTACGTGAATTCCTTGACGAAACTTTACTTAGTGATTCGTTATTAACGCAGCATATCGAAACAACGAAACATAAAGAAAACCTACAAAGAATAAAACAATTCATTCAGACATTTATTTCTACATCATTTACATCAACTTCGACTTCCAGTAAGTCACAATTTTTCAATGGTTTGACTCGTGCTTTTATAAGCGCAGATATTCCAATTTATAAGATCGATAATTCTGAATTAAAAGAGTTTTTTGAAAGATATACCGGACTCAAAATGCTAGACAAAAGCACTATTCGAAAAAATTATCTCCCTGATATTTACCAGGAGACCATAAATAAAATACGCAACCAATAAAAGACGTACCAATTTGGGTGTCCATAGATGAGACGACTGATTCTCTGGGAAGGTACGTGGCCAATGTTACTGTCGCAAAGCTGTCAGAAGACTTATCAAAACCCTTTCTTCTAAACATGAAATGAAAACATGTCACCACGAAACCATAGCTAAATTTTTTAATGATTCCATGACTTTTCCCTAGCCAAACGGAACTCTACACGAAAAAGTTTTTTTATTCACAACTGACGCTGCTCCGTACATGGTTAAGGCTGCAAAGTCATTGAAAATATTCTACCCTAAAATGATTCACATTGCCTTGCCCCTGCATTTCATAGGGTCGCGGAAACTGTCAGAAATGAATTTGAAGATGCAGACTTGCTGATTTTGAATGTCAAAAAATTTTTCTCAAAGCGCCAAGTCGGGTAACATTATTGAAAGAAAATTAACCATAATTAAATTTACCACCGGAACCAATAATCACAAGATGGAGAACCTGGCTAGATGCATCCCACTACTACTATCAACATTTTGATAAGATCAAACACGTTCTTTCCAAATTAGATGAAACAGCTTCGGCAATATCAAGAGCAAAGAAATTAATGGAAAAAACAACACGTTTTCGAAAACAGCTCTGGGCTAAAACAGTTACGATCCATTTGCGATATTCTAAAAGGAAACAATGGATAAAAAGATATGCCATTCAGCCCTAGTGAAGCATCATGTTCTACATCAGTCGACGTGGAAAGATCATTTAGTAGGTACAAAAACATTGCGACCTGATCGTCAGAGCTTCACATTCGATAATCTAAGGATGTACACAATTTCAAATATTAATTTGTAAGAGGAATAAGCGTTTTGTAACTATTTTTTATATTATAAGGGCGTAATATTAGAAATTAAAAAGTACGTAATACATTTTTTATTTTGCAATTTTATTTGGTTTTGCTTGCATATTTCCTCAAAATAAATGCATATTATATGTACATATTTAAGGATTTTTATTGCATATAAATCCGGGCCCTAGTTATCACTGTAGGTAATTCGCAACTTTTTTTTTCTCATTAATTCTTTCTCACTTAATAAGACACAATAATACCCTGCATTAATTTACTCTAAGAAGTAATAATACCCTATATACATGTGTTGTTATTCTAAAGGAACTTGTCCCAGAATAAATAAAAAATTTATCATTATTATTATTGTGGTGATCTGTATGATTTATTATTGAATCGTTAGAGATTTATTGTTAACTTGTACCTTCTAAGAATTATTAGAGAGTTAAACATTGACATGCGATGTTGTTAAGGTTAGATCTACTTATGTGTATGAAATAACGGCGTATAATTGGACGATGTCAAGGAGAGGGGAGAGTGGAGAGATTTGGATTAGGTACAGAGCTTTTAAGTAGACACTCTTGTTCCAGACCTCAGATAACCCAGACGTGCTCTCTCTCTCTCTAGACCTTTATTCAGGCTTGTATAAGAAAATATATAATTATTGTGCTTTTGATTTATGAAACTATTATTTGCATGTGTATATATGTATATTATTTGTGAAAATATATTTTACTTTGGGTCCCTTATTTTTGTACTGGTCCTTGCTTCTCCTACTTCGGTCCACGAGCCTATTTTGAGCCCATTTTATATATCCAGGGAGAAGGGCCAATACAAATTGGTAGCAGAGCGTGGTTCTGGAAAAATTAAATATCGTGGTGTTTAATATATAATTTGAGGTGATTAAATTAGGAAATTAATTTTTGTGGGTAATATTTTGAATATTATAAAATGGCAAATTTCGAAGAATTTAAAAATCAACTTTTAAAATTTCAAGAAGAATTGAACGAAAAATTAGATAAAATGTTAGATATATTCAATAAACACCAAAGAGTCGGTGATAAATCTTGTGACTCGGGCGAAATAAATATTAATATAACTGAGAGAGAGGAGAATAATTATAAGAATAATAGTAATGAATTAAAAGAAAACGATACAAGCCTAATAGACACCACTATAAAATCGCCCAATAATTTAGACAATATTACATTTAACGAGGAGAATTGCCCGTCAAATAAATGTTTGTATGATAAAGATCGACCTATAAAGCTTAATCCTAAAGGTAATCCTATACGAGTCAATACTAGGAACCAGTTAAATGCGTCAAAGCATAACAAGCCTAAGCTTTATGAGTCCCGTCGACGAAATAAAAATAACTTTAATAAAATTAATAAAAGCGTATTTTATGGGGAAAATAATAAGAATTATAAAAATTATAAAAATAAAAGAAATTATAATAATAAGTATAATCATCGATTCGGGCTAACTACGATTAATAGTCACAATTATATTAATGGGCGTAATAATAAAAATTATATTAAAGGGCATAATAAAAAGTATAACGACGGTCGTAATATAAATAATAATCACAATTATAATATGGGACATAACAATAATCACAATAATTATAAGAAGGGACGCATTAAAAATCATTATAATTATAATAAAAACCCGTGGAAAGAGAAACTGTATAAATTCTTGGATTGCGTAAATATGCCCAATAAACTAATCACGGCGATCCCAACGGCTTTAAATAATTAATCTACGTCTATGAAATTAAAAAAAAGTATATGAACCGGGCCTAATTAATGTTTGTGTTATGTATTAATAATAAGAAAATTTTTTGTCGTCGATTATAAAAGAATTTAATTAATGATTTAAAGGGACTATATAAAAATATAATAATAATAAAATTTATCGTCGTTTATGAAAAATATAATTAATGTTAAAAGGGACTATAAAATTATTAATAATAATAATTAAAAATAATGTCGTCGTTAAGTATTGATAATAATTAAGATTTATATGGGACGCTATTAATAATAAAAAAAAAATTTGTCTTCGTAAATTATGAATGATTGTGAAATATAATTAATATTTATGAGGGACTATAATAATAAAGAAATAATTTGTCTTCGTTAAGTATTGATAAAAAAAAAAAATTTTGAAAAATAATTATATTTATAAGGGACTATAATAATAATAAAAAATTGATTGTCGTCGTAAATTATTGATAATGATTAAGATTTATAAGGGACTATATTAATAAATAAACATTTTTTGTCGTCGTGAATTATGAATAATAATTAAGATTTATATGGGACTATATTAATAATAGAAATATAAAAATGGGGAAATATTTAAATGGGACTATATTAATATTAATAATAAAAAAATAAAATAAAGTGTCATCGTTATATGTTGATAATAAAAAAATTGTGTCGTCGTTAAATATTAGTGAAGAATAAATTTATGAGAATTAATGTATTACTTCGAGTTAATAATAATTATTGTCGTGAATTATATTATAAATATTCGGCCCCCTTTTCAGTCCCAAGATTGATCACCGACGACGTTTTCTAATTGATTACTGACCATTGAGTCTAATGGAATTTGATATTAAAGTAGATGTGTGCCTATGTGTCCCAAATTATAAGTCCCAATTTGAGTTATATTGATATTGCCCGTGTGTCCCAAATTAAGGTCCCAATTTGAGAGTAATGTTAAATTTGCCCATGGTGTCCTAATTATAGAAGAATAATGATTGATAGGAAACATATATATATATATATATATATATATATATATATATATATATATATATATATATTTTTTTTTTTGGATTTGAGAATAAAAAAAAAAATTTTAAAAATTTTTGAGAGAAATTAAATAAGTAAATTTAGAATAATTAAAAGAATCTCCTACAAGCCTCAGTCCCAGGGTAAGTCCCAATGTTGCCTTGAGAGAGCAAGAGTATTTGTAAAATAAAATAAAGAATGTTTATGCTTAGTAAAAGTGAAGCTATAGAGAGATAAGAGATAACCTTGAACTTGGCCCACTGCTACTTGTTTGTTTTGTAGTATCAAGTTGAAATACATACTGTAATAGAGGTTAAATATTGTGTAATGTGAAACTGATTCTGTTTTTTAAGTTTCAGATTTTTTTTAAAAATATATATTGATATATATGATATTGTAAGAAGATAATGATACAAGATGAAAGATACTTTATTTTGGTTTAATTTGAGAGAAGTATTTTATAGATTTTTATTTTTGTAACCTTGGTTTATTTTATTGATTATCTATAGATATAATTGATTTGATTTAAAGAAATAATATTTTATCTTGTATATATGTTGTATGAAAGGAATTTGTGGTTTATGTTTGTAAAGTGTTGTAAATTTGTTATGGGCAACGAAGAAAACAAAAATAATAATGGCCAAGTTTCTTCGAAATGTTATATTTGAGTATGTTATGGTTATGTAATATATGATATTATTAGTGTGAATTTATGAATTATGATTATGTTTGGTATAGAAAAAATTTAAGTAATTGATTGATATTATGATTAAACTTTAATTAATTGATTGAGATATGATTATTATGATTATGTACAATTTATGATGGTGTTTTGGTATAGGAGAAAATTTGATTAATTATGATGAGTATGTACAAAATAATTGAAGATGTTGGCAGGCATCTTATGTTGTCAAATGACAGAAATTATCAAAGTTTAATTTACAGATAGACAACATTGTTCGAGCTATGTTGCAGAGTACACTGAAAAAAGACTCGTGCGGAATCACGGTAACTACATTTTGATTCTCGATCTTCTATCATCGATCCAGAGAGAATCCAGAGATCTTGCAGGAACGTCTTAAGAAAAGAAAACTACGAGCCAGAAAACGTCGAGAATGGACTTCAGGGACCAACACTTCACATCAAGAAGACACAAGTATTTGTAAATTATTTAGTATTTGTATACATTCAATAATTAATATGGGGAAAGTTAAATAAGTTTTATTTTTACTAATTGATAAATGTAGAAAATTGTAAAAAAAATTTTTTAAGATATTGAGTGAAAATTAATATGAGAATCATTAAAAACAAAAAAGAAAGAAAGAGAAAATAAATAAAACTGAAGTTTTTTTCACATGTATTTAAGTTGAGTTTCGGCTTTGCCAAAAGCAAGATCAACTTATATAGATGTTTTTTTGTTTCAGTAATTAAAAAAGAAAGAAAAAAATATAATAAAATAAAACATTAATTAATAAAGAATTAAAAGGGACTGAATTATATAATAAATTGAAGTTTTGAATTGTATATAATTGAATTGAATTTATGGATATTTGGAATTTAGAATGAATTGAATTGTCTAAGAATATTGTTAAATTTTAGTAATTGGATACTTTATTTTGTTGAGAGTTGAAACATTTCGAAAATTTTTTTTAGAACATTGAATTGAATATGATGAATATTTTGAATTTGAAATGATTTGAGTATTGGTATATTAAGTATATATTACAGAGAGATCTTGAATTGTAAAGAAAAATTTTGATGATGGATTTTAATTCAGTAATTGATTCATATGCGTCTTCGTGTTAAAATGTGCAAGTGGTCTCTAGATTTAAGATAATTTTAGTATTATTAATTTAGAATAATTTGTGTTTGTATTGGGTGATATGTTTATATAAATCAAATAATAATTAGAAATCACCACATGTTACACCCCCACACTTTCTATTTTATGGGCAGAAATTTTGATGGTTAGTTTCCATAAATTAAGGGTCCCACATTTTACTCCGATGTGCTTCTTCCTGCATTTTGATGTTTAATTTGACCTTGGGTCCCTTCTGTGGCGTGGAAAGGATATGTGGAGTATTTGTGTCCTTCCTATAAATGGCACGGGTTAACTGAATGAATGGCTGACCCATTCATGAGGTTAATCCTGTTGGCCTGATCCCGTCGGAAGATGGTCCTGGTCTATGGATCGGGAGGCCATTTTCCATACCCTTCCTGGGGTAGGCGTGCGACACGACTCCACCCTTCTCCACCCTCGACATTGACACACATGGACGACATGATAAAAATTTTATGTTGGGATGATATATATATACATATTTTTGGTGTGTGTGTCTACCATAGATATAGCACTTCTAGCATATAGACAAGGCAATTTGCACATCGAGTTTTGGTTGCTGCCCAATTTATCTTTGTTTTCATCGCATATGTTCTATCAAAAATTGAAGTCATCAATTTTTTTTCTCAAGAGGGGGGGTAATGTGGTGATCTGTATGATTTATTACTGAATCGTTAGAGATTTATTGTTAACTTGTACCTTCTAAGAATTATTAGAGAGTTAAACATTTACCTGCGATGTTGTTAAGGTTAGATCTACTTATGTGTATGAAATAACGGCGTATAATTGGACGATGTCAAGGAGAGGGGAGAGTGGAGAGATTTGGATTAGGTACAGAGCTTTTAAGTAGACACTCTTGTTCCAGACCTCAGATAACCCAGACGTGCTCTCTCTCTCTCTCTCTAGACCTTTATTCAGGCTTGTATAAGAAAATATATAATTATTGTGCTGTTGATTTATGAAACTATTATTTGCATGTGTATATATGTATATTATTTGTGAAAATATATTTTACTTTGGGTCCCTTATTTTTGTACTGGTCCTTGCTTCTCCTACTTCGGTCCACGAGCCTATTTTGAGCCCATTTTATATACCCAGGGAGAAGGGCCATTACTTTTTATTAAAAAAATTAAACCGGGTGGAAGAAAAAAACAAAAAATTCCTTGAATAGTGAATAAATGAATTTAGAAAAGATTTTTTTTTCTTGAATAATCATTAGTTTATAGGATGCATATAGAGAAGCAAATGAGGTTGGAGGTCAACAAAATTATTCATTGAATAATGAATAAATAATTTTTTAAAAATAAATTACTTCTCCAACTGCTATATTTTTTCATACTGAATAATTATTACTTTATCGTTTAAATATAGAAAAGAAAATGGTCCGGGTAGATGTAAAAAAATAATTCCTTCAATAGTGAATAAATAATTTTTAAAGAAATTATTTCCTTTAGCTACTATATTTTTCATCTTGAATAATTTTCCGTTTACAGTATAAAGGTAGAGAAGGAAATAGTCTAGTTGGAGGTAAAAAATAATTCCTTCAAAACTAAATAAACAAGTTTTTAAAGATGTATAACTTCCTTAAACTAATAAGTTTTTTTCATATTGGATAATTATTAGTTTTCCCAATAAACATATTGAAGGTAATGGTCAACGGGGGGAGGGGGCGGTGGTAAAAATAATTCCTTCAATTTTGGACAAATAATTTTTTTTTATTAAATGGCTTATTTAGTTATTATATTTTAGCATCTTTATAATATATTTTATCATTAATTATTAATTTATCGTATATTTATCGTAAAAATATAGAGAAGAAAATCAGGGAGAGAAGAAAACACTTTATTGAAGCATTACAATCTGCCTGTTGTGGGCAGATTGTAAGTAATGGTGCTATGTAGCTTACAATCATTCCATAAAAAATCTATGATATAAACGAAATAAATGCATAAATAAATATATTAGAAGAAAAAAAAAAAAAGAAAAACAAGCGGAGGCCAAATTTTGAATAAATATTTTTTTAAAAATAAATTACTTCCTTTAACTACTAATGTAGTTTATCTTGAATAATTATCAGCCTACCGCATAAATCTAGAGAATAAAATAGTTTGGGTGAAGGTTAATTATAATTCCTGTTAAAAGTGAAAAAAATCATTCCCGCTCTGGTATAGTGGACTGTATATTAGTGGAAAAGATTGTAGAAATAAAAATCATTATGCACCTAATCTAAACTATAATGATAACAGAGAATGTAATGTTAATTACTACTTGTCGGTAATTCATTTGTGAATGCTGCTTTCATTTGGATGGTTGCTGTTAACTCCTGACCCTTTTGGCTGCCTGCTGAGGATGTTCTACCCCATAGTGGTATGATAGATATTGATAAAAATAGAGCACATGGTCTTGGGTCTAGCTGTTCTCTAGAAGTAGTACAAGGCCATTTTGTACCTATTTGTAACCCTAGACATTATATATATTGCTGTACAACAAAGAGATAAAGCAAACCAGGAGTAAGTTGAACATGGAATAATTCCTTAATAGTTATAAACTATTAATTAGAAGCCGACGTTTCGACCACTTAGCAGGTCTTCTTCAGGACTTGTGGTGTAGGTTATAAGTAAGGTGTAACAACCTCATTTTTCAGGTTTATTCTCTATTGTGTTTTTTATTTTTTTGATATTTTATTCTCATAAAAGCAAAAGAGATAAAAATCGGAAATCGGAGCTCCGGAGCCAACCAGGAAGAGACGAGGACGGAGTTGCGTGAGGCCCGAACTACATTAAAGCGGCTAACAAAGACTTACACGTATAGCTCTTGCGTGTCACCGCGGCCTAATTGTGGCCACAGCTCATGTCCGCTATAGAAGGGCGGAGGGGAGGGGGAGGGGGCGATAACTCCCGCGAAGAAAAGGAAATGGCGCAGTAAATAAAGGAAAGCTCCCAGCCTCCGCTAGTCCTCGCTCTGGTACAACTCCCTCCCCCCCAACCTCATGACACGGGACTCGGATTATTTCAGGATCAGGTCCAAGGCATGTGTTTCCAAGACTAAGGGAAATAATATCTTCAAGTTAACTATCCCATAACAGAAGATAAATGCAGTACATAGATTTTCTACAGAATTTATCCACAAAAATCCAAGAAAGAGGCCCAGCATTCTACGTGCAAAGCTATCCTGCTGCCTATGATATGCAGTAACTCAAGAAAAATAAATATAATTCTATTTAAACTTGTTCTACCACAAGTCATGAAGAGTTTCGGTTCAGTACTTGGTAGAGAGGCTGTAATTTTCTAGGGCAAAAGTTGTATAGCGAGGTTTTCACCGAATTGAGAGTACCCACTTTATGGACGCTGGTTAGCCTCAGGAGGGTCTCTAGTTCTCACAAGATTCGTCCCCAGCTACTAACAGATTAAATCAATCATCTGCCTGGGCCGAATTTGAACCTGGAACCTTCAGAATGGCAACTCAACGCTCTACCACTGTACTTCCCCTGTGCAGTATACATTTCAATTAAATTACACCAAATAACCATGAAGGTGGGATTATTTAAAAACGTTGTGCTATAGCAATTGAATTTGATACGTGTCTTTTACTTTTTTACCCTTTATTTAATTATCTCTTAACACTGTGATTGGCTAGTGAAGATTTACTAAATTATTTAAAGTATTAATTAGAATTTTTTTTGTTCGTGTTTAGTAAAAGCAAATGCTTTTAAATTTAAATTTCATTATCATTATTGGTCTTTAGATTTTTTTGAATCTATTATTAACCTCCTTCAGGTTACCTATCTTAATTCAACAATAATATTTTAACTAGTTTTTGATATCAAATAGATTTACAAAGGATTTCCTAATGAATACATCCATTTAAAATATTTATTTATCTAAATATTTAAGGTATTGATCAACTAACACCTTAAAACGAAACAAGCATTTTTGAAAAAATATGTAACTCAGCTTAAATGCTGGAGGTGACGGGTTCAAAATGACCAAATTTATTTTAAATGCCCTTTTTTTTTTAATCCTGCACTTATTTATTTGATGTGAACAACTCATGGCTTCCCTGAACAATAAATTAGTGGCTCTTAAAAGTAATTTCCCAAAAATAAAATCATAGTTTGTTTTATAATTATTGAATTTTGAAAGAAATATTGATACAAATTTCTTATGACCTTTAAATACAACAATAATTCTGGTAATTACGCGCAGTAGAAGTAACCAACTCCAAATACGAAATTTTTTTATTCTGTGAACCCTTTTTTATGGGAGGATGAACGTAAGTGCCGACATTCCATGGACACTTGTCCTAATGAATTTAGTTCTAGTAATAGTTTTACCATTACGTTAAGAATCATCATATGGGCTTAGAGGTAGTAGTGACTGGAGGTATTGGAATCGAAACTTCAGGTTCGCTAGGCTTTTTGTTATTATTAAAAACTGGAATTTGGTATATTTATGTTTACCAAAAATGGTTCGTATAAGATTTGCTGTACATATAAAAAAATACTTTTAAGAATTTTATTTTGAAAATTTCAAATAGATTTCAACCCGATCAGATTATTTCAACTAGATACCTAATACTAATATCATTTAATTTTAAATTATATAGCATGTTTTAATTAGTTCTTTTTTTAATTTTTATATATTTATAATTAGACAACTGTTTTATGCAGTTTCATGTAAAAGAAAGTGATGGTAACGTATTCTCTCAAAGGACGCTTCATCAAATAAAAAAGCTTCCGGTAATGCTAGCCCCTTCATCCGTTAAGCAGGCTAAAACCGCATAACCCACTCCTATATTTCCGCCATTATTGAAAACCAGCCCGCACCGAAGTAGTGTCTTGCGGGTAAAGATTCTATCACAGAATATAGAACTAACTAGAAGCGGCATCAGGGCCCGTTTGGAGGGAGGCAAGTGAAGCCAGCTCCCAAGCCGTCCCCCCACTCCTGCCGCCCCCTTACAGGTGAGAAAGTGTTGCAGCGCTCAGTTTATTTAGCCCAAGAATTCCTCGTGTTTTATCTTGTCGGGGTAAATACACCGTGGAATGTTCCAATTGGTTATTTCCTTAGTAATACTATTACTGGGGAGCAGCTGTAGACCTGATACCCCAAACAATAACCAATCTTATCTTGCCGGCAGCCAATATAGTACATTTCATCTCCACACCGCTATAGTTACTTTAATACTTCCAGCACCTGCACTACCTACTACTATTCGTCTTTATGTGGCAACTTTTTATATACAGTAAAAAATAATGGGTGACAAAGCAGGAAAAATGAAGCTCATTCGGTTTATAGAGTATTTTAATTGTAAACTACATTACTTTTAATATTATTGTCCTTTAAATAAAACAAGTGTATTATTCTTCGCACGTATCTTTTCCAGATTCAGATTGTCATAGAAACGTTTCAATTGGTGGTACATTCTAGTTTTTAAATATAATATTCCCACTGCAGAGATGATTGATGAGTAGTGAGACTCGTACTCTAGAAAATGTGTTACATTAGGAAAAAAGTTTCTGCTAATGCAATGCTTGATTAGGAGTGATGCGAAAGCCCCCGACTTGGGTGAGTCTTATATGCTTGGACATGTACCTAAACAATTTTTCACTTATTTTACAAATTTCAATGACATCATCACTTGGTAGGATCAACCCCCCTCGGTCCTTTATTACAATAAGTCGTCAATTTCCATTGGCATTCGGGTTTGATTCTACAGCTCTCAAACATTCTTCACATTTTAATGTCAAATTCAGTCTTCTCACTATAAATCCTGTAATAGAAATAAATCGTGGCATGAAAATCTGAATGACACATTAGGTAACGATATGATTAAAATAATGTGCTTATTATAAATGAGGTAATGCGTTTATTATTGATAAAAATTACAAATCACTAAATAATGGACATGGAAAATTAGATAGGTACCTGAAATGTATTCGACAACATCTTGTGACGTGTTTGAGCTACACATAATATAGAAATATTTTAACCCTCTGTGTACCAAGGCCTGATGAAACAAATAAATCAAGTAACATAATTCTCAACAAACAATTTTTCAGGACGTGCTATACAATGCAAGGCTTTTTTTCTAGTGAATTGAATCCTACCAATAAGAAACATTCCAGTAAAATTTATCTATTTTTAGAAACAGTTCCTAGTAAAAATTAGTTTAATTATGGCTATGGATTTTTTAAATAACTAAGGAGAAAACATAAAAAGGTGACGTCGGATACAACGGGAGTCCCAGAAGGACCCCAGCCACATTTTTGAGAGAAGGAAAATTTGTGAAAATTCGAAAAGGCTCTCTAATACTTTCGTTTCAGTTCCTAATTATTCCAGACAGGTTTGCGTTAAAATTCATTGAATGTGACAGATCAATCGATTTCTTCAAACGAAGTTTCAAAAATTAGAAACATGTGGGACCTAAATTGATACCATGGTACTTGGAGGGTTAAGTGAACTATGAAAATATTACATTTTGTGGTACATTTAATTTTTATATATAGTTAACAGTTAGTTTTCTGACTTACAGGTGAAAGGTGAGAGGAGGATTGAAAGACTTGTCGGCATTATTTGTACTGCATCCAAATGCAACACAACAAGGCATTTTGCTAAATACACGTTCAGTGATCAGATCAAAAAGTATACAAAACTCAAAAACACACAAGATAACACAATGTTGAATAATATTTAAAAGAGATAACACAATGTTGAATAATATTTAAGTAAACAGAAGTACACGAGCTAAGTAAGAGAAGTAAACTGAGCGCTGCACCACTTGGTTAGGGCGGGAAGAGTGGGGGGACCAATGGGAGGCTGGCTTCACTCGCTGTACCTGGCATGCCGCTACTAGCTGGTTCTATGTTCTGTGGATTCTACTTACTGATACGTATTGATTCCAATATCAGCAAAGCATGTGTATTTGAATTTAATAAATTTAATTGTCTTCTTCTTGAAGTACCATCTTCGAATTTGGCATTGTGCTATCTCTGAATTTCGCCATGGATAATAAAATGAAGAAATTCATATTTCTAGCTCTCTTGTTCTGGCTCAGATATTCCAATTTACGTGTCCTGAATGTGGATTTCTATGTCATATTGATAACCTCTCTAGCCTGCCTATTTGACTCTAGGCTTCTTCGTTTATTTCGTTTTTCATCCATTGTATTCTGAGAATTCTTCTGTACATTCGCGTTTGAATCTTATTTAGAACTGCCGCATCCACAGTCAATTCATTCGCTTCATAAAGGTTGGCAGAGAAAATGTTACAGTAATAAACGGTGTTGTATTTTGCCCATTTTAATGAAGAAGCCTACTTCTACTCTTATTGTTTTTTCTAGAATTGTATTCATGTGTGCAGTCTATCATTACTCCAAGGTAAGTATATTGCTCTACACTTTCTTCATTCCTGCCGTATATAGTTAGACTGGCGTTTACTGGGATATTTACTGAGATAAGCACATTTTTTTTTTTACTGTGCCAAGGCCTAAACCGTGTATTCCGTTGCAAGTTGATTATTGATACTATTCATTCAAATCAGGGTCATCTGTGTCTTAATTTGTCCCTGTGTTCTACCAACCCCTTAACTCACATTCTTTGTTTCCCAATGTCGTTTTAACAATTTCTTCAGTCTCTGCATTGAAATTATCAACGATGAAACGTTACTCTACTCTTATTTATTGACATTTAAAATTGTGTAATATAGCCAGAAGTAAAGGGAACAAATAAGACATATTGGCATGATGGTAAAGATATGTAAAGGAACTGCTCACTGGTAGTACTGAAATAACAATTATAACTTAAAACATCACGAGGTCATTTTATTTTTAGAGGCTCGAAGGATTACCGGGAATAGAAGAGGTACCTATGAAACAAGTGGGTTTGAGTAGGAATTAAGTTTGTCATAAAATGAATAATATAGGGCTCGGGACCAATCATTATCAAATTGATTTTAAGGCCATTATAGATGAAATCGTTCCTAAGAAGTTCAAAGTATGGAATATTGGGGATTTTATGAAGGATTTTTATTGTATGGATCTGACATGAGAGGAGTCGATGGCTTATAGGAGTACCTAAGCTCTAATCCGATTGTCTGTTAAGTGTTGAAACTTCGAAAGATCTTTATGATAATAATACACACAGCAGCATTTATCTCTACTCATTATAATCCACGCAGCTAAAGAATAGAACAACAATAACCACGAGATCTACTCCAATTTATTTCTATGATTAAGCAATGACCAGAATAATCCGAACTGTGTTAGAAGCGGTTGCGGTTCAGCAATACTTAGATCATTTATACTGTCACCCAATTCATAAAAGAAGACATATAACTATGACTATATCAAAATAAAATGTTTTGGAAGAAACAGAACGTTAAAAGTTAAAGTTATTGTTAGCACCAATAGCACTAATATTAAAATACTTTTTAGGTATATATATTATTATTTTTATATCGTCATCCACAATGAACCAATGTCCCATTTGTTGCTGATTTGGCCCGAACCTCGTAGCAGTCTTTTCATGACGAACTTAATTCCCACTCAAACCTAGCAACCTCTTAAATTCGTGATAATCCTCCAAGGCTTCTTAAAATAAGATGGCCTCCTGACCTTATTAAATTGAATTTGTAATTCGAATGATAATATTATACTGGCCCACTGACCCAAACCGAAATCCTGATCTCCTTGACTTTTTCATCCATGCTGGCTTAGGTCCCCTAAACTACTCCATAGAACGCCTTGATGACCTGTCCTCAGATCACAGTCCTTTGATCCTTACCCTTTCTATAGTCCCAATATCGAAACTTCCTCCGCCATCATTTATTAGGGGACCAGTTGGCTGGAACCTATTTCACCAGCTTGTATCCGACACCATTGACCTCAGTGTTTCCCTAAAAACACCTCAGGAGTTGGATGACGCCGTCAATTCCTTTACCAATTTGATCCAGCAAGCAGTTTGGACTGCATCTTCATCCCGTCCTTCCTTCAAAATCCGTAAGAAAAATCCATTACCGCAAGATCTTAGAGATCTTATCCTTATCAAACGCCGTTACCGATCCCTTTGGCAAAGAACCAGGCATCCTCACGATCGGAGACAGTAAAACTACTTCACCAAATTAGTCAAAAAGAACCTGACAACCTATAGATCCGAATCCTACAAATGCTACCTTTCCTCACTATCTGCTTCAGATAATTCCCTTTGGAATGCCACCAAAAAAATCCTCAAATATCACTCTATTTCCCACCCCCTCCGACGTGAAGACGGCTCTTGGGCTGCATCAAATGAGGACAAAGCAGAAGAATTTGCGAAAACACCTTTCAAATACATTTATCCCACATCCTGATATCCACTCTACGCACATTTCCAATATTAATGAATTCCTCTCTTCAACCATTCCTCTATCCTTACCTCCTAAAGCGGTAAATCTCTCTGAGGTCAAATTCCTCTTACAAAAGTTAAAAGTCCGCAAATCTCCTGGACATGACCTTCTAACCACCCAGATCCTTCAACATCTTCCTTAAAAATGGATTATTTTCCTTACCTACCTATATAACTGTATCCTTCGTACAACTCACTTCCCTTTGCTGTGGAAACACTCCGTCATGATCCTATTCCCTAAACCTGGCAAGCCACCCAATGCCACATCATCATACCGACCCATCAGCCTGCTTCCTATTATTTCCAAAATTTTCGAAAAAATCCTCCTGAAACGAATCCTACCCATGATTGAATCCAATGATATACCTTCACACCAGTTTGGATTCTGTCCCAGGCACTCGACAGTCCAGCAGGGTCTCCGAGTTGTCGATCACATATCCTCTGCTCTTGAAAACAAACAATACTGCACAGGCGCATTTCTGGACGTAGCACAAGCTTTCGACCGGGTATGGCATGCCGGTTTGCTGTTCAAGCTTAAAACCCAGTTATCTCAATCCTTATTCCTAGTCGTTCGATCCTACCTTTCTGATCGTTACTTCCAAGTACGCTGTGGTAACGAATACTCCAATCTTTACCCAATTCAAGCTGGAGTCCCCCAGGGCAGCGTCTTGGGTCCTATCCTATACATATTGTACACCGCTGATATCCCAACTACTCCTGAAACCTTCCTTGCAACGTTCGCAGACGACACAGCCATCCTATCATCTCATCCAGATCCCGAAATGGCTTCCTCGAACCTCCAAAGGCACCTTTCACTCATTGAAATTTCGTGTAACCAATGGCGGATCAAAGTCAACGAGGAAAAATGCAAACACGTGACTTTTACACTTCGCCGGGGAGCATGTCCTTCTGTCCAATTCAATGAAACCGTCCTACCCATTTTCGACACAGTACGATACCTTGGCTTTCTCGTAGACAAAAGACTTACATGGAATCCTCATACCAGACTCAAAAGACAAGAACTTAACAGACGATTCAGCCAACTATACAGATTACTATGTAGGACCTCCCATCTTCCAATAGACAATAAACTACTAATATACAAGACCATCATCAAACCTATTTGGACTTATGGACTGGAACTGTGGGGGGCCGCGAAAAAATCGAATATTATAAGCATTCAATCCTTTCAATACAAAGTCCTGAGAACTATTGTCAATGCTCCTTATTATGTCTCCAACAAAACCCTCCATAATGATCTCAACATTCCTTTCGTCCTCGATCTCATCCCTACTAAATTTTCAAACTTTCACCAAAACCTCGCCTGTCATCCCAACCCCCTGGCTCAGTCATTATCCAGTTCCACACATCCATATAACCCACCCCGCCGCCTTAACCGACAATGGCCTCGAGACCTGATATAATAATGTTATTTGGAGTACTGGCACTGGCCAGATTCTCCACTCGCGACCTGTGTGTGTGTGTGTGTGTGTGTGAAGCGCCCTTAACCAACTTCCATTGGCGTTTAATGCCAGTGACGCGGCTGGGAAAGGGGCTGGGGCCTCCCGGACTGCTTTGCCCTCATTCATGAGGAAGAAGCTCAGTTCGGGGACCCCAGGCAAATTGTAAATAGAGTATGAATGTGTACAGTATATTTCTTTTATGTTTTATTTATTATTATATTTTTTTTATTATATATATATATATATATATATATATATATATATATATATATATATATATATTTTTACTTTATTTTTGTATATATTTATTTATGCATTTATATCGTTTATATCATTGATTTTTTATGGAATGATTGTAAGCTACATAGCACCATTACTTATTGCCCACAACTGGCAGATTGTACTGCTTCAATAAAGTGTTTTCTTCTCTCTTAAAAAAATATTATACTGTTTATTTAATATTATAAAATATTATAATTATTTTCTCTCAGATTTCTCTGACACCAAATACATATACCAGAATTTACAATTCAATGGAAATATGAAAGATTTTATTGTTGTAAGAATTTTCTCACAATTCTGCAGGTGTCCGCTAGAACTGCCTTTTGTGCCAGTTTCAAGTTTTCAATATAAAAGTGTATTTCAATATAAGACCATTTAACAAAATGACCACCGGAGTTATTAACACTTCCATCAAATGATAAAGTGACTTTAATTCTATAGCCAAGTATTTCCTAATTTTTTTTCGGCTCTGGTGTTCATTACGTTTGTATGACTTGGAACTGCTACTTCTATGAATCTGGAAATTTGCTTTGCTTCACGGATAAACTACATATCCGGACAGTAATGCATTACCCTGTGGTCCGTGATTATTTTTTCATTCCAATAAATTTTTATTACATAATTTCTGAAGTTTTTTTCCGTCTGATAGCAATTGTACGGCACCTTGTAATAACAAATAATTGTTATTATTATTCAATTGTAGTAGTAAATAAATAAATTAAAAAATATCTTGTATCAATAGAATTATAAACTTTTAACTAAAGTACATTAAAACAAATTTTATACATCATCATGAACAGGATGCTTAATAGGTCACAAGCATGTCAAGGTTGTTAGTGAAATCATAAGTTTCCCCTTACCAAAAATCTCTAAACAATGCTAAATAAGTTCTCAATTAAAAAAATAATCAATAATGATATCTAGAGCTGCTTACAAAAATCAGGAAAAATAACGAAGAGGATCCCAGATGATGAAATCTAGCAACAGTCAATTCATAAAACAAGACATTTAACTCTAGCAAATAAAAGGTTTTAGGAGAAACGAAGTCCAACTAGTTATTGATGTTTTAAGTTATTATTAGAATTAATAGCACAATTATTAACCGACCTTTCAGTTAAATATTAGTATACTTATATCAATAGAATTTTAATATTTAAATTAAGGTACCTTAAATTTATTTCTTCATGAACAGGCCGATAGGTGTCGTTAGTCTTGCCCAATACTTCACAGGGATGTTGGTGACGCAAAATCTTAAGTTTTTACCCTACCAAAAGTCTCAATTAAAACAAAAACAACCAATAATTACATCTAGAGCTGCTTACAAAACTCAAGAAAAATAATGAAGGAGATCCCAGATGATGAGATCTCACTACAATACCCTGGGGTTGTCAAGAGCATCTAGAAGGAAAGAAACAGATTTATTGAGGCCGGACAATTCGGTGGAGGGTTCATTAGAAGGGAGAAGGGAATTATCGATGCCGGGGCAACATTGTCCCCTTGTTCCAGCGACAGTCATTGTGTCCTCAGGCTGACACCTTAAAGAACATTCCTAACCCGCTCGTTATTACATCCTTCTCTCATTTATCTTCAGCGTTCTCTCAGAATGGATTCTGGCTCAAATTAAATTCGTTGAATAATTCATTGTACGTTATAAACTCTTGAAAACTCTGGTATTCTCTCTCTCTCTCTCTCTCTCTCTCTCTCTCTCTCTCCGTTATGAGAAGTACTAGAGGAGCTGGGGGTTGCTGAGGGGAGAATCATCTTAACCGGTTGGATCTGTTTATCGTCTTTCATTCTTTCTTATGGCTACTTCTATTAGGCAAACGTCTAAAGAGCTTTCGTTAAAAGTGTTGATTTTCTACTTCATCCGGAATCTCATACTAAAGTTTATAAACAGCTATTTGTCCTAATAATCATTTTGAAAACATGCCATAGAATAAAAATTGCAGGAGGTGCAGCCAATGAACATAATAAATAAGAATAACTTATTTTACTGTGCTTACGTTTCGGCCTATGATTTAGACTTATATAACTATACTCTTCCTGACTGTGAGCGTTCTTTCATTCATTAGGCCCTTGCATAAATCTTTAAAATTACATTTAATGTAATACAGACCACAGTTTTCAGATAATCGTGAAGCCATACATGTTAAGAATACCATTATAATATTTTAATATATGAAACTATTTAATAATAAAAAGTATTTTCACAATCCTGCAAATGTGTCCATCAATCCTTTTCATTAAACAGTTCATTTCCAGCTACAAAACCGACTATATTGGAATATATTTTATTGTATTTCTTTTATTTTATGGCTGAGGTGGCTAAAGCACCACCACGGATAGGTAGGAGACCCGGGTTCGAGTCCTGGTCCTGGTCATATCTTTTCTTTTCAAATAAAATATTTAAAAAATTATACCATATAACAATAAAATAACTTAAGTTTGAGCAGGAAATCATAGAAATGAGGAGAAGACTTCAAAATAGCAAATACGATTTTAAGCTAGTCTTTTGAAAATCTATAAAGTTAAACAAGAGTGTGTTTCTTCTGTTCAAGTTAAATTGTTTTTTTAAATATTGGGGAAAAAAACATTTTCCAGTCATCTCAACTTCTTAATTTTTATAAAATTTTAATTAATCTATAAAAAGTTAAATTGTTTATGAGATTAAAATTTTATTTTCAAATTTAGTATTAACTTTGTTGTGTTGAATAAGACATTGAGCAGGAAACTTTATTATTATTCATCTATAAATAATGCTGACAAGGATGTATCCTCATTATGAGATGTAATGTGTTTTGAGTGCTGTGTTAACAAGCTCATTTTTTATTTAATCTGCTGAAAACTATTGATTGAGCCAACCCTAGGTGATCTCCAGACCCTCCTGTGGCTCACCCAGCTTCTATAAAATTGATAAGAAAAAAAAACTCACATTGATTTAAAAATAAACCTCTATTCGAACTGCTCTCCTGCAAAGTTAGGGTGAATTTTACATTGTCATCCACAGATTATTAACTTATCTGTAAGTTGAATGTCTAAGCAATATTGATAGTTCTTTAATTTCAGGTAATAATTTTTTTTTTTCGTTCTGTATAATAAGGGCTTATTTTATTGGGTTGTCACACATGAAATGCCTCCTACCTATCCGTGGTGGTGCTTTAGCCACCTCAGCCATAAAATAAAAGAAATGCAATAAAATAAATTATAATAATATTTATGAGATGAAAATAGTTGACTGGATGATCTTATGTAAAGGAAATAGTTGGGGGGTGCAGTCAATAAGAACACCGAATAAGTGAAGTACTTATATTATGTGCCGACGTTTCGACCTACAGTGTAGGTCATCTTCAGGGCTAAAAGAGAAACAAACAGAACAAAAATTGTAAAAACATAAAAGTTGTACAGTAACAATAATAGTGACAAATAATGTAGAAAAATACAAAGTGGCAGATATGAAAATAGAAGATAAGGAATATTAAAAAGGAGCCAGATTATAATAAAATAAAGATATAGACAGATTTAAAAATTAATGATAATGAAAAGGCATTAAACTAGTGGCAGATATAATAAAATTAAGATAAAGACAAATAATTGAACACCAACAAAATAATTGAAATAGTGACAGATATAATTATAGAAAATGTGATAGAATATAATAAAATTAAGATAAAGACAGATATAACAAAGATATTGATAATGAAAAGAAAATGAAAATAATGGCAGATATAATAAAGTAAAACAGATTTGATAAAATTAAAGAAAATGAGCAGAAATGATAAATAATAAATAACTCATATAAAATAAAAAATAGAAAATAAATGTACAGAATGGATGGTACAGTACAAATTAATAATATAAAGGAAAATCAAAAGGAGGAGTTAAACAAAAGAAACAAAAATTAGGATATTTACATATAAAGAAAGGTTGGAATATGAAGAATACAGAAAAACTAGTAAAATAAAGGTATAAAATGTATGATAACGGACTTGATGATGTTACCAAGTTACAGAAAAGTATGGAACTATATGTACAATAACAAATGTGAATAATAGAAAAACTATTGTACAATAACACCAGTGTACAAAGACTGTATTGAAAATATAGTTGATAGGAATAGAATATGAAAAGTTAAATTAGGTGAAAACGCTAGTACAGTAACAATAGTTTACAATGTATGTATGAAAAAAATTAGATGGGATTAATGAATTAGAAAAATAAAAGAGGTGTTTAAAAATATGAACACATGATTACCAACATATGATGGATGCCAAAATGATAAGGGGAAAAAAATAGGAAATAGGAAAATTCAAATTGGAGAAAGGATAAAGAGAAAAGTTTAAAATAAAATATAAGGAAGACATAAAGAAGAGGAGACATACCGAATGTTGGGAAGCGTGGCCGTTACATATAGCGGCTGGAGCGTACTGAGCTATGGCCGTTAAGAAGGGGGGGAGAGATAGGAGCGGTATCTTTTTATTCTGACTTTTTATTCATTTTTTAGTCATTTATTTTATAGACTTTTTAGTCATTTATGTTTCTTTTGTTATCACTCGATTTACATCTCTTTCTTTGTTTCATTTTTTATTTATTTTATTTATATTAATTTCATCCATCTACTCACTTTTCCCATCTTTTCCTATTCTCCAGCATGGTTACCTTCTATAGTTAACTTTTGGCCACTAGATTTCGCTCCCATCTCTTCCCCCGGTCTTAACGTTCTTGTGCTGGAATCCGTTAAAATTCCCGTTACTCTGACATTGATGTTTTCTTTTTTATCACTCTATCGACATTTCTTTCATTGTTTTAATTTTATTTATATTAATTGTATCCTTTTTTCCTATACTCCAGTGTAGTTACCTTCTATAGTTAACTTTCCGGCCACTAGATACCGCTCCTATCTCTCCCCCCCTTCTTAACGGCCATAGCTCAGTACGCTCCAGCCGCTATATGTAACGGCCACGCTTCCCAACATTCGGTATGTCTCCTCTTCTTTATGTCTTCCTTATATTTTATTTTAAACTTTTCTCTTTATCCTTTCTCCAATTTGAATTTTCCTATTTCCTATTTTTTTTCCCCTTATCATTTTGGCATCCATCATATGTTGGTAATCATGTGTTCATATTTTTAAACACCTCTTTTATTTTTCTAATTCATTAATCCCATCTAATTTTTTTCATACATACATTGTAAACTATTGTTACTGTACTAGCGTTTTCACCTAATTTAACTTTTCATATTCTATTCCTATCAACTATATTTTCAATACAGTCTTTGTACACTGGTGTTATTGTACAATAGTTTTTCTATTATTCACATTTGTTATTGTACATATAGTTCCATACTTTTCTGTAACTTGGTAACATCATCAAGTCCGTTATCATACATTTTATACCTTTATTTTACTAGTTTTTCTGTATTCTTCATATTCCAACCTTTCTTTATATGTAAATATCCTAATTTTTGTTTCTTTTGTTTAACTCCTCCTTTTGATTTTCCTTTATATTATTAATTTGTACTGTACCATCCATTCTGTACATTTATTTTCTATTTTTTATTTTATATGAGTTATTTATTATTTATCATTTCTGCTCATTTTCTTTAATTTTATCAAATCTGTTTTACTTTATTATATCTGCCATTATTTTCATTTTCTTTTCATTATCAATATCTTTGTTATATCTGTCTTTATCTTAATTTTATTATATTCTATCACATTTTCTATAATTATATCTGTCACTATTTCAATTATTTTGTTGGTGTTCAATTATTTGTCTTTATCTTAATTTTATTATATCTGCCACTAGTTTAATGCCTTTTCATTATCATTAATTTTTAAATCTGTCTATATCTTTATTTTATTATAATCTGGCTCCTTTTTAATATTCCTTATCTTCTATTTTCATATCTGCCACTTTGTATTTTTCTACATTATTTGTCACTATTATTGTTACTGTACAACTTTTATGTTTTTACAATTTTTGTTCTGTTTGTTTCTCTTTTAGCCCTGAAGATGACCTACACTGTAGGTCGAAACGTCGGCACATAATATAAGTACTTCACTTATTCGGTGTTCTTATTGACTGCACCCCCCAACTATTTCCTTTACATATAATAATATTTAATGACGTAAGTCAACAAGATCCAAAAATAAAAGTAATGTTTAATTAACATTAAATAATTAAATAATAAACAATAGTTAAAATTATTTGTTTGGAGTTCACAACAACGCTTTCTGAGGTATTGCGAATTCCACTCTATATTTCACTTTTTTTGTGAGTGTTTTGTTTGGTTTTAATCTACTTTCATTGAATTTTAAATATTTCAATTTGTTTATATTTATGTATTTATTAGAATGGACTAATTATGTTATGATTATAAAGAATAGATTCGATCTATATAAATGTAGGATATTGTTTGATCTATATTATTGACATAGCTGAAATTCAGCTATAAAATCATATTAAATTATATAGATTATTTCTTGAAAAGCCTTTAGCTTTTATTGATTAATGTAAGCTAAAAACATCTCCTAATGATGTTCTATTAAGTGATCTACAGTGGAATTACTTTTCTTAGAAATGTAAATAAATAAGTCATGATTACGCACAATCTTTCATTAAATACAAATGCAAGTTGAAATATCTTCCTCTTGGAAATTATTGTTTTAATATTTCATTCACTATTTCCACTTTTTTTTTTGTTGAATCACGCGAACTTTAGGTCGATCGATGTTTATTTTTTTCGCAGAAAACGTTCCTAGAATCTTGTTTGCAATAAATGAATTATTTATTGCGGTTTGTGCGGAAAAGATTTAATAAAATTCATTCTTGATATTGGTGCGTTTTTAAATTAATACTATGTACTTAATATAAGTGGTGGCTACACTGTTACAGACATGACCTATAACTACACAAGTTATGAGTTCAATGTTGAATGTCATATCATCGTACTGTTTTATAATATATTTAATATTATATTATTATAGTTTAAAAGGTTTGTAAAATAAATATTGTCTTTTTAAAGAAATAAGTATCAAAACATTAAGTGTAAGTTGAATTGTTTTATTCATCTTATAATTTATATTTAGAGAAACAATTACTCTTTAGTACCTACGTTAACAATTATTATTATTGTATTTATAATTTTTATTGGTTTATTACTGTTTTGTGTTCGGTTGTGAGAACTTACGATACCAATCTTTATCTTTATATATGTATACGTTTCAGCAATTCCTAGCTTTGACCAATATTTACGAGATAAAAAGGTATTTTTATTGATTAATGTGGTAGTAAACATTTTGTCACCAATTAGGCATGGTTATGAAAACAATACAATCTCGGAACGCAACAAAAGAAACGAATTATAATTAAGTCAAAAGAAATGTTTACTAATATTTAAAATTTATCATATAATTATTGAATAATAAAATTATTAATTTAAGTTCTGAAACCGTTCTCTTGAATAAAATATACAAAGATATATTAGGAGAGTAATTGATGATTTACAGCAACAAGAAAAAACTGTGCTGAACATTAAATTTAGAAACCATATTCTAATAAGGGTAGATTAATGCCTGAAATTTTAATTATAAATAATTAGAATAAAATTATTTTCAAACAGCAAAAAAGAAAATATCAATAGATAGGTATATATTAATTATTAGAATGTAATGAACAGCTCCAAAAAGCTGAGCCTTTAATCTCTAGTGCTTCATTGCTATAATTCTAAATTTAGGATTAGGGCTACAATGTAAATTATATTTTCGTTGATTATGGTAATGATATGTGTGGTGAGATGTAATATAAATAATATAGCTTTATGTCTGGTATTTTATTTTTCAAATGGGTCTTGCTTTTGGTTTACTTTGGCTTATTTTTTAAAGTATATAATGCCATTAATCAATGATACATAAGTCTACTGAATCTACTGAATCTATCTATAACTGAATCTCAGAACTTGTATTGTGAATACCAAATTCATGATCTTATTTAGAACTATTATCAAGTTGGCTGGCTGCCTTATATTACTATAGTTTCTAGTTCTATTCTCCTCATATTTTAGTGAATAATAACATATTTAACTCTACTGAAATAAATAAGCAAATAATTAACACCTATTGAAATCTGGGAAGCGAAAAAAAAATATATAGCGGCCATTTACGAAATCGACTTGCCAATAACATACAATCAAGTCCGTTACACAGCGCTTGTTAGTGAACTTGTTTTCTACTGCTTCCTTTTGCTGAAACACCACAAATAGCTATAGTAACTAGAAACACCACAAATAGTACACACCACAATATAGAAACACCACAAATAGCTATAGTAACTAGAAACACCACAAATAGCTATAGTAACTAGAAACACCACAATATAGAAACACCACAAATAGCTATAGTAACTAGAAACACCACAAGTAGTTATAGTAACTAGAAACACCACAATGTAGCTATAGTAACTAGAAACACCACAATATAGCTATAGTAACTAGAAACACCACAATATAGCTATAGTAACTAGAAACACCACATTATAGTACACACCACAATATAGAAACACCACAAATATCTATAGTAACTAGAAACACCACAAGTAGCTATAGTAACTAGAAACACCACAAATAGCCATAGTAACTAGAAACACCACAATATAGAAACACCACAAATAGCTATAGTAACTAGAAACACCACAAGTAGCTATAGTAACTAGAAACACCACAATATAGCTATAGTCACTAGAAACACCACAATATAGCTATAGTAACTAGAAACACCACAATATAGAAACACCACAAATAGCTATAGTAACTAGAAACACCACAATATAGTAGCTATAGAAACACCACAATACCGCTGTATAGTAGGATTGATAAGAGAATGGCGAGTATTCCTATTATTCCTACATACCCAATAAGACTATGCATTAAGAAAATATCTACTATTATAAACAATTTGCCGATGAACATAAAGAGGTTTTAAGAGAATATATTTTTAAAATAAAACAAATGATTCGCCGGCTTTTTACTAGAAAATCTGCTCAATTTTTATATCAAGGCATTACTTTGTTACTTAACAATAGAAACTTTTCTGTAACGGTAGTTTTTAACAACTGACTAACAAAAATGAAAAAGTTTTCTTTACAATATAATCCAACTTTTTCTGTATAAAACCTGGAATAAAGTTTTATTATAGCAGATCTAACGCCGAATTTTCACTCAAATACAAAGTATAAATTATGTAATTTACAGCAGTAGAGAAATAAACTGAAAGCATGAACACAGCCACCAAAGATATTAATAATATTTCTGTACTCTGGAGATAAAGTGCACATTGTCACATTTTTGTTTTTGTTACAACTAATTTTCCTTTAAACAAATAAAATTCATTTCTTCATTAAATATGGACACAGCTTATTAAATTGTTCTAAATTTTTCACATTGGGAACCATTAATTCACAATTCATCACATTGTACTTTGATATGTAATGGGAAATATTAATTCTAGTATTTATTTATGAATATTTAGCTAAAATATTACCTATTTTTTGGACATGCTGACCTTTAACTCCAGGGCATGGATTTCTGTGACAAGTACTGAAGAATAGTACGATCAAACACTATAATAAAGACGTTTTAACAAACAGAATAAAGAAGAATCAAAGTTTTAGTCCGTAACACGCGCACGCGTTGGACTTTGAGAGCAGATTCCGAAGAATGGAGGTAGAAAAATCAGTTTTTCTTTTCTTATGAAACTGTTTGTTGCTATTGTATATGTATTAAGGGCTTTTAAAGTTATGATTTTTACATTTTTTGCTTAATAATGTGGATATAAAAAATGTAACAAATCATGAAATATTTTAATGCTTTATAGTACTTGGTACAAAGATTCATGAATTCGCCACTAGCTCACAACTAAATGTAGAAAATTTTATAATCCATCTTCCTAGATAGTTTGCCCACGATTGTATCTTTAATTGCACGTAAACAAAACAAATACTATGAATAATATAGTACAGAATGAAAAAAAGAAAATGGCTATTCAAAAAAAAATAAATAAACGTATTGAGTTTTGAATTTATAAAGCCCACTGGAATAGCAGAAATCTAGTACTTCCGAATGGTTATGAATTGCGTATAAAATGGATCTACATTGCACTACCTTCTTACAACCATCAATACTGTATAGTTCTGAGAAAGGTATACGAGAAAACATTGTCAACGGATGTAATAGGAAGAGAGAGACAAAAAATCGTACGTTAAAGAGGAATATAAACCAAGATATGAAAAGACTGCTGCATGAGATTAACATTAATTCCCTTTGGTTTTTGGTAATTGAAAAAAATAAAGAAAGTAATCCAATTTTTTTCTTTTAATAATTTATTTAATGAAATTTAAAACTGTTTTAAAAAATACAACAAGTAAATAGAATGATTAGTAAGTATTAGCATGAAAGACTATAAGTAGAGAAGTGCCCTGTTGCAGTACTCAAATAACAAGTTCAACTTAGTCACTTCTGACTCCTCGGAGAATTATCAGGAATTGAAAAGGTTGCGAGGTTTAAAACTATTGTGTTTGAGTGGAAATAAAGTTTGCCATGAAAAGATTGATATCGGATTTGGGCCAAATCAGCAACAAATAGGACGTTAAGGTCATTATGGATTACTTACTTTTTCGTTATGAAGTAAGGAGCATTAAGGATTTTGGATTGTAAGGATCGAATAAGAGAGGAATTCGATGGTTTAGTGGAGCCCTAAAGCTCTATTCCGTAAGTCCAGATGGGTCTAATGATTGTAATGTATACGAGTCTTTTGTAATTAATTGAGAGCTTAGAGCCTTTGTCTAGTAAATGTTGTAGGAACCTGATATGGCGAGCTGTTTCTTGTAGTTTTAGTCTAGTATTAGAATTCCAAGTTAATTTTTTGTCAATGTATTGTCCTAAGTACCGGAAATGTAGAACAGGGATGTTATTAAACGATACAGGAGGACAGGAAGTCATAATTTTACGACGGAGGGTAAAGGTGATTTGACGGGGTTTGTGAGAATTTATTTTAATCCTCCAGTTTTGATATCATTTTCTAGGTCAGATATATGGGTTTGAAGAGTATGGGACGCTATAATTGGATCGGTGTTAACTGATAGTAGACATGTGTCATCCGCATACTTGGTAAGGATAGTGTTAGGATGAGTTGGGATTAGCTGTATAAACTGTGTAGAGGATTGGGCCGAAAATCCTAAATGTTATTTAATTACAGAAAAAATACCATTATTTCCTAATTAATCCTTCTTTCAGGATAATCCTTTCTTTATTGTCATTAGTTGATTGTTGGAGTAAATGAAAGCGATCGGAACAGGTTTATTAGATAAAAGCGGACAAGGAGCAGAGCACTCAGGAAGATATAAAATAAATACAATTTGCTTTATAGAAGCCATTTAACAAATTACAGGATGGCTAGTTTAATTCAATTAAAAGATTTCACTTTAGCCTGATTGCGGAGGGGGGGGTCTTTTGCTAAATCCAAGGCAAAGTTTAGTTTTAATGTTCCTGATAAATTACTAAAATTAAATTCTCTAGAGATGAAGTAGATCGGTCTAAATCTACCATCTTCGGTATTTACTCAAGCATCAACTACTAGCTGGTTACACTAGATAAGCTACGTCAGCTCAGATTATTAATTCTTACTTCCTTATTTGTTTCAATTGATACTAAATAGTAGTTTGGGCTTGAGCTACACTCCTTTGGTAATAATAAAACTATAATATATCGTATTATAAAATACGAATGTATAATTAAATTAATTGAGAAATTTAAATGTTTAAAAAATAAATAGAAATAAAAAAATAAAATCGTGTTGACTTATTATCTTCCGATTCCATAGAAGGTTTTGACTAAAAATTTATTCGATTTTTAATACTGATGATTTGTTAAATTTAATTTTAATTTACATCACATGCTAGAGATGGCTAGTTTCGGGCCAATAATGGAGATTCAAAAAATATAACATTTGATGAAATATTTTTAAGCTTCATGGGAGTTTTAAAATAGAGACAATTATTAAAATTTGGTTTAATGTGGATTTGCAAAATATAATAAATCCGGAAATATTTTAAAGTTTCATTAAAATATAGACGAGTAGGACCTGCTTCACAGAATCCACTGCGGAAAATCTTAATCATTCACCTTATTTTGTATATAAAGTTTGTATATAATTTATCTGATTTATGTTTTATATTTATTTATGTAGGTGATAACAGATTAACCCGAGAAAAAATTATTATACTATTTAAGTCATTATATACTTGGTAATTTGTATTTAGGAAAGCAACATAGGGAATAGAGAGAAAAATCATATTTTTGCGTAGCCTTCTTTATATTTTTATGATAATGTTATTCATTTGCTAATTAATATTTATAAAGTGCGAAAGAGCCAGTTTGATTCGTACGGATAAATCAAAGTCGATCATAAAATGAATAAAGTTAGTAAAATAAACCATGAAAAGAATGAATAGAGATTCGTTAAAGAATTAAATGATACACACAAATTAAATTTTGGATTATTTTTTATTCTCTCAAATTTACCTTATGATTATAAGTCGTTTGTTCAATACAACACCTAGAATCCCAGACCCTTATCAATTCACAGTGTCAGAATTAGTGGTAACTAATCACTTTGCATTCAACTGTGAAATTCTTAATCAACAGAATCATCATTCCATAGAATCAATCAATCACTTTATTTACCACCTTGATTGGATAAAATTCAAAGTTATCACTACTGTCATCCGCTCATTATGATCACTAAACAGGTAAAGAATTGCTTTATGTTGGGGTATGGGTATTGACTTTAAAAAATCCGAAACATAAATAAATAACATATTTTCGATTCTATAAATTTGGAATAAGGAGTTAAAATAATAAATATGAAAGGTAAAATTAATTTACAGATGGTTTTGAATAACTTCAGAGTGAGCCTCGTGATATAGTGGCAAGCCGAAGAGAGCAGGAACGGGCACTCCGTCAAGACATCATGGCAGAGAAATCTGTTCCTTGACGAAACACATTTTTTTGACACGCGGCATCCTCCGACTGTAAGAGGCTTAGAAGGGGAAGACTGGCTCCGACTGACAGAAGGAAAGAGCTAAAGTGATTTATGCTAGTTGCTCTCAACTGGCTTCACAATGTAAGGTAGCTAGTTGTGAGGTATCACTCTTATAGCTTAGCTTCAAAATATCTTAGTTTTCCTCTTCATTTTCGCTCTTTTACCTACTTCCTTTTTTGTTTCGTCTTTGTGATACTTAATAATAGAGAGAACATTATTTATTAATAACACATAATAAATTAAACACAAGATATTAAAAAATTATCAAAGACGTAATATATTTCTTTAAACCCTTTTGATTTAGAGGACTTGATGGCTATAGTTTAAAACTCTAAAATTAAGAATTTACAAACACGAAATACTTCTTATTTTCTAAAACGTTTTAAACCAAGTAACAGAAGATCATTCTAGGAATGTTTTGTAGATAGAGTATTTAACTTAAGTTAGGATTAATTAAAGGAACGGGGGTAACTAATTTCTAAATCCCAAGTTTGAGACCGATTGTGGTAGATGAATTATTTCTTCAGTTACCAGCCGTGAATCTACTTTATAAGGTTGAGAGAATGAACGATTTATGTCCGTCTGGACACATCCAGAAAGTGGGCACTTCTAATGGGAAAGAAAACCTGAGGCTTGAGATTAATCTGATTTAAGTCACCTAATTGAATAACTATTGGCTAGTCATTACCACTTACTGAACCTCAATGCACTTGGGAATATTTTGATTAAAATCGCCTATGAGCCATCTTATATCTCCTTATTTTTGGGTGAGCATTGGAAACAGGAAATTATATCTGAATTGCAATATACTATTAAAATAAAAAAAAATACGAATAAAATGTTCAAAACACAGAGTCGAATGTATATTTGTTTTATTATTACCATTGTATTTTTTAGAGCCAGTAGAAGGATGTGGTAAACATTCGAAATATTTCATACATAATAAAATAAAGTGTAAAGGAGATAGTTGGGGGGTGCAGTCAATAAGAACACAGATAAGTAATGAACTTATATTATGTGCCGACGTTTCGACCTACAGTGTAGGTCATCTTCAGTGCTAACAGAGAAACAAACAGAACAAAAAATATAAAAAATGTACAGTAACAATAATATGGTGACAAGTAATGTAGAAAAATAAAATAGTGGCAGATACGAAGATAGAAGATAACGAATATTAAAAAAAGAGCCAGACTATAATAAAATAAAGATATAGACAGATTTAAAAAAAAATTAATGATAATGAAAAGGAATTAAAATAGTGACAGATATAATAAAATTAAGATAAAGACAAATATAACAAAATTATTGAAATAGTGACAGATATAATTATTGAAATAGTGACAGATATAATGAAATTAAGATAAAGACAGATATAACAAAATTATTGATAATGAAAAGCAAATGAAAATAATGACAGATATAATAAAGTAAGACAGATTTAATAAAATTAAAGAGAATGAGCATAAATGATAAATTATAAATAACGCATATACAATAAAAAATAGAAAATAAATGTACAGAATGGATAGTACAGTACAAAATAATAATATAAAGGAAAATCAAAAGGAGGAGTTAAACAAAAGAAACCAAAATGAGGATATTTACAAATACAGAAAGGTTGGAATATGAAGAATAAAGAAAAACTAGTAAAATAAAGGTATAAAATGTATGATAACGGACTTGATGATGTTACATGTTACAGAAAAGTATGGAACTATATGTACAATAACAAATGTGAATAATAGAAATACTATTGTACAGTAACAACAGTGTACAATGCCTGTTTTGAAAAAGTTGATAGGATTAATGAATTTGAAAAGTTAAAATAAGTGAAAACTCTTGTACAGTAACAATAGTGTACAATGTCTGTTTGAAAAAAAGTAGATAGGATAAATGAATTTGAAAAATTAAAATTGGTGCTTAAAAATATGAACTCTTGATTACCAACATATGATGGATGCCAAAATGATAAGGGGGAAATAATAGGAAAATTAAAATTGGAGAAAGGATAAAGAGAAAAGTTTAAAATAAATAAAATAAAAGAAGAGACATACCGATTTTGGAGAGCGAGGCCGTTAGATTTAACGGCTGGCGGGTACTGAGTACACGACCGTTAAGACAGGAGGAAGGGATAGGAGCGATCTCTAGTGGCCAAAAAGTTAACTATAGAAGGTAACCATACTGGAGTATAGGAAAAGATGGGGAAAGTGAATAAATGGATAAAATAAATATAAATAAAATAAATAAAATTAAAACAATGAAAGAAATGTCAATAGAGTGATAAAAAAAGAAACACCAATGACGAAGTAACGGAATTTAAGGTCTTTTGAGTAAATTAAAAATTTGGGAGTAGGTAGAGGAAAGGTGATGTGAGTCAGACTTAAGATTGATAGAGGAGGAATCTAAATTTATGTGGATAGTTTCAGAGAGGATGCGTTTGTCATGGTTAGGAGCTGTAGCTAGGATAGAGGTTTTTTCAAAATCAAAGGTGTGGTTTAAAGAAAGGGCATGTTCGGAAAGTTTAGAGGAGATATGGTTATGGGAGGAAATGGCATATTTGTGTTGAGTAATACGGTCTTTAAGGAAGTTTTTTGTTTCACCTATATAGGAAGAGTTACAATTAGTAGTAGATCAAGGGATCCGATAAACGACATGGGAACGAAGCTTGAAGGGAATAGGATCTTTGATACGGGTATAAATATGGGAAAGTTTGTTATGGGATTTGAATGCAATACGTAAATTGGGGATAACGGAACGTAAGCATTTTTGAATGTTATTAGAGAGGGTGGGTATATATGGCAAGGATCTGTATATAGGGATAGATGGTGGATGTGGCGATCGGGTGGGGGTGGGAGGGGGGGTTATAGTAGTCATGGATGAGTTTATTAACAATATAGGGAGGGAAATTGTTTTTAAAAAGGATTTCTTTGATACGGTGGGTGTTGGTTGTATGGAAGCAGGCGTCAGAGAGGGATAGGCCACGGTGAATGATATTTTTAGCGACGTTAATTTTAAGGTGGTGTGGATGTTGGGAGTAATAATTAAGAAGTCGGCCAGAGTAAGTGGGTTTAGTATACCAATCAGTGGATAAGGTGTGGTCAGAATTTTTAATGATAAGGAGGTCAAGAAAAGGAAGTGACTTATTGGATTCGACTTCAACGGTGAAATGGAGGCGGGGATGGTATGAATTGAAGGAAGATAATGAATCAGTATTGATGTTATGATTGATGATAAGGAGGAGGTCGTCTACATATTTTTTGATGAAACAAATATCATCACAGAACATTGGTAGAATGGAGTCTAGAAGAACTGTAGAACTGTGGTAGAATGAAGTCTAGTTCCGTGATGATATTTGTTTCATCAAAAAATATGTAGACGACCTCCTCCTTATCATCAATCATAACATCAATACTGATTCATTATCTTCCTTCAATTCATACCATCCCCGCCTCCATTTCACCGTTGAAGTCGAATCCAATAAGTCACTTCCTTTTCTTGACCTCCTTATCATTAAAAATTCTGACCACACCTTATCCACTGATTGGTATACTAAACCCACTTGCTCTGGCCGACTTCTTAATTATTACTCCCAACATCCACACCACCTTAAAATTAACGTCGCTAAAAATATCATTCACCGTGGCCTATCCCTCTCTGACGCCTGCTTCCATACAACCAACACCCACCGTATCAAAGAAATCCTTTTTAAAAACAATTTCCCTCCCTATATTGTTAATAAACTCATCCATGACTACTATAACCCCCCCCCCCCCACCCCCACCCGATCGCCACATCCACCATCTATCCCTATATACAGATCCTTGCCATATATACCCACCCTCTCTAATAACATTCAAAAATGCTTACGTTCCGTTATCCCCAATTTACGTATTGCCTTCAAATCCCATAACAAACTTTCCCATATTTATACCCGTATCAAAGATCCTATTCCCTTCAAGTTTCGTTCCCATGTCGTTTATCGGATCCCTTGATCTACTACTAATTGTAACTCTTCCTATATAGGTGAAACAAAAAACTTCCTTAAAGACCGTATTACTTAACACAAATATGTCATTTCCTCCCATAACCATACCTCCTCTAAACTTTCCGAACATGCCCTTTCTTTAAACCACACCTTTGATTTTGAAAAAACGTCTATCCTAGCTACAGCTCCTAACCATGACAAACGCATCCTCTCTGAAACTATCCACATAAATTTAGATTCCTCCTCTATTAATCTTAAGTCTGACTCACATCACCTTTCCTCTACCTACTCCCAAATTTTTAATTTACTCAAAAGACCTTAAATTCCGTTACTTCGTCATTGGTGTTTCTTTTTTTATCACTCTATTGACATTTCTTTCATTGTTTTAATTTTATTTATTTTATTTATATTTATTTTATCCATTTATTCACTTTCCCCATCTTTTCCTATACTCCAGTATGGTTACCTTCTATAGTTAACTTTTTGGCCACTAGAGATCGCTCCTATCCCTTCCTCCTGTCTTAACGGTCGTGTACTCAGTACCCGCCAGCCGTTAAATCTAACGGCCTCGCTCTCCAAAATCGGTATGTCTCTTCTTTTATTTTATTTATTTTAAACTTTTCTCTTTATCCTTTCTCCAATTTTAATTTTCCTATTATTTCCCCCTTATCATTTTGGCATCCATCATATGTTGGTAATCAAGAGTTCATATTTTTAAGCACCAATTTTAATTTTTCAAATTCATTTATCCTATCTACTTTTTTTCAAACAGACATTGTACACTATTGTTACTGTACAAGAGTTTTCACTTATTTTAACTTTTCAAATTCATTAATCCTATCAACTTTTTCAAAACAGGCATTGTACACTGTTGTTACTGTACAATAGTATTTCTATTATTCACATTTGTTATTGTACATATAGTTCCATACTTTTCTGTAACATGTAACATCATCAAGTCCGTTATCATACATTTTATACCTTTATTTTACTAGTTTTTCTTTATTCTTCATATTCCAACCTTTCTGTATATGTAAATATCCTCATTTTGGTTTCTTTTGTTTAACTCCTCCTTTTGATTTTCCTTTATATTATTATTTTGTACTGTACTATCCATTCTGTACATTTATTTTCTATTTTTTATTGTATATGCGTTATTTATAATTTATCATTTCTGCTCATTCTCTTTAATTTTATTAAATCTGTCTTACTTTATTATATCTGTCATTATTTTCATTTGCTTTTCATTATCAATAATTTTGTTATATCTGTCTTTATCTTAATTTCATTATATCTGTCACTATTTCAATAATTATATCTGTCACTATTTCAATAATTTTGTTATATTTGTCTTTATCTTAATTTTATTATATCTGTCACTATTTTAATTCCTTTTCATTATCATTAATTTTTTTTTTAAATCTGTCTATATCTTTATTTTATTATAATCTGGCTCTTTTTTTAATATTCGTTATCTTCTATCTTCATATCTGCCACTATTTTATTTTTCCACATTACTTGTCACCATATTATTGTTACTGTACAGTTTTTATATTTTTTGTTCTGTTTGTTTCTCTGTTAGCTCTGAAGATGACCTACACTGTAGGTCGAAACGTCGGCACATAATATAAGTTCATTACTTATCTGTGTTCTTATTGACTGCACCCCCCAACTATCTCCTTTACATTAGATCATCCAGTCAACTATTTTCATCTCATAATAAAATAAAATTTAATCATTCCAATCAAAGCGTGACTAGGGAATTCTTTTCCTGATAACTTTTTACTTATTTTTTTAAAATTTTTTTTATTCACTCAACTTCACTTTATACTGCTTTGGCTAGTCCGGCGAAGGTACAGTGGGCCTCCTAAATTTTTCCTGTCCAGGTATTATTAGGATAGGGTCCTTAAAAAAGTACGAGACACTGTACAAGCTCGGGACCCACACTTCATGTCCACTCAGAAGGATAGCACACCCAAGGATTAAATATGTGTTGTATTAGCACTTACAGAATTTAAAGGACCGTAAATATATGTTTTGCAATTGATTTCTCTCTGAATAGAAACATGTATTAATAATTGACTTGATGTCGGATGGTTTATTTTGTTTACTTCTACACAATACGTATTAGAAAAAAATAAATATTTTGTTTTGTTGCAAGCAGACAAAGATTTAGGTCTATTATTTTATTTAGAGCATAGGATTGTACTATTGAATTATATAATCAAAGAATCTGCAAATGAAGTTTGCTTTACATTATTAAAAATTTGACTGTAAATCAATATTCTGTTTTATTTTAAACAATATATATATAAATATATATATACATATTTTAATTATTCTTTTATCGATTGGATGCCAGATAAGACTTTCTTCCCCTATACTAGATTTTATACGACGCGTTTAATGCGCCCATCTGAGAATGTGCAACAGGTAGTTAACTATCTCCCCTCAAGGGCTCTACGCATTATTAATAATTTTCCATTTCTTCAAGAAGTGGTGAGTGCTCCGGATCGGCCCGTCCTGAGGAATAATTAATGAAGATGCTCGCCATTAGCGGAGGGTCCACCTGATGCCACTCACAATGCCATAACCTCCGGGAGTCTTCTTAGGTAGGGGAGAGGATCCTGATGGTCTCTCGCCGATGGTGGATAATGTTTTGTCGGGTATTAGCACTCTGCAGGAAGTAGTACAATGGAGTATAATTCATTTTATCTTTATGTCCTTCCGCTTATGTTAAGCATTCGGACTTAATTTTTATGGAAACAATAATGTTTTGTTGATAATGGAAAAAAACATATTTTATAAAATACGCAATTCAGCATTTCAATATGAAGAGTTCGTAATGTAGTTCATTCACTGAATGACACTGTTTAAATCGTATTTTCCGTATCTTAAAAATAGAAAATAACAACAGGGAGTACGTATAAGTATATAGATGTACCTACATAGGAGTATGTAAGGTATGTTTATAAACATATGGTACATCTATATAAATAATCTACAAAGTGGGAAGATCCTGTTTATAGAGCCAGCTCTAGTCTACGGTTCCAGTCCATTACATTCCTCAATATGCTTCCTTTGCGATGTCCTCTCAGGAAAGGGGAGGCCTTACTCTGGACCTTTTTTCTTCTCTGCGGTCTCGTAAGTCATCCAGGCGATTCTCTCTAGTTCCGTCATAAGTAGGTGTCCGAACCACCTTAGTTTTGCTCATCCAGCTCGGTCTGCCTTGTCACCTCTCTTCTTTCCAGGAAACCCTGTCGGACCATATTTAACATTTTACCCACTGCTCCAATTCTCTTGACCACTTCTTCGTCAATGTATACGCTTTCATTGAGATGAGCACCTAGATATTAAAGACTCTCGACTTTCTCTAATCTCAGTCCCGCAACTTTTAGTACTCTCGTTATTCTTCAGGATTTCTTTCCTATCGCCAGAGGTTAGTTGAGCTGTTATTTTTGAAAGTGGTACAAGTAATTATTTTAATGTATCGTGATATGTAAGTGTTCCCATTTGAATTATTGTAAGAATACGGGCATACATTGGTTTTAAAACATATTATTTAGCAAAGAGTTATGTCATAACAATATACAACTTTTAAATTTTGTCATAAAGTAATAATAATAATAGTTCATATAGATAAACTACAATTCGATTCCATGAGTTATAAACTAAGAGTATCAAACACCAAAGGTCGCCAAACCTCAGTATCTACCCGGAAATACAAAAAGAGTGTGTAGAGAAAAGTGAACTATATTATTAGGGATAGATCTACTTTTATGATCCATTCAGAACTCGTTCTATTCTCTATAATTAATATCATTCTTAAAACTCTCAATTTTTTATTATAAATATAAAATTATTTATTAATACTGTTTTAATGTAAAAAAATATCAGCAGTGTTTTTTTGTTATAACAATCATTGAAGATACAATCGAGCAAAAATACATTATTCGAAAAAAAAATTCTCCGAAATTCGGTTCCATTTTTTGTATTTCTAAGGAATTCAAATAATCTTTTCGATAGTAAACTTGCATAATTTCTAAATCCCAAGTTTGAGACCGATTGTGGTAGATGAATTATTTCTTCAGTTACCAGCCGTGAATCTACTTTATAAGGTTGAGAGAATGAACGATTTATGTCCGTCTGGACACATCCAGAAAGTGGGCACTTCTAATGGGAAAGAAAACCTGAGGCTTGAGATTAATCTGATTTAAGTCACCTAATTGAATAACTATTGGCTAGTCATTACCACTTACTGAACCTCAATGCACTTGGGAATATTTTGATTAAAATCGCCTATGAGCCATCTTATATCTCCTTATTTTTGGGTGAGCATTGGAAACAGGAAATTATATCTGAATTGCAATATACTATTAAAATAAAAAAAAATACGAATAAAATGTTCAAAACACAGAGTCGAATGTATATTTGTTTTATTATTACCATTGTATTTTTTAGAGCCAGTAGAAGGATGTGGTAAACATTCGAAATATTTCATACATAATAAAATAAAGTGTAAAGGAGATAGTTGGGGGGTGCAGTCAATAAGAACACAGATAAGTAATGAACTTATATTATGTGCCGACGTTTCGACCTACAGTGTAGGTCATCTTCAGTGCTAACAGAGAAACAAACAGAACAAAAAATATAAAAAATGTACAGTAACAATAATATGGTGACAAGTAATGTAGAAAAATAAAATAGTGGCAGATACGAAGATAGAAGATAACGAATATTAAAAAAAGAGCCAGACTATAATAAAATAAAGATATAGACAGATTTAAAAAAAAATTAATGATAATGAAAAGGAATTAAAATAGTGACAGATATAATAAAATTAAGATAAAGACAAATATAACAAAATTATTGAAATAGTGACAGATATAATTATTGAAATAGTGACAGATATAATGAAATTAAGATAAAGACAGATATAACAAAATTATTGATAATGAAAAGCAAATGAAAATAATGACAGATATAATAAAGTAAGACAGATTTAATAAAATTAAAGAGAATGAGCATAAATGATAAATTATAAATAACGCATATACAATAAAAAATAGAAAATAAATGTACAGAATGGATAGTACAGTACAAAATAATAATATAAAGGAAAATCAAAAGGAGGAGTTAAACAAAAGAAACCAAAATGAGGATATTTACAAATACAGAAAGGTTGGAATATGAAGAATAAAGAAAAACTAGTAAAATAAAGGTATAAAATGTATGATAACGGACTTGATGATGTTACATGTTACAGAAAAGTATGGAACTATATGTACAATAACAAATGTGAATAATAGAAATACTATTGTACAGTAACAACAGTGTACAATGCCTGTTTTGAAAAAGTTGATAGGATTAATGAATTTGAAAAGTTAAAATAAGTGAAAACTCTTGTACAGTAACAATAGTGTACAATGTCTGTTTGAAAAAAAGTAGATAGGATAAATGAATTTGAAAAATTAAAATTGGTGCTTAAAAATATGAACTCTTGATTACCAACATATGATGGATGCCAAAATGATAAGGGGGAAATAATAGGAAAATTAAAATTGGAGAAAGGATAAAGAGAAAAGTTTAAAATAAATAAAATAAAAGAAGAGACATACCGATTTTGGAGAGCGAGGCCGTTAGATTTAACGGCTGGCGGGTACTGAGTACACGACCGTTAAGACAGGAGGAAGGGATAGGAGCGATCTCTAGTGGCCAAAAAGTTAACTATAGAAGGTAACCATACTGGAGTATAGGAAAAGATGGGGAAAGTGAATAAATGGATAAAATAAATATAAATAAAATAAATAAAATTAAAACAATGAAAGAAATGTCAATAGAGTGATAAAAAAAGAAACACCAATGACGAAGTAACGGAATTTAAGGTCTTTTGAGTAAATTAAAAATTTGGGAGTAGGTAGAGGAAAGGTGATGTGAGTCAGACTTAAGATTGATAGAGGAGGAATCTAAATTTATGTGGATAGTTTCAGAGAGGATGCGTTTGTCATGGTTAGGAGCTGTAGCTAGGATAGAGGTTTTTTCAAAATCAAAGGTGTGGTTTAAAGAAAGGGCATGTTCGGAAAGTTTAGAGGAGATATGGTTATGGGAGGAAATGGCATATTTGTGTTGAGTAATACGGTCTTTAAGGAAGTTTTTTGTTTCACCTATATAGGAAGAGTTACAATTAGTAGTAGATCAAGGGATCCGATAAACGACATGGGAACGAAGCTTGAAGGGAATAGGATCTTTGATACGGGTATAAATATGGGAAAGTTTGTTATGGGATTTGAATGCAATACGTAAATTGGGGATAACGGAACGTAAGCATTTTTGAATGTTATTAGAGAGGGTGGGTATATATGGCAAGGATCTGTATATAGGGATAGATGGTGGATGTGGCGATCGGGTGGGGGTGGGAGGGGGGGTTATAGTAGTCATGGATGAGTTTATTAACAATATAGGGAGGGAAATTGTTTTTAAAAAGGATTTCTTTGATACGGTGGGTGTTGGTTGTATGGAAGCAGGCGTCAGAGAGGGATAGGCCACGGTGAATGATATTTTTAGCGACGTTAATTTTAAGGTGGTGTGGATGTTGGGAGTAATAATTAAGAAGTCGGCCAGAGTAAGTGGGTTTAGTATACCAATCAGTGGATAAGGTGTGGTCAGAATTTTTAATGATAAGGAGGTCAAGAAAAGGAAGTGACTTATTGGATTCGACTTCAACGGTGAAATGGAGGCGGGGATGGTATGAATTGAAGGAAGATAATGAATCAGTATTGATGTTATGATTGATGATAAGGAGGAGGTCGTCTACATATTTTTTGATGAAACAAATATCATCACAGAACATTGGTAGAATGGAGTCTAGAAGAACTGTAGAACTGTGGTAGAATGAAGTCTAGTTCCGTGATGATATTTGTTTCATCAAAAAATATGTAGACGACCTCCTCCTTATCATCAATCATAACATCAATACTGATTCATTATCTTCCTTCAATTCATACCATCCCCGCCTCCATTTCACCGTTGAAGTCGAATCCAATAAGTCACTTCCTTTTCTTGACCTCCTTATCATTAAAAATTCTGACCACACCTTATCCACTGATTGGTATACTAAACCCACTTGCTCTGGCCGACTTCTTAATTATTACTCCCAACATCCACACCACCTTAAAATTAACGTCGCTAAAAATATCATTCACCGTGGCCTATCCCTCTCTGACGCCTGCTTCCATACAACCAACACCCACCGTATCAAAGAAATCCTTTTTAAAAACAATTTCCCTCCCTATATTGTTAATAAACTCATCCATGACTACTATAACCCCCCCCCCCCCCCACCCCCACCCGATCGCCACATCCACCATCTATCCCTATATACAGATCCTTGCCATATATACCCACCCTCTCTAATAACATTCAAAAATGCTTACGTTCCGTTATCCCCAATTTACGTATTGCCTTCAAATCCCATAACAAACTTTCCCATATTTATACCCGTATCAAAGATCCTATTCCCTTCAAGTTTCGTTCCCATGTCGTTTATCGGATCCCTTGATCTACTACTAATTGTAACTCTTCCTATATAGGTGAAACAAAAAACTTCCTTAAAGACCGTATTACTTAACACAAATATGTCATTTCCTCCCATAACCATACCTCCTCTAAACTTTCCGAACATGCCCTTTCTTTAAACCACACCTTTGATTTTGAAAAAACGTCTATCCTAGCTACAGCTCCTAACCATGACAAACGCATCCTCTCTGAAACTATCCACATAAATTTAGATTCCTCCTCTATTAATCTTAAGTCTGACTCACATCACCTTTCCTCTACCTACTCCCAAATTTTTAATTTACTCAAAAGACCTTAAATTCCGTTACTTCGTCATTGGTGTTTCTTTTTTTATCACTCTATTGACATTTCTTTCATTGTTTTAATTTTATTTATTTTATTTATATTTATTTTATCCATTTATTCACTTTCCCCATCTTTTCCTATACTCCAGTATGGTTACCTTCTATAGTTAACTTTTTGGCCACTAGAGATCGCTCCTATCCCTTCCTCCTGTCTTAACGGTCGTGTACTCAGTACCCGCCAGCCGTTAAATCTAACGGCCTCGCTCTCCAAAATCGGTATGTCTCTTCTTTTATTTTATTTATTTTAAACTTTTCTCTTTATCCTTTCTCCAATTTTAATTTTCCTATTATTTCCCCCTTATCATTTTGGCATCCATCATATGTTGGTAATCAAGAGTTCATATTTTTAAGCACCAATTTTAATTTTTCAAATTCATTTATCCTATCTACTTTTTTTCAAACAGACATTGTACACTATTGTTACTGTACAAGAGTTTTCACTTATTTTAACTTTTCAAATTCATTAATCCTATCAACTTTTTCAAAACAGGCATTGTACACTGTTGTTACTGTACAATAGTATTTCTATTATTCACATTTGTTATTGTACATATAGTTCCATACTTTTCTGTAACATGTAACATCATCAAGTCCGTTATCATACATTTTATACCTTTATTTTACTAGTTTTTCTTTATTCTTCATATTCCAACCTTTCTGTATATGTAAATATCCTCATTTTGGTTTCTTTTGTTTAACTCCTCCTTTTGATTTTCCTTTATATTATTATTTTGTACTGTACTATCCATTCTGTACATTTATTTTCTATTTTTTATTGTATATGCGTTATTTATAATTTATCATTTCTGCTCATTCTCTTTAATTTTATTAAATCTGTCTTACTTTATTATATCTGTCATTATTTTCATTTGCTTTTCATTATCAATAATTTTGTTATATCTGTCTTTATCTTAATTTCATTATATCTGTCACTATTTCAATAATTATATCTGTCACTATTTCAATAATTTTGTTATATTTGTCTTTATCTTAATTTTATTATATCTGTCACTATTTTAATTCCTTTTCATTATCATTAATTTTTTTTTTAAATCTGTCTATATCTTTATTTTATTATAATCTGGCTCTTTTTTTAATATTCGTTATCTTCTATCTTCATATCTGCCACTATTTTATTTTTCCACATTACTTGTCACCATATTATTGTTACTGTACAGTTTTTATATTTTTTGTTCTGTTTGTTTCTCTGTTAGCTCTGAAGATGACCTACACTGTAGGTCGAAACGTCGGCACATAATATAAGTTCATTACTTATCTGTGTTCTTATTGACTGCACCCCCCAACTATCTCCTTTACATTAGATCATCCAGTCAACTATTTTCATCTCATAATAAAATAAAATTTAATCATTCCAATCAAAGCGTGACTAGGGAATTCTTTTCCTGATAACTTTTTACTTATTTTTTTAAAATTTTTTTTATTCACTCAACTTCACTTTATACTGCTTTGGCTAGTCCGGCGAAGGTACAGTGGGCCTCCTAAATTTTTCCTGTCCAGGTATTATTAGGATAGGGTCCTTAAAAAAGTACGAGACACTGTACAAGCTCGGGACCCACACTTCATGTCCACTCAGAAGGATAGCACACCCAAGGATTAAATATGTGTTGTATTAGCACTTACAGAATTTAAAGGACCGTAAATATATGTTTTGCAATTGATTTCTCTCTGAATAGAAACATGTATTAATAATTGACTTGATGTCGGATGGTTTATTTTGTTTACTTCTACACAATACGTATTAGAAAAAAATAAATATTTTGTTTTGTTGCAAGCAGACAAAGATTTAGGTCTATTATTTTATTTAGAGCATAGGATTGTACTATTGAATTATATAATCAAAGAATCTGCAAATGAAGTTTGCTTTACATTATTAAAAATTTGACTGTAAATCAATATTCTGTTTTATTTTAAACAATATATATATAAATATATATATACATATTTTAATTATTCTTTTATCGATTGGATGCCAGATAAGACTTTCTTCCCCTATACTAGATTTTATACGACGCGTTTAATGCGCCCATCTGAGAATGTGCAACAGGTAGTTAACTATCTCCCCTCAAGGGCTCTACGCATTATTAATAATTTTCCATTTCTTCAAGAAGTGGTGAGTGCTCCGGATCGGCCCGTCCTGAGGAATAATTAATGAAGATGCTCGCCATTAGCGGAGGGTCCACCTGATGCCACTCACAATGCCATAACCTCCGGGAGTCTTCTTAGGTAGGGGAGAGGATCCTGATGGTCTCTCGCCGATGGTGGATAATGTTTTGTCGGGTATTAGCACTCTGCAGGAAGTAGTACAATGGAGTATAATTCATTTTATCTTTATGTCCTTCCGCTTATGTTAAGCATTCGGACTTAATTTTTATGGAAACAATAATGTTTTGTTGATAATGGAAAAAAACATATTTTATAAAATACGCAATTCAGCATTTCAATATGAAGAGTTCGTAATGTAGTTCATTCACTGAATGACACTGTTTAAATCGTATTTTCCGTATCTTAAAAATAGAAAATAACAACAGGGAGTACGTATAAGTATATAGATGTACCTACATAGGAGTATGTAAGGTATGTTTATAAACATATGGTACATCTATATAAATAATCTACAAAGTGGGAAGATCCTGTTTATAGAGCCAGCTCTAGTCTACGGTTCCAGTCCATTACATTCCTCAATATGCTTCCTTTGCGATGTCCTCTCAGGAAAGGGGAGGCCTTACTCTGGACCTTTTTTCTTCTCTGCGGTCTCGTAAGTCATCCAGGCGATTCTCTCTAGTTCCGTCATAAGTAGGTGTCCGAACCACCTTAGTTTTGCTCATCCAGCTCGGTCTGCCTTGTCACCTCTCTTCTTTCCAGGAAACCCTGTCGGACCATATTTAACATTTTACCCACTGCTCCAATTCTCTTGACCACTTCTTCGTCAATGTATACGCTTTCATTGAGATGAGCACCTAGATATTAAAGACTCTCGACTTTCTCTAATCTCAGTCCCGCAACTTTTAGTACTCTCGTTATTCTTCAGGATTTCTTTCCTATCGCCAGAGGTTAGTTGAGCTGTTATTTTTGAAAGTGGTACAAGTAATTATTTTAATGTATCGTGATATGTAAGTGTTCCCATTTGAATTATTGTAAGAATACGGGCATACATTGGTTTTAAAACATATTATTTAGCAAAGAGTTATGTCATAACAATATACAACTTTTAAATTTTGTCATAAAGTAATAATAATAATAGTTCATATAGATAAACTACAATTCGATTCCATGAGTTATAAACTAAGAGTATCAAACACCAAAGGTCGCCAAACCTCAGTATCTACCCGGAAATACAAAAAGAGTGTGTAGAGAAAAGTGAACTATATTATTAGGGATAGATCTACTTTTATGATCCATTCAGAACTCGTTCTATTCTCTATAATTAATATCATTCTTAAAACTCTCAATTTTTTATTATAAATATAAAATTATTTATTAATACTGTTTTAATGTAAAAAAATATCAGCAGTGTTTTTTTGTTATAACAATCATTGAAGATACAATCGAGCAAAAATACATTATTCGAAAAAAAAATTCTCCGAAATTCGGTTCCATTTTTTGTATTTCTAAGGAATTCAAATAATCTTTTCGATAGTAAACTTGCATTCGCAACATTCGCAGGATATATCCATAGAAATTAACGCTTCTCGTTTTATATATATTTTTTTTTTCTGAGTCAGTTTTTTGTTTTATATTTATATTTTGAATAAGGATCGACCATTTGACCACTCAAGTAGATAAAATTCCATTTAGATAAATATTTTAGTTAAGTGAATAATCCACTGCAGGATTTATAATTCTTATTTAAGTCTGTATTTAATTATTTGCTTCATTTCCTTTTTTCATTTTATTGAGCTAAAAGCCTGTTTTCTAAACTCCGAATTAAATATGAACAATAAAATGTTAAGTAATTAAGAAATTATAGAAGGTCTCTTGGATTTGGCCACAGTGTTTATGTTTGCTTTTCTAATCATGTAATGATACGATAAAGGGTCGTTCATTAAAGTTCAACAACTATCAATATATTATTTAAATCCTAAATAACAAAACTGTGATTCACTTTGATAATTACAGCTTAAAATTTATTAGACATTTTTTCATAAGAATTTTTCTATCTTATCATCCAATGCCATTCGTTAATTTTGACCCCGGAGTTTGAAAATTTCTTTAGTATACTCACTAAAATAATCAACACTCAGAAACAATTAAACGCCTAGTATATTTGGCGTATTTTACTATATTACTAGTAGTAGGTTGTATTTTAAGCTAGCCAGATTTTTTTTTACATTCAGACTGGTAAGGTATTAGTAATAACACTACTGATAATAAAAGGGAATATTGCTTTTAATACTTCAGTTCAAACTAACTCTAGGATTCAAAGTGTTTAGGAACAATAATTGAAAATTTCTTTCTTTTTAAAGTAAGGAAGCATTGAATAAGGACTTTTCAAGAAAATTACTTTAATTCAAGAAAAGAACACAGTAGCAAAAATTAAGAATGCTAAAATACTGATGATCATAGTTTGCTAGTCAATGCTATGATCATCAGTAGTTTTGGTAGTTTTGCATTCTTATTTTTTGTTATTATGTTCTTTAAGGCCAAAACATGTAATGGTAAGAGACATAATTGTAAATCTTACTAATATTATAAATGTGAATGTTTGTATGTTTGTCTCTCTTTCACGCAAAAACTACTGGACGGATTTGGATGAAACTTTACAGTAATATACGTGTAGGTTATACATCAGAATAACAGGTAGCCTATAACAAGCACGGATTTATGAGGGGGTGCAATGGGGCACGTTGCCCCCCTGCAGTATTTAAAGTACTGTGGAGAATCCATTATTGTTCATAAATAAAGGCAAATCACATGATAATAGTTGTTAAAATAACAGAAAGAACATGAGTGAAACTATTTGTTTTGATATCCTACTAATCTTACTAATATTATAAATGTGAACGTTTGTCTCTCTTTCACGCAAATACTACTGGACGGATTTGGATGAAACTTTACAGTAATATAGGTTATACATCAGAATAACACATCGACTATAGCAAGCGCGGATTTATGGGAGTGTGCAAGGGAGCACGTGCCCTCCCCCCCCCCCCGACAGTATTTTAGGTACTGTGGAGAATCCATTATTGTACATAAATAAAGACAAATCACATGATAATAGTTCTTAAAATAACAGAAAGAACATGAGTGAAACTATTTGTTTTGATATCCTACTAATCTTACTAATATTATAAACTAGCTTATGCCCACGGCTTCGCTCGCGTGGAATTCGGTCTGCCACATAAAGTTTCGTGAAAGATCATTTTAAATAAATAATTAAATTATTTTTTTTAAATATAAGTTACTCGTACATCCAAAATTTCAGATGTCTAACATCAAAACTGAAGGATTCTATACAACTTTTTAACCCCTATTATATTAAAGGGGAAACCCTTGGGGGTGGAATTATCCAAATTTCTTTTTTAAACTATAAAAAGAACCTATCTACAAATTTCAAGATGCTAAGTTCCTGATTTGCCTTTAATTATGTACTATAACGGGGGGGGGGACACATGCCCCCGTGCCCCCAGATAAATCAGTCCTTGCTGTAGCCTATGATGTATAATCTATTTTACTCAATATGTTTCATCCAAATCCGTTCAGTAGTTTTGGCGTGAATGAGTAACAAACTTAAATACAAACATACTAATCTTACTTATATTATAAACTTGCTTATGCCCGTGGCTTCGCTCGCGCGGAATTCGGCCTGCCACATAATGTTTCGTGAAAGATCATTTTAAATAAATAATTTAATTATTTTTTTTAAATATAAGTTACTCGAACACCCGAAATTTCAGATAACTTCAAAACTGACGGATTCTATACAACCTTTGAATCCCTATTATATTAAAGGGGAAACCCTTGGAGTGGAATTATCCGAATTTCTTTCTTAAACTATTCACAGAATCTAAATACAAATTTTAAGCAATCGACAATCGAAGCGAGGCTAAGAAGCAAAGCTGTCTTTAAATGCAAGAAAGCAGACGGCGGATAAGAATTCCCTGGTATTATAGATGAGAAGGCTGTGACTAATGCCCAAGGAGAATCATATGTTTGCTCTCTACAATAGAATAGTTATTGATTTATAAAAACATTAATTTATAAAAAAAATTATTGGACTTTTATGATTTTTACTATGGCAAAAACAATTCTGTCAAACATTCCAAAAATGATTTTGCAATACGATTTAATATATTATTAATAAATAAATTTTATAAGGAAGAAAATGGTCTGGGTGGAGGTCAGAAAAAATTCTTTGAGAGACAAACATACAAACATTCACATTTATAATATTAGTAAGATTAGTAGGATATCAAAACAAATAGTTTCACTCATGTTCTTTCTGTTATTTTAACAACTATTATCACGTGATTTGCCTTTATTTATGTACATAATGGATTCTCCACAGTACCTAAAATACTGGCTGGGGGGGGTGCACGTGCCCCCTTGCACCCTCCCATAAATCCGCGCTTGCTATAGCCTATGTGTTATTCTGATGTATATCCTATATTACTGTAAAATTTCATCCAAATCCGTCCAGTAGTTTTTGCGTGAAAGAGAGACAAACATACAAACATTCACATTTATAATATTAGTAAGATTAGTAGGATATCAAAACAAATAGTTTCACTCATGTTCTTTCTGTTATTTTAACAACTATTATCATGTGATTTGCCTTTATTTATGTACAATAATGGATTCTCCACAGTACCGAAAATGCTGGCGGGGGGGGGGCACGTGCCCCCTTGCACCCTCCCATAAATCCGCGTTTCCTATAGCCTATGTGTTATTCTGATCTATAACCTATATTACTGTAAAGTTTCATCCAAATCCGTCCAGTAGTTTTTGCGTGAAAGAGAGACAAACATACAAACATTCACATTTATAATATTAGTAAGATGTGAATGTTTGTATGTTTGTCTCTCTTTCACGCAAAACTACTGGACGGATTTGGATGAAACTTTACAGTAATATAGGTTATACATCAGAATAACACATAGGCTATAGCAAGCGCGGATTTATGGGGGGGGCATGGGGGCACGTGCACCCCCCCCGCCAGTATTTTAGGTACTGTGGAGAATCCATTACTGTACATAAATAAAGGCAAATCACATGATGATCTATGTGGGGGCACGGGGGCATGTGCCCTTCCCGTTATAGTACATAATTAAAGTTAAATCAGGAACTTAGCATCTTGAAATTTGTAGTTAGGTTCTGTGTTAAGTTTAAGAAAGAAATTCGGATAATTCCACTCCAAGGGTTTCCCCTTTAATATAATAGGGGTTCAAAGGTTGTATAGAATCCGTCAGTTTTGAAGTTAGACATCTGAAATTTCGGATGTTCGAGTAACTTATATTTAAAAAAAAATAATTAAATTATTTATTTAAAATGATCTTTCACGAAACTTTACGTGGCAGACCAAATTCCACGCGTGCGAAGCCGCGGGCATAAGCTAGTCAACCATAAAGCCAAGTCAAAGGCGATTTAAATACATTCACTATTTTTTAACAGTCTTTTTTTTTATTTTACCAACAATTACTCCTTGTTGAACTAAACGAAAGAATGAGGCGCTCCCCCGAGAAATGGTTGTTAACTCTGTTTGGCCTAAAAATTGATTTAACTCTTTGTTGCTGCAAGTCCTTCAATTGTTATTTACTCTTTGTAAACAGTATGACAATGTTACTTTAAGGTAAAAAAAAAAACAAGGCTTACTATAATATTTCTGCTTTTATGTTTCACGATGAATACAATTAATATATAAAAAAAAATAATTAATTAAAATCCGTCTGGAGCTTATCCCTGAGACTTCATGACCAATTTCCTTAAGATTTAATAAAAATTCACAATTTCTTTTGAACTGGAAAATCAAAGTAACTATTTATACTGTTTATTACCCAATTTAGTATCAAAATAGTGACTGATTCAATATCCTCGTAACTCTGTTCTGAAGTTAGATAAAAGAAATGTTAAGAATTTTGAAATTATTATATCGATTTCTTAAAAACAAAATGTTTATTCTTGGATGGTTTACATTTCAAGTTATGCAGAATCTTAAATACTATCATGATTTCTTAACCATGATAATATTTATTCATTTTTGATGGTAGATAAAGAAATGAAGAAAAAATCGAAGTAAATATAGATCTTCGATGCAAATGCAAAGTATTGAATGTGAAAAAAACAGAAGAGTGAATAAACTAATAGACAGTTCATTCAATATAAGTGACTATGAATTGTAAGAATGAAGAACTTTTGTATCTTCCTGGTGACTCTGTATGATTTTTTTAGCAATTCAAAAATATAAAATTATGCCTTTTTTCATATTCGATACTTTTCATTTGTAACGACGTTATATAATACTGGCATGATTTTGAGTTAATGGTAATATTTATTCATTTATGAAGACATATAATCAATGTATGAATATAATCAATATTCATAATCAATGAAGACATATAATGTAAAAAATTTCGAAGGTAATATATCAAGATTTCAGATACAAACACACATCGTCGACACGATTGCCAACTGATAACACCACTTTTCAGAAGAATGAAAAAAATCGGAGGATAATTATAATCAGTGCGTATCGTCTAACGAATTATTCTTTTTTTTTTTAAAGTTTCACCCAACTTTGGGGTCCCTCCTCTGGATCAATCAATTATGTATATTCCGTTATTTTCTCTCCGCCTGTTATTTCTTCACCTCTCTGATCTCATATTCCTTTCTTCAACAGGAATAGCCTGCTTCGTTCTCGCCTCAGACCTCATCCTCTTGGGTTACTCTATTGGCAGTTCCATTCTAAGCATTTCTTCCTTAACCCCAAGTTCTTTCATGCCCCTCTCTATTTACTTAAATAAATTCGGGTTATTTTTTGTATTTCTAAGGGATTCGACTGTTCATTTCGATAGCCTGCATCCATTTATTTATTTGCAGCCAATATTTTATACAACCTACAATCACGGATGGTTTAAGTGTTTTCCTAGTTGAGGAATAACTGTCACCACTCATTTTTATTTTTGTATTGTTAACTAAATACAATTAATACCCTCATTTCCTTTTAAGAATAACACTTCTTTAGTATAACTGAGATCAAATATAATTAATTCGTATCAATATCAATCAAAACTGAATAAGGATAACACTAACTTTGCTGTATTTACTTTTCCAAGTATTTTAACATTATTTTTACGATAAAAAGCATTAAAATTTATTAGAAAGTTAATGCAGTATTTAATATGAATGTAGTTATTTGTTATTATGTAATTTGTTTCATGCACTAAATAAAAGGTTACTAAATAAAAGAGAAGTATTCAAGGACACACAGTTGAGGGTATACAAATCTACTTTCCTCCCCAAATTAACATACTCTATGGAATCTTGGGAATTAACCAGTAAAACATAAAAATAGGCTTCAGAAATGAGATTCCTCAGGAAGATAAAGGGAAACACAAGACGAGGCCGAATTCGCAATTTGATCATTAGATCAAGCCTCGTCGTGGATCCTGCAGAAAAAGCCATTAAAGAAAACAGTCTAAGATGGTTAGGACATATTTAAGAATGGAAAACAACTGGCTGGCCTAGATGAGATACGAGGATAATAAGGAAAAAAGTCGAGAGGAAGACACCGACATACTTGGGAAGAATATGTTAAGGAAATCTTCCCAAAGAGAAGGGAACAGAAGAAGAGAAATGGTATAGGATCGTACGGTGTCGTCCGGGCCCTACAGATGGAAACATCACACTGCATGCGCCGTAGAGAGGGTGGACTAAAATGAATATATAGTTATTAAATATATAATAACAAAAGGTAAAGTATGTACAACAAAATTAGTAATATCGCAATTCATTTTTGCGCAGAATATTTAAAACATTAATTTAATGTTAGAATTTAAATTAACCCCATAAATACCCACATTAATGTATTCACCTTTTAAGAATAACGTTGCTTTAATATAATTAATATGCAATATAATTAACTTCAATTCAATCAATATATTTAAAATACTAATTTATTATTAGGAGGAACATTAATTTTTCACGAAGTAGGCACAATTTATCATGAATAACTGTGAAGTTATGGGCCATACTTTTAATAACTGTTATAACTTATTATGAATTCTCAACCATGTTCATATGCCTTCCAGCTGTTGCTAACTGAAAAAAAATTTTCACACAATGACCTTTTTGGCAAAAATCTTAATATCTGAGAAAGGACTTGTTGGACAGAATAGGAAATCAATAGGATATAATGATTTTCAGTTGGTTTCTTTCAAAGAAAGTTGGTTCGGTTTCCATGCCGATGAACAGATCCCCATTAACTTTTCCCTTCAGGACCAATTTGTTTCACTCTTATAATGCAGTTAAAACCCGAGGGAATGCTTAAAAATCAGGGATGAAAGAAAAGAATTTTAAACTGATTATCCCAAGTCTCGCTATGAATATTTCATTTCGGGAAAAAATCAACGGATTGAATTATCGTCTAAGATAAAACTTCTATATTGGTCGACTTCTGTCGCAATTCTGACGCAAATACTTTATTATTATACTTTTTGTATTTTTTTTTTCTATCCAAGCCTTTAATATTTTATATCCGTGCAGGTTAAGAAATTTATATGATAGGATGAAAAATAAACTTGTCATTAATAGATTCTATAACAGTAATATTTTAACCACAAAAACTAATTATCACGGTGCCCTTAAATGATAGGGTAAATAAAAATTCTATGCTCCATTGGGAAGATGAAAAAGTGCTGTAGACTGGTCCTTACACCGGTCATCGTCATTATTCTTCCCGTCGAACCAAAGAAAAGTTTATGTAATTTCATGGAACCGAAAACTCCTGGTCCATCCACCATTTAATGCAGGCCTCGAACAATCGAATTTCTACTTGTTTCGATCTATGGCCAATTTTCTTGAAAAAATATTTATAATTTCGTGGAATTTAAAATTGCGGTCCAAGTGTTCTTTGGCAGCTATCCCAAAGAATGGTGTCAGAGTGGGATCGAGCAATTGGCTAGCATATGGCTAATGATCGTAGTTAACAATGAAGTTCACTTTGAGTATAATTTCTATCTTATCTCAATGAAATATTTGATTGAAAAACGGTTATTTTTTTTATACACCATGTTAGGTGTGTTTGACTCGGAATTTTTTAGAACACACATATAACACACATAAAATATTATGAAGCATGTAAACAGAATTTGTTTGATTTTTATTGGAAATGACAGTTCAACTAAATTTTCACTGTATGTTACAATCGTTTGATTGGTTATAACAAAATTAATTTCTTTACTGAGAAAACTGATCTCTATTTTCTAGTACAGCTGTACTACCTGATAAGATTTGTCAGCTTCCCCAGCCACAAATACGACAAACACCCAGGAGCTGATAAGACAATCATTCTTTCAATAAGTAACAAAACGGAAAACCTAAGATAGGATCTAGTTATCCTAATAAAGACAACCTAGTTGCTATTAAATGTACAAGGTTATAAAACATTGGTTATCTGAAAACATTTATACCTAAAAAAATTCCAACTCTAAAAGTTTGTATTAGCATCTGAAAAGCGCATTACTTATAACTGAATAGATACGTAGTCGAATTTTAAATAGATGGAATATAATAGGTTAATGTGCCTAGCAAAAATATTTAGTTTAATATTTAATTATTTTTTAACAATTTCACTTCGAACTAATTTCTTTGTTGATAATGAAGAAACAAAAAAACTTAGATAATAATACCAAGAATCATGGGCGGATAGATAGCCGGCAAAGTTCTGAGTTAAATCATAGCTACCTAGGATCTTTTCTTTTTGTAATTAATCGGCTCAATAACTAATTTAAAAATTGATTATAAGCATTTTATCTGTACCATACATATTTCCACTTCTGTTAATTTATCCAGTGGCACAGAAAATTGATCTTGAATCAAATAAGAAATAACATAATGCCTTAAAGTACTGTAGAGTCAAAAGATGTTACGTTTTACAGGATACAGCGAGATATACCATTAAAACAGTAGGTACGATAACTAAAGAAAAGTTACGTGATGTGGCTTTAAGGGAAATTTCTGTTGAAACCTGTACGACTACAACTCGCGAATGGACTGGGGTTCAGTATATACTAAGGAGTGCACTGTTTCTTGGACAACGGTTGTACAGGGAGGTGATTTGTCCTATATCACGCTCAACCGCCAGATTTCACCCCTTATTTTTGTAACCCACTTTTAGAGGCTGCGTGAGTCCAGGGAAATTCCACCTATTTTCCAGTTATAATGATTTTAGTTTATTGCTTGTATTTTTTTTTCCGAATGCTGTATCGAATTATCTCAACAATTATTCATGGTAGATCAGAATCGTGCTAGAATCGCGGGGGAAAAAAAAGAATTGAGAAAACGTATGTTTATTGCAAAAGGAATTGTCTATGGGCTTAATTATGTTAACCCTAAATCCAAAAATCTAAAGAGAGACGATTTTGTTTAAATCTATTTTTTTTAGAATCGAGATTATTTGAAAGTATGAAGTTAAGTAATTAATATACTATCAAGCACAAATAATTAATCCTTTAGGGAATAGTTAAAATATATAAACATTGAGATAATAAAATGCTTTGATCTATAATGAACGGTCTTAAGAATTATTTTTTACTTTCACTATGATATTTTTTTAAAACCCAGTGAAAGAAAAAAAAACTTTACTAATTTTCGTAGTTGTAGGATGCACTCATTAAAATTATAATATTGATGTAATTTAATTTCTCCTAATTTAGAATAATTTGTTATTTTTTTAATTAGTTAAATTGCGCTATTATCATAATCATTAATAAAATATCATGTTTAATTTCGAAAAATGAATTTTTAAATTCTCAAAAATGGACTAAAAATTATAGATTCACTTCATGCATAAGCGAAATGCGGTTTCAACGTGGTGTATGGTCTCATCAAACATTCAACTCTAATAATGATCCCTTGAGTTGACCGCACAGTTTCTTCCCCAGTTTTTGTTTTCTTTACTTGACTTCTGGCTGATATTCTAGAGTAATTTCTCCTTTTTACCAAAAAAATAAAATTCTAAAATAATTTATCTAATAAATTTGTTAATAGAACAAAAAGAAAAAAATGAGAATCCGTATGTTTTAAACTTCAAGTTTACATAAATGTGCCCTATCATATAAAATATTTAATTTATCTCATTGCTCACATCAGTCATATTTCTAAATAAATTAAATCTATTCACCTCTCGTTGTAGTAATAAAATCCATTTTTTAATTTTATTAATTTTTTTAAAGGGCCTATTTAATAATTTTCACGTCAGTACTAGGGCACAAGTGATAACAGTTTTATCATAAATATGTATAATATAAAAAAAATAAAGTATATAGTATTTAACAACTTACAATGAACCAATAGTAATAAAGTAGTTTTTACGAAAATATTACACTTAGCAATTATTTTATGATGCTGTGTTTATTATAACTATGTTTTTTTTTTTACTTATAAGTATTAAGTTTTTAAGTATTTTAATTTTAGCTAAACCTCTAATCATATAAGCAGTATGAATACGGAATTATAAATGGCACAATAGCTTTCTGTAAATTATAAATAAATATATCTAAAATTTTAAAAATATATATAGCGTATAAATATGTATATACTTTTAGATTAATAGATCAAACATTTTAAATTATACAAATATATTTAGTGACATTTGAAGCCTAAGTTTCATTTACTATTTCATCATTCATTGATCCCTCCACATTCAGTGACTTTAGACACGATACCTTCACAATTCATTGTATAGGAAATTTACAAAAGCTTTGTAATACAATGACATGACTCATTAATTTTCTTTCTGACCCATTCATCGTAAAAGTTTTACAGCACACAAACTTGAGAATTATAAAACAAATTTGTATTTTATTATACTTTCTTTTATTCGTCAATTGACCATTAAAATTTGATACATGATAACGTCAAACTTATATCATAGGTCAGATAAAACGTTGTCACACTAACAACATTGATTTTTTCAATTGAAATCTTGTCACTTTATAAAGAGCAGATAATTTATACGAGTAAAAATTCGTTTCTCGTTTTAGTTAAAACTAATTAGTTTTTCCTTTAAACCAAGAATTTCAATATCTAAGTTGTTTCAAGGGTTTTCAATATTTCCAGAACGATAAATTTTACTGAATTTATGATAATTTCACTTCACTTTCATTTATAGTTTTATTGATTGATTATTTTCATATATGAATAGCAAAATTCAGATGCCCTACATGTATGAACATGGAATGGTCGTGTTTCCGAAATCAATGGATCAAAAATAATTTACGCTCTAATATAATAATAATATAATTTGTTATTAGTTGTAATTGTAATTAAAGAAAAGCATTCCAGTGTACTAGAGAACTGTTAATCAATTATTTTGACTTTAGCAACCGGTATATGTAGAGAAAATATTAGATTAATCTACTAGTAAGAATATTGCTAGTAATAATATCGGTAATGATATATAACATCATTATATAAAATATTTAATAATAGTAAATTTATATTACGTAATTTATTAATGAATTTATAAAATGTCTTTGTTGTTGAATCCATTCATGAATATGTATCTTTAGCTAAAATTAGGAATATTTATTTTTTAAATAGTGGTTAAAGTTGTTTTTCTGGGTAAAATAAAGGTAAGTATTAATAAATCTCATATCTATTTATATGATACAGTGGTTGTAAATTGTAAGTTTTCATTAATAAATCAATACTTCTAATTGCTTATTACTGTCATTCACAATATAAACTATTTCTATAATTCACGAAGAAACAAATTTTAATTGTTCAAAGTTAGGGAAAATTGATTTTCCTTAGCAAATTAATCCTTCAAAAGAACAACAGCATTAATAAAATATTGCCATTATTGAATTAAGCCTTCAGTTCCAATTGTATTGGTTGAATCTTTTTAATTCAGGATCGACATATCTGTTTGGACATGAAATTTCTTGGGAATAATTACTGTATAAGTTAATATGAAAAAAAAATTACATAAATAAAATGTAATTACAAGAATAAGTTAAAATAAAAATTTGTCAAGCTTTTCAACATTTTTTAACGGCTAATGAAATAATTTTAATACTGTCATTACAATAGCTTTGCTTTACCAAATCCAAATTTTAATTTTTTAACTCACATGAAATTTTCAAATATCTCTATTTAAAAATTAGGTTTTTTTAGTTATGATGTTCTTTTGAAAAAGTGTAATACGAAATTTACAAAAATGTGACATGGTGTTTATTTAAAAATCAAGTTATATTTTATTTTAGGTTTTACTTTTATTATTTGTATTTCCACTAAAGTAAATCATTTATAATTCACTATTAAAAAATTATGATCTACTGAAATATCACCTATAATACTCGTAAACGATAACCCGAAGTAGAGGAAAAAGTATAATATACACACAAATGAAAAAAAAAAGGACAACACAAACAGACAAAAATATAAAAATATATTAATCTCAATTTATAAGCAGTTTATTACTGACGTTGATATCTGGCCTAGATCGAGTGACGTCGACGTATCTTGGAAGCTGCTTCGTGACACGGAACGTTATGTTTACGCGTGTGAGAGCTGCGGCAGACTGAGTCCTCTCCGAGCTCTGTGCCTGCTTCGGAGGCAGTCAGACCGCGCATGCGCCTCATCTTTCAACCCACCCGCGTCCGATAAGTGAAAAAAATTATTCCTTTTTATTCGGAGGGAGTGGATTCCGGCCCTAACGAGGCGAAGCCATCTATATAGATTGCCGGGTCTCTCGGGGGGGTCGTAAATATGACTGATTGTTTTCCCGGCTAATAGTTCTCGACGTAAGGACTGCCCTGTGAATTTTTTTTGTTTCATAACTCGTTTCCACACGCAAAAAAGAAAAGAAAAAAAGAAGTCGGAAGTTACTTTCAATCTTCCTAATCCGACCATTTTCTAGCTTAGCCCTAAAAGATTACCCGGCAGTGTTCTCTATATCACATTTTATTCCCACATAAGCCTCTATGAAGTAATCTTAGCAGTTAGCTGCGGGAGTAAGTTTTAATGAAGATTATACTTAACTGTTTTCCGTATTAACTACACGCTTAGTTGATTATTCAAAACGAGAACATTAATTGTTGATTATAATTTAATTTACTTATTCATACGCTCATTTAATAGGGGAGAGATATCCCCGTAAGAATTTACCTTACACTCACCATTATTTACATATAAATATCAAACAAATCATCCTATTCCTTCGAGATTATGTCTAGCTGAAAATTAATAAACATGGAGTAAATAGCTTAAAACCTGCCATATTCATACTTTCTGACAGACATGACTTGCAATCTCTTGTTTATTGCCATTATATCTTAGTTGTTGACAAATTCGTTTTATATATTAAAATTTTATTTGTTTGTTTGTTCATTTAACTTCACTTTTTGACGCTATGGCTAAACGGACGATGCTACATTAGGAGCTCTAAATTTTGCCTATAGGGGTTTAATTAGGATAGGGATTTTTAACGAGTACCTGACATCGTACAGGCTCGGGAACCCCGTTTAACGTCCCTTCTGTAGGGCAGCGTAACTAAGGATTTTTTACTCCCTTTATAGGGGATTCGAAACGAGTCTTTGACAGAATACGTCAATTTGGTTTAAAATTATCAGCGGAAAAATCAATATTGGGGCAAAAGCAAATCAACTTCCTCGGGCATTCGATATCGGCAGAAGGGGTGCGGCCTGACGGTAAGAAGGTGGAAGCCATAGGGAAAATGGCGATGCCAACCGATATCAAAGGAATCAGGAGATTGCTAGGAACCCTAAATTATTATCGTCGATTCGTCCCAGAGATGGCCGAGATTCTGAGTCCTCTGAATGCACTGTTAAGGAAGGGACGCACAATTCGGATTACTCCAGAGATAGAGGGGAACATCAGGAAATGCATGTGTTGGCTACAAACGGAACCGGTCCTCGCATTCCCTAATTTTTCAAAACCATTTGTGATCACCACCGACGCTAGTGAATATGCACTGGGAGCGGTTTCGTCACAGGATTATGATAAGGAGGAACGGCCTGTGGCATACGCAAGCAGAAGGCTTACAGACGCGGAGACCCGATATAGCGCGCTCAAGAGAGAGTTATTAGGGATTGTATGGGCAGTCCAACACTTCCGGCCCTATATATTTGGAAAGCGGTTCAAAGTTCATACCGATCACAGGCCACTTCTGTGGGTGGGTAATTTGAAAGAATCGTCGGCTAGGGTGACGCGTTGGAAGGAGATCTTGAGCCAATCCAATATCGAAATAGCATACAAGCCGGGAAAGGATAATGTAGTGGCAGATTGGTTATCTCGTGCCCTGCAGGTCAACGCTATCGAATCAGGTGAAGGGGGACCTTCCGGGGAGCTCCAGAGGTATGGAATGGACGCCAGATGTGGAAGGAGAAGGAGAAACAGACCGCCAGGACAACGGGGAATCTCCCGACCAGGAGGAATCACAAGACGAGAGATCGACTGAGATGGAGGAGGTGGATGAGGTAATAAACGATAAGACTCGGCAGATAATATGGAAAAAAAAGGACCACGGGGTTACTGAAAACGGAATTTTCCAGATACGAGAGGCATAATATTGTTACTATTTGGTCCCAACCTGGAGTCCAGGAAGAGCAAATCTGCCGAGCGTTAAAGGACGCCTCTAAAGCAGGTGCGACCCACTATCTGTATGTTGGCAATGCGACGGTGTGGGACAAGATACGTAACTTGTGGAGATTCGAAAAAATAGGTATAGACAGGACGTTTATTCGATGCCGATCTATGGTACAGACCATTCGCTATCAGGAACAGCAAAAGGATGTAACGATGGCGTACCATCAAGGGAAGACGAACCACCGGGGAATCAATGAGACGTTAGCGGCACTATAAAGAAAGTATTATTGGGTATGGATGCGGAAGACGGTAGAGGAGATAATAAGGAACTGCCACATTTATCATACGGCTAAGTATGACCGCCATCCTCCAGTAGGATTACAAACCGAGACGATGACGCCTACGATACCATTGACAGATCTTCAAGTAGACACCTTTACGTGGAGGGGGTTTAAATGGGTAACAATAGTGGATACATTTAGCAAAACGGCCATAGCCCACCCGGTGAAGGAGAAATCGGCAGCGGCGGTGAATAGCGCCCTTCAAACATGGTTCCAATTCTATGGGGTGCCAAATACGATCTCCTCGGATGGGGGCAGGGAATTCGATAACGCGTACTTGCGACAGGAGATGAACCGGCTAGGAATTACATGGCACTGGAATACGCCCGGACATCCTAAAAGTAGGGGGGGGGGGATCGAAAGGCTCCATAATACCTTGGGAGAACATCTCCGAGTATTCCACGCAGATAAAGGGTTGGAAGCAGATGAGGCGATGTCCCGAGCCTTAGCAGCGTACAACCACTCCATACACATGGCCACCGGATTTTCCCCGTTCGAGGCCCTTTTTGGTTTACGAGCGCGAAGAAGCGACGAGTGTGATAAGGTTGTAGACGAAAACATGGCAGAACAACTAGCCATAAACAGAGTAGATCTCGAGAAAATGTGGGGGAAAGCACATGGCCGGATGGTAGCGGAAAAGAGTAGGAGAGTGGCGCGGGAAAACGAGGGTGTGAAGGACATTATGGGAGATATTAAAATCGGTACAATTGTGTACAAAAAAATTATATCGAATCGTGCAAAGGAGGTTCTGAGGTACGAGGGTCCATTCAGAGTGATTGCTATCAGAGAGCATAACCTAGTCACTATTCAGAATGTGACTGAGCCAAGAAAACATTGGACAGTTCATATCGAACAGCTCAAGATTCCAGCTGGGAAAGCCAGCCCATAACCGTGTACTTTATTTCGTACTTTTGGAGGTGTAGTGGAACAGGGGATTTTCATTTCTTTTATATATAGTTTTTGTAAAGTAACTTATTTGTATATAAATATTTTTTGTTAATTACGAATGATAGTAATGTAGATTAAACTAGTAGTAAGGTATTTTATTTTTATTTTTATGTAAGTAGAATATGATTCATGTAATTGATAATTTCTTTTGTTTGTGTGCTCTTTCTCTGCAATTTTTGTTTTGAGTTTACGAGGATGTTCGTAAACTGGCAGGGGGGAGTTAAGACAAGACGATGATCGCAAAGTCGCTAATCAAGCTGGCATTGTAAACAGCTGTTGGAATCTATAAATAGAGGTTCAAGATGGCAATAAAGTCAGTGTTTAACCAGCCGTCAAGTGTGTTGTTTATCTTCCTACTTATTGTTTTGTTTATGTTTTGTGAGGTGAATTACTTAAGTTATATATATATATTTTCAAATTGAGTATGACGAAAACGTTCACGATATATACTTTATTGGAAATAGAATAGAAATCTGCAAAATTAATTTTAAATAAAATACTAATTTTGTCTATTAACTATTTTTTTAATCTTTTTTACATAACTTCATAGAAATATATATAATTTTTTAAATACATTTTCCCCTATTAAATAAACCATATTATAAGTTTAACAAACTAAATCATTATTAAGCATCATTGTGGTAGTGAAAAAGAACATAATTTGAACGTCCAGAATACATCTAGAGACTGGCGGAAGGTTAATAGTAAATATTCGTATTATCGAATTCTTTCTTTAAGCAAACTCAAATTCGCTAAGCATCTTAAGCCCAAGAATGGCTGTGGAAATGTTCATTAATATCAGACATTAATTTGTGAGGATGTTGATGGAACTATGGAAAGATAATATTGTTATGTGCTTCAGAGTAGTATGATTTTGATCAGAAAAACATTAAAATTTATTTTTTAAACATAAATTGGGACAAATTTATTCTAGGTAAGAAAAAGATTTTAATCTTAACTAATACAAACGTTCTATCGGACCGGACGGATGTGGACTGGCCGGATGACCGGACGGATGCAGACCGGCCAGGATGCCTAATTAGCTGACCTAGGGCAGTGGTGGGTGTGCGTAACCCAACGCATCAACTTCCAATCTCAAACATAGCTGCACCCCGTATGCCAGCAATGACAGGAAGGGGAAATCAAGAAGAAAAAAATGATGAATGGGCTTCATGGAAGTATTTGGTTTTTGCCTCCCTGATTGTAAAATGTGTCAAATGCGGAGAGCCCTGAACCTTGATAGTCATTAGTTAGCCTTGTGCGTCTAAAGCGTCTTCGGGCAGCGTCACGCTTACTTTGAAGATCTTTAATTTTTTGACACAATCAGGGAGCAGGCTGCTGACGGAAGGTTGAGGTTTTCGGTGGAGCATGGATGTCAAGGCTATATTTGAGATTGGAAGTAAGTATGTCAATCAGGGAATCAATAGTGGCACAAGAATAAATCTCTATCCAATCCAATGTTCCAAGAGAGGGTGAGATGTTCTCTGGAGTGATAGCATCTAGGTTATGGTTTTAGGTAGTATAACTGGAGTTTTGATATTGTATGAAATTTGGATAAGATCAAGAGAGGACAGAAATGGAACGGGTAATTGAGAGGAAGAAAGGAGGTTCTGCCGTGGTGTGATTGGTCGGAGAAAATGGAACAATGGAGAGGTGTAGAGAGTAAAAGAGATATTCAAACTATAGTCGATAATTGGATTGGACAAGGAGATTGATATTAAAATCACCAGAGATTATGCCGAGGTTATAGAGAGCAATGTAGTGTAGTAAAGGGTAGATTCAAAAATAGGATCAAGAGGGACCAAAGGAGGGCGGTATACTACAGCATAGAGAAGGTTTGAGTTAAAAGAGATTTCAACAAAAAGGAATTCTGTGTAAGGATAACCGGTTGCAGGTGAGGAATCATTAAATCAGTGATTTTAGGTAGTTGTGTACATAAAGACCTACTGGTCTACTCAGGACACTGGACATGATGGTGAAATAGGAGAGAAGATCAAAGTATTAAAGAAGAAGATGCTGTGAACAATTAATTTTAGCAGATAGATCAAGTAAAAAGCTATAAAATGTTCCAAACAGTTAAAGAAATTCAAGATAAAACAAAAAACAGGTACGAATATTAATAGTAAAGAAATGATAATGCTATTAAAATATGTAAAAAGAGAAAATAATGAATAAGTAATGAGAAAAGCAAAGTAATAGAATACCAAAAGAAGATGGAATAGATGCTTAAACATGAACAAACATAATAGCTTTAGTACATGGTAGAGACTGTAATTGTTCTAGGACAACGGTTGTTGGTTGACAAAGGTTGGAGATGACTGGTTCCAGTTCAAACTTAGCGTCCAGATATTTTTCCTTAGTTAGAATACCCACTTTGTAGAACCCGGTTGCGACCTCCGATAGACTGTAAACAGTTTAAATAATTCATCTGCCAAAGCCAGATTTGAACTCAGAACTTAGCTTAGCAACTCAGGACTCTACACAGTGATAAACTCTGGTTCTTCATTATTAAATAGATTACGGATCTGATAAATAAAAGTTCTTTTATCTTGTTTTTTTTTTTTTGGGGCAAATATTGACACATGATTTCTATTCACCCTTCAATGTAGGGCTGTAAAAAAATTTGGGAATAGAACAGTTGGTGCATCAACAGCTTATTTAGTTGACTACCAAATTCTCTCCAACCGCATTTACTTTCTGTCCAACAAATCTCCCTTGATCGAATTCAACTTACAGTTCAGCACTCCAGCCTGTTGTATTCTTCATAGCGATTTCAAGCTTACTAACCGACTAAAATATATTTTTTATATTTTCTCATTTTATTATTTTTCTTCAGCCCTGATGATGCCACAGTTGGCGAAATATCGACTACTGGTATCCATGACTTCTCGTAATTTTTCGTTAATCTTATTCATCTTCACGAGCAGGCCTGCAGCGCACTGACCGTTTGTCTGATTCGAACGTTTCATCTCTCGAAACATCTGCAGCATATCCTCTTCTGGGGCCCATCGCCCCCCTCCATACGCTTTTTTTAGTCTTTCCTTGATCACCTGCCACGAGGTATCCTCATCAGCTTGGATTAGATTTAGTACACTCCTTCTGACCCGTCGTGCTAAGGCTACCCGTAGCCTTTTGGCATCCGCTTCCTCTAAAAAGTCTGCTGCGCCCTGGGATTGAATGCTGCTCATAATACCATCCCCGCCCTTGAGGAAATGATTTAGTTCACCCACATCACCGTTAAATTTTTCCAAGTCTGATATCTCCCTTCTTAAATCTTGTGCATTGACCTTCCTTAACTTCATTTTCTCCAATTCGTTTGTTTCCTGTGCAATTCTGTTTGCTTCCTGGGCAGCTAAGTCTGCCCGCGCCATTGCTAGAGTTGTTGATGGTAATGGTGGAAACTGGGGATTCGCCTGTTCTGGCTGTGAAGGCTCTAACGTTAACGTTGCCGGCCTCAGGATTTCTCTTTGTTCATTCATAATGGCAAGACTAGTTATTTTTCAAATTGAAAGAGCAAAAATAAATATAAAAATGAAAGTAAAATAGATCAAGAATGAACTATCTGTAGTCTTTAGTGTCCTTGAGAAAAAAAAAAAAAATATATATATATATATATATATATATATATATATATATATATATATATATATATTCTCACTGAACTGCTAAAACGTTTTCCCGGGTTTCGGCAGCACTTAAGTAATTCACCTCACAAAACATAAACAAAAGAATAAGTAGGAAGATAAACAACACTCTTGACGGCTGATTAAACACTGACTTTATTGCCATCTTGAACCTTTATTTATAGATTCCAACAGCTGTTTACAATGCCAGCTTGATTAGCGACTTTGCGATCATCGTCTTGTCTTAACTTATATATATACATATATAACTTAACGAGTTCGAGACACTTAAACTAAAAAAAAAAAGGAAAGGTTTAGAAATGATAACGCACAGAGAGATCGGTTATAACTGACTTTATTGATAACTTAATCCTTCTTATATAAGATCTGGGAGTTGTTTATATTCTCAGTAGGATTAAGCTCCACTATTACCCGGCTATGGCACTTAACTTATATATATATATATATATATATATATATATATATATATATATATATATATATATATATATATATATATATATGTTCATGTATTGGAATTCAAAAATGTTTAAAAAAATATATTTTTTATTTATTTGAAAATAAAAACTTTATTGGTAGTTTTTTATTTTTTAAAATAAAAGAATATATAATTCAAATATAAAGATATAACAGTTTAGCTGACATTGTGACCGAAATTGATGAAGGAAATCTATTTGCATGAAAGCAAGAATTTAAAATAACTGTAAACATTTCTAGTTTATTAACAGATAATATATCTTCGAGAAAAAAAATCCGCTTCCAGTCAATTATTTTATTGTTTTATAAGACAAAACGTTCCGACACTATGGTGTCATTTTCAATTATTTATTTTTCTGCATTCCTTAACTGGAAAGTCAATATTTTTTAAAAATAATTTTTAAGGAGATCTTTAGTCCTCCATAGTCAAACTTAATATAAGTTTGACTATGACTATACCACGACGGCAGTTCGCATCTTTTTCACTTAATTGCTTTCTCTTCAATGTACACAGAACGACCGTCTTAATTTTATACTCTTAAATTAAGTGACGAACAACAGATATAATAAGCATAATTTGTAATACCATAGCTCTCGGTGAAGGTTTAATTGATTCACGATGAGGAAGGCAGTGTAAGAAAAAGAGTACTAAAGAAAATACGAAAAAAAAAAAATGTTGGAAGTGGGAAAGAAGGAACATCAATGCCTTTGGGAATAGAGAACTTTTATAGCGAGGAAGAAAACTTAGTAACTTAACTGAAAAGAAACTCTAACGATCCCTTAGCTCTGAACATTGCACATTATTAGCACTTTTCTAGTCTAATAGTGGCTATTGTAACACACAAGAAAAGGGTTAGGTGACGATTGGTTGGGTTTCAATAAATACAACTGGAATATATATTTAATTTAGTTCAAGACTAAAGTACCTACATTAAAGAGCGTGTCTGATCCTCGGGAGGGTCTGCAGATCCATCCTTCATAGAATAACTAACTATCTCCTTATTTGGATTGGAACTCAAAACGTTCGGTATTGCAACTCACGCTTTACACACTGAACAACAATAAAGAGAAAAATAATTATAATCGGAATGTCACAATTAGTTTTATACGGATAAAGAATAATTCAATATAGAGACTGCAATAAATATGAGTTAAAATTAAAATGCGAGTTATAAAAGGGAATGAGGAATGCTGTGTTCAATCAGTGTACTTAATCAAATTAAAATCATACCAAGAATTATTTCCCGGTTTGTTCACATGCATTGGAATTCATCTGTAAAGCTATTTTATTACATTCAGGTACAGATTCGGATATGGAATATGTAAAAGAAACAGGAAAAAAAACAGTAGAATAAGAAATTAATCTTGGGGCTCCCAGGACTTTCCTCTCAACAGTATATTCAACCCAATATTGAGTCCATTGAGTAATATATTTGCTTAATTCTATTATATTTTCAATTAAACCGGCATTTTTTTTCTTTTTCTCTACGCTTATCTTCGTAGTAGTTACAACTGCCAACCAAACATCTGTAATATTTCTCCATACTCATTCGGTTATAAAAATTTACAAATGATAGTTTCATAAATTAAAAAAACGAGCTTCAATAGGAAACAAAACTAAAAAGCAGAAAATAGCATTCGATAATTTTGAAATAAGAATAGTGATGATAAAAAAAATCGTTTTATCGTAAAAAAATGTGAGGAGCTTTTTTAGACATTTTCATAATGACTTTACTTTAAAAATATTTACATCAAGCATCCAATGCTTTATTACGATAAAACGAAGTTTTTTCTTATCATCAAACTATTCTTATTTTAAACTTGTTGAAAGTTATTCTTTACTGTTTATTTCAGCTAACTACATAAGTGTTTTTCAGTTTTTTTTAAACTAATATTTTTTATCCTGACAGCAGTCGTATTCTTGTCACAAAGTTTAAACCATGTATACCATAGTACATCGGTCCTTGAGACTGATTGTAGCCGAAAATCGAGTTTAATGACTTCTTTATTTACATACGCTCATAGATACAGGGAAAGCTCATAAAAGATTGTAAAAAAAGTTCTACTGATCATATTTAATTAATCGATTCGCTGGAGAAAATCATTAGAATGAGGAAGTTGTACGTCTCTACTTGGCAGACGATATTTGGATGAGATTCGGATACGATCAATACTAAATTACTGTCAAATAAAATAATCTCTTAATTATCATTAGGGTACAAATAATATATCTCAATGCAGTATAAATGCATTATAGTCTGGATTGTCAATTACGAAAACTTATTGATTTATTAATTAAATAAACTATTAAAATTCATTGATCATAAGTTAAAACTGTTAAAATGTATCTAATATTTTAGTAGTAGACCGGGATAGCATACAGGGCTCTAAGTTGCTGTGGCGAAGATCTGTTCGGTTCAAGTCATCTTGTTACAAATAAATTATTTTAATAGCCATTATATATTTTAATAGCAATTAATGGACCTCTTGAGGCTCCACCATCCTCGATAAAATCACTTCCTTGCACAACCGTTGTCCTGGAAACAGTACAGCTGCTACCATAATTGAACTCATGAACCATTATACCACAGAAATTCAGTAGTAAAATGTTTTATTTTTATTTTTAGTACCTGGATAAAAGTGAAGCTAGACCGTGTTAATTTTTTTTGTCATGGTATGTATTATTCCTAACATATCTTGTTAACAGAGAACACTGCTTAATATCCATCTTATTAGTACGTTGATAAGCGTCCAGGCTCTTCGAATGATAGCCTTCACATGCAGAATGTCATTTGAAACCCAGTGGTCTTATCATCGTTGCCCAAGTCTGTTCCAGGCTAGATCTGTTGGTGTAAGTTCGGGGGAGAGGGAGTACCGCACCCCAACCCGGATGTGTACCCCCTGCGAGGGTATGTCATTCACCAGGCCTTTCTTCTCGGAGATCAAATCATTACAGAGCCTAAGGGGAAAAGTTTACCGATAGAACTCAGTGCTCTTCAGCATCTTGTGACACATGTCTTACAAGTCTGTTACTGCTACCCCAAATAAATAGATTTATCGGTACTGAAGAACCAGAAAATTAAATAGTGAGTTTCAATACCCATCTTTAAGAAGAGTTTTTAAATGTATTTTGGTGTGTGTATGTAAAATACCAAATAAATAGGAAGGTTATGTATGAGTGACAATTCACAACTTCTAGTTAATTTTATAACAGATAACTTTAACAGTTTTTCAAGGCCCCTAATTGCTATTCTTTGCAACATGCATACATAGAAAAGATAAATAAGAATGTGAATTGTCGAAAAATAGGTTTACAAAACCAAGACGAAAGCAGTGTGGAGGGGGAGGCATACCTGCAGAAAAGGATACAGATAAAAAAGTAAGTTTGGGGAGACCTACTGAGGAAGCCCAGAGAAGAAAACAGAGGCTAGATACCGATCTATAGATGGGTGTCTGGGACCTATGGATATTATTATATAAGAAGAAGTACTCACATTTAATCTGAATTATTAATAGTATTTTCTTATTGTATATTATATAAATATAATCAAAATAAGTATTATATTTGTTTTGAAGGTTTATCTGTGTGTTTTAACCTGATCCTCTATTGATATTCATTATTACATTATTGATAAAAAATATGCAGATGATAAAAACCAATAAAGAAGTTAGAAACCTGTATATGTATTAAAAACGGAGAATATGATGGTTGGGTAATATGCATAGAATGTATCAGGAAAAACTACCAAGGAAGAAAAAGTAGGGACACCCGGACGGTAGAAGAGGAAGAGGTAGACCTAGACTACGATGGCTCGAAGATGTCGAGGCTCACCTACAGCTTCTGGGAGTGAGAAGATGGAGAAGAGCTGCAGAGGATCGCTCTGAGTGGAAGAGAATTGTTGAAAAGGCCAGGGTCCTTCATGGACCATAGCGCCATTAAAGATAAATAGACATTATAGATAATTCTATTGCAATATTGTGTTTGACTGGTTAGTAATTTGGTAAACTTGAAAACAAACTCTGCAAAAGAAGCCAGTTAAAAATACAGCCAAGACATTTAAATAAATAATACTTGAGTAGTTTTATTTGATAACTATTCATGGAAAAGGGAGAGCAAAGTGGCTCAGTGGTAGATCACTGAGTTGCCAAGCCGGAAATCCTGGTTCAAATTCCGCTGCAAGCAAGACTTTTATTTAGTCTGTTTCCAGCCGGAGATGGATCATATGTGATCTAGGGATTGTCACAACCGTTGTCCATAGATCAGTACAGCCTCTACCATGTACTAAAACCCATATCCGTTGACGGGTTGTAGTGGTACAGGTTTTTTTTCATGGCAAATATTTAGAAAGAGAAATAAAGAAAATTACCGTAATAATTAATAAAGGATTCCTCTTTAATTGAGATATGGCCTGTTACACTATTATAATGTGATGAAGAATCGTAAATTCAGTTTTATGAGATACTTTTTTCCATTTGTATTGCTTTATGTAAGTTGTCACTAACTTCTTGTTTGGTTTAATATCAGACATAGAAAGATTTAAGCTGAGATTTTCTTATTTACCTAATACAATATGTGATTAAACACGCTTGCACGTATATAAATATAAATAATGATATATTAGCAAGGCTACGTAGGCTTACATAAATTGCTAGCTATAATCAATATTCAACAGGTAATTACTCTTAATTTCTAAGCCTAGAAAAAAAAATCAGTTTTTCTACACTATTGTTTTTGATTTTAAACTTTGACTTTAATTATTTTTGATTTTTTAAAATTTTAATTGACTTTAATTATTTTGGCCACTCCGCTCTATAAGCGGTTTATCTATCATTGTGATTGGAATAATAAATGACGTGTTGAAATTCACTGCAATTATAAAACAAAAAAAGAAATGACTACTGTGAGTGGAAGATATTGTATTCGACTTATAGCAGTTGCTTTAGGATTGATAACTAATATAAAATTCATACAGAGGCATATATCAGTCACAGAAACAATGTAAAACGAATGTAATTGGATTGATTATAGGCACTAATTTTTATTGAACCTTGAAACTGTTGTTTTTTTTTATTCTCCTCAAAAGTACCGATTTTAAAATTCGATAGTTGGAAATGGCAGGGACGATATGAGATCATCTAATTTAATTAATAGATATCACTGATTTAGGAACAAGTACAGAAAAATATACGCAGTATTAATGACAAATAAGTTTCGATAAATAAGTATTCACTAATGTGAATTTGTTAATTTAGCCTTCCGCCAGACATTAAGACCTTTGTTGGACGGCGTACAGCTTTTGTTCTCATTCACTTCCCCAATGATTAACTTAACGATGACTTCATTTCTTAAAATTGTACTATAGTTCATTTATAAGTGAAAGAAGTATAAATAAAAAGGAAATGTTTTTATGAATTTATTTAAAATATAATTAAAAAATTAGTTCATAGACAAAACTTGTATTCTATTTACAATTAATTGCATTCATTTGACAGATTTAAATGGCTTATTGGTAATAATTTTATACTCAACAACGTATATTGTAAACACTTTCGTCACACCCAATTTAAAAAAAAATCTTACATATGATTTTTTTTTTAAATATGTGAAAAGTGTAATAAGTATTATTTTATTACTAATATTTTTTTCATTATAAATGGTTTATAATAAATTACTAAACTTAGAATAAGTTGGAAACATGGTTCCAAAAATGTGTATTATGTACAAATAAAACATACCATTATTTACAACAGTATCACTTATTCCTCATATTGCATAATTATGACCATCCATATAATTATATGGAACCATTATAACAATTTTAAATACTTATAAACATCTGTATTTTATTAACAGCTACAAAGATAAATAATAATTAGCAAAAAATTGAAAGCAATTACTACAATTCCTACTTAGATTTTTCTAACAAACTTCCTGGCACTAATCGTACTATAGGCGGCAGGTCACAACTTTTTTGTTGATTTCTCTTCAATATATACTGAACGACTAAGGTTTCTTTTTACCTTCTTATAATAAGGGACATATAGCATATTTGATAGCTAGAACCAAATTTGTCATTGAAAATCTCTATTTTCCGTTAATAACATAACTAGCGCCCAACGAAAGGTTAAGCTTTATATTAGCTTTAATTTGATAATTTCAATACAAGAAACATTCTACAAATACTTCTGAAAAAAAATTAGATCAATAAACTAAGCATTTGCAATGAGTCTTGCGATGTGAAACTGTTGAAAACGTATTAGTTAAAGTTCTTCTGACTCTTAGGCTTACACCTCCACCGATGTTCGACTAAGTGAGTTAGGCTTGTCAATAAATAACTAAAAGAAGGGTGGGCTGGGGGAAAGAAAACATTTACGGAACGTTGGAGGTTTCCCATTGGCTGAGCAGCGACACCTCACCCTTGATGGTAGCCAATGAGCGAACGTCTTCCTTAACGACCTCTCATTACGGGCCATTTGGAACGTCGTAAACCTCCAACGTGGCGAGTGAATTGCCTTCAGTGGTAAGAGGAAGTGGCAGAGGAACTGAACCAGGAGGAGGGAGAGAGTTGAGGAGATAACTGATGCTGGAGCATAAATCCTTGGTCTTTTTCTAATTAAATTTTTAACACCTGGCCTTAGAGGTGGAAGAACTAGCCCTTATTCCCCCAGCCCCGAAGCTGAATCACTAATGAGGTCATTATTTAAATCACAGGGGCTCCCCTCCTCTTCAAGTTTAATAGATCATAAAGTACAGCCCAAAAATGGAAATTTTTCTGAGTTATTAATCAAAAAGCAGGGGCACTTTGGTCGCCTCTACGCGGCGGAACGAATTGACTTGAGCACCCGCTGAATATTGCAAGAGACTTTATTTGGATAAGTGATTTATTCCGGAATGTAATTCTAGAAACTGTCCCTAAGAACAACAGAGCTAATGCCGCATTTACAACGCAAATTTCAAGAGGAAAGAAGGAAAAAAAATTGTTTCTGAGAAGAATTGTCGAGAAGAGGCTAGAATTAGATTGTAGCGGTAACTTGGTGATGGTAATGTGTTGTTGTTAGTATATTGTTTCTTCCTTAATGTCAGCTTGCCTGAGATCTATCAACATTTTCAAATAGCAATTACAGAACAATAAATAATATTCTGAAAATAATGTATGAATAACAGTCTTTCTATGAATTGTCTATTTAACTAATAGCTGTATTATTTAATAATTTAACTTCAACATAAAATAATTGTAAAAATGAATAAAAACTAAATAAAAAGAAGCATTGCAGATAAAGAGTTTGGTCAAAGTACAGTGGAGCGTCGATTATCCGAACATCAATTATCCGACCGTTCAATTAACGGTTTTTTTTCAAATGTAATTCCTTTTTTCATCCAGCTTTTCCATCCAGTTACTTATTTGTATTGTTAAAATTATTGTAATATCAAATAAAATTTTACGAAAAATAAAATGTTTTTTTCCATGAACGTCAATAAGGGCCCCCTAATCATTTCTCGTAAACTGCAAAAATGTGAACTTTTAGGCTTAAATACTATTTGTTTACTAAGAAGTGTAAACCTAATTGGCTAATTTCATTTGTTTCTCTGAATCCCATCATTTCCTAATCATTTGGTTTGTAATAGGTTGCTCATCTTCAGTTTTAAACGATTCTATGTGAGGTGTACATTTGTGATGTGCATTTGTGATTACTTTTTTTAAATTTGCAGCATGTCAACAAACAGAAAACTAGTAGTTCTTTCATTAAAAGACAAATTTGAATTAATTTTTTTTTGTGAATTTTGATTATCCGAACCACCCCTGGCAACAGTAAGTTCGGATAATCGACGCTCCACTGTAGCTTCTTTTATTATTTTGATTAAAATATAACCTTTTATAATTTGTTAGTGACGGAGATGGTTCTTATGGGATCTAGGAACCTACTGTGCCTCACCCAGCTTCTATCAATTGGGTACCTATAATGAGGGGGGATCTGGAGATTGAGCATGATCTAGGACAAATCACCACCCTGTACAACCGTTTTCCAAGAAACATTACAGTATCTCCCGTGTAACAAAACCACAAACCCCAGACCCTTCATGGGTTGTATTGGTTTAGGAATAAAATAACAGTTTATAATAATATTAAAGCTGATTTATGGTCTAATAAACTAACTATATTATATAGATATCATTATACCCAATACTCATTGAATTAATAAACATATTTTAAATTTAGTTTATTAATTTGTTTCCACTATGTACTTTAAAAAAACAGTATATACAAATATTTCAAAAAATAATTTTTTTTTCTGAACAAATCGATCTTTCTGTTATCATTCCCACAGTTAAGTAGCTTGTATTAGATGTAAAAAAATTAATACTAATTTGAGCAATGTTATCAGTAAATTATTATCAATAAGCGTCAATGATTGTGTTCTAAGGTCTAGTAAATAAGAGATTAACAGGAAAAACATTTTTTACTTAGCGTTTCCAAATGATTTTAACTTAGGTTTTGAGTTCTAAAATAGTTATTGGAAAACGTATCCATTTTCAGGAATACTTAAAAAATGCAAATTATCAATTTCAATTATCTCTAAAACTAGTAAATCGGAGACAAAACAATCTATGGACAACTTTCCATAGATAGACAGTGTTTAATATACAATTTTCGACAGTTTTATATATTTTTGATAAGGTTAATACTTCGGCGATGGAGTTGGTTCAAATGTTGAATGTTCATTTCACTGATTAAAAGATTATTAAATATTAGCAGTTTGCCGATGTTTGTGCTATTAAAAGGCACTTGCACCTAATAAGTGCAACTAACAAAAAAAGTGTAGATATCGTTGCTACAATTTGTGATTTTCACTTTAATACCTGTAATATTAATTGATGATTTCTAACTAATATATTAAATGGCAACCTATCGAATAAAACCTATAGAATCGAATTTGCATTCAATTAATATTGTTAAAAAACCTTAACATTTTTATAACACTTAATCATTTTCATAATAAGCATCGTAATAATAAGTAAAAAGCTTATAACACAGAAATATAAGAAGATAAAAGCAAAGTTTTTTGGCATCTATGTTCCTCGGCCTTGGAACGATAAGTTGTTTAATTCCGCATAGCAGTTATGTAATGCGGTAGTGTATATACTCACTTTCGAAGGCGCATGCAATGGATTGAAAAAAAGGAAAATTCACCATTATATACTTGATGTTTATTTATATATTTATTTTTAATAGTGGTTTAATTATCCTCTTTTTATTATTTCCTTTGCAAGACATCATCAAATCGTCACACTTTATAGACGATATATTTCTTTTACATATTTTGTAACAAAAACAAAATCACAAAATACATACTGTTTGATTAGAAAACAAAAGTAGAAACATTTAGAAATCATAGAAGGAAATATGGGGTGTTACACATTCCGATAATTGCAAATATGAAATGTTTATAAATGTAAGAAATGAGCACCTACTTACTAATTAATAAACCTGTCGACGCAATTTAAACACAAATATTGTGATTGAAATTCGAAAACAATACAAGTATCTAGTTCTATGTTACATTGCGTTACGAAATGAGGATTACTACGATCTAATATTATATTTAAATATGAATCAAATTAATAATTCTTGGTAATCAGATAAACATTTCTTAAAATAATTATTTAAAATATTCAGCAACTAAGAAAAAATAAATAAATGAAAGGAGTTCAGAGTACTTTGGTACAGCAGAATCTTTCAGCAATCATGATCTAAACGTATTAACTTAATATAACTGTTTAAACATTTTAACTGTGGCATTTAAGAAAATCAGTGATTTAATAAACGGTTCATTTTGAACAATCGCCTTTCAGAAAATTAAACTACCGTCTTATTCTGAAATGTTTTCTTGTGTTGTTTGATTTGTTTTACTAAAAATAAAGTTTGAAAACCTCTAAAATTGTATCTTGTTAGCGTTGTTTCTGTTTCTTCATTCGTTCATGATCAGTAATGTATCTAAAAATTTTTTTTTTCAAATGAAACAGTAGAGTAGTAGTTAAAAATAAAGTTATATTTATAGTAGTTGATTTTGTGTTTTTTTTTTTTATTACTTTGTCATTATTTTAAAGTAGTTTCGTAATTCGGCTCTTTGACATACCCTGTATTAATCACTTTACATATATATATCAAACGTGTAAAATTGCTACTAGAATAACGTAAATTCTTTCAATATTTTATTTAGAATATACATTAACCTCATCATGATAGAAATAAAAGAATAGAATTGATATAGGTTTCAATAATTATTTATTTAGTTTATATTGTATATATTTTTTTAACGTCCACTCTAGATAATCTTACCATTTTACGCCGCGTAGACCAAATCTGTTCGATACCTTTACTAGTTGTTCTTCTATTTCATAAGGAGACTGTAATGGATTTCCTCTTCCCTTTTGTTTTTTTCTGATTTTTTCTAGTGAAATATTGAAATGCTTTAAAGTTCAATTAATTCCAAGTAAGATCCTTCATAGTACTAACTCATACTACTTACTCACTCACTGTTGGATACTACGCTCACTTGCAGGATCTGGGCCTCTGCCACCATTCTTCTCCACTTCTCGCGGTCTCTAGCGAGGCTGCTCCAATTTCTTGTCCCAATCCTTCTCAAATCGCCTTCCTCCAAGTCATTCATCAACCGAAGCCTGGGCATTCCACTTTTTCTTTTTCCTCCCGGTGCACCTTTTAACACAATTTTGGGCAGCCTATAAGGCTCCATTCTTTTTACGTGCCCTAACCATCTTAGCCCGCTCTTCATAATGTCAGAGAGGATATAACGCTCAGCATACAATTCCATTTTTCATATTACACATTATTAAGTTATGTAACACTTTAGAATTTAATATCACAATTAGTAAACCTAGCAGTTTGGTAGTCGATAAGAAACATAACCATTTTTATTTATATATATCCATAATATATCGTATTTTTAGAGCTTGGAAGTGAAGTCCCATCTGTAAAAATTTGTATCCACTCTTCATACGGGAAATGATGATGGAGAGTCCCTTGAGCTTTTCTTCCCCACGAGAGAAATTATTTGGCATGGAATGTTTAGTAAGTTTGAAACTGACATTAGTTCCTTAAATGAATCTAAGAGACGAACTAATACCATATTTCACTCTTACCTTGACTCATTTGGTAAAATTTCTATCTCTGTATTAAGTTTTTATATTTCTTTTTGACCAAAATACTTTACAATAACATGTTATTAAAGGAAAATATCCATCTTTAATGATTAACATAATGATATATAATTAAAGCAAGAGACTCAGAGTCCTTAACTGATTGCCGTAATTCTATATGAAAGAAATATATAAATAAAAATGTTTATACAAATGTAAGACATTTTTGTTAATACCCTTTTGGTTGTTCTGCTGAGACCCTATCTTTGTAGGTGCCCATAGAACTGAACTCTGCGTTTTCTTAATGTATCAGTAATTTTCTCTTTGTGCGTGTCGATTTTTTGTGGCGTCGTAAACAAATTATTTATTATTTTAATTAATTATAAAACTTGATACTTTTCAGTTCATATATAAATCTTTAGAATGTTAGATAAAGATCTTTAAGAATATAATGAATTTATTATATATCTATTATCTCAGAAACACTGAATTGAATAATTCAAATTATAGTGCCTTAAAATACATAAAATTGTAGTGAAATAGAGATTAAGTTGAAAATCTTGAGGTAGATATATATATCTTCATGTCTATAGAGTGAAATCTCCCTGAAGGTCCCAATTCATCTACCCTTCGGGTCTTCATCCGGTGACTAATCCATCTCCTGTCTTCTTATCTGTCCGTATGTCTCTTCAGGGTTCTCCCCTTCTACGTTCTGGGGCTTTTATCAGTTTGGTAGAAAGAATTTTTTGTCGGAGCAAGGGATATCAAAAACCACAAACCAGGAGAGGATGGTTGGTTAACGTGTACCTGAAACTGCAAAGCTCGGGATTTTTTCTCACTTTAAAAGATTCTAATGCCATCAGCCGGACTGTGAAATCGCTACCTCGAGCATAGAAGGTTCTTGTTAGAATGCCGTTTCTATCACTAGCTTTGAAGCGAATAATGAACTGTTCTCTAAGATTTGTCTTAGGTACTCCGAGGCGAATCCCTTGTGTCACACCATTATGATGAGTTAAGGTGGCTCTTTCTTCCCATTTGTAGACAATATTTACTCAGTATTTTCCTATACCAATCCATTAAATCTTAACACCCATCATATAGATATAGGATTATCAAATTAAAAAAAAACAACACTTCCGCACCCAATACATGCTGAGGTATAATGCATGTTCTCCCCTCCTCTCTAATTTTTTTATAGATAGATTTCAATTTATTGTTATTTTTTAGGCTTACTTTTTTTAATATCACGACAACGATGATATATATGTTCATATTAAACGAGCTGCTACCAGTGGCTTCCATTCCACAGTAATTTACATATGTTAAGGATAAACTTCAACTACTGGCCATCAGTCTGTGTTTGGACACTCAACAATCAACACCACTTAGTTCAGTGTCAAGGGCAATAGAATTAGACCCTGCCCTGACTGGCCGGGTCTGATAGTGACTTAAATTGACATTTTTTTTCTTCTCTTCTTTTATTTTTAATATACTTATATCTAACAAGTTCGTGCAATGGAATTCTGTGCTTCGTAACTGAAAGTGAATGAGAAGTTAGAAAATTAAACGGAACAATAACAAAAAGGCTAACCACAAATCAACAAACTGACGGTATGCCTATATTGACAAAAAATTGATGACCTTTTGACTGACGAGGAAGAGGATGTCATAAAAGAAAATACAGGACAAGCTTCAAGAAACCGAAAATTCAACCTGCATTCCTGTAAATAAGTTCAAAAACTATAAAAGCTCGGTGGAACATTTTAAAAAATCTAAAAACAGATTTCTCATTAAAATACAAAGGAAATCGTATAGTATATTAATTTATACAAACACTGAAGATTACTTCGACACTCTGAAGAAACTAATAACTGAGAGCAAAGGTGAATATCCCACCTACAAATTTTTCGAATACAGAACTCCCTCATTTATATTAAAAGGACTGCCTGCTTCAGTTGAGATAGGTGACATGATTGAAGATTTAAAATCAAAGAACGTTGCAGCAATTTTAAAACCACGCTGTTCAGTCGCGAATCAATTCAAATTCAAATTTAAATCTCGCGCCTCTGGTCAAAGGAATTGGAATAGGTAAGTGGCGATTATTATCATTTTGATAACAGGCAGTGGGAGCTGTTCTTCCCCACCTCAGACGTCCATCTCTAGCTCACTCTGACCATCGCCGCCGGCCAACCCACAGCAATGCGCCTCTCTCGTCCCATCAACATCCTCCCCTTCACCTCATGGAGCCGGGCACACCAAGTATTCACCCATGGCCAAGCCATGCTCATTCCCGGACAGCAGCTAGCTCTTTCAGACATTATTAGATCGCCTAACTACCATAGATTATAAGAACAAGAGCCCTAAGCCAAAACTTCAAAGCTGTAAGGTCTCATTCCGTCAATTAACTAACATCCTAAGACAATATAATTACAAGGAAGAAACACCTTAATAATTGTAACTTATTTATTGTGTGCCGACGTTTCGGCCTACAATGTAGGCCATCTTCAGGGCTAAGAAAGAGAAACAAACAGAAATATATAAAAAACGTTGCAGTAACAAGATTATAGTGACAAGTAATGTAGTAAAGTGGTACAAGTGTGGAAATTAAAATAGTGACTAGATATGATGAAATAGTGAATAGATATGATAATTAAAGATAATGAATATAAAAGTGGTTACAGAATATAATAAAATTAAAATAGTGATAGATAAAAATAAAATTATAGATGATGAACAGAAATTCAAATAGTGACAGATATAATAATTAAAGAATACGAATATAAAATACAGAAAATAAATGTCCAGAAAGGATAAAATGTAAACATAATATAAAGGGAAAGAAAAATGAGGAGGTAAACGGAAAGATACAAAATGAGAAGATTAAAATAAAGAAAAAGGGGATGGAATATGAAGGATTTAGAAAAAACTAGTTTAATTATAGATATGGTTATGATACCAGACATAGGTAAAATGTAATAATACAAGCATATATAGAAAGAAAAGATTGATGAATTACAAAAATTTTGCCATATATACCCTCCCTCTCTAATAACATTCAAAAATCCTTACGTTCCTCGATCCCCAATTTACGCATCGCCTTCAAATCCCACAACAAACTCTCCAATATTTATACCCGAGTTAAAGATCCCATTCCCCTAAAACATCACTCTCAGGTCGTCTATCGTATTCCTTGCTCTACTCGTAACTGCAACTCTTCCTACATCGGCGAAACCAAAAACCTCCTTAAAGACCGTATTACCCAACACAAATACTCCATTTCCTGCCACAACCCAACCGCTTCAAAACTTTCCGAACACGCCCTATCCTTTAACCACATTTTTGACTTCGAAAATACGTCGATCCTAGCCTCCGTTCTTAATTATAATAAACGCATCCTCTCAGAAACCATTCACATCAATTTAGATTCCTCTACCGTTAATGCCAAGACCGACTCCCATCACCTATCCCTATCATAGTTCATAGTTTGCTAGTCAATGCTATGATCATCAGTAGTTTTGGTAGTTTTGCATTCTTATTTTTTGTTATTATGTTCTTTAAGGCCAAAACATGTAATGGTAAGAGACATAATTGTAAATCTTACTAATATTATAAATGTGAATGTTTGTATGTTTGTCTCTCTTTCACGCAAAAACTACTGGACGGATTTGGATGAAACTTTACAGTAATATACGTGTAGGTTATACATCAGAATAACACGTAGCCTATAACAAGCACGGATTTATGAGGGGGTGCAATGGGGCACGTTGCCCCCCTGCAGTATTTAAAGTACTGTGGAGAATCCATTATTGTTCATAAATAAAGGCAAATCACATGATAATAGTTGTTAAAATAACAGAAAGAACATGAGTGAAACTATTTGTTTTGATATCCTACTAATCTTACTAATATTATAAATGTGAATGTTTGTATGTTTGTCTCTCTTTCACGCAAAAACTACTGGACGGATTTGCATGAAACTTGACAGTAATATAGGTCATACATCAGAATAACACGTAGGCTATAGCAAGCGCGGATTTAATGGGGGGCGCACGGGGGCACGTGCCCCCCCCCGAATGTTATTTAGGAACTGTGGATAATCCATTATAGGACATAAATAAAGGCAAATCACATGATAATAGATGTTAAAGTAACAGAAAGAAGATGAGTGAAACTATTTGTTTTGGTGTCCTACTAATCTTACTAATATTATAAATGTGAATGTTTGTATGTTTGTCTCTCTTTCACGCAAAGACTACTGGACGGATTTGGATGAAACTTGACAGTAATGTAGGTTAGACATCAGAATTACATATAGGCTATAGCAAGCGCGGATTTAGGGGGGGGCGCACGGAGGAACGTGCACTCCCCCCCTCCCCTCAACAGTCTTTTAGGTACTGTGGAGAATCCATAATAGTACATAAATAAAGGCAAATCACATGATAATAGTGGTTAAAATAACAGAAAGAACATGAGTGAAACTATTGTTTTTATGTTTGTTACTCATTCACGCAAAAACTACTGAACGGATTTCGATGAAACTTATGGAGTAAAATAGGTTATAGATCATAGGCTACACCAAGAGTAGATTTATGTGAGGGCACGAAGGCATGCCCCCCCCCCTCCGTTATAGTACATAATTAATAGTACTTGAAATTTGTAGATAGGTTCTTTGTATAGTTTAAGGAAGAAATTTGGATAATTCTACCCAAGGGTTTCTCCTTTAATGTAATAGGGGTTCAAAGGTTGTATAGAATCCGTCAGTTTTGAAGTTGGACATCTGAAATTTTGGATGTAGGAGTAACTTATATTTTTAAAAAATAATTAAATTATTTATTTAAAAGGATCTTTCACAAAACTTTATGTGGCACACCAAATTCCACGCGAGCGAAGCCGCGGGCATAAGCTAGTATATATATATGCAGGGTGCCCCAAATTTAAATGACAAAACTTTAGGAACTTATAAGGGACCGAAAAACTAGGACAAAAACTCCTTTAGAGATTTGCTCGTTTTGGCTTAGTTTTAGAGAACATCGCAAAAAAGGAAACAAAACAAAAATGTTACAGGTAGCGATTATCACCTTTCTAAGTTCGTCAGGTTAGGCAATGAGATATGTAAACACTTAAAGTTATCGTTTACATTCTTTTATTTGTTTACATTTTGACTTCCTTCTAGGATTATAATTCCTAAATCAGTCTTCAGTCAGTTACTCAGATATTTTTGTGTGAATAGCATCAGCCACAATGCCGCATACATATTCTAATGTTGAATACGCTGATATGATTTTTGTGTATGGTTTCTGTAACGGTAATGCTTTAGAAGCGGTGCGGGAGTATAGTAGAAGAGTGCCTAATCGACGAGTCTTTTCGTTAACTTTTAATAGACTACGAGAGACTGGGTCATTCTTAATACGTAATGAATGCGACCTATTCCAGGCAGCAGTAAGAGCAGATTATCGGAGAAGAAATTGTGTCCAACGCCACATCGATAACAATCCTGACACTAGCATCCGAAGAGCATCTGCTGCATTAGCAATATCGCGGCAAGCAATATGACGAACTTTGAAAGGTGATAATCTCTACCCATACCATCTTCAAAAAGTTCAGAATTTATTACCTCAAGATTATGTCAAGAGATTGAATTTTTTTTATTAATTGAATTAACTGGTTTCTTGAAAAAATTCGCGATGATAATTTATTTCCATTAAAAATTATATGGACCGATGAAGCTACCTTTACAAGAGGAGGAATTGTTAATTAAAGAAATTATCATGTATGGACTCTTGAAAATCCCAGAGCTATTAGAGATAATAGGTTCCAGCATGAATTTGCTATTAACGTTTGGCTTGGAATTCGGAACGGATTACTGGTGGGACCATATTTTTTACTTGGAAGATTGAATGGTATCACATTTACACATTTTTTGAAGAATGACTTTTCTAATTATTTAGATGACATTCCCTTACAACAGCGGATTGAAATGTGGTTCCAACTCGATGGATGTCCAGCTCATTATAGCAGAGTTGCTCGAGCTTGGCTGGATATAAATTATCCACAACGATGGATTGGACGTGGAGGAGTACTACCTTGGCCACCCAGATCACCTGATATGACACGCATGGATTTCTTCCTATGGCAGAAAGTTTACTCGGCGTCAATCAACTCAAGAGAGCAATTAAGAGACCGAATCATAGATGCAGTGCATCAAATATCATCAGAACAATGTTTAGCTGCAATTTATCAAGTGAGTGCTAGATGTAATGCTTGCATTGGTGCAAGAGGACAACATTTTGAGCAATATTTACATTAAAAAGAACATAACATAAATATAAATGTAAATAAATAAGTATAAAAATTAAAACTTGTTTTTTTATTTTTTTGCGATTTTCTCTAAAACTAAGCAAAAACGAGCAAATCTCTAAAGGACTTTTTGTCTTAGTTTTTCGGTCCCCTATAAGTTCCTGAAGTTTTGACATTTAAATTCGGGACACCCTGTATATATATATATATACAGGGTAATATATATGAGAATATATATATATATATATATATATATATATATATATCTATATATATATATATATATATATATATATATATATATATATTCACATATATGTATATATATATACTATATATATTGTATATGTAAAAATATTTACAACACTATATATATATATATATATATATATATATAGTGTTGTAAATATTTATATTTGAATAAATGGAGATTTAACAAAAACATTCATAATTAAATTAAACATTAAACAGTACAAACGCAATTAATAAAGACAACAGAAGAATGGTATAGAATTAAACTTCCAATCTATGTAGTAACTTCACAAAATATGGAAGAAATTAACAAAATGAAAAAATTAAAAAGAGTTTTCCAAATGTCAAATATGACAGGAACGCTACAGAAATTGGAAAGAAGCAACCCAATGCTACAGATGCCAGGCTTTCTTCATATAGCAAAAAACTGTCATATAACACCAAAGTGTCTAAAGTGTGCCCAAGAACACGAAAGAAGAGACTGTAGGAAACAAGACGGAGACTTAATAAGTACCAATTGCAAACAAAATCACACGGCAAATCATACGGAGTACCCCGTTCGGCTTAAGCAAATCGAAGCCAAAAGAACAAGAAGCGTTTGGAGAACGGATGATTCTAAAAAAAGTCAGACAAAATTTCAATATAGGGATCAAGAACACCCTCCTCTACCAGCAACGAATTAAATTAAAGGTTTCTCTGCAGTTTCAGAAAATAACGATAATTCAGGTACAGGACAGTTCAGTTTTATAAAAGACCTTGAAGACTTGTTTCAAACATTTAACGTACACCGCATTATAAAAACAATTAAAACCACAATAGGAACATTAAAAGCAGGCATATACCCTATAGAAAGAAATAGTTTCCTAATTGAAGGGTTCAAGGAAATTTCACCTTAAACATGTCAAATAATTATAAAATTAATATTAGGTTTTGAAACTGTAGGTCCATTTTAAATAAAAAGCAACAATGTAAAGAGTTTTTAAAAAGTAATAATGTCCGAATTGAGGGGACTGTTGGAACACATTTATGTGATACGATTTTGTTAAATATTGAGGGATATATAGTACACAGAGATGAAAGAAAAATATATGGTGGAGGAGTTGCCCTTCTATACCTATCTTTTCTACATCTTAAGGCGTTGTTCATCCTTTAAGTTTCACATCCTTAAAGAAGGGTTGGAAAATATAAAAAATATTAAATAAGTAAATGCTGCAGCAATCTACAATCTTTAAATAAATAATCAAACATAACGGTAAGCTAAAAACTCACTATTTACTTTAGGCTGAAGGGAATTTCCCTATATAGGTTGAAAAAAAAATTATTTGAGGCGTTTTGAATGAAAAGGGGGTAGCTACAAAATTGGATTTTACTATTACCAGCGTGCCAATAATAAAACCAACACTTAACATAATTCTCATAATTTTAGTCAGTTTTTCATCTTATTTAGTTACATTTCATCAGTGTAAATAGCGACAACACAATAAAAATACAACTACAGAAACTACCAACCGCAAGTATTAAAAAAAAACTTATTTAAATTACAAGATTCCGAAGCATTTACATATTCAAGTGTTTCGGAGGATTATGAAATTGTTCAGGAAGCAACATTTTAAACAAGTTGGTTTGAGCGGGAATAAAGTTTGTCAAAAAAGGATCGATACCGGATCTGGGCCAAACCAGGAACAAATGTGACTTTAAGGTCATTGATTGATTGAATAAAATAGATGATTTTATTCGTGCTAAAGGAGGATTGAATATTTAACAAACAAGATTCTTATTTATTGTAAGCATTGGATAGCAATGAAATTCAGGGTGATTTAGTGGAGCTCAAAAATTCAGTTGATTAAGTCCAAACAGGCCATGTAATAGTAATAAAAAGCTTAGATAATTTGTTCCTTTGAAGTTGAAGTACATGTTTCCTGAAGTTTTAGCCTATTAGGTGTTCCGAGTTAAACAATGTTTGATACTTTAATGGCCGCTCACACAACATGTGTTTGGTTGTCTGAACTACTTAGCTCATCATCGCATCACAACTGCTGTGGGATGCTACCGCCGACAGTTGTTGGCCACAATTTATGATTTCTGATTTATGAACGCATTTTTTTTATTTAACATTGTGCCGTCCAAGGCAGTATCATTGAGATACGGGACAGAACAGAAAAAACATGTAGTGGACTTCTCAAAATTTAAAAAAACGAAAAGTGCAAATATGTTTTCTTTTTATTTAATTAATTTGTTATAATTAACATGTTTTGTGTTTATAAACATCTGAATACCGATATTCGGAATTAAATGTATGTACGAAGCGATTACAGTTGTTGTTATGAAAATTAAATAAGAAAACCTGGATATTTTATGTGTAAGGTTTGACAAATAGCGTTACAAATAGTTAGATGTGTTTTTAAAGTGTTTTTGTACATATTTAATTTTTTCAACAATTTGAATAAAGTTTTTGAAATTAATTCTTCTAAAACACTGCTGGCTCCCGGCGACATTTGGTTTCGTAGAAGTACCGCCAGTAAAGTTTTAATATGAAGTCCATGGCATAGCATCTGTTCTTTAGGAATAAAATAAAAAAATGATGTAGAACAAGAGCTCATTGGCGTAAGACGAAAAGTAAAGGGCATTTGAATTGTTGAAGTTTATTTTGAACCACTGAATTTCATACAGTTCTTTATGCTCTGTGATATGTGATTGATGATCGATCAACAGGACCACTTTTGACAGATCGCTCATATATATCGGCATACAGGATAAGGTTAATAGTAAGAATGGATTGAGAAATCAGCTATATAACCTTATTGAAACACCGAGGACACTGCCTTGAGAAACACCAGATTGAAAACATAATGAATTGCTGAATAGGCAGTATGGTTTATTTTAAATTATCTTTTAGTGTGATAGGATTATATTATAAGGAAATATATTGGGAATATTATATTTTAAAGTGCATTAGTGCTTAAGGGAAGTTCTCAATATAGCATTACAAAATATTTGAGGCGTTCAGAATAAAAATGGGATAGTTAAAAAATTTATTTTACTATTTTTTTTCAGTGTGTCAATATTATACTTTTCCACTTCATTTTCTCATTTAGTCCGTTTCTGAACCTGATGCTTTGAGAGCGTAAAGAAGTGCTTGATTAAATTAGTGGAAAAGACAATGTTTAAAATTTATAATTATCCTCTTATATAATATTATAATAGGGTCTATAAAGAAATGATTGTTTTTCAACCAAATATTATTATTATTATTTCTTTGATATAAAATACAATTAATGCTCAAAGTATAGTTCATTGTTACCTACCGTCATTAGCCATCTGCTAGTCAATTGCTCGATCCCTCGCTGATAACAATCCTTGGGATGGCTATCAATGAATTCTTCGACCGCAATTTCAACTTCCGCCAAAATTATCATTTTTTCCCCTTGAAGAAAACGGGCCATTGGCCGAAACAAGTAGTCCGTGGTGCGAGGCTTGAAATATATGGTGGTTAAAAAAATCTTATATCAGAAGGGTTATTAAATAAATTTTCAAAAATTTCTAATCTCTTAGCTGATTGCTGAGGAGTAAAGTCTACTAAGTGCTGAGGGACCAGTCTACTTCCCAGTGGAGACTAACAGTATCTTTTGACACACTGGGCAAGTTAGCGAGTACTTGTGGATGTATTTGACTCAGCTTCCTGCAGAACCTCATCAATATCCATTAAAGGCAAAAGGTCGCCCGGAGCCATTCTTCCTTTCCAACGCAGTGCGCTGGTCATGGACCCCTTCTCCTTCATATTTAATAATTTCACGAGTTGCTCCCGAGTCCGTGAAATTTTTCTTGCTGCAATGCCTTAAAATTATAAGAATTTTTTTAGGACATTGTCATGTCCCTTCTTTAAAACAAATTACTAACCTGAGTGTTTTTTTTTTAAGAAATCAATAGAATTAAACATGCTAAGAGGATGTTCAATTAAGTATTGGTAGTGTTACGGTCACAGAGAAAAAGACGGGCGCAAGGAATTGGCGTTCCTGGAAACATTAAAGCCCCGTTGTCGGCAGAGTGAGAGTTTAAACCACGCGGTGCGGTGAACATCTGAATCATTGATAAGTCAGTGTAACAGTTTGTGAGTGTAATTTTGTGTCAGTTTGTTATATTTTGAGATTTTTACGTTCGGTGGACTTTAATTAGTGAACTGTAAGTGTTAATTAGTAGTAGTTAAGTAGTAGTTGTAATTTTATGGTATTCGTACAAATTTATGTAAATAGTTATGCTATTAAGAATTAGTAATATCTTATATTATAGGCCTAGATTAATAAATATCTAAAATATTGTTATTGTAAATTTATACCAGTTTAGTAATTTAATTTTTAATAATTTAATTGTATTATTTTTATCATTTTATTAATAAACCTTAGTATCTTTAATTTATTAGTAGTTTAATTCATTTTAACACCCAGTAGCCCGTAACAGTAAGTATTAAAATATTTACAGTCCTTTGAATCTTGAATTCGTAAAAACGTGGATTTTTTCCATACACTCTATTATAATATTATATATTCAAAACATCCACAGTTCTTTATAAGGTCACTTATATCTAGGAAAACACTACGAATAATATGTTCATTTACTCTAGAGGATATGCTCTATAGGCCAATAATCCATTTTTCACATAAACTGTCCTAGAAATTAAGTAATCAAAATTTATAAAACTAATTAAAAAAACAAATCAGTAGCGATGTTTAGCTTCTGGAACTTGAATAACACTAATTGTTGGTTGAGAACAAAGAAGAATAGCTAGCACTTGGTCATAGGAGGAAGACCCGTGTAGCTAGGGCCAGCATCCATTTGTAGGGTCCGCCTGTGACGTCACTAATGACCGGACCAGCTCCTGAGGATTTATCATGCGGTCAGATCGTTTGTACATCTGCGGTAAGATAGGGCTATTTAATGGAAGCGGTGTCACTTAGTTTGTATCGTCGGCAATAATATACATTGCGACTGAAGGAGAAAACCTAGGATATTAATCAATGTCATAGTTTGGTAAAAATAAACATTTTAGCACTATTCAATGAGTCAGTAACTAATCTTACTAATATTATAAATGTGAAAGTTTGTATGTTTATCTCTCTTTCACGCAAAAACTACTGAACAGATTTGGATGAAACTTCACAGTTATATAGTTTATACATCAGAATAACACATAGGCTATAGCAAGCGCGGATTTATGGTGGGGGCGCACGGGTGCATGTGCCCCCTCTACAGTTTTTTAGGTACTGTGGAGAATCCATTATAGTACATGATTATAGGCAAATCACATGATCATAGTTGTTGAAATAACAGAAAGAACATGAGTGAAACTATTGTTTTGATATCCTACTAACATTATAAATGCGAATGTTTGATACTCATTCACGCAAAAACTACTTAAATTAACTTATAGGTTATACATCATGGGCTACAGCAAAGGCAGATTTATGTGGGAGCACGGGGGGGCATTTGCTTCCCCCTTTGATAGTACAAAATTAAAGGCAAATCAGGAACTTAGCATCTTGAAATTTGTAGATAGGTTCTTTGTATAGTTAAGAAAGAAATTTGGATAATTCCACCCCAAGGGTTTCCCCTTTAATATAATACGGGTTCAAAGGTTGTACAGAATCCGTCAATTTTAAAGTTAGACATCTGAAATTTTGGATGTACGAGTAACTTATATTTAAAAAAAATAATTAAATTATTTATTTAAAATGATCTTTCACGAAACTTTATGTTGCTGACCAAATTCCACACGAGCGAAGCCGCGGGCATAAGCTAGTAGGTGTATAAAAGAATTTACCGTTTTTCAACAAAATATTTGTATTATTATTTCTATGATTTATTAATGCTTATTGCTTTATTAAATTAGTGGAAGAGTCCGTTTCTGAACCTGATGCTTCGAGAGCGTAAAGAAGTGCTTGATTAAATTAGTGGAAAAAACAATGTTTAAAATTTATAATTATCCTCTTATATAATATTATAATAGGGTCTATAAAAAAATGATTGATTGTTTCTCAACGAAATATTTGTGTTATTATTTCTTTGATATAAAATACAATTAATACTCAACATTATAATGAATATTATAAATGTTAATAATGACCATGGAGTACATTGTAAACTCTAAGTATTATAAGAAAATTTTTAAATTATTTGACAATCTACTAAAAGGTTAAAAATGAGCAAATTTATAAGTATTTAAAAAATATATTTAAATTAAATAAAAAAAGGGACTTTTAAGAGATATAAATTGAAAATGACTGAAGAATGTTGAAACGTATTTAAATAAAGAAAAAATGTTTGACTGTAAAAGGTTTTTTTACTTACTTGAATGAATGAATCAAAAAGATGTACTCCAGTAACATAAACAAGAGAATTAAAATAAAAAGGATAACCTTGTTTTCTGCAACAATGTATCTGGAATCATAGAAATGTTCAAAGTCACTTATGAACCAGAGGATTGGAGGCTTTTCATCGATTCATCAAAGAGGAGTTTGAAAGCTACTTCTTCACAATATGCTTCTATATTGTTGGAATTATATTCTAAATAACCGATATGCTTCTGTGCCTGTTGGACAGTCCATTTAAAAGAATGCTACGAAATTATTGAGTTTGTTCTTAGAAAGCTCGGATACTCTGACCATAAATGGAGCATTTGTGGGGATTTGAAAGTTATTTCCATGTTACTAGGTTCTTGGAAACAAAAAATACCCAAACTACAAAACTTTGTTTCCTGAATTGTTACAAAACTACAAAATGTTGGGCTGCAACATGAATGTCAACGTTCATTTCCTTCACTCACATCTGGACAACATTCAAGAAAATCTAGGGACTGTAAGTGAGGAACAATGAGAACGTTTTCATCAAGTTATAAAATAAATGGAGCGCAGATACCAAGGTCGATGATGGCAGACTACTATAGGATATTAAAAAAAAATCTCAATTCCACAGCCAAAAAAGTACCAAAAGAAGCTTTGATGGAAAAAGAAAACGTTTTTAAAAAGGCTTATAATACCTTTACAACACATGTGCATCACTTTTTAGCTGGGCATCGTTGTTTTGTTTTTTTTACTTCATGTTAATATAATAAAAACAAATCCAAAATTTTCCGGTTTTTGTACTTTTCCTTAAAACTTCAACTTTATTTTGTAGGGAAGCCCTACATGATAGAAAAAAACCAACGTCATTTTTGAAATCAATGCAAAAAACTACATAAAGATCAGTTAATTAATTCAAAAGAATTTTTGCAGACCTGTTTTATCGTCGACCTCAAAGTGTGAGGACGAGCATTATTTGGAATACAACTCCTTTTCGGTTGATCAATTCAGGATAACGCTCTGACTACTTCACGTACAATCTTTTCAGTTGTTCGTAGTCGAGTTTAAAATTCATAGAACATCCATCAGGAACAAATTCGGGAAGAATATCATCTTCAAAATTCAAAAAAATACAAAGCATGGATTTTTGTTCAAATTGCCACCTTGCAGCATCCGGAAAAGCAGTTTGACCGCGATCTAGTCATTGCTTATGGGTATTTGGATTTCGCCAGTAAATCCACTTCCGGTAAAATCTCATATCAAAAGGTTTTTTTTTTCACTAAATGTTCACAAACTTCTTACCTCTTAGCTGATTGCTGAGGGGTATGTTTGTGAGGGACCAGTCTTTCCCCTTCCCAATGGAGGGTATATGGCGACTAGCAGTTTCTTTCGACACACCATACTCCCTGGTAAGTTCGCGAGTACTTGTGGATAAATTTTACTCAACAGTCCTGCAGAACCTAATGAATATCCATTATTGGTCGCCCTCAGCCTTGGAAAGTATTAAATTGGATTTAAATATTTACAGTCCTTTGAAATCTTGAATTTGATAAAACATTTTGTCATTTTTCTTTTATACACTCTATTAATTTCTTCATGTCTGATTATAATATTTGATTTGACTGATTTTTTTGTTGTATTAGCCTAATTTTGTAACGACCACGTCGTTTCAAATGTCGTTTTGCATTTCACCATGACATCTGCCCATTCTCTCTTTTTTAACTTCTCGAATCAGGGTGGTTTGGTCCACTTTTCATCAGTTTTTTCGGTAGCAAACTTGGATTTCAACTAATCACACATGCCCTTACAACATATCGAAAATATGGCTCTCTTCAATTTATTGCGACCGTCAAACACATGGCCGCTGGCCTTTAAATAAAACATGTAGAAAGATTTTTTGACCTCTACCCATATCTTATTCGTACATATAAGGTCAACTATCATTATCTAAAAAAAATCTAAGGTATTACATTTTACCCTTAGGTGTGTAGTGTTTCCTCGCCTTTTAAATAATATTAAATGATTTGTTTATTTAATCCAATTGATGTTTAAAAACGAAATTAAATGTTGATAACGTTATAAAAAATATTCAACTTAACGTTCGAGTGCTCCGCACTGTTAAAATCAGAATCAGAAATATATTCCATTAGAAAACCAAAATTGGAAATAATTAGTAATATAACAAAAACAATTAATAGAAATAAACTTTTAAAAAATCATTTTAACAACAATCTTAAGATTTAATAAGATAGATATTAAACCTTGTGGAGAACTCATAAAATCGAAGAATTCCACAAATCAAAATGAGGACGGGTTAACAGTATCATAAATAAATAAATCTATGATAAGATTTATAAGGTTGGAGTGTATCATAGCAGGCCTTTGTTCTTTTTATTTACTTACTAGTTTATGACTGAACATTGTTTATATGCATCTCGAAGATCTTATATTCCAGATTTATTTTAGCCATGAGCTATTTTAGTCCAATTGCTGGTTTGTAATATTTAAAAACATCGTAGTTTTTTCTTGTCATTTTACTTAATATCGCGATAAACTATTCGTTACTTTGTATTTATTGGTCTAAGTATTTTGGGTTATTTAAAAAACAAAATTGTCTATATCACTATCCCTCACTTAGTCACCGATGTTTCTCCTTTAACAGTGCATAATTCTAATTAACTTAACTGGTTTAGATTATTACTGATTACAAAAATTGATAATAGAATAACTTTTTTTTAAATTAAAAATAAATCGTTAAAAAAGTCACGTTAGTTACCGTTATATGTAGAAAATGACATTTAAAAAAATAACCATGCAAATTGATGTCTGAATATGGTTTTTAACTTTGTTTTTTTAATTTATGTAGTTGGAGAGTTTGCGGAAACTTAAAAATGGAAAAAAAAACTAAAACTTTTGCCCCTTTATATGTAATTTTTCTTTTCTATAACAATCAATATTCTAATCTATAACAATCTATTAAAATAATAAAATAAGAAAAAGGTGTAGTAAGATTACTTATAAACTTACACTATATTGATTCTATTTGCACTTTGGACATCCCATTGCTCATGAAAATGGTTTAACTGTTTAGTACAGTATACATAAGGATTTATCTATGGTTCTCAGGTATGTTACAGATGTACGATAAAAAATGACGAATCTATAAATAAATTACACCAGGATTGTATGTTTTAATCCAATTTTAATTATATACATTACATCTTACACCATAATCAATAGATTGTAAAACTCTTGATTTATTTATTGAACAAACAATATCCAATGCTACCTTAAAACGTTATTAATGCTTTAAGAACCAGAACCTGAGGACCCTCCACCCATCTGGGAAGACATCCTAGGTAAGAGGTTGAGTATCCTCCTGGTGACATTGACCATCATCATGTAGGATGGTGAAGAAGTCAAGGAGGGACTGATGTTCGATATATCCAAGGGACTGAGGCAGTACATCTGTTCTCTTCTGTTGGGCAGACAAGTCACCATTGGGTTAGAGCAGCATGATGAACTCGTCGAGCACTAAAAACCAGTGTTATTATTAACTTATATTTTAGTAATTATCCATTTTTATATACAACAATAAATATAATTTATACAAATTCCATTATAAATATATATATATATATATATATATATATATATATATATATATTGTCAAGCAAATCGTAGAGAAATAACTTAGCATAAATCAAAAACTTAATAAACAAATTAATTTTTTTTCTGATGTTCTTACGTTATTTCATTGGTCTATAGAAAGCCCAATTCTATCATATAATAAACTAGGGACCCGCCCGACAACTGCACGGGTACCTAGTAAGGCATATTATGCCTACATGTTTTGACTGTCTAATATATTTTATTATGCAGATATTATAAACATAAAAACAAGATATTTCTTTATATACGAATTTATTTTCATGGGCGTTTCGCTTAACCCATAAGATACTCAATTTTAATTATATGGTACAAAATATTCTAATAATGCACTTGAAATGCATAAGGTAACTAAAGTATATGATAAGGATTAATTCTGTACTAGTCTAAACAGCTTTTCAAATACCGCATTGTACGTTATCAATAATATCAGTAATATAAAATACGTGGAACACCAATAGCGGTTTTTGTGAAAAAAAAATATAACGTACAACAAACAATTCCAGCAAATCTGAAGAAATATATGACATGAGGACTATAAAATATTTAATATAATATGGAATTTAGGATAACAATAAAACATATTCTCCAACAATGATTACAAAAATATCTGTTCGAAATTCATTTCTGAATTTGATTCGATTATAGGCAACAGTTATCATATTGAATTATATTATTATCATTAATAATTATAAATACGTTTTCTATTAACCGATTCAATTTATTTAATCAGATATATTAATCCTTATGTGTCATTTGTATAAATTACTGTAGTGAAATGTGAATGTATACAGTTCTCAAAAATACTATTTGAATGATTTGATACACCACACAGGTGAAGTTTATATAAAACTGTAACCTGATTGACTAACACACCCAGCGGACAACGCTCAGCAAAACCACAGAACCTAGCATCTTGAAGTTCTTGGTATAGCCTAAATGAGCACTAAGAAAAGAATTTGGACAGTTCCACAACCCAAGGGTTTCCCCCTTAATATTATAGGGGTTCAAAGATTATTTGGAATCTGTCAGTTTTAAAGTTATACATCGGAAATTTCAGATGTACGATTTAACTTATAGTTAAAAAAATTAAATTATTTATTTAAATTGATCTGTCCCGAAACTTTATGTGGCAGACCAAATTCGTTGGATCCAAGTTGGATTTGAAACCAATCTAAAGGCATTGTGACAGGAGATAAATTTAAAAAGATAAAATTTTGATGTTTTGTTATATCCATTATTTTGTCTGTAAATGTGAAATCGAATAGATAGAAAAATGGTTAAACTTAATAGGAACGAAGTTGTGTTAGAAGATTTATCGAAAAATACAGAAAGGCTTGGAATTAAGGTTTTAATAAAAATAATGGGGTTCAACGAAGACAATTATAACTGAAAATAAAAATTAATTCGCCTAAAGTATTTTTTTAAATGCTATTTCAGATATTAAAAGGCTATCGTTGAACCTTGTACACAAACATGAGGGTTTTCTTTTTCATTTCATTTTACTATTATTTTTCAATCGTATTCTCCCAATATTTGTTTATGATTTATCTTGAGAATAAAGTCTATTTGTTTAGCCGCGGACCGGTACTACCCGCCAGAAGGAACAAACTGATCCTTGCCTCTGCGATCGGAAATATACTTTATCGCCAAAATCGAAAGAGAGGGGGAGTGACGCTTGGAGCGCCGCACTTGCTGTTAGAAAGCCGAGCCGGACTGTTCTACTAGACCTTCGCAGCTACGGCCGCTTGCCGCTCCAAGCCTATATTCTTTAATGAGAACGTCCAGCGTCCAGGAGGTCTTGCAGCCTGTCACGCACCAGGAGCTCTGCGGAGACACCAGATAAGAGGATAATTGGTTATAGAGAACACACAAATCGTGAGTCCCATTTCATTATCATAAGGCCTCAAATCGCCGACTAATACTGCTGCTGATAATCAACAACTCATTGTGGTTATATGATACCAAAAGGACGACTCAAGCTAATTAATCGTATTAACCCTTCAGGCCGTGATCACTTAAATTCTTCATTATATCTTACATTATAGTTAAGAGAAAGATATTCATATGCCCTTAAAATTAATTAACGCTATGTTAATATCAGAGATTTCTTTCAAATTCCCGTGGTACTTCAATTTTCTTCCTATTTAATTTCATTCAGTCTAATCACGCCCTAACATTTTGGTGCCGTAAAACCCGGGAATAATAATGAACTCAGATAATAACATAGCTTAAAAAGACATTGCACAACAATAGGTAGGTTTGTTTGCTTGTAGTGGGGATAAGCCGTATCTGCCTAACTTGTGTGAACCACAGAATTGCATCACATCAGCCAAAAGCAAATATTAATGCATGCATGCAGACTCTAATCATTTATTTACAATATTATATTCCAATGTATAATTATTAGTGATAATTAAGCATTCAAATCATATCATCTCTTGTAAATTCATTAATTTTGCATATTCTAATTGTTAATTCGCAACGTCATATATTCTAACGCACATTTATATCTTAACGCATGATTGTTTTAGATAATTAAGTATTAAAATAATATTATCTCTTATAAATTAATAATTCTCTTTCAGCTTTAGTAAATTGTATAAAATCAAAATAGCTAATCGTCACCAAGCTAGAGTTAAAAATGTTTCCCAAACAATATTATTAGGATTGTTTACCCAATTTCGAATTTTCGCCGATGAATGTAAAGAGGCAATGATCGGGAATGAAGAGGCAGTAGTTAAAACGCGAATTGACAAATTAAAGCAATTAATAGACGAAATGAGAAAAACCCATAATGCCGTAATCACCGAATCCATTAATGATGAGATACCTGTTCCTTCCGATCTTATGGATCAATTCATTCGAGCGCAGACCGAGGCTATGGACTTAGAGGTCCAATCATTGGACCGCTCAGTGACCGCACGTGTCGCACCCCGGGTACCGGAAGTCCGGCTGCCCCCCCTTGATTTACTGAAATTTAACGGAGATATCACGCAATTCCAAAATTTTAAAACCACTTATATTCCGCTTGTACACCGCAATAAGGACAACGATGACGGACTTAAGCTAACCTATCTTAAGAGTTGCCTTTCAGGCGAAGCCTTAGCCGTCATAAGCCATTTGGATACTCTGGGCTCGAACTATTCTATCGCCTGGGCCGCCCTAATTGCTCGGTATAACAATCAAGCGGCGCTCGCGTCTCGGATACTCCATGAAATGTTAAATTTCCAACCCATCGCGCATCCATCGCAAAAGGCCCTGGAAACCGTTCTTAAATTATTTTCTAAACTGGGTCACCAATTAATCGCGACTAACATCCCTGACCTGGGAGACTACTTTTTATATTTCTTAACCTTCCGGAGTTTAGACCCCGTTACTCAGAGGGAATTTAAGTTACAATATCCTGATGACTTCCCTACGTTTTCTGAGCTGGTCAATTACATCACGCGACTTCAAATTGCTACCGCATCCGTGTCAGAATTACCGCTGTCGAATAATCGCCGTCGACCGTCACCTAAGAGGAAAGAGCACCCCCCTATGCATCGGCAACCGCAATCTGTCAATCACTCTACTCGTCTCTTCGCAACTGCGCTGCGGTGTACTTACTGTCAAGAAGTGCATAACCTTTATCATTGCCGAGAATTTAAAACCTTATCCGGTCGGTATCGCCTAGGGTTTGTTCGTAAAGAGGGTTTGTGCATCAATTGCTTCGGACAACACCCACCGAATAAATGTCAATCCACCCAGCGTTGTCATTCTTGTCAAGGTTTCCACCACACCTTGCTCCATCGGGGCATCACTGGATCACCATCGCGTCCGGAGCCATACATTAGCTCCCCCCTGGGTTCCCCTCGGTCAAATTCGCCAAATATTAGAACGCTTCCACCACGGCGCTACTCTGCTCAACGTCAAATATACAATAACCAGAGTCACCGATCCTCCCTGGCAGTTCAGACGTGACACGCGTCATCGCCACAACCCATGCACGGATCGCCTGTCCTAGCCACTATACGAGATACGTCATCTAGCAACTATTAGACAAGCCAAGAATCGCATGAACCCATTTCCTTCGACGCACTGTTATGTTACCAGAACCCGCCGCCATCCTAAAGTCCGTATCAACCGACCCCACATCGAGATCGCCGCTTGTCCGAAGAAATCACTGTGCGCCCAGCTTCGCCCCCGGACAAATTAAAATTTTCTCAATGACTTAATGCTTCCGCCCTATCGCCGCCTTCCTCTCGCGCCCGACTCAATGCTCGCCTATCGTGTTCGAAGGAGATGCTTTCTTGTTACACCGCCGCTATCAATTACCACGCAATTCTCGCCGTGCCACCGATAATTCTATACCGCTAACTTCCATCCCGCATCGATCGCCATTAACTATGTTAGGGTTCTCGGGGGGCATGACACCCTCACTGCTGCCCACCGAGCAGGTCTCAATATTGCGTTCTCATCACCAAGCTCAATCATTCCGAGCCTTGTTTGATTCTGGAAGCCAGGTGAGCTTCATAGTCTTCAGGTCGTGTCTCATCTGGGCCTCCCCGTATCATCATCCCCAGTCGGGGTAAGTGTCCTGGGGGGATCGTCGAACCTATCCTGCCCCGGGTATACCATCGCAACCATTCAGGTTCCGGACTCTGATCCGTTAAGCTTTCAGTTATTCGTGATCGAAAACATAACCCATTCACTTCCGACCATGCCTGTGGACTTATCACCCTGGCCGTACATACAGGAACTCCCGCTCGCCGATCCATCGCTATGCCATTCTGGCCATTCGACATTCGGCAGATGTATCGTCAGATACTAGTGCCTCCCAAACGTCAAGATTTACAAAGAATCGTATAGCGATTCTCACCCGATGAGCCGATCCGCGCTTATCGCCTCCACACGGTCACGTACGGTTTCAGCTCCTCCCCGTTCCTTGCTATTCGAACTCTTCAGCAATTAAGACATGATGAAGAGGCTCGTTTTCCTCACGCCACCTCCGTTCTTCGCAAGGACACGTACGTAAACGATATTATTACTGGAGCCTCTACTTGCCAGAAACCGTTCAATTTAGGGACGATCTCATCGCTCGATTGCAATCCGGAGGTTTTGAACTCCGCAAATGGCCTGCGAATCATCCTCAAATTTTCTCCAATCTAGCAGCCGAGCATTGTCGCGTGGGAACTCATTCATTCGAATTCTCTTCCGAAGATGACTCTACCATTAAGATCCTCGGTCTCGTATGTTCAGCTGACACAGACACTTTTTCTTATCGCGTGTCTTCTGACAAACTTCCCGCTACTAAGCGGCTTATTCTTTCCAAATTAGCTCGCATTTATGACCCTCCTGGATGGTTAGTTCCCGTGACATTCACCGCCAAGTTATCAATCCAACGTTTATGGGTCGGACACTCTGATTGGGATGAACCCGCTCCCCCTGATATCAGCCGGGACTGGAACTCCTTTCAAGAAGAACTGGAAACAGTATCTCACTTTTCTATCCCTCGCCGCTTTCCTTATTATCAAGAGTCGCGCAGTTGCCAACGCCTAGTTGCCTTTTGTGACGCTTCCGATCTGGGTTACGCCGCCGCTATATATTTGCATTCCACCTCTTCTTCCGGGGAAATCGCCGTCAGCCTCTTAATGACCAAATCTAGGGTCGCCCCCTTGAAAAGAGAATCACTCCCGCGATTGGAACTATGTGGCGCTCACCTCCTTGCTAAGTTAACCGCCAAAATTACCGACATGTTTTCCCAGCCATTCGAAGACCTGATAGCCTTTTCAGACTGAGCCGTAACTCTCGCCTGGATCCGCGGCGAACTCCACCGTATGAAAACTTTCGTAGAAAACCGAGTCACGGAAATTCAAGAAAGCGTACCCCCTTCACAATGGCGCCATATTGACGGCAAGGACAACCCTGCCGACTGCGCTTCTCGCGGGATTTCTCCCAAGGAATTGGCCAATCATGCCTTATGGTGGAAAGCCGATGACCCTACATCAAAATTGCATCTTAAACGTACTCTGCAATTATTCATCGATCCGCGGGGGGTCCTCCGCGTAGGTGGATGACTCCACCATGGCCCACAACCGTTTTCCGCTAAACATCCGGCCTTGCTTCCTAAAGATCATCCCTTTACCAACTTAGTCATTGATCAGGCTCATTGTCAAAATTTGCACGCTGGTCTCTCTGCGACGCTTTCCTTTATTCGTCAGCGGTTCTGGATATTGGACGGGAGAAACGTAGTTCGGCATCGCCTCGCTAAATGCAACAAATGTTTCCACGTTAAACCTTAACCACTCATTCCCACCATGGGACGCCTCCCCGTGATCGTATCAAACCCACATACCCATTTTCAAAGGTAGGAATTGATTACGCAGGCCCTTTTCCCGGTTCTTCTGCTCGCATCCGAGGATGCCGCGTAACCAAGGCATATATCTGTGCCTTTGTTTGTTTCACCACTAAAGCCATTCACCTGGAACTCACATCTGAACTATCCGTCGCAGCCTTTCTAGCCGCCTTTGCTCGTTTTCGTGGTAGACGGTGACGCCCTTCAGATGTCTTCAGCGATAACGGAACTAACTTTGTAGGAGCTAGTCGTCAAACCATTGTTTAACATTCCTCGCGCGAGGGCATTTTATTCCTCCAAGGGCTCCCCATGTCGGGGGTCTGTGGGAAGCCGCTATTAAATCTACTAAACGTCATCTCCGTACCTTAATGATTATTCAAGTTTTATCATTCGAGGAATTCTCAATCCTACATACTCAGATCGAAGCCGTACTCAATAGCAGACCCTTATGTGCGCTTTCATCCGACCCTCATGATCTCGAAGCCTTAACTCCAGGACACTTTCTTATCTGCCGACCGATAACCGCTCTCCTCACTCAGGACCTATCTGAGGGCCCATCAATCGCGTGGCGCGATGGAAACTCACTGACATGATACATCAGTCCTATTGGAAGCGATTGACCATCCAATATCTGCACGCACTCCAGCAGCGATCCCGCTGGACGGAATCCGCCCCCGAACTAACTATCGGCGCTCTCGTACTGATCCAAACCGATAACGCGCCTCCCCTGCGTTGGCCATTAGCCCGGGTTACCGAATTGCATCCCGGAGCGGACGGTATCGCCCGAGTCGCTAGCCTTCGAACCGCTTCCGGCATCATAATGCGCCCAATCACCCGCATATGCCCTTTACCATCTCAATGATGCCACTTTCGTGCCATGGGCGGGGGAATGTTTAGCCGGGGACCGGTACTACCCGCCCGAAGGAACAAACCGATCCTTGCCTCTGCGATCGGAAATATACTTTACCGCCAAAATCGAAAGAGAGGGGGAGTGACGCTTGGAGTGCCGCACATTCTGTTAGAACGCCGAGCCGGACTGTTCTACTACACCTTCGCAGCTACGGCCGCTTGCCGCTTTCAAGCCTATATTCTTTAATGAGAACGTCCAGCGTCCAGGAGATCTTGCAGCCTGTCACGCACCGGGAGCTCTGCGGATACACCAGATAAGGGGATAATTGGTTACAGAGAACACACAAATCGTGAGTCCCATTTCATTATCATAAGGCCTCAAATCGCCGACTAATACTGGTGCTGATAATCAACAACTCATTGTGGTTATATGATACCTAAAGGAAGACTCAAGCTAATTAATCGTATTAACCCTTCAGGCCGTGATCACTTAAATTCTTCATTATATCGTTTATATATTTGTTATATCTTGGCCATAATGCTAGCGTGGAGCAATCTCTGTTAATGATTATTACCGCTCCCATTCAATGTTAATTTTTAGTATTAGTAATTAATCATATTTGTTCATTAGATCGCTATTTTGCATGTTTAGTTTTTAAGTCCTTCTTGTATAGCTGCTACTATTAAGTTTGATCATAATCACCTGCATATTTGCTTAGTTAAGAGAAAGATATTCATATGTCCTTAAAATTAATAAACGCTAGGTTAATATCAGAGATTTCATTCAAATTCCCGAGGTATTTCAATTTGCTTCCCATCAAATTTCATTCAGTATAATCACGCCCTCACACTATTTTTTTTATAAGTCGAAATTCAGCATTCTAGATAACATAAATTATTTTAAATCAATAGGGGATTTTTATTAATCACAATAAATTATTTTTTTTTATACTATTATAGATAAGTCGTTTGTTCCTCAAGTCAAGTGAAGATATGTAGTCCAGAAGATGTGATAGTTGTTTGTACCGTCCAGTCAGTTCTTGTATTTTTAATTTTGTATGTACGTTCCATGTAAGTCTTTTGTCCAAGTATAGTCCGAGATAACGTACATAGTTTTTGAAAAGTACTTCGTCATTGTCAATTTTGACTGCTGGACACGAAGATATCTATAATATCGTCTATATTATATTATATAATATATAATATCTAGATGGAATGAACATTGAAACGTAAATACAAAAATATAAAACATAAAAGAAAATTATTGAATAATTGTTTTGTTATTTTGGTCAATGATTACAATGGTTCATTATTTGAAAATTAGGGTTTATAGTTAATGCTTAGCACAATAATTTAAAACATTCTATATGAACTAAGAGTTTTTTAAAAAAGTAAAAAGAATCATATCTTTTAAAGTTTGAATTGTGCTATTCATAGTTCTTTTCATCTTAATTCAAATCAAATAATACTCACCGTACCTCCATAGGCTATGCACTGAGAAGACATATCATTTTGGCCCTTAACAATGGAGCACGATAGTAAGAGGATGACACTGACCACAAAACCTAAGTTTCTTACGCAAGACAAACAACGGCCCATGGTGTCTTGGTTCCTGAACTGGTAGTGGGGCGATCATATATATCTGCCTTTTCCTTATCAGCTTAGTCATATTTGGTCAAGTTATAGTCTGGCCCTGGTGGTTTTCTATATTTGGCTTATCCATTCAACTTCAGGCGCAACAACAGATAAATAGAATTATAAAGTAAAATGAAGTCTTTTAAAAATAGAAATACTGCGCTTCGGGACATGTAAACTGTGCATCTAATTTTTCCCCATTGATTAAACATTATAACTTTAACAATGTATTATTAAATTAAATGTAACATACCTTTTTTGATATGGGCTGCATTCCCAAATCGACGCCGGTAGATGAAATTAATGCTTGCTTAAAGAAGTCGTCCATATGGGAACACGTAAAAATAATCAAATTAACAACGAACATGAGGTCGAAGATTTCAGGAGATGAAAAGGCACAAGAATTTTCTGAATAATTTTTACAAATAGGAGAAGGGACCTATCCAATAGACGAAAATACTGGCCAAATAACATTAACTAATGAGTTATGTATTGATGTTGAAACACCTGAACAACTTATTAATGAAGTATACCCAAATATTGTTGAAAATTATACCAATTCAGAATGGTTACGCGACTGAATTATTCTAGCCACGAAGAACGACATTGTCAACGACATCAACAACTTCATTCAGGAATTGATTCCGGCGGAAGAGAAAATTTAAATTTTAATTGATAAAATGACTGATGAGCTAGAAAGCGTCAATTTTCCTACTGATTTTTTAAATTCATTCAATGTTTCAGAAAAGCCATTTACACTGTCTTAAATTAAAAATTGGTTCACCAGTTATTATATTACGAAATCTGAACTCGCCGAGACTGTGTAATGGTACGAGACTCTGCACCAAACAGCTACAAAATAACGTCATCGAAGCCAGTATAATGACTGGTAAAGGAAAAAGAAAGATAGTATTTATACCACGGATACCTTTAATATCAAATGGATTGCCCATTACTTTTAAACGCTTACAGTTCCCAGTGAAGTTGGCTTACCGCATGACTATTAACAAAGCACAGGGCCAAACATTCCAGTACTGTGGAGTTGACTTAAGGGAACCTTGCTTTGCACACGGTCAATTATATGTCGCATGCTCACGAGTAGGATCACCTCGAAACTTGTTTATTTACAGTCCGAACAACAAAACAATAAATGTAGTGTATAAGCAAGTGTTGTAAAAATAAATTCAAAACAAAAATAATACTAAAATAAAAAATGTAAATGTATAATATATGTCAATATATAATGTAACATGTAATATGTATATGAATAATATAATATGTAAATATGTTAACAATTATGTAAATAAAACATAAATTCTTCATTTACTAAGCTTTTTCTTAAAATTATTTCAATTCGTTAATTAGTTTACTCTATATACACCGCATGTTTAATGGCCGAATAAGTCTCCCAATATCGAAAATAAAAATCTATGTTATAAAATGTATCCTCATATATTTTTTTATGCCATTAAACATGTGATGTATATTAACCCGAGCAACGCCGGGTTTCGTTGCTAGTTTAATTTCATAATACATTGTAATAAATTTTAATAAAAAAATATAATATTTAATCAATGGAAAGAAATCAAGTGTACATTTTATGTTAAAGATTCTGAAAATGTTTAAAGCCATATAACGTAGTTGAACATAGCATTTTTTCAATGATAATTGATCGTTAGCTTGATTTCAGTTTCAGTTGTATTTCATTTTTTAGTTGTTCTTCCATCATTAGTAATTTAACAACTTTAACTAGATAATGTAAATATGTATATTTTCTAGTGGTGAGGGCAATAATAACCATTTGTAGTTGTTTGCCCTTAAAAATAAAACAAACAAACAAACAACTTTTGATTTAACAGATTACCATGAAATCTACCTCTTTATCTCGTGTAACATTTCATATCATTTCTCTTATTTGAGTTATTTGCAAATGCGTTATTATATTGGTTTCGAGCATTTTTCTGATCATTGAAAACTTTTTCATTGGAATAGCATAAGTGTAAGGCTTCAGAATTTTCTGACTAGTCTCAGAAAGTGGGACAATAGTCATTTATGTTCCTGGACTTTCCAAGGTACCTGCCCCAGCATTTAATGCAAAAAAAGAGAAATAAATTTAATGATATCAAAAGATGTGATTTATTCTTTTGACCCCCAAAACAAACTCGGATCGCTCAAAAATGGTGCATAGTAGAATTTTTTTGACTTCAGATTCGAATGAAAATATAAATGTCACACAAATATGTTTATAGAAATGAAAAATAAATATTAAAGATATGAAATTAAAAATACACTTTTAAAGTCGTTTTATTTTTTTAAAACGACATCGAATCTCTCAAAAAGGGGCCTGATAGAAATGTTTGACTTCAGATTCGAATTTAAAATTCAGGAACACATTTTCAAGGGAGTGAGAACAACCATTGCAAACACCTGACTAAAAGTTTCCAGCATTTTTTTGGTTTTCTTCAGTTACTTATAACCTTATTTCACGTTCAAATGTTAAAATCATTACCAATATAATATACTTTTAATGCACTTACTGTTCTTTTTATAGAAATTTTAATCGTTGATTCTCGATAACAAGGCTATACTTATTTTTTGAAACACTAAGCTATTCCAATAACTGGAAATTATATAACTATTACATATTGTTACGTATCAGAAGAATGAGAATGTACTGATTCAGTAAATATAGAATCTCGGTTATCAAATTTCGAATGTAATATGATGGAGTACCTTATTTTATCATGTACTATTGTATACTACTCTCATTTTGACTCAACTCCCTACCCAAGAGGAAATCATTGCGATGTAACAAACCCATATTATGCCGACTTTGGTAAGTCGAATCGTATTCTGTTGTAGCGGAATCAGTTCTGACAGCTGCTAGACTATGGTCGGTCATATGACCCACAAGTGTTAAGGGACAATATCATTAAATGAAATCTTAGCCTCTTGCTAATCTCGGAGATAGAATAGGTGGCCCTTAATGAAGGTTTGCATAACAATAGCCCTGATAAGGTGGAGCCAGGTTCGATTTCAAAGGCGGTCGCTATATTATCCTCATCGTATCCGCAAGTCTCTAATTTGTTTCTATTCAGTTTACTACATTGTTATTGTATTATTATCTTGCGGAGAGGAAATTTAAAATCCTACTAAAGATGTTATTTCATTTGAGACGACTTATATATACGTATAAATATCCACTCCAAAGAAGCCCGGTAACTCGGTAAGGTAGTCGGGAAATCAGTTCATCTGTCAATGTCGAGGTCAATTCAGTAGAAAAGAAAAATAAGGTTTAACCATCGGTGATGACCAAATCATTTCTTTGTGATGGTCACCTGTGGTGTATTTGTTAGCATGACAACCTTCTATGATCCCAACATCGCAGGTTTGCTGCCCGGCAGTGGAATCTAGGATTAGTTAAATGGAGTAATCCTTGGTTATACCGTACATTGGAAGGGACGAAAAATGACTAACTCTAGTCTGAGCGGTAGCAGGCATTCTTTAAATATCCCTAATTATAACTGGGTAAACAAAATAAAGTGGCGTTAAATGAATGAACAATTCCCTTGTGTCATTGTCGATAAAGCTGTTTTTAATAAGTACCAATTTCATTGCTCCTTTTGATTTTAAGACATTTAGAGACTTTCTGATATAATTGTACAAATGGTATGATGTATATGGGAATATATTCATTTAATAAACTATTTAGTTGCAAATATATTTTAACAGTTTACAAATATTTTTGTTAAATTAGATCTTTTTTTTTCCACTACTGAATAATAAAGCTCAGAACGTAAGGTTATTGTTTACTACTGATCTGTAGGTCACGATTTGAGACTGGCTTCTAAGTTGTAATTCAGTGATAACAAGTTGTTTTAAGTTGTTATTGATCAGCCGCGAAACGACCACATAGGATCTAGAGACCATCTTGTACTCACCCAGTTACTTTTAAGTTCAAAACCTTAAGTCTGAACATTTAAGCACTAAGCCTCCTCTACCCATAGTCAAGTTTCCAAAATTTACATTCCTGAAGTCATGCCGAAACTTAGATTGATCGTGTCCTGACATTGTTCTATAATTCCCCCTCAATATTATCAAAATAATTAGTTTTGATCTTTGCTTAAATTGTTTCCGCTTTTGTACATGCATTTTATCAATCATTTTGTAAATATGAATTTTTTTTTACCTGAATTTTAATTTCTTAATGCATTTTATAGAATAGTATAATTGACAAGCCCCTTTTGGTGATAATATGTAAAAAATAAATAAATAGTCATTTGTATGAAGCTCAGAAAAATTTTAGCAATCAGCTATTGAACGAAAGATTTCTACGATTAGATTTTGTTTTTATATTTATGTTTAATTATGCCTGGAGAATTTGGGCGATTACACGATGCGGAATTGCGAAGCTTACGCTCGGTTAATATTATCCAAGTGATAGCGTCACGAAGATGAAGATGGGCTTGTTAAGTTGCTAGGCTTAGTAATGACCGAGTTCCTAAAAAGTAAATAAGCGTTGAGCCGAATGGGAAGAGTCTGAAGGATAGACGGAAATGTAGGTGGGAAGATTACGTAAAGTGTGACCTGGTGGATTTTAGTTTATGTAGTGATCCGTGGACAGAAGTTTGGAGGCAGAGATTGGTGGAATGGACATCGAGCCTCCGCGTTCACTAAATCTTATTATTATTATGTTTAAATATACCACCACTCAATTACCATATCTGTTATCATAGATTATGTCATTTTTACAATACATTACATACTAATTATCTATGAATATAAAATATCTAATAATTTCAAAAAAATGTTTGACTTAACTGCTTCAAACTCCCTTGTTAAATTTATGCAGCATACCATTCAAACTACGCTCTTATGCTATTTGAGAAGTCGGCTATTTTCTTTCGGCTTTGAGAATCAAGAGTCCCTTTGCCTGGAGAGTGCTAAGGAATATATTCGTTTCTTCTCTTGTGGGGTAAATCCTTAGAGCCTCAGGGTCCACGAATCCGTGAGCAGAACATGCTCACTTTGAGTGTACCTTCTTTGACGAATAAGTGGAAAAACAAGGAAAACACGATACAAACGAAACCCAGTTCCCGAGGGAGACAAAGGAGCTTACCTATAACGAAGTCAGTTCCCTCTCTTTGAGTATTGTGTGGAAATATTCTTAACCATTTGGAAAATGGAATAATATTGAAAGCCACTGAAGTACCAATGTTTTTTTAAATTATAAGAATTTTAAATAAATACAATCTGTTTTATTGCAGTCAAATTTCTTCAAGAATTATAATTAAACTTGAACAATTATTAGTTGACCTCATTATCAAATAGTTAGAAACTATTTATTACAGATAGAGTTATGATAGATATTATACTATTATTTATTATAGATAGATTTATTTGTTATTATTATAAGTTAGAAACAAAAATACACGTTGCAGGTCTTCATCAGGTCTGAGTGAACATGAAATTAAATAATATAATTGCACTAGACAAGAAACAAAAATAAAATAATTGGATAATATAATATAATAATGATAATGATCATCAGAATAACATTTAGAAACTCTTTAGGGAAAAAAATTTGTCTATTAATAAATAGTTGAAATATGAATAAATGGGAAGAGTCTTTATTCATTAATAAATGAATATGAAAATATTAATAAATGAAAGTACCGTTACGGGCTACTGGGTGTGAAACTAAACTACTCCTAAACTTCATTAACAAAGTCACAAAAAGAATAAAATTAAATTGTTAAAATAGCATAAATTTACAATAACAATACTCTAAATATTTATTATAACCTAGGCCTATTTAATTACTAAAATAATATATAAGATATTACTAATACGAAATATCTCAACTATTCACATAAATTTGTTCATCTACAATAAAATTACGTTAGAGCTTATCACTACAAGTTAACACTTACAGTTCACTAATTAAAGTCCACCGACCGTAAGAATCGCCAAATATAACAAACTGACCCACAGTAACAAACAGAAACAGTTGATTACACTCACAAAACTGTCACAGTCCACTGATACACTTATTACACTGACCGGTTCCACACTGACTAGTTTATCACTCACTTATTACTAGTTCATCATAGTGCTCTCCGACTGACTCACTCGATGCGAGGGGGGTATTTAAATAGGCAAGGCCGAACATTCTAGAACACAGAAGTACGGGGAGACTGTTCTGGGATTGTCGAGAACCTTCTTAATATCTTCCGACAAAGGGAGGCGGTTCTAGTATGTTCGAGAATGTTCTAATCCAATCATAACTTCTTCCGCCGACGGGCTTAAGACGTTAATCCCTTGTTTCCGTCTTTCTCTCTGTGACCGTAACAGTATTAACTCCCGTGGCAGGGTGAAAGCTATCGGACGCGTCCACCGGGTTGTAGATGGTGGAAAAGCCTTCAGATATGAAGGTCAGCAGCGAAATAAGTGGCTAAATCCAACGAATAGCTGTCGTGGACACTTCACTCTGGTCCTCTAGGTTGGGGGTTAATGAGGGGGCTTGCTCCCCCCTCATTGTAAAAAAATGTACAATGCAAAAAAAACAATAAATAAAATGCCTCGGATATATAGACAGGCAAATTGGCAAAGACATGAAACACGTTTCAGAATAAACACTTTCGGATGTTGGAATTTTCAGGGCATAGCAACAAAATGTACAGTGTACCAGTAGAATTAAATAGATACGATATGGATGTTATAGTGCTGACTGAGACGAAGAAGAAAGGTAACGGTGAAGAGATCATGGGGGTACATTAAACATTAAAAACATCACATGTGGAGTGGTGTTGACAAAAGCAGCCTTGAAATTTGCTCTCAAGATAAGCTGAGGGTGACAAACACATTCTTCCAACACAAAGATGCACATCGATTCACATGGCATCAAGATACAAAAAACCTACAGTCAATAATAGATTTGGTGATAACAAGGCAGGTGACCTCAATATATGTACAGGATGTTAGAGTGTTTAGGGGAGCTGATTGTGGCTCTGACCATTATTTGGCGAAGTCTAAATTAGTCCTATAAGCTTCAAAACTCAAGCAGGAACTGGAAAGTATGGGCGATGAGAATTCTGTAGGCATATACGATGCGCTTACCAATAAAGTGAAAAAGTAGCATGTGAAGTATTAGGAATTCAACATAATAAGGTTATTAGAACGAACTGGACATCGGAGGAATTGAAAATTGCATTTGATGAGAAAAATAAAGCCAATCATCATATATGGTTAAGCTCCAAATCAGACGTGAATAGAAGAAATTGTGTGGATGAAAGACGAAAAGTTAAAAACCTACTCCGAAAAGCGAAAAACCAAATGTGGGAAGCTCAGTGCTCTAGGATTACATGTCAGCAGAAGCATGGAACGTTCTTAAGAGTATGAGACCGCAGAGCAGACATAAAGCCAATATACAGCTAATACCAACAGAAAATTGGGCAAACTATTATGAGAGTTTATTAACTGAGAACCGAAGCGGACTACAGGAAGAAATGAACGAATCTTCGGAACTTATTGAGGAACCAGTTACAGAAGAAGACGTGAAATATATCCTCAAGGAGGGAAAAAACAACAAGTGCCCTGGACCGGATGGAATCAATAAGGAATTGCCTAAATACAGTGGGCAAGCCATCGTGACCATTTTAACCCAATTATTCAATAAAATTCTCCAAGAAAATTTCATACCGGAGGAGATGAAAATAAGTCACATTACCTCCATTTGTAAGAAAGGGGATAAGGCTCAATTGACTAATTACAGGGGCATATGTGTTAACAACACAATAATGAAGGTATACGAAGGGGTGAATAAAACAATAAGGGAAAAATTTACAACCCCAGAAGAACAATGCGGTTTTACTATGGGAAAGTCATGTATTGATCACATATTTACTCTGAGGCAGCTTTTAGAAAAATGTGAAAGCAAACAGAAACAGCTTAGCCTAGTATTTATCGATCTTAAAAAGGCAGTTTTCCCCATAAACTTCTTTTGGAGTGCATGTGAAAAGCAAACATTAATGACCCCTTAATCTTTGCTGTTAAACATATCTACCATAATAGCATATGTCAAATAAAAGTTGGAAACAAACTATCCCGTATATTACCAACGTCTAAAGGACTCCTTCAAGGAAGCTCTATACCGCCTAACCAATTCATAATATTCATTCAAGATACTACAAATGAATGGTCAAGGAAATGTAGAAGGATGGGGCTGCATATGCAGAATGACTTTTACCTTCACCGCCTATTAGTTGCAGATGAACAAGTCATCACAGCCCAAGATAAAGAAGATGCAGAATATATGTGTACAAAACTAATAGAAGAATATAATAGGTGGGGGTTGAAGACAGAATATTTGTATACGGAGGGGGGGCGGACCATTGGAGGTAAACGGCCTAGAGATAAAAAATGCACCCAACTTTAAATACTTAGGATCTATCCTTCAAAAAGATGGAACGTCTGAAGGAGATATAGCCCGAAGAACCAGAGAAGGAAGAAAAGCTATTGCCTCAATGCTATACTGTGGAGTAAAACCATCCTAAAGAATACAAAAAAAAAGATTTTCCATGCTATTATAACGGCTATAATGTTATATGGGTGTGAATTATGGAAATGGGGGAATGGGAGCCAAGGAGAACTGCTAGTTGCGGAAATGGATTTCTGGAGAAGGGCAGCCGGAATTTCTAAACGTGAAAGGATTCCCAATTCAGTAGTGCGAGAGTTAATGCTCAGAATACCATATTCGAAAAAATCACAATAAAGAGATTGGAGTGGTTTGGACACCTCATTAGGGTGGCTAATAATAGAATACCCAAAATGACAATGGACTGGTGTCTTGAAGGAAGAGCAATAACAGGACGACCGTAAACTTCTTGGATGAACCAAGTCCAGGAAGACATGGCAGGATATGGCCTAAATGAAGAGGACGCATTTGACAGGAAAACCTGGACAAAAATGTTACTCAAATATTTGGTTGGAGAAAACCTCATCTTTGGGGAAACTCTCAATATAAAAAAAAAAAAAAGTACTAGCTCCAGTATAGTTTCTCCTTCGATTTTATTGCATTTTAGTTTCTTTTATTAACACTTAGGAATCACAGACATAAAAATACATTATTCACAGTTTCATGGTATTGCCAATATATATATATATATATATATATATATATATATATATATATATATATATATATATATATATATACATATATATATTGTTGTTTTTTTATAGTTAATTAGATAATATATCCAACATGATCTGGACAGCATGTGACTTCCTTGTGAGAAAATTTGAAGCTCCGAAAGTACTCATGAATGAAGTTTAAATCTCTGTGTACTGCAAAATGTATTAATTAATTATCACATATTAAAAACTACAGAAAAAGTATAAAATAATATAAATAAGTTACTATTGTAGAAAACGATTTCTTAAGTATATAGAAATTTAAAAATCAATTTAAAAAGCAGACCGTAAAGAGGAGTTTACAATTTTGACAAATGTATCATTTCCAGCTTATAAACTGTTTCTAAAATTAAATAATTTCTTAAATACTAAATACAAAATCAAACCATATGTTTATATTTGAATATATTTTTAAACAAGAATAGTTTGATATTGGTTAAATCAGTTCTGGGTTTACTAATGTTTCCTCATTAAAATAAAAATCTTAACTATCAAATTTAAAAAGTTTGGTAAACTTCTTCTTTCCACATTCAATTTTCTTTTTATATGTTTTCGTATATTTTCCAGTCGCTTTTTTATGTTATCTTTTTTAATTAGTAGGATATTAGCCCTTTATATCTGTGAGCATCCTTTGTGCTATAACGGCTGCACAATTGTGTTGTGCCAAAAAACATCTAATTTTAATAAAACTTGCTTAGTCTTCTACTATTTGTGCCAGTATCCAGAGACAGTTAATTATTTTTAAATTATATATTTTTTGCTATTAAACCAGAATGGAGGACTCTCAATATTGTGGACTTCTTTTGTTTATAATGTTTATGTTTACAGATTCTAATGACCTTTTGTTAAACCTCTATTTTCGAAAATATTTACTACAATTGAACAATCATTGGTTACAATTTTACAATCCCATCAAACATGACCATGGAAACACATTTCCCTGTGTCATTTTAAATAAGTTTAAAACTGGACACTCGCCGCCCAAGTTGCAAGAAACCACAGCGTCAGATAAATCATTGATTTTTATTTCTGGAAATGAAAACATGGTAACAGGTTGGGAAAACATGTATCGAAAATTTTGTATAAAAATATTTTTTGATTTCTTAAAGAAATTATACTATGTACTTTCATTTGAATACGTTAATTTCATATGACACGACCCAATAGTGGTTTAACTATGAGTTAGTTGTTTAACTCACCGCTATTCAAGTTAATGAAATTACCAATAATAGTAATACTAACAAATGAAATTTCTGTAAGAACACAAGATTTGGCTTAATGATATCGATGACTATACAGTCCCTGGCCATATTAATGTGACCACTGGATAGATTCGTTCTTGTTACATGTTTGCACTATCTTTTTGTATGCGTAATGATGTAATTCGAGTTTAAATATTAGTTTTATGGGTAAGTTAGTTATCTGATAATATTATGAAATTGAAAAAAATAGTTTCGAAAATAATAAATCAAAAAATAAATTCGAAAAGCCAAATCTTTATTATTTTTTATTATTTTGTGGTGTCACCCTTCGCTTCGATAACCGCCTTTACTCTTCGTGGCACGCTGTCAATGCAATTTAAAGCATTTTGCTTAAGTTTATAATAAACTTACCGAATCCGATTTGTATTTAATGAAAAAGAAACAATAAATCCGCAAAAATTTCAAATACAAATTATGCACGCTGTCACTCATAAAACAAAATGGCTGTAGTGAAACCAATGCTGCCATTACTAAAAAAAAATATGCTTTAAACAACTTATAACAGTGTTTCCATTACTTAAAACAGCAATTTATTAAGACACGCGAAAGTATTATATCAAAAAAATTAGAAAAAAACAAAAATAAAATAATCTTTCTTGGTGGTCACATTAATATGCCCAGGGACTATATGGCATGTAAGCCAAATTCTCGAGGATCATTTACAGGATTCTCTTAAAATCAAGCACATCAAACTCACTTTTGGAATAAAATGTACTGTACATGAGTCGTGAATAAATAATTCATTAGGCTTTATCAATGGTACACTATTATGGATTATAATGAAAACTAATACACCACAATATGCCAACAGAACAATCAAAGAAAGACAAATATAGGCTGGGCTTTATACAAGGATAAAGGTGGACTTATAAATGTTGCCCTCTGTTAGCGATATCCCCTGGTGAGCCTATAACCGAGCCTATAACACAGGCGTGGCCTACATCCAGCCTATAATCGAGCCCAACCGAAATAGCTGCCCTGCAGATTAAAGTATGGTCCGGGTAATCCCTCCGACATAGAATATCTCTTTGCTCTCACGTACTGCAGCGCTGTTTGCTCCACTGATTAAAACTTTATTTTATACCGTGTTTTAGATTTAATCACACTAGTTTCATAACCTGAGGAATGTTTATCTATGAAAGATTATTTCGTTGTAGTGCAAAGATTTTTTTTGAAAATAGAGGAAGAAAGTGGTGCGGGTGGAGGTAAAAAAAATGCTCTTAAATAGGGAGAACTTGAAGATTGTGGAAGATTTTTTTTTTTAAACATTTTATAATCTGCTACGAAATAGAATTCATGGATTTATAGACACTTCCAAATGCGGCTGATGATGGAAAGTCACTAAAGATCCTTGAAATGATCCAATGAAAGTTGTTTCACCATTTTAATTATTTTTTGTGTGTAATTAAAACCTAAGTACAGTTATAAAATTAATACTAAAATCGATAAAAAAAATTAAGGAAACATTTGTCAAAGTTCTTGGCCTATATAAGACCTTGCTTGTTATATTTGCATCTATAAAGTAGATTTTATATTTTTATAATACTAAACTTTGGATTCCATTTTGGAATTTGAAATAATAAACAATGTCGTAGAGGAGACTTTTCTAAAAACAGTTATGTAAATAGCAATGTTTTAACTTAAACCAATTCAATTAAAATTAAAATTAACGCTTTCTAAAAAAAAAAAACCTGTGCCACAACAATCTGTGAAAGGGTCTGGGGTTCAATACATGGTAGAGACTGTACTGTTTCAAGGAGAATGGTTCTGCAAGGTGGTGACTTGTCCTAGGTCACGCTCAACCGCCAGATTTTTCCCTCATTTTGTGGAACCGCATTTTTATAATATTTAATAGAGGGTGGGTGAGCCCAGGTCCCATATGATCCATCTCCCGCCGCAAACAGACTAAATAAAAGTACTGCCTGCAGCGGGAATTAAAAAAGGTTTTCGGCACGGCAACTCAGTTAAAATTAACGCTAATGATTTCAAATTGAAACAAAAAAAACTTTTTTTAAACCATTTGACCTGTGAATTATGGAGTTATCACTTATAAAAAAAATACATAAGAATGGATAAGCTATCCTTCTTATAGATTATCGTAATGATAAAAATACAATTTCCTTGACTACAATCCTTAAATGTTTACAATATAGTAAAATGGGCACGTTAAATCCTAACATTTTTCCTGTTGTGTATTGGATTGTAAATTGATTACCCCTCCTATCGTACATACCTTTAGGTTACAATCACCATTGCAGTCATCAACACATATCCTGAATGATGTATGGTGCGCCTTTTAGATCATGACATTGGTTATTTTTTTATTTATAAAATCCATGTAGAAACAGCCAGCAATCGGTTCCCTTGTCATCGCAAGGGAAATACATTTTTCATTTTATGACAAGCTTTGTACCCAAATGCGTTATTGTTGTGCCCGCTTGTTGTTTTAGAAAGGTATACATTAGAATTTTAATTTTACGTGTTTTTGTTCCTTTTTTATGTAAAAATATAACATGAATCGTTCTGTTAATGTACTCATGCAGTAAGTTTTCTACTTTGGGAGCCGCTATTTCTTTTTATCGATCGTAACAAATGAGGAGTATAATGGGTTAATTTATATTTTGAAACGTTCGATACAAGCAATTTATTGAAGTGATTTATGTGTGCAATAATTCATTGCATAACATATTAATACTACAGGGATTAGAACTAAATACATAAGCCTTGAAATGTATAAAATAATCATATTTTAAACTTCAATTTTTGTTTTTTGTTGGTGTTTGTGAGAACACATATCCGAAGCCTTCAAACATATGCTTCCACCCTAAACAGTGACCTATTTATTGACCTTTTAGATCAGATAGAACTCCTTATAATAGCCTGCTGGAGAATGTCAATACAAACAAAGTATCTGAACTAAATCTGACCATATAACAAAACATATGGGATTGGCAACGAAAAAGGAATCATCCTTCTATTTCTAGTCGGCATCTGAAAGGATTAAATATTTGTACTTAAGGATTCACAATTATTATAGCATAATATAAATTATAACCGGTACCTCTTCTTTGAAAAGAAGGTATACATTATGTAATGAAATTATAGCATCCAAGCTCATCCATTCAACTGTTTAATTCTCTTTAATTATTTAATCTATTGTCATGATTCGCACTTTTTTATTTTATTTACATTTTGGAAACTTTGTAAATACTTTATATAAATCATAAAGTATATAGCCTTATTTAATCTGTTAGCAGCCGGAGATGGATCATATGGGATCTAGGACCCTCCTGGGGCTCACCCAGCCTCCTTAGATTGGTACCCAAAATAAGGGAGGGAATCTGGCGGTTGAGCATGATTAAGGACAAATCACCTCCCTGCACAACCGTTCTCCAAGAAGCAGTACAGTCTCTACCATGTACTGAACCCCAGACTCTTGATAGTGGTACAGTTTTTTTTCAGGATTATATAGCCTTCAGGTCTGATATATTTTTTGTTTCTTTATCTGTGCATGTTTGTTGTTCTAAAGGGACGTAGTTACAGATTAAGGTAACTTTTCTATTCCATTCTGATAAAACAATTAATTTTTCATATATAACATTAGTTTTTCAATATCAAATAATAGGACTTCCGGATGGATTAACAAATATATTATAACTCGATATTTCGGCCGATTTTCAAAACTCCATTGCGGGCTTAACCTGGATATTAGACTTCAATCATGCATAAATTTGTGGGCGTTGCTATAAATCATGAGATCATCAAAAGAGACGAAGCCTCTCCATTTATCAGCTCCACAACAACAAGCAATATAAATCCGCAATATATCAAAAGGCTGAATATATAAATGGAATAAAGGCCTCAGAACGAACGCCTCTGTCACTCACAGGCCGCGATCCATTAGACAGTATTTAATATTTTAAGGTGTCATCGAAATAGCTCTCAATTCTCGCCACCGGTTTAACCGCCCGAGTATCCGTTATTCAATGACCAATAGATCATTGAACAATATAACTTCGGTGTATTATATTCAGTACACTCCATCTCTTTTATTTAACTCATTAGTCGTACTCGAGTTGAGAGATTTAAGTGAGGAAGAAAATGGTCCGGGTATAGGTGAAAAAATTATCTTATATATGGAGAACTGTTTATTTGGAATCCGATGTTTCGAACCACATTGCAGGTCTTCTTCAGGGATAAATATACAAGACACAGATAAATTAAAATAGAAAATGGTAAAGAGTAGTATATGTAATATATTAATAGAGTAATATTATATGTAGTAAGAAGTATAAATAAGAACCAGATTGAATTCTATGATAACAAAGAGTTACTATATATAAATTATAGTAATGTTTTCAGTCTCACTACAGCAACCGTTGTGTTCAGACATATAACCTAGTGCTCCTAAAATCAATTGTTTTATTTTTACTTTATTATTATTTGTACTGTAGACATCTACTTAAGATTAAGTTTTCAGTAAATTTAAGTTAGTGGTAACATATTTAAACTTAATAGACTTAGAGAGAATGCCCCTTTGGGGAATATAACAATTGTGGAGGACCCTACTCCAAGCACATCGAAAACAAAAGAAGTTACAGCTCCAAAACACAAAAGGGGTGAGTACACCACATTATAAGTACCTGTCAAAAATTGTTATTCAATGTTTTCGGACGAGGAAGATGACGAAGAGGAATATAATATAAATGAAAAATATGCATCGCAAATTTAATTTCCACCTGTGGTAGTAAATATGGAATTAAAGAATCTCAAAAATATACTGCTACAATTAAAAACTAAATTAAAAGAAGTAACTATCAAATATGGGGGCAATAAAACTATCTTTTATGAATATAATAAAGAAGATTTCGTTAATATAAAAAATGAGTTAAAAACTCTAAAACTAGATTTTCACAGTTACACACCAAAACATGAGATCAAACCAAAAGTGGTACTTAAAGGGATGCCTCCCAAATATCCGATCGAGGACATCATAATCAATTTGAAAAGTCAGGGATTAGAAATCCATAAAATGTTCCAAATGATCAAAAAATCAGATGGAAAAGAAATTAAACTCCCACTATCTATTATCATATTGGAAACTAAGCAACAGCTGGATAAATTAAAAAACAGAAAGTACTGCGAAAATATAGTTATCACATGGGAAAAATATAAAATCAAAAAAACCTTAACTCAATGTTATCTTTGCCAAGACTTCAATCACGTGGCGAGAAATTGTTTTAAAAACCGAAATCGTTCCAAAACCTGTTTAAAATGCTCAGAAGAACATTTATCCAAAGATTGTCCGAATATTTTAGTAGTTGGTTTTAAACCAAAATGCACTGACTGCCAAGAAGAACACTTCTCAAATTATGAAAAATGCCCTAAGCTGATACGAAGTCTACTAATTCAACAGAACAAACAGAGGCCAAGAATAAACCCCTCCGACAGAATAATTTATAAAGCTAAACCTACAGAATTTCTAGTTTTACCCAAATCCAATTCGAAATGGTTTGAGAAAACGTTTGTAAGTCAAGAACAACCAATAAAGTCCACTAATGAACCTTCTATAATGGATTGCTTTAAAGAAATTAAGAATATGTTTAGCATATTCAATTCTAATAAAATTTTAAATAAATTCAAAAATTTTATGTCAGAAGTGAAAAACGCTGACGATAGTATGTCAAAAATATTCATAATAATAGAAGGTTTATTATCATTATTTGATTGCTGGACAACTTTAAAATCTTTCATAACGTATCTAAACTTGTTTATTTTACTAACAAAAATTATACTTATTTTAATTTATTTATTTAACTTTTATTTGATTTTATTTTTTATATTTTGTGTCGGTTTATTCTTTCTTTTTTTCTATTGTTATAATTGTATACTGCTTTTTATTTATTATCTTAATCCAACTTTCAGAGTAAATTATTTTATTCAAAACATGTTTTAAGTAATATGTTACAAAATTGTAAATTTTTAAATTTATTGTAATAAAACTCTTTATTATTATTAATGTTTAGATCCAACAAAGTCACAAATGAAAAATTGAAATTTAGAACAAGATTATAGTGAATAAAAACACAAACTAAAAATTAATAAAAATTGTAAAAATTGGATTAAGTATTGCAGACAGATATTGGAATTTTATAGTGATAAGAAATTTTATACGGAATAATTAATAGACATTTTATAAAAAAAAACCTAACAAATTTTGTAAGAGATGTTAAAAAAATTAAACAAAAACATGACAAAAAGATAACAAGAATGTAATGTAATTAATGTAAAAATAAATTAATGAAGTAAACAAGAAGTAATAAAGAATAACCAATAATAAAATGGCATATATTTATGACATATATGGCATAATTTATGATATAAATTTTTGATGGATTAAAGAGAACTAACGCCAAAGAGATTGGATAACAACTAGGTAATATTTGAAAAAATGAATAATGTTGGGGTTATAAAACTATCATAGTAGACATGAAATAATTATATTTCAATATATTTTAAAACCCTTCGACAGAAGCAATGGAGAATGGGTGATGAGAAAAGTGTAAGTGTTAGTAATTACTTAGTGAATCATAGTTAATAAATAAATAATAGTTCTAATACACTTGAAAATTTACTTAGGGTTATTAAAGGCTTGATGGATGGCAGGCCATCAAAAAATCCAAAAAGTAGGAAAAAAAGGGTAAAAGTAAGTTGGAGGGGGGATAGTGCTCTCTACTGCGGAAAAATTGGATTTTTTTATTAATTGTTATAATTTTTAAATAATTTTATTTTTAAGTCGTTAGAGCACCACGGTAGTGTCGTGGGTGACCCGAGTTCGGATCCCGGACTGGACAAATCTTTTTTCTCCAAAATAAAAATATTTAAAAATTAAAAAAAAAAAATAGCGAGAGGAAACTTAAAAGAGGGAGGAATTGCTAAAACAAAAATGCTTTTCTAAAGAATGGGAAACCGCAAAACTCACTATCCTTCCAAAGAAAGGAGATAAGAGAGATCTAAATAATTATCGCCCATTAAGTTTGCTCTGAGTTGTGTACAAAGTACTCTCTAAAATTATACTTAGAAGAATAGAAGACAAATTAGATATAGAACTTGAAAAACATCAAGAAGGCTTTAGGAAGAACTATTCTACTGAAGACCATATTTTTGTGATCAAAGAACTTATTACAAAAGCAAGTGATTATAATCTGTCAGTATGTCTTTTTTTTCTAGATTACGAAAAAGCATTTCATATGATTGCATTATTAGTATGTCGAAGAAGAGAAACATCAGTACAAGAATATGCAAGATGTTGAAAGACAGGTATTCAAGATCCAACGCCGAATAGAAAAGTGAAAATACAAATTTGCAAAGGGGTACGACAAGGTGATACCCTATCTCCTAAAATATTTATACCAGTTCTCCATGATCTGATGCAAACTGGCAGAAAAAAGTAATAAAAGTTCTTGGAGAATGGATGAACCATTTAGAGTTTGCGGATGATCAATTACAAATAGGAAAATGCAAAGAAGAAATCCTAACCATAGCAAAACAACTGATAGCAGCAAGAGAAAACATAGGGCTCAAAATAGAAGTGTAAATATGTAACAGTGAAGGTTGACGGAGATTTAATAATAGGAGAGCATCTTATAAAGTAGTATCATTTAACCTCGGGCATCTTATTTCTATTAAAGGGCAAATAGAAGAAATAAACAGGCGATGTACCCAAGGATGGCGTGCACTCTTCAAGTTTAAAGATATATATAGTTCTTCTGTGAGCTTGGAAGTCAAGAGTAAACTCTGGATGAGTACTGTACTTCCTGTCATGTCCTACGGTTAAGAAACATGGATAATAAGCAAGAAGACTAGCCAGAAGTTGAGAGTAAAAGTCAGAGGTATGGAGCGATGCCTCCTCGGAATATCTAGAACAGATGAAAAACCAAATAAGTGGATTAGATCAAGGACTGACTTCCCAGATATTATGAAAAAAAGTCCATTTTAAGGAAGTGGACTTGGACCGGACATGTCATCAGAAGGAATGCTGCAACATGAAGCAGGCAGCTTATGGATGGGTAACCAAGAGAGCACGCAAGGAAGAGAGGACATCCACCGACAGACTGGGACAAGGAGATGAAGAAGAGCTCCGCAGCTCCTGCAGCCTGGAAGAGAGTAGCATTGGATAGGAAAGAGTAGAAACGGATGGGACAGGTATATTATTTAGTGTGGTTGCAAGAGTGAGAGGTGGAAACAATCGAACTTAAAACCTCAACTAAAGGTTAATTTTGTTCATACGTGATTAGGTATAGAAAAAAAAAAGGAAAGTTTTTGTATATGTTTATTATATTTTATGAACAAATAAAGGTTATTATTATTATTATTATCATTATAAAAAATAAAATAAAATAAATTATAAATAATATAATGACGTAAGTCAACAAGATCCAAATTAAAGTAATGTTGAATGACCATTCTTCCCATTGTATACATCGCAAATTTCGAGAACACGCGGATGTAGGATAGGTGAAGAGAATGGAATTGTTTGGTCGTGTTATGAGCCAGGTAGTTCAGTTAGTTAGAGCACTACGCTAGTGAAGAGAGCGAGCCTAGTTCGAATCTGGATAAATCTTTTCTCTTCAAAATAAAAATATTTAAATATTTCTTTTGAAACATTTATAGTGTTAGAAATACAGTTTTTGACAATTTTAAGGTTGACAGGGTCAGGGTCTAAGTGGATATGTATGGATTCTGCAATCAGTCTTATTTTGTAATTGGGGACACTGGAAAGGACATATGTTTGGTCAATGTATGGTTAAATTTATGGCATGTTCTTAAAATTTGGAGGCGGGTTGTTGTTTGGAAGAAATAGAGGCTTTAATAATAATAATGGTACATTTTAGATGTTATTTTTTGTTCCACTAATTTAGGAAGTATTGCAATTGGGGATTGTTTGAAAAGGGATTATCTTAATTAGAAAAGGGGTAGCAAAAGGAATACGGTAAACAATGCTGGAGAGGTTTTTGTTTGGAATCGGGTCTTTTAAAGTGCAGACAGCCGTTGACAAGGTTTTTGGCGACATTTTTAGATGGTACAGATGTTGCAAAAAATAATTAAGTAGTCTGCCAGAGTATGTAGACTTGGTGTACCGATCGAATCAAAGGGAGCCTTGATAATTTTAAATGATGATGATGTCAAGAAAGGGGAGGGTGTGGTTGCTTCCGATTTCAAGGCTGAATCGGAGACGTGGAAGTTAGGAGTTTAAAGTGGTTAGGATATCGGGGGTTTTGTTTGGGCTCAGTAGAGACCTAATTACCTGTGAATTTTAATTTTTACTTAAAAAAAATAAAACTAGTCATTTTATTTTATACTTGACTAGTAGGCTATGTATGGCAATAAATATAATTTAAAAAACTCTATTGGTTTTGAGATGCCAGTCCTTCAACTTAATACCTTAATTAAAACGTCTACATAATATAGTAGTCATCAATATGTAGTGCATCTGGGTTATGTAAGCACCAAAACAATTATAATTACTAAAATTTAATAATACAATTTCTTATTTGGACTGTCATTAAATAGGTACATTGAGAAATTACGACTAATGATTAAGATGTAATCGAAGGATATCGATAAAATACGAATATGACTTAAATTAAAACTTATCTGGTAAAACAGGTGTGCATTTAGAGTTCTTGGTCGTATGGTATGTCTTCCCCGCGTCTGGCTGTTACTCAGTAGAACGGCACTTCCCTATCTTCGGCTACCTCCGCTGACCTTCCTTCCAGAACTTTTTCTTTTATATTAACCTCTCGTTTCCAAATTACTGAATTAAAGAATTTAATCTGCTGGTGAACTCCTCTAGTCCTTTCTGTTCCAATCCCTCATCCGTTGCAATACATAGCGACTTTTTCCTGTAATCTTCCTATTTGAAAGTACTTTTCAGACGTTGATCTTCATACCTTTTCTACGGACTTCTTCATCCTATTCATTGACTGTTTGTTGCTGGATCATATTGGTACTTGAGATATTAATTATTAATTACATTAAATCAAAACTTGAGAAATTCAAATAGTAATATCACTTGAAATAATAAAATCTAATTTTACTGATCTCAAAGCCGCCAAATTAAATCTCAAAAATATTCTGCGACATAACTATTTTATACGTACATAAATAAGTGAACTTTGACATGACATAAGCATAGTGCTTTGATATTTTGCACAAAAAATAACTAAAAGCAATTAAATCCCTTGGGTAATTTAATATATCGAGAACAAAGTTGGTACTTTCAAGAGTAATCACACAAATCAAAAGTACGATGATTAAAATTATTATAGGTAAGTGCTGATCTTTGCAGGAGATGAAAGTTTTCAAAATATTTTTTTTTTTGTATTTGAGGATGGTATTTCGTTCGTTTCGAGGTACGCAACAGGAGTTATCATTAAAATTGGCAGTAAAAATACAGGCATACACTGGCAGTTCCAGCTATCGAGATACACCAAGTTGAGTAATTAATTTCTGAAACAAGATGACTATCGAAATTTCATTGTCCTGAATTTGAACTAAGAAATAATGGGTTGAATGGGTCTTAAGAATCGTTTTTGTATGATTGCAAATCTTTAGTCCTTAAAAATTATACTTTTTTTTTAGTGTTACAGATATCTCAAAAAATTCTTATAATTAAATTTAAAAAACATATGTTTAAATAATTTAAATTTCTCTTAAATCAATACTTCCTAATCGAATATGGACCATTTATATGATGGAATAATATATGATTACTAACCATTCTTCAGTTTAAATGGTTTTGCTTAATCTGTTCTCTTAGAAATAGGATGAAAATATGGTCTTATCAAAATAAAACAGCACCAATTATTACTATAGAACATGATTGAAGGAGAGAATAATGAAAACATCGAGCCAAACAAGAACATAGACAATAATGTTGTTTCTCCAGTGGAAATAGAAGCATCCAAATTATCTGGATGGAAAGAAGCTGAACATGATGTGCCGGAGCTACCTAAAATCAACTTGGAAAGAGACTTTTTGATAGCTAAGAGCTACCTCCAAACGATCGGCTGCAGGAATGAGACCGTCTGGGATCACCTCAACGATATTCTAAACCATGTCATGAAGGAGAGGCCTAAGGATTGCATGAGGTATTTTGAAGAACTCAGTCGTGAAATCCGAATAAAAAAATTCTTTCTCACAAATGATTGTGAAGGAACGTACAAGGAGCAAAAGGATGAATCAAGAGGGGCTGAAGACAGTAAGCATTTACTGAGATTTTACAGAAGAGTTGAATGTTTATATGAGTCAGAGTCTTGTTATGAAGATACGTTTGGCAATTTGGACTTCATACCCTTCTTCAGGTTGTTGAACGAATCTGGGCTCGGTTTTCCTTACACTGAAACTTATAACATACAAATGAGCTTGAGGATGCTATATAAAACATACCCGATTACGAAACTTACATTTTGGGGGAAAATATTAGGAACTGTTAGAGATTACTATGTGGTTCAAGCAGATCTAACTCAAGAAGCTATGGGTGACCGATTCAAAGAATTCATGTCAACGGCCGTCGAATCGATGCATGTAGAAGAAGAAGAGCCAGAAGCTATATCTGAAAATGAAGAGTACATGAAGGATTTTTTTGGTGAAGAAGCTTCTGTCACTAATGAAGAAGAAAAACCTAAGCGTAAGCTTGACACGTACCTTAGCCCGTCGATACCAACACCACAGTCTACCAAAGAGGTGGTGGTGCCGGTCGAACCCCCGGGTCACGGGCCAAACAGGCACGTGTACCTCGTGACCAATGACCCCAGCGAGGAGTGGATTATGTTGCCAGATGTCACGCCACAGCAGATTGTCAAGGCACGGCAGATACACAAATATCTAACCGGAATATTGTCAAACCCCGTTAGCAGCTACCCTGCATTTCCAGGTACAGAAATGGAACTGCTGCGAGCGCAGATTGCGAGAATCACAGCCACCACGCATGTTTCTCCTCTTGGCTTTTACACGGCTGGAGGTGAAGAAGAAGCATTGGAATTGGAAGAAGGGCAAATGTACACGGAAAATGCCGATTACCAGCCTCTTCCATTAAAAGATCTTCTGGATCCAACACTTGAATTTTGGGTACACCACGAGCAATTTATTTTGAGGCAAGGTAGAACAGAGTTTTGGTCTCAAGAAACACCAGAAGATGAATTCGAGGAGGAGGGAGCAGCAAATCAGGGACTACGAGAGATCGGACCGCCAATCCTAACAGCTCTGTCACAAGATATGATGAAAATTGGCGAGATGGACGCATGGAATATCCGCAGGGCTTCGATTCTTTTAGATGAAGATAGTGCTGTTGTTCTTAGGTCGAATATTTGGCCAGGAGCTGTAACGGGTGTCAAAGAACGTCTTTTCGTTAATCTCTACGTCGGATGGGGTACTAAGTGTTATTTAAAGGGCTTTAGTCCAATGATTGTTTCTAAAGTTATGAGAGAATACGAACTTGGACCAGAAATAATGGAAATGCAAGACCCTACAGTGGAAATGGAAGAGTTCAGGTGGATGCAATTACATCCTAAGATCATTCCTCACGTAGGAGGCGAGGAGGCTGAGTATGAAGGTGAAGAAGAAGAAGATTCAGAACCTGATACGGACTGAATTAGCCTTGAATAATGTTACCTTGTAAAATTGTTCAATTGTTGATAATATAAATATATATTACTCAAAAACTATAAATTAGACTTGTCTTAAATCATATGTCTCCTCAAAGAGAAATTAATAAATGTATTTAAGTTGATTTATAAAACATGACAACTTGATAAATAAATTATACAAGATAGTATGAATATTTTTCCTGTCATCTATTCATGATATTTTTCCCTGACTGATTAATGATGATGTTTTATCCCATTTCGTTGATATAAAAACTACATAAAGTGCTAAACAGAGCGGTACTAAAGTAATATTTACTAACCAGAAAGAACTTTTTATTATTTACATTATAAATAAACGTATCAATACATAAATGTAACGAAGTAGTGGAGAATTCTAGAAGATAGAATATAAAAATTATCTGCGGAAAACCAAGTGTTGTGTATCTCTTTGGAGAAAGATTATGCTTTTCCTTCTTAGTCATATGATAATACGTATTATTATGGTTCTGTGTATGTTCAAGTATGATAATAATAGATTACAGTTAATTATGAGTGTATTCATTACTTTTTAATACCCTTATGAGGACATAACACCAAGTCATTGTTTAAACAAAAAGAATTCAGAAATGCTATTTCAACAGCATATTTTGAAACATAATGAATTTTATCTTGAACGCTTATAGTGACGTCTTAAAAAGAATTCATGGTATTCTTATAACTGGATTATTAGCCATTCCAAGAAGTTAGATAAAGAGTCATATGATAATATGTATTTAATACCCTTATGAGGACATAACAGTTGGCGACGAGGTGAAAATGTTTAGAACTTAATTCATTCAAATTTCGTGTTCCAGTGCTTTAATTAACCTTCAATTTTCAATTTCCAATTTGCTCAACTTAAAGATATTCAATTTCAATTCAAGTTCTTTTCGAAATAGTGTAATTCTTACTTTATAAATATGGATGCTTCTCAGTTTAAAACCCTTTTGGATGCGTTTAACCAACAAGAAAAGAACATGATAGAACAACTTATTGTTAACCTCTCAGGTAAGACAAATTTTTCAAATATGCACCTCTTTGAAAACTTTGATGCATCAAAGGAAAAGTTTTCATACTATTTAGAAAGATTTGAAAAATTTTTAACAATGGAAAATATTCATGATGACGAAAAGAAAACCATCTTTTAAGTGCTAGCATTGGGTCAAAATATTACAATGAATTGGCTGTCTATCTTGGCCCGGAGATGTTAATTAAGTCATGTGATTACACTATTCTAACTGAACTGTTTTCTCAGTTATTAAGTCCAAAGAAAAGTCCTGTTGTTGCTCAACATTATTTTTAAAATATACATCAGGGAGACAGATCTAAGAGGTAATTTGTCAGAATGTCAGTTCTCAGTAAAGTGTGCATGTAAAAAGAGTGTATCCATTAGTAATGTTTTTCTGAGAGCCCAATTTATAAGAGGGCTACGTGAAAATTGGATTCGCGAACAATTATTACAGTCTAGTGAAATGGAATTTGACGTCATTCATTCAAAGGCTTTACCTTTGGAGGCTTCACGGATTGAAAGTAAGGCTTTATCATGCTCTCAGATCACGAATTTCACTGAAAGTTTTTGCGATGACACGTACACAATATCAAGTCCTAGGAACAGAGACATTTCTCGTCATCGTTCTAGCAGCTCTGCAAGCAGTCATTACTTCAATCGTAGTCCTACTTATTATATTTGTACTCTGGTAGTCCTTCAAGGAACAAAATAAACACGATTTAGAAATGCTTTATAATATACATTCTCACATTAAAACAAATACAAACAACAATATAAACAAACATGATTCACATTGTTATACAAATCGATCATACTGGAAGGTTACCGCTGAGGTTTTCCCACAGCCTCCTATGCGGTCTCGACCATTTCAATATTATAACATATCATACACAACAATCCTCCGCACATATTTTTAACTAAAACACTTTGAGAAACACAAAACAACTGCACACACTTTAAACCAGCACTCACAACCACTAACGGAAAGTTGGCGAGAATATTTTTTTTATTTCCTGATGCGTTGTGGATACCGTCTGGACTTTTCTGGGGTGGTTGGCTCTAATGCTGATGGACCTTGCGTAGATGGGAGAGTGTGCTGGGTAACATTTTCCCTGTGGCCTAGTTCCGGGCTACCTTGGATTGAGGTTTCACTTGAGTTTGTTTGTTCTGTATCAAGAGGAGAGAAGCATGCAGAATCGTGGAGATAAGGCAAGATAGAAGGAGAAAGATTCTGATTCTCAGATGTGTGAATCCCTCTTTCATCATCTGAGTTTGGCAGACAAAGATCGCTTATCGGCTTGCTGGAGGTATCCATAGATCTTGGTAGGATTTGGTCAATGTGCCGCTTGAAATAGTTTTCATTGAAGTCTATTTCATAATGAAGGTCCCCCAGTTTGGTCACAATCACTCCCGGTATCCATTTGTCATCTGTGTCCCTGTAAGAGTGGAACATGACTTGGTCTCCTACTGAAAAGGTACGTAATTTTGATGAATCGTTAACTAGTTGCCTTTCCGTCATCCTGCTCTTTAGATCCAGCTTTACAAGATCCAGTCTGGACAGAACAACTCTTCCCAGAAAGAGAAGGGATGGCGGCTGTCCCGTTGTTTGGTGAGGAGACTTGTGGTATTGAAGAAGAAATCTGTTAATATGGTGCTGGATGTCGTTGCTTGTTGCTCCTGAGGTGTGTATCATTCTCTTCAAGGTCTGAACACCACGTTCTGCCTGGCCATTAGTGAATGGATGGTAAACTGCTGTGGTGCGATGAAACCGAACACCTTGTTTCTTAAGAAAATCCTGAAAATATTCTGAGCAGAATTGTGGCCCGTTGTCAGAAACGATTACTTTGGGAACACCGAACTGAGCAATGACGTTTTCAAGGATATTGGCTGTGGTTTGCGAAGTAGTCGAGTTTATGATAGCAACTGTCATCCACTTAGAGTATGCATCGACGATAATCAGCAGGTTCTTCCCAAGTACTGAGCAATAGTCTATGTGAATTCTTTCCCAGGGAGCGTTTGGGTATTCCCAGTGATGTGAACGAAACTGAGGGGGCATTTTGGAATTCTTCAGGCAGGCAGAGCACGACTTAGCCATGGTTTCAATGTCTTGATCAATTGCCGGCCAATAAATGATAGAGCGAGCTAACCCATTCATTTTAACCACTCCTATGTGAGCAAGTTGGAGTTCCTCTAAAAGCATTTGACGAAACCCTGGTGGGACAACAACTCTGTGGCCAAGCATGAGACATCCATCGGTGGTGGTGTATTCTGTTTCTCTTCCCTTGCACCCAAGCGACTTGAGATTTTTCCCTTCAAGTATCGCAGACAGCAATGCGGACATATGTGGATCACGGCGAGTTTCTGTAGCAATCTCTTTAGAAGTAAGGGGAATTTGGCGAAGCTGATGCTGCACAAATTTGTCGTTTTAAACAAACAAATAAGTCGTCAGCAAGGTCTTTGAATTGAAGCCGATTGACTTCAAACGAAAATTCCTCATTGCTAGTCGATCTTACAGCTCTAGAAAGAAAGTCAGCGTTGCAGTTCTGATTACTGGCCTTGTACTTAATGTCGTAATTGAAATTTGCCAGGAAACTCGCATAATTGTTGCAACGAGAGAGGGTGAACTGGGGAAGCTGAGCGTTAGGGCCGAAAACGTGAGAACTGGGTTTGTTTTCTGTATATATCGTAAATTTACGAGCGTAAAGATATTGAAAAAAACTTTTTAACGCCCCAGACAATAGCAAGCGCCTTACGGTCTACTTGTAGGTAGCGTTTCTCTGTGGCATTAAGAGCTTTGCTAGCATAAGCAATCGGGCGTTCTGAGCCATCAGACATAATGTGCGACATCACAGCTCCCAACCCTACCGGGCTAGCATCTGTAGCGAGAATTAGGGGAAGTTTCGGGTCATAGGGTGTAAGTACTCTATTTGAAGTCAGTTATTTTTTTAGGTGATCATATGAATTCCTGGCATTTTTAGTCCATGTTAATTTTGAAGAAGTAAGCATCTCTCTGAGCGGAGCAGTGATGGTAGCTAAGTTTGGAATAAAAGAATGATTTTATTGACTTTACCTAAAAAAGTGCGCATTTCCTCAGGAGTAGAAGGCAAAGGTGAATTTAAAACAGCTTCTATATGTTTTTTTTGACAGTGCAGTCCTGCTGCGTCTATAGTATGTCCTAAGAAGTCGATTTTATCGAGGAGAAACTCACACTTGGATCTACGAAGTTTTAAACCAGAATTCTTAAGTGCCGTAAATGTTAATTCAAGTGCTCGAATCATTCCCTCATCAGAGGTTGAATATACAATTATATCGTCATAGAAATTACTGGCACAGTCGAGGTTGTCCAGAACTTTTCTGATCCAGAACCATACTGTGCCCGTGTTGGTCTGATGAGCCCATGAGTTGGTGTATTCAAAGTCATGGCTTCACAAGATTTGTCACCACAAGGCAAGTTCATGAAAGCATCTATAATATCTAGCCTTGAGAATTTAGTTGCACCCTTTAGTTTTTGAAATAGATCCTCAATACGAGGAATTGGATATTCATCTACGACCAGTTGTGGATTGAGTGTACCTTTGTAGTCACCTGTTATCCTCATTTTATTGCCTTTCATGACTATATGTGTAGGAGACGCCCATTGGGAAGTTTGAACTTGTTGGAAGAACCCATTTTCAATTTTCTTTTTGATCTCGTCAGCATAAGCGTCTCTTAGTGCAAAGGGAATTTGTCTAGCGCGAGCAAAAACTGGTTTATGATCATCTCGTAAAGTTATATCCACTGGAGGCCCAACCAAAGTACCTGCTGTTTCACTGAATAAATTGCTGAATTTAGCAAAAGCTCATCTAGGCGTTTTTCAACATGATAGGAACCACAGAAGAAATTTTAAGAGATGGTGGGAAAAATTCTTGAAATGTGAGCAAATCAGCGAAGCTATCGATCCACTCACGGCCGAAAATACTATCTGTCTCCATTGATGTTACATATAAATTTAGAGAACACGTGCGACCTCGGAAAGTGACTTTGACTGGGAGATAACACATCGCGGAATCAAGTTTTAGTATAGCTCAGAAAGGTTCGAGTGGAGGGTAGAAGTTTTTCAACCGAAGAAATATTATGAAAAGTTGTGCTACTGACCATGGCACAAGCACCACCTGTGTCTATTTCCATATCAATTGTCTTATCATTAATGATGACAGATACAATGAGAGGGGGAGGCGCATGCGACTGTTCTATACCGATCCTGTTCATAGGGTCATCATCTCGAAAATAAGTGACTTTGGACTGAGTGCTGCAACAAGTAGGCGTTTCGATGCGAGTTTGTTTTTCAGTCTGTTCATCTTCATGTGTTTGGTGTGTTTTAGCAACCGGTTTTAATGAATTAGAACTGCGGCAGACTGCAGCAATGTGCCCTTTTTTATGACATTTCTTGCAGATAGCATTACGAAAAGGGCAGTGTTTCCGCCAATGATGACCACCACATCCCCAACAGTTGGATGGTTCAGTCTGAGGGTCGTTTTTATGAGTATGGAGATCACTCATACAGCTGTTTTGAGGTTTGTTGGTTGAATGTGTCGATGATTTAGATGTAGATGATTTAGAGCTAGGGTAAGGGCGGCTAGCTTGTCAAACTTATGCAGTTTTTCATCTCCCTGAAACTTTATTTCTGAAGAAGCAGCCCTTGTAGACTCCCCTTGTAGAAGTTTTGAGCAATTTCAAGGGCATCAGAAAATTTGGATGGTTTTTTTATGATAATACTATCTCGAGCTGTATCATCAAGAACGCCATGAATGAACTGGATGATGAGAGAGTAGTCCAGGAAATCGTTAAATTCACAGTATCTAGCCCCGGCCTTTAAACGCATTGCGTACTCTACAACAGTTTCGTTTGGTTGCTGGACTATTTTTCGGAACTTTATTGCCTCACTATACTTATTTTTGGATTCCAGAAAATGATCACTTAGAACTTTGACAATTTCTTTGAAATTTTTATCGTTTGGTAAAGATGGATAAAGTAAATCACGTAATGTATTGTTTCAGTTCAGAACCCGTATGGACTTGTAAACAATCGGCCCATTGCGCTTCAGCAACGCCGCAAAGTGATAATTGTTTTTGAAATCGGTCGAAATAGGAAGGGGCAGATTCATTATTTGCGGAATTGTATGGTTCGAACGTGAAATTCGGTAAAATGTTTTTAGTACTCACATTAGCAGCTAGTAGATTGGCTTGAGTAGTAGCCAGTTGTTGAACTAAATTAGTTAATTGTGCAAGTTGGGAAGCCAAATCATCTGCCTGTGGAGTAGCCATTATTTGTAACACCAATTCAACACTTTAAATTAAACTGTTAGTACCATCCTCGTCACCAATTATTATATTTGTACTCAGGTAGTCCTTCAAGGAACAAAATAAACACGATTTAGAAATGCTTTATAATATACATTCTCACATTAAAACAAATACAAACAACAATATAAACAAACATGATTCACATTGTTATACAAATCGATCATACTGGAAGGTTACCGCTGAGGTTTTCCCACAGCCTCCTATGCGGTCTCGACCATTTCAATATTATAACATATCATACACAACACTACTCACTCAAAGACGTCACCTCTTCGATCTGGACGGAGCTCTCCTCCTCCCAGTAGAAGTCGCCCTAACTACCGTGCCTTAGGTTTGGAAGGCCTGTGTTTTCGGTGTGGGAAACCGAATCGTCGAGTTTCAGACTGCAGAGTACAACGGCAAGACGTCTACTGTGAAAAGTGTGCAAGAGTGGGCCATGTCGCAAAAGTCTGTATAACCAGCCTCATGAAAAATCATCAGCGCGATAGATCCAGCTCAGCGAATTCACTTTTAGCTGTTTGCCATGATTCTCCATCTGAATTGCGCTATGGTATAAATAATTTACAGCACTGTGGTGAGTCTTCTAAAATCGTAGATTTATTTGAAATAGCTCCCGATTTAGATAAGTATATGGTCACGGTTTGCATTAATACAAAGCTTCAGCAGTTCGAGGTAGATTCCGGAGCTCGTTACACCCTCCTACCAGAAGACGAATTCAATAAATTAAATTTGAATAATGCATTAAAACCAACTAACATAGAATTCCGTTCTTATTCTGGTAACATTGTTAGTCCAAAATGTATGGTCAAAGTTAAAGTTAGCTACGAAAATAAAGAAATTGAAGGAGATCTTTACATCGTTCCAACGGGGCATGCAGCTTTACTTGGTAGCTTATGGATTCGAGGCCTGGGGATTGAGTTGAAGGACCTTGACTCAACCAGAGAACCTATGAAGGGGATCGTTGCAGCTAACTCCATCGTCTCAATAACTGATGACATTATTAAAGAATTTCCTAATGTATTTGAGGAGAAAATAGGATGTGTTCCGAATGTTCAAATCAAATTGCAGTTACGAAAGGATGCAAGACCCGTTTTCACGAAAGAGCGAGACGTGCCATATGCACTTAGAGAACGTGTCGAACAAGAACTGGATGCATTGGAAGCTGCTGGAATAATAGAGCCCATATCTTCAAGTGACTGGGGATCCCCATTGGTTAGGGGTGGTTAGGGGTGGAATACGATTGTGTGTCGACTACAAATGTGGGGTGAATGAAAGGCTTGTAAATACAAACTTTCCCATCAAGCGACTAGATGAAGTTTTGGACAACTTAAGAAACTCCAGGTATTTTTGCAAACTTGATCTGTTTAAGGCTTATTTACATTTACAGGTAGATGAAGAAAGCTCAAAGATCCAGACCATTTCAACACATCGTGGTACGTTCAAGGTGAAACGACTTAGTTTTGGCATTAAAAATGCACCGGCAGAATTTAATAAACTGGCACAAATACTCAGGGGACTAATGTGTGTTGAAGCATATTTTGATGATTTCATTGTTCACGGAGCTACATTTGAAGAATGTTTGGAAAATCTGCGTGCATTTCTGAAGAGATTGTCTGAGTTCGATTCACATGTCAATCGTGCCAAGTGCTCCTTTTTTAAAACAAAAGTTGAATATTTGGGTCTCATAATCGAATATAATGCTATCCATAAATCTCCAGAAAAGATCAGAGCTGTTCGGGATATGCCCCATCCAAAAAATGTAGATAAACTTCGACGATTCTTGGGTCTCATAACATACTATTCTCGATTTATACCCGATTTTTCGACAATTTCTTATACTCTCAGATGCCTACTCCGCAAAGGAATCCGATTTAATTGGACTTTGCCATGTGAAACAGCATTTATGAGGCTCAAAGATGAACTATGCAGCAGCAGGGTTTTGAGACCATATGACTCTTCCTTACCAGTGATATTGACCACAGATGCAAGCCCATCGGGAGTAGCAGCAGTATTGAGTCATCTTTATAAAGGTGAGGAAAAGCCAATTGCCTACTCTTCACGCTCTCTCACTCCTGCAGAACAAAACTACAGTCAGTTGGACAGAGAGGCGCAAGCCATAATGTTTGGTGTAAACCATTTTTATAAGTATCTTTTTGGGAAACATTTTATTTTAAAAACTGACAACGAACCATTAACACGAATTTTTCAACATAATAAGGCATTGCCACAAATGACATCAGCCAGACTATTGCGCTATGCATCATTCTTATCTGGGTTTGATTACACCGTTCAGTACAACAAAGGTTCTGATAACAAGAATGTGGACTGTTTGTCTAGAGCTCCATCTACATTCGTACAACATATGACGGACATCCTTGTTGGAGATGAGGTGAACCAGCTTTACATGCAAACAATCTTCCAAATCTCAAGTGACAAAATCGTATGGAAAACTATCCAAGAAGAGATGAAAAAGGACTCCGAGATGAATAGGCTTATCGATGAATTAAAGCATAAATCTTCCACTTCTGAATTTACCCTGCACAATGGATTTATCTTTCGACAAGACAGAGTTTTCATACCTTCAACGTTGCGTCAGCAGATTCTATTGGAGCTTCATGAAACACACTTGGGCATTGTGAAAATGAAGCAGTAGGCACGTCGGTATGTCTACTGGCCAGGCATTGACAGAGATATTGAGAGACTGGTTCGTGGATGTGAAAAATGTGCTTTGACTACTTCTAACCCAACAAGAGCGCCACTCCACTCGTGGGATGAACCTAAGAGTAATTGGGAAAGAGTGCACGTAGATTATGCAGGTCCGTTTTATAATCATCATTTTCTTGTTTGTGTTGATGCTAAATCTAAATGGGCAGAGATAAAGATTTTAAAAACTACACCCAATAGCAGTTCAACAATATCACTGCTGAATGACATTTTTGCTTCCCATGGATTCCCAAATTTCCTTGTATCAGACAACGCTACAAACGGTACAATATTCCGGAGTGAGGAGTTCTCTTCATTTTGTACTACAAATGGTATCCTCCAAAAGTATATTGCCCCTGGATATCCGGCTACAAACGGCTTGGCTGAACGTCATGTCCAATTACTGAAACACCGACTTATTTCTATGACTGAAGAAAATATACCAATAGCTGAGAAAGTGAGGAGGATTTTGTTTAAATATCGTGCAACACCTCTTGCTTGTGGGAAGTCACCAGCTGAATTGTACTTAAACCGTAAACTTCAGATCCGTCTGGATGCAGTTTTCCCTTTCAAGCACAAAACTGCAAAAGGCAATGCCCCATGTGGTGTTAGGGCTCTTCAAGTGGAGGAGAGAGTCCAAGTGCGTTTCTTCCTCAACAATAAGTACATTTAGGAGTTTGGCCAGATATTTAAAAAGTTAGGAAAACGGCACTACATAGTCGTTCTAGATAAATCGAGGAGCACACTGAAACGTCACATTGATCAATTATGTCTGACACTTGTACCGAGGAAAACTGTCACATTCAATCCTGAAGTTTCCTTATATGAGATTCCCAGATTACCTGCTACAAATCCTGGCATTGCGATCCCTCAGACTGACTTTCCAGATCCTCAGGTACCGTCATCAGTACTTCAAACTCCACAACCGTGCCCTCAAGAGCGAACTACGGATGTACCCAATGCAATCCCTCCAGAACCAGTCCTGCGCAGATCTTCTAGGCCTACCAGAATGCCCGAACGTTTCCGTGATTATGTGATGGAGTGATTACTAACTACTCAAACTTAAATATTCTTGTTATATGTTTATATTGTATATATATTTCTATTTTTTTATTATGTGGGGGAGACTGTTGTGTATCTCTTTGGAGAAAGGTTATGCTTTTCCTTCTTAGTCATATGATAATATGTATTATTATGGTTCTCTGTATGTTCAAATATGTTCATAATAGATTACAGTTAATTATGAGTGTATTCATTACTTTTTAATACCCTTATGAGGACATAACACCAAGTCATTGTTTAAACAAAAAGAATTCAGAAATGCTATTTCAACAGCATATTTTGAAACATAATGAATTTTATCTTGAACGCTTATAGTGACGTCTTAAAAAGAATTCATGGTATTCTTATAACTGGATTATTAGCCATTCCAAGAAGTTAGATAAAGAGTCATATGATAATATGTATTTAATACCCTTATGAGGACATAACAGTTGGCGACGAGGTGAAAAAGTTTAGAACTTAATTCATTCAAATTTCGTGTTCCAGTGCTTTAATTAACCTTCAATTTTCAATTTCCAATTTGCTCAACTTAAAGATATTCAATTTCAATTCAAGTTCTTTTCGAAATAGTGTAATTCTTACTTTATAAATATGGATGCTTCTCAGTTTAAAACCCTTTTGGATGCGTTTAACCAACAAGAAAAGAACATGATAGAACAACTTATTGTTAACCTCTCAGGTAAGACAAATTTTTCAAATATGCACCTCTTTGAAAACTTTGATGCATCAAAGGAAAAGTTTTCATACTATTTAGAAAGATTTGAAAAATTTTTAACAATGGAAAATATTCATGATGACGAAAAGAAAGCCATCTTTTAAGTGCTAGCATTGGGTCAAAATATTACAATGAATTGGCTGTCTATCTTGGCCCGGAGATGTTAATTAAGTCATGTGATTACACTATTCTAACTGAACTGTTTTCTCAGTTATTAAGTCCAAAGAAAAGTCCTGTTGTTGCTCAACATTATTTTTAAAATATACATCAGGGAGACAGATCTAAGAGGTAATTTGTCAGAATGTCAGTTCTCAGTAAAGTGTGCATGTAAAAAGAGTGTATCCATTAGTAATGTTTTTCTGAGAGCCCAATTTATAAGAGGGCTACGTGAAAATTGGATTCGCGAACAATTATTACAGTCTAGTGAAATGGAATTTTGACCTAATTTATTTTCCTTAGTAATTGTAATGAAATTAATCCCACTCCAATTGTACATCGTTTATCTTTAGGTGAAGAGAATTTGCATTAATTTATATGATTTTTAACAGATGCATAATGGTAAGATATTTTGCCATCCACACATATAGTGTTGTTCTTTAAACAAATTTTATAACTCAACTAGTTACTAGCAGGCGTTGCCAGTTATCACGCAAACCTATAAGATTTTCCCCTGCCAAAAGTCACTATACACCCCCCGAATAAGTATTCTTTTCAAATGTACTCGCATAATAAACTCATTTATGCAAAATACTCATCTGAGTCATTAATTAAAGAAAACATATAAAAATATGAATTTAATTTTTTGTTATTCGTACATGCCCTAGGCATAAGAGGGTTCGGAATAATATTTATTCCTTTTTTTTTCTAATGTTGTTACCAGCTTTGTAAAATCAGGATTGAATTAGGAAACCAGGTCAAACGTGCACCTCATCTGAAAAGAGTCCTCCTTCTTTTCGTAATAAGACAAGAAGGAATTCCGTTGTAGATGGGAGATTGAAAAAGAATATTATTGTCAGCTGATTAGGACTAGGCGAAGCGTGGTGAGTTAGTGGCGGTGTAGCGAGTTGGAACGACTTCTGGAAAATATCTCCAGCCGGCTGGAAACAAACGTGAGCTCTCTCTCTCTCACTCTCTCTCTCTCTCTCTCTCTCTCTCTCTCTCTCTCTCTCTCTCTCTCTCTCTCCCCCTCTCTCTCCCTCTCTCCCTCCCCCCCTCTCTCTCTCTCTCTCACTCTCTCTCTCTCTCTCACTCACTCACTCCTACTTTCTTCGTAATTACTAGAGCATGAGAGCATTACTTCTCTTAGAGGGCTTTTTTTAGTTGCTCTCGAAAATATTTGTATATGTTGCCATAAGTTTCATAATTGTGAAGTACTAAGTTAAATTAACCTAAATCTCAGATATTATACATATGTTACAACATGCAGTGAAGAAACTAAAGGAAGTCCTCCCTCGCCCACCTTATTCCCAGATTTCTATCTCTATCAGGTTTTAATCCTTTTTTTTAAAGAATTTTGTTTCCAATAAATATGAGCTGTTATTTTTGAAAGTGGTATAAGTAAATTTGAATCTGAAAAAAGTTTATTCTTTTTAATAAAATTTAATAGGTGTATTTGATTTAAAACGTCACACTTGGCAAAGTTGTAAGTTATAAAACATATGTCCGGTATACCTATATATTTTTAAAGTAATTCAAATGAAAACCTATAGATACCACGAATATGAATAAAATGGACTTATACCACTTTAAAAAATTATAGTTCATACAAACCAATCTGCTGACAAATTACGATTATTGGGTTATATCATAAATAATTACCTATTCCGTTTTTATTGGATCCGAATTAAATGAACTAGGATTTATTGGCTGCAAAACGTAGGCACAAAACTAAGAAGTAGAAACATTTTTTTAAATAAAATTTATGATAAGAATAGAGTAAAAACAATAAATTTCATAAATATTCAATTAAAGATTACAAATATCATTTGAATTCAAAGAAAAGCATATATTAGTAAAATTTATATCCAAACCTTATTATAACACAAATCACATAATTACTTAATAGTAATAAAGTCCTTTCATTATTAAATTAATTTAAAATTGGTCAAACCTCTAACATTCGTCAAATTTAAATAAATTAGCATGCAGAAAAAAATGTTTGTTATATAATTAAATTATATAATGCCATTATAAGACAATTTCAAAAGATAAAATATTAAAAAAATGTTACGACAGAGAGTTAAGCTATATAAATACATATATGTATATATACTAGCTGACCTGGCCATGCGTTGCTGTGGCTGTTATAATAGTTTTAAAAATATATTACGTTAAAATTTGAATTTTAAAGAAACAATGAATGAATGGAAAAAATATATTAAATAGATTTTTGATTTTACATTTTATTTATCTTATAACTAGGTAGAGTAAATACTCAATAAATAATATACAAATTTCCTAAGTGATAAAATATAAACATTAGATTAATGAATGAGGTATATCATAGTTGATTTTTAATTATGGCTAGTAATATTTTTTTAATTGTAACTATTTATTTCAATTTAATTAAGCGCTAATCGATGCACAGTATTTTTTTAATCTGTCCTTTGCTAATACAAATAGATTAGATGGTTATCTAACAAGTAAGCATGCAACATATAATTGTCAATGGGAGAAACATGGATGTTCTTGTTCCAAACCGCAAATGGACATTGTCTGACCTTGAGACTTGATATTGATGGTCAAAAGCAAAAGCCAAATTTGTATCAATTTGAAGTCTTTTAAACGGCATTATGGGTTCTGATGATATTGGAATACGTGGCTACAGGAAGACTTCTCCTTTAACGTCAACATTGCTGTTTCAATATATATACATTTACATATATATATATATATATATATATATATATATATATATATATATATATATATATATATATATATATATATCCAGAAGATATGGGATAAAGAGAAGATACCCGAAGCTTGGAAAACAGGTCTAATATGACCTATTCTAAAGAAGGAGTCCATGTACGAGTGTGGGAATTACAGAAGCATAGCGCTCCTTCCCATCGCCTATAAGATAATGACCAACATATTACGTTATCGGATATACCCGTATTACGAAAAAAATAGCAGGTGACCAGCAAACAGGATTCAGAAAGGGGAGGAGTACGCTAGACCAGATATTCATACTGAAACAGGTACTCGAAAAACGATGGGAAGTAGGCCGAGATGTACACGCATTATTTGTCGATTTCAAAGCTGCATAGGATTCAGTCGACAGAAACTGTCTATGGAAGATCATGACTGAGCTGGGTATTCCCGGTAAACTAGTGAGATTGACTAAGGCGTGTGCAGGCGACCCCCGATGCAGAGCCCTGGTACAGGGAGATGTGTCTGAGGCTTTTGAAGTTGGAACCGGCCTAAGGCAGGGAGACGGACTGTCGCCTTTACTGTTCAACATAGCCCTTGAAAAGGTAATAAGATCAACATCAAGAGTGAAGGGCGGGGTGCGCGTCGGGGTGGAGCATAAAATTCTTGCTTACGCCGATGATATACACGTAGCAATCCTCGGAAAAAATGAAAAGGATATTGAGAGACTCGCCAAGACGCTGATGAGAGAAGCAGACCAAATCGGCTTACAGGTAAATGAGGAAAAAACCAAATACATGACAGTGAGCCGTAAAGTCCACCCTGCGTGGATCGCAAATCGTTCCCGAAAGTGGATAACTTTAATTATCTTGGCTCCACAATAACCTCAACCAATGAACAATTAACTGAGATAGACCAGCGTATAACAAGCACAAACAGAGCATTCTTCGCTCTTTCAAGAGTATTGAAATCCCGAAGCATCTCTAGAAACTTAATACTAAGGGTTTATAATGCGGTAATAAAGCCGATTCTGATATACGGATGTGAGACGTGGGCTCTCACTGGCACCCTGGAGAGCAGAATAGAGAGATGCGAAAGGAAAATCCTTGGCACGATAACCGGAGCGGTAGGGGATGAGAGTCTGCATTCTTGGAGGAGAAGGACCAATAAGGAATTGCTCACAGAAACTGGTCAGGCGATATCTCAGGATATGAAATGAAGAAGGTTAAGATGGGCGGGGCATGTGGCTCGAAGCAATCCTTCAGGACGCCTCTACGCAACAATGAATGCCAACTCATACAATAGTTGGCAAGAGACCACTTGGGAGGCCAAGACCAGATGGATAGACAGGGTCAACAAAGATGCTGAGGAGCTGCTAGTGGCAGATTGGAAATCAGCGGCCCAGGATAGAAAGAGGTGGAGAAGACTGGTAAAGGCGGCCAAAGATCTACAAGGTCTGTAGATCCAACAGGAAAAAAAAAAATATATATATATATATATTATATGTATATATATATATATATATATATATATATATATATATATATATATATATATAATGTGCTATATTTTGCCCACTACTTCGTCCGCATTGATTTAAATAGAAATTCATGTTGAGTTCAAACGGAGAGTGAATTTTGAATTCCATAAATGTACTCCATATTATAAACAATGACTTTAAGCATTTGTGAATTGAGCCAGCCTACTAATGTTTATCCCTTTGTTGATAGATTTAAATAAACTTTTCTATTAAATATTAAATGGCATAGTTACAAAACTATCGATAAGTTTTGTATTGAAATCCACCGTCGGGATATATCAAAAACTGTAATATTTAGGAGTTGATTTTGCAAAATCATGAATACAATTATAATTATGTTAAAACTTAAAGCCTGCTTACTTATTAACTTAACATGTTACGATTTCTTGTATATTACTGTTTTAGGGGACGATTTTCAAAAAATAAAATATTCCTTAACCAAGGAAGATTTTATAAAATGTTTCTCAAGTCAAAAACGCATTCTCAGACATTATCCCATCAGAAAACACTGAATGTTTCAGTTCTTGGATTGAAATGTTGATAATACGTTGGGAAGTGAAGAAACATTACGAATGTTTTGAATTCATAAGTTAGTAACTAACATTACCTTTGAAAACGGGCATTACATATGAAGCGATCCATAATAACAACCATAAATTCAAAGTGATTTGTGAAAAAAAATTATTTGTGTAAGATTTAAATGTTGTCCATTCGATATTAATGTGATGAGCTACGAAGTTCTCCCATGCCCGCCATATTCGCCAAACATTTTTCCAACGGATTTCCTTCTATTCAGAAATTTGACAATTCCCTTAATATTTTTTAAGAGTTTTATAATCATGAAACTCTGGCCTTTTCAGTTTTAGGTAGAAAATCTGAGAGCACATCGGTTGTTTTACTAAATAACCTTTCCTTTGAAAACGAACATTTCCTATGAAACCTCCCAATAGTTCACGTCCCCTAGGTCAAACTACATCGAGTTTCCCTGTACTCATGAATTTACCTAGACTGCCTGGGTTTGAGTGTACAATGGCACCATCGGGCGAACCTGCGAGTAATAGAACAGGACGGTGGAACAACTACGGCAGACGTAGCGAGCGCAAGAGGACGATATTGAATGGACCTTTGGAACAAAGGGTAATAAATTATAACGGGAACAAATTGCTCTCTTTTCACAGTTTTCCAGCGCTAGCCCGGTTTGGGGCAAGTTTAATCAGGCTCGGCAACGTTTGAAAAATGAGCGAGGGGACAATGCTGCTTCTACGTATATCGGTCTCCGCCCTTCGTTTGTATTTCTTTTTTTTAATTCTTTGGCTTTTTTGTTTATGTTCCTTTTATCCGCATGACCGTGTTTCAGAAGTGGTCGTTTGATTCGATGTCGCTCTCACCCAGCTGAAAGCAAAATTGTTATACAAAAACTGTGTTTAAGCCCGGAATTGAAATATTGAAGTGTTCGTGTTTAATAGCAAACGTTTAACGAACAGAATTTAAAACTCACATGATAAAAGTATATTCTCTTAACACTATACATTTATTTTTATTATAACGAGTCGTTTCATTTGAAATGCCCGTTTTCAAAGGATAGGTTATTTAGATAGCAGGGCAGGGCTCCTAATAAATACAGAAAAAAATAAAGTACATGCTCTCATCAAGAAAACTGTTACCCTACATCTGCGAGGAAGAGGGTGCCATTTTGAAAATGTTAGAATATTTAAGTATCTTGGTGCCATTATAATAGAAGATAAGAAATTCGAACATGAAATAAAAAATCATGAACGGTAACAGATGGTACTTGATCTTTCAAAAACGTGTTACAAATTAGAGCTGTACCCCGAAGAACCATAATAAGTAAATAAGCATAAAAAATGCCACAGTACTTTTTCCAGTTAATACTCGGGAAAGAAAAGTGTATGGCCCACCCGAAGAAGGAAATCGTTTCCGTATCAGAAAGGATCAAGAACTTAAGGGCCTGCATGGTATTAAAGAAGCAATATTAAGATGGTTAAATCACGAACATGGATGGATGAAAAAAAGGCTTTCAAAGTTGATCATGGAGGGAGGTTCGGGTAGAAAAAGAGGAATAAGCGGTCCTAAACTGCGATGGCTAGATGGTTACAACATGGAGAAGAGCAGTGGAAGATCGAGAGGAGAATCGCCAAGGAGGAAATGGTTCTCCATATCGCCGTGTGAAGAAGAAGAGGGAGGTTATTTAGTAAAACAACTTTATGAAATATATATATATATATATATATATATATATATATATATATATATATATATATATATATATATATATATATATATATATATTTCATACAGTTTACATTCATCTTGTATCTCTTTTCCAGTACGTATTAGCTAATTTTCAATCCTCGAACAGAAATATTCATGGTTTTGTAATGAAATAAAGTATGAAAATACGTTTCTGACTTGCGATTCATTTGCAAAAATATTGCCCTTAAGGAAGTTGTCCAAATGTCTGAACAGACGAAAATATATTGGAAATAAGTCTTGCAAATAAGCTGGGTGTAGGAAGATTTTGTAGCCCAACTCGTTTAATTTCTTCATTGTCCGTCGTGAAACAGGAGATCTGTCGTTGTCGTGTTAAAGTACAGAACGTTTCCGATTATTCAATGCAGTTTTTTTTTTAATTAGTTTTAGTTGTATTACACCAATATACCTGCTCGATTACATCGGGGTCGATGTGATGTTATCACCTCTGGATAGAATGTAATTATTTATAAATTAATACAAACAGTAAACAAAAACATAATAGTTCGACTTTTTGTCTTATTTCCCAACAATATATGTACTTTTTTTTTGACAATTGTTAATCTGATAGTCAATAACAATGATTGTTTTTTCAACAAGAAGACGTGCAAATTTCAGTTTTATTTTAAATGTGAAACTTGAAACAGGATATTTCCCAAATAGTTTTTATTTTCGCTTAAAATCGGCCATCCTGCTGTCAAAGCAGCTAGAGGCATCAATCATGCTTTTGGCGAAGACAGTTTTAATGAAACCTTCGTCGTTATTTTTCAATTTTTTTTTCCAGAAAAATAAAAATAGACCCCATGCGAGGGCGCCAATATCAATCGAATACGAAGATTGAAAGGAAGCTGTTATAAAATAAAATTTCGTTGGAAAAACTGCCAAAAGGGATTCTCTTGAAAGCGGGTTTGGAGAAACCTTCCATTGGAGGCATTCCTGGCGTGGTTCATCTCACTGTAGTAGATCCCTGCTCCAGAGACCTTTCAGTCCCCTTGTCGGATTCTGTGATAATGTGTCTGTCAGTCATGATTGTACCAGTAAATTTGGATGTCCAGCAAGTGAGTCATGAAATTTTTTGTAGTGTTTCTTGATTGTGTCAGTCACGAGGGGCACTTTGAGATCTTTGTATAATGATTTATTGGTAATGTAAAAGGGACAATGTGTTATATAACGAAGGAATTTCGATTGAAAAATTTGAATGGTCTGCATGTAGGATTTTTGGCATGCATGGCTGTTGGCCTGTATGTGGGCTCAGATGGTAGAAGACAGTCATAATGAAGGTCCAAACAGGTATTAAAAAGAGCATTTCCTCTAGAATTTGGTGCCCTGTAGCCAAATCGGGAATTTTTGGCGTTGAAATCGCCTCCGAATTAAAATTTGGGTCCTAAAGTGGAGAATATGTTGGTAAACATCTCTTTGGAAATTCGTTGCCTAGGTGGGCAATATTCGCTAGATATGGAAATACAGCAGTGACTAATTTCAACTGAAATTGCTGTTAATTGAATTTCAGGTAAGGCCGTCATTTGTAAAGGATGGTGATATAATGTACAATTACCGCAGAGCAACCATGGGCAGCACCGCTTGGATGGTCAGTACGGTATACGACTTATCCCTGTAAGTAAAATTTTATATTCTGAGAAAAATGGATTTCGGTAAGCAGTGCTATGTCGATGTCACGTAAGTATATGTTATGAAAGTTTCTTCGATGTAGGGCTCCATTTGGATTCCAAAGAAGAATATGTAAAGATTGGTTTAAAGTGGAATTACGGACTGGCATTAGGAATGAATTTAGTAACAAGCGTGGTAAGTAATGCGATGAGAGGGTTAACATCGATTTAAAAATGAATTGAGGTATAATACGATGTCTGTAGTACTAGATTGTAGATGTGGTATTGGGTATTTAGGAACTGCGTTAGAATGTGGAGTGAAATGATACTTTGGGTACGTGGTATTGAAGGATGAAGTGTTATACTCATAACTTGAGGAGCTGTATTTTGATGATTTCTATATTGGGGCGTTGTGTACGAAGGTGTTTTGTATTGGGGCGTTGTGTGTTGTGGTGTTTTGTACTCAACTATTGTGTTAGTAAATGTAGCCTGTGGTTGTTGCGGGATAGTAGTTGGGTTAGTAAGTTGGTCACGGACCGTCTCTAGGGGCAGGGGATCCGTTAAATCACGACGTGGAGTCTTCTTCTTTGAAGTTCGAGATGAACTGTGCATCCTCTATAATTCGCTGGATGATCTTCGCCGCACTTCACGCGGTAACTTCACGCATCTTGATTGCTGTCGGCAGAATGCGCTGGTATGTCCATATTCCTGGCACCTCATACATTCGACAATGCCCCTTCTATTATGAGGTTCCTCAATTTTTACTTTAGTGTAAGCTGAATGGCTCATATTGAAGACTTCAGCATTGTTTAGAGCTAGCTCAATATGCACAAAGAAGAATGGGAGGGTTTCTATCGACCATGGGTGTATTACATTATTGATAAGGCGAACACTGAATCCTTTTCTGTCAAGATTATATTTAATCACATCATGAGGTGTGGAATCTGTAGAATCTATCCTAAAAGAACTAATAAGTCTGTGCATAAGTTTTGAAAGTTGTTGATTCCCTTAATTTTTATTGGCGGTGGTGAATGGACTACTGGTGGTGCGACGCTTTCTTCTTCCATTTCAACAGATAGTGGTGAAAACATGTTACTAACAGGAACATTGTTTACAGTAGGAATATTCATAGAATTGTGAGCAGTAGGTCGAGTCACTGGTTGTTGTTTAGATTGGGATATTAGATCGTCAGCTGTTATTTCAACATTTTCTGAATTAATTTCATTATTTAAATTACCACGTGGTTTGGTTAGGTTAGGTTTTTTAAATAATGTTTTCACTTTAGAATCTTTAGTATTCTTCATCCTTTTTTTGTCAATTCGACTTTCAGTTAAAGAAATACTAGAGTTACTCCTTACCTTTCTCTTCAAAAGAGTAGAAATAACGGCTTCATCGTCTTTCCTACTTGTTCCGGCATTATTATATATGTTAAAAACCATTATTCACTATAACACACATCAATAATACATTAATTCAATTAATTCAAAAACGTAAAGATAACTTCAGCAACTTCACAGCTGATTTTAAAAATAATAATAATTACAAAATAACCAAAGAAATCACGTTGTTTTTGGAACAAGACAGATTCTCGTTTCCAGTATTAACAGAAAATATTAATTGTATTTGAGAGATGTATAATTCTGAATCAATAACTATTAGGTATACAGATGAACTACATTACATTAATTTAAATTGTAATGCCATATTTATGTTGTTTTATAGTGCTATGGATCTTATTATCTTACTTTTGCATCAGATCATTGTTCGGAAAAATGAGGACAGCACAGCATTATATAATTAGGTATATTTACCAATTAGACAAATATTAATTATCAATTCTAATACAAATTAATGGTTTTATAATTGTAAAAGTGTAAAAATTAAAATGTTTTAAAATATTCAGTGAAAAATAGTAGTTTTAAAAAATAGGAAATAATGTATAATCTATTGCTGGGGAATGGCTAAATAATTATAGTACATACCAATAATTAAGGTATTTATTATTGTCTATAATACATTTTTTATATAATCAATTTTTGAAAGTTATAAACTGAAATTGTTTTAAATAAATTTTATAAAATTGTTTCATCACAATGTAAATATTCAAACTTTGCCTTATCTCATGTTTATCCACTTGGTTGGGTTAGATCCGTAACCAAATTCTGCGCCGCTCCTATCAGGTTTTCTGTTATGAACCCTGGGGTGAGGAGGAAGTTGAGGGGAATGAAGAACGGATGGACGCAGGCCGATGCGCTGATGAAGCGATAGCAGGAGATGAGCGGGTAGCCGCAGCAGGACGAAGCAGTCTCACACTAGTATTATAATAAAAATAATTATAAAGAAATAAAGTAACAACTTATTTAAAGTTATATGTATAAATGAACTAACTATAATTATAATCGGTAAATAAATCTCATTAGTAAATATAATGTTTTGATACACACACACACACACACACACACACACACACACACACACACACACACACACACATATCACTGCGAAGCCGCACAGGATCTCCTGTGGCAAACCGTGAAAGATCTTAAAGTGGACGCTGCGATCTTGAGTGAGCAATATTGTTACGGGCGCCGGCAGGAAGGCGGAAGCGGGGGATTAGCGGCTTAACTCCGTCAGCGGGAGACGTTTAAATAGGATTAGGACGGTTCTAGATCGTCTTCTTTTGTCGGCAAAGGATTAAGAATATTCCAGAATTATCTGGCCCCTTCGAGTTCTAGAATGTTCGGCTTTGCCTATAAAAAGACTTCCGTCACCTCGAGTCAGTCAGTCTTAGCCTGAGAGTAGACCAGTGAAGATCTGTGATAAGTGTAATAAGTGAGTGTCAGTGTGATAAACTAGTCAGTGTTGAACCGGCCCGTGTAATAAGTGTATCAGTGAACTGTAACAGTCTCGCGAGTGTAATAAACTGTTTCTGTTTGTTAATATGTGTCAGTTTGTGATACTTGAAGAAACTTACGGTCGGTGGACTAGTGAACTGTAAGTGTTAATTATTAGTTATAAATTGTAGTGTAATTTTATAATATTCATAGAAACTATTGTAACTAGTTAAGCTATTTAGAATTAGTAAAATCTTATATTATTGTAATAATTAAATAGGAGTTAGGCCTAGATTATAATATTTAGAATATTGTCATTATAAATTTATATTAGTTTAATAACTTAATTGTTAATAGTTTAATTGTATCCTTTTTATCATTTTGTTAATAAATATTAGTATTTTTAATTAAGGAATTGTTTAATTCATTTTAATACCCAGTAGCCCGTAACAAATTGGTGTCAGAAGTGGGATCATTGTGTAATTGCTATTATTTTGCATTTTATAATTATTGGGCTACTGTATGTATAATGGCTTCTAAAAGTGTTAAATTAATTGATTTAAAAGTTGCGGATTTGAAAAGGGAATTGGAGGAACGTGATCTGGATTCATCTGGAACTAAAAGTGTGCTGCAACAGCGCTTGCGTCAATTTTTTGTAGATTTAGGGGAAAATCCAGATGACGTTCTGTTTGAAACTGATTTAAGCAAGTTGTCTGCAACTTTTAAAAATGAGTTAAGCAATGTAGAAAATAAGTTAGGTAATGTACAGAATGAATTAGGTACTGTAAAAAGTGATTTATTGGATACATTAGAATCTAAGTTAAGTACATTAGAGACTAGGTTAATGGAAAATGTTGAGAATAAGTTAGCCGATGTAAATAATAAAGTAGCTAATGTAGATAATAAGTTAGCCGATGTAAATAATAAAGTAGCTAATGTAGAATCTAGGTTAGGAGAAGAGCTGAATTCAATTAAAGACGAACTTAGACTAAGAGTAGAAGCTCTCGAGGGACGTATGAGCAACCCACCGACGAACGACACCGACCGTTCCTCCGAGGGCAGCCTTCATAGGACCATTATGCCCGCCAATGCTGGGACGCCACCAAATCACAACACTATTCCAGTGTTCGACGGAAAGACGCCGTGGGAGGACTACATGACTCTCTTCGAGACTGCGGCTTCGATCCACGGGTGGTCAAAAGAGACCCAAGCTTCAGCTTTGTGCCTGGCCTTGCGTGGAGACGCCTTGGGAGTACTGCAGGGGATGCCACTGTCAGAGCGGTCTAACTACGGGGAGCTGATTAGAAGACTGGAGATGCGTTTCGGCCACCGACACATGGACCAGCTTTATCGCTCACAGCTGAGAAACAGGATCCAGAAGCCCAACGAGACGCTGCAGGAATTTGAAGCGGATATCGCCCGGCTGGTGAGGAATGCCTACCCCTCGGTCACCGATGATGTGTACGAGAGTCTGGCTGTCGACAAATTCCTGGATGGACTTCGGGACCCCGAGACGCAACAAGCAGTGAAGCTCGCCCGGCCAAAAACTCTAGGCGACGCATTATCTCAGGCCATGGAGTTCGAGGCTGTCAGGCAGTCAGTACGGGGCCATGCGCGGGTTCGAGCAGCTGAAGCGGAGCCTACTATGGTCCCTAGCGTCGAAGACATAGTGACAAAGGTTTTGGAGGCTCTCAGGACCCGTAAGAAAGAGATACGCTGTTGGAGCTGCGGCCAACTTGGACACCCTAGAAGCAAGTGTCCATCCAAGAAGCAAGAAAAGCCACAGGAAAACTAAGTAGGGTTGATGGGAAGGGGCAACTGTCAACCCGTAAAGTCAAAGGCCCCGGGAAGACCATCAGAGTTGCGTCAATAGGAAGCAGAACGAACAGTTTCTACGTAGATGGGATGGTGAATGGGCAGCTGCGAAGTCTGCTACTGGATACCGGCGCAACCATGACTATCTTGAACTTGAAGACAGTTTCGGCTGATAAGATCTTACCAACGACTTGGACATTACGGACTGCCACAGGAGAGCCAGCCAAGGTCTACGGGGAGACAGTTGCCACCTTCATCATCGGGGGTCAATATCTGAAGCACCGCGCTCTCGTGGCAGATATTGATGAAGATGTCATATTGGGCACGGACTTGATGATCGCATACGGGATCAAGCTGGATATGGCGAAAGGTGTTATGACGCTGGGAGATGAAGAAGTTATCCTTCGGCAGGGAAAGGACATCTACGCACGAGTGCGCTTAATAGAGGACACCACTTTACCTGCACGGAGCCAAATCATAACGCATGGGACGATCGAAGGACATCTACCTGAGGGTCAATGTTTACTACTTGAACCTGGAAGGCAAGAAGAACAGGAGATCGGACGCGGCGTAATGGTTGCAAGGTCTCTCATCAAGGTCGGACGTACCACTCCGATTCGGCTAATGAACCTGAACAGCTTCCCAGTAACGCTGAACAAAGGAACACCAGTAGGGGAATGTACAACCGCTACCTCAGTGGTTCGCCAGCTGCAACGTCATCCCACCGAGCTGCTAGGACTGCCGGAAGAACTAACAGGATTTGTGGACGAATCATGCCGGGAACTCTCGCCTGAACAGAGCGAGGAAGTGAAAAAGATGATTATCCGATGGCAGGACGTTTTCGAGATCAGCCCAGGGCCACGGGGTAGAACGGATATCGTCCAGCATAGGATTGATACCGGGGATGCTAAGCCCATCCGACAGGTCCCGCGGAGGCTGCCGTTAGCCAAACGGGAGGACGCCGAGAAGATCATCAAGGAGATGGCGACTGATGGTGTCATTGAGCCTTCGAGTAGCCCCTGGATGTCTCCTGTTGTATTGGTGAAGAAGAAGGACGGCACAACGAGATTCTGCGTAGACTACCGCCTTCTGAACAACGTCACCAAGAAAGACAGTTATCCGCTCCCCAGGATTGATGATACGCTGGACACCCTGGAGGGGTGTGAACTTTTCTCTACCTTGGATCTCCGCAGTGGATATTGGCAGGTTGAATTGAAACCTGAAGATAAATAGAAGACAGCGTTCTCGATTGGGACTGGACTCTGGCAATTTACGGTAATGCCATTCGGGCTTTGCAATGCTCCTGCAACATTTGAGAGGCTGATGGAAAGCGTGTTAAGAGGTCTCTCTTGGGAAATTTGCCTGGTATACTTAGATGACATCATTGTGCTGGGAAAGTCCTTCGCTCACCATCTGAAGAATCTGGAGAAGGTCTTCGAACGACTGCGTGCAGCGAACCTTAAATTGAACCCGAAGAAGTGTCATCTCTTCCGAAGGCAAGTCAACTATCTGGGGCATGTTGTGTCGGACAATGGAGTTGCCGTTGACCCAGAGAAGATTGCAGCGATCACCGACTGGCCAGTACCTCGAGATAAGCACCAAGTAAGAAGTTTTCTCGGCCTCTGCACCTACTACAGGAGGTACGTGAAAGGATTTGCAAACATTGCAAAACCTCTTACCAGGCTCACCGAGGAAAAACGGACTTTTCTTTGGGATCACGAATGTCAGGCATCCTTTGAAGAGTTGAAGAAAAAGTTGAGTAGTGCTCCTATTCTGAGCTATCCACGTCCCGAGGGCAAGTTCATACTTGACACAGATGCTAGCAACACCGCTATTGGAAGCGTCCTCTCTCAGCTCCAAGATGGAGAAGAAAGGGTTATTGGATATTTCAGTAAAGCGCTCTCAGCTCCGGAACGCAACTACTGTGTCACAAGGAAGGAGCTTTTGGCAGTGGTGAAATCTATAGAACATTTTCACAAATATCTATATGGCAGAAGATTCCTCCTGAGAACGGACCACGCGGCACTAATGTGGCTGCTACGATTCAAGTCACCAGAAGGACAAGTGGCGAGGTGGATAGAGCGCCTTCAAGAATATGACTTTGAATCTGCTCATCGTGCTGGAACGAGTCACAGAAATGCGGATGCGCTCTCAAGGAGGCCTTGTGGCGAAGACTGCGGGCATTGTTCTCGACAAGAAGAGAAGCAGGCAGCAGTGTTGAGGACAAAGGTGGTCATGGACAGTTGGCAGGATGCAGAGGTGTCAAAGGAGCAGGACAGGGACCCGGACTTGAAACAAATGAAGCAGTGGAAACTATCAGGGCAAGGAAGACCAACCTGGCAGGATGTTGCTCCAATGTCGAAGAATGTAAAGACTTACTGGGCCCAATGGGACTCCATTCTAGTGGACAACGGGCTGCTGAAACGGGCATTGGAGAACACGGAAGGAGATCAGCGCATACTTCAGCTCATTGTTCCAAAGAGTAAAGTGCCCGAAGTACTCAGGGAACTTCATGACGGAGTATCTGGCGGCCACCTTGGAGTTCACCGTACATTGGAAAAGGTACGTGAACGCTTTTACTGGGCAAACCTTAAGGACGATGTGTTGGACTGGTGCAGGCGTTGTGCGACTTGTGCGGCTTCTAACGGACCCATAAGAAGAAAGAAGGCCCCAATGAGGAAGTACAACGTGGGAGCACCGTTTGAGAGAATAGCAATTGATATCGCTGGCCCTTTCCCTGTGACGGATGAAGGTAACCGGTATATTCTCGTGGCCATGGACTACTTTTCCAAGTGGGTGGAAGCTTACGCCCTTCCGAATCAGGAGGCAGTCACGGTTGCGGACGTACTGGTGAAGCAGCTCGTCAGTAGGTTTGGGGTACCCATGGAACTTCACTCTGACCAGGGACGAAACTTCGAGTCTGCAGTCTTCTCCGGGATGTGCGAAGCACTGGGAATACGGAAGACCAGGACGACTCCTCTTCACCCTCAATCCGATGGCATGGTGGAGCGCATGAACAGGACTATGGGTCGATATTTGTCCAAAGTGGTCTCCGACCATCAGCGAGACTGGGACCAGTATCTTCACCTGTTCCTGCTGGCCTACCGCAGTTCAGACAGTGAGGCAACGGGGCAGACTCCCGCAAATGTGGTATTCGGCAGAGAACTTCGGTTGCCTTGTGATCTGAAATTCGGTTTCAAGCCTGATGAGGAAATTGCCGGAGAGGAGTACGTCTCGGATCTACGGAAGCGACTGGATAATATCCACGAGAAGGTTCGCACAAACATCCAGGGAGCCAGTGACAGAATCAAGGAGCGTTACGACATCAGGGCTGAGAAAGGTGGCTACCAACCTGGAGACTTGGTCTGGCTACATGATCCTCGAAGAAGGCGAGGCTACTCACCTAAACTTCAGAACTCCTGGGACGGCCCGTTTGAGATCGTCAAGAGGATCAATTACGTCATATATAGGATCAGGAAGCAGCCTAAAGGAAAACCCAAGGTAGTCCATTTCAATAGACTGGCGCCGTACAAAGGAGACCCTGGCTCGGCAGAAGACCAGCAGGTTAGGTACCTAAACAATGTGGAGACAAATAATGACCCAGTTGCAAATACTAAGGTACCAGGGTTTCGTGGAGTAACTCAGGTAATCTACAGGGATATCTTCTCGTTACCAGTGGAGTATTCTCTGGCCCATTGCGTTGCCGAAGATCTGAGAACTTCTCGAGGGATTGCAACGGTCTTCAGGAAGAAGTTCGGCGGAACTGAGGAGCTGGAACGCCAAGCACCAAGTGTCGGGAAGGCACTCCACCAGCCGCACGAAGGACGACACCTGTTTTACTTGGTTACCAAGCGTGCCACTGATCAGAAGCCGACATATGACGCACTGCGGCGAAGCCTCGACGACCTTCGGAGTAAGCTTCTGAGACTGCGTGTCACTAAGCTCGCTATTCCGAAGTTGGGCTGTGGATACGACGGCTTGGAATGGAGGATTGTCAGGGACATGATCGAGCAGACATTCGCCAACTCTGGAGTTGCCATATTGGTGTGCACGTTCAACCCCTGGAAAGAAGGTGCGTCTCCATCAGTAGAAGCTCATAAATGCCCGATTTCTCCGGACTTGCTCTGGGGCAGAGCACTTTTAAGGAGGGGGCAGTGTTACGGGCGCCGGCAGGAAGGCGGAAGCGGGGGATTAGCGGCTTAACTCCGTCAGCGGGAGACGTTTAAATAGGATTAGGACGGTTCTAGATCGTCTTCTTTTGTCGGCAAAGGATTAAGAATATTCCAGAATTATCTGGCCCCTTCGAGTTCTAGAATGTTCGGCTTTGCCTATAAAAAGACTTCCGTCGCCTCGAGTCAGTCAGTCTTAGCCTGAGAGTAGACCAGTGAAGATCTGTGATAAGTGTAATAAGTGAGTGTCAGTGTGATAAACTAGTCAGTGTTGAACCGGCCCGTGTAATAAGTGTATCAGTGAACTGTAACAGTCTCGCGAGTGTAATAAACTGTTTCTGTTTGTTACTGTGTGTCAGTTTGTGATACTTGAAGAAACTTACGGTCGGTGGACTAGTGAACTGTAAGTGTTAATTATTAGTTATAAATTGTAGTGTAATTTTATAATATTCATAGAAACTATTGTAACTAGTTAAGCTATTTAGAATTAGTAAAATCTTATATTATTGTAATAATTAAATAGGAGTTAGGCCTAGATTATAATATTTAGAATATTGTCATTATAAATTTATATTAGTTTAATAACTTAATTGTTAATAGTTTAATTGTATCCTTTTTATCACTTTGTTAATAAATATTAGTATTTTTAATTAAGGAATTGTTTAATTCATTTTAATACCCAGTAGCCCGTAACAATATAAAAACATAGACAGTTACTCTTGGATATCTGACGCCACAGGAAGGGTGGCGATATGGGTAAGTGAACAAAGTTTCATGGAAGAAACACCGCGAGCCTTCACAAATGGTTTTGTCTGGGCCAAGATACAGCATATGTACTTGTACAGCTGCTATGCCCCACCGAACACTACAATCGAGGAATTTGAAGGTCTCTTAGATCGCATAGTGCGAGACGCTATGGGACGCAGGCCAGTGGTAATTGCCGGAGACTTCAATGCCTGGGCGTCAGAATGGGGCAGTCAGTTGACCAACCGACGAGGAGAAGTTCTATTAGAAGCTTTTGCCCAGATGGATGATCTGGTACTCGTAAATACAGGGACGGAGCCCACATTTGTTAAGGGAGGTAGGTCTTCTATCATCGATTTAACATTTGTCAGTGACTTTCTACGCCCTACTACTGGTTGGCAGGTCTACGACCTGTACATCCACAGCGACCACCAGGCTATACTGATCACTCTGGGAAACCGGAAACCAATGTCGAAGAGGCAGGAGAAGAGTACAATTCGATAGAAAGCCAAGACTTTTTATAAAGAAGCGTTTAAAATTATGATGGGGGAACCTTGTGAGCTCTCAGGCACCGCAGAGGATAAGGCCCATCAGGTAATGGGCCTGATCAACATAGCGTGTGACGCAGCTATGGAGCGCAGCAACGGCAAAGGCATAGGTCGACGGCCGGTCTATTGGTGGAACGACCATATCGCTGACTGTCGCACACGTTGCCACGCAATCAGAAGAAGGTATCAGCGAGCAAGAGGCATCCCTCAGTTCCAAATGCTACGGGAGGAATTCAAAGCTGCGAGATGTGAGCTCCGGCGTGCCATTAAGAAGAGCAAGAGGCAGTCCTGGAAGGAACTATGCGAGGAGGTGGACGAGGATCCATGGGGTAGGCCTTACAGATCCGTCCTGAAGAAGCTGAAGGGCAGCTCTACGAGATCGCCTACGTGCCCGGTGACGGTGGAGAAGATTGTTGCCACTCTGTTCCCAGAACAAGAGGAATTAGTGCACTTAGAAAAGCTGCAGCCAACTGACGCACCGACCGTGACAGCTGAGGAGCTCAGGGATGTCAGCACTAGCCTTAAGACTAAAAAAGCTCCAGGTCTGGATGGCATTCCGAACGTGGCACTAAAGGCGGCAATGGAGACCAGACCAAACCTATTACAGGAAGTCTTCAGCTCCTGCCTAAGAGAGGGATCATTCCCGCGATCATGGAAAAGGCAGCGCCTTGTGCTGATCCCGAAAAGCAAGGGAAACCCATCGGATCCTACCACATATCGACCAATATGTTTGTTGGACACAGCTGGGAAGGTTTTGGAGAAAATAATAGCCAGTAGGATCCAAGAGACCACCGAAGGAGCAGGAGGGTTGTCAAGGACTCAATTCGGATTCCGGAAAGCGAGATCTACGCTGGACGCCATTACCATGGTAATAGAAACTGCCCAGAAGGCTATTGCAGGAAAGAGATGGAGAAGAGGTGCGAAATGTTATTGCACCGTCATTACACTGGATGTAAGAAACGCCTTCAATTCAGGACCCTAATATATTCAACGGAGGACGGTCCCAAAAGCTTCAAGGTGTCTGGCGGAGTACCCCAGGGTTCAGTGCTTGGGCCTGTCCTGTGGAACATCATGTATGACAGGATCCTCAGGCTTGGCCTACCAGAGGGTGCCAAGACAGTGGGTTTTGCTGACGACGTTGCAGTGGTAATTGAGGCCAAATACAAAGAAACCAGAGTATCTCACTAATCCGTGATTGGCTGGCTTCGGTGGGGCTCCAGCTTGCAGACAAGAAAACAGAGGCTCTTCTTATTAGTAGCCGCAAAAGGAGGGAAGAAATAACCCTGAGAGTGGGCAGACAAGAGATCCAGTCCCAGCCCTCGCTGAGATATCTCGGAGTAATAATCGATGAAAGGCTGCGGTTCAAGGAGCATATCCAGCGAATATGCGATAAAGCAGCAAGAGTGACCACATCACTGGCTCGACTGATGCCCAACGTAGGCGGGCCTACAAACAGTCGAAGACTATTATTATCGAGCGTCACCTCATCCATCCTTCTCTACGCAGCCCCGATATGGAATGGTGCCTTGGACACACTGGCTTACAGTAGACCAATGGTGTCCATTTATCGTCGAAGTGCCCTGAGGGTAATCAGCGCGTTTCGCACTGTCTCTTACGAAGCTGCATGTGTAGTGGCCAGGATGCCACCAATAGAACTGATCGCAGAAGAGAGACAGCGTTGGTATAAAAGAGTTGCACGCATCCCAAGAACTGAGGAAAGGAAGATGAAAATCGAGAAGTGGCAACAACGCTGGGATATGGCCACGAACGGGAGGTGGACCTATAGGCTGGTTCCTCGCATCGAACCCTGGATGGATAGGAGCCACGGGGAAGTAGACTACTACCTAACCCAGATGCTTACAGGACATGGCTGCTTCAGAGCATACCAATTGCGGTTTAAGCTGGACAATACAGCAGAATGTCCAAGCTGCAGAACAATAGAGAAGACGGTGGAACATGTATTCTTCAGCTGTCCCCGTTTTCAAGAAGAACGGAATGATTTTAAAGGAGTTTGTGGCTCAGGAGCGACAGCCGACAATATCGTTAGCCTGATGCTGCTTTCACAGGAGTACTGGACAGCTGGCCAACGCCTGGCCGCAGAGGTCATCAAGAAGCTGAGGAAGGAAGAGAATGAGAGGCTTGCCTAGAACAATGGTAGCACAATGAGGCGGCACACAGCCACTCCCCCTTCATAAAAAAAACGGTGGTCCCGTGGAGGGTGGGAAACAGGTGTAGGGAGGTGGTTTTAGTGGGTAAAAATCCCACACTACGGATAGGTACGGGCCTATCCGTGTCTTTTGAAGATTTCCACCTACCTCCGTAAAAAAAAAAAAAAAAAAAAAACCACACACACGTACATATATATACATATATGTTTTTTTTTTGTTTTTTTTTACATGGGCAGGTGGAAATCTTCAAAAGACGCGGATAGGCCCGTACCTATCCGTGTGTGAGAATTTTACCCACTAAAACCACCTTCCTACACCTGTTTACCACACACCACGGGACTGCCGCTAGGCGTTACTTCGTGGAGGAGAATGGCTATGTGCCGCATCATGGCCATTTCCATCTTTTAGCTTCTTAGTCTAAATTCCTCTTCATCAAGAAGGCACCAGTCTTTGCTGAGTTTCTCTCCTTGTCCTTTCCTCCTCTCTCAGTCTTTTGAGGACCGATGTGGCCAATTTTTTTAACTGATGCCCAATTTTCATCCGAATTTAGCATGCAGCTCACTAAATTTTCATGAGTCACCTTCTTTCTGCAGGCCAGCTCCAATTCTCCTCTCAAGTCAGTGAAGCGAGTACATTCAAAAAACACATGTTCTGCTGTTTTCTCTACCTCCATACACGTTGGGCATTCAGCACTGTTGCCTAGTTTGAATCTGTACTGGTAGGCTCTAAAGCATCCATATCCAGACAATAGTTGTGTAAGGTGAAAATCCACCTCCCCATGTCGACGACCATACCACGAACCTATGTCAGACACTATAACCTGTAGCTCCACCTTCCAGTATTAGCCATTCCAACGCTGTTGCCAACGTACGATGGTGGTTTTCCTCTCTTCGTCTCTTGACACTCGAGAACTACGATTGTACCATCTTTTTCTTTCTTCCACTAACATCTCGATTGGAGACATGCTCGCAATTACGCATACAGCTTCGTAAGAAACAGTCCGAAAACCACTTGTCACTCTCAATAAACCTCTTCGATACACTGAGACCATCTGTCTCCTGTACGATGCGGTGGACATGGCTTCTTTCCAGATTGGAGCTCCATATAAAAAGATTGAGGAGACAACAGTTACCAAGAGCTTTCTGCGACTCTTTTTGGGTCCTCCAATATTCGGCATAAGAGACGTCAATAATGAAGTAATTCTTGACGCTTTGGCGCTGATATACTCCGTATGTGCGTTAAACTGGAGACGTGCATCGATGACAACTCCCAGGTATTTCAAGTTTGGCTGGGAAAGAATTTCGTGCCTACCCACTGTGAGAGTTATAGTTTCAATTTGCTACCTGCTACTGACTAGGAGCGCCTCAGCCTTATGGTCCGCAAGCTGTAACCCCATAGAAGTTAGCCATCTTCGAATAATAGCGACAGCCTGATTGCAATTAGAGTAATCTCCTCAATATATTTTGCCACGACCACAACTGCCACATCATCGGTGAAACCAACAACTGTAACTCCATCCGGCATGGGTAACCTAAAAACTCCGTCGTACATAACGTTCCATAAGAGAGGATCCAAAACTGAGCCCTGTGGGACGCCACCAGTGACCTCATACCTCCTGAAACCACTATCCGAAGCATAAAATAGTACCCTATCTTTAAAATAGTCATTGATAACCCTCCGTAGATACAATGGGACCACCATCGTCCGTAGTGCATCCAATATGCAGGCCCAGTTCTCCATATTATATGCATTTTTAACATTCAAGGTGACGATAGCTGCATAATTCTTCGCACCCCTCTTCCATCTCACTCCTGCAATCGCTTTTCGGGCAATCTCGGTAACTAGTCCAGTAGCTTCTATCGTAGATCGCTGTTTTCGGAATCCGTATTGAGCCTTTGAGAGGCCTCTTTCACCTTCCGTAAGTTCTTGAAGCCTGAGAGATAGGATCTTCTCAAACACCTTTCCTAAAGTATCCAATAAACAGATTGGGCGATAGGTCGACGGGTCCTCGAAGCTTCCTTTACCCTTTGGAATCTGAACGAGACGCTGTCTCTTCCTAGGAGCCGGGAACGACCCTTCATGAAAGCAGGCATCGAAGACCTCCTTAAAAAGATCTGGACGCTGTTTGAGAGCCACATTAAGGGCTATTGGGAATGCCGTCCAAACCAGGTGCTTTTCCAGGTTTTATATCTGTAGCAATGCCCTCCAATTCTTCCTCTGTGATGAGTGGAAAATCAGATACACAGGTGTCTTCTATGCATCGCATAGTTTTCGGCTGTTCTGGGAATAACGCCCTGACAATATTGTCCACAATTTCCGGCTTTGCGGGGAGGTGAGATGACTCTTTATTCAATTTATTTAAAGCTATTTTGTGAGGCCTATCCCACGGATCTTCATCAATCTCATCACAGAGTTCTTTTCAGCACCGTCGTTTACTATTCTTTATGGCTCTGCGGAGGTTTCTTCTAGTAATCTTGAACTGTTCCTGAAGCCTGCTAAACTCCGGTCGACGCCTTGCTCGCTGGTAACGTCTCCTTGCTTGGTGGCAACACTGACGAATGCCAGCTATTTATTATATCTGTCCACCAGTACACTGGGGAACGGTGTTTACCCGGTTTTGAACGAGCCATAGCCGCATCACATGCCCTGGAGATGAACGAGGTGAGTATAAACGTCTTTTCCTCTGCTGAACCATGTAGGGAACATGGATCCTCCATCATCACCGAGAATAACTCAGCATCGAAATTTTGAGTATTCCAGCCTACTGTTCTCCATCTACAACTCTCCCTTCTTGTCGGTATCTCCAGCGTGGTCAAGAGGACCTGGTGGTCACTGTGAGTATAAAGTCCCCAAACCATCCAATTGGCGCCCCGTTGCAGGCGTCCCCTGACAAACGTCAAATCAATAATAGATGACCTTCCTGCCCTAGTGAAAGTTGGAACAGTACCAGCATATATATATATATATATATATATATATATATATATATATATATATATATATATAAGTTAGAATAAGATTGCACTGATAACATAAAAAGAAAGGGGTTTTGGACAGAATAACGGCACGCTCTTGAACATAAACTGACTTTATTTCTCTATTACAGCTCTATATATAGTTTATTGGATGTATTATAAACTAAGAATAACAAAACTTAATCCTGAACTCCTATTGATATTTACTAAGTCTAAGTGTCTATTTACACCAGTTAACTCCCCCCCTCCAGTTCCTTCACTAGGAGGAACTACTACAAAATAATTACAACAAAAACAAAAAAAATGTTTACAACGTTATTAATTATAGCCTAACTATGAACTAAGAGTTACATAAGAAGAATTACAAAAATATAACCTGAAAGATCAGAAAAAGAACAACACAAAACAATACTTCCATGAACTACAAAATAGTTTAACTATTTCCACAATATGGTACAAATTAGTTGTCTTCTTAATCACTAGATACAGTAAATAAAATGCAACACAAACAACACTAACACTCCTGAACCACAGCCTCCGGCTCCAGCGGTGACACTTTATGAGGTACACGCAACTCTTCTAAATGGACTGTACGAACCCTGGATGGCTGATTGATGTCCCGGAATTGTATATAAATTATGTTCCCGAATTGTGACTATTCTAAAGGGCCCCTCGTAACGTGCAGCTGTTTTATTTCGTGCTGTCGTCGATAAACAACAGTTCCCAACGGTAGTGAACCTTTCGATTGTAACCCCACGTTCTCATTAGCCTTGTGTACCCGAGAGGTCTTTTCTCTAATCAATTTGTCCCGAACCTTACACCATGCCGACGTCTGTTCGGCACGTCTCCGGGAAAGTTGTGCCAATAGCTCCGTGGTAGTAACTGTTAATAAATTCCCCCAATCGCGCCTTGTTTGACCAAACACAATCTCGACCGGAGATAATCCCGTCACCGAATGGATTGTATTGTTGTAGGCTATAATCGCTTTAGGCATGGCGTCAAATGCGTCTAGGTTTCGCCCTAATTTGAGAAGCCGAAGGTGTTCTCCAAGCGTATTATGAAGGCGTTCTACGGCGCCTCTACCCTTGACATGGTGAGGAGTATTTAACCGCCACGTAATTCCCAGGACAGTACTCTCTTCCCGTATCAATGCATTATTGAACTCCCGTCCGCAATCCGAAATAATTTGCTCGGGCACTCCGTAACTTGCGCACCATTGCAGCACCCCTTCCCATACCGCCCTAGGTGTCTTTGCTTCAATGGGATAAGCCATTGCGATCTTGCTGAATGTGTCTATCGTGGTGAGCCAGGACTGGCCCTCATTCGAATAGATATCCAATTGGACACTTTGTAGGGGCTCTAGCGCTGTTGGGGTAACTACCTGTTCAGCCACCGGCGGTTGCCTATCGTATTTCCCCCGCTGACACACAGAACATCGACCAATATACTCCGTAATCGTGCAGCTCATGGCTTTTCAATAATACATACGTTTAAGGGCGCGCACTGTCTCCTCTACCCCGCGGTGATTTGATTTGCCCGCATGATGATCGGCAATAATTTGCTGTTGGGTTGTTGGGTCGGGAACAGTTTCAACCTGACGTAAGCACCGGATTATCGGAAACCCGACCCCTATTCTCTCCTGCCGCCATAATCGCTGAAGCTTCTCGGTAATGAGCTTATTTCCCGAAAATATGTGGCACACATGGCCTGGGACACCGAATTCTAAAAAAATTCTTTCCAATTCCGTATCGTCTACCGTCACCGGCATACGCGTTATCACTGTCGACAACCACTCATAAATGCTAGCCCTGGTTTCCGTCCCAGATCCCTGCTTCGAACGGAGAACGATTTGTAATTTCTTGTCGTTGATGATTTCGTCGATCTGCGGTAACTCCTTAGGACGTTCCGATGACGCCGCACTGTCTGCTGAATCTTATCTGACTAATGGAATCTCCGGTCCGCTCTCAGCCCAATCCCTTAAATAGCGCAAAGCGAACGGTTTGGCCGAAGTTCCTTCGTCGTCGATAGCATTAACAACTAAATCCCGCGACAACCAGTCCGCCACCGCGATTTCGACACACTTTTTATTAACCACTTTAAACGTATATGCTGCTAGCCGCTCCTTCTACCGTGATACCCGTGCTGAGGACTCCTTAAGGGTACTTAAATAAACCAGTGGTTTATGGTCTGTAATGAGATCAAAGCGTCTGCCATAAACGTAAGGCCGAAAATGTTCCACCGCCCACACTACCGCCAACAGTTCACGCTCGATGGCGCTATAGCGTTTTTCCGCCTCGTTCAACTGCCGACTCGCATATGCTATTGGTTTTTCCCCTTCGGCAAAATTTTGCGATAAAACCGCCCCAATAGCAATTTCACTCGCGTCCGTCGTTATGCGGAACATCAATCGGAAATCTGGGAATTTCGGGTTTCGATGTTAAAATTTCCCGACACTTCCGGATGCTCTCCATTTGCGTTGGACCTAATGCGAACCGTCTCCCTTTTCTCAGGATCTCCGTTAACGGTTGTATTAACGCCGGGATTCCCGGAATGAACCGGCGGTTTATAATTCACCATTCCCAGAAACCTACGGACCCCTCGAACGTTATTGGGTAACGGAGCTTCTTGGATAGCCTTCAAGGGTTCCTGGTCAGGTTGTACGCCATCAATCGAGAACACGTGCCCTAGAAACCTAATCTCTTTCAGTCCAAACTTCGATTTACTTTGCGACAATTTTAGACCAAATTCCCTTAATCTGTCGAAAACCTTCTCTAAATCTTTTATATGTTCTTCTTGTGACCGGCTAAACACTATCAGGTCATCCATGTACAATTGCGCAAGTCCTCACAAGTCCTCCCCCAGTCTCCTCTGGAACTCGTCCATAAGGCGTTTGGAAGTTAACGGGACCCCAGTCAACCCGAAGGCCATCCGCACGAACTCATAATGCCCTCTTTTTGTACGATCGGTCGGGGGTACGTACGATCTTTAACATACACTGGTTTATCTGATTTGAGAATAATATGATTTACCGTTTTCCCCGTAGTCGGTAGCGTCTCATTTTCTCGATAGAAAAGGTCCCTATTCCTATTCACCACGTTTCGAATAACCGCCTTATCGAATTCGACCGCCCCGATTTCGATACCACCAACCCCTGTTGACCCCATCCAAAACCGCCACTCCCCACGCTCTACCCGTATCTTCAGACCCGCTATACGTAAGATGTCACACCTCACAATAAGGTCGTACCCTGGCATCAACGACCGTGAGGTGTAATTTCACTCTTACGTCCCCTTCCGTTAATTTCGTACAATCGAAATAAAAAAAAATGAATTTGTATTTACCGTGCCCACCAGAAATTTCATCCCTGTTCCCCTCAATCTCGCCACGGGCAACCTCGTCCATTTACCCTTCTCTTCACTAATATTAATTAATAATTCCCCTGGACCGTTGCCATACCGACTACCGTACCCTCAATCCACCCTTTGTTGCCGCGCCTCCGTCTCGGGTCCCGAAGGTCCCCCTTTCCCGCGGTCCCCACTTCTTACCTCTTGTCTCCTTGAAACCGGACTACTGCGTCCAGAGTGTATGCTTTCTTCTCCGGATGACTCCCCGCTGGAGAATTGCCCTCTGCTCCTCTGGTAGTTCCGCCTTCCACTCCACTCCTGTGTGTTAACTTTCATAGGCTCTGGCTGTGAACTCCTCCTATTCGCTCGGTTGCGTCGTGGACATTCCCTTGCCACGTGTCCTTTCCTGCCACACTCATAGCATCGGGTGAGGTTGCATTGTGCGGCCAGGGGTCCTGTTTGGCTACATTCGTAACACCTCTTTTCTTACCTCCGCCGTCTATCTCCTATGCCTCTACCGGGTCGTTTTTCAAATCCTCTACCTCCCCCGTCACGCCTTGGTGGGCTCCGATGCTGCGTCCTTGTGGATCTTACTTCGATCCATTCGCCCTCGCACTTCTTCTTCAGCTTTGTTCCGGTCATGCGCATCCACCAGCTCGTGCGCGCATTCGACAAAATCACGGTCACGTGATAGAGAACCCATGTAATGGCTTAATTGAACCTTCAGAAGTCCGCGTACGAACTCTAAACGCCGGCCGCCTTCTTCCTGACCAAACGTTTCAACCATCTTCTCTACCACTCTATTGTAGAGCACTAAAAGTTTTTCTGCGAACTCGCTTTCAGATTGCCCTTGGTTCCGCCTTAACTTGACAAGGTAGAACACGTCCTCTTCAGGAGTCCAGCGCCCTCCGCCGTACAGCTTGTTTAGCCGGTTCTTCAGGGTGTCCCAGGAAACGGTTGTATCACCCTGTATGGCGTTCAAGATCCGTCTTGATATACGGCTGACCAACGCTACTTCCAACATCTTCACGTCCGACTCAAATATGGTCCCATTTTCTTGTCGGGACATGATAAGAGCCCTAATCCGGCCAGCTCCTTTAATGAAGTGGTTCAGGTCACCAACTGTACCGGTGAACGGTTCCAACTGTCCGACGACCTCATGAATAAAGGCAGAATTCTGAGTTCTCACCTTTACTAACTCGATCTGTGCTGATTTTTTTGCCTCTGTGAGCTGAGCCATCAACTGCGCATGTTCTTCCGCTGCCTTGGCCAGCTGGAACTCAAACTTCGCGCGTTCCTGGGCTAACTCGTCTGTTTCACCCATCATACAATTATGTAGACCCTCTCTTTTTCTTCTCAAGTTAATTAATTTCCGACCCGCGAACGAACAAAACTCCCGGGTTTCGGCACCAGTTAGAATAAGATTGCACTGATAACATAAAGAGAAAGGGGTTTTGGGCAGAATAACGGCACGCTCTTGAACATAAACTGACTTTATTTCTCTATTACAGCTCTATATATGGTCTATTGGATGTATTATAAACTAAGAATAACAAAACTTAATCCTAAACTCCTGTTGATATTTACTAAGGGTGTCTATTTACACCAGTTAACTTATATATTTATATATATATATATATATATATATATATATATATATATATATTTTTTTTTTTTTTTTATTTTTCCCTTCACGCAGTACCCCTACGAGAAGGACGTTTATTGTTCTGCATGTTCCGTACATTTATAGTACATTACACACAAGTGTACTTACATGTTGTTTACATATTTTTTTTTTTTTTTTTTTTTTTAATTATTTATATACAAAGCTAAAGGCTAAATTGAAAATGCATCATTAAAAAAAACAAAACTTAAACATAAAAATATTGTTCATAGTACATATTAAGCCATTTGAACAAATACAAAAAAAAAAAGAATTAGGAAAGCACAAAATTACAACAAAGTAATTGAAAACAAAACCAAAATTCTTGTTCACCTATAATATTGATTTTGTGTAGTGATGATTAACCACACTGCTCTAGCAAACACCTTGAATTGCTGAAAATACTTCCAGTACAAGTCCTTAGCACTGATTGGCCAACTGTCCTTCTGCGTCACATGTTTGATATATATATAACCGTTTATATTATTATGTTTTATATTATATTATAATATATATATATATATATATATATATATATATATATATATATATATGTGTGTGTGTGTGTGTGTTTGTGTGTGTGTAAAAGTAGTAGGCTAAACGTCATTCATTTAAATGCGACTGATACGACTATACGACGATACCATGGTAACAGCTGAGATAGAATAACCGGGGAAGTTATTCGGTTATTCTGTGCTGTATATTGTTTTTCGTTTAAAGAAATAAGTTTTGTAAATAGCGTTGAAATGATATAGCTTTAAATGTTGTTCTATTTAGTGTTTGTAGAAATTAAAACTAAAATGAGGTTCTCGCTGTAAAAAAAAATTAAATTTATTTTTAATATAACAACATAATTTTCTGTAACTAATTTACTAACTCGTTTTCCTGTACAGTCTTACGTCTGAAAAAAAAAAACATTTAAAGTTAATATTTCAAGACTTTTAACAAAACTGTTTTCTTTAAACTAAATAACAACACAGAAATCAGAATAACCTCCCCTGTTCTTCTCTCACAGCTGTTACCATGGTAACCGTATCAGTCGCATTCCAATGAAAGACGTTTAGTGAACGAATTTTACGCACACACACACGACGGGGAGTGCTGTTTCGCTGCCTAGCATGAAGTATATTTGACTATTCATTCATTTGACTATTCATTGACTATTCATTTCTATTCATAATAGAACTGATTTGGCAGCTTTCAGAACTCAGACTCATGAATTCCTCAGAACCCATTAACATGAATCATATCATTTGTTTAGCTACATTGTAATTGTTGAGTTCTTTGGGTTCCTCTAAGAGATTTTAAAATTATGCTTACTAACATACTCTCTTAAGTTAATATGATAGACAGGGCTTTAAAGATAAACTCAAACATCTGTATGGCCTCAGAACTTGTTTTTTCAACTTCCTTCCATAATTCTTGAGAAATAAACAGGCTATCTTTAATTTCACTTATTTTTTTGGAAACATTTTATTATTTTATTAGCGTATGTTCCCGAAATGTAGAACGATAAACAGGCAATCTGATTACATATGCATATGCACAAATATATATACATATTTATATATATATATATATATATATATATATATATATATAATATCAATTACTTTTTTAGTTTTAGTGTCCTATCAATGAGTTGTGAAACTAAAAACTTGATAGAAAAAGTCTGAGTTCAATGTTGAGGAAAGTGTGAAGTGAGAAGTAAACTATTTCTAACTACACAATTATTCCTAAAACTTATTTTAAAGTACTTTAGATCCTTTTCTAGGGTTAGCAAACGTTTAAAAAGCATTGAAAATTTTTGTTTTTCTGGGTCAAATTCAAAAGAATTACTTTATAAAAGTTTTAATCTCATGAATATAGTTTGGGGTTCGAAACTTCCATTATGTAAGAATAAAACAGTTTTAAAAAGAAGTTTCTATAAAAGACCTAGTCCCCATTTTAACTATATTATATGTTATGTCTTAACTGAGGGTCAATCATATGTTGATGTATGTATACTATTTATGTATTTATTATAACAATTCTCATATCATATGAATAAATATCATTATTATCGTTATATCATGCATAAGATTTCAAATATCGTCTGGAAAATAATACAGGGTGCTATGTTTTCATTAAAATACCCATCCAAATAGTAAACTTTTGACTTATATAAATGTAAACAGTTGTTAATCCTCTTTCAGAAAAAAATATTTGTTTACCTCTGCAACATTTCGCTACTTGAACATAAGCTTCTACGATGTCTAAGTTTGTTTTAAGGATTCAATCTCACGCGGAACGGGGTCATTTTTAATATTTCTTTTACTAGATAAAATTAGAATGTAATTAGATTAAACTAGCGATGTGATATAAAACTCATGATGGAGATATTAATAAGCTATTCGCCCTAATGTTTCAATACAACTTTCAATAATACATTAAATATACATTGAAGGGCTAATTCTAAGGGATACTTGTCAGGTAACAAATAACTGCCAAAATATTAGCAAGCTAAAGTAAAATATAAAGCGAAGATGGGGGGGGGGGGTAAGGGGACGATTCCGGAAAGCAGAAAATAGGAGGGGGCGATCGGCGGATATAACATCCCTTCTCCCGATCCTGTCGCCACTGCCTTAGCTTGCTCGCCATTATGGCTTACGTCTGCAATATACGTTTGTATTGCATTTAATAAGTAAAAAGTATAGCATTTACATAGAATAAAAATACGATTACGAAATTTATATGGTAGTATCACATCATCCCAAAAAAGTGTATTTGATTAATTACATACAGTGTTGATTCTAAGCCAACGGCTGCGCTTCTTCTTCTTTTCCCTGCTCTCTTGCCTTCACTCGCTTTGGTCCTCGGCCATTTATCTCATCCTGCCCCATGTCTTCCCTTTCCTTCTTACCATCTGGTGCTACTACCAGGTATTCCCTATAATGAAGCCTTGGCCGTCCAGCAGGATTTCGCCCCTCCGGTTTTGATTCCATATACCTTTTGGTCTACCAGGAGTCCAGCATTCTCCATACCTGCCCAAGCCACTAAATTTTTCTTTTACCGAGACTATTTCTAGCTCGTATCAAATATTTTCATTGCAATGATTTTGCTTCACCATTTTAATTATTTTCTGTATGTAATTAACTTCTAATGTAGACGTTTTTTTAATAATTTATTCAATTGAATTTACAACTATAGTATATTATTAATACAACAAGTAAATAAAATGATTGTATACATTGACATGAAATGACAAGTAGAGAAACTACCCAGTGGTAGTACTCAAATAGCATGTTCAAGTTAGTAGATCACGAGGCCATCATCTTTTCAGACGCCTCGGAGGATTATCAAGAATTGAAGAGGTTGCTAGGTTTGAAACGAGTGGGTTTGAGTTGGAAAGAAGTTTGCCATGAAAAGATTTATATCGAATTCGGGCCAAATCAGCAACAAATGGGACATTAAGATCATTATGGATTACTTTTTTCGTAAAAAAGTAAGGAGTATTCTGGATTTTACGAAGGATTTTGAATTGTAATAATTGAATACGAGAGGAATTCGATGGTTTACTGGAACCCCAAAGCAATGTTCCGTTAGTCCAGATGGGTCTAATGACTTGTCTAGTAAAGGTTGAAGTTGCGTGAAACGTCGCGCTGTTTCTAGTCGTTTCAGTCTTGTATGAGTATTCCAAGTTAATCTTATGTCAAGATTGTAGTCCTAAGTATCGGATCTATTCTACAAGAAAAAGTGGGATGTTATTAAACGATGCAGGAGGACAGGAAGTCTGTAGTTTACGACGGAGGGTAAAAGTGATTTGATGCATACGTAGTAAGGATGAGTTGGGATGTCAGCTGTATAAACTGTGCAGAGGATTGGGCCGTGGATACTGCCTTGAGGAACACCAGCAGATTGAGAAATGTGGGATGAAAATACATAATTGTGATTTACTTGATATTCATGAAAATAAATTTAAAACGAATAGAATAATAAGTACTAATCTAATAAGAAATATTTGAAAAGAAGGGAGTTAAACTTACAAGGAGCATGTAGAATATTAATCTTAAAGACAAAAATAATAGTTTTAATATTACTGTATAACTGTAGTGAGAGTTATTATTAAAAGCAATAATTATAGTTGATTTAAAATAGGAGGAAATTTAAAGAACCGAATTAATTAATTTTACTTCTTTAGAGGAGATTAATAAGTTCATGTTCTCTTACCGGAAATCCGTAAATAGTACAATTCAGCAATAGAGAGTTTCCTTTATTTACTAAGATAAGGAGCAGTAAAGGTAGTGCGACTGACTTGAACATTTTAATACTGCCGAGTTAAGTTGAGCGTACTTCATAATATATTGTAGTGGGCGTTGCGAAATGCACATTTACGGATAACGAATATGTAGGGCGGAAGTGCTGCTAGGCTTATCCGTGGCATTTTGGAAACGTACTTTAAGTATTGCGTGATTTAAGGTGCGGTATACCTCATACTTTAACAATACCTTATAAGATAACAGAAATAGATGGTTTTTATGGTGCGTTATTTAAATAATGAGCCTTCGTAATCGACCCAAACACTTTTTATTGTTCATTCTCAATATTTCTGATATATAGAATATATACCAAATCCTAAATTCAAAATGAAAATATCTGTCACTTAACCGTGATACCGTTTTCTTTGAATCTCAACTGTGATATTCAACTATCTACATCCTAAAAGTCTTCCAAAATGGATATTAATTAAACATTGCATTTATGTGTTGTATACCCCTGTAAGCGTATTTAAAAAAAACAATGCCACTCATACATTTTTTCCTTTGCTCTAGCTAACTTGTACACCTTGTGGAGACCTCTCCTTTCGAATCTCCTTATTCTGTATTCCAGGTTGCAGGCTAACCCTACGCCTCTTAACCATATATCAGAATCAGGTGTATTTCTTCATGGTTATAATGAGATTTTTCGGGAAGAAAAAAGAATACTTCGTTCCCACTTGAAATATAATTATCTATCTCGGTTAATTGGTCGTTTACTTACAATTTGGTACATCGGAGGTATTTGAAGCTGTATTCTAAAGGTGACGAAATCTAAGCAGATACTGTTCTTCACACACTGGCTTATTATAAAATTATTTTCATTTGTCTCATTTGTTTGTTAGCTGAGTTGGTCTAGCGTCCCTCCTCACAGTCTTGGGGGATCTCTCAACATCGTTTTCATTACTGTAGATGAAATCGATAGCAAATTTCGTTCTATCAAGACTCCTGACTAAACTTATATTTAGTATCATCTGTACATTCCATCGTCAATCCCTCCAATTTTCAAATACCCAGGGAGTACCTAGCTCAGATATTTAGTTTTAAGTCGACAAGCAGAGCGTGCAAACCCTCTTCCCCTTCTCAGGTGTATTGCTTTGTCTTCTGAATCCTGCTTGTTGGTCGCCAAATTTATTTTTATAGTTCGGCTAGATCCAGTTAAGTAGTAGTATATCTGTCTTAGAGCAAAACTTATTCATGGAATTCTTCATAGGATAGGACGTATAAAATATGTTTCCGAGCTTCTACCATCATTTTCTTCTGGATTATTTCAAATAGAGAGATCGTAGTGGCAAATATAGAAAATTTCTTCATTTAAGCCTGTAAACATTTATTTACTTATCAAGACTCCTCTTTTTAGCTACGGTCATTCCTTTTAATTCTATCTCCAATGAAACCCAGGGTATGTCAGAATTTTTACGTTTCAGCTTAAATCTTATTAAATCAGCTTAAATCTTATCCACTAGTGAATACAGATTGCGTACCGAATTCCAACCATATAACATGGGGTTTGGCTCTAAGACATTCCTAAAAATACTTAAGGAGGAGGCTAAAATCTTTGAGGAGGCAATCTAAAAGCCGACACGCAATAGAAAATAATAATTCCTTCCAATTCTACATTTACTCCTACTCTTAACATATTCTTAAAGTACATTATACTCCAATCACATCGATGAATGAATCAGGTAATTTTAATACTAAAGCTTTTTAAAAACTACTAAACGAACTCGTTATTTTCTATATTACTTTATTAATTTAGTATTACTTCTACCTATGTATTTGTTTGTACTTTTTTTTACCGTATAGATACTTCTTATATTTTTCAAGGAAAGATCACAGAATATATTATTTATTATTTGATATTGTACTACGATAAAGGTATTTTTTTTTCAATAAAAGATGATTTATTATAAGACAACCCATAAAATGTTATGTAAAGAATATAGTCTATCTAAGACTATTTAAACAACATTCAGATGACAGTCGACCATAACATTTTATTTCATCACATGTTTTAATTATTTTTACATTTCTTTGATTTTGTTTATCACTTTAAATGCACGTCATGAGAAATAATAATTAGCTAGTCGATAACATCAAACTATCAATAATTTTTTCTAAATTTTTGTTAATTGTATTAGTTGGAATGGAAATTGTTAGTTTAATCGATAGTAGAATTTTCAGTATTCATATTTGTATTTGTATCAACTCTAAATATTTTATATCTAAAAAAGATTCTGTTTAATCTTGAATAATTAAGTGAAAGTCTTATGAATGGGTATTGTATGTCAAGAATTGTATAGGCATGTTTTATTTAAAATGTTAATTTATTTAGACGTTTTTGTTTTCTTCACTTTTTCATTTTTTATTATTACAACATTTCATATATAAAAACACATAGTACAAAAATATAGTGTCTTCATCCTGTTTATGACGAGTTATTTTTCTGGGGAAGATTTTGAATGATTCCTATACTATTCTCAGTCAGCCATTGGGGTGCATACAAGAGGTTCAGAGGGAAGAATATTGGGTTGATACAGACAGAAACGCCGGCCATTCGTAAACAGGTGACGAATGGATAGCCACAGCATGTCGAAGTATTGTCACACTGTAAATTGATAAATAATAATACATTAGACACATATGTAAAATAGCGTATGAATTCCATATTTTATATCTTATTCTAGTAAATAAGAAGTAATCTCAGTTTAAACATCCAAATGTCTAAAAATTTATCAAACAAAACAAAAAGTCAGTTACAAATAACATAAATTAATATAAAAATTCCTGAATAAACTGAATTAATGATTTTTCTTTAAACGTTGGAATCGAATGATGTGACAATTGAAAAGATAAAACAAAAGACGAAAGATAAATAAAGCATATGTTTATATGTTAAAACATATGCTTTCACTTCACTAGTAGGTGCAGTTTACATTATTGCTCCTACATGGCCTATCTATTTGTTAACTATTTTACACTTATATATAAACTTTTACTTTCATTCCTTGAGCTTCGATATATTTATCTTATTTTTATTTATATACTATTCGTATATTGTTCTCATAATTATAATCTAACGGTCAAGACTTTTTTTATCAGTGAATTATATTAAATAACACAAAGAAGTCCAAATATAACATTTATTCTTGCACGATGTTAATCCATGAAAGGTACTTACGAATTGATAATAAAATATTATTACCACATGGATCAACCAAAATACCTGTTAAATATTTTCATGCATTTTATATTTAGGCTAGTATGTTATTAAATATATATATATTATTATCACTGAATTCCAAGTTTGTCACATTTAAGACAAGATTATGAGAAAAATATCGTCTCGATAAGAATTCAAAAAGAAGATTGACGAATAGTCTGCATCTCAAGAACTAAAACTATTTATAGAAATAAAATATTTTATTATTTTTTACTTACAGGAAACCCATAAAATGTACAATTCAATGCAAACGAATTACCATAGGAAATTACAAATAAGAAAAAAATTGTAATAGTCTTGTACATGTTAATAATACTTCACCAAGCTAATAAATGCTCTGTACATACAGTGGTACATAATATAGTAGCTATAACGTAACACACATAACTAAAGTTTGAAGGTAGCGATTGTGAACGGGCAAGTTTATCTGAGCAAGTTTTGCAATGGAAGCCTGAATCGGGGCGAAGTTATTGCTCAAATAATTCTACGCCTCTCTCTGCGATTCCACTCAATGGGACGAATCATTTAGAGTCGTTAATTCTTATCATCAATGCATATTACTCCTATTCGCTGTTGTAATGAGATGGTTCAAAATAAAATTAATTTAGAACTGGACTACAAATCGGAAAAATTCAATTCAACTGTAAATTTACTGGTGAGATTCTAGGCCTAGGTGTGACCAAATAAGAAAAAAACTAATTTAAATTTAATTAAATATGTATCAGATTTCCGTTTTACGTTCAACAATCTGACCTTAACGAATAGTGTCAAAACTGGAGGATTAAAATAAATTCAAAGAAATTTCATCAAATCATCTTTAAATACGTGGTAACCCATGACTTCCTGTGCTCCTGTATCGATTAATTTGGAACCCCCAAAATAGAATGAAAAGATAAGAAACTTCTAGGCTCAGGCTTTCAGGCTCCTTAAACACCGACTAGACAAACACTTGCTCCCAATTAATCACAAAAGGCTCACATGCATGACTATTAAACACCTATTAGGGCTAAGCCATCCAATTCCTCTTGTACCCAATCCATTAGACCAAAATCCTCAATTATCTTCTTACTTTGTTATTAACAAAATCATACACAATGACCTTAATATCCCACTTGTTACTGATTTTTCCCGAACCCAATATCAATCCTGTCATTACAAACTCTATTTCAACGCAAACCCACGAGTCTCGAACCTGCAACCTCTTCAATTCCTGATTATCTTCTAAGGCGTCTGAAAATAGAATAGCCTAGTGACCTTCAAGGTGAAAAGTTATTATAGTACTATCAAGAGGTAGTTTCTCTTCTTGTCTTTATCTCATCTTACTAATATTATAAATGTGAAAGTTTGTATGTTTGTCTCTCTTTCACGCAAAAACTACTGAACGGATTTGGATGAAACTTTACAGTAATATAGGTTATACATCAGAATAACACATATGCTATAGCAAGCGCGGATTTAGGGGGTGGCGCACGGGGACACGTGATCTCCCGCCCCCGACTATTTTTTAGGTACTGTGGAGAATCCATTATAGTACATAATTAAATCTCATGATCATAGTTGTTAAAATAACAGAAAGAACATGAGTGAAACTATTTGTTTTTATATCCTAATTATCTTATTAATATTATAAATGTGAAAGTTGGTATGCTTGTCTCTCTTTCACGCAAAAACTACTGGACGGATTTGGATGAAAATTATTGAGTACAATAGGTTATACATCACAGGTTACAGCAAGGGCAGATTTATGTGGAGCACGGGAGCATGTGCCCTCCCCCCCGTTATAGTATATAATTAAAGGCAAATCAGGAACTTAGCATCTTGAAATTTGTAGATAGGTTCTTTGCATAGTTTAAGAAAGAAATTTGGATAAATCCACCCCAAGGGTTTCCCCTTTAATATAATAGGGGTTCAGAGGTTGTATAGAATCCGTCAGTTTTGAAGTTAGACATCTGAAATTTTGGATTTACTAGTAACTTATATTTTTAAAAAATAATTAAATTATTTATTTTAGATGATCTTTCACGAAACTTTATATGGCAGACCAAATTCCACGTGAGTGAAGCCGCGGGCACAAGCTAGTGTTATTATATAGCTTTCATGCTATTTACTTGAAATATTAATATTATGCAGTTATAAATAACTTTAAAAAACTTCAAGTGTTCAAAAATGGAATTTAAAAAATCTGTCTGACCACCTTGATTTTTGGAGAACTGATGTTTTTACTTTGACACCGCGATTCCGTATACTATTAGTTATATATATATGTATATATATATATATATATATATATATATATATATATATATATATATATATATATATAATGTTTACAGACTGATGAAAGTCGGTGTGACCAAGTGCCAACATAAATACCATGATCATTGAACAAAATGTTTATATTTTGTTTGATATAATTGTTGAAACAATATAAGGAGTAGTGAAGTATTTTAATTAACAAGAGTAAAGTAACATTAAAATTAATAGATAAATAATTTTGAAATTGAGATTATATATAAAAAAAATAGGATGCAGTAGGAAAAATCTTCAAAAAAAAGCCTTAAATCTTTGATGAGATTTTCTTTTTATGCGTATCCTGATGATGAGTAAATTGGAGAAACGTTAAATAGTTAGTTTTTTCCAGTATTTTAGAGGCTTTGTTTTGGAGATATTTCCTATTGCATCCTATTTATAATAAATGTTTCTTTTGTTAATATCCACTCATGTTTATTGATATTTAAGAGTTAAAGTGGCTTTTTCGTTCCATCCATAGACAATATTTTCTCGGTGCATTCTTATACCAATCGATTAACTCTCAACACCCTTCATATATCTACAGTCTTATCCAATTCAAATCCTCAGTCCAGCACCATGAAACAATATCTCACCTTTCCGATCACTCGTTCCCACAGAACTAAAGCATCGAGTCTTCCTTTCTAGCCTGCTCTACCAGTGTGGAAATTCTTGCTTTTCCAACATCTCCTGACTTCCCAAAAAGATGCTCTCTAAGCAGGTTAATTATTTTCAAAAATGAATCAGTATTGAATAATTGATTTTGTTGTTTAGTCTTTTTTTTTGTTTTTTTTTGCAAAGAAGATAAATACTATGTAAACTATTGCATGCTAGCTCATGCATTTAACTGTTGTTATTAATTTATTTATTCTCTTAAACCGGTTATCTTGATTTGTAATATTATACATTATAATATAAAGATTCGTTCTTTTTTTGGCACTTTATATAAACTTTATGATTTGTATATTGTAGCCTTCTGGCCAAATACATATAACGTTTCTGCGTCCTTTGTTTATGTTTCTTGTTCTAAAGGGGCTTAGTCCCAGAATAAAGTTATTTTTCTATTCTATTATATTATATTCTACAATAGAAAAAAAGAAAGAAATTTATCTTTTAAATAAATAGTTTTCAAAAGGTTCTTTTCTCCATAGGCTATATCTTCCGTAATACTTCATCAAAGTCAATGAATGAACCTCCATGTTAAGGTTACCTATTTAACTATTTAAAAAAATGTTATTCAGAATTATTTTTCTCTACAGATTAATAATAATTCTGAGTGTTAATAGTTCATATATCCTATCATCATATATTTATATCATACATAATTATGAATTTAGTGCATAGTACGGACTGTATTATCTCTAAGCTAACATAAATGCAGGTATTTGAGTCAGCCGAGATCACGCTCAACCATCAGGTTTTTCCCCAATTAAGGTTATATAATTTCTAGTAGTAAAGTGAGTCCCAAGAAGTATGCAGATCTCAAAGAGTATATCCATGGCTGTAATCAAGTTAAATAATTTACCTGCCACAGCAAAATTTGAACCTTGGATGTTTAGGTCATCAATTCAACTCTCTACTACCACGATAAGGGAGAAATTAATTTTTTTTTTAAGTTTTATTTACATATTTTCAAATCTTTGGTTACAAAGAAATTATAAGGATCTGTAATACTCTTTATGAGAGATTTTAGATAGAGATTATTTCATTGAATTGTACAACTGTAATGAATACATCTAGTCCACTGGCTACAAGAATAAATAATACATGACAGGACATGTAGAGACACTACCCACTTGCAGCACTCTAATTACATTTCTATAATAGAAGGTTCCGAGGTCATCTTCTCTTCAGACGCCTAGGAGGATTGTCCGGGATGGAATGAGATGCATGGAAGGATGGAAATTAGTGGGTTTGGATGGGCCTGGAGTTTATTATGGAATGATAGGTATCTGGGATTGCAAGGATTGGATACGTGAGGAATTCTATGGTTTGGTGGAGCCCAATAGCTCAATTCCGTAAACCCATATAGATCTTATAACAGTCACATAAAAAAGTCTTTTGTAATTGATCTGAAACTTTGAGCATTTGTCTAGCTGTTTGTGTTGAAGTAGTCGAAAGCGTCAACCTTTTTCTTGTCTTTTCAGTCTTGTGTAGGTAGCGAATTTGTTCAACAGGGATAAGTGGAGTACTATTAAAGGATACTGTAGGACAGTAAGTCATGGGTTTTCGGTGAAGGATAAAGGTAATTTGATGGCACTTGCTGGACGACACCATTATTGGAGGCTTGATGAAATGTGATTAAAGGGATTGGGGTGCAATATATGGGTCGTTATTAACTGATAACACACATGTGTCATCAGCGTACGTGGAGATGAAGGTGTTAGGATGGTTTGGAATGTCAGCTGTATATGTTGAGTAAAGCACAGGACCTAGGATGCTACCTTGAGGAACACCAGCAGACTGGGAATAGAGGGACGAGTAGGAACCTTCATGATTTACTTTAAATGTTCTGCCAGTTAGAAAGGAGCAAATGATTAAAAAATTATGTAGGAAGAAGGAATTGTCGGATTTTGTAAAGGAGACCTGGGTGCCAGACTCGATCAAAAGCCTGTTCTACATCGAGAAAGGATCCCGTGCAGTACAATCTACGCTCCAATGGAGAGGAAACAACATCCACCACTCGATGACATTGTTGATAGTGGAGTGGGATGTTCGGAAACCAAACTGGTGGTCTGGGATTAAGTGGTTACTATCTAGGATGTGATACGTATGTTTTAGAATGAAAATAAAATATTGTTACGGTCAGAGAGAGAAATGCGGGCGGAAGGGATTAACGTCTTAAGACGGTCGTCTGAAGAGATTAAGAAAATGGTTCTGGAAGGTTCGAGAACGGCTTCCCTCCACTCCCTTGCATCTAGAATGTTCGGCCTTACCGATTTAAATCCCCCCTCACCGCGAGTCAGTGAGTGATTGAGTAGTAAAGCAGACAGTGTCATAAACTAGTGTGAGTGAACTGTGACAGTCTCGCGAGTATAATAAACCGTTGCTGTTTATTACTGTGTGTCAGTTTGTCATATTTGGAGAATCTTGCGGTTGGTGGACTTCAATTAGTGAACGGTAAGTGTTAATTAGTAGTTGTAAGCTGTAATATAATTTTACAGTATTCGTACAAATTTATTTAAATATTTAAGCTATTTAGAATTAGTAATTCCATTGTATTCTTTTATTCAATTTGTTAATAAATATTAGTATCTTGAATTTAGGAGTAGTTAATTCATTTTTACACCCAGTAGCCCGTAACAATATTTAAAAAATTATAACAATTAATAAAAAAAAAAAAAAAATTTAATATTCTTTGGGGATAGTTTTGATTGTATTGTATTGGTTTATTTGAATTTAAAAAATCTACATAAAAGTTAGTTTATCTTTATGTCTTAATCACCTTTATTTGTCAGTAAAATTTTGAAATTCTCAAAGAATCTTGTAACAGATTAATTGAGATTAATTTCTTCGTTGGAATTTGTTTTCTTAGTTGCATCTGGTATTAAATTAGCTGATATTTTACATATTAAATTTTTAAAATTAATATTACTGATCGTTTCTTAATAAGAAAATATATTACATAAATCAACAGTCAAAATATATCTGTAGTCTCTTGATGTAAAGATCCATTGAAAAATATGAGAGTTTAGGCCAATTATTGTATTAAAATTAATTCCACTGATAAAATGAGAAGTCATCAACGATTCCAGTATGTTTACAAGAGCATTGTGCTTTTTCATTTTCCCTTGATTTCGCTATGAATTTTTGTGGAGTTAAGGACCTTTTTTATGAAGCTATTTGCTATTATTGTTCTAATTTTCCTTTTCATGCGGAACAAGCGTAATATGAGTTTGTGACTAAATATGGTACTGTGTTTAAGTTCCGGTTTTTTAGTATAGTTCTCATTTTCCTATTTATTCTGTATTATAATTTATTACAGTTTGTACCCCATCACATTACTACTATACTTCTGAGCTTTAAGATGTCCCGTACTTAAATTATCGGCTGGAATGCGGTTAGTTTCTCTGCTGAACAATTCACAGCTTGATTTTGTTTATGCTTCAACTAATTTTCATCACTCACATTTCAGTTTTAACTTTTCCCATTTTGCTTGCAATGTTATATTCAATATTATAAGAATGCTTAGGATTCTCTTGCTGTCTGCAGAAACTTAATGATTTCCGGATCATTCATTATAATCTCACCATTATACTGCCAATCTTAGATAGCTCCAGTGCACTTGATGCATATATTTTCTTCACAGCATTCTTTTTTTTTCCTGTTAGTCTGAAAAGAATCTGGTCTCATTGGGTCTTCGGTATCCACCAAAATGTTGATTTAATGACTTTTCCATTGTCTATCAATTCTTCAAAATCGACCAGGATTTCCTTTGTATTCCTTTATGTTTTTGGTAGATTCAGGTTTTTTTTTTATTTTCCGCCAATTTTTTTTTTGTCCTTTGTCCTTCGACTCTAACCATAACTTCTCCCCTGCTCTTTTTGTATTTTATTTGTCAGTTTTTGAGGATTATCATAATTTAGGAAGTTCGAGGTGGAGAATTGCCATTGTCGAATATTCAAGTCACTCAACCCATCATTAATGTTCCATTCTATCTGGAGTTATTAATAGAAACTGTTTGCCATTTGGATCTAAGCTTTACATTTTGCGAGAAATCCACATTATAAACTATTCCATTTTCCTGCGAAAAAGTTCAGTACTTGATATATCAAAAGGTTTATTGTAAGAAAAAAAATGAAGGGCATAGTAAGTCACTCCTCCAAGTTATGGCCCCAAACCTCATAACAGATAACGATTCTAGGGGCTGAAAAGAAACAGGATGTGGGCTATACTTATCGAACCATTAACCACAACATAGAGGCAAAAGCGCACGTAGTTGCGGAGCATTTGTTATATCTGACACTGTTTAGAATGATATATATATTAAAATAAACATATGAAGGGTTACTGAACAGCTGAAGAAAGGTCTCGGCTCTTCGATGGTATGTACATACCTGGAACAGGAAAAATAGGACGGTTTTAGTCATGATGGGTGAGAGTGAAGATCCCGGACTCTCATGTACGAATCGTCAGATATAAACACTCTCATGTAATATAAAGGGTCATTTCGAAAGTAGAGATTTATTCTATGTAACCATGATGGTAGTAACTTTTATTAGATGGTGATAAAAGTAAAGGTATTTTATCAGATGTATATGCATATTCAAATGGAAATGGTTGACTTGATAATTCTAAGAATCGTGTAAATGGTCAGGGGTGTAGTAAATGAATTATAAAATATAAGATAAACTTATTTCATTGTGCCTACGTTTCGACCTACGTTTTAGGCCATTTTCAGTTCAAAGAAATAAGCAGTTAGCTGTTGGGCTCTACATCCCTCGGCCTTGAAGATGACCTTAAACTTAGTACTTAGGCACTATAAAATAAACCTAATCAATTTTGTGTAATTCATTTACCGCACCGCCTAACCATTTTACATATTCTCTAAAAGAGTGTAAAAGGATGGTTATTTATTTAAACAACACCCTGTGAATCATTCACGTATTTATTAGAAGAAGAAGGGATACTTATTTTATATGATAATAATTTTAGTACTGAAGTACAGTAGTACTATAAGGACAGCATCTCATAGCACTATTTTCCTTTCTTAACTTTCCCGGTGATAATTGCTAGGGCACCTGAGGACAGCATAGCATATTACTCTAAATTATGCCACTATGCTCAGTTGGCGAATTCCCTGGTTGTCAATACTTTAGATTACAAGACAATTCCAATATTCACCAACATCACACAACATACATTGTCGCGTTAAATCCGCTCTTATACCGGGAGTTTAGTTCGCTCATTAGTGCAGCGCCTATTGACGGTATTGATAAGGTTACTCTCCGGCGCGGCTCCGACCTGGTACAGAAGGGCCTTAATAGACAGCCTTAGTGGCTCCTCCATTGAGCTGCTTAAAGGAGCTCGCTTCAAAGGGGCCATCACCACTATCTTCTCTGTCTCGTCTTCCAGTCAATATGTCTGATAACTCTGGAACGCTCTACGATAACAAAATGATAATAAGTTCATGTGGGTACATAGATACGTCATTTATTTTCTTTAAATATTTAGGTGAAGTTCATGAACAGAAGAGAAACGAGAAAATCGTCGATAACACCAGACTACTGACATTGAAGAGAGTCTTATACACGACACAGACCTCTAAAACAAAAAAATGTAAGTCCACTTTTACCAAAATTAAAGCACGGTAAATAAACCTGAGTTGCGTTGTGAGAAATTAACGTTACACATTAAACGGACGTGGGAAAGATCCTCGATGAGATAAGAAAAGAAAAATAAATAGGAAAATTACTGGGGCAAAATACACAGGTCAGGAATACAGGGTTCACTCCAAAGATATAGAAGTTAGCCAACCTCCCCAAACACAGAAAGAGACCACTAAAATTTTACGGTCACATCAGCTGACTCGCACAGACCAGACTTATCAAGAGGCTGCTTCAATACATACAGCGACTTAAGACTACCCCACCCTGGATGAAACAAGTCATAATCGATTTGCAAAAAGCCCTGCTAGACACACAACGTAATTAATTTAATTACGTTATGTGTCTACCTAACTACTTAATACTTTGGACTTTGGAGCAAGATATACAAGTGGGAAGAATATGCTAAAGAATATAGTAATCATAAACCAAAACCTATGTCGACGAATGAAAGGAAGAGGGGCTTTAGTGAACGAATGAACTGAAAGAGCATGAACGAATGAAACGCTGGAAGAAGTCATGCCAATGCTTAGCGTGGTATTGTAAAATGCTTTTAAAACTTATTATAATACATTTAAAAGTGAAAAAACTCAAAGAGGCTCATAAGATAATTGAGTATTTGATAGAAGATTTTGATTTTGGTACTCTCGACAATCGATATGAGCGTTGCTGCCGAAAAGGGCTAATCAACATGCCATCTTCTTGATGTGGTCCGAGGTGGGCCAATACAAGGAAGAAGAATGTTCAGTTGACAGTTGCTAGTCTGACCTCAGACTCGGCACCCATTACTGGTTGCCCTGAAGATGGCCTACATGTTATGGCCGAAACGTTGGCACATTAAAATAAGTTTTGCTTATTTTGAGTTATCTTTGACTGCACCCCCTTACCAATTAAATCCTTTAATTAATAATATAGTTTAATCATTTTAGATTTTCAGATTAAGGTAGATCAGCACTATAATGTGCTGCAGCGAAGCATGAATTTATTGAGAACGAGCCAACTTTTGGTTCCAGCAAAAAATAATCAATTTCAGACATCAAAATCTTATAAATCCACAATTTTTAGATAATAGGATCTACTTGTAAACTGCGCATAAATGAATAGAAATTTTGTTGTATTTATTATGCCTAGCATTTTAATATTATTTTCTTTTAAATAGCATTAATATTTATTAGAATTACTACATTAAATATTATAAATTGTGAAAGTTTCCATAATAATGTAAATGGTAGATAAAGTATATACTATGAATTTAGCTATGGCCTTATTAATTTTTCAGCAGTATACACGTGACTCTATTGTTGTGAAGACAGTGTTTGTAAAAACACAGTCGTGTGGGGCAAAGAGGTATGTGAGAAATGGATTCGCCATTACCTCAATTATTTTTAATATTATATTTCGCTTCTATATTTCTAATGCATTCACAAATTAATATTTATTTTTAAGTTCATTATTTTACAGTTATCTTTTATTTATATTTCAGTGACAAATTCATTGGTAACTATTCTCAGCAGTTGTGTTCCTGGCTAGTGCAGAATGTTATTGCAGTATATCTTTTCTCTATTAATGATTATTTTTTAAATTATTTAATTGACCAAGAATTTGTAATTGGATGCTACTCTTCTCATAGCGTTCTCGTAGTAAATGTTTAGTGAAAATTTTATTGTTTTCATATTAACCAATCCTTTAAGCAAGTAAAGAGGAAAACTAATGACACCGTATACAGAACATATTTTCCATTAAAATTTATCGACATTGCAACGAGCTATAAAACGATAAACCTCGGCCTGCATGACTTTTAGACGATGGCTGTACGATAACTCACCTTACTCCTCATGAAAGAACTTTATGTGCTCAAGGCTCCTGATGTTGAATGAAAAACGGTTGATGGAATCTAGAAGTAATACTCCACTTCACGAAATGGAAGACCAAATTGAACCTTCTAATTACGGTGGAATTTTTCTTTCTGAGTGTTCTAATTAAGTTCACTCGACATTCTATTCCAGAAACATCTTCCTTTTGCTGAAAGAGAGGTTGATCCATATCGGGCGCGTTTCACAACAGATAGTTCCGCACCGGACTTAAGTTTTTCAATTAGGACTAATCTTGTTAGGAACAATGAATACAAAATGGTCCTGTATCATTCATAGACTTCCGACACACCAACCAAAAGTGTTAGTTGGTTAAAACTCCTGGGATTTCCCTTGTTTCATCAGTAAAGCTTCTTCTATAACTAAATGTATTTCATTTTGTTCATGAGGATTAAAATATCGTGAATATTTTTACAATACATAAGTTATTACTATAATTATTATTTTCGAAGTAGTAATAGTTCCTAAATTGGTAAATTTTTGGCTGTTTTTTTTTTATTTTCTTAGATTGACCTTAGTTACCAACATCATATATTTCCGCTTTAAGAACTGAAACCTGCCAGTGATCTTTTTTCGGACGTAGACAATTTATCCATTAGAGAAGAGACTCTTCTATATCTCTGTCGAGCTTCAATTAATTACGTTTTTGACCGGTTTGGGAAAACTGGACTACTTTACGTTCTGGAGCGTAGTATTTGTTGTGGGATAACGAACGGGATAGGTAAACGAGAAAAGGGACAGACGCATGTTCACTTTATATATAGGAAGCAGAAAGCTGAGTACGTTAAGGGCTCGTCAAGGATCTATAATTTACAGATACAAATAAAAAGTGGGTACCCTCAACTGGAGGAAAAATCTGGTGTTTGATCATTATCTGAACCAAATCAAATCCTTACGCAAATATTGAATTGCAAACACTATTACCTCTATCATGTGTACTAGGCACAGTACCCTTTATCGGTTCTAATTCTTTTTCTGTATTAAACTTTCGGGAAAATCAAAAATAATACATTCTTCAAAGGTTTCTTTCGTCTTCGACAGTATGCGAACATTTTCACTAACATTTCGCCCGACATACAGCTAGCTTCCTCGGAGCTCTATCTGAGACTGAAAACGTATTTCTATAATTCTGAGACTGAAAATGAATTATTATGTATTACTAAGTTCACCTTTATAATTAATCATAATTTAATTCTAAGTAAAGGAGATTATTTATAAAGCTGCTTTAGTCAGAATTAATAAGTGCTGCTTATTATGTTCATATTTGTTTTGTATTTTCTGTTTCATGAAACGGCCTTTTAAGACAATATGAATATGATTATTATTCCTTTCTCATTTTCGCCCTTCTTTTCTCCCAGTATTTTCTCATCATTTCTGCTTTTCTTTGCTTCCTTTCTTCCGACCATCTTCCGATTTTTTCATTTTCCACTAAAATCTTGATTTATTTTAATTTCTTATGTTTCTTATGTTGAATGTATAATACTGATTGTTATTTTTACGAATATAATATAATTTAATTGACCCTAATTAAATTTAAATATATTAATCATACTGTATTTTTTTACATTCATCGTCATCATCATCATGATTTAGTATAGTATCAGCAACTCTTTGAAATAGGTCTGATGGAGCAAGCAGCTACTTGAAAATGAAGTAGGGTCCTGAAGATCGAAGTTGAGGTTGGGAGGAATTACATGTGGCAAACCACCATTCACTTCATTACACACCCACTCCCTCCCTTGCCACCCTTTGCCACCTCTAACCACCCCACCTCCCACTCTTCCTATCGGAGGCCTTAATAACCGGTTAGCTGGTTCCGATGGATCCTAAGCCATTGCAACTATCTCTTTTCTTATTAAATAATGATTAGAAACAAATAGAAGCGGGTTATTAAATTAGTTTTTGGCGCAATAACAATTGAAAAAAGAGAAATAACTGACTATGTGGGTGAGTTTTTAAGCTCAGGGATAAGTTCATCTGTCTATACTACCTTCTTCTTTAAATCCCATGTCTGGGTAGAAGGTTGGCAATCATCATGCTGTTTTCATTTTGGATGTGGCTAGAATAAACAGTTCTTTAGAACTGTATCCGAACTACGTACTCAAGTTTCGAGAATCTTATTTAGCCTCTTATGCACTTTCCTAAGATTTTGTCCTGAAGAATCAACTGTAGATTTTGTCTTCAGAATGTGGTACAAAGCTTTTTTGTCCTTCTCTGAGCTTTATCTATCGATCAAATATTCTATGTATATGCCACTTTATGTTGATATACATCCGAACTTCATATGCCCAAGTCATGATCCCGCTCCACAGCGGAGAGCAGAGGAAAAGTAGAATTTAGTAATATATTTTTTAGTGTCATTTTGAGATGTTTACTACGGAAAACTTTTGTCATTTTAATGAAGTTTCTGACGCTTTTTCTTTCATTATTATTTTCTCTCTATCAATCAATTATTTTGTCCCGGATGTTATGTTCGCCATTACTCCAAGATAAATATACAGTTCAACTCTGCATTTCTTGTCGTATTCTATCTGGCTGTGTCTAAACACAACTGAGCCATCACTTATATTGACTGTTTGGATCGATGGGTAGAAAGATTTAACCAAGCTCCATCCACCATTTATGTTTTTTTTTTAAACCAGCAACTATTGCATAACTAAGTTATGGGTTCGATTTCCATTCAATAGTGACCATAAAGTACCTTGTAAACTATCAATATTACCACGATGAAGTGATGACTTTCGGCAAGAATTATGAAATTCGTCTCTAATTACTAAGCTCTAGTTACTAATCATGGCATAATACTACTATAATAAAACTCTACTCCCTGCTTGAATTCATTAATGTTAGTTTTGAGTTCAGGAACTTTTTTATGCATGAACCTCTATTCGATGTTTCTATATTAGATTGATTTCCATAAGATTCATTGCACAATAAAACAATAATTACAGTTAATATAACAATATTAATACATAATGTGATAAATAGAGTGGTCTAAACAGTATTGTATAATTATAACTATTTATTAATACCAAAAATCGTGAATTCTATGATTTAAGGACATTTTATTTTATACACCAATCGTTTTCATATGCTCTAGGATTGATAGCTATCTATAATTGCAATTATTACATCAGTGGCAAGTTTATTTATTTAAAATTGTTCAATTTTGTACTTATCATTGTGAGGGGGATTCGGCTGCCTGTTATGGTTACCCACTCAACAAATGCAAGACCTTCAGAACCTGCTCTGCCTGTGTCAGTGATCTGCTGCCGCTGAATATGCTCTTCCTCCCAGGATGTCTCTTCGAGGATTCGATAGGCGACATCATAGCATCACTGGCCCTACAGCCAAGTACATAGTCAAGTCGGATTGATCTAACCTGGGACTAGTACACTGTAACAGAACTAGAAATATGAATTTTTTATCTTGCCTCAACTGATATCTGAAGCTGTTGTATATGTTATCTGGTTTTATAAAAAAAAAATGTAACTTGTTTTATTTTTTTTTTATAAAACCAGATAACATATACAACAGCTTCAGATATCAGTTGAGGCAAGATAAAAAATACATATTTCTAGTTCTGTTACAGTGTACTAGTCCCAGGTTAGATCAATCCGACTTGACTATGTACTTGGCTGTAGGGCCAGTGATGCTATGATGTCGCCTATCGAATCCTCGAAGAGACATCCTGGGAGGAAGAGCATATTCAGCGGCAGCAGATCACTGACACAGGCAGAGCAGGTTCTGAAGGTCTTGCATTTGTTGAGTGGGTAACCATAACAGGCAGCCGAATCCCCCTCACAATGCAACTGATATCTGAAGCTGTTGTATATGTTATCTGGTTTTATAAAAAAAAAATAAAACAAGTTACATTTTTTTTTAATACATCTTCCAGAGACATATATGAAGGAGAATTAGGGTATAATATGACATTACGATAGTAGTATGTTGGATTTAATCACACCTTTACTTAGATAGCTTTACGAGTATCATCCATCGTTGGTGATCTAATGTCTTGAAGGTCCTCTCCTACCTGGGTATACTGTTAAAGTTGTCTTGCATTTCTTATGTCAGTCCCATCTTAAACGGTTTATACCAAGAAACATATTTTCTTCTTACACCTCTTCGGCCTTTTATTTTTAAACTGTTAATCAGCTACAATGCCCGACAACGACTTTCCCTCAACATATGAATCTAAGAGTGCAATTTCTGCTGCTGGCATGGAAGATAGCATGCCTGGGATCTCCGTCATCCTCAGTTGGATCTTTGTCGGCAGTCCCATCAGCTCGCTTAACTTCATGCCATGTTTTCTTTTCGAAGGGGGACGATAGAAACTTCTCTGGTAAAGAATTCCATCTCATTACAGTGATAGAAACGATTCTTCCAGAATTATGCTAACGAGCATTCAGCAATAAAGGTATCTATTTTGATGTATGTAATAAATGTTGTTTTAATTCTTAAATTTTAAATTTGTACTATCAAGTTACACATTTCTCTACTGAGCACAAACATGGACAATGTGTAATGCTTTAGGAAAAAAAGTTGCTTGGTTCTGTGACGGACTATTGGAAGAGCTGCCAGGGTGTCCAGGCTAGAAAGAAGGACCAAAGTTGATTTCAAAGAGAAACTAGAAACCAAAAAATGTTCTAAAAAATATTTTGGAAAAGAGATTGGAACGTTATGCTCATTTCAGAAGAATGAAGAAGAAAATATTTCCCAATTTAATTTTCAATTAGAATGCTGAAGGCATCAGACGGCGAGGAAAGTCTGTTGAAAATATGGAATTAGGTTGACAACAACAACCATGCAATGGTCTGAATGAGGAAGAGGAACAAGACAAAAGGAAATAGATAAAATGAAATAAAATAATTGGATGACATTGATATTTGGTTGAAGAAAAGCTCAATCTGAGGAAACAAAAAACATAAATAAGGAACAAAAAATAAAAAGTATTTTAAAATATTTGTGTATATAAATCCTCAAAATTACCTTAAAGCATAAGATAATACTAACAAGTAATAACTTCCTGTTGCAATAAAGGAAAAAACATGTAGGCATTATTCTTAGATGATAAGGAGAAAGCAATATTTTGCACCTTACGAAATTAGAAAGTGGACATCGTTTCTTTGGTTGAAGTAGGCTTAAAAAGAACATCACAAACCCTTTTAGTTATTGGAAATGTTCAGGCAACTTTATCTCTTCGTTTTCTTCTTTCCTTTATTCGAAAAGCTTTATGCTGCATCTTTACCGTATAACTGTACATTATTTGGATCTCCAGTAAGTATCATTTACAAAACTTTCTGTTTATTTCAGCAAGCAGATTATTTATGCGAGTTTATAAGTTATTTGTGAGAAAAAATAAAAATAATTCTAAATAAACAAAACAAATGAAATTTAACTACTATCCTGTTTAGTGTAACACCACCACTCCGATTTGCTGCGATCCGATCGACGTCTGCTTCACCTTCAAGACTTGCTCTGCCTGCTTCAATCCATTCTTTCCAATGATCGACCTTATGGTATTACCAGGGTGTTTCTCCGAATTGGTGTTTGGAGGTATCGTGGATGTCGGATCCATACTCTCTCAAATCAAGCGATGGGATTCAATCTAAAACTGAATAAAATTTTTATTTTGAAGTTTTATTCATAATCCTAATTTATAAACTATAAATTACCATAACAAACAAGGTGAACTTACATTCTTAACGATGTAAAATACAGTAGGTACTTAAAATACAATTAAAACTATTTAAATTTATTATTAATAGTTCAACAAAACTGAAGAGGAAAAATATATGTCGTGGTTCAAATGTTAAAAGGCGATGAAATATTTTTTCTTAAGTGGGCCTTACCAGGAGAAAATGGAAGTGATTGAGGCAGAGGAAGTTTGTCCAATATTTATATCGTTTTCGTCAACCACAATTGACATATTTAGATTTCGTTATTTTGATTGACTTTTGATATCTGACTTTTTAAATTTCTATTTCATGAAATCCACGTAATTGAACATTTATCGAATTTTGATACCATATTATTTAACCAATAATTTTTTGTGTGATAGTAACCAGATTGTGTCAGGTGATTGTAGTACCCAAAACAAATACAAAATAATATTTTTTTCATTTAAATAAAAAAAATATGAAACCTCTGTTTAATAATAAGATGTTTTATTATTTTCATCATATCAAATTTTTATTTCATAAATGCCATAATTTTTTTTACATAAATTAATTTCTTGTAAGCCTGTAACCATTTAGTAAAGACATATTTTTATTAATTGTTATTTGGATGGTGATAATTTTTAAATATTTTTGTTTTGAAGAGGAAATATTTGCGCTGGTTTGAAATCCTGGCCAGGGCAACTCTTTTCTCTTAAAAACAAAAATATTTAAAAACACATTTCTTTGTCAGGTGGAAAATAGCAGTCAGTGGTACTAATTTTTTAACTAGAAATAAACTGTTTGTTTGTTCATTTAACGTCAGTTTATGCTGCTATGGCTAATCGGACGATGCTACATTGGGAACTCTAAATTTTGCCTATCCAGGTTTAATTAGGATAGGGATTTTAACGAGTACCTGACATCGTACAGGCTCGTGACCCCCGTTTAACGTCCCTTCCAAAGGACGGCGTAACTAAGGATGTTTTACTCCCTTAAAAAATCCTAGGGCCACCTGCCGGGCTACGAACCCGCGATCTTGGGCTTAGTAGTTTGTTACGCTAACCACTAGACCACAGGTGACCGTCGAAATAAACTTTTCGGTTTGGAAAAAAAAACGAATACTTTAAATAAGAAATGAGTTTTTAAACTGTTTAAGTTGATGAATGCAATGGGGGACTTTTTAAGAACTTTCGGAATTGATTTAAATAAAAACAAAACACATAAAATTTAGAGGAATGTATGAAATCTCTATTTGAGTCGATAGAACGATCTATATAATTCAATGTTTAAAGATGATTTCGTACATTTGTTGACAGCGACTACGACTCAAATGGTTCATCAGCTGGGTCCAATTTCGGCATACTTTCACCAACATATCGGCCGGTATCTCACGAATAAACTCTTCAATATTGGCTTCCAGTGCGTCAACCGTTGGGGGTTTGTCCCTATAGATATGAGCCTTAACATAGCACCACAAAAAATAGTCTAAAAGCGTTAAATCGCACGATTTAGGCGGCCAATTGACCGGTCTCAAACGTGAAATAAACTGTTCACCGAACTCGCTTTTCATCTTTTGATAATAAAATTCAAGAATCTGCAAGCGTTTTTCGATTGTAAGTTGATTCATGGTTAAATTATAGAACAAACTGAACTTCTTTAACAGTAAAATTTTGAACGTAAACAGCTGAACTAAAAAAAACAATGTAGCTAAAAAGAAAGCTGCTAAAAAATCACCCGTTAGCTTGATTTATTCATAACCAGAAAAACACATATATATGTATATGTATATACCCAGTTACAGTGATTAAATTAATCGCGAAAATGCATTGAAATAATGTGAATGATGAATATGAATATTAAAGGTGAACAGGAATGTATTGTTGGCAACACGATGTGATTTTGTTGGCTTACTCCCCCTCAATTGCTTACCTTTCTTCTGAATACATCTTCTAAAGGCAGCCTATATTCTGGAAAGTAGTATGAGTGTTCTTTGGTAGAAAATATACGATATTCAGATTATATTTTGTTACATAAGTATTGTATTAAATGATAAAATGTAATATGCATGTAATGATCAATCTTAAAAATAACTGCTAATAAAAATATATGTGAATATCAATAAAGACTAATTAACATAAGTAGGTATATTATTCACATTAAGCCATCTTTCCAAAGTTAAATGTTTATTTAACTTATTACAACTAATAATGTCTTTATTTATTCTGGGACAAGTCGGATGTTGTAAACTATTATGCCTTACAGTTTAAAAATTATGACAAGTAATTATTTATTACAAATAATTTAGTAAGTGAGAAGAGTAAATCTATGATTGATTGAAAGTGATTGGAATCTAAATTTTTAAAAATAAATGAAAATCATGTAATACATTTTTTACGTTCTTTAAATTTATTTTTTATATTTATATTTATTTCTAAGAATATCTGGTAGCAATGAAAATTTTACATAACCTGTCGTAAATATTTTTTAAATGGTTGACAAAAAAAAAAGAAATTATTAAAGTGCTACAGGGCTTATTTCAGAAAATAATAATATGACGAGAAAAGTATTCCCAAAGACTGGAAATATAATTTACTATCCCAATACACAAGAAAGGAAGCCAAAGTGAATGCAACAACTATAGACCTATATGCTTGTCCCAGGTGGTCCACAAATTGAAGAAGAGCAACCCGCATTCAGACCTTTTAGACAAACCCAAGATCAGATATTCTCAACAAGGACTATCAGAAAAATTGGGATCTGCAAGCCGCTTTTGATTCAGTACCAAGAGTCGAAATATGGAATGCATTAAAGGCAAAGAATATCCCTGTAGAACTCATAGGCACCATCAAATTCTCTTCTTTTTAATATTCTGATGGATGAGGTCTTAAAAATCTGTAAACGGAGGACGGCAAGAACAATAGTAGGGAAATGGAACCTGAGAACAGTTCTTGCTCAGACGCTTCTTTATGCCAACGAAAGTGTGCTCATGGCGGACTCCGTCCAGAATCATCTGCAAGCTGTACTGGAATGGGAAGTGGGCTGAAGAGAAAATGCATAATAATAAATGCAAATAAAAGTAAAGTCATGCAAATAGGACGAGAACCTGAAGATGTTCAGATCACTTGCGGAGGAGAAATCATAGAGACAGCAGAACACTGCACGCACTTAGGTACAGTTCTCAGCAGAAATGGTAAAATTCAACAAGGAATATCCAACAGGATTAAAAAAGCGAACCAAATCTGCAATACTGTTGTTAGGAAACGTGAAGTTGAGAAAAAGGTAAAACTTCACATTTTTAATGGAATTTACCTTCCCACACTACTATATGGAAGTGAGAGCTGGGTCATTCTCGACAGATTGAAAAACAGAATCACCGCCTCAGAGATGAAATACCTCAGAAGAGTGGCTGGCCTTACACGGAGGGAACACATCAGGAACGCCAGAATAAGTGAGGAGCTAGGGATGAAACCACTAACTGAAATTCTAGATATGAGGCAGTTGAAGTGGTTTGGGCATGTGTATCGAATGGATGAAGATCGCGGACCACGCAAGTTCTTGAATGTTAGACCAACTGACAAAAGATCAAGAGGAAGGCAAGGATGTCATAGGTAAATAGGAATATTAGGAAAATGTGGCTAGAATAGGGGAGAGAACAGGAAAACCACTTGATTCCATGAAGGCATTGGCGAAAGACCGAGACAGATGGAACGCTTGGATTGAGGCATCTCCACGCTGAGTGGAGAAAGGAAAAGCAGAAGATAAAAAAAAAAAGTCTGGTTCCTGGGTCATTGGAATTTCAGGAAGTAGTCTTTCTCATTGCATTTTTATTAATATGAAGTCCGTTTTCATTCTTTATTTATTACATCAAGTATTTTCAAGCACTTTGTTTTTGCTACAAGAAAACTTCATTCTTTGTGAAGTACGAAACAATTTTTTTAAATAGTTGACTGTAAAGCGTCTTTCTGTTCTTTGACTAAAAATGGAAATAACAATTTCGACATAAATATTTCATATACAAATTGAAATTATATGATAAAATACATAATTTTACATTTCAAGCCAAATTTGTAAACGCTTAAAATTTCTACACGGTGTTATGCGGAATTAGTATAGGCTAACTTTAGTACCGGGCGGAAAACATTTTATAATACTCCAATAAAATTTCAATTTTGCGTATATATATATATATATATATATATATATATATATATATATATATATATATATATATATATATATATATATATATTATGTTTAAATTTAGAATAAACACGTCAGTAATATTGGATTAAATAAAAATGAAATGTAAAAAAATAAAAAGAACTCATGTGAGACAAAAAAAAACTATTTGTATTCCTCAATTGTAAGGGTTAATTAAGATACTTTTCCAAATTTGTGCAAGTATTCAAAAAACATGACGTCATATAAATAAATTCCATGTCTTAATCATCACATTCCAAACTTTATTTCTTTACAACTCCGACATTACCAACTTTTCTACTTTTTGATAATGTTATACCGACTATAAGAAGGATGCAAGGCAAGTTGTTTACCAAACCTATCTGACTCCTTTCAACTCCGCTCAGTTCAACTTAGTTCAGCATTCGGTGGCCAGACAGTCTAATAATTAATATAGTATTACATGAAAAATAAACAGAATTCACACATAAACTGTAATGTAATTATAAAAATAATAACATAAATGACTAAAAATGTATTTTTCAAAACAATTCAACATTTGCAATTGTCATTTTTATAACATTCTATCAGGTTTTATTTTTTAGGTTTTACTATTATAAGATATTTATAAAAAGGAATGATTTGAATAACTTCCTGTTCCAATAAGGAAAAACTGTACAGGCGTAAATCCTGGGTGATAAAAAGAAGGAAGCAATATTTTCTACGTTACAAATGTGAACATTAACACTTCTGTTGAATAAGGCTTATAGAGAACACCACAAACTTTTTAGATACTGGAGATGCTCAGGCAATTTTATTTATTCATTTTCTTCTTTCCTTTCGCATCATCTTTACCGCTAAATTGTACATTTTTTGGAGCTCGAGTAAGTACCCTTTAATTAATATTTTCACTTAATCAATTTAAGCTAGTGAATTATCTCTAAAGTGGGGGAAAAAGTATTTACACATCTCGTTTTTTCTTTATATAATCAACTGAAATATTTTTTAAAGAATAAAAAGGTACAGTTAAGACTTGTTAAATAATATTTAATATTCGATTCAAAATTTTATCACATTAAAATGATAATAAACGCCAAAAAAATTAATTATATAAATTGTTATCATACATATATACAAAGGCTAGTACTTGCTAGAGTATAATGCTGATCTCTCATATCATATATTATAAAATCTTTCAATCGTTTACATTTTTTAAATGATTAATAATGTAAAAAACAATTGAACTCAGCGCTACTACAACCAAGAAAGTGATTTTGTAGCTCAACCACCTAAAATCGTATCGCGAAATATCAGATACCTTGGGTACTCTTTCTTTCAAGTCTAAGGTACGTCATTAAGATATATGAGCTCGATTGCTAATAACCAGCGCAAATGAAGGATTAAAGAGACTCTCTTCTGATATAGAATAAATTAACAAGCTTATCAGTTTTGGAAAAAGTGTGTTATTCTTTGACGAGAGTTTAATTTGATTAGATGAGATAGAAGAAAGGCAATTTGTTGAAGAAGAATTGAGGAACTAAAGAAGAAAAACGTTACGTTTACTGTGGAATTAAAAGTTTGCATCGCGTGCTGAAATTAGAATTATATATATATATATATATATATATATATATATATATATATATATATATATATATATATATATATATATATATATATATTTATTTATTCAGTTTCAAACATACTTTTTATTTGTAATGGATTTTCGTATTTTTTATTAGTTAAAATCATAATCTAATAAAAAAACTTGGTGTGCAAATACTTCCTCCCCATAGTGTAAAATGTACTTATGAGAAAAAAAAACTAAATACGGAAAACTAATGACCAAAATGTTCATATAGTTAACATAAATTATTTTAAGGAATCCTGTTTAGTGTGACTCCACCACTCCAATTTGCTGCGATCCATTAGACGTCTGCTTCACCTTCAAGACATGCTCCGCCTGCTTCAATCCATTTTTTCCAATGATCGACCTTCTGGCATTACCAGGGTGTTTCTCCGAATTGGTGTTCGGCGGTATCGTAGATGTCGGATCACTACTCTCTCAAATCAAGCGTTGGGATTCAATATAAAACTGAATGTCGTTATTTTACATTTTTATTTTGAAATTTTATTAATAATTAAAATTTATAAACAACTGTAGCAACTGTAAAAGTTCCCGTAAACCAAGATGAACTTGCATTCTTAACGATGTAACATACAATGCTTAAGCACTTAAAATAAAATTATACCTATTTAAATGTATTTTTTATAGTCCATTAAAAGAGATGAGAAATAAATGAGATGCCTTGTTTCTAAAGTTATGATGAAATACTATGTCTTCTGTTGAATATACCGTGAGGAAACGATCGAGGAATTGATACAGGGTTAGTCAATCAACCTTGTTAATATTGTTTACAATCAATGTCTATGTGAGCATAGCAGCCAAAGCAAATAAAGATCATTTACTTACAAATAAATATTTTTATTAGTTCATTTCAATGAAAGAAACAGCATTGGAATAATAATGTAATGTAAATATGTTCATAGACGTATAAACATATTTTATGTAACATAATATTAATAAATTCTTTATTTATTCTGGGACAAGTCCCTTTAGAATAGCATAACTGTACATTATGGTGGGCTTTAGAGCCTTAGAGTACAAATTAAAAAAAAACAAGCAGAAAAGTCAATCTATAAAGCTGATTAAATAATAATAAATAAAAAAATAACTTCTTATGATAATGAAAAAATGAAGATTTGACATTACTTCACATTAAAAATAAAAATAAAAATGAATAAACAAAAATAAATAATATTCTATTGATAATTTTATGAATGCTCTTCAAGGAACTGCAGGGATAGAAAGTAATCAAATAAGTGGGATTTGAAGGAAGGAAGGGTCTTGGAACAGCAGATGGAAGAAGGGATAGAATTCCACAGGGAACAGGACCGAATCAGTATAATGTTTTAACAAAATAATTTGTCGTGAGCTTACAAGCAATGCATGGAATAATATCTTTTTGTCAAGTAATCATAGCAGTGAAAACCAATAAACACCATTTACTTTCGAATAAATATTTGTATTAGCTCATTTAATCATAAGACAGTGAATGTACGTAAGTATTTATATATAATATATATGACATACATCTATAAAGATATTTTATGTTATTCATTCTACTAACAAGATAATAGCTTTTGTGCTTGCAAACAGTGCACAGAAAAATATCATTTTATTGTCAAAATAAATTCCATATATTTATAAATAATATTCTAATAAAAATAATATTGGTTTATAACCGCAGATGCTGACACAATTTTTGCTAACCATTTAAAATTTATTATGTCTTGATTTATTAAATATAAAAAAAAATTGCGATTCAAAAATTTTCAAGAAATATCATGTAAATAAATTCACAAAACGCTCAAATATTTACATATTAAAATTCATCAAATAAAAATTTAATTAAAACCAGAATCAAATTTAACTTCATTAAATAATTATCATTAATAAGAATATATTATGACAGAAAGAAACCTCCCAATGTAAATATATTGCACTAAATTTTAACTTTATGCCCTGAATCACTTAACAAGGTTTTAATGTAGTTTTTGTCTTATGATTCTTATATTTCTTATGTGTGTGTGTGTGTGTGTTTGTATATAGTAATAAAAAAATATCTAAATTATTTTAACACAATTATTAACCTACATGAATAGATTCTTATTTTAGTATTTCTGGAGGTGGGATAAGATCGGGTTTTATTTATTTATTTTTTCAATATAGAAGTCTTTTATTTTTTCATTCCTATTCTTTATTTTTAAAGTCAGCCAGCAGAAAGAAAGAAGTTAACTCTGGTTGACGATTTAGATAAAAAAAATTAAAAGCTTTTAGTGAGGGAATGGTTGTTGGATCCTAAAAGGTCCTAAAGACGATTAAACTTTAAATATACTGACAATGAACATTGATGTGCCCTTCTTTTCCCTAAATCGTTTCTAAAAATATTCAGGATTTATCAAGAACTTATTTCTGTTTAAATTATCATTTATATGGAATTAGTTGTACCAAAAATAGCTACTTTTTTACAAAGTATTAAGATTGAAAATTAAATAAAATAAAAAACGCAGAGCAAGATCGAAGTAGCATAGAACTCGGTCCCCAGCAGATAAATCTATCAATACTAAATTGACTAACCAACTAAAACAGAAATTAGAAAATTCAAAACTCATAAATTAACGAACCTAACGGAAAATCTAACAACTACTCACGAATATTATGGATGACCAACAAGATCATTCATTTAAAAGAATTTAACCATCCACTCTTCACTAAATCCAATAACTAGACAAGTTCTGACGAAGAAAAAGTACAGTTATTCGGTAACTTCCTTTCTAAAACTTTTCAACCACATCCTGATATCATGAATCCGTCTCACTATGAATATGAATATATAACAGCAGAGTTAAATATTTCAAATGACCCTTCCTCCCAAAGCATTCTATCCTTCAGAAATATCCAATATTATTTACAGATAACCTTCTCGCAAAGCTCCTAGACACGACCTCATCACGATCCTCATCTTAAAACATCTTCCAAGAAAAGCCATTCTATTCCTCACCTACATATATAATGCTCTACTTCGCACCACATATTTTCCTAACCTCTGGAAATTATCCGTCGCAAAAATATACTAAAAAAAACTAAAACATAATACCCTTCCTCTTGCCGTCCTATCTAACTTTTTTGGGTAAACTCCTGAAAAAGCTTATCCCGAAACGATTGTACCCCGTCCTGGATGGAAACCACATTATTCCAGATCACCAATTTGGATTCAGAACATCCCACTCCACTATGTAGCAATGTCATCGTGTGGTGGATGTTTTTTCCTCGGCTTTGGTACGTGGATTGTATTGTCAGGCGGTCTACCTCCATGTTGAACAGGCTTTCGACCGAGTCTGGCACCTCAGGTTGTTCTATAAGCTCCGTAAATTCCTTCATCCTACATACTTTCTCATTATCCAATCCTATCTCTTCAACAGGTCATTCACAGTAATCATAATAATGTCTACTCATCACTGTTTTCTCAATCTGCGGGTGTTCCTCAAGGCAGTATCCTCGGCCCAATCCTCTACATAGTTTGTACAGCCTCATCTTAACACTATCCTTACCACGTATGCGGATGACAAATTTCTATTTTCAGTCAATACTGAACCATATATTGGATTGAAGAGTATGGGGTGCTATAACCCCATAATCTTCAATCCAATATCACTGACCTTGAAAAATTCAGTAACAACTGGAGGATCAAAATAAATTCCAACCAATCACCTTTACCCTCCGTCGTAAACCAACGACTTCCTGTCTTATATCGTTTAATAGCATCCCACTGGTTGCTAGGCTCTCCAATTCCTGATAATCCTCCGAGGCGTCTGAAAAGAAGATGGCCTCGTGACCTTCTAAGTTGAACTTTTTATTTGAGTACTACCACTGAGTAGTTTCTCTACTTGCCTTTATCTCAGGAATTATTTATATTTGATCATATTTACTTGATGTATTCAATTTCAATAAATACAAAAAAAAATTAATATTAATGTTGTGCGCCAGCCTATTCAGCCCTATTTGTTTAATGAATCTTTTGATGAAGGATTTGGCGGGAAAATTAACTAAAAATCATAAAAAATAGAAGCCATATCTAGTCATAATAATAAATCATTCATAATAGTACATAGGACACTCCGTGAAAACAGAAATATAATCGCAAATCATAGAGACATTATTTACAAGTTATATAAGAAGAAACAAAAGAAGCAAGTTACCATACGCTACTTAAGAAATAGTAAACAATATTATACAAGCCTAAAGACAAGAAATAAATCACGAATATTTCAACAAAGCAATTAATTTTTTTTCATTAATTTTTTAATATCAACCAAAAAATATCGAGGCTTATTTTTATAATTAAGACAGGCTTTTATAATTAAGACTTATTTGTTTAATGAATTAATGAATTACATATTTTTTTTTAGATTTTCATATGTTTTTCACCTTAGTGTTGTCTGCTTGGCTATAATAGCTCGACTAAAAATGGTAAATATTAAAACATATTCAGAGTTGACAATTAGTTTGGAGTGAATTTTTCATGACCTAACTTTTATATTTTTAATTATTACAGTAAACTATAAATAAATCAATTATAATATAATATTATAATGGTATTAAAAAAAAAACCTGTACGACTATAACCCATGAAGGGTCTGGGGTTCAGTACATGTTAGAGACTGTACTGTTTCATGGACAACGGTTCTGCAAGTAGGTGACTTGTCCTAGGCCACGCTCAACCACCAGATTTGCCCCCTTATTTTGGGTACCCTATTTTTATAATATTTTAAAGAGGCTGGGTGGGCCCCAGGAGGGTCCTAGATCCCATATGATCCAATCTCCTGCTGCAAACCGACTAAATAAAAATCATGGCCTGCAGCGGGATTTGAACCAGGATTTCCGGCTTGGCAAATCAATGATCTACCATTGAGCCACTCCGCTCCCTTAGTATGGATAATAATAATAATGGTATTAACCATCTGCAATTTATATTTTTGTGAGAGCGGAGTACCAGGTAGTAGAAAAATATCATATTCCATCAACTGGTGGAATCTGCAGACCTTTCTAGGGATCACCCAACCTCTACTAAATTGGTGCTCTTGATTGTGTGGAAAACATGGCGGTTGATGATGATAGAAAATAACTTTCAGACATAGAATTTGAACAAAAGACCATTCATAGTTGTAAATGCTGGTAGAATTATTTATTTTCGAACAGATGTCTTATTTTTATTTATGTATTTTCTTTGTGTACAACTAGATATCTTATCAATTGTTGTCGAGTCATTATATTTTCATCTTATTCTTTAATGTTAATTTATTTCATATTCAAAGAATTGTTACAACATTAGGTGAAGCCATGAATTTTAAAAATAAGATAATCATGTTAAAATTGAGAGAATAATATTTCAAATTATTCGAACGAAAACAATGTTTATCATCCTATATTGCATAATAGTATAATAATTTTCTTCCAGCCCTATTTAAATTCCTCCCTTTAATGTAAATTACATGCTCCACCTTGCTTAGCTTCATGCCACATTTAACCAAATTTAACAGCACCCTTGGCGCAATACGGACAAGAATTGCTTAATAACATTGTATAGCTAATATCTAATATTTAAAAACTTAAGAATGGACATTATGATCTAACAGTTTAATCTAAAAGGAAAGTCTAGAATAATGCGATGTTTCCATATATATATATATATATATATATATATATATATATATATATATATATATATATATATATATATATATCAATTAACTATATGGAAATTATATCGGGGAAAATCCCTCGAATAATGTTAAAAGAACTTAACTTTTGTTATGGAACATTATTTGTCGAGCTTCAACAAGGAGCCATATGAAGGATGTCAAAAGTTCTCGAGAAGTTTTGATCTAAACCTTAACTCTCTTCACAAGTATGGGACACTGGCTTGATAAAGTCCTCAACTTCAGTTATTTATGTTCAAAATATTTTGATAGCTTGATAGTGAAAAATATTCATTATTCCACAATTGCTTTATAATTATGAGATTTATTCGTATTTTCCTGATGCGTAATCATTAATTCATCTTTTATTTATTTTTTTTGTGTGTCGTGGAAATTCTGTGATATATGTGGAAAGTATAGGTATTGTTCTATTTATATTATGAAAATTATTAAATAAACTGAAATTTGTTATGCCAGGTAGTTTCCAACCTTCAGTTACGAGCATTCAAGGTACTTGAACAGATATAGCCGAGAGAGAAGGGATTGAAGACTTAGGATCAAGGTACATCTCCTGAAGGGATTTCTACACATATGTCTATCTAGCGAAAAGAGTATAGAGCATTTTTAATTGAGATAACAAAACATCAACCTGTACCACTACAACCTGTGAAAGGTCAGGGGTGCAGTGCATGGTAGAGATTGTACTATTCCTTGAAGAACGGTTGTGCAGAGGGATGGTTTGTCCTAAATCACACTCAGCCATCAGATCCCCCCTTATTTTAGATATCCTCTTTATAGAGGCTGGGTGAGCCCCAGGAGCGTCCTAGATTCCACAGGATCAATCTTCGGCCAGTAACAGATTTATTAAAAGTCTGCCAGAGAGGGGGATTCAACCCTCAACCACTGAACCACTCCATTCCCTAATCGTAAATCGAGATATATTTAATTAGATATGTAAACGTGGCCAATATTTCTTAAAAGATCAAATCAAATCAAACTTATTTTTTTCTTATATTAAAATTATAGAATTTATATTTATTAATTAATCACTGTCGAACGAATCTCCACTACCAATATTAATATTTTTAAAATAACCTGTCCCTGAAAGGCCTTTGGTTCACTACAGGGTAGAGACTATCTTGGATAAGAAAAGGATATCTATACATATGTATTTCGCAGGCCCGAGCCTGTGTGGTGGCGGGTACTCATTAAAGATTCCAACCCTAATTAAACTTGCATAAGCAAAATTAAGGACTCCCACAGTAGCATCGTCCAACCAAGTGTAGTAGCATACAATAACGCAAAATAAAACAGATAAACAAACTGTAATTGATAAATATGTAATAATATTATTATTGATATTATTAAGAAACTCTATAACGCAAGACAACATCATGTTTCTCAGTTGTGTTCCCAAGCACTATAGTATTAATAAAGATTTATTTTATCTGAGATCATCAATTCTTTCAATTATGAACACCATAGCACTTTGAGTAATAATAATAAAAATATTGTTCTAAATTATAATTAGATTCAAAGTTGTAGGAATAAAAGTAAATGTAGTACATCTGGCACCTTCCAATGTTATTTTTTCTTTGAATTTTCATTGTTTTTAAAATATTATACAATGGTGAAAAATTATATAATGATTCACCAGGAGTTCTCCATTTAAAAACAACAACTTATGTATATAAACTTATGATCAAACTAGAATTCTAAAAATATATTTAATCGAACTATTTTTAAAGTTTGTATTTAAAAATATGTTTACTAATATAAAGTATTCAATGTTGCACTGTTAAGAAATAAACCGTATCTAAAATATTTTGGTGCAAAAATATACCTACATTTTAATAAAAACTGATGCTATTAAATTTAGTATTTGACAAATTTAAACCTGAGTACACAGTAAACTAGATACATATTCGAAAAATCAGCAGTGATATCTTGATGTAATCTTTATTAAGCAATAGGTTTTATTGAGAGAATACCAACATTATTAGAATGCCTAAGATTTTTAACTTCTGGAATCAATGTTGGAAATGGTTAGTGTTGCGGTCAATAAATTTAACTGAAATATGTAATAATCACTTATTTTGTTTCATTGTTGAAAACAAATTATAACAATAACAGTATGCATGATAAACACCTTATTAAACCATTAATCATGTAGTGATGATGTTGGGTTGAAGTATTGAACGATAGTTGCTTAGTTCATTACAGTTTCATAATCGGCAGTCAAAATATCTTAATATTTATATATATATTGTATAATATTAACAAGAATTGGGTTGCTTGAATTGAAATAGAGGTTATTTAATGTTATCATAATAAGTACAATGTTCAATGGATAAGTTTCTCAATGAACTTCTCAGACAGCACCGCCAGTGTTGAGAATGTACCCTGGAAGAGCTGTGATGTTGAGGACACACATGTTTAAGCCACCTATAGGAAGGCAGGCCACGAGAGGGTACAGGCAGCAGTCCATATTCCCTGGAGTGCACTAAACCAAATGGAACAGAATAATAAATCAGTAGCAATATGATAGTTTGTATTTGTAGTACTCATGTTTTATAATTAAATAAAGTCTTACTATAAATGAATGCTATTTTAACAAGGGAAATGAGTCTCATTCAAATATACGAAATAATTTCTTGTCAATTCACTTAATTAAAAATGTAAAATAATTAGTTTATCTCGAACAGAAGCGTTATTTGAACCATAGTTGGTTCCTCCTAAGATTTTCAACCTTAAATATTCTCTGTAGCTCCATTATAACTCCTTTGATCTACAGTGGTACTCCTTAATGCATACTTGAACATCTTTCATAATTTATCTTTCATTCACAGCTAAAACGGCGACAAATGAAAACTAGCTACATTAAATTTTTCACAAAATCTATTTAAAAGATAAATTAAACAAGAATTGTTATTATTTTATTTATTAAAGCGAACATTTGTATATTGAAAGACTTCATGTAATGAAAAAATGATTGAATTTTAAATCAGTTATACAGGGTTCCCCGAATTTAAATGGCAAAACTTCAGGAACTTATAGGGGACCGAAAAACTAAGACAAAAAGTCCTTTAGAGATTTGCTCGTTTTTGCTTAGTTTTAGAAAAAATCGCAAAAAAAGAAACAAAACAAAAATGTTACAGGTAGGGATTATCACCTTTCAAAGTTCGTCAGGCAGCAGTAAGAGCAGATTATCGGAGAACAAATTGTGCCCAACGCCACTTCGATAACAATATTGAGACTAGCATCCGAAGAGCATCTCCTGCATTAGCAATATCGCGGCAAGCAATATGACGAACTTTGAAAGGTGATAATCTCTACCCATACCATCTTCAAAAAGTTCAGAATTTATTACCTCAAGATTATGTCAAGAGATTGAATTTTTTTTATTAATTGAATTAACTGGTTTCTTGAAAAAATTCGCGATGATAATTTATTTCCATTAAAAATTATATTGGATGAAGCTACCTTTACAAGAGGAGGAATTTTTAATTAAAGAAATTTTCATGTATGGGCTCTTGAAAATCCCAGAGCTATTAGAGAGAATAGGTTTCAGCATGAATTTGCTATTTACGTTTGGCTTGGAATTTGGAATGGATTACTGGTGGGACCATATTTTTTACTTGGAATGGTTTTTTTGGAGAACGACTTTTCTAATTATTTAGATGACATTCCCTTACAACAGCGGATTGAAATGTGGTTCCAACTCGATTGATGTCCAGCTCATTATAGCAGAGTTGCTCGAGCTTGGCTGGATATAAATTTTCCACAACGATGGATTGGACGTGGAGGAGTAGTACCTTGTCCACCCAGATCACCTGATATGACACCCATGGATTTCTTCGTATGGGGAACCTTGAAGCAGAAAGTTTATTATATTAACTCAAGAGAGCAATTAAGAGACCGAATCATAGATGCAGTGCACCAAATATCATCAGAACAATGTTTAGCTGCAATTTACCAAGTGAGTGCTAGATGTAATGCTTGCATTGGTGTAAGAGGACAACATTTTGAGCAATATTTACATTAAAAAGAACATAACATAAATATAAATGTAAATATGTGGGTGAATCAAATATAAACGAGACTTATTTTTTAATTTTTTTATTTTTACTTTGAACACAAAGAAAAGTACACCTCATTTTTCTACATAGTCTCCTGATTTGGAAATACATTTTTCCCAGCGCATAGGTAATTTTCCAATCCCGTCCTCATAGAATGAAGTAGATTGTGTCTTCAGCCAATTGAGCACGTAGGCTTCAACCTCATCGTCACTGACGAATCTCTGACCTCCCAAAGCTTCCTTGAGTGGGCCAAACAGTTGAAAGTCACATGGTGGTAAGTCTCGACTGTAGGGAGGGTGTTCTAGCGTCTCCCAGCCCAGTTGCTCCAATTTTTCTCTCGTCAGGGCCGCAGTATGCGGGCGAGCATTGTCCTGAAGAAGAATCACTTCTCTCATCGGTAGATCCCTTCTTTTGCGGCGATATGCAAGTCTGACTTCATTCAAAATGTCGCAGTAGTATGCGGTATTGATAGTCCTGCGTTCATGCAATAAATCAAGATGCAGCAAGCCACGATGGTCAAAAAACACGGTAGCCAAATCCTGACAGCCGTGACTTGGCTTTCACTGGTCCAGGTTCCCCTTTCAGTCTCCACTCCATACTCGCTTGTTTCGATTCAGGGGTGTAATGGTGCACCAAAGTTTCATCACAGGTGATAATGTGAGTGAGAAATGAGACTCCCTCAGCCTGAAATGTTGCAATAAGACCTTCACAGACCTGCAAACGGTTCAGCTTCTGCTCAGCTGTGAGAAGTCGAAGAACCCACCTGGCACACACCTTACGAAACCCTAGCTCCTCTGTGAGTATGGAAAAAGTGCTTCCATAGCTTATCCCAACCTCACTTGCAATGGCACTGGTGGTTAGACGTCTGTCACCTTCAATAAGCTGTCGAACACGGCTGATGTTGTCTGCTGTGATGCTGGAGCGGGGTCTGCGGTCATGGCTTTCATTCTGAACACGATCACGACCCTCCACAAACTGTTTATGCCATGTAAACACTCTGGCACGAGAAAGTGTCTCTTCCCCAAACTGTACAGTCAACCTTCTCAAGATTTCAGCCGGTTTTACACCTTCAGCAGCAAGAAATTTGATGATAATACGTTGCGCAATGGAGGGGGATACATCCTGCTCAGACATCGTCACGACGGTAACTGGTGAGTTCGAGCGCATCCGCCCGCCTGCTTCCCCCACTCCTGGCATCCCTACCCAACACCCCTAAACGCGGGAACGTTCCCGCACCTTCGCTGGGCTTCCAGGACAAAAAGTCTCGTTTATATTTGATTCACCCACGTAAATAAGTATAAAAATGAAAACTTGTTTTGTTTCTTTTTTTGCGATTTTCTCTAAAACTAAGCAAAAACGAGCAAATCTCTAAAGGATTTTTTGTCTTAGTTTTTCTGTCCCCTATAAGTTCCTGAAGTTTTGCCATTTAAATTGCTGTATATTGAATTATTTAAATTTCATAATTTCTAAGTTAAGATTATGAAAATTAGTCTTTTTTCACTCCTATAAGCACTCCGAGCAACACTATGTATTCATTTACAAGTAGTTCGTTAATTAATTTAACATACTTTTTTTTAAGTATGATAGATAAACCTTTTTGATAAAGTCTGTAATGCTTCTTTGGTGTTTTTTTATTACAAACTCACCACAAATATAACAAAAACTGTCAGCAGAGTTTTTACAACCGTATTAGACATTGTACTGAGCACATGTACAAAAGTGGAAAAGTGAAAGTGAGGTAAGGTTGACAAACAAAACAGTAAACAAAACATCAGCTGCCAGCAGAAAAAAGAATCAATCTTCTTTGGCCAGCAACTGTTTTTCAGCATTACTACCAACTTCATCCACACCTAGTATTTCAGTTATTTATTTTAAATATTGAAACTGATCAGTTCTTTAAAAATCGGTTAATTTGTTAAATTTGACTATAAAATGTGAATAACTTGTGGGTGATACAGCTTTTTTAATATCATATTTGAATTCAGCACCCTAAAAACTATTAGAATAAGGTATTTTCAGTACAAAAGTTTTTTCATCGTTTGCCTGTGTTATCAACACACTCCCGTAATAAAAATATATGATGTGTTACACATCAGTACAAAATATTGATTGAAATTATATTAGTTTACGGTCATATTATTTATACTTTGTATTTGTATTTATAGTTATGAACAGAACTTTGTTTTCGCATTATGGCCAAGTAAAATCAATTTTACTTTCAATTAAAATTATCCAATTCGTATTAACCGAAACGCTCCATTCATTGCCGTTTTTGGCACGAACCCGATATCAATACTTCTATGGCAAGTTCTACTACCATTTTAATACACTAGTTTCTTCTCCTTATCAATTCTTGATATTCCTCCGAGGCGTCGGAAAAGAAGATTGCCTTAGGATCTTCTGCATTGAATCTTTTACTACAGTATTGCCAGTAGTTTCACCATGTGACATTATTTCACTATTTTCAATATTTACTTGTTAAATTTTCATTATAAAATCTAATTGCAATAAAAAAATATCAATCACTGAAGATGTAGATTAATGTGCGTAATAATATAACTTAAGTCGTTTTTAATTAACTTACATATTCCATATTTTAATCTCGTAATTCTACATCATGACATATGATATAGAGTTGTCAAATTTTATAAAATCGATATAATACAAATGAAACAACTTAGGAATGAACAATATTTTTTTCCAGTTTCATCTTTCTCATTATTTATTTACACGAACACGACGGGACGGGAGAGAACATGCGGATGCTACGTGACATCTGCCAGGACATTTCCCATCGCCCTCTAACCATTTTATATGTTCAGTCGCCTAAGTTATGAGGCCAACTTGCTCCTAAGAATGTCAGCTGGATTAATCTTTTATTTAGAAATTCTCTAGCGGGCAACATTCCTTAGCTCTCCACCCACTTCGATCCTGTCATAGCCCGCTTATTAAAAACTTTGACGAAGAGGAAAATTCGCTCCTGACGAATGTTCGTCTGGAAAATATATAAGGGTGTAACATTCGAGGTAAATAATGATCCCGAAGTATATGGCTTCTTGGGAACTTAATATATCTAGGTAAATAATATTTTTTATTATTAATTTATTTCTAAAAAGATAAACTTGCTATGAACTTATGAATAAGAGGTATAATAAGTAATCTACTGATTAGGAGAAGGGTCTATGCACGCATGTATTTATACTTACACAAAACATATTCAGATCTACCGCGCGGTCTTGTCTGTAATATTTTTCTTATGAATTATATCCTTAACCTTGAAGTAGTATTGCCCCTTTCAATCGTTACGTAGCTCTCTATATTCCAAAAGATAAATTATGACGGGAAAATTTCAAAAGAAAGTTTTCAGCACTGTATGAAAATTAGAAAGAAGCTCTGGAAACAAATATAAATCCAAAATAAATCACCTTTTCTTACCAATGCACTGAGAACAATCTGAGAACATGGTATCTATGCTACAGATATGTACATTATTTATCAAGTTTAGTTGTTTGTTAATTATTAACAAACAATATGGGTTCCCGAGTATTAATGGAGGATTGAACGAACGTTGATCGAGTGTGCCTTCGAATACTGCTATTGAATGCTTCAGAGAAAATAGTGGATGGATATGATTAAATTAATGTAGGATCAACCTAATACCGAAACATGCACAACAAAAAAATCAGCTCTCATGGAATTAACTCACATATTTTATGGATTTACCTGCAGATGAACACAGGACTAAGTTAGTGGCTTTATTTATAAATACTTGATTTTAGTGTATGAATTGATTCATGTTCAGCGTTCCCTTCTAGCTTTCTTAACTTTGCTAGAAGGGAAATAATAAACAAGAAAACTTAAAAAACCGTTCAAATGCATACGATAATTTTCTAATTTCTCATGGTTTTACCCGAATGTTTCAGGAGCTTGACTAAACTATAGAAAAGCGTGAAAAAGCAATGTTCGATATTTGTAGTTACTAGATTATGATATAAAATACTTACAAATAAAATCTTCATATATAAAGAAGTGGAAAATAAATATACATATTCCATTTGGGTGTTGATAATTTCATGATTACATCTAGTTTATTTTAAATTATTTGGAACTACTTGGATAGTTTAATCATAAAATAAATAAACACCTACTGGTGAATATAAATATCGCGGGCTTTGGGAAAATACAATTTATCGTTATTAGTACACTCTGTTAGATTGGAATAGTACTGGTACTGGTATCAGTAGCTGTGTGGCAAACGAGTCAATTTGACTAACTAGGAGTAATTCTAAAAATTGAAAATTTTGACAAAAAAAATTACAGCAAATAATTCAATATAAATATTTTAAATTTATTCTCAACCCTATCTCACTAATAGGTCACTAAAGTATGGACAAAGTAAACCATATATATTCATCCCTATTTTCAGAATATGCTGGTGTTCTGGTCCAATCCTCTATACCAGCTGATATCCCTGATATCCCCTTCTTATACAATCCTTATTATGTATTATGACGATACGTGTGTTTTATCAGTCAATACCAACCTAGTTACAGCACCCTATTCTCTTCACTCCCATATCACCAATCATAAAGAAATGTGTCAAAACAGGAGGATAAAAATAAATTCCCACAAATCCCGTCAAACTTTCTTTACACTTCGTCGGAAACCAATGACATTCGGTCCTCCAGAATCCTTTAATAATATCCCACTGACTCCTGTAGAACGAATTCGATACTGAGGGCTCTACATCTTGACAAACGTTTAACTTGAGATAAAAAAATGTTTCCTATAATAAAAGTATTTTATTATTTTATAACTGCATTTTACAGTTATATTATGTACTTTTCTTATACAGCACGTTACCCTACGTGAGATCATCCATATGAACTGTAAAGTCATATATTACGTAATATCCATTTAATTAAATTACCAATGGCACGGAGCATTATATCCTTGTCACTCTCATACTGACTCGACACGGGCACTTATACCAATTTTCTAATTCAATATTTTTTGTTGGTTATTTAACTAACTTTGTTCTATATTTTTGCCTTATTACCCCAAAATTGAAAAGAAATTAAGTAAACTAGAGTATATCACTGAGCTATTGGCTTTCAAAGTCACACAACCTTCCTGATATGCAAAGTGTTATAGATAAGTCTTCAGTTTATAAATTTACTGCGAGTCGCAAGGTTCTCTTATAAAACTGAATCTTATTAAGCTGTGATTGCAATTAGTTCCCAGTTTCGCTCTCCTTTTGAATAATGCCCAAAATTTGATATTTACATTTTGCATAATAAAATATAATTCATTTTACTACAATCTAAAGATGTCAAATAAAAGACATGATATTCTTGTTAAGCTATAAGTCGAATATTAAAATAATAAAAGTTCTAAAATAATTTGTAGACTTTTTTAAATATTTTTTGGAATAAAGCCTGAGGTTTATCCAAAGTGTCGATTCAAAAAGTAATATCAATTTTAAGAGAGCATTTCTATGTTTCAATTTCTTTTAAAGTTTGGATATCATGAATGTTGAGAACGAATATTGAGTTACATGAAGAGTATTGAAATAATGCCGATTTCACTGTCTCTGACTTACTTATTTTAGCCTTCAAAATATCCTCGACATTGATGTTCATTATTGAGTTATCGACGTAGCTGGTTACGAAAATAATATGGATTTAAATATCCAGTATTTTCGTGTCAATTTATGAATTTCAATATCTTAAATATTGAGTTTCATTATTGTTGATTTAAGCAGAATTTGAAAGTATAGCAGAATTTTACTATTTCACTCAAAATTTAACATAAAATGATTCTGTAGTAAGGGATCTCAGAGAAAATAATAATAAGTAAAAGCAGCCTATTTAATGTTAATTCTAAAATAAACTGTGAGGTAGTAAACTTAAAATTCAAATTATTTTCGACGTTTGTGAGTATGGGATTTACAAATCTCTAGTATTTCATAATCCTAATGGCCTGAAGTATCCAAAACATTTTAAAATAATACTTTTCGCATTCAATACTTTTTATTAATAAACGATAATCAATTATTTAATTTAAAACATGCATAAATCAAATCTTTTTTTTTTATTAGATTTTTTAACGTCGGTTCGACTGCTGAGGCCATTAGGGACGACTGCTCGTCTTATATTTCTTGGATTAACTTCGTGTGTTTTAAGTACATCAGAGTCCTAAAGGTAGGTGGAGATGTGCCAGCTTAGTATGACCAATTTTTAACCTGCTTATTATACTGCACTCTTTTTGCGTTAGACCGTTTGGAGGGACCCAAGCGGTGTTTTTTCTTTTATTTGACGGAGGTGGAAAAGGCTCTCACACTTTTCATTCCAATTTTCTTTAATTTTATTTCTTATCACTGCCACCCATTCGGACAAAAAGATGGATCTGAACAAGGGAACATAACTTTTTGGAGCTGTTCTAGTCCCCGCATCAGCTCGTTCGTTGCCGCTTATGCCTACTTGCCAAGGGGACCATAAAAGTAAACTGTTTTATTATTTTCCTTTAAGGCCATATCCATGCTATAAATTTTCTGTAAAATTAAGTTTCCAGTCCAAAGCTGTTCTAATGCGTTGATCACTGATAGTGAGTCAGTTACTATGACCGATTTCTCAATGCCATTATTTGTTATATGCTCGTAAGCATTTAATATTGCCCATGCTTCACACGAAAATATAGAGTTTAGCTCGTTCAATCGCCGTTGGCATGTGCCTGTTTGTGTCACTATACAACACCTCGCACTGCTCTCATATTTAGATCCGCCGGTGAAAATTAATTCATGATTAGGGAAGTGGTTGAATATGATTTCACTGTATCTATACTTTATCATTTATGGTGTAGAGATCATTGAAACTGGAAGTATTTTAATTGCTAATAGGTAACATTGCCCATGGTGGAGAACACCCAATCGTTAGGGGTTCAATGTCCGCTTGTACGGAAATTTTAAAGTGATAGAGATAAGCTGCGACTCGGTGGCAAAGTTCTTCACCATTTGAAATACTGGTGATGATATATGATGAGTGATGAATGATATATACCCTTATGTAGCGTATCGCTACATTTGTAAAATTTTGGATGCGTACCGAAGTGCCAGAAGATTCCTCCCAAGATTAAAGGGCAATCTAGCTTCACTAAGTAACGAATCGCAGGACTTGTTCTGAAAGCTCCAATAGCAATTCTTAAGGTGGTATTCTGTATCGAATTGAGCTTTTTTAACAGGCTAATGCAAGCAGATGAGTGAACAATGCAACCAAAATCAAGCTTAGACCTTATTAGAGTTCTCTAAATATCACATTTTGACTTTATAATTTGCAATGTAATAAATTTTAATATCATTTTTTTTAGTTTTGCAATATGTGATGCCAGATATAAACATCACATTCTGTTTTTATTTAGCTGGAGAGAAAAATAAGAGTTAAATTCAGTAGAACTCAATTTATAAAGGTAGAAAGAAAAGCATACATTTTATGTACCATAATATAAAATATAGTTTCAGTGATATAAAAGTTAAATTTACCAAAAAGAACCTTTAGTTAAAAAAATTATTGCCAATAGCATTAATAGCATGCCACATTCGTTGAAATTTCTAAAAAGGATTAGTTATCATTTATTTATAAATTAAATTATTATTATTACTTACAATTTTTAAAATGATCAATTTTAAATTTTAAACATATTCATATTTATTATGATCAGTCATGAATCTAACATGATATCATGGCATAAAATCATTTATTTGGTAGAAGATTGATAAAAGGATGATGCTTAGATGTTTCCCAGAATTCGAATTTAAATAAGAAAAAAAGTACGACTGAATAATAATTCATTTGCGCATAGTAATAAAAATCTACATTTTTCATTATTTATACTATTGATCATTATAAAGCTTATTATTTACGAAAAATATAGCATTCCATAAAAAAACAAATACTATGCTAAATGTTTACAATAATTTATTTTTAATTTTTAATTGTGTTGGTTTGTTAAGTGTTCGTAAGTTAAATTTTATTATTTTTAATTTAAGTAAAATTATTCATAACAAGCATATGAAAGTGCCCTCGAGTACACTCAAAAACTACTACATGTGCACTCTACACGTACTAGAAGTACCCTCTACAAGTATTAGAAGTAACCCACTTGTGGCCTCAATTTTGAGTATATTCAAAATGTTGAAACTCTACGCACAACAAAGGATTAAAAAAAAAAATGACCGTGACGTGAAAAGAGTGTTTAGAATCATATGATTAACTCAGTTGGCTCAACTCTGCTAAATATTTTTGGAGCTTTTAAAAATCGTTCACTAAATATTTTAATTAATTGTTAACACATTTCGGTCAGATTTTAATCAAAGAAAAATATGTATCTTTGTATCCATGTTCCAGGATTAAATGGAGCATGGGCATAGTAGGCCGTTATGCTAACCGCTACGCCAAAGATCACCTAGTAACTTGAATTATTGTAACATTCCGAATTATTAATCAATATAATAGTTTATGTAGTTTTATAATACACGTATAAGTCTCTCATGTAAAAATATTAGTATTTTATCCATATTTATTGATATAAATTATGTGCAATATAGAGAAATAAAAAGCTGCCGTTTAAACTGTATTCACTGGTTCTTAAACACCTGTTAGTACCGGTGAATTCTTAAATACTCACCGGTGTGGCGGGCATCGTGCAAGATTGCCCCGAGGAAGCAACGACCAGAGTCGCTATAGCAGAGAGAAAAAGCAGCCACATCAAGCAAAGTACAAGCAGAGGCTACTCGCTTATAAGCACTTCCTATCTCCTTCCTCATAAATTCTTAAGGGTTTCGCAAGTCGTAAAGCTGCTAGTTTAAAGCTAAACTTCCCTCAGTTCTCAGCCAGCGTATCTTTATTTCATTTGACTCCGATCTAGAAACTGTTTGTTATGAGGGCTTCCTATTCTAGCAGTATTTTCATAAAATCTTGCTAGAATAGTTAACAGAGGTAAGTAATATATCTTTGTCTAGATAACACAATATTTAAAATAGTAAACAAGAAACAGATGTTTAGATCTTGTAAAAATTCGGTAGTTGAATGATACCCAGCAAAAAAGAAATCAATTTGAAAAATGATCGGGGGTGCAGTCAATAAATTGCATGACTCAAGTCTAACCTTTTTATTATGTGGCAATGATTCGGCTTAACTTTTAGGCCATCATCTGTCTGATATTTCAATTTATAACGTGACTTAGAGGTAGTGATATGGAAAAGGTTATAAGAAAAAAAATGATTATTCTTTCAATTCAAAGAAAATTAATCCTCCCAATACGATAGAAAGAAGAGTAAGTCAAAACTAGGAGTGGTTTAGTCTATGAACGGTGGTAGTTACTGTTTAATACTTGAAACCTACACTTCAGCCGTATTTATACATTTTCTTTAAAAACTACCTCTTCTTAATATATATCCCTTTTCAACGGATCATTTATTTTGTTTTCTTTTCAATCACTCCTCTATTATATAAAAAAAAAGTCACATTTAATATATATAGACAGGTAGTGTGGGCTGGTGTAACGCTTTGTAGGCTATAATATAGAACTACCTAGAAAAGCTACTCGGGACTGATTTGTTTTTAGAAAATGTTACCACCCTCTCTTTCCCCGGCCTTTATATTATTAGGTACTAACTTTAGGTGGTAACAATTAATTATTTGTGAACATATTTTTCATTTCAGATATGTTTAATATAATTTAAATACATAGCATTAAATATTCCAAAATATTCACCGAATACTGAAAAATATACTAATTTAAAAATACCTTTTATTTTAAATGCTTTAAAATATTTTCGATGAAATAGGAAAAATCCCCCCAAAAAACCATTAATTTTCCAAAATACTGGAACAATAGAACAACTATTGAGTATTTTTTATATAAACTTATAAACTGTGAGTTGTTTGTTGAGCGTATGATGTTGGTGTGAGATGAGCTTCACTTTATACTCTTCGATGTGATTTTCCTGTGTCCTGATAATCCCGGGATAGGCGAATCATCAAATGGAAGTTTTTGTTCCAGTACTTAAGAGACATTTCCTATTTCACCCAGTTTATAATTTGCATCTTTTTTTAATTTTATTTCACTTTTATTGGTTAAAATCTCTTTTTAAAAATAAATGTTCCTGCTATTTGTTTATTTTTGTATATTAAAATTATGTATTCCAGAACTGTTGGTAGAAGGTTGTTGACTCTTTATGACTTAAAAAGTTTCGAAGTGTGATATATTTATAAATGATCGATAGAAGATCATAGAAGAGTTAATTTTACTGAAGAAGAACGCATTTTCAGAATAAAAATATGAGTTAACCGGAAGATGGTCAAGGTGCCCTAGTACCACCCTAGTCCTCATAGATTTAATTTCACTTCTGTATTTTTTAAATTTGTCTTCAATTATTTTATAATTTAATCTTTTGTTCGTAACATTTTGCTTCTGTCTTTTTAGTCTTCAAGTTTGGGCAAAATGTTATCACATAATAAATAAATTTGCCTTACCTGTTTACAATTCATTGACCACATTCCCGACTATTTATTACGTCAATAGAATATAGACTTTCAACAATTTCCCTTTTATTAAAGATGATTTCTTAAAATTAGAAACCCCTAAAAGCAATTCTTCCTCATTGTATACTGCTATCTTTGTGATCAAATATATTAAAATATTTAATTTTGTTTTGTAACAAAAGTAAATAAATATTCAAATAAAGCTAAAAAAAATATAGTAAATACAAAGGTAGAAATAGAATATTCAACTGAACTGTGCGTATAGAATTACGTTATCAAAGATTTACGTTTTAAAAGTTAATTTGTGTCAGGCATTTCCAATTTTCGTGACGATATTTATCTGCTCTAACGGTAGCTTTTAATGAACTTTCAAACGGTAATTGATTTTAAACTATGAGGGGAATTATTTGTAACCCTGAATCATTCTATTGTACATAAACTGGTTCAAGAATGAACATTTTTTTATATTTAGGAAAATAATTAAAAAATAAAAGAAACAGACAGAGATGTTTTTTTTTCGGAAATACAAAGAATAGTAAATAATGAAAGTCGAGGAAGAGGTTATAAACATAAGGAAATGCTCAAGTGAAGAATACAAATGCATACAAATGGTGCATTATCTTCAACGTACTGCAATGCACCTGGATGATCTGGAGTTCAGAGGATTATGCTTCTCATGAATAATAAATCCACCAACGTTTTCAATCATCTATGGTACATTTTATACCATGGTACTTACCATCTACATAAAACGTTCTGTGGAATATTCGATCTAAAGATTAAAATAAAATGACAGGAGCAGATTCAATGTAAAATTAGTCTCTTTCTGCTTCGTTTCTTCTCTCACTTTAGTTTTAATAACTCTCCTCTTATAAGTAGTGAAACTTTCTCCCCTAAAATATGTTATTTGTCAAAGTTAAATTTCTTGTTTTATGAAATGCGTGGTAGTACAAATGATTATTGAACTTAACGAAGATAATGATAAAAATAGATAAAATGAAAGTTATTCTGCTTAGTAACAAGCATAACATATTAATTTGCAACTATCCTTATTTTTGAAGTGATTAGGTAGAGGATAAACTTGTCGAGTCGCGTCAGCAACATGCTCGAGACTGTTGACACCTAGCGGCCTCGGGCGTGACCTGAGGTCTAGTGGTTAGCATAAAAAACTACAAAACCCAAGATCTCGAATTCGTAATCTGTCAGGTGGACCACGGATTTTGTAAAGGGAGAAAAAATCCTTGGTTATGCCGTCCTTCGGAAGCGACGTTACCGGGGATGCCAAGCCAATACGATGTCGTCTACTCGTTGAAAATTATTGTCCTAATTAAACCTGGATAGGCAAAATTTATAGCTCTCAATGTATCATCGTCCTATTAGCCATAACAGCAAAAAGTGACCTTAAATGAACAAATAAACCTAGCGGCCTGTGCATGAGTTAAACACTTTATGTTAACCAACTTTAGTTTAATGGTAAAAATCCCATTTATATAAGAATCATTATATTTATCTAAGAAGTAGTGTAATTCATACTAACTTAAAACATCATTAATTTGTTAAAATTTTCGTTTTCCCGAAAGATATTATTTGTCATAGTTAAATTCCTGGTTTTGTGGAATGATTGAAAGTAAAAATGCTATATGTAAGGTTGTACTTTACGATGATAATAATGCTAAAAATGGAAATAAAATGTATGTAAGTACAAGATTTAATAATATAATATAATATAACTACATAATTATTATTTCAATTAAATTTTGCATTGATCTTGTGCAGCCCATCATTAATAAATATGCTACATGAAAATCTATACAATTAATGTTAAGTGTGGAGTGTTTGTTGTTTGATGTTTATACATTTATCTGCTTTCAGGAGACCCTCGACTCGAAACCCGCAGGGCCCTGACGAGGTGGCACCCAGGCTTCTATCTGACGCGAGGCTTTCTCGGAGGATGTGGATAACAACCATGTTGGCCACTTTACTTCATTACATTAGTACAACCCACGTCCTCGGAGCTAAACTGGACCGGAGATGTCCCCGATTCCCCCACACGAGTCCCCAGGATCGCCGGCCATACACCCCCCGGCACCCAGTGGGCCGCGCCGACGGTGTCCCCCTTAGTGTTCTTATAATTCATTAGTAATTAAAAGAACTACATTAATAATCGAATTAATTAAGTAAACTAAATGCATAAATTAGATGAGGGGAAGTAGTGTACTTCTTAAGAGAAAATGAATTACCCTATTTATCATGCCTTGATCGTCTCCCAGCTCCTTTGGTTGTTCCGGAGATAAGTTAAGCTGTTGCAATATTGACCGATGACGGTGGCATTCTTCGAATATGTGTTTGACAGTAAGGTTGGTTTGGCATTGTGGAGGTGTTTCTTGTGTTATAAGGTGGACTTGGGTTAGACGGCTGTGTCCAATTCTCGGGGTTGGGTAATCGCAACCTCTTTCCGGCGTTTGTTTGGTTTGAGGTTGTCCACGGCTTCACCGTTTGTTTTATACTCTTTAATTTGCTCGGTGGACTCTCTTCCCACATCGATTACCATCGCATTTTGATAGTTTCCTTCAATGGTCGGGCAAGTTCTGAGGTCGTCAGGATAGTAGTTCCCCATCCTGGGAGAGATAGCGCCTCACCGGCAGCTTTGTCGGCCATTTCATTCCCGGTAATACCCACATGCCCAGGGGCCCAGATGAAGTGGACCGACATACCTATTCCCGTTAGCATTTTTAGATATTCATGGATTCGCAATATAATAGGATGACTCGAGTACATGTTACTTAGACCGTGAAGTGCGCCAATAGAAGCGGATACGAATGCGATGTCTTTTATGTTTTTGTCTATGTTTGACATTGAGAAATATATAGCACTTGCTATGGCGTTCAGTTCTGGTGTGTAAATGCTGCAAAGGTGATATAATTTTATTTTGTGTGTTGAGATTGAGATCATAAAGGCGGATGCTCTTGCAGTTTCTGACTTGGAGCCATCAGTGTAAATCATGATGTGCTGCGTTATGGATCGCAGTAATTTTTTTAATTTGTCGTGATATTAGGATGGAATGGTGCTATTTTTATGGGATTTGGATAGATATATCGTGGGAGGGGGGAGTTGATAGGTCCAAGGCGATGTGTTGGATTCTGGTATGTATATAGGAATGATTTTTAGTTCAACGAAAATCTTTCTGCCATGGGATGAGTGGCCTTTGGTTTTTGCTGAAATTGACTGCAGTGTTGGGTTGGAATAAATACTTATATGTTGGATGCAAAGGCTGTAAATATATTCGATAAAGGTAATTTACTGCTAGAGTTTGTCTTCGGAATGTTAAGGATGGTAAACCGGATTCATCGCAAAGGCTAATGATGGGGCTGGTCTTGAAGGCACCCGTAGCCAGTCAGATCTAGGAATATGAACCCTGTCAAGCTTAGAGATATATGAAAAACTGCTGTATACGAAGCTCCCATAGTCCAGCTTGGAACCGATGAGGGTCTTGTAAATTTTCAACATCGTACATCTGCCAGCTCCCCATATTGTTTTACCTTTTAAACTTTTACAATTTACGTCTTACAGAGGCATTTTTCTTTGAGAACGTTAATGTGACAGCCCAAAGATAATTTCCTGTCAAATGTAAGTCCTAGAAAGCGGTGGTTTTCAACATATGTTAAGGAGTATCTCTTAAGGTAAGCTTCGGTGATGTAGACAGGAGTTCGTCTTCTTCGGCTGAAGTGTAAGCATTTTGTTTTTTCGGCACCAAATTCGAGGCCAAAGGATCGGGACCAATCACTCAGTCGGTTTAGTGCTTCTTGTAGTTTTCTTTTTATATCTTCAGTATCGTTTATCAATAACAATCATTGATTGCTAGGGCAAAGAGAGTTGTGCTTAACACAGAAGTGGTACTCCATTTTTCTGTTTGTAGTTCTCTGATAGGATGTTTCCAATCCGAACCCTCTATGTCCGGTGTGACATAAATCGTGTTATAAAGATTAAGATATATTGTAGGTTGTTATGTCTATTGGTCTGGTCAAAAGCTTTGACCATATCGAAGAATATTACTTTTGCCTGTTGATTCTGAATAATGGTATATTGAATCTCCGCCTCAAGCTGAATGAGATGGTCAATCGTCCATTTTCCTTTGTGGAAACCGCACTGAAAATTCTGGAAGAGTCCACGTTAGTCGTTTATTGACCATACGTTCTATTATTTTACTTAGGCAGCTATTCAGGAAGATAGGGTGATAATTATATGGTTGGAGTTAATCCTTTCCCGCTTCAGGATTGGGAATACTTCTGAATGTAGCCAGGTCTTAGGAAATTCTCCCATTTTCCATATGAGGTTAAAAAGTTTGAGAAGCCAAGTCATACTATCTTGCGGTAGGTGTTTAATCATCGCATGATGAATACCGTCTGGACCTGATGAGGATCCTTTTGTTTCAATGTGGATTGAAGTTCCCATATGGAGAACGGGCAGTTATATTCTTTAATGAATGTATCCGAGCATACTACTTCTACTTCGTGATGTGTTGATTGAGAGTACAGATGAGTTGAGAGAGTATTAAATATTTGAGAGTAATATTCAGCAAATATCTCAGAAACTATTTCGGGGTCATCTGTTAGTTTTCCATCGTGGGATAAAGTGTATCGTGTGGCCGAGTGGTTTTTATAAATTTTTCTTATTTTGTCCCAGAGCAGGCTTGTAGGAGTGGAAGTATTTATAGTTTTAATATATTGTTTCCAGGATTGAGATTTTATGCTGTTTACGGTTTGTCAGCAAAGGGCTCTTAGCTGTTTATATTCGATTAGGTTTGACTGGTTTGGATTTTTTTGGAATTTTTAAGGGCTCTAGGACAGTTGCGGATAGCTATTGTGCAATGCTCATTAAACCAGGGCACCTTTAGTTTGAGGAATTGATGATTTGGCTGCATGTAGTATCGTGTGAAGAGTTGGCAACCTTTTTCGATGCTTATTTCAGATGGGGGTATGTCGGGAGCTTTAACGAGAGAAGAAAAGTGTGGCCAGTCAGCTTTATCAATAACCCATCGCGGTTTCCGATTATTGTGTGGATTTATTTTTTCGAATTTGAGGCGGATTGGAAAAGTGTCGCTTCTTTGAAGTTCCGGGAGTACCGCCCAGTTGATGAGATTAAACTAGTTAAATTAAAGTTATTGTTGTAACTTGTATTGGTGAGTCTATTTCTATTTCTTCAGAGTACGTGGAGTTATTGACGGCAATAAGCACTCCTCTGGAGCCATGTTCATCGGGGCCATCACTTCTATATATGTTAAAGTTTTTAAGAGTAATTTTGCCCTTAGCTTTGAGGTGTGTTTTCTGTATGAAGATAAATAACGGGCTTTCATCTTATAATAATATTTTTAAATCATTGAAGTGGGTTTTCAATCCGTTACAGTTTTCTTCCATTGTATAAGTCATTGAGGGAATGGGGTAGTGGGAGTAAGTGTGGAGTGTCAATATATGTGAAACCAGACTTATATTAATAATGTTAATTTACAAATCTGAGTTTCGAATTCAAAAAAGAACTCAGTTGAGTTTTCACTTCTGTTAGAAATCCTGTTGACTGCCTATTTAATTTTATTTTTTATTTTAAAAAATTCCTAATATTGTTTTCATTGTCAGTATCGAATCTTTGTCAGAGGCCCTTAAAGTTCAGCATACATTAGATTTTCGGACATGAATGATACCTTCTGTACTTAATTTTTTTTATTGAGAAATCATTAACAATTTAATATTCAGTCATTTTGGGTGGGCGTGTATGTGTGTGTGTGTGTAGTTATCCAGGCCGCCTAGACATTGATCATATTTTTAGTGAGATAATACCTATATATCTTTAGTTCGAAATACGATAGCAATAACCCTGAAAGGGCCATAAAGTATAGGTTTATCAGTTAGGCTCTGAGTTACGACGTGACAAAAAGGTATGCCACGTTAGTTTTCCACCAGTTTAGTACACCTAATGTCAGGAGCCATGCGACGTCTCATCTTGTTCCTGACGCTTACAGCAATCGTGACAGCACAGACCAGCGGACCTGCCTGCATCGGACCAGCTCTAGAAGTGGGTATTCCACATATCATAAAGTCTAATATATCAATATAAATTCCACTCGACTAATGGAGTATTTAAACTGTAATTTGGATCAAAATGTCAGCATGATCCTTTGATTGAATACGTTCAAATACTCATCAAACAAATTTCCAATTAATAAGAGGGTTGTACGAGTATTTCTGTATTTCATCCACAGCACATTAGCATGCATAATTTCCATATCGAATTATTAATATCATTTGCCATCCGAGAAACCCTTCCTAAAGCTTACTCTCTAATGCTTTATTGATATGGTGTGAATTTTATAGTATTTTTTTAATAACATTGTTAGTAAAATGTATGTATAAAATGTAACATGTACGTGTTAAATTGTCTTGTAGTCTTACAAGAGTAAATTTTATATTTACATTATTTTTTTATTTAACATACCCATTAAAAGCCTGTTTCTTCACTGTTAAATTATTATATTTATATTTTATTTGATTACTTTTATTTTATATTCATATAAATAATTATTTGAGATAATGCTAACCTAAATTAAAACCAAACTCCAAAACTAGAGTCGTACTTCCTATTAAATTAATAAGATAACTATCGGAATAGTAGTTTCTATGAAACAGGAACAAAAAGCACCTTTATCTGCTAAACTACTACATATTGCTTTTAATACGAATAAAACTTAGCGAATAAATTATGATCTAGATCTTTAACTCATTTTGGTTTAACTAGTTCAAAAAGCGCTCAAAGCAAACACTTCAGAAGGTGAAAAAGAAAAACGTTAGGAATAGCAAACAAATATCGAAAACCCCTTTCACAATACAATTTTGCATCTCAGGTCAACTTTAAAATTCTGATAAAAAAAAATCTAAAATTTTTCTGATCTATTTCTTTTCTTCTTATGATATTTTTTTCTCAGAAAATATCTACTTACGAAATTTCAAATAGGTTAAAGCAAATTGAGACTTCAATAATCATTTTCTAGTTATGGAAAGGATATTAGATGTGTTCCCAATCCCCTCCGAGGTTCAATGTATTGTTGCAATCCATTTTTCAGGGAAACATTACAAAATCTAAAAAACATTAATCTTCAAATATAATTGTAAATTTTATTATTTATTGTTTAACTGGCATGTAATAACTTCTGACTTGTAGTGTAGCATGTCTGACCCTAGCTCCTGCTGCCTGTACCCAGCCATCAGCTGCACAGCAATTGCCGGAAGGAACCTTTGTGCTCTCAACCCCGCTGCAATACCTGCGCTCTTATCCTACAACAATGGTACCTTGTAAGGAAAGGTACACAGGAGTTTGATCCATTGCAAATAAAAAACGGTGTCTATAAACTACTGTGTGTTTGGTTAATGTCAAAGAAATGTTGAGAAAAAACATCCAGAAACTTAAAAAAACAACATTGGTCATCATTATATTCACAATTTATCATTGTCATCCCTTAAAAAATAGACTGATTTGAATTATTAAATATTTTTACACTTTTTTTTATATAGAGATTAATTATCCATTTTCTTTTAGTAACATTTTTTTAAATTAAATTATTTATTGAAATTTACAACTGTATGTAACAATAAAACAAGTAAATGCCAGGTATGATACATCACTGCATAGATAAAGACAAGAATAGAAACTGTCCAGTTGTAGTACTCAATTAATAAATGAAATTTAGAAGATGAAGATGCCATCTTCTCTTCAGACACCTCGGAGGATTATCAGGAATTGAAGAACTAGCTAGGTTTGAAATTAGTGAGTGAGTTTGAGTGTGAATAAATTTTGTCCTCAGTATCGGAATTAAATGTTTAGATGCAAACTGCTAATGTTATATCATGGTTATTATTCAATGGAAGAGAAAAAATAGGTGCTAATTTTAATCGCAGCTAAATAAGCTTCTTTAATAAGTTTTATAAAAGAAAACCTTGCTCACGTGAATTTATAAGCTGGAAAACTTATATATAGCCCTTTGCATATCAGGAAGGTTGTGTGACTTTGAAAGCCCATAGCTTAATATTATACTCTAGTTTACTTAATTTCTTTTCTATTTTTTGTGGTAATAGGACAAAAATACAGAACAAAGTCAGTTAAATAAACGACAAAAAATATTGAATTAGAAAATGGGTATAAGTGTCGAGTGAGAATGAGAAGTGAAAAGATAAATTGCTCCGTGCCATTGGTAATTTAAATATATGGCTAATACGTAATAGATGACTTTACAGTTCATATTGATGATCTCACAACATGAGATCATCAATATGATCTCACGTAGGGTAACGTGCGGTATAAGACAAAACAATAACAAAAGTGCAGTTAAACAATAATGAAATACTCTTATTATATGAATAAAAAACTATCCCAAGTTAAACGTTTGTCCAGATGTTGAGACCTCATTACCGAATTTGTTCTACTAGAGTCAGTGGGATATTATTAAAGGATGCTGGATGTCATTTATTTCCGACGAAGGGTAAAGGTCTGAGGTTAAAGTAAAGATCTGAGTGGATTTGTGGGAATTTATTTTTATCATCCAGTTTTGACACCTTTCTTCATGATTGGTGATATTGAATTGAAGAGTATAGGTTGCTGTAACTAGATTGCTATTGACTGATAAAACACACGTATCTTCCGAATATATAATAAGGTTTGTATCAGGATAGGTTACCAATTTTAACACCGTTCTTCAAGGACAGTAATCCAGGCTTGAAGAGTAGGAGATGCAATAACTGGATTAGTGTTTCCTGATAATACACATTTATCATCAGCATACGGTAAGAATAGTACTAGAATGCTTTGGGATGTCAGCTGTATAAACTATGTAGAGGATTGTGGTTTACATTGAATGGCCTGTTGGTGAGATAGGATTGGATAATGAGAAAATAGGTTAGGGGTAGGAAATGGCAGTTTGTGAAACAATCCCGGGTGCCAAATCGTTTTTTTATACCCCAAAAAGATAATTTGCAATACCTTTATGACCGATAGCATAACATGAAAAAAAAATTGAAATTCGTTTAGAACTTAGGTTCAACGAACTGCTTCAAGCCGCAGAATGGTTGACGCTTTATTGAAAATAAAAACAGATTTGAATAATAATCAGTTATCAGTTTTGGGTACTGTGTAATATTAAAGTCGATGAAAGCAATTTATTTTTCTGAAAAGTACCCAAAATATTCAATTTATATCCTTGTTATCTTTGAATTAAAAAAAAAAAAATTAAGTTATTCTTAATATTCTCCAAAAGGTTGCGAAACCATTTTAGATCAACCGCATCGAACTGGTCCATTTCCTTCTTATCTCTTCCATCTCAAACAGTTATCATTTTCAATAAATCTTATTCCTCTATCCTTCTAATATCACGTCACATTTCCTCAAAATTATTCACTCAAGCGAATTCTTTTCACTATTTATATTAATGATTTACCTATTTCTTACATCAGTAACCATTTGTTGGTCAATGATTTGCTAATCTACCAATCCTCTCATCTTATATAATGTTATTATATTCAAGTATACTCATGATACATCATGATAGTATACTTGAAGCGATTCAAAGATAATAACCATGTCTGGGTATATATATATTCCTTATAGTATATCTAGACATATCTCAATAAGAATTGGCATTTCACTTGATTCTGAATATATACACTCGTATAATAATAGAAAGATCTAAGAATACGCATATGCAATTTCGGTTATTTTTTCTTACATAAGATGTGATGTATGGAGTTCTTGTGTTTTACAGAAAAGATACGTATTGAAATAACTTATTCTATAACATGCCAATTTTATTGAAATAAATTATAATTTAGAAAAAATAGATACCAAGGATACATTATTTAGGAACGAGAGTATTGACCTATTATTTTCCTAATTATGTATCATTAATATACAAACTACAAATTTTGAGTAGTGAATACATTTTTTTTAATAAACCTCTCTTCTTAAATTACTCAGAATAGAGAAAAGAGCTGTCGAAATCAATAATTTGCTTTGTCTCTGATGATTATGTAAAGAAACGTTCATGATATTTTGTTACTGGCATTCATTTCACTTCTCTTTATCCAGCTATGGTTAATAATCCGGATAATGATTTTTAATGATTACTTTAAACCGAAAGGCTCCGGACCCCCATTTTACTTCCCTTCCGAAGGACATCATAACCAACGACTTTTTGCACCCTGCCGTAAAAGCCAGACCCTTTCTTCGACGTTAGTACGTTCTGCTTCTCCATTCTTAAAATTAACTTTAGTATATTTGGTTTTTAACATTATATAAGCATTGTTTTGACCAGATTTTTTAAATATCAGCATCGGAAGTACCCTAAAAGAGATATAAAATATGTAGAACATCAAATGCAATGATTTACAATTATCCATGACAAGCATATCCGTTATGGTATACAATTTCTGTTAATTAAAACAAAAAAGAATCTATTTACCTAATTATAAACAACTTAATTTGAAATTAAAATTAAATCTGCTTATCCACTTTTATTTCTCTCTATAGTTAAACCCTTTAATTCATTCCTAGGTTCTGAAAACTTATAAAATGTTTTACTTCAAGTTATTGCCTGCGGAGCGCTTCATCTTATTCGTGTAAACACGAGTGGGAGGGAGAGAGAGAGAGTGAGAGAGAGAGAGAGAGAGAGAGAGTGAGAGAGAGAGAGAATGAGAGAGAGGGAGAGAGATTAAACGCTAACAAATTTAAAAATTAAACTTTTAATCTAGAACATGTGAGCCGCGCTCTACTCCGTACAACATAATCCAGTTTGATAGCTTTGAATAGATTAAATTGTGAAGTTACTGCTCTCAATCACTCTTTTTTTCCCAGTTTTATGGGGGATGTTTCATTTCATTCTGTTACTTTTCACATATTTTACGAGATTTAAAAGAGTACTAGGTCCCTCCAACATATTAGTGTGTCGAAAGCTTATAAAGAATTAGTATATATATATATATATATATATATATATATATATATATATCAAAAAGCTTCTATAAATTTATTTTTAAAATTCATCCATTTTATATTTAAATAATACATAATAATAATACACATATATAGGGAGCACAATGGCTCAGTGGTAGAACGCCGAGTTGCCGTGCCAAAGGGCTTACGTGACGTTATGTACGGGAGGTGACGTTAGGATGTATACTTATCATTGTATAAAAATGTTTAAACATAACATTTATAAGAATGGACGCCCGCAAAAATTCATAAAACATCACATTCAAAACGATATTTGAATTCCATACAGTATTGAAAATATGTTACAAATGTAACATTTAATACAGTACGTACAACATTATTAAGGTTGATATATAAAATTCTTTATAAAATTGTTAACTTATCCATCAATTTATTCATATTTCAATAATTAGGAAAAGTAAAATTTAATAATGATACCTAGGTATGTAGGTATTTAAAGTGATTGATGCCCGATATTTCCTCATTTAGTTGAGCAGCATCTAACACCCGTTTTTGGTAATACACTAAAAAAGGAAAATGATTGTTTCAATAATACTTTTGTTATATTATTTGTGTTGTATATAAATGTATTAATATACAATTTAAAGTAAACTAAAACATTAAAATAAGAAAAAATAAGTTGTCATATGTAAAAAAAAAATTGAATTTTTTAAAACAAATATACATAAGCATTAATTTATTGAAAAAACTAAAAAAAACTGTCACTACAACAATAAAAGGGTCTTTGGTCCAGAACATGGTAGAGACTGTACAGTATGTTTCTAAGACAACAGTAACAGCTTATACTTCATACAAAACGGTATAGTAATTACGTAGTCTAGCACAAGACCTAAAATTATGCATTGACAAATCCTATTATAGTGCTTAAATCAATCAAGGAAGGAACTATTTACTAAGCTTATCTACTGATAAATAAAAACCGAGATATTATTTATTTTAATATGAATGACATGTATAATTTGATGATAGTAAAGATTATTAACATCCATGAATCAAACACTTCATTAAGGCAGAAAAAGGTGCCTAAAGTTTCTATGATTTCTTCCCCAAAGAAAAGAGCGAATAGCTGATTTTATGAAGAACACTTCAAGCTAATGAGAATCTGATGTTTAGAAAGAATCCATGATCATTTGTTTCCTTCTTAAGCAATGCATAATTCTGCAAACCAGGTGAATGAGAGATTAAGCCGAATTTTATCCAGAAAGTTATTGTATTGTGAGTAGGGAAGCTGAATCGTGTCATTATAGTAGGTTTTGGCTTGAAATATAGTTACAATATAAGCAATAACTCTCTATAAATCAATGCATTACTTAGGCCTTCATTTACTAAGAGAATAAAACGATTCCGATTATTTAAGCACAATAAACTCATTTTTGACAAAATTAGACTCAATCACTTATTATTTCTAACAATCTTCCTACATTCAAATCCAAAAGAATATTTCAGTTTTGTTAGTAAAACTTGTTATTTAATGGATAAATGGTGCGTTTTTATGCACATATATAGGTATTTCTCCTAATTTAGGCTGTTCATACATCTAGCGACACCGTTTTATTGCCAGTTGTTATTTTCTTTCATAAGTGTTGAGGAGAGCGACACCATAAAGATTAAAATCAACCTGGCGTAAATCTCTTACCTTGTATCAACTAGTGCTGGTAAAATTTTGAGCTGGTGAGAAATGAAAATAAATGTTAATAAAAAAAATAACAACAGATGTATGTTAAATAAGTTGTAAAACTATTATTAATAGGAAACACATTAAAAGAAGAACAAAATTACAACTTGACAAATGAATTTAATGAAATGAGAGATTACAACCATATTCTTCTGAAATGAAAGAGAGAGAAAAAAAATGTAAACTTTGTCCCTATGGATACTATACATTGAATGGTTACTTATTAAAAAAATAACTTTACTAAATACACACAAAATGTCGTGCACTAATCAATTGTCTTTTACAAAAAATTGCATTTTTTATATTGCTATATTATTATTGGGTACCCAAATACCTGGTGACAGTCTGTCAAAAGTGTAGCTGGCAGCTGGAACAACTCAGTCGGCGACTGCGAAGCAACAAAAATGCAACTGGAAGATCGATCGGCGATCGATGTCCGCTCGTGGTCTCCTCTGCATCAAGAGAAGAACTGACTTACTGAAGAGTCTATTGGTAGTGTGAAACAAGTCAACAATCGCGGAACTTGAACTTTTTGAATCATATGGCAGGTTGCAAACATTAACACATATTATGAACAGATGAGCATCAGAAAAACAGTGTTCTCTCGTTTCATTAATAACAATAAAATTTCAACAAATAATACAAATAACATAAACAGAAAACTTTGCTAACTCTCAATAGTGAACAGAAAAAAAAAAATAACAAAGAAAATTGAAAACGGCTCAAACATACCGCCCACCAAAATTTATCATAAATTTTCTAATATAAGGCTGCTCTGCCGGAGGGAGTAAAGGGGCCAACTTTGAGACCGGTCTTATGTACTCTCCCGCTGAGGTCTTGATTTTAGCTACTCAAATTATTCCGTCATCACCTGGAAAGACATCGATGACGCGACCCTTGGGCCATCTTGCTAAAGGTATATTCGGATCCTTCAACAATACAAGAATCCCAGGCGTGATATTAGGAGTATCCGAAGTCCATTTGACCCGTTGTTGTAGGCAATTCAGATAATCATGTCTCCATCGGTTCCAAAAGACTGCAATAGATCTTCTTAAGAGCTGCCAACGAGAAAGATCAGGTTCGGGTAATGATCAAAAAAGATCAGGTTCGGGTAATGCCAATAAAGGAGCCCCTATAAGAAACTGGCCGGGTGTCAACACGTCAAGGTCTTCAGGGGAGGAAGACATTGGATGTAGAGGTCTGGAATTGAGAATTGCTTCGATACGTGTCGCTGTAGTTGTCATTTCCTCGAATGTAAGAATTTGGTCTTTTACGACACGAGCCATGTGATACTTAAGCGACTTGACACCTGCTTCCCATATACCTCCAAAATGCGGCGCTGAAGGAGGAATGAAACTCCATTCAATTCCTTTTGCCGTGAGATGCTCTTCAATCTTTTGTCTTACTGGCTGGAGATTCCACCAATAAAACAATTCTTGTAAATGTCTGTATGCGCCCAAGAAGTTAGTCCCATGATCTGACATGATTTTAGCAGGTAATCCTCGTCGCGCTATGAAACGATCAAGCCCTGCTAAGAAAGCTTCTGTAGTGAGGTGAGAAACCACTTCCACATGTATTGCTTTTGTACTAAGACAAACAAAAAGAGCAACATAGGCCTTGTGAGACGCTGCTTTACGTCTGAGTGATTCTCTCAGCATGAAAGGGCCTGCAAAATCTACTCCTACAATGAGGAACGGCCGTCCTTGTTCAAAGCGAGATAGTGGTAAGTCGGCCATACGATAGATATAATTCTTCGTGGATAACTAGTGACATCTTACACACTGATGTACTCGCTGCCGTATTAAACTACGACCAGATAATATCCAAAATCTTCTTCTCAGCAGGGAATGTAAAAGCTGAAGACCAGCATGTAAATACGATATATGGTAATGATCTACCAATAGATTGACGAAGTGAGATTTACGAGGTAGTAATATTGGATACTTCGCATCATCAGACAAAGGTGTGTTCCGCAGTCTACCGCCCACCCTAAGGACACCCACCGAATCCACAAATGGAGACAAGGAGTGTAGAGTAACTTTGTCTGATTTGTCGGTCTTGAGAAAATGATGATTCTGAATAAGTTTTATTAGGACCAGGGTGGTTTCCTTGAGCTCGTTCAGCTTTAATGAACCTGATTTACGTTCCTTCAAATTGGATTTCGCATTACTGCAAAATCGACGAATATAGCTGAATATAGCTGAATTATTAATCTAGTAAATGACGAAAAGTTGTTAATTTTTTCAATCATTTTGAAATCATCTTCGTTTTTGACTAACATAATACATGCATCGTTCTTAATTTCTGGTAATTGTGAAATAGTAGGAACATTGATTTCGTTTAGAGGCCAATCTCGATGCAACCAATCCGGTCCAAACCACCATGAAGAATCAGAAATGATGTCAGCGGGGTCGCAACCACGAGAGGCGATATCAGCTGCGTTATAATGGGAACGAATATGATGCCAAGATTCGAGTTTAGAAAGCTCCAGAATTTTCGCCACCCTATGAGCTACGAAGGTTTTCATTTTATCAAAAGGCAATTTGAGCCAGGCCAAAACTGTAGCTGAGTCGGATAGTAGATATATAGATGCGCCCCGCCATCGGGACAAGAATTCTTGAAGGGCCTTCAAGATATCTACCAATAACACTGCGGTGCAGAGTTCTAGTCGAGGTATTGTGAGTAGTTTCAAGGGAGCTAAGCGGGTTTTGGCAAAAACAAGATTTGTTGATATGTCACCACATTCAGTTTCGGTCCGGAGATATATTACAGCTGCATAACCCAATGAAGAAGCGTCCGCAAAACCAACTATGGTAGTTCGTACCAATCCGCTCGAACTAAGTCTTCGCGGAAGACTTACTTGTGATAGTTTATTTAAATCACCGAAAAACAATTCCCATTGAGTCTGAATGTATGATGGAACCTGATCATCCCATCCAAATTTAAGTTTCCACAGTTGTTGGAGAATGGTTTTCGCTCTGAAAACTACAGGTGATAAGTATCCCAAGGGATCGTACATACGAGCAATTGAAGATATTATCCCTCTTTTGGTTAATACGATGTCCTTCGGTGTAAATCGGTACGATAATCGATCTTTATTAGGTTCCCACTGCATCCCCACATCATACTATACATTGAATGGTTACTTCAAAATCCCGTTCGGAGGACCAAAAATGCTCAAAATCCCAGCCCAGAGGACCAAAATGCTCAAAATCCCAGCCCGGAGGACCAAAATGTAATGCCACAATGCCACAAATACTGGCAGTTGGAACAACTCAGTCGGCGACTGCGAAGCAACAAAAATGCAACTGGAAGATCGATCGGCGATCGATGTCCGCTCGTGGTCTCCTCTGCATCAAGAGACGAACTGACTTACTGAATAGTCTATTGGTAGTGTGAAACAAGTCAACAATCGCGGAACTTGAACTTTTTGAATCATATGGCAGGTTGCAAACATTAACACATATTATGAACAGATGAGCATCAGAAAAACAGTGTTCTCTCGTTTCATTAATAACAATAAAATTTCAACAAATAATACAAATAACATAAACAGAAAACTTTGCTAACTCTCAATAGTGAACAGAAAAAAAAATAAATAACAAAGAAAATTGAAAACGGCTCAAACAATAAGTCTTTTGTTTTTTGATAAAGCCTTATAAATGTGTATATTAATTGAGGAGTTGAGGTGCAAAAGGGGATAAATCCAAATTTAAAAATATTTCAAGATCACAAACATAGGCATAATTTAAGTTATTATGAAATGATTATTTATTTGAGACGATTATTTTTAGATAAATTAGATTGGCTTTGGCTTGTTTTGAATGGTAAACCATGTACCACCGCCTAAAGGACGCTAAATTTGTGAAAAACATTTAAAAAATTAAAAATTATAAAATATGGATTTGTCCCTTTTTGCTTTTCCACGCCTCAATTGTTTCTTTCTTTGTCATTATTTTTATCTCCTTTTTATAATTTTCTATCTCTCAATTTGTTATTAGTAGCTAACAAATTATTTAATTTTCGTTTTTATTTATTAATCAATTTGTATTTTATTCTACTTTAAGAAATTATATTTCAAATTTTATATTTGTATTATCATTCTAAAGGGAATTTTATTAACAAATACAGACTAACAAAGTATTAAGTAATTTAGTTGTAGTAGTAACAAATACATACTTTATCATTACTATTATTCACCGGGGCTGCAGAATTAACGTCGGAATGTTTAAGAAAATTCATCAATCGAGACTTTAGTGTAGAATGGACCAAAACAATAAGTATTTATTTTTTTCTAGACTGCATATTTCTCTATGTTATTACAAAGTAGAATCTATTAGTTGTATATTATATCAAAAATTATCTTTTATGATAACTCTATCATCAACAATAAATCTGAGTTATAAATTAAGAGAAGAATATGCAGCTGGTTCCCGGAGGAAGACGGTCTATAAAATCATTAGTACGAGGGGTGCCGCTGTACTCAGCAATGATAATTAAGAAGGAGAAACAATTATTCCTGAAATTTATTGGAGAGGGGATTCCAATGCATACTAAAGCCAGCCTAGGGCCCCTCAGTCAGCCATCAGCCGGAGAACAAATAATTACCGAGCAACATATTAAATCTGCCCTGTTGTATATTCATGGGGGGTGGAAGAGGGGTTGGGTAAGACGTAATAACAAACAACCGCAGGGAGCCTTTGTGAGGAGGAAGCCTGGTCAGCAGGATCGCGAACGCTCCGTTATTGTTGCCTGCAATTATCTTCCAATCGCAATCTGCCTTATATACCCCTAACAACTTTTTTTATTATTATATAACACTCTTTATTATAGTCAGACGAACAATCCATGTTTATTTATATGTGTGTTGTATGCATAAATATAAGTCCAGACCAAGTTTTGCTATACCTAAACTGTTTTTTTTTCTGATTTTAAACCCTTAATTAATTTAAAAACCCTTAATTATCAACGCCTATGGTTTTCTTTATAAATATGTTGGTCTATATTATATAGATGCTCATGGCAGACATGCACCCCATACAAACTAGATGGTGAAGACTAATACTAATATAGTTTGAGGAGGTTGGGAAGTACTTAGTAGGTCGTCCGCCACCCTCATAACATGACCAAACCATCTCAGTTGTTTTCGTTTCAACTTAGTACTGGATGTTAATTGGTCTGTTAACTGCTTCCATAATTCTGTTATTAGGAACGTGTTGTAGTCATGATATCCTACAACTACGCCTCCAAAAATCCATCTCTGTTGAATGCAGTTTTCTTGCCGAGTCAGTTGAAACGGTCCAGGTTTCTGAGACATACAGGGCGATACTTATAAGAAATGAATTGTAGAACATCTTTTTTGTTGCTATCATGGGATCCTTACTCCACAGAACAAAATTCAAAGTCCTAATTATTTTTCTGTCCCTTATTACCTTGTCGTCGATATCTTTTTTGCTGCTGTTCCCTTTAGAAAGCCACCTTCCTTAATGTTTAAATTGTTCAGTTGGGGTCAAATCCTATTCCCAATATTTAGCGAGGAGTTTCTACTATTATTTAATGTCATGTACTCGCTATTTGTTTAACTGATTTCCAGACCTCCTGCCTTATAGGCTTCCAGCATTTTCCTCATCAGAAAGGAAGCATCTTCTTCTTCATTTGCAATAATGACCTGGTCATCGGCGTATTGTAAATTGTACAGGCATTCATTACCTCTGATGCTAGAATATTATTGAATGCAATAATCATCCAATCACAGTTTGCCTTGCCACTTAAGTATGGCACATCTAATCTACTCTACTAGGAGTCGATTTATTGTTTATCTTTCAAACATAAAAAAAAATATTATTTATTTTTACTCGTTGTCTGAAATTGTAATTGCCAGACGACCAAGTCATGTATCTAGTAATATTTATAAATAGCATCAAGTTGTTTACTGAAGCTGCTATTAGACTTGTTTGCTTCTGTTTATAATTCTTAAGACATCAACCCCCATGGTTTGAAGTATATAATGTCAGTTTATATTACGGATGATTATGACAAGCAAACACACACACACACACACACACACACACACACAGTGGAGAAAATGCATGTATAGTTTGAGAAGAAGCAGGAGCGGAAAGAGCGGTATTTATTCCTCAAGTTGTTCTAGCAGTATTTAAAGAGGCGTCACATTACGTAATTTCTACATTACGCTCTTATCTATATCGCCTGTACTCGCCCAATATTTGTTTACCATAAATAAGTATAACATAACAACCTAGAATGATTAACCTAGCTATGCACTAATTTCGGTATTTGAATCTGATGTAATTTCCTGTTCCTTTACATATAATTAATATTATATTAGCCTTCTCATTCTTAAATTACCCATTACTAAATATGTTAGCCATCTTCAAATAAGCTATCACTTTGTTTTATTTTCAAGCCAATTTTTTTCAGATCGTTCCAGTTTTATAATTTATAAAACGTGTAGTATAACACTGTGACATAAAATGACGTAACGTGACAGCACTTTAACAACCACTACCACAAACATAGCAGCCAAAAATAATAATTTAGGCACCAGAGGAATTTTGCTTTCAGAAAATTAAACACTGATTTGATTAGAGCTTGGTTTTATTTATACATCTTAGATAGATTCATAGCAAGTCCTACTTCGATCCATCATTGGAAAGTAATAAATACAATACATTAAAAAGATGTTTCAATATTAGATGATCGAAGTGGCAGTTTTTAAATAGCATTTGAGGGGCTGAGCCGAGTGTGAACTCAAGTACTGATGCAGGGTTCTGAAATTTCACACCCTACCAAATTTGGGAAATCACAATTAGATTCAGTAGCGTCCTATCTTATCAACGCCTTATTCAATTGTAAAGTGGAAGGTTGGTTACAAAGTTTGTTAAACCCCTTCTATATGGTCGGGACCGACCACCGACCATCGTGACCTTGGTCGGGTTGATGTAAAAATAGACAACGTAGAAGTCGGTTGACAGTCCAATATTTGGTCGGGCCCAAACACACACACACTTATTTTTAAAATAATTATAGTTTTTTATTTCTTTAATTTCCTAAATTATTTTGTTGTTTTGTTTTCCATAAAACTTGTATATACGTAAATATTAATGATTATCTTTCTTTATAATTATTGTTATGCTAACATTATAAATAAATAAACATAAATATGTTTTCTTACATTGAAGTCATTATTGCGTGCTAACTCCTAATTGAAAATTGAAAATTGACAAATACAAAAATTGGTCGACCCGGTCGATCCCGACCGTGTAGAAGGCCTTTTAACAAATTATAAGCAGCGATTGGTCACCGATTATAAGCATGGCAAGCATCAATTCTTCTGAGACTTCGTTGATTTTTTCAACGAAAGCTTTTAAAGAATGTATTATATTTATTAATTATTATAAATCAATAATACATTTAAATTTATAAGTATTATTAAAATTAATTAATAAATTAATAATTATTAATTAATAAATTAATTAATATTTATTGAAACACGTCATTTTCATCCCTCTTCTTCTTCTTCAATAGCACTACAACCCGTGGGGGTTCAAGCCCTCCTGCAACAGACGCCACCAGTCATCCTTGTTCAGATAGATCTTGCATCGGCAGCGACGCCGTCTGCCCAACGCAATTTGAGGCATCCAACTGGTCCTGTTCTATGGATCTGTTCGTTGAGGAGCTTCTTAGGAATTTGGTCATCCTTCATCTCCGCCATATGTCCGACCCAACGTAATCTCCCCACATTTATAAATCTGGTCAGGTCGGGTTCTTCGTACAACATTTGTAGTTCCGCATTGGTCCTTAGTTTCCACACTGGACCAAATATACTTCGGAGGATGCGCTACTCGCACCTCAGTAAAAGTTGATTCTTGGGTAGTGTTAAGCATTCGAAGCCATAGGTGACGACAGGCCTTATTAGTATCGTGTAGAGCTGTAATTTTGTCCTTCTAGAAAGAGATTTGCTCTTCGTGTGCCGCTGCAGTCCAAAAAAACACCTGTTACCAGTTTCTAATCTTCTGTCTATCTCCATTCCGAGTTAGACAAATTCATCTACCCGTTCAAATTTAAGTTCTCCAATTTGGACCTTAGCTCCTCTTCTCGCTGCGCGCAGCTGCCCCTCGACACCCCACCAACATGTTATAACAACCAGACCAATCTTTTCTGCGGCTTCTTTATGGGCAATAAAAGCCCTTTTCATCTCTCTGATCTATCCGTTTTAGTACGGTCATGTGAGGACTAATACATTGAGAACGGTGGTATCTTGTCCAGGGATCGTAAGTGCCTCTCGGGCTTCCTTCCCTGCGAGCTCCTTACCTTTAAAGTCAATGTGACATGTAAAATATACGGACTTATTTTAGTAGCCTTTGAGTATTTTACGATTGGATTCTTATATCAAGTAGTTGGTTCCACCACGTATCTTTCAAAGCCTCTACCATTGCAATTATGTCAGTAAAGATACAGAATACACAGCTAATTTTTAGCAGAAATATGAGGCAGAAGCTGTCGGCTGCAGTTCAAAAAGATGATAATTTATATTGCATAATCCTTTTATTACCGCATGTATATATTTTCCCATATGTTTATATTTTATGACATTCACTTATTTGATTTTGTTTATATCATTTTTGTTTTGTTGTAGAACGGTTGTAGCTACATAGCACGATTACTTATTGCCCACAAGTGGCAGATTGTAATGTTTATAATAAGGTGTTTAATAAAAAATAAAAAAAACTGCATAAACTTATAGGTTGAATGAGTTACAAAAGACGAAGTTGTTAAGTGTTATAATTATTATAAGTTTTATGTATTGGTTCCAAATATAAATTAAAAAATGTTCCAGGATGTGAGGATTCTTTAATTTATATATATTTTGAAGGAACAGTATATTGTTACGGGCCACTGGGTATTAAAAATGACTTAAACACTCCTTAATTAAAGATACTAATATTTATTTACAAAAGTGATAAAAGAATGCAATTAAACTATTAATAATTAAATACTAACAAAGAAATGACTAACAAATAAATTATTAACTGAAATAAATTTACAATAACAATATTTTTAGATATTTATAATCTATGCCTAACTTCTAATTAATTATTACAATAATATAAGATATTATTATTACTAAATAGCTTAACAATTTACATAACCTTGCACAATTTACAACTGCTACTTAACTAATTAATTACTACTAACACAGGCCAACAAAAAAAACCTTTTTGAAAACTGTTTTAATTTTAATAGCTGATCTTGATAGATTTTTATGTGCTGAATCCAAATCTGCTCGTAGTTTTTATGTATCACCCTTAGTTTCCAAGCAAAATGTATTTTATTATATAGTCTAATACCCATTTACAGTATATAGGGAAATCAATGAAACACTGTAGAATCGTAAAAATGGTTTGTATTTACAGTAAAATACTTGGAATAGTAATTTTATGTGATGATACAAGGTTCACTTGTCAACTGGAATTGGTTTATATTTTCTTTCCCTTTTTTCCTTGAAGCTTCTTGTGTAGCTTTTCCTGCGATGAATAGCTTGCTGAACTTCCCGGTGAAGTGACCAACAGTAATCCCCCATCATGTTGGTATTCCAGCGGCCCTGGTAACGTTTTTCCATCACTTTAACGTCCTGGTGAAAACGCTCACCTTGCTCCTCACTAACATCTCCTAAATTTTCCGGGAAGTAATCGAGGTGGCTGCTCAAAAAGTGAACTTTCAGGCTCATCAAACATCCTAACTGTTCAAATTTTTTTAACATGTTAGCAACAATAGCCTTATATTCTGGGTCTTTTTCATTTCCCAAAAACTTGGTGACAACTTGCTTGAATGAAACCCATGCTTCCTTTTCATTTGAGGTCATTGTGGATTCAAAGTTAACGTCAAACATCATTTTTCTAATATCAGGCCCGGTAAAGACGCCTTCTTTCAGTTTAGCTTCTGAAAGGTGTGGAAACTTCTGACAGAGATATTTGAAACAAAGCCCATCTTTAGGCAAAGCCTTTACAAACTGTTTCATGAGACCTAACTTAATATGTAGTGGTGGTAGGAGCACGTTTTTTGGATCTACAAGGTTTTTGCGTAAAATGTTCTTCTCGCCAGGCTTTAAAGACTCCCTAGCAGGCCAGTTCTTTCTGCACCAATGTTGATTCCGAGCTCTACTGTCCCATTCACACAAGAAACATGGAAATTTGGTAAAACCCCCTTGCTGACCAAGGAGCATGCACGTAACTTTCAAATCACCACATATCATCCAACCGTGTGCAGAATAACCTATTTTATTTAACACTATTTCTAGATTTTCGTAACTCTCTTTCATATGTACAGAATGACCGACAGGTACAGAGGCATACATGTTACCGTTGTGTGCTAAAACTGCCTTCAAACTATTTTTGGATGAATCAATAAACAACCTCCAATCTTCTGTTTTGTATTCAATTCCAAACTCATTCATTAAACCATGAATGTCTGAGCAGTACACCAAATCACCCTCTTGTTCAAAATACTTCGAAAATTGTTGTTCTCTCTTCCTATACACATGAATGCTGGTTCCAGCCGCCAGCAAGTTCTTTTCTTTTAGCCTAGAGCCAAGCAGTTCAGCTTTTTCTTTTGTTAAGCCCAGATCCCTAACTAAGTCATTAAGCTCGACCTGAGTGAACAATTTAGGCTCTACATTTTCTGTAACACATTGGAATTCTTCATCGTGTTCATCTAACTCCGACTGTACATCAGAAAATACTTCTGTTTCAATAGAATTTAAGTCCTCTGGTGGTTCCGGGATTGGCAAATCTACACCGTGCCCTACTGGTCGGATGGCGGACGGAAGGTTAGGGTAGCTTATTACCTTCTTGTTCTTAGAGTTATGACCAGTAATATCTACACTGCAAAAGTAACAGTCATCGGAATGATTTTTTGGTTCCCTCCACATCATGGGAACAGCAAATTTAAAGTGTTTTTTCTCTTTTTTTGACCATTTCCTGAGGTCTTCAACACATACATAACATACCTTATGCGGTGCCCAAGGTTTATCCTGGTCTCCAAGTTTGGTTCCAAAGTATGCTAGATAAACCTTTTTCACAAAGTCTGTAATGTTTCTTTGGTGCTTTTTAATAACAAACTCACCACAAATATAACAAAAACTGTCAGCAGAGTTTTTACAGCCGCGATGAGACATTGCACTGAGCACATGTACAGGAAACGTAAAAGTGAGGTTATGTTGAAAATAAACAAAACATCAGCTGTTTAGCATGTGTTTCAGCAGTGCTGCCAACATCATCTTTGTTCATTAGACCTATTTTTTCATGTTATCTTAACTATGAAAAAGCTGTTAAATTCTAAAAATATTTCTTTATTTCATGAATTTAACTATAAAATGTGAATAAATGGTGGGTGATACAACTTTTTAAGCATCATATTTGGATTCAGCAACCTAAACAACATAAGAATAAGGTATTTTCATTAAAAAAGTTTTTTCATCGTTGGCCTGTGTAATTAACACTTACAGTTCACTAATTAAAATACACCGACCGTAAGAATCTCTGAATATAACAAACTGACACACAATCACACTCACAAACTGTCACTGACTTATTACACTGGCCTAACATTGGTTCCGATCTTCACCGTACCGCGTGCTTTAAAACTCTCCCTCCACCCGCGCCGAGAGGGTATTTAAATGCCCAAATGGCCGTGCAAGGCCGGAGGGGAAAGATCTCGAGCATACGAAAAGGGTCTGGTACTTTCGGGAAAAGGTATCTTTTATCTCTGCCGACAAAGGGGCTTTATTCTCTTCCAGGAATCGCCAATTCCCCGCGCCCGTCTCTCTCTTCGACCGCAACAATATTTTTAAGAAAAATGGAAAATATTTAGTATTGTTTTAGTAGAGTATATCAACTCTACTAAACCAATTCGGGATTTCAGATTTACGGGTAAAATCTCGTACGGAGTGAAATAACTTAAAAAGGTAAAATATGCGAAACAAATTTTCTGACAGAGAAAAGGTTAAATTTGGATTATACTCAAAATCTTCAGAGAATTTTTTAGTACGTGGGATGGTCTGTAGGGGGAAAATAAGAAGGTGTAATTTATAGCATTTTTTACTGTTTTACAGCAAAAGAGGTAATCCTGCTTCTGAACATATGCTGGAAGATGGAGCTCGTTCCAAAAGCGCCAGTTGACGTCCAGAAAATCATATTCTGGACTAAGAATATTAATTGCTGCATTCTCTTTCTACTGACTGAGCGTTGATCCATAAAGTTATTCTCATATTATTACTTTTATATTATCCTGGAAGAGCGAAATAATAATATCCACCATAACCTTAGAAAATGAACAAATCTTTCTCGGATTTGGATATTTTATAATTATTGTTGTTCTGATTCAAAAACATAATATTGTAAACTACCAATCATGTTTTTTCTTAATTTCTTATGCTAACAGATCCTTCATCCACATGCTTTTAGTCTGTTCTTTGTGTCCTCAGCATCTAAAGTTCCATAATTTCTCTGAAATATTTCTAGTTTTAAAGAAGTATTAAAATAAAATCATCCCTGCTATAAGTAAAAGAAAGCAATAATTATAATAATCGCCTAGTCCCTTTAATAATTATAAGTATTTATAACTTTCCAATTTTAGTACTTGCAGATTGTAAATGACAAAGTTGATATTGTATTTACTATTATACATAACATTCAGATGGGACAGTTTAGAAATAAGAAATGCTAATTTATGAAAATCAAAATTAACATATTAATAATAATGTGAATCGTGGCCGTTTGTCCTTTTATTGATTTTGGACAGTCGTGCAGTTTTTATTTAAAACTTTTGTAATATGTCGTTAATTGTTCGTCAATCTTCGCATGTAAAATTTGTTATTGACATACCCAGTTAATTTTGTATTAAGTGTACGTATATTTGATTGGGAAGTTTTCGAAATAAGTTTTTTTTTCCTAGATGGGGCCTATAACAAACATATTTTTTCGCTTAACTTACAAGTCTTGTTTGCACTAGGTATAAGCCCCTGCCAATATCCCCAACCCCTAAAACAACTTTAGCGGCAGACAGGGTTATCCAATTAGAGATTGCGGTGAGCGTACAAACAAATTTCACACCCTCCCCATCCTCGGCGGTTTCATCCACACATATCGTCCCAATTATGATAGATGCAAATAGCATTAGAGTTATAGGGGATCAGTGTGGACTTCTTTGTCTTTTATACTTTGGTTGATAAATTTATGAGTGAACGGATTTTTTTATTTCCTGTAAAGGTATGCATTCAGCTTTTGTTTTAATTTAGTATAAAATTAACCTAAACAATCACCTTTTTTTTTACCACTAAGCTCGCGTCTTTTGTCCCGAAATGTAAAAATCAGAATTTATAAAACCATCATCCTTCCAACTCTTTCCTACGGAAGTAAAACTTGGCCGTTAACGCTGAAGGATGAAAAACGTCTTTAGGTATTCGAAAATAAGGTTTTATATAGAATGTTCGGTCCAAATGAGGATGAGAACACTGGGTAATATAGGAGATTACATAATGGGGAATTGCGAAGCATCCATCCAGTTAATATTATTCAAGTGATAGGGTCATGTAGATTAAAATGGGCCTGTAAAGTTGCTTTAGGAACGGATTACTAAAGTGTTAATAAGCGCTGTTCCGACTGGGAAGGGTCTGTCTGGTAGACTGAGGCGTAGGTGGTAGGATAGCGTGAAGATTGATCTGGCAGATTTGGGTTTGGGTAGTGATCCGTGGACAGAAGTTTGTTAGCAGAAATTGGTGCTATCGACATCGAGCCTTCGGGCTCATACTTTTCGATGCCACTAGAAGATTCTATTTAAATTGTCCTTTAGGTAATAATTATTATATAAATAATCATTATTATTATATAGACAATCATATACTTATATGTTTAAGTAGAAATATTAAGAACATAAACAAAATATTCATTGCCGAATATTTCCAACATTTTTATCTATATTTGCGTTGAAAACTTTGTTAGCATTTTTTTTTCTAATATTTGATTTGTACAATGAATATTCCATAGTGACATAAGAATTCTGTTACTTGCCTAGTAAAACTGAATTCTAGTTGTTCGGACGTACTATTTACGCGGATTTTAAAATTGAAAATTCTATCAAATTTTAGGCACTTGTGATTTAGCAGATAAAAATGGACTGTTATCAGCAATTGTCTATAACCTAAATACTGATATGATAACCGGATAACAGAGAGTTATGGATAAAAAATCGACACATGTACAATTAAAAGGCAATGTTAATACACACATTGTTCTTAGTATTAAATACTACAACCTTTAATATTACTGTAATTTAAAAACAATAATCTCGAGCTGCTGTTCAAGATGAGAATGACATCTGTAAGGTTTAGGTTTTTTTCACTATATGAGATCCAGATGACCTATTTGGATTCAGAACATCCCATTACACTATCCAGCAATGTCATCGTGTGGTGGATGTTGTTTCCTCAACTTTGGAACGGAGATTATATTGTCTGTCAGTCTTCCTCGATGTTGAACAGGCTTTCGATCGAAAGTTTGAACAGGCTGGCACCCCGGGCTGCTTTACAAACTCCGTAAATACCTATCCCCTACACATTTTCTCATTGTCCAATCATATCTCCCCAACGGGAACATAACGGGGACATTCACAGTAAAGCATAATAATGTCTACTCATACCTCTTTCCTCAATCTGCTGGTGTTCCTCAAGGCATCATCCTCGGCCCACTCCTCTACATATTTTATACAGCTGACATCCCAACTCATTCTGATAATACTCTTACCACGCATGCGGATGACACATGTCTATTATCAGTTACTACTGATCCAGTTATAGCATCCAATACTCTTCAATCCCATATCACTGACCTTGAAAAATAGTGTCAAAACTGGATGATTAAAATAAATTCCCACAAATCCCATCAAAACACCTTTACCATCCGTCGTAAACCAACGACTTCTTGTGCTCCTGTATCGTTTCATAACATCCCAATGATTCCTGTAGAATAAGTCCGGTACTTAGGACTACACCGTGACAAACGCTTAACTTGGAATCTTCATACCAGTAGAATCCTCATATGATTATCAATTGCACAACTAGTAAACGACCTCTTAGTTAACGCGATCATTTAAATTTTCTCTGTCGAGTTTACGTTTCCAATTGAATTAAATATACTTAACTGGAGTTTCGTCGCATAGAATGGAGGACCATAGAAATTTTGTAATAAAAGAAATAAATTTAGGCTGAAAATTAATTACAAAGTAATAAACTGAAAGGAAAAAGGGTAAGAAAAAGATCAGCTCACCTGAATATCTGTATCTTCTATAATCTAAATTGTAGATGGTAAAAATTTGAATGTGTACATTTTGTGGTAGCCAACTAAAGGTAGAAATAATGTAAAAAAATTAGTAAAAGCAGCATAAGGCGGAGTAATTCAAAGAAAAAAAGGTTAGATGATACCTGAGTGGTTTCTCTACCAAGTTCACGTGTGTGATGAAAAGTATCAGGCTTTTAATAATAATATAGGAGAAAAGGTAATGGTGTAAAAGGAACAAAAAGGAATAAAAAATACCTGTACAAATCTTCATACACATAAAATAGATAACTGTAGGTATGTGGCTACCACTTGAAACATCGTTGTAACTGAAGCTCTTATCTTCACCACGGCTCAAATTAGACTACGTCTTTTAAAAAGGTCCAACTGCCTAAAGTGCGGGAGAACAAGAAACTAAGGGCGCTAGTAGTTCAAATTAAAAGAGGTGGGGTTTAAAACTAGGAAAAATTGCCTCTAAGTTAACTTGACTGTAAGTTTATGATATCTTACGACTCTAGGCATAATTAAAAATAAATTAAATTAATTTATAGTAAAAGAAAACCTGCCAAAATACGGCACAATAACTATTCAATCAAGTTGATAAAAATAAATTATATAACTCATGCAAAGGTGTCGTTAGTATCAGCATGCTGCTGATGAGATCTGAACTTTATCTTTTTTGCCCTCTATCAAAAGTTAACAAACGGAGCTAAAGAAGTTTTTACCTCAAAATTGTGTCGTCGCTGTCTGCACCAAGCCTGAAAGTCTTCGTTGGTCTTTGTGGTTCTGTTATTTTTTAAAATAATTTATAACATGAATAATTTTAATAAAAATAGATATGATTAATTACTATCTATTGTCTTAATATTTACCGTTAATAATCATATTACCATTATGATCTATAAATCCAATTACATTTTTGAGGCTTCGTCGAAAATCGTCAAAACATTGACTGACTGCTACTGACCACGTCAAATTGACAGGAAGGGCCAGTGCAGCAGTGCGAGTGGCAGCAGCTGTCATATTGGAAGGTGTGCAGTTCACACAAAGAAGATTGAGTGGTACTACACTCTGCACTTCTCAGCTCTGTCGAGTGGCACTCAGGCGTCACAACTCGGAACTGATTGAATTTAGGTTGAGGGAGTCCTGTAATGAGAGTGAATTTATTATGTAGAATCGTTCATTCAGCCATTACGTAAGAATTCTGCTTAATGTTACCAAAAAACAAAAAACAAATAGAGAATTAATATTTTTTTTATATGATTCAATAGCAGAAAGAATTGTAAGATGCTCAATAATAAAATATGTAAATCAGTCTCAATGAAGTCGCAGGACCTCTTGAATCAATCATGACTTGAGACAGATGACATTAAAATAAGTAAAATAAAAAAATACTGTACCTCTTCAACGGAAGATGAGACTTGTCTTAGATCACGCTGAATCGTCAGGTTACTCAAAGTACTGTTAATTGAAATCAAATATAGTAACTAAATAATAATAACAATGCTTACGCTACAATAAAAAAGTAAGCTTTATAATTCTAATAAAATATATTAATAGACAATTCATGAATGACACGGTATATATGCCAATATTTATTTTTATAATTTATATTTCTATGAATAGAGCTTTGGGGCTCAACTAAGCCATCGAAATCCTCTCTTACTCAATCCTTACATTCTAAAATCCTTCATAAACTCCTCGATGTTCCTTAATTTGTTACGAACAAATTCATACACAACAACCTAAATGTCTCAATTGTTACTGATTTGGCCGGAATCCGATATCAAGCTTTTTATGAACAACTGTATTCCAACACAAACCCACTAGTTTGAAACCTATCAACCTCTTCAATTCCTGGTAATATCCCGAGGCGTCTGAAAAGAAGATGACCTTGTGACCTTCTAAGTTGAATTTTCTTAGTTATTCGAGTACTACCAGAGGGTTGATTCACTACTTGCCTTTGTCTTATGTCATTATATAGCTTTCATCCCATTTACTTGAGCATTTGTTATTTTTTTCCCGAAACGGCCTTTTAAGACCACGCGAATATTATTACTTTTCTTTCATCTTTTTCGCATTCCTTTTATCTTTTACCTTTATTACCTTTTATCTGCGTGCCTTTGGTTCCTTTCTTCTGACCACGCAGTATCCTTCCATTGATTTCTTTTAATTTCTCCGTGTTGTTCTCTATTTAGGCAGTCTTTGTCTGTTATTTTTAATTTTCTACTTCATCTTTCATTTCTTTTACATATCTTCACACGCTCATTGAATTCACGGATTTTGTCAAATATTTTCTTGTTTAGTCCCACTTGATCCATTCTTACCATGTGCCCGTAGAATATTAGTCATCTGATACATATTTCGGTTTCCAGGGTATTTCATCTTCATGTATATTTCCTGGTTGGCTCTTATTCTGTATCCTTCCAGTGTTTTCTTGGGCACATAGATTCTCCTCAGGATCCCACTCACTATTTTAAGTTAACTTTTCTAATTCATGGAGAATTATCTCCATTCCGTATAAAATTACTGGTTTTATCACCGTATTGTAGTGTCTTATTTTTGCGTTTGACGATAGTTTCTTATTATAAATATTTCCTGTTTCGAAGCTTAGTATTCCAACATTGTGATTTTCTCTTTTATGCTCTCTTTTTCAAACCACTATTGCATATTGTTTCTCCTAGATATTCAAATTTCTTTGTTGCTCTTATTTCTCCGTATTTTGTCTCTATTATTTTTTCCACAGTTTTCCTCTGTTGTCATAAATTCCGGGGTTATTTAATGCATTTTTATTATACAGCTGTAAATTTCAATAAATAGTTTTTTTTTAATTATGAAATGGAAATAAATATTATATTTTAAATGATTATGATGTTCATTAATGTTTAACCCTTTCATGCCCAAAGTGTCAAAATAAAAAAAAATATCTCCTGCGACTTTTTCTATTAAAAATAGCCTAATACCCATACATGTTTTTTCAATTTTTTTTTAAATATTTAAATAATCCAATAATCCGTCTAAACTGAAGTTAGAAAGACTAGCTTGCCTGTGCAGCAATCTGTGACATATTCTGGAACTATTCATGTAGAATGCTGGATACACTTAGCATTAAAACGCTAACAGGAGTACATAACAGATGTTGTAGCCAAACGGCTATGTTAGGCATGGAAGGGTTAAAATCTTCAAGATTGAGAAAATCATCTAAATTGATGATTGAAACTTGTTCAATCTAAAACAACCAATATCTGTACTTTACCTTCTCTATCTCCTTGTAACAGAGGCAGAGCCCTCTATCACCTCCTAGGTCAACAACTAGGGGCAAAGTGGCCTACTTCAAAACCAGCAGAAGAAGTGCGGAGCTACAGATATATAGCCAGAATTGTCACAACACTATGAAGTAGTAAACACATCAGGCAGCCAACAGAGTATGAGGAAGACAGCAACCATCCAAGAAACCACATGCAATTCACAGAAGGACAATCATCTGTTATCATTGTATTCTGTTATCATTATAAGATACAGATCATAATTCTCACTTTTACCATCTTTGTCATTTATAATACAGTACACTAACACTAGAGAAGGAATGTAATATAGGTACCCCATAAAAAGGGATTGTATCATCTTACCTTATACACATACTGGATGAGCTGTTCTCATGCATTCATTAATTGATAAACAAAAGTAAGTAAAAAATCTATTTGCCTTATTAATAAGCAATGATTTTTATGAAAATCACTGTTGCATTATTTAGGTGGTATATTAAAGTAATACACTCGTACCATGAATTTCTCCATAAAAATAAGTTACGATTTCAATCGCAATAATATATGATTCATAACTTAGAGGAACGTGCCCTTTACGACATTACTTTCGGATTAGGATGGATCAATTGAAACGAAGTAATCCGGTCTCTATTTCGCTGGAAGGGATCCAAATATCTCAGGAAATTTATTACTATTGAAGCCTTAAGTTAGATGAGGTTACATTTTGGTTTATTTAGTCGGATAATTGGTCCTTTATGCTTTTCGTCGAGCAACACCGCCCTTAAAAATATCTATTGCATCAGTTCTGGATCCTGGCCAGATAAGATGAATTATAAAACTACCTTCCACCATTACTTTCCGTTTACGAGGAGATACATTAGCAAGGAAAAATTTTATTGCGAGGGAGGAAAGATAAATTCATTTTTGTGTTTACGTAACCACAAAAAGTCAGTCATATATTTAGGCCATTTCTTCTTTTGTGCCGTTGATAATCGAATCCTTATTAGAATTTTTCCTTGCTGTGTGAAATGTATTCCATCTCTATTGTTAACTAATTTATAAAATCTACTTTTATCATATATTTTTCTCTGTAATATTGAAGTATTTAGAAGTGTAATATTTTAGGGGCGTTCCCTAGCATCTAGGAAACGGAGTGGCTCAGTGATAGAGCGTTGAGTCGCCAAGCCGGAGAATATGCATGGCAAGATTTCTGTCACTTTTAGACCTCGATTTACTTTAACTAGTTTGAAGGGCTTTAAGTATATTTTCACTAGTATGCAAAAAAATAAATTTTGGTAAACTTAAGAGTTGGCTTTGGATCTTTCATTCCTCAGTAGTTTTAAAAATCATGCAAGCACCATCAAGTAAATAAAGATCTATCGATGACTTTTGACTTTCATGTCTCTTTATTACACTCACCACGAGGTCTTGCAACCGGCCAAAGCGGCCTAATTCTTATAACCGTCATTTTTGACTATTCTTATTTTCAAATTAAAAACCAAACAGATTCTAATTATAAGTGTACATCAATATTAAAAAATGTTATTAACAATAGTTATATTCATCAGTCGACAGTAAAAGTACTAGCTGCCTCTTAAGAAAACAACTTTATCTCCAAGCACTTTATTTTGGTTAGTGGCTCAGTTGCTCACTGGTTTGCCGTGCCGATGGTCCTTGGCTCAATTCTGGCTGTGGCAGTTTTTATTTAATCTGTTAACAGCAGGGTAGGTTTCCTTACTGCACAATCGTTGTCAAAGAATCAGTACCGTCTCTACCCTGTGTTAAACCCAAGACTTGATGAGCTTTAATCGTACTTTTTATATTTTTACCTATAATTGGGAAGGCTGCGCACTGGATAAAGACACTTTTAATAAATGCTGGTAGATAGCCCCACAAGCGAAGGTTGACCAGAGGTACAGCCGTTCAAAAGCATAACATTTCCCCCAATATGTCTCTGCTCTTGTACTTTTTTTCCTGCTGATGTCGAACCTAATTGGATCAAGCGGGACGTGGTTAAACACCAAAGGACTCGTCTGCGGTTGGAGTGGCCGGGCCGAATGGACTGGTCCCTCTGAAGCAGAAAGGGCAGGGTGCTCTGTCTCTTGATCTGATTCCTCCTCCGTTTCCTCTCCCCCCCCCTCCTCGCTCCCTTTGGTTACTCACCCGCGAGAATAGAGGGCGCTGTTTGCTTCACTGATTGGTCACTCGGCAGCACACATTTATAATATATCAGTATGTACTCTAGTATATATATTATAAGTAATTATTTATATTAAGAAATATAAGAATTATGATTTATCCAGTCAATAGAAGCGGTAATGTGGAAAAAGTAGTAAATAAAAAAATAGTTTTTTTTCATAGAAGAGTCAATAATTAATCATAACAATAACATAGAAAGTTTATTAATTGAGTGTATAAAAAATCATTTTTTTTCCCTTGTAGAAAATGGGCCATGGATCGAAACAAGTAAGAATCAGGTGATGCGAGGTCTGGACTAAAACAATCTGATGAAAACAAAATCTCAAAATAAGGGGTTTTCAATAAACTTTCATAAATTTCTAACCTGTTAGCTGATTGCTGAGGAGTAAGTCCATGAGGGGCCAGTCTAAATCACTTTTTCACCTTCCCAATGGAGCGTAGATGGCGACTAGCAGTATCTTTCGAGACACCACACTCCCTGGCAAGTTCGCGAGTACCGGACTCAACAACTTCCTGCAGAATCCCATCAATATCCATTAATGGTCTCCCGGAGTCCTTCTTGCTTTCCAACGTCATATCTCCACTAATAAATTTTTTAACCCAACACCGCGCACTGTGCTGGTCAAGGACAACTTTTTCTTCATATCTAATAATTTCACGAGTTCCATCAGCGGCTGTGAAATTTGTTATCTAGTAATGCCTTTAAATCACGAGAATTTCGTAGGACATTGTCATGTTATTTGAAACAAATAACTAGACAGAGATTTTTTTTTTAAAAGTCGTAAGGGATTTTAAGCAAGCTTAGAGAATACTCTGAAGGGATTATTAATTATTGGTAAGTATTAAATAGGATTGATAACCGTCCTTTGAAATCTTTAATTGGTAAATATGGTATTTTTTTATACACCCTAATTTTCGCAATTGAAACGTTTATTAGTACTTAATAAAATTATCTATTCATGAAATGAAATTTACCTTTTTCAAGTCAACTCTTCAATTATAATTTATCAGAATGACACATTTGTAATTTAATTGGCAAAATATATAAAATCTACAATTGTCAATCACTGATAACAGTATCTCAAATTGTAAAAAAAAACATACGATAAAACGTTCCTTAACAGATTCAAATTGTTCAATCCTATATGTACCTACTTTATGCTCGAAGGAACTAAAAGTATCACGCGAAAACTTAACTTCATTGTACTAGCCCAAGTAGCTATCTTGTCAACAACTTTAGAAATATGACAAATGAAGTTACCAGAATAGATCCTTTAGATATTATGATGGTTATAATAAGAATAGCACTGTTATAAAACCGGGGGCGCTATATGCTGCGGAATGATCTGCAACGGATAACCCTCAAATCTTGAGGAAAATCCTTGGTCTAATTAAAGGGAATGGTGAATTTAGAACACAAAACAACTATGAACCTTACATATATGTAGATATCACGGACACGATTTGAAAGAGGAGGATTGTTGGACACATTGTTCGTATGAATCCGACAAGGTTGAGTAAGCAGATTTTTAGCTACTTCCTTAACAAGAAATGCAAGGAAGCATGGCTTACAGAGATTGAAAACGATCTACGAGAAGTGCTGATCACACAGGAGGACATAGAGAAAATTGTTCCGTTTAGGAAGAAACTCCAAGAGCACCAGTTTTTCCAACAAAAGTCAAAGCTAAAAGCTGGCAGGGTGTGGACGGAGGCGAGAAGAGAGCAGCAGAGGAAACGAATGCGAGAATACTGGACCAAAGTTAAAGCCCAGTCAAAAAGAAGGGAAAGGTATATTAAATAAAAATAGCATAAGCCTTAGGTGGCCGGAAAGGAAAAAAAAAAAAGAAAAACAATGATATACTCAAAACAAAAAATAATTATCAGTTTCGTTATAATTATCAATAGAAAAATTCCGAAGAAGAATCATTAACCCTCAAAAATAAGAGGGAAAAACCTATAGCTATAATATTCAGTCTTAACATCACCATCGGGGAAGAAAACTAAAAATATTTAAATACATAAACAAAAAAATTGTGTTTGTTTAACCAACGTATTTTCTCGGGCCGGCAAAAAGAGAATCTGGTGGAGCGAAGATTACAAATTATAAATTACTTCAAATGAGTTCCGATAGGTAAAGAAGCTGGAGATAATTAAGAAATAAGGAGAAAATTGAAAAGTTTAGAAAAAAAAAGAAACATCAGCATTATACAACTTCAAATTATTAGAAAGTAAATTTAATAGTAATGTAAAAGTATCCACAAATGACTGTCGCATGGCAAGTATTACAAAGGATGTAACATTCAAAAGCAATAGCAAAGAAATGTAAAATAAATATCATTAACCTAAAAGTACTAACAATAGTAGAAGAAATCAAAAATTCCAGAGGACAGAAATATGTTAAATAACAAAATTGAAATGATTTTAAAGTTAGCATGAATAAGAATTCAATGAAAATAATATAATGACTAAAAATGAATATAATAATAAGGAAATATAAAATTCAAGTACAATCACCAAACCAGAGAAAAACGTGGGTCTGTAAAAGTGCTAAAAATTAATAGTTTTAATTTTAATTAATGAAAAGGCGCAAACTGAATAAAACAAACTAAAGTTTAACTGATTTTATAATAGTTATGTCGATGCTAATTAAAGAAACTTTCCACTTTAAGTATATGTTTAGTCCCAGAGGTAGCTCATGGTTTAGGGTATTCACCAACTAATTTGAAGATTCCTTAAAGGCCTTTTTTCTTGCTTCTTCTGTAATCAGCCATAGATTGACCTTTATGGTTAACGGTTTGATCTGGTTAAAGATGGAACAAATATCGATTTTGTTCGGAAGAAAAATATATAGAAGACATATGGTAATGGAAAAAAAAGTTTTCATAAGGTATCTACATATCGAAGAAAAAGGGAATGTCCGAGAAACGAACCAGGATGGATGAGGTGGCTAAGTACCACGACGGGTACGTGGGAGACCCGGGTTTGAGTTCCGGTCCTGGTCTTAAATAAAATATAAAAGAAATAAATTATATTTACTATATATTATTGTACCCTTAAATGTACGTTTATTTATCAGCATTTTTTATAGAATAATAAATAATAACTCACTATAACAAAATCTATGGTATGTTATGAACACAAAAAATAATAGTGCCCAGTTGCTCTTTTCTGGTCTGGACTCAACTCCAGGAAAAGAGATCTTTCATTCAGTTTAGTTTTAGTTCATGAGCATTCAATACATAGCTATATTTTTAATCAATCACTTCGATCTATCAATATGTAATATCTAATCAAGCAAAGCAACATGGCTCGCGTTTTGAAGGGTTGCAAGCTAATAGTTTTAGATGAGTGCACTATGCATCCCAAGATTGGTTTTGAGGCCCTTAATAGATATTTAAAATATATTCAAGGTAACGACAGGTTAATAGGGAGGGGGCGGTACTCTGCTTCTAGTTTTTACGATAGAAAGATAAGTAAACAGTAAACCAACTCATGAGTTGGTTGATATCTGGTAGTTGTGTAACGGATTTGGCAGTACTGTTAATTGGATAAAAATTGAATGCACATCAACATAATCTCGAACTTCTCATCACTTTGCTGCAAAACCGTTGGACCTAGAAACTAAATAATTTTAGATATTCAGTATATATATATATATATATATATATATTGAATGTAAAAGCTTGATATATGCCTCGATGTGTACAAGAAAAGCCTGACATAATACTATCCAGAATCGACGAGAACGTACACAATCCTCTTGAAACACAATGTGAGACCCTCCGGAAGGATTTGCCTCCGGCCTAAGAATTGAAACCGGCACTCATCTTAGTTATAATCGAAGAGCTCTCCACACCAGCCTTTAGTATCTTACATGATACACCTCTTTTAATGCCATGTCATCTAATGCCTCATGTGTTCCTCCGCATTGAACACTACTGAACTATAATAAATTTAATGGATGGTCAACTTCTGGTGTTTATAATTTTACCTAAATAGTTCTTCTTCACATTAAATAAAAAATATTTCATAATATTAATTGAATTAAGTATCAACCTACTTTGCGAATTTCATAATGATCAGAAATCAATAATTAAACATCATTCGTCTCCTCTTACGCTTTTTGATATTTCTATATTTATTATTTACTACTGCATGAACTAATACAAGTGAATTGTAAGAAGGCAAGTAGAGAAACTGCCCACTTTAGTGCTAAAAAAATACCTTCAAGTTAGGAGGTCACAAGGCCATCTTCTTTTCTTACGCCTTATCGTGAACTGAAGAGGAAGCTAGGTTGTAAATTAGTGGGTATGAGTGTGAATACGATTTCTTATGAAAGGTTGAAATTGGATCCCAACTAAAAATCTAATGCCGAACCTGCAAAATGTGCCTTCTATGGCCGTCGACAACTTAAACATTTTTCCTGAATTACCACACACTTCATTGCAACTTAAACAATCTTCCAACACAGCGTCCACAGAGCAACGAAAGGACAACAGTACTTCAACTAATCTGCAACTGCCTCGGAGTCGGGCGCCTCAAACCTCCCAACTCAAGCCTCAGACTTCCCTTAACAAGACTCAGCCCTCCCAATCCAAGCTCCGGGAATCCCAACCTCAATTCCAGACATCAGCAAATTTCTCCCTCTCATCTACCCTTACGGGTCAAATTGCCCCCGCAACAAAAAAATCCGGTCCCTTCCAATCAGAACCCTCAAACAAATTCCCTAAATCAAAATAGAACAAAAATAAATCCAGCTCTACAGATCCAACTCCCAGCAAACCCTCCATTCAAGATAAATTGTCCACCCCAACCTCCAGATGTATATCCAGTCAACCATTCATCAGACATAAACTTTATCCTATCTTCCTTCCTGAGAGATCTTAAGGACACCATCAAACCAATCATCGTCCTTCTCACAAGACTTCTTACCGAAGTTCCATTTAATCTCCCACGATGAGCATAAAGCCCTTAACCATCCTTTTGTGGAATGCAAATGGCCTACTCAATCACCGTGACGAACTAGACATAGTTCTTTATGACAAACAAATAGATATAGCTTTGCTGACTGAAGCTCACTTCACTCAACGTACACGTTTCTATATACGGGACTACATCACTTATAGATCAGACCACCCAGACAACACTTCACATGTCGGATCCTGCATTCTCATTCACAAAACTCTATTTCATTCCCTTGTTCCTTCCACTCCAACTGATGCTATTCAGTTAACATCAGTATCCATAACATCACGCCCTTTCCATATCACACTTTTAGCTGTATACTGTCCTCCCGGTAGTTCCATCTCTCATAACCTTTTAGATTCCCTATTCCGATCTTTTGGACCGCGTTTCATTGCTTGAGGAGACTACAGTGCTGAACACCAACGATGGGGTTGTCGAACATCCAACTTCCGAGGAAATACTCTATCTTCTCTCACATCCTCAAAGAGATACCCTATCCTTGCCCCAAAAAATCCTTCCTATTGGCCTAAATCCGTCAAAAAGCGTCCCGACATCCTTGATATATTTGTCACATCCCAGATTTCTCCCGCGCAAGCCAATATTGAATCCTTGGACGACTTTTCATCAGATCATAGTCCAGTCCTCCTTTTCTTACTCTCAAGTTTCGCTCCCAAGCCTTCCCCTCCTACATTGATTACAGGACATGTCAACTGGGACGATTTTAGTTATGACTTGGAGGACTAACTGGACTTAAAAATTTCACTTAAGACAAAACAAGACATTGATACAGCCATAGACAAACTTACAACATCAATCAGAAGCAGTTTACATGATAACATCACAGATCATACAATTAATAACTATCAAGAGACTGATTTGCCACATATTCGTATCTTATTAGGAGAAAAACGCATAGCAAGATCGAAGTGTCGTAGAACTCGATATCCAGCAGATAAAACAATATATACAAAATTAACTAACAAACTAAAAGCAGAAATCAAGAAGTTCAAAATTCAAAATTTATTAACCTGGACTGAAAATCTTACAACCACCAACAAAACATTATGGATGACCATTAAAAACTCCTAAAGTTCAAAGAATTTAATCATCCACTCCTTACTGCATCAAATAATTGGACAAGACCTGAAGGAGAAAAATCACAGTTATTTGGTCAATACCTTTCCAAAATCTTTCATCCACATCCTGATATAATCAACCCAAATCACATTGAATATATAAAAGAAGCGTTTGATGTCTCCCTCTAAATGTCCCTTCCACCCAAAGCATTCCATCAGGACAGAAATATCCAACATAATTCACAATTTACAATCCCACAAAGCTCCTGGCACGACCTCATCACAATTCATATCTTAAAACACCTTCCTAGAAAAGCCGTTCTATTCCTTACCTATATGCGTAATGCTGTACTCCGTTCCACATATTTTCCTGACCTCTGGAAATTATCCATTGTAAAAATGATACCTATAACCATTACCGTCCTATCCCTCTTTTACCTTGCATGGGTAAAATCCTAAAAAAACTCATCCTTAAACGATTGTACCTCATCCTTCATGCAAATTACATAATATCAGATCACCAGTTTGGATTCCGAGCATCTCACTCCACTATTCAGGATTCTCATCGTGTGGTGGATGTAGTCTCCTCTGCATTAGAACGTGGATCATATTGCTCGGGCGTCTTTCTTGACATGGTACAGGCTTTTGACCGAGGCTGCCATCCGGGCTTGCTCAGTAAATTCCTACCCCCTACATAATTTCTCATCCTTCATTCCTATCTCAAACCATTCCAAGTAAACCATAATAATGTATATTCATCCCTCTTTTCCCAATCTGCTAGAATTCCTCAAGGTATCCTTGGCCCAATCGTTTATCTCCCCTCCACACACTTATACAATCCTTTATACACTTCATACAGCTGACATCCCAACTCATCCTAATACTATCCTTACCACGTATGCTGATGATACAGGTGTATTATCATTCAACACCAGTCCAGTTATTTCGTCCCAAAACCTCCAATCCTATATCACTGATCTTGAAGAATTGTGTCAAAGCTGGAGAATTAAAATTAATTCTCAAAAATCGCATCAAATCACTTTTACCTTACGTCGTAAACCAATGACTTCCTGCCCGTCTGTATCCTTTAATAATATCCCACTGGTGCCTGTTGAACAGATCCGATACTTAGGGTTGCATTTCGACAAACAATTAACCTGGAATCCTCATACAAGACTGAAAAGACAAGAAACAGCTCGAGGTTTCAGGCTACTTCAACACTTACTAGACAAACGCTCTAAGCTCCCAATTAACTACAAAAGATTCATCTACATGACCATCTTACGACCAATTTAGACTTACGGAGTAGAGCTTTGGGGATCCACTTAGCCATCGAATTCATCTTGTATCCAATCCGTACAATCCAAAATCCTTCGTAAAATCCTCAATGCTCCTTATTTTGTTAAGAATAAAGTCATCCATAACTACCTAAATGTCTCATCTGTTGCTGATTTGGCCAGAACCCGGTATCTATCCTTTCATAACAAACTTCATTCCCACTCAAACCCTCTAGTTTCAAACCTAGCTTCCTCTTCAATTCCCGATAATCCTCCAAGGCGTCTGAAAAGAAGATGGCCACGTTACCTTCTTAGTTGAACTTTTGGTTTGACCATTGGGTAGTTTCTCTACTTGTCATTCTCATGTCATTATATATCACTCAGCCTATTTACTTGTTGTATTATAGTGATACAGTTGTAAATATCAATAAATAAATTTAAAAATAAAAAAAAAATTTGGATTGAAGCATTGGATATGAGAGAAATTCGATGACGAGGGGAATCCCAGACCACTTCTCCGAATTTCTATGATTAACAGAGTTAATCCAAATAAAAAAATAATGAATGAAATGGGTTTATTATGCGTCATTCATTAAAAAACGTCATATTGAGTTAAACTTTAAAGAGAAGTATTATGTAATAACAGATTGTAAACTAAGTTTCAGCACTGATATTTCACTAAAATCTTCAAAAATTACAATGTTTTGAACTTCTCAATCTCAGTAATCTTGCATAATAACAGCTCAATATTAATGGTCAAGTAATTTTTGTACTAAAATGATGTAGTGGAGGCAAACGATGAATAACTTATAATTTAAGTATATAAGTAATAACGGTGTTCAGGTTTTCGATTCTTCTATTAAGTGTGTGGAGGGGAGATAACAGTGAAAAAGACTCTCTCTCTCTGCCGAATCCCGAAGCTAGATAACCACCACGTGCTAAGAGTGCTGAGTGGTGCTTTTAAGTATTGTTGTGCTTAGTTTTCACAAATTAACATTATCAGAAGCATATAATGTCGACAGAAATTGCCTGGCCAGGTTAGAGGTTATTTTTATGTTTGTCAGATTAAGTAGATTAAAAAGTATTGTAAAATAATGTAAAAGAGCTATTTTTAATTAATAAATGTTGTGAGAATATCAAAATTTATGTTGTGTTTAAATACAAAACTTAATAAAAACTCATTCAATAATATAACCCTTCACCACGTAAAGTTTTTTTCGGCAAAAGTTTATATCTTAAACTTATGAGGTTTATAAATAAATTTAAAAAGCATTAATCCAACCATTATTATAATATGTAATAATATTTTGTCCCTATCAATTTAGTACAGTAAGAGTATTATGAATATGCACTTCGGAGAGGCGTGATATTAAGTAGAAGGTTTTAGATTTTTTTTTCACTTATCCTACTACTGTTTTCTTTAAAAAGGATTGGAGGAAGTTCAGATCCCTTCTGAGTTAAAGTGAAGTTTTGAAGCACGCTTGGACGCTTTCTGTGGTTGCCTTCGATCAAATCAGATGAAATTGGAATACTTTTTTTCCTCGTCTGCTTTTGGCATTTTAATCCAAGAAATTCAGACTGAGAAAATGGAACTAATGTACCTGTATCAAATCCTATAAGAAATGTACGTGACTGCAGCATATATAATGGTCTGCTCTCAAAAGATGATGCTTCATTTATTTTTTTAATAAAAACTCTTCATTCCAATTCCAATATATTCCCTTTAATAAGAATGTAACTAATTTTAATAACGTATTATATTCTCTACTTCATTATAATGGTATCAATCTATTCTTGGAAGGGAGTCCCCTTGTATCTGGGGAAAACGAAAGATAAGTTATTTAGTGAAGCCCTTGAACGTTCCAAAAGAGGATGCCTTTTGATCCTCAAAGGAAGAGACGTAGTCACCAGCAAAGAAGTTAAGGAGATAAAGAGGAATAAAGTCTCCCAGCAGCTTTTTGGAAGGGATGCATTCACTTTACTCGTGTCAATATTTTTGGATTGTTAACAGTGTTCAGTAACTTGAGAAATGATGAGTTAATCAATTTATCAACAAAATCTAATTCGTAGCTAATAACAACGAGTGAGAAAAACCTCAACAAAGAGACAAAAGTAGTTATTGGGATGAAGATAGTTATTGTATTTGTGTTATAACTTATCGATACATTGAATAAAATATACCACATTATATTGCTACCAGGTTATATTGCTGTTCTGTGATTTCTTTATTAGTGGCTATTAGAATTGCATCCACAACCGTAAGCTCTTTAGCGTCGTCCTTAAATAAACGGCCGCGAGCGGGACCCTTTTGCACTCCGAACACAAATATGGTGACGAGGATGGGATTTTTCCGAAGTAATCCAGAGATCGAAAATCAACTTGGTAGATCAATGGTAAACTGAGGACTAGAAGTTGCAGGGTGAGTGTTTCTTTTAATTGTTTGAAGTAACATTGCTGAAAGGAAAACACACTTCTAACGATGAGTAAAGTAGTAATCGTTGGTCAATTACGAGAGTTTTCTCTTCAAAACGAATGGCAAATTTAAAAGCCTCATATGGAAAGTTTTTCAAAGCGAATAAACATATTTTCAGGACCGAGGATTTTAAACGCGACACATTTCTAAACGATTTCAGCGAGGATGCTCTCAAGTTGTTGACAAATTTAGCCATTCCGGTTTCCTATAGTTCGCTGGTTGGTTTGTTAGATAATCATTTCTGGAAGACGGAATCTGTGTTTATATCACGTTTCACAATTTATAATGCTATTAGAGAACAAAATGAGAGTGTAAATGAATGGATTGCCCGACTCCGTAATCTGGCGGGCAATTGTAAGTTCGGCAGTTATTTCGAAAAGATGCTGGTCACGACCGTTTATTTGATGAGGACGCTGAAAAGCTTACGGCTGTGAATGCAATTCGAACTGCCACTAATAAAGAAATCACAGAACAGCAATATAGACTTTTGGAATTCAAAAAAGAAACAATTAGGTTTTGTATGGGGGAAAAAACGATGTTCTGTGTGGGTCATACTAACCATGAAGTTTCGAAGTGTAGATTCAAAAATTATTATTGCGAACAATGTTTGGGTATTGGGCATTTAGCAAAAATGTGTCCAAGAAATAGAAAGTCTAATGGGTCAGAAAGACCCCAGACCCAATCTATTGATACTATGAAGCATACAAATAAAGAAAAAACTCATTTTGTGTCAGAAGATCCGGGTGAACAATTAGGACCGTTGCATAGCATTGAAGCTGCTGGTGATAATGAATTTGGTTATCACATTACACTAAAACTTAATCGAGGTACTGAAATACCTTTTCATACACAGGATGCCGGAGTACTATTGTACCCCTTTCCATGTACAAAAAAATTGCGCAAATTTACCTTTGTTGACTACTGGAAAGACTTTCATGTCGTATTTCAACGAAAAATCTCGGCCACTGGGTGCTGTCAAGTATAAAAATCATCAGTATCAAGATATGACGTTTTATGTGGTAAACCCTTCTGGGCCTTCATTACTTGGTAGATCGTGGTTTGAGCATCTTGGATTCAAAATAGTAGGTGCTAGTAATGATAGGGATGCTCAACCAGTGATTTTCAATAATGAGTTGTCAACGGTGTTGTTACAAGAAACGGTGCAGATTTCCCGAAGTTTTCTCTGGCTAGGCAAGTTCAATAAGGGAAAAGTTAAATTGGATTTTACACCTAATGCAAAACCCAGATTCAAGAAAGCAAGACCTGTACCATTTGCCATGCATGCTGGTGTTAATGCAAAGAATGACCGGTTAGTTCATGATAGAGCCAATCGACTACAGCCCATGGGGATCGTCAATCGTTCCAATACTAAAGAAAGATGGGTCGAATATGTGATGATTACAAATTGACAGTATATCCCCACCTTCTCATTGATCAACTTCCCCCTAGAGAGGATCTTTCTCAACGATACAGGGTTGTTCAACTTTTGCCAAAGTCGACCTTTCGTATGCTTTTCAGCAGTATGAGGTTGATGAAGAATCGCGTGACATCCTCACAATTTCGAGACAGAAAGGTTTGTTTCGTTATACTCGTTTGCCTTTGGGCATAGCTTTAGCTCCAAGCAAATTTCAGAAGGCTATGGATGGATGCTCTCAGGATTGGAAGGTACGTCAGTCATGATCGGCGAAGTCTTAATTGGAACCCGAAATATTGAAGAGTTGCGTACTAGAGTATTCAAAGTACTAGAAAAGCTTCGAGAAGCAGGACTCAGGGTGTCTATTAAGAAATGTGAGATCGGGAAGAGCTCAATCGAGTATCTTGGATTCAGAATAGATTCTTAGGGTTTTCATTCAACCGATGACGAGGTTCGTGCGATTTTGGAAGCACCAGTACCAAATGTTGTTAAGGAACTCCAGCGCTTTTTACGAGTAGTAAATTTTCTGTCAGATTTTCTCCCGGATGTAGCACGTCGAAAAGATCGTGCCATTCTGTCATGCATGCAATGATCAAAAGCAGTTTTAGAACCATGGGAATGGCCAGCGAAACCTTGGCAGTGACTTCACATAGATTATCTGGGACCAATGAAAGGACGTTATTTCTTCGTTATCATCTATAGTCACACAAAGTGGATTGAAGCTTTTTCTACACATTCAATGTCCACTCATACCAATATGAAGATTTTGAGACAGGTGTTTGCGCGTTTCAGGTGACCTGAAACCATTGTTACTGGCAATTATTCAGCTTTTGACAGTGAGACTTTTAAGGTGTTTCTTTAGCACAATGGTGTCGATCTCAAGCATGGAGAGGTTTTTTCACCAAAGACCAATGGGGCCGCCATCACCTTCAATGCTATTAAACGCAGTTTGAAGACAGCTCCTGTAGATTCTTCTGCTTCAGATTTGGATGTGGCTATTAATAGATTACTGTTGGATTATACCTCATATTACCACTGGAGTTTCCCCCGTTCAGGCATTGATGGACCGTCAGCTAAGGACCAGACTTGATTTCCTACGACCTCCTGCTATGTCTAGTAAAGTGCAAAAGGGCTCAGGAAATACAAGTAGACGCTTATCGTGGGTCACCTACAACTACTGATCCCTATCAACAAGGAAGTTCAGTTTATGTCCGAAACTATCGGCATTCTGGGGAAAAAGAGATTCCGGCATCTGTTGTCAAATGGACTCGGGACGCCAAGTTTTTGTGCCATCATCACTGGATCAGCCATGTGGATCAAATGATTTTTTTTTTCATTTGAGATGTGTTAATGAGTGTTTGAACTTCATTGATGTGTATTTCATTTATTTATTTTTTTTTAACGTTAACTAGTCAGTTATTTCCTGAATTTTAAAGAATTGAAGATTTTCGTTTCAGCTGTTTATATTTTTCAATTGCATTCAAATTAAATTTGTTAAAGTAATAAGTATATGACAGCTTTACTATATAGAGCTTATATTTAACTGCTTGAAACTATCACTGACTAATTTTGTTAGTGGTTTTGTAAATGAATATCCAATAATGGCTTAAAACCAAGCCATTGCGAAATTTTAAAAATATATATTAAGATGGGACCTAGAACAGATATTGTAAGAAGAACAAAATAATTTTCTAACCGCTTTTTTTTTCTACCATGGATGGTATACGGTTATAGATTATAATCCCTAGAACTTTGAGACGAGTGGGTGTTCCTTAACTACTCTTATGAAGTTCATTTAACAGTTCCGCCCACTCTAACGGAATAGTATCTGCAGAAGTGAACAGAAATACGAGTTTCAAAATCTCTTAATTAAATTTTCCAACGGTAAAAAAACATAGTAATTTATAATAAATATTATTGAAGTTAATAATAAAGAAATTATGCTTTGAAAGTACTAAGAATGCTGGATTCCCACTTGCTCCATATTTTACCAAAAGGAATGATTAAAAAGAAAGTTTATTGGTACAGAATGTGTCGGTGGCACCACTTAAATTTATCTAGATTATTTTCTGGACCTTAAGTCAATATGGTCGATTTTCTGCTGCTGGACTGAACTACTTAATTTAAGCGCAAAAATGTGGATGTATGAAAGTTCCGACAATTGTTCAGTCTGTAATTCAGAGGAAAATGGAGACCCTTTCCATTTCTTGGGAGCATGGCATATATAACTGATATTTAAAAGAAATTATTTGGGAGGGATACCTGTTTAACTGAATAACTATTGAGTTTCTTAAAAGGTGCTTAAAAATGGAAAGCTCTAAGGATTTATGTGAAGGAGGCAGTGCTGCGAAGATCGCGGTTAGTTAGCTAATGATAAAAGATTGATATTAATTGATAACATAAAAAATACGAAAATAGGCATAAAAAATGAAGTTATACTAAAGTAAACATGAAATATATGTTTATTAAGTGATGAAATTTAATCCAATTTATGTATTTAATTTTGAATTATTTTCATACATGTATATTTATTTATTTGTATCCACTTCAGAGTTATGAGAAATAAATAAAATTGCTTAACACAGACCTCAACAGGTAGATTATCCATTGTTCAATGTTTTTGTAAAAGGTTTCTGAATTTTATTGTATAAATATTTTTTTGAGATTGTTTAATAAAAATATTCATTCATTCATTCAATAAACATAATATACCAATTCTAGGCGCAGTATACCTCCATTAAATTAGCAACATCTATAGTCAATTTTGCACAGTTTAAATATATGCATGCTTTAAAACATTCAAAAGTTCCGTCCGCTCCATCACAGTGGAACTCAATTCCTCCTATCATCCGTCATGATTCTTCACTGCCTTCATGTAAATCCTTGCTTATCCAACATCTCCTGGCCTCCAGAAAGATGCTCTCAAAGCAGCTTAGTCATTTGCTTAAATGAATCAGTACTGAATAATTTGTTTTGTTGCTTAGTTGTTTTTGTTTCTTTTATTTAAAGAAGATGTACATCATGTAAAGGAATAATTCCATGCAGGCTCATGCTATTTAACTGTTGTCATTAATTTATCCATTCTCTATAATTGGTTAAAATTTTGTTTTGATTCCTACTTTTTAATCTTTTTTTATTTTTTTGCATTTTGTAAACAGTTTATGATTTGTATTATGTAGCCTTCTGGACATGTGAATATTATGCTTCTTTTTCTGTTCATGTTACTAATTCTAAAGGGACTTAATCCCAGAATAAAGTTACTTTTCTACTCTATTCTACTTTCGTACTTATATTATAGCGAGCATTGTCAACTGAGGCTTACTTAACTGGATTCGGGTGGTGTTCAATTAACTTCTCCCAATCCCTCTTTATCTCCTCCGCATCTGATCCGCTGTCTTCCCCGTTCCGGATCCTGAGACCTCGTAGACTAGACTAAATCTCTACCATGGGCCTCTCATGAACGTCCTGATCCTCCTTCGGGGGCTCTTTTCCTGAACTAATGTCTTACTCCCTAACTCTTCTAGTAGACTTACTGTGCTTTTATTTAGTCCCTTACATCTTCCAGTTCTTTGAGATATATTTCTTTTACAGCTTCATCTCCTATTCGCAACTCTTTATGGAACCCTGCTCCAATTTTTTTGGTTCCTTCTATCCTAACCATCTAAGTTATCATCAGGTTTATTTGTTTTGAGTTTAAATCTTAAATTTAATTAAAAATATATAAAATGATGTTACCACAACTCTTCTACTCTCTATTTTCAATCAAATGTTATTCATTACATATGTCGTTGGTCTAAAAAAACAGTGGTTGCTGATTTTTGTGACTTTTTTCATGTTTTTAAGGTATAAGGACTTTTTAAGGTACTTATATTACTTATAATAAGTTTTAGAAGGTATAAGTTCGTAAAAAAAATTAAATTCAAGGGGAAATAAAAGTGCAATTAAAGACTATAAATGCTTGTTCTTATACGGTCTCGACATTACTAAGCTCACAAATTTTTAAAATATAAAACCATCATCCTTGCAACACTTCTTTACGGACGTGAACTTGGCCGCTAACGCTTAACCCTTTAAATGCTAAAGACGATATATTTGCCGGTGCAAGGAAACGTGCCCCCTTTGCTAAAGACGATATATGCCGTTATGCATCACACTCGCTCTCAGTATCTTTGTGACGCTATCAAATAAATGATATTTACCGGATGCATGCTTCGCAATTCTGTGTTATGCAGTCTCCTATATTCCCCAGTGGTCTATTCCTTTTTTGGGCCGAATAATGTACATAACAACTTATTTTCGAAAACCTGAAAACGTTCATCCTTAAACCTTTAACTACTGATAGTGAAGAGTTTTACGTCTATCACAACGCTAAGTTGGCCGGTTACCCGTCTACCGGCCTGTGGTACATACTTTTTACCTGCATTCTATCTTAATTACGGCCTTTACTAATATTTTTTAACGTATTTCATTGTTTCCATCCGACACTGGCGGAGTTAAAACTAAAGACGATATATGCCGTCGCACTGCTTTTCTATCTATTTACTAAAGTCGAGTATAGACGACGCGACATTGTAATGTTGGTCTTTGTATAGACAAATGGTTTGAAGGTTTTCATCCAAATTAAATTATTAAGCAATAAGTTTCAGTATTAAAAAAATAAAAAATTATACAAATAAAAAAAAAAGTTTTAACTCCGCCAGTGTCGGATGGAAACAATGAAATACGTTAAAAAATATTAGTAAAGGCCGTAATTAAGATAGAATGCAGGTAAAAAGTATGTACCACAGGCCGGTAGACGGGTAACCGGCCAACTTAGCGTTGTGATAGACGTAAAGCTCTTCACTATCAGTAGTTAAAGGTTTAAGGATGAACGTTTTCAGGTTTTCGAAAATAAGTTGTTATGTACATTATTCGGCCCAAAAAAGGAATAGACCACTGGGGAATATAGGAGACTGCATAACACAGAATTGCGAAGCATGCATCCGGTAAATATCATTTATTTGATAGCGTCACAAAGATTAAGATGGGCCTGTAAAGTTTCTGGGGTAAGTAACGAACGAAATCCTAAGATGTTAATAAACGCATTGCCGACTGGGAAGCGTCTGAGAGGTAAACCGAGGAGTAGGTGCGAGGATTTTGTTAGGAGTGACCTGGCGGATTTGGGTATGGGCAGTGGTCTGGAAGTGAAAATTCTTGGTTATGGCGTCCTTCGAAAGAGACGGAAACGGGGTCCCAAGCTTGTACGATTCCTAATTATTTTGTTATTTTTGTTTTTAATTTGATTATCTTTTGGATTTGATGTTTAACGTCCATACTGACTGCTACTAAGGCAGACAGGGCAGCCAACCTTCCGAATCATCAATAAACAGTTAGGATGGATATATTTTGTATTAGTAAAATGTCGTGATTAGCCCTTGTCTCCTATGTTTAGAAATGGAAGATTTCTAACTTATAAAAGTAAAAGAACCATTTCTTAGTTCACATTTGTTTGTCATAATTAAATTCTATTTAAATTGAATGTCTGTATATGTAGGTGAATAGACAAATATTAATTATATTTTAATAGGCATTTATATAATATATTATATATAAATTCGTTACCAGTTTTAGGTATCCGTTGACTTTTTTTCAACACTGTTAAATAACTAAAGTAAATCAAATTAATTGAACCTTCGAGTTGCCATTTTATATAGAAAAATTCATTTTTGTCAACTTCCATGATGTTGATTATTGTTCATAGGATTAATGGGACAAAGAGTATTATTTGAAAACGAAAACAATCGATAATTGTAAATAAAAATAGTAATAATGATTGTTTACTATGTTTCTGTTTACAAAATTTAAATAGCTGTTAATAATCCTATCCTTTTTATAATAGTTACTACCACTATGACGGAACGAAAATTGTTCAGTATTTCATGAAATATGACGACGGAAACACGTGATTTTAGTGTATTTTTTATGAGCCTAAATTTGGACATTCAGGAGCCGAAGGTGCAAAAAAGATTACCACCGCGTTCGGGGAAGGGTGTTGTAACGAACGGACCATTCACCATCTGTTTGTTACATTTTCAGCTGGTGATAGATTAAATCATAAATGAATAATTAATTCATAAATAATTCTTTTATGAATTATTTCTACCCTGAGGCGAAACCATCACACTTGCATCTTACTGCTGGGTTGTTGATATAATGCAGCAAAAACTAACCGAAATCCAACTAAAATTGGTTTATCGGAAGGGACTGTACTCTTATACGACGACTGACATCATAGTAGGAAGGGGACTGTACTCTTATACGACGACTGACATCATGGTAGACGACAGAAACTGAATAAACTAAACGAACTTTGTTACGAAGTCCTTCCACACCCACAGATTTCAATCGGCTCAGAAAAAAGAAAATTTTCTAAATTTTTAAAGGGTAAGTTTTTTAAATGATTCTCAAATCTAAAATACATCTTCATTGGTATTGGTATTTAATTGAGGGTAAATATTTTAATAAAAATGTTTTGATTTCATAAAGTTGTTTTACTAAATAGCCTCTCATCTAAAAACGCACATTTCGTATGAAACGACTCGACAGAATCTCCTGGAAAAGCTACTTACGCCTGGCTGTTTTTAGGAAAATGTCACCATTCGCTCTTTTCCCTCTTCTAAATGTAGACATTCTACTGATAGAGTAATGATTTGTAAGAATCTGATATGTTTATCTATTAATTAAATAAATAGCGTTAGACATAACGAAATAATTACTAAATACCATTTCTTTTAAAAACGTTCATTTCATTTAAAAAGATCAAATATTTATCCTTTTCTCAATTTGAATTGAACTGGCTAAGATTACACAAAATATGCCTTAAGATAAAAATAACTGCTGAAGGATTAAAATAAACTCCCCCAAATCCTATCAAATCACTCTTACCCTCCGCCGTAAACCAATGACATACTGTCCTCCTGTATCGTTTAATAACATCCCACTGATTCCTGTAGAGCAGGTCCGGTACTTAGGATTACATTTTGACAAACGTTTAACTTGGAATAATCATACTAGACTGAAACAACAAGAAACAGCTCGCCTTTTCAGTCTAATTCAACATTTGCTAGACAAACACTCGAAGGTCCCAATTAATTACAAAAGTTTCATACACATGACAATCATTAGACCCATTTGGACTTAAGGAATAGAGCTTTGGGGCTCCACTAAGCCACCGAATTCCTCCCGTATTCAATCCTTACAATCCGAAATCCTTCGTAAAATAATCATTGCTCCTTACTTTGTTACGAACAAAGTAATCCATAATGGTCTTGATGTCCCTTTTGTTACCGATTTGGCCAGAATCCGATATCAATCTTTTCATGAAAAACTTTCTTCCACTCAAACCCACTCGTTTCAAACCTAGTAACCTCTTCAATTCCTGATAATTCTTTAAGTCGTCGAAAAAAAAGGCTAATTTCGTGACCATCTTTGTTGAATTTTATACTTGACTTTATCTAACTATGCCTCTATGTATCATTCCTGTCATTTAATTGTTGTAGTGATTTAATACTGTTGTAAATTCCCATGAATAAATTAATTTAAAAAAAAAAAACAATACGCATACTCTCAATAAGCGCATACTCTCACTCTAAGCCGATGATAAACCTTCATGATCTATTATTAAAGGTTAAGGTGCCTTGTAGATAAAAGCGATTACCAGAACTACTACTCTGCTACAAGGATCCAACAGGCAGCTAAGAGACAATGAGGGCAGCTTACAGAGCGCGGGTGTACACACCCTAATCCAGTTCCAGCGACAAGCTGTTGACTGATTAACAGCTGTCCTTTAGCCTCAGCAAGTCGTTATTACCGCTTACCAGGATCATCCGCTAGTACCAGTTAAGTAGGCTATCTAAGAGCTTTTCGGAGTACTATAACTATAGCATAGTCGTTTAGATTAATCTATTTAAAGCTACATACCATTATTTAATTATAAACCACAAATAACTGAATAAAAACAATAGTTTATTTTTAAATCCTTTTCGAATAAAACGATTAAAATTACATTCACTTCGCTTAAACCCTCAAGTACCGATCATGGTCCATGGGACCTTTTGGGACCTATTTTCTTGAATTTCGCCCTGCCCTACTGCTTATGGGAAATCCTTGTATGACTCAGTATTTTCCTACCTTCCTAGTACCTTATGAAAGCTTGCATTGAAAAAAAAAATGTTTCCAAGAAGTTTTACAATTACTGAGGTTTGATCCGTGGGACTAGATGTCAGTAATAGCTTAACGAAACACTATGTCATTAGTTGAGGGTTAATGTTCATTAATTAAATACAGGTCCATGATTTAATCCTTAAAAACTAATGTAAATTTAGTATATCTATAATTAATTATTAATGCATTGGCTCTACAGTCCTATTAGAAACCGGGCTCCCGCCACCACAACCAACCAATATTTCAGATCCCGCGATATTCTTCTCCATTCTTGTACACCCTATACGTTTATGTCCTCCTCCACATCGTCCAGCCATCCGAGGATGCCCATTACTTCGTTTTTATCATAGAGTATTTATTCTCTTTGGCATCCGCTGGTCTAGCATTCTTTCTACATGTCCCATCCATCAAATTCTGGCTCTAATTATCAATTCCACCATGTCAGGCACTTCATACAGCTCCATCAGCTCCTAATTCCATCTTTTTCATACCCCATTTCGGCCGCTCCGCTCCAAATTCTGCTTAGTATTTTTCTTTTCCATGAGTTGACCTTAAGTTTTGATTTTTTGGCCAGGAGCCAAGTCTCTCACCCATACATGACTGCTTTGGTCTTACAATGATTTTATATATTTGGATTTGTATTAATTTTGAATAAAATTTCTGAAATATTTAAACATAAGTAAAATCGCTATGGAGTCCATTGTTAAGTAATACATAAATGTAAAATTACCAATAGTATACATAAATACTGATTAACTTATCTTGTATTCAGATATAATATTCAAATAAACTATTCTGTCTTTCAGTACTTTTCGTACGCCTAACTCTAAGCAGATATTGCAAAATCTAGTATCGGTATCTAAACTAAGGATACAATTGGCATTATAAACGTTATAAAACTAGGTATCATCAAAGTTTTACTTCTGCCTGAAAAGGTTTACGTTAAGTTAGGATGCACATATTGTGCCAGGCTATTAAAATCATTAAGTACATCTTAATCTATTACGATATTGTAAGAATTCCATCCTTCAGTGAAATGGATTACAGTCAAATATATTGGACAAGCAAAGACCTATCAGCTGTATTTAGTTTCTCCAATGTTACGCCTTTAGAATTGAAATCTCAAACGATACTCAATACGCACAACAAATCAGTATTGCCGGTAGTGTAAAGTCTTTGCGCCGCGTTGGTTTTAGTTATCTTTCAACAGATTGCTGTATTCATAGCTGTATTCTGTGTGCATAGCTGTATACTTTTAGAGAGTTATATAAACAGCAACACTCATTGCAGTTAGGACTAACACCTATTTCCTGCAGTTATTCTGGCTTGTATTTCGCTCTTTACTTTGTTGCCAACTATAACCACACTTCCCAGGCACTTGAATTCGGTTACAGCTCAAAACTGTGCTCTCTGAAACATACTTTTACATACACCACCTTTTCCCATTTTAAGTTTTTAATGTAAACCGTCTTAACTTCATTCACATTAAGGCCCAGCAATTTGTCTGTAATAGGGCTGAGTTGGTTTTAAGAACATGTGGAGATTATAAATCTGAACACACAGAGCTCGAAGTTGGAACAAGTGTATGGTGTTTATAAAGGATGATTTTGGTGATATAGACAACTGTATGAAAGAAATAAGTTTGAACATATAGATAAGTTAAAATTTAGGCTGTATAAAAAAAAAAAAGGTGTGGTTGAAGGTAGACTCTTTTAAGCTTTGGTAATGGTATTATTGAGCTAGCGCCATTTGTGCCGAAAATATAAAATTCGAATTAATAAAACTAAACTAATACATATAAACTGTTATTTATTGATGTGAAAGATGTGTAGAATGATAAAAAGTGTATAAGGTTTTATAATATTATATAATAGTAATAAAATGCGTAGAATATTTGGGTCCAAAAAAAGGATAGAAAATTTAGAAGGTTAAGAAAAATTATGAGAGCACAGTATTAATATAATTGAAATAACAGCATCGCGAAAATTGAGATGGATCGGTAACTTTGTTGGCGCTTGGTAAGAAACGAATTCCTAAAATGTTAATAAGTGCTGAGTCAACCATAAACGTTCGACGGTTCGTATATACCGAGGGTTTAGCTATGCCAAGGCATGGTTGGGAGGGTTTTTTCTAGGTCTTACTGTACGATATACTTAAATCATCGTAATTGGAATATAGATAATACTATCAAATGTCATATATTTAAAGGTCAAAGGTCATTAAAAAAAAATTTTATTATCACAGTCCTTCACCTAATCACCTTTATTTCTGTTAAGGCGTGATTAAACTGAATAAATTTAATAGGAAGCAAATGGAAGTACCAAGGGAATTTGAATGAAATCTCAGATATTAACAAAGCGTTTGATTTATTAATTTAAATAACATGCGAGATTTCTTTAATACTATTAAAATGCATGTAAAAGAAGATACAAATTAATAATAGCGTCTACAAAAATAACTTAAAACTAAACATGTAACTTAGCGATCTAATGAACAAAATTAATCTTAGACAAAAAGATGAAAAAAAATTATTAACATGAATGGGAGCGATAATTAACAATAACAGAAATGCTCCATGCTAGCATAATGGCCAAAGATATAAACAACAAAATGAACTTGAACGTTATACTGAAGATTTCAATAAGGCGCGAAGATGTGCGAATTATTATTATCTTCGCCAGTGATCACGGCATGAAGGAGCAATGAGTATGATATCATGAATTAACTTGAACTGTCCGGTTGGTACCATGTAATACGTTGATCATCAGGAGAAGAATTAGTTGACAATTTGAGGCCTTATGATAATGAAATGTGACTTACAATTTGTGTGATGTATACTCAATTATCATCATCTCAGCATAGCTTCTGGCGAGTAACAAACTTTAAGACCTCTTGACGTTCTCATAGGAATAACGGCTTGAGAGCGGAGTGTGCGATGGTCGTAGCTGCGAAGGTCTGGTAGAACAAGTCCACTCGGAGATCTAATAACAAGTGAGTGACTCAATAGCGTCGCTCTCCCCTCTACTTGGTTTTGGCGGTACAGTATTCCCGATTTTATAGGCAAGGATCGGTCCGTTCCATCTGGCGGGCAGTCCAGGTTCGAGACTAAACATCCCCCCGCCCATGGCACGAAAGTGGCATTACTGAGATGGTAAAGGGCATATGCGGGTGATTGGGCGCTTTATGATGCCGGAAGCGGTTCGGAGGGTAGCGACACGGGCGATACCGTCCGATCCGGGATGCAATTCGGTAACCCGTGCTAATGGCCAACGCAGAGGAGGCGAGTTATCGGTTTGGATCAGCACGAGAGCGCCGATAGTTAGTTCGGGGGCGGATTCCGTCCAGCGGGATCGCTGCTGGAGTGTGTGCAGATATTCGATGGTCCATCGATTCCAAAAGGACTGATGTATCTTGTCAGTGAGTTTCCATCGCGCCACGCGATTGATGGGCACCTCAGATAGGTCCTGAGTGGGGGAAGCGGTTATTGGTCGACAGATAAGAAAGTGTCCGGGAGTTAAGGCTTCGAGATCATGAGGGTCGGATGAAAGCGCACATAAAGGTCTGCTATTGAGTACGGCTTCAATCTGAGTAAGTAGGGTTGAGAATTCCTCGAAAGATAAAACCTGAATACCCATTACGGTACGGAGATGGCGTTTAGTAGATTTAATCGCGGCTTCCCAAAGACCCCCGCAATGGGGAGCCCTGGGAGGAATAAAATGCCATTGAATGCCCTCGCGCGAGGAATGTTGAACAATAGTTTCTTGAGTATTTACGTCTTGGAAGAAACGACCGACATCACTGATTTGACGGCTAGCTCCTACAAAGTTGGTTCCGTTATCGCTGTAGACATCTGAAGGACGTCTACCACAAAAAACAAGCAAAGGCGGCTAGCAAGGCTGCAACGGATAGTTCGGATGAAGTCCTAGGTGAATGGCTTTAGTGGTGAAACAAACAAATGCACAGATATATGCATTGGTTACGCGGCATCCTCGGATGCGAGCAGAAGATACGGAAAAAGGGCCTGCGTAATCAATTCCTGCCTTTGAAAATGGGTATGTGGGTGTGATACGATCACGGGGCAGGCGTCCCATAGTGGGGATGAGTGGTTGAGGCTTAACGTGGAAACATTTGTTGCATTTAGCGAGGCGATGCCGAACTACGTTTCTCCCGTCCAATATCCAGAATCGCTGACGAATAAAGGAATGCGTAGCAGAGGGGCCAGCGTGCAAATTTTGACAATGAGCTTGATCAATGACTAAGTTGGTAAAGGGATGATCTTTAGGAAGCAAAGCCGGATGTATAGCGGAAAACGGTTGTGGGCCATGACCTACGCGGAGGACCCCCCGCGGATCCATGAATAGTTGCAGAGTACGTTTAAGATGCAATTTTGATGTAGGGTCATCGGCTGCTTGATACTCATTTGTGAGCGCGACTTGTTGAATGGCCTTAACTAATATGTCTAGAGCGGCAGATAGCTCAGCGGCGGAGAGAAACCCGGTAGTGCGGCACGCAGGGTTCCTGACGTTATGTGCGAAGCAGAGGCACCACGCAGTGACGCGTTGCTGCCTGGAAAGAGAAGAATAGCGGCTCTCTAAATTAAGAGTTGTAAGGGCGGTGCATGAGATAATTTTATGAGTAGTTCGCCGTTCAGAATCAACGAGACCAGGAGGTACATCGATGCGCGAGGTAGGCCATGAAGATGGCGGTTGAGAGAGCCAGGACGGACCTTTCCACCATTAGGCATGATTGGCTAATTCCTTAGGAGAAATCCCGCGAGAAGCGCATTCGGCAGGGTTGTCCTTGCCGTCAATATGGCGCCATTGAGAAGGAGGTATGCTTTCTTGAATTTCCGTTACTCGGTTTGCTACGAAAGTTTTCCAACGGTGGGGTTCGCCTCCGATCCAGGCGAGAGCTACAGCGGAGTCTGAAAAGGCTATCAAGTCTGCGAATGGCTGGGAAAACATTTCTGTAATTTTGGCGGTTAACTTAGCAAGGAGTTGAGCGCCACATAGTTCCAATCGCGAGAGTGATACTCTTTTCAAGGGGACGACCCTGGATTTGGCCATTAAGAGGCTGACGGCGAATTCCCCGGAAGAGGAGGTGGAATGCAAATATATAGCGGGGGCGTAACCCAGCTCGGAAGCGTCACAAAAGGCAACTAGGCGTTGGCAACTGCGCGACTCTTGATAATAAGGAAAGCGGTGAGGGATAGAAACGTGAGATACTGTTTCCAGTTCTTCTTGAAAGGAGTTCCAATCCTGGCTGATATCAAGGAGAGCGGGTTCATCCCAATCAGAGTGTCCGACCCATAAACGTTGGATTAATAATTTTGCGGTGAATGTCACGGGAACTAACCATCCAGGAGGGTCATAAATGCGAGCTAATTTGGAAAGAATAAGCCGTTTGGTAGCGGGAAGTTTGACAGAAGACACGTGATAAGAAAAAGTGTCTGTGTCAGCTGACCATACGAGACCGAGGATCATAATGGTAGAGTCATCTTCGGAAGAGAATTCGAATGAATGAGTCCCCACACGACAATGCTCGGCTGCTAGATTGGATAGAATTTGAGGATGATTCGCAGCCCATTTGCGGAGTTCAAAACCTCCGGATTGCAATAGAGCGATGAGATCGTCCCTTAATTGAACGGCTTCTGGCAACGTAGAGGCTCCAGTAATAATATCATCTACGTACGTGTCCTTGCGAAGAACGGAGGCGGCGTGAGGAAAACGAGCCTCTTCATAATGACTTAATTGGTGAAGAGTTCGAATAGCAAGGAACGGGGAGGAGCTGACACCGTACGTGACCGTGTGGAGGCGATAAGAGCGGATCGGCTCATCGGGTGAGAATCGCCATACGATTCTTTGTAAATCTTGATGTTTGGGAGGCACTAGTATCTGACGATACATCTGCCGAATGTCGGCAGTGAAAAGGTATCGGTGCGTTCGAGCGCGAGTAATCAAAGTGACAATATCTGATTGTAACTTTAGCCCGGTAAAAGAAATATCATTTAGTGATTTTCCATTTGAGGATTGCGCCGAAGCGTTGAACACCACTCTAATTATAGAGGGCGGATCGTCAGGGCGGTGTACAGGATGATGAGGGAGGTAGTATGTGATACCGGAAGCGTCATCAGGCTCAGGAACGGCAGACATATGGCCTAACTCCAAGTATTCTCGCATGAAGGCGAGATAGGCTTTACGTAATGCGGGTTCCCGATGAAGGCGGGCTTCGAGTCGGTGAAACTGTTTCACTGCTCTGTAACGAGATTCGCCCAAGTCGAGCGATTTCAGAGGTAACGGAGTTATGTATCGACAATGGGCATCGCGGGAGACGGATGTTCTAAATAATTCCTCACAACGTTGTTCTTCGGAGGAGAAACGAAGTGAAGTGGCTGTAACCTTCTCGAGGTTCCAAAAGCGTTGGAGGTCGAGGTTTAATTGGACATTGGTGAGGGCGTTAAATACTGATAATTCGTGACGCTCGGGAGCGACAGTATTAGCGATAGGTGAAGGGGAATTGGGTGTTAGATCTGCGGAAGATTGAGCACGACGGGGACGAAGCTGGGGCGAAGAGTCTTGCCTTCATTATCTTTTACTTCTTTGGCCCAGGTAATATGGCGCTTTGTCCGACGAGGACGACATTCCCCCATGAAACACCATCCAAATATGGTATTCAAGGCCGTGGGTGCACCCTTAGGCGATGGTTCGGTTCCGAGGAGGATTCGTGGCAGGGCGTCGACTCCGAAGAGGAGATCTATAGGGCCAGGATGGCATAGCGATGGATCGGCGAGCGGGAGTTCCCGTATGTACTGCCAGGGTGATAAGTCCACAGGCATGGCCGGAAGTGGATTATGTTTTCGATCACGAATAACTGAAAGCTTAACGGATCAGAGTCCGGAACCTGAATGGTTGCGGTGGTAAACCCGGGGCAGGATAGGTTCGACGATCCCCCCAGGACACTTACACCGACTGGGGATGATGATACGGGGAGGCCCAGATAAGAAACGGCCCTGATGGTGATGAAGCTCACCTGGCTTCCAGAATCTAACAAGGCTCGGAATGATTGAGCTTGGTGATCAGAACGCGATATTGAGACCTGCGCGTTGGGCAACAGTGGACGTGTCATGTCCCCCGAGGACCCTAGCAATGGCGATCGATGCGAGACGGTAGTTAGCGGTATAGAATTATCTGCGGCACGGTTGCGTAGTAATTGATAGCGGCGGTGTAACAAGGAAGCATCCTTTTCGACCACGATAGGCGAGCATTGAGGTCGGGCGCGAGAGGAAGGCGGCGATACGTCGGAAGCATTGAGTCATTGAGAAATTTTTAATTTGTCCGGGGGCGAAGCTGAGCGCACAGTGATTTCTTCGGACAAGCGGCGATCTCGTTGTGGGGTCGGTTGATACGGACGAAAGGATGGCGGCGGGTTCTGGTAACATAACGGTGCTTCAAAGAAAATGGGTTCATGCGATGCTTGGCTTGTCAAATAGTTGCGAGAGGACGTATCCCGTGTAGTGGCTAGGACAGGCGACTCGTGCATGGGTTGCGGTGATGACGCGTGTAACGTCTGAACTGCCGGGGAGGATCGGTGACTCTGGTTATTGTATATTTGACGTTGAGCAGAGTAGCGGCGTGGTGGAAGCGTTCTAATATTTGGCGTATTTGACCGAGAGGAACCCAGGGGAAGCTAATGGGTGGCTCCGGACGCGATGGTGATCCGGTGATGCCCCGATGGAGCAAGGTGTGGTGGAAACCTTGGCAAAAATGACAACGCTGGGTGGATCGACATTTATCCGGTGGGTGTTGTCCGAGGCAATTGATGCACAAACCCTTTTTACGAACAAACCCTAGGCAAAAACTTTCGTAGCAAACCGAGTAACGGAAATTCAAGAAAGCATTACCTCCTTCTCAATGGCGCCATATTGACGGCAAGGACAACCCTGCCGACTGCGCTTCTCGCGGGATTTCTCCTAAGGAATTAGCCAATCATGCCTTATGGTGGAAAGGTCCGTCCTTTGGATCGCGCATCGATGTACCTCCTGGTTTCGTTGATTCTGAACGGCGAACCACTCATAAAATTATCTCATGCACCGCCCTTACCACTCTTAATTTAGAGAGCCGCTATTCTTCTCTTTCCAGGCTGCAACGCGTCACTGCGTGGTGCCTCCGCTTCGCACATAACGTCAGGAACCCCGCGTACCGCACTACCGGGTATCTGTCCGCCGCTGAGCTATCTGCCGCTCTAGACATATTAGTTAAGGCCATTCAACAAGTCGCGCTCACAAATGAGTATCAAACAGCCGATGACCCTACATCAAAATTGCATCTTAAACGTACTCTGCAACTATTCATCGATCCGCGGGGGGTCCTCCGCGTAGGTCATGGCCCACAACCGTTTTCCGCTATACATTCGGCTTTGCTTCCTAAAGATCATCCCTTTACCAACTTAGTCATTGATCAAGCTCATTGTCAAAATTTGCACGCTGGTACTTCTGCCACGCATTCCTTTATTCGTCAGCGATTCTGGATATTGGACGGGAGAAACGTAGTTCGGCATCGCCTCGCTAAATGCAACACCCATTTTCAAAGGTAGGAATTGATTACGCAGGTCCTTTTTCCGTATCTTCTGCTCGCATCCGAGGATGCCGCGTAACCAAGGCATATATCTGTGCATTTGTTTGTTTCACCACTAAAGCCACTCACCTAGAACTTACATCCGAACTATCCGTCGCAGCCTTTCTAGCAGCCTTTGCTCGTTTTTGTGGTAGACGGAGACGTCCTTCAGATGTCTACAGCGATAACGGACCAAACTTTGTAGGAGCTAGCCGTCAAATCAGCGAAGTCGGTCGTTTCTTTCGAGACGTAGATACTCAAGAACCCATTGTTCAACATTCCTCGCGCGAGGGCATTCAATGGCATTTTATTCCTCCCAGGGCTCCCCATTTCGGGGGTTTTTGGGAAGCCGCGATTAAATCTACTAAACGCCATCTCCGTACCGTAATGGGTATTCAGGTTTTATCATTCGAGGAATTCTCAACCCTACTTACTCAGGTCGAAGCCGTAATCAATAGCAGACCCTTATGTGAGCTTTCATCCGACCCTCATGATCTAGAAGCCTTAACTCCAGGATACTTTCTTATCTGTCGACCGATAACCGCTCCCCCCACTCAGGACCTATCTGAGGTGCCCATCAATCGCGTGGCGCGATGGAAACTCACTGACAAGATACATCAGTCCTTTTGGAATCGATGGACCATCGAATATCTGCACACACTCCAGCAGCGATCCCGCTGGACGGAATCCGCCCCCGAACTAACTATCGGCGCTCCATCGCACACTCCGCTTTCAAGCCGTTATTCCTCTGAGAACGTCAAGAGGTCTTAAAGTTTGTTACTCGCCAGAAGCTATGCTGAGATGATGATAATTGAGTATACATCACACAAATTGTAAGTCACATTTCATTATCATAAGGCCTCAAATTGTCAACTAATTTTTCTCCTGATGATCCACGTATTACATGGTACCAACCGGACAGTTCAAGTTAATTCATGATATCGTACTCATTGCTCCTTCATGCCGTGATCACTGGCGAAGATAATAATAATTCGCACATTTTCGCGCCTTATTGGAATCTTCAGTATAACGTTCAAGTTCATTTTGTTGTTTATATCTTTGGCCATATGCTAGCATGGAGCATTTCTGTTATTGTTAATTATCGCTCCCATTCATGTTAATCATATTTTTTCTTCTTTTTTTGTCTTAAATTAATTTTGTTCATTAGATCGCTAAGTTGCATGTTTAGTTTTAAGTTATTCTTGTAGACGCTATTATTAATGTGTATCTTCTTTTACATGTATATTTAATATTATTTAAGAAAACATATATCGCATGTTATTCAAATTAATAAATCAAACGCTTTGTTAATTTCTGAGCTTTCATTCAAATTCCCGTAGAATAAGCTATGCATCTGAGTCATAAATATCATTTTCTCAGATTAATCTTGACTTATTAATGTGGAAAACTGTTTCATGCTAATGTCATAATAATGTCCCTTTAGTTGCTGTCCCAGGACTACTACTGATTTTTCAAACATTGGCTTAGTGTAGAATAACTTTTTTTATGATTTTACCGGTTACAATTTCTGTTTTGGAATATATAGACCTACGTAGTATTTGAAAGGGACATTCCTACTACTAGATTAAGGATATTATTACTAAAGCAGTTGATCCCAACTTAAGGGGGCGTGAAGAAAAAATCAGTTGGGGGGCGCGAGACAGTTGTAAATAAGAAAACTCCTATTTGGTTATTTTTCTCTAACTAGTACTTTATCATATATTAACACATATAATGCTGTATATTGTGACGGTAAAAGTTAATGTTTTGGTTTTAATGTAATACTTTTTTGTTTTTTCATATGCCCATGAAAATTATGTGCAATGGTGGCGTGGGAGGCTTTTGTTTGGACAAGAGGGCTGGTCCGGAACCACTGTCCTAAAGAAAACATTATTCCTCATATTTGTCCAATTAGTTACATCACTGTAGTTATGTATCCGTGGTAATAAAGATTCAAGTGAATGGCGGGAAATCACTGGGCCAGTCAACTTGAGGGTATTATATCCGACTTAGGATATAATAGGTTAGCCCCCTGGCTGTGGGCTGAGAAAACCCCCCAATTAGTGCTGAAACATAAAAACAATATAATAAATAAACACGGGGAAAGGCTATACGATCACGATGTAAATAGGGCTCTGTGTTCTCAGTACAATGTTTTGTACAAAAATTTATTCTGTAGATCTTCAGTACAGCCATACCTGACATTAGATTTGCCCAATAATAACTCTAATTTGGCTTAGGAGAATAAGACTCCTAAGCCAAATAGAGTCTCCCCCAGAAAACAAATAGTTGTTTACTATAATAAAAATACCAACAGAATTAATACTGAAGACAATTATCCTCAATGTGTAAATGAATCACGTGATGATCTAAACTATATCCTTTTCGACTTTCCATTTTATACAGAACCCAGAAATAAATATATTAGTTCATACTAGCATAATATTTATACAGTACTGAACACCTAGCACAACAATGATGTAATTAATCTCTGTAACTTCTTACATAATGCTGTAAGTATTAAAATAGCTCTGTCTCATTGATACACATATGTTTGTTTACCAACAAAATAATACTTTTGAATTATATAATTTTATTTCAAGAATTTTTCATATTTTTTCATATTTCATAGATTTGACTCATGGCCAAATTTTTGATTTGACCTTCATTACAATGTTTACTATTATAATTACCTACTTTCTTTTTTTTTATGTTTACTAGTCTGTTGTTGTTTTTTTTGTTTTTTTGTATGTACTATTACTTTTTTAAAACTTCTAACCGAACTCTCTCTGTATTTTAAAATTGTATAAATCAGAAATAAATAAATAAAAAAGAATGGCGGAAAATTGCTAGGCCTCACCAAGTTATTGTAACATTCCCGATCATTATTATTTTTAAGGAAATAGATAGATTGTGTCCTTGGATTATCCTTTAAAATTCTGGTATAATTTTGTTAGTATCTGTTACATTTCTACTATAACAATTGTCATTATCCTAGAGGCTTATCAAATTACAGTTTGGTGATTAATGGTTTTGTATACTTGTGCAGCTCCCGGACTCCGAATCTTAAAAAAATTGTGAGTATAAAGACACTTAAAAAAAAATTAATGAAAAAAGTCATATTAGTTATCGCAACAGGTGAAAAATTATTTTTTTGTTTTAAATGGCACATTTATAATATTTTTACCATTGAATTATTCATAAATATACAGCTTGGTGATTAAAACCTTTTATGAATAAGTATTTTTATGATATATAATACCTTATAAATAGCTATGAGAATGAAAACAGGTTTTTGTAAGGATACTTCACAAAGTCTATAACCCCATATCAAAGCCTATAACCTCCTACCTCAGCATTATTCCCTGGGATGGCGAGACTAAGTTGACAGATAGGTTATCCCTGAGAGCGAGAGGGAGAGAGTGAGAGTGTGTGTGTGTGTGTGTGAGAGAGAGAGAGAGAGAGACTAATAGGGGGAGAGGGTAACTGCAAAGCCTCAAAGACTCGTGTCCTCTGAGACCAGCATTAGGCCAAATTGTATTTCGACCAAGGCTCAAGCCTCCCCATGTTCATATACCTGGAAAAACAGATCTTTGATCTCCTTTCCTCTCAAGGCTCTTTTGTATTTCTCCTTGTAAGGACATAGTGTTGACGAAATCTCTTAGGAAAAACATGCAATAAGTATCTGGGATAGCACACAAGGGTCTTCAAAATAGCAAGTCATTATTGATTGAATATATCATGAAATAAAAATATTTATTTTCCGATATATAAGGCAGGACAGTGACATTTTATTTTTAGCGAAAACTTCTACAGCCGCGTTTAGTGACTTTAAATAGGAGAAAACTTAATTGTTCGCGTCACCGACATGCTCGTGACCTATTGTGCGAGACTTTTGATGCCTATCGGACTGTGCATAAGTTATGCAATTTTTTTAAATCAACTTTGATTATTAATTCCATTGAAACAAGAATTTTTATGTTTAACTAAAATGTCGTTTAATAGATGTGGAATTCATACTAATAATAACTTGGCATCAATAACTAGTTGATCTTTTCGTTTCTTCTAAAATATTTTATATGTCATAGCTAAATGTCTTGTTTTGTGAAATGATTGATAGTATAAATGGTCTAAGTATCGTTGAATTTAACGATAATAATAATGCTAAAAATTAAAATAAAGTTCATTAATACCTAAGCTATATATAAGCTAGCTGGTTATTTAGGATTGTAGAATAATTAATCTCGGATTAATCCCGTAGAATACGATTGAAAAGTGACAACTTTTTTTGCATAGGTGTCTTTATTAAAAGACACCTATCCTACCATATCAGGTTTTGGTTTTCCCGAGTGACCGGTGTTCTTGTTTAGATTTGCGCCTTAGGCTGCTGGACTCCACATATATCCTGTGGGTAAAAGACAGCAGCTAATCGGGCAGCGTTGCGCTGACAAGAATACCCCCTCCCTTGTGTAGAGACTGTGAACATGACGGAGCCAACAGGACCCTCCACTACAGCAGCAGCGGTCAGCACTGCAGGGCCCACGGTGACCAAGAAGAGTAAGAGCGACTTCGATGACGGCTGGGAGCAACCAAAGAAAGTCTGCAGGCAGACGAACCGGACGATAAACTTCTCGGTGAGTACCCAAAACAGTTATTTATCTCTGTGTAGTGACAGTGTTCCCAGTGATAGTGCCCCCCGTGCGCCACCTAAATTCAAAAAACCACCTCCTATAGTAGTTAGTGGTGCGACTAGCACAATAAGAGCAGTAGAAGAGCTTCAGACCGCTGGGTTTCAGGACTTCAGCATTCAAAAAACCAAAGATGGAATCAGAATTTTCCCGGGCACCTTAGAAGCGCACGCGGGAATTGTGAATTTTTTAAAAACTAAAAATAACCCATTCCACACGTACGCGACATCCAATGGATCCAGAACAAATAAATATGTCATATACGGGCTAGACCTCGAATATGACATAGAAGAAATAAGTACATTTCTAAAAACGAAATTACAGGATGTTTTAGACGTGCGCCGCATGAGGAAGAGCAACAAGGACGGAGTAAAAACCGAACTTCCACTTATCCTGATCACCACAGCAGCGACAGTAAAGCTGGCCGACCTACAAGCTGTGCAAGCAGTCAATCGAGTTAGATTCACTGCCAAGATATACAAAGGACGGACAGGCATTATCCAATGCCATAGATGCCAACAGTTCGGACACACTAAAAATCACTGCTCTCGAGCACTGGTATGTGTCCGTTGTTCTGGCCCACATTTAGTCTCTGAGTGCCAGAGAGAAACAACCCCACTGAAGTGCTTCAATTGTGGAGAAACTCATGTAGCCTCATTCTCAGGCTGTGTAGTCAGGAAAGCTCTGCAGGCGAAACTGGAGAAACTCCGCCAAAGTACCAGGACTAGAAGCAAGCCTAATCCAGCAGCACCACCAGCATTTAACGAGAAAAATTTTCCCCATCCCCCCAAACTAACTCAAAGACGGACTGACGGACCAATGAGGGACCGACCTCAACCTCCACCCAGGCAGACCGAATGGACTTCAGCGGAGAGGACCGTTGACAGGCCCTGTTACGATACTACACCCCCTTGGGTAGAACAACTTATGACAAATATCAACAATTTCACAAACACTGCAAACAGACTCTTAGAGTTATTTTCTGCTCTACTGACAAAATGAATAACCCAATGACGCTACTAAATTTCAATACTGACGGACTCATGCCTAAAATTACAGAGGTATACGCCCTGATAGCACAGACCCAACCCACTGTAGTGATCCTCACTGATACCAGAGTTAATTTCCAGCGCATACGCATTCCCGGGTACGATCTAACGGGAGACCATTTGGTTGAGCAAAAAGGTGGGGTCATGATAGCCATTCGACACGGTACAAGATGGAGGGATCACCCCACACCAGGGGCCATCAGAGACCCAAAAATACACCACAAAACCATACAGGTTCAACTGGATAAACCCACCATTATTACAGGGTTATACAGAAGACCTAGATCATCCCATGAAGAATTCTCGAGACTGCTCCACGCGTGCGCCAAGAGAACAAACCATTGGGTAGTGGGCGACCTAAACGCCCGGCACACCCTCTGGAACAATGCCTCTTGCAGTGAAGCGGGAAAAATTATTTTAAAAACACCGTTTACAGTGGTTCACCCCGATACCCACACATTTATACATAGGGCTAATGTGGCATTCAGGTCAACGATCGACCTACTTCTAACTAGACAGCCCCATCGCCTTATTGAATGCGTAGCGCTGGATATTATAACAACGGACCATAGGCCTGTGCTTTACTCATTAGATGGAGAAACACCATTCTCACCTCCACCTACTAAATTTAAATATCAAGCAGCAGATTGGGAGTTTTATAAAGCACATGTCTACCATAATTTGTCAACTGTTCCAACTCTCCGAAAAACGAAAGACATAGACGATTACCTAGAGTTTTTTACAAAAACGATCAGAAGCGCCGCAGATGCGGCCATACCGAAATTTAATCCACTTCCGCCAGCCCTGCGTCCCCTACCAGATCACATTCTTTCACTTATCGCCTTGCGCAATAAGTGGAAGAATAAATGGTACAGGACTAGGGATCATGAGGTGAAATCGGTAGTGAATTCCCTTACTACTCAGGTTCGCAATCTCATGAAACAATGACGGACTGCACAGTGGCATGAGAAGCTCCGAGCAATCCATGGCGACCACCGTAAATTTTGGAAATTACTCAGGGCGAGCACAAGGAAGAGAAGCTCTACATTACTACACGACGGAGACAAAGTGTTGACAGATGAGGAACAAGCATGTAAGTTCGCTGATCACTACAGTGCCACTATAGCCCGTCGAACAATCAGTATGACTGAAATCCCGAACGAAGAAATAGGAAATAATTATATGTTTGTATCCCCGAAGCAGCCGAAGGCGATACTCCGTCGTTCGCGAGGGAATAAAGCCCCAGGCCACGACGGAATACAAACTATACTCCTAAAACAATTACCAAGAAGAGGCATAGCTCACCTGACGAACCTCTACAACTCCTATCTCAGGCTAAGATACTTTCCTGAGGCATGGAAAAGAGCTATCCTCTTTCCGCTGCTGAAGCCAGCAAGAAATGGTAATCAGCCTGTCGACTACCGGCCTATTAGCTTACTTCCGCACATGGGCAAAGTTTTTGAGAAAATTATTCTTAATTATCTCAAAACCTATTGCTCAGAAATAGCGTTAATCCCACCGGAGCAGACCGGCTTCCAGGCCGGACTGTGCCCGGACCACCATCTGGCGAAGCTACACGCGGAAGTAAGCCAGAACACAGTTAAGAACGAGGCAACCGCTTTGATATCCATAGACTGCACGGAGGCGTTTGACTCAGTGTCCCATAGCCTTCTATGTAAGACACTGCAGGACAACGAGTTTCCCGAGCAGCTATATACTATCATAAGGTCCTTTCTGACACAACGTTCAATAATGGTACGAGTCGGCGAAGAGCTGTCCAACCCCTTTCCACTCACGTGTGGTGTACCTCAAGGGTCTGTGCTATCACCGGTATTATTCTCAGTTTATACGGCGGAAATCGTTGGTGCCAAATACAAAAAAGCTACTGTGGCGGCGTATGCCGATGACATTGCCATCTACAGTAGCTCATTGAATGCAGAGAGAGCTCTACGGCAGGCGGAGGTGGCCTGTGAGGAAATAACTAAAAGACTGGACGGATTGAATATTACAGTTAATCCCAAAAAGACCGACTGTATTATTCTCTCCTTCCAAAAGAATAAGCGCCCTCTACCTAAGGTTTATAGCGTAGCAGGCAAAGTTAACAAACCTGCGAATAGGATAACGTATCTCGGTGTCACCCTCGACCGGCACTTGACGTTATCCCAACATTGCTATAAGAAGATCAGATCGGTGAGAACCAAATCTTACAGGCTAAATCATCTTTTAACCTCACCGAACTTATCGCTCCGCCTCAAAGTAATGATCTATAAGGCAGTTATTAGACCAGCACTCCTTTATGGGGCGCCTATGTTGAATAACATTTCGCCAACAACCTCAAAAAGGCTCCAACAATTTCAAAACCGTATGCTGAGGCGTATAGTAAGGCACACATCTCTACAAAGGACGAAATCAGACATAATACACGAGACTCTCGGACTCCCGACGGTAACGGACTTCATCACACGGAGGCATATCAAATTTTTTGATAGCCTCCAACACTGCACGAACCCACTATTCAACGCACTTACACCGACAGGCCGACCTCAGCGCTGGCAAACACACGTACAGACACTCAACATGGACTGAGTAAACTACTAACAAACTCCAATCAGACAGAACTAGTGAGCCCCATCACTGGATCCCCCACTCCTTCCATTTAATTAATGTTCAGAAAATCCTTCAGACAATCCTCTCTTAAAATGCAGCTGGTGCAGTAGAAGAGATACAATCTATCATTAGAAATTTTTAATATGTTATTTTTTCAAATATTTATAACAACCAAAGGGGTTAAGAAATAAAAAAAAAAAAAAAAAATTAATACCTAAATAAATACGAATACTAGATATATAAGCTACAAACTAGCTATTATTATTTCAATTTGGTTGTAATCCTCATACAAGACCGAAAAGACAAGAAACTGTTCGACGTTTTCGCCTACTTCAACATTTGCTGGACAAACGCTCTAAGCTACCTATTAATTTTAAAAGACTGGTTTACATGACAGTTATCAGACCTATTTGGACATACGGAGTTGAGCTTTGGGGCTCTACTAAACCATCCACTTCATCTTGTATCCAATCCTTACAATCCAAAATCCTTTATAAAATCCTCAATGCTCTTTATTATATCACAAACAAACTCATCCATCATGATCTTAATATCCCATATGTTGCTGATTTGGCCCAAAATAGATACCTATCCTTCCGTGACGAGCTCCATACACACTTGAATCCGCTAGTCTCTCAAATTGCTTCCCATACTATTCCTGATAACCCTCCGAGGCATGTGAAAAGAAGATGGACTCGAGACCTTCTACTATAGAACTTTATTGGAGTGCTACCGATGGTTAGTTTCTCTTGTGCTTGTGCAGCCCATTATGTGATTCGGTAAATAAATAAGCTACTTAAAAGTGTACATAGAAGTGAAAGCCAGATTATACTTATACGAATAATTTAAGTTTACAAATCATAATATTTAAATAATTGACTTGATTTAGAAATTCAAAAAATAACATAGTTATTCCAAGATTTTGAATTTTCACTTCCTGTGGCTTTCCTCATAGACCAATTTAATTTTTTTTTCAGGACATGTATTTATACTTTCAATCAAATATGAGTTTCACTACATTAAATGTAAGCAAAATGCCTGAAACCTTCTCAATCACTAAACCACTGGTTACATCTACAGCCCCGGTGAATAGGTGATTAAGTCGCATTTTCTCTAAAATTGTCGAATAGAAGAAACTCTATCAAGGGAAGCGGAATCGTGTTATAATCGTTGAAATATAAGTGTTTATTTCATGCATGGCTTGATTATAGAGTTGTTTCTAATTTTATATATTTATATATTTTATTTATATACATAATAACCGTGAAATGATTACTGTTGTCAAGCTTGGAGGGTTTTTGAATAGATTATAATGAACTATCTGAAAAAAAAAACAGAATTTTATATTCACTTTAGTCTTATTTAAAAAACTAAATAAAATGTAAATGTTCTTCGAATTTAGGCTGACACCATAATTTATTACGGAAATCAAATTGTTTGTTTATTCTCTTTCATTATTATCGTACGTTCGAATTCAGTTTAGGAAAAAAGGTTCAGAGTTAAATACTGGAAGTACTTTTTGTAAACAAAAATTGATGATCAGTAAGTATAAAACAAACAAAACGGTCAACCGTTGTTCTGTTATTTTTTTTAATACTTTAGCAATATTTTGGTATTTCTTTCTTTAGGTACGGCAATTACTTTTAGTATTTACGTAAATTACTACTGTGCTGATTGGGAAGCGAATGAGGGGTAGACCGAGGCGTAGATGGGAGTATTGCGTTAAGAGTGATCTGGTGAACGTGTTCGTAGTTAGGAATTCTTTCATTACTATGTTAATTGTAAATGAAATGAAATAATACTTCAGTGATTAATTATTCGTTTGCCACAGACTACATTAAATAAATAATTGTAGGTAAAATATTTTTTTTTATATATTCTAATAATGTAGATTTAAACTGCCTTTTTATCTCTCTGCTACTTCTGAAATTACATCTTAAAGTTACCATTTTTTTTTAATTTATCAAATGATTAGCACTGCAATGCACATTTTCTATCAATATTTATTTAATTATTTAAGAATCACTCGGCCTTTTTTTTGTTTTGAAATAAGGAATGTAGCTGAACTAATTCATTTTGAGAAAGAGTTATAAATCAGTATAAGCAGATGATTAGAAAAATATTAAGAAGCAGTTACATTTCATCAAGTAAAAGTTACTGATGTCCATAAGGAAAAAAAAACTCCAATATTTTAGTTTCATTAAGCGCTTTCGATAAATAACGGATCGTAATTCCTCAATTGAAATTCTGCCTTTCAACATGAGATGAACTTAACTTCATTCGTCTCATATCGATCTAGCGACAGAGATATTTACAAACGTACTAGTGCCTATCTATTTTGAACTGGAAAATCCCGATCCTGAAATAAAATCACTCCAGCACCGAAGCCATCAAAGTAGGTATCCTAAAGCTGTAAAATAAAGTTAATCAACAGTACACTTTTTCGTTGAACTGAATGTTTTTAGTAGTGGGTGTTAATAATAATTTTAAATTATACTGTCCTGACATTTCCGAATGAATTTAAGGTTTTAGATTTAATATTCAAAAAGGTAGAATCTTAATGTAATTTCAGTTGTTTTTTCATATATTATTTTGTTTGTTTATTCATTTAACCCATACTAAATTTAGGGTATAATTAAGAGAGGGTTCTTTAAAGAATACCTGAAGGGATCATTTGTGGTATATTGGCATAACAACCTCCAATGCCCAAGATTATGAGTTCGTAGACCGGCATGTGACCTTAGGATTTTTTTAATTGATTAAAAAATACATCGTTATACCGTCCTTCCGAAAGGTCATAAAACGGAGATCCTGAGGATGTACGGTGTCAGGTACTCGTTATGTTGTTGTTTTTTTTTCATTTAAAGTCACTTTTTGATGCTATGGCTAATCGGACGATGCTACATTTGGAGCTCTAAATTTTGCCTAGTAATGTTTAATTAGGATAGGGATCTTTAACGAGTACCTGACACCGCACAGGCTCAGGACCCCGTTTAACGCCCCTTTCGAAGGATGGCGTAACTAAGGATTTTTTTCTCTCTTTAAAAAATCCTAGGGCCAGCTGCCGGGTACTCGTTAAAGATCCCTATCCTTATTGTACCTAGATAGCCAAACTTTAGGATTCCCACTTTAGTATCGTCCGACTAAGTGAAGTTAAATGAATAAACCAAAACGACGAGTACAGATCAAGGATCGCCATTTTAAGTCCTCTACTAAGGATGGCGTAAAAAAGTAGGATACTTTTTCCTCAGTTTAAAATATCCCATAGCAACTTTCCAAGGATGTGAACCCATGATCTTGGTCACAGTAGTATGTAAATTCTTTTGTTCCATTACTGCTACTGAATCAATTCGGAGCTATGTTGCAAACAGAAATAATTAGTTTAGAATAATTTAGTAACAATAGAAACAATGTGGTTCCACACTAGAATATTACTAATTAAATTTAAAATTTAGATAGCATTTTAATTAGTTATTAATATTAATTTGTTAGTAGTATTAATAGATCTTCTTAGCCAATACAAACATACAAAGGACAGTTACTTTGTCACGTACAACTAAAAATATTTGACAGCTAAATGTTATTGTTGTCTGGAATTTATGAAAGTTCTTATTTCTTTTTTGGGGATTGGATTGCTGGAAAGGGGGTACTTTTTTTTCGGAATTGCTTCGCTGTCAGCGTACAGAGTGTCTCCTTCGAAGGGTAAGGCTGAAGTACTGATAGTGTGTACTGAAGGGGGGCTAAAATTGAGCAGCTTGGAACACCTGCTTCGCATCTGGGCTTGAAAACAATGTAAGGATCTCGTCAGATCTAGGGGAGAATTGTAGAAGTTCTGGGTGACGTGATGGGACTATAATATACTTTTTTTTTAATTATGATTTATAATATTATTACATTATTACCATGACGATAGAGTGAGTTAACTTATCGAGCAAGATAATATTAACATAAGGACACAGGTTCGGGTTTGCATAAAAATATTTCTTTTTTGTTAAACGCTTAGTTAGTATTTATATTCACCAAATCACCTCCTTACTTAAATCGCTAGCCAAGGCTAGAGCTTTCAGAAGTTTCAAGGTCTAGTGTTCATTATATTTCCCAAAATATTTTATTCATTTCTTATATAATGTAATTGTTACAATAAATGAATTTGTATCATGATTTAGATCTTGATCGTTCGCACGATTCCAGGATGCCTTGGATTTCAAGTATTTGGTTATCGATCCCGAAACCTTGCTCGTTTTATAAATTTATTATTTAATAAAATTTCAAATATATACATATATAAGGAATGGTCCAGCGATTCAATGAGCTGACACTCTCATAAAAGAACATTTGAATACAAAACCCAATAAATATATACATATATAGCACATCCAGTATCATAAGCGGTAAGCTCCGAAATTTCAAAAAATACACTATTCCACATTCTTCGCTAGCTCATTTATTACTTATTACTTTGCTTCCTCATTTATCATGATTTTATTCCGGTTCTGAACCTGAAGTATCGAGAGCATGGAACACTGTTTAGCTAAACTTGCAAAAACTATGAAAAATTCAATTTTTCTACTGTCATATGAGATTTTATTTTAAATAGTCAATTCTTAAGTCGAGTAATCATTATTTTATAATTTAATTTACAATAAATCCCAACAGTAATAAAAGTAACTTAAGGTTAGAAAATATAGGATTTCAGAAAAGGCTTCTTATGCTTAAGACTTAGAGATTCTGTTTAGAACTTTCTGTCTTTACAATTCTTTTAGATCTCGTTTTGAGAACATGCTCCTCTACGTCAGAAAAAAATGTGATATAAATTTTGATTATATTATTATGAATGTGATATAAATTGTTATAATATTATTATATAATATAGCTTGCTAATGCGGTTGGTGTAGAAATTATTCAAACTATTCGTGTTTCGTCCGAACGTATATACACGTTAAATATTTTTAAATTTATAAAACAGTAACTAATACTATATAATTGTTATTGTTTTTCTTATAGTTATTACTCATGTGGTCATTAATTGAAATTTCTATAAGTTAATAAGTATATGTTATTAATTAGTCGTCACTAATAACGTATAATTATCAATTAAGCGAAAATTCTATTAAACATCATATGAGTAGTGAAAAGGGAAACGTAGACAACACTGAGTTACCATGTCGAAAATCCTGGTTTAAATCCCGCCGCTGGAAAAACTTTAGTCTGTTAGCAAGCGGAGATGGATCACTTGGGATCTAGGACCCTCCTGAGGCTCACCCAGCCTCTATAAAGTGGTTACCAAAAATAAGGGGAGAGAATCTGGCGGTTGAGCCTGATGAAGGAAAAATCACCTCCCAGCACAACCATTGTCAATGAAATAGTACAGTCTCTCTACCATGTACTGAATCACAGATCCGATAAAGGTCGCAGTGCTACAGATTTTTTTTTTAATTGTTGATTGATAAAATAGTTAACTTTATATATATATATATATATATATATATATATATATATATATATATATATTTATATATATATATATATTAAATTTGAATTGATGTTACTAATTTGGTGGAATTTCTAAATTTCAGCGTATTTTAGCAATATGATGATAATTATTCCATTGATCTTTCGTCATTTGTAGAAATCCAAGCATTTAATCTGTTTAATAACGTTTATTTTACTATCTTTTTTTTAAATCTTTTATTATTCTAGCTCAAGGAGGTTAATTTATTTATAAGAATTTGGCTTGCGTCTAAGTAATCTCATACTCATGTCCCAAGCGACTCCCTGATATAACTCAGGCCGCATTCAAAGCTCGGTAAACAAAGCCAAGTATAAAATTAGACGCGGGAGATATCGCAGAGCGTCACTCGCTAGCGCCAACAATGGCTGAGAGCAGAGCGCCTATTGGCGGAGCGACAGTGGTGAATGTGCCTTGTTGATCGGAATCCTGCCCAAGAAGTGAATTTACTTAGCTCCACCACCGACACCTTTCTGATGGCCTGGCTTTGTGCTGTCAGCGCCACCCCGCGTTGAAAAATCTTTCCCCTACGATTTATCTCCTATCACCGCCTCCTTAAAAATGTATTGTTCCCTCTACCCATTTTATTCGTCATTACTTTATGCGTTTGTTTACTCTTTTTTCAGTGAAATAGAAGCGACAATAAGGACGTAAAATAGAATATTGTTTGTTCGATAGTTCGAACCATTGAATTTCGTTCGAAACTTTTGAATAAAACAATTTAGCTTTGCCATTGGAACCCGTAATTGCAAACATCATGTTACCATGTTTTTGGTATTTTTAGATACCATAAAATGGAGGAACTTTAGGACAGCGGGAAAATTTTAGTTTCTGCAGATTTCCAGGGTGATTCACTGTGTTTATTCAGTCTGCAAACACGTGTTTTGTGTAGACCTATACAATGTAAGTAACAAGAGGAAGATTAGGGATCTTACTTAACATCACTCGCTGTGCAACTAGGTTTCATTTCTTTGCTTCGTTATTTTCAAAATTACAGTTACCCAGAAACATTTTTTGTGCCTCAAGAGCTGCAAACATAAGAATAACTTCAGGAGTTTAATTGATAAATTAATTAATACATTAATTGATACATTCTTAAGTGTTAATATAGAAGTAATCATGTTGTTATTATTATTTTGTTTCTTAACCATTGTAATTTCACTTTTCAGGATTTTATTGGTCAATAATGCCGGGAAATCCTAAAAGGACTCTTGGCACAAGGCTATACAAAACGTACACTAAAGAAAATTTACAAGAAGCCTTATTAGAATCCTAGCAATTAGAAATAAGGCACTATCGACCCGAAATTCCACCTCCTTGTACGAAATACCAACAAATACACATTCATTTTCTTAGGTTTGTCTTATGTAAATAATGAGCCTATACAATATTCTGAGGTAAACATTAATGCAAAAGTAAATAAATATTTCCATTAGAAATTCTATTTTATATAAATATTTCCTGCTTTTTCTAATGGCATAATGCACTGTCCCAATGTTACCCTGATAAATTGTCAATTAGGACATATTACATTTTTTTTTTTAGTAAACTACTCATATTTCTAGAATTATTTTTCTAGAGCAAGTCAGAACTTACACATTAATAATTTTGTCAGCACTTCAACTTTGAAAATAAAGATTTTCAAAGAAGCATAAAACTTTGAAAAGTGTCCCCAAGTTACCCCAACATACGTTAGTTTTGGTAACAAAATTTTGTTTTTATAGTGAGTTTCCGAATTCCCGTCAAGAGCAGCTTCATATGGTTGAGACCATATCTTCCCATGTTATCCTGAACTTGGTTAATCCATGAGATTCTTGGTTAGGTTTCTTCTTCTTCTCTTCTTCCTGAGAGAACCAGTCATTTTTGGTATTCTTATAACTTGCATCTTCAGTAGATATGATATCTTCTGATGTAGGTTTTGAGTATTTCAATATTCTCTAAAAAAAAGTTAACTATATTATCCTTCTTCAAGAAGCCATCTGGAGATTGGAATACTCTATATGCAGATGGTCTTTACTCGCCTACAGTTTCCCCTCATTTTAGAAGATTTTACGACAGTAACAAGGTTTGCTGATAGACATTATGGAAGCCTTGGTAGAAGCTAGTTCTGAGTTGATGGAACTAACAATCCAATCCTGGACCTGAAGCTATAATTGTTGTCATCTTATGATTTTTATAATAATAAATTAAGAATAAATCACAACTAACAAATGAAATGGTTTAGCTATGAATTTCTATTCTAAAACTTCGTAAGAAAATTCAATGATGTACATTATATTATATAGAGCGATATGACAATGCCATCATACTGATAGCTCATAATATAAAAATTCAGATACAAAAACTAAATTTCAAATTTAACTGAAAAACGAATTCAATTCGTTGAATTCCTAGTTCCAGATTTATCTATAGTGGATGGCGTTAGATCTACAAAAGCAACCAAGGCATTGAGGAGAAACGAAAAGCTAAGAAATTTTATCAGTAAATTATATCAGTACAGCCCCTTTCTCAGCCGCGTTACTGGCATTAAACGCCAATGGAAACTAGTTAAGGGTGCTTCACACACACACACACACACACACACACACACACACACAGGTCGTGAGTGGAGAAGCTGGCCAGTGTCAGCACTCCAAATAACATTATTATATCAGTTTTCGGGGCCATTGCCGGTTTAGACGGCGGGGTGGGTTATATGGATGTAAGGAACTGGATAATGACTGAGCCAGGGGGTTGGGATGAGATTTTGATAAGGTTTTGCTGAAAGTTTGAAAATTTAGTAGGGATGAGGTCGAGGACGAAAGGAATGTTGAGATCATTATGGATGGTTTTGTTGGAGACATAATAAGGAGCATTGGCAATAGTTCTCAGGACTTTGGATTGAAAGGATTGAATGCGTCTGAATTGTTTTTGCTGTCAAATCTACACTTTTTTGCATGTGAACCGGGCATTAAGCTGGTGTAAAAATATAAGTAAAATAATGAACGTAAGGCAAAGAACTTGGGCATGAAATAGACTTGCAAATGATTTAGCTGGATAGCTGGAAGCATAAAAAAAGGCTCGCGACTGTTTTAGCTGGGAAGTTGGAGGCAGAAGCAATAAAAAACATGTGACTAGTGTCAGTGGCTGCTCGTTGAAGAAGAACTTATAAAAACTGAGCAACAGGTGTGGAAAGTACTCGTGTAACGCGCTCTGGCTCTGATTATGATTTTAATTAAAGTGTTAGTTAGTTATTACAAGATTTTACCCTTTTCTCATGTATTAAAACTAATTTATTCTGAAAAGAACGCCTAATGGCGTGAACAGTAGTTTATTGTTTATTGAAAGATGGGTGGTCCTACACAGTAATCTGTATAGTTGGCTGAATCGTCTGTTAAGTTCTTGTCTTTTGAGTCTGGTATGAGGATTCCATGAAAGTCTTTTGTCTAGGAGGAAGCCAAGGAATCGTACAGTGTCGGAAATAGGTAGGACGGCATCATTGAATTGGACAGAAGGATAGGTTCCCCGGCGAAATATAAAAGTCACGTGTTTGCATTTTTCCTCGTTGACTTTAATCCACCATTGGTTACACCAAATTTCAATGAGTGGAAGGTGCCTATGGAGGTTCGAGGAAGCCATTTCGGGATCTGATGAGATGATAGGATGGCTGTGTCCTCTGCAAACGTTGGAAGGGAGGTTTCAGGAGTATTTATATAGGAGGGATATCAGCAGTGTACAATATGTATAGGATAGGACCCACGACGCTGCCTTGGGGAACTCCACCTTGAATTGGGTAAAGATTAGAGTATTCGTTACCACAGCGTACTTGGAAGTAGCGATCAGAGAGGTAGGATCGAAGGACTAGGAATAAGGATTGAGATAACTGGGATTTGAGCTTGAACAGCAGCATTTCGAACGTTCAGAAATGCGCCTGTGCAGTAGTGTTTGCTTTCAAGACCAGAGGATAGATAATTCGGAGACCCTGCTGAACAGTCGAGTGCCTGGGACGGAATGCAAACTGATGTGAAGGAATATCATTGGACTCGATTATAGGTAGGATTCGTTTCAGGAAGAGTTCTTAAAAAGTTTGGAAAGAATATGAAGCAGGCTGATGAGTCGGTATGATAAAGTGACTTTGGGTGGTTTGCCAGGTTTAGGGAATAGGATGATGACGGAGTGTTTCCAGAGCAAAGGGAAGTGAGTTGTACGAAGGGCACAGTTGTATAGATAGGTAAGGAAAATAATCGCTTTTGAGGAAGATTTTGAAGGATCTGGGTGGTTAAAATGTCATGTCCAGGAGATTTGCGGACTTTTAACTTTGTAAGAGGAATTTGACCTCTGAGGGATTTACAGCTTTAGCAGATAAGGATAGAGGAATGGGTGAAGAGAGGAATTCATAAGGCATAATTACGATAAGGATTTTTATCGAGTACCCAACACCTTACAGATTAGGGACTCCAATTTGGCTTCCTTTCCAAAGGACGGCATAAGTCATTTTCTTCCTTTAATAAAACTTTAAGACCACCAGTCGTGCTGCTAACCTGAAGTAAATAGTAGATATCTATGCTAACTACTAGACCATTGGTGACTCCAGATAATTTCTTAAAGCCACAGCAATTAAAATACATAGCGATATTTTTAGTTTACACAAACTGCTGAGAAGGTTGTTTTCTTAACAATGCAGGCTGAATATCCTTCAATTTTTTTTTTTCAAATTCTTAATAATGGATTATATAAAATAGAATAATATAAAATTTATAACTAAACTATTATGCAATAATAAACGAAAAAAAAGTTTTTAGAAGAAAAGCCCAACTATGTTCCCTTTGACAAAATTTCCTACTCAGTGGCACCGCGCACTAAGGCGCACTTTGTCAAACGCAATCGGGAGACAGGCGAGTCCTTTCATTTCGGGAGGACTATTTGCAGACAAAAAACTAGCCGTGAGTGGGCTTTGAGTAGATCCTATTAACCAAGGGCTGAGTGGTGAATGGTCGCCGGCCATTGTGCCACACTGGTGAGTGGTGGTTCCTCGCCGAGCTGCGACTCCTAAACAGCACCCTTTATATCTCGCCTGAACCCCTTTTCCTCTTCCGTCAACGCCTCGCCTTCCATTTTCTTTCCAGCCACTTACATATTTTACCGAGAGAATTCCAGATGTGAACGCAATCTAAAAGGGGCTCCAGTTCCGACACGTACGGCAAATTTGTTATAAGTTCGAAAATGGAAGGAGTCGGCTCACATTTTAATCAGAAGTTGAAATAATCAGATGGGTTGTGAGAATTTTGATAGAATCTACGAAGGCAGAATGTAAACATAAACTATTAATACCACAGCATGCACTCGCATTAACATTATATTGCAATTTTAAGCTACCAAAAATATTAGATATATAAAGTTTAACCCAAAATACAGAAGAAATATTGAAGATATACACATAATCTACTATATTTTAAAAATAAAACCTGTGCTACTACAACCCATGAAGTACATGGTATGGACCAATAAATGGAAATGATATATCTCGGCCACTATGTTTCAAATTTCAAGAACCAAGTTAAAGTTAAAAATCGATTCACGTTCAGTTTTGAGACTAGGATTCATAATTTAATAGACGTAAAAGCAAGTAATCTTTCGGTATCATCAAATGTTTTTTAATTAAAAAGAAAGTAGTACGATAATTATTTATTTGGAGTATTTTATTTATTTATTGCTTTTCCTCCAATAAAATTTATAATAAACTTGTTCGATTAACGTAAAATGAAAAAAATAATAATAAAAATTAGGAACTTTAGTTGATATTTGATATTACTACACTAAAGATCACTTCGATTAACTATAAATAAACTGTCTAATTGTAAAAATATTATGTTATTAATGGATTATAAATATTATGTAAAATGTATATTACAAAACACGCATTAATAGGAAACACAAAAGTAAAAAGTAGAAAATAATTTTCAATTAGTTTAAAATAACAATATTGATGAGGAGAGCGACACCATAAAGGAAATAAAACCAACAGGTGTAAATCTCCGATCCCCTGTTAATAAATAAGTGCTATTGTGAGCACTTACGATGTAAATAAATTATGAATGAAAAAAAAATAGAGTAGATCCTAATAAGCTGATAGAAAAAAAAAGAGATCAAACAAGAAATATTGAAATGAAGAAAAAATTAAATTTAATGAACGAGAGAATTACATATGATAGATAAAACAAAAAAAAACATATGGTTAATGAAGAATATAGAACAAAGTATTTAATAATAAACTATTACATAACAGGCCTGATATTTACTAAATATAATTTAAAGTTTATACAAAAACAATAATAGACTTAAATGTCCATAAGTGACAGCAAAAAAAAATTGTCTCTGACGTCTTCTCTTCAACAAGGCCTTTATTATTAGTATTAATTAGAGATACCTGATTAGAAGCGCTACGTCGAATACTCAACACGATTGGCGATCGTCAATGCTCCCAATGATTAGAAGGATGTTGATAATGACTGGACGAATTTCAGGAGCTCATAAAGCTCGAACAGTGCGTACAATAATGTTATACAATTGGCCACAAAAGAACTCGTAAAGAGTGATTCACATTGACTGAAGTTCAATACAACCCTGTGATTGCTACTACTCGTAATGAATAATGTTCACTGAGTGGAGGCCAACACAACGAATGTAAGCGACTGGCCGCCGTCACAAAAACAATTGGCGATCGTGTGTTGTCGACATATAAATTAATCTGATGCTTCGATTTATCTATAAACTATAATCTACTAAATTATAGGAACAAAATAAAGTTTCATGTACCATTACTCCAATATTTTCTTTCGTTCATTATTAATCAATACTAATTATAAATTAAAGAATTAAACATGAATAAAGCAAAGTAATGATACTAATGTATTTTAATTTTATAAGAACGATATATACAGCAAAAAGGGTAATGAAATCAGTCAAATGAGCTTTAAAATAAAAATAATGGAACTAGTTTAATGAGCGTTGAACAAAAATATTAATTTTATCCTAAAAATACGTGCGGTGCTTGATGTTAATTATTGTAAATTAATTGATTAATATTCATAAATGTTGAGTCGTTATGAAAATATCTTAAAAAGAACCCCACACTTTATTCCAATATGATTTTTTGTTCATCACTCTATTCTTATTTTAAACTTATTTAAATATATTTTATACATTTTGTTTCTTTTTAAAGCTATATATTAATTTTGTTTTTTTAGTCTTCAACGATTTAACAATGCATTATTATATGGAACAACGATATTTTTATGTCCCCATAACAATATATTTTTTCTTTTCCAGGAGTTGAGTTCTGAATTATTGGCCAGGAGCCATACATCTCGCATTCATACATGACTACCTGTCTTACAATGGATTTATATGTTATTAGTTGCATTATTTTAGAGAGCTATTTAAACTGGAACACTTTCCAGAGAGGAACAACACCTAGTAAACTCCCCAGTTGTCTTGCCGGTGGTTACAGACCTTTCTCAAAAATTGAGCTATTTACTATTTGCCTTAGTAATTAGCACAAGACTCGACATGCCTTCGGGTATGAAAATTCGCTAATCCTAAAGATCCTGTTCAGGATAATTAGACGAACTAATTGTATCATTCTATTGACATCGGTACTTGATAAGTATGGAAAGTCTCAAAAAAGTTATTAACATACGTACATATAGGCGAAGCTAGTAAAATCTTTTTAAGAATACTAAGCATTTAAAATTAATTAGGAGCGGAGTGGTTCAGTCGTAGAAAATTAACTTGCCTTGCCGAAAATCTAGGTTCAAATCTCGCAGCTTGCAAGACTTTTATTTAGTATGTCAGCAGTCGGAGATGCACTCCTGGTGTTCACCCAGCCTCTATAGAGTTGGTACCTAAAATAATGGGGGTGAATCTGGTGATTTAGCATGATCAGTACAGTCTCTACCGTGTATTGAACAATAGACATGTTCACGGGTTGTAGTGGTACAGGTTTTTCTTTAAAAACTAATTACACGTGAAAAGAGAAAATATATTACTAACGAGGGAAATAAGTTAGGAAATGAGAAAATATCCCGAGGAGGAAAAAGGGAGTGACAGATTAGATGGAATAAGAGGTACATTAGGAGGGGGGTGGTGAGTGGTATTTTGGGGAGGGGAGCAGGAAGAAGTCAGGACACGTCTCGCGGCCCGCCCGCCCGGCTAATGCCTCTGGTCAGCAGCCCTTTCAATGCCCCTAGTCTGGGTCGAGGGAAGATATCCCCATGTCCCTTACAATTAGGAAGGATTCTATTATAGAATCCATCATTCATCATGTCATTTGTCATCTGCATTACTATTTATTAATTTATTGCATTGTAATAGAATAAAAGTAATATTGTGATTAGGATACATTGTAGTGTTCAGAAAAAAAAATTCGGCAGGCGTCGAATTCGAAGCAGAGTGAATGATCTTGAAGGATTTCAGGATGAAGAAAGGCTAGAGAAAGCGGGATAGAGGATCAAAGGAACCATGCAAGTTTTATCTTTTATGTTTTATCTTTTCAATTGTCATATCATTAAATTCCAATAGTCTAAAGAAGAATCATTAATTTAGTATTTTTCCTAATTATATTTTTGAATTAATTGTTCATATTGCTTGATTATATTCAAAATGAGATTACTTCTTTTTTACTAGAATACTATTACGATATATAGATAATAATTATTAGAATAAGATATACTTACACATACATACGGGCGCGCACACACAAGCGCACACACGCACACACGCACGTGTGTGTTCATGGTATGATCGTCGACATGGAGAGGTGGATTTTTACCTTACACAACTATTGTCTCTGAACATGGATGCTTAAGAGCCTACCAGTACAGATTCAATCTCAGTGTTGAATGCCCAACGTATATTGCGGTAGAGGAAACAGTAGAGCATGTATTTTTTAATGAACCCGCTTCACTGACGGAAGAAGGGAATAGGAGCTGGCTTGCAAACAGAAGGTGACTCCAAAAAATTTAGTGAGCTGCATGCTAAAGTCGGATGAACAGTGGACAGCCGTGAAAAAGCTGGCTACAGGGGTAGCGCCAAAAGTTACTTCATTATTGACGTGCCTTATGCCGATTATTGGTGAACCCGTAGAGAGTCGCAGAAACTGTTGTCTCCTCAATTCTTTTATTTGGAGCTCCAATCTGGAAAGAAGCCATGTCTACCGCATCGTACAGGAAACAGATGGTCTCAGTGAATCGATTTTTTTTATTAACACTTTATTGAAATATTACAATCTGCCACTTGGGCAATAAGTAATAGTGCTGTGTAGCTTACAGTCATTCCATAACAAAACAATAATATAAACAAAATAAAATAAATAAATATATACATGCGGAAAAATATATACATGCGGTAACAGAAAGAAATTAATGCGGAAATGATAATAAAATAAAGTAGAAAAAAAAAATAAAATAAAAAAAAAAATAATAATAATACTAATAATAAAAAAAATAAAATAAAATGTACACATTCATACCCTATTTACAATTTGCCTGGGGTCCCCGAACTAAGCTTCTTCCCCAGGAATGAGGGCAAAGCAGGAGTCCGGGAAGCCCCAGCCCCTTTCTCAGCCGCGTCACTGGCATTAAACGCCAATGGAAGCTGGTTAAGGGCGCTTCACAAACACAGGTCGTAAGTGGAGAATCTGGCCAGTGCCAGTACTCCAAATAACACTATTACAACAGATCTCGGGGCCATTGCCGGTTTAGACGGCGGGGTGGGTTATATGGATGTGTGGAACTGGATAGTGACTGAGCCAGGGGGTTGGGATGACAGGCAAAGTTTTGGTGAAAGTTTGAAAATTTAGTAGGGATGAGGTCGAGGACGAAAGGAATGTTGAGATCATTATGGAGGGTTTTGTTGGAAACATAATAAGGAGCATTGACAATAGTTCTCAGGACTTTGGATTGAAATGATTGAATGCGTCTGATATTCGATTGTTTTGCGGTCCCCCACAGTCCCATAGGTCCAAATAGGTTTGATGATGGTCTTGTATATTAGTAATTTATTGTCTATTGAAAGATCGGAGGTCCTACATAGTAATCTGTATAGTTGGCTAAATCGTCTGTTAAGTTCTTGTCTTTTGAGTCTGGTATGAGGATTCCATGTAAGTCTTTTGTCTAGGAGGAAGCCAAGGTATCGTACTGTGTCGGAAATAGGTAGGATGGTTTCATTGAATTGGACAGAAGGACATGTTCCCCGGCGAAGGGTAATAGTCACGTGTTTGCATTTTTCTTCACTGACTTTGATCCGCCATTGGTTACACCAAATTTCAATGAGTGAAAGGTGGCTTTGTAGGTTCGAGGAAGCCATTTCGGGATCTGGATGAGATGATAGGATAGCTGTGTCGTCTGCGAACGTTGGAAGGGAGGTTTCAGGAGTATTTATATAGGAGGGATATCAGCAGTGTACAATATGTATAGGATAGGACCCACGACGCTGCCTTGGGGAACTCCACCTTGAATTGGGTAAAGATTGGAGTATTCATTACCACAGCGTACTTGGAAGTAGCGATGCAGTCCAAACTGCTTGCTGGATCATATTGGGAAATGAATTGACGGCATCATCTAACTCCTGAGGTGTTTTTAGGGAAACTCTGAGGTCAATGGTGTCGGATACAAGCTGGTGAAATAAGTTCCAGTCAATTGGTCCCCTAATAAATGATGGCGGAGGAAGTTTGGATACTGGGACTATAGAAAGGGTAAGGATCAAAGGACTGTGATCTGAGGACAGTTCATCAAAGCGTTCTATGGAATAGTTTAAGGGACCTAAGCCAGCATTGATGAAGAAGTCAAGGAGATCAGGATTTCGGTTTGGGTCAGTGGGCCAATATGTAGGTGTGCCTGGAGAAATAAAACTGGAATTATGGGAGTTAAGTGCAGACAGGAGGATGCGACCTCGGGTGTTAGTAGTTCTTGAGCCCCATTGTTGATGTTTCGCATTAAAGTCTGCACTTAAAAGGAAATGAATCCCTAAGGAGTTCAGGAGAGAGCTGAATTCGGAATGGGAAATGGATTTATTAGGAGGGTAGTACACCGATGCTAATGTGATGGGAAAGGAAAAGGTTTTGATTGTAACAGATGTAGCCTGAAGGAGATCGTTTGACGAGAGTGGAAATGAGTGATGGGAGAGGGATTGATGGACTATGACAGCAGTACCACCGTGAGCTTTTCCATCAGGATGGTCGATCCGGTAGTTTTGGTACTGTGTTATGTTGAGCTTCCGTTTACTGGTCAGTCGAGTTTCTGTAATTAAGGCTACATCAATTTTTTTGTCATGCAGTAACGATGTTAGTTCGTCAGTGTGGTTTCGAATACCATTCGCATTCCAAAGGAGAATGGATAAGCTAGATGTCATTTAAGGATTTTTTTGGACAGGAAAGAGATGGGAAACAAGATTTGTTGGGAGATATATTAGTGGTGTGACCATGGATTTGAACTCGGAGAGGAATGATGTGAGTAGTGTTGTGAGATCAGTAGCATTAGAAGGAGGGGGGATATGAGGGATTTGGTGCGGGATATTTGGATTTTGATTCATGGAATATATTGGTTGTTGGGGCTGGATTTGTGGTTGTAAAGGATTGATTTGTGGTTTAGAGAGGTGTTTTGAGGGTTCGGGTTGTAGCGTGGCCCCGAGATTATTTGTTTGTTGACCACCTGACATTTCGGCGTAGGAGACAGCTCCATCTACAATTTTAGAAGGCTGTCTTCTTGAGGTCCTCACTTCTTCGCTGGACCGACGTGCTGCCAGAACATGAGATTTTATATTTTTGTAGGTTTGGCAACCTTTATAATTGGCTGGATGGCCTTGAAGACATAGTGCGCAGACAGCTGGTGTTTCTCTCGGCTTGACACATTCTTCAGTTTTATGCGGTTCTCCGCATTTGACGCACCTTGGAGTACGTGTATGATGGCAGTAGTGCCTAGTGTGCCCGTATGCTTGGCAGTTATGACATTGCACAATGTCTTTTTTTGGGTAAGGCTTTTCGATTTGAACCTGGGTATAGTAAAGTCCATTAACATCATATATTTTTTCTACTCCTGGTGCTGGTTCTAAATCTATGAAGAAGAGAGGTAATGGAGTTTTGTTGCCTGTCCCGGGGTGTACAGTATTCTTCTTGTAGACATTTGTAATTTGTCTAACTTTGAAGCCCATGGCGGTCAATTCTTCTTCTATGACGTCAGCAGGGGTGGTTGGGTGCAATTTCCTGACTACAACTCTGATGGATCTCTCCTCCTTTAATTGATACGTATGATAATTAGCTTTAGCCTCCGTTAGGTACTTAACTATTCGTCGGTATGTCTCGGGCGTGTCTGACTGGATCTTTGTATCGTTGGTCCTGCTAGTGCAATAGTATTTTCCAGTGCCTACTGCCTTATTCAGTTGTGTGCAAAGAAGCCTAAAGTTTTTTATGCTCCGTACGAAAATTGGTGGAGGCCTGTGCACTTTAGGGGCCGATGTGGTCTCCATTGCTTCACTAGGTAGATTTGTTAGGGGCTGGAATCTGTTGGGTGAGTAGAAGGGAGAATCTTCAGTGAACTGAGTAGATGACCCTGGTTGGATATTTTCATTCGACGGTCCTGCCTTGGGTTCCTTATTATCAATTGGAGTAGTAGGAGGTGTATCGACTTTACGCCTTCTATTAGGTTTAGGTTTACTAGGGCTATTTCTTGTAGTTGATTCTATGGATCGACTTCTCTTTGTATTTCCTTTTTTATCGGATTTACTGGATAATACTTGGTGGTAAAACTTCATTTTGGATTATTATGTCACTGGAGCAGATAGTAGTAAAGAAAAGAAAGGTAGGACAGAGAGGAAAGGGAACTAAATAAAAATAAAGAGTTCGTATGAGATCTGATCTGAATACCGCGCAGATCAGCCTCATTCGGTGCCAGAGGCAACACTGATAGGGTCTGTCTTGCCTTATACTGGGTGGGGATGAACCTGTCTCGACCAGCACAAAGATAAGCAACTCCTGTCTCTTAAATTACTTAATTTATAATTAGTCTACTCACGTTATAAGTCCGTAATTAGCCACGAAACTTCACATTTTACTTCACTGGTACACAGACTATGACTATGTAAAAAGCCGTGAATATACGATAAAGTTAATAGGTATATAAAAAAAAAAGGTATCACAGAGACAATGTTACTCACTACAGCGTGTGCTGTGAACTCAGTGAATCGAAGAGGTTTATTTAGGGTAACTAGTGCTTTTTGGACTGTTTCCTGCGAAGTGGTGTGTATAATTGCCCGCATACCTCCAGTCGAGATGTTAGTCGAAGAAAGAAACAGATGATACATTCGTAGCTCTTGTAGATCAAGAGACGACAACAGCGTTGGAATACGGCTTATACCGGAAGTAATGCGTAACGGCGGTCCCGTGGAGTGTGGAAAACAGGTGTAGGTAGGTGGTTTTAGAGAGTAAAATCCCACACACGGATAGTTCTATCCGTCCTATCCGCGTCTTTTGAAGATTTCCACCTGCCCACGAAATAAAAAACACATGGGTATAGAATTATATATATATATATATATATATATATATATATATATATATATATATATATATATATATATATATATAAATATATATATGTATATATATATATTTACATATATTTGAGTTTGAGTCAGCAATTATACTTTCTGGTACAGTACCACTCAAGTTAAAAATAGTAGAAGTTGTGTCATTCTTTAATTTTAAATTATATATATATAACGGATTTAAATAGAATGTAATCCTAAGCTTACTCTTGTTAGAGCTTTCCAGTGTGTTATTTTATATATATCGTATGTATACAAAAGTTGTTTAGAGGTCTAATTAGGTAATATGCAACCATGTTATGGGTAATTTTTTAAGATTTTAGTTGTACTACGTATACCTGTTCTAGTTGTGGGAACAATTAATCAGAAAATTGACTGTAAATTAAATTCAAGCTAAAATTATTAATGAGAGGAAAATAGTTGACTGGATGATACAATGGAGAACGGAGATAGTTGGGGGTGCAGTAAAAAAAACAACACCAAATAAGTACAAGACATATATTGTATGTGTGCCGACGTTTGGACCTACCATGTAGGCCATCTTCAGGGCAACTGGGAGAGGCGGCTAGGTGGACCGGCTAACCAACAATCAACTGGATTATTATTAGGTCGAAACGTCGGCACACATTTATTATAAGTATAAATGTGTACCAAGTATAAATATTATACTTGGAAATACCGTAGTACCAGTAATTTTATAACTTTTTTTGGTATTTAATAATCCTAGGCTCATCCCCTATAAAATGATAGGTCCGACGGCAATATAATTTCGCAGTGGAAGTGGGATTCCCACAGGGACGTCCCTTGTTAATTATCAGAGAAGGGCACAGGGGTAAAAAAGTCTCGGGGGCGCAGCTGTGATTTGAATGGCAAGGAGAGCCTTGGGTCGGAGATTGGTGCTAAAACAGTGGCCCTTACGTTTGCGGCATAATAAAGCAGCATTAATCTTCAGCGTGCGGCCAAACGGGCCCGGATGAGTTTTTGCCCTTCCACTCAGGTCCCCGATAGAGAAAAACCACTTTCGTAGAACTTATTCAAACAAATTTATTCTAGAAGTGAAGTCGGCACACTATTCCGAATATTTAATATTGATTAGTATGAGTATAGGAAAGGATAGCTAGGCACATGGTTACAGTTACGTTTGCTCTCTCTCTCTCTCTCTCTCTCTCTCTCTCTCTCTCTCTCTCTCTCTCTCTCTCTCTCTCTCTCTCTCTCTCTCTCTCTCTCTCTCTCTCTCTCTCTCTCTCTCTCCTCTCTCTCTCCCTCTCTCTCTCTCTCTCTCTCTCTCTCTCTCTCTCTCTCTCTCTCTCTTTCGCTATCTCTACAATTAAAGAAAAATCATTAGATGAAATATTAAACATCAGATATAAATGAAAATTAAAGAAAAGGGCAGGGAAAAAGGAGGATGGAGGGGCTAACATATGAGAAAATAGTAGACGGAAGAAGACCAAGAGGAAGACCATGGATCACCTGCGAAGAAGGCTTCAGGAAGCGAGGGCTGGAGTGGAGCAAGAGAAGAGAATTTTATCGGGAAAGGGACACGTGGGTCAAGCTCTACAGAGGGCATCCCCACACTGTGCAGCGGTAGAGAAGGAAAGATTATGATGATGATGATGATGATAGTGTCATGTTTTGAGAAAGATATTACCGAACGAAGTGGCTCCACTACAGCGCATCATCGTGCAGTGGTATATAAAATGTTTACGCTCCCGATTAACCTTATTAACCCGATTAACCTTATTAAACCGATTAACCAATTAACCTACATAATGAGCTGATTTTTTTTCAAATAATTCAGAGTATGAAGACAGAGAATCCAGTGAGGAAGTGTCTAGATCCGAGAGGAAGAAAGGTGGATTATAAAAGAAGGAAACATTCTTTTTACCTTAGTCTGACCATATTCTTATTAAGCTAGGTCCACACTACTAGACCCGTTGCTTGGACCAGGTCTCAGAGACGCGGATTAGCTGGTCTGGCTAGGCGTTTGCGGATCCGCTGCTGAGACTAATCCCCGTTGCTGAGTCCGTCTCTGAGACCAAAATCGCTGGTCTAGCGTCTCCCGCTCCGAACGGGAGACCTTAGACCAACGGGCCTAGACACGGCCAAATCTGAGCAATATTCAACATTATCATTGTCATTATTAATCGTGATTATACATTTTAATAATAATTATTGTAATTTTAGACCGTAACTATCACGTGTATACATAAAATTTTAAAAAATAATTTAATTATGTTAATTATAATATAATTAAATGACCGGTCTTAATTTATTGAACATTATTTCCCTCTTCTCATGACCTAACCAAACCACAGTCTTGACCGAAAATTCCTACAGTAAATAGTTAGGTTAAAGTGTTGTGGATCAGATGAGGAATACGTAAATTCAAGTTTTTTTTATATTTATACCTCATTTTTAATTGTGCAATGTAAAATTTTTAATTCATTGGTAATTTAAACAAACACATTAATTGAATTTTCAATTGATTCAAACTATTACAGACCATTATATTACTATTAGATTTTTTTTTATTTTTCAGGTAAGCGGGATCTTAAACTATTGCTTAGGTCTTTTAATTTTCTATTTCTTGCTAATTTGTATTTTATTTCAGTGTCCTATTTTCTATTATTACAGTTGACAAATATATTTTTAATTAGAATAATGCTTTAGACGTGAAAGCTGTGCTAAATGCAATTATATGTGATAAAGACGATGAAGTTGATTAAGATATCGCGACTTTCCTGGAAATAATTGTTAATGTAGCTTGTCATTCTTAAAATTTAAATTTGTATTTTTTCTGTGTTTCTTGAGAGTAAACTATTATTTCCATCTTCTTTCGACCCAATCCTACCTATTATATTATAATTTATTTAATTATAATATAATTAAATGACCGGTCTTAATTTAGTGAACATTATTTCCCTCTTCTCATGACCTAACCAAACCACAGTCTTGACCGAAAATACCTACGATAAATGATTAGGTAAAAAAAAGTGTTTGTATTTGAGAAATACGCGCATTCATTCGACATTTTTTTAAATATTTTATTTTTAATTATTAAATATAAAATTGGTAAGTCATTATTAATTTAAACTAGCATATAAATTGAACTTGCACTTTATTTAAACCATTACTGAAATTAGATTTTTATATGACCTATAATGGCGACCTTTAATCATAGCATCAGTTTTTACTTTTCTATTTCTTGCATATATTTAGTTTATTTCAGTGTGCTATCTTATTTTATGTCATTATAGCCGAAAACAAGTTTTTTAATGTGAATAATGTTTAATGCGTGAAATCTGTGCTAAATGCGATTATGCGTGATACAGATTATGAGATTGTTCAAAACAAAGTGACATTCCTAGAAATAATTTTCAAGTATAATTTTATAATTCTAGTCACTTTTAATATGTAATGTTTTATTCTATCTGATTTCCTTGAGAAGCTGTATAAAAAAAACAAAACAAAAACAACTGTTCTATATAACGTGTTTATTTTTAAATAACCTTTTATCGTAATTTTTTAATTTATGTCTTTTGAGAAACGCAAGTAAACTGAACTTTCTTCTTCTTGTATTCTTTAAAAATACAAAAGTTCTAAAATAGTTATTTTTTGGTTTCCACTAGTTTCTTCATTGATCGCATTTGTTTTGTTTTTTACTGAAATTTGAAAAAATATCATATATTCGTTGATTTTGGAAAATGAAAGAAGGTTAATATAAGTAAGTAATAACAGGAAATTAATCGTTTAAATATTTTGTTTTGTATTTTTTAAAGATAAAGTACGAAATAATTCCGCATAAAACAATGCTCTCCATGGTGTATTGACTAAGATTGGTCTAGAAACTGAAATAGTAGTGTGGACACTAGACGATTACATCCTAGACCGTTGTTGAGACGGTTGCTTATGCCGTTGCTGAGACGGACAAAGGTCTGTCTCGTCTATTGCCTAGCAAAAGTGTCAATCAAGAATTTATTGTATCAAGCAAGTAGTTTCATCAGATGATATAGCCAATCAATTATGAGAATTAAATGTTTTTTGCAGTTATAAGTTCAGTAGCCGCGTTTAGCTACTTTTGGTAAGGGGTAAACTTGTGACTTCGCGTCAGCAAAATGATTGCGAAATTTGAGGCACCTTACATTCTGTGCACGAGTTATACTGTTTCTTTTAATCCGCTAATAATTATTGTTCAGGGTGTCAAATTTATGAAAACCAGAAAAATGTAAAATTAAAATTGAAAAATAAAAATAAAACAAAACACTATAAAAAAATGTTACAGAAAGCTTCTACTTCACTAGGTGTAGGTTACATATTACTCCTACACTGCCTACCTATTTATAAACTATTATATATATATATATATATATATATATATATATATATATATATATATATATATATAATATAATATAAATCAGATATAATATATTGTGACCAGGTTATGTGTTTTCGGTCCAAGGTCCAAATTGATTAAATAAAAAAAAGTCCAAAACCAGTAGGTTGTATTCACAACAAAGTTCGTAACACAATTATTACATCAAGCGGTAACACCAACGCTGAGCCGCAAAGAAAATATAAGGTAATATGTAAAATTTGGCAATTACTTGGACATATAAACCACTGATGTGCATTCGCACATAACGACAGCCCACAGTAAACTTACAAGATAGAACTGTAAAAAATACTTAATAAAATAATATGTTAGAAAATAATTTTCAAAACATATGTTAAACAAAACTAAATCGTTATACGACTTAGGTACAAAATTCTTAATTTTTGTTGTTAATAGAGTACGAAATTATAAATTAAAATATTTATCTGTACACTTCCAAAATCGGTTATAAGACAAAAATGTCGCTTTAATTAACAGAAAATTGATGACCTTCAATTAATACGAAAATTATATTAAAACATTAGAAAAATTATTGAACTATTGCTAGGAAAAATTACTCTAAAAACAAATATCAGTTAACTTCACTATTTCAAAAAGTTGTTAATAATTAATCTTCAACTAATGACTTATCTGTAGATTTTTCTTTTGTATTCCCTGTATTCAAGCGCCATAAAATTTGTGACCAGGTTATGTGTTTTCGGTCCAAGGTCCAAATTGATTAAATAAAAAAAAGTCCAAAACGAGTAGGTTGTATTCATAACAAAGTTCGTAACACAATTATTACACCAAGCGGTAACACCAACGCTGAGCCGCAAAGAAAATATAAGGTAATATGTAAAATTTGGCAATTACTTGGCCATATAGACCACTGATGTGCATTCACACATAACAACAGCCCACAGTAGAGTGAGCTCACATATGTAGAAAACACATATGTGAGCTCACTCATGACCGACGAACTTAGTGACAAAAAAAAAGAAACTCGTTTCACACTCCCCTCCAGCGACTAAGTGCGTCAGGTTGGATAAAATAATTTAAGTTTCGAGGGATGCCATAAGTCTATTATCTTTCCATCCTGCCATTCCAAGGATGGCTCTTCTTCTGAGCTGCCCAGCGTTGGTGGGGGGAGGAATCAACCTTATCTGGATCTACACTCAAGCCATCACTATTAACTAGATAGCCTAAGTACCTAACTTCATTACATCCAAATTCGCATTTTTCCGGGTTGATACGCAGACCAGAAACTTTAAGTCGACGGAACACATCCATTAGCGTATCCAAATGCAGCTCGAAAGTTGGCGTGCAAACCAAAATCATCGGCTAACCTGAAAGATAGCAGGTGAATTTAAATCTGACTTAACTTTAAATCTGAACGATCCTCTGCCAGGAACTGTAAACGCTCGTTACAGTTGATAACGTAAAATGTCTTTACTAGTTTCGTCGGCAAAAGGCACTTGCAAAAATGCCTGCTTGAGGTCAAATTTGGAGAGATATCTAGCCTGTCGAAGTCCATCTAAGAGAGAAGTCATATTAGGCATAGGATAGGAACCTTACAAGTGACTTCATTAACCTTACGGAAATCTATGCAGAAACGGTAACCAGATCCCTTACGAACCATGAATAGTGGGGACGACCATGAAGATTGGCAAGGTTCCACTAGGTCTTCATCCAATATTCGATCTAATTCCTGGTGCATTGCCTCAAGTACTTTGGGTGAATAATGGTAGGAGCGTTGCTTGATAGGTTGGACACCCTGAACATCTACCTTATGGCTAATGCGCGTCGTTAATCCTGGAGAATCTTGGAGAATTCGCGAACCTTCACTGACTATTCTATCCAGATCCACCCTTTCTGAGGAATCAAGTGAACTAATACCGCATATTGTTGATGTTTCACCTTCTACTAATTGAACATCTTGACGAAACAAGAACTTATGTTCAGGATCATCTTTAAACCACCACGTCGCTTCATGATAATTCGTGCACATATTGGTGTTAACGATAAAATCTAACCATATAAGAAACATAAATGGAAGCATGGTTAAAGCTTAAAACTTCGTGTCATATGACCGGTATCCAACGGTAATTGAAATAGAGAATCTTTTATCTACAATACAAGAGCTTCCATTAGCGACACAAATATTAAATGCGGGAATTTTCTCAACTTCATATCCCAATTTAAGGAGAATTTCCATCCCTTCTGGTCCAACAAATGAGGTAGTGGAACCAGGGCCAAGTAGGAAAGGCCTCTTTTATCATGTTTCCCAATTTGGAAATCGATATAAAGTTGTTTAGGAAACGGTAAGCCATAACGAGATACGGGAAAACTTTCGGGAGAATTCGATACGACACAAAGAGAAACGGTATCAGATTTATTGGTACAAAAAGGTAAACGATAAGGCACGGTTATAGATAAATCGGTACTTGGTGGGTCAGCAGAAACCATGGGAATAGGAATGACCCTTACTTCCGATTCCCTTGCACATTTCCCGGAGTACATTTAGGACATGCGTGAATGGAAACTCCCGGGATACCACAACGGTAACAAAACACCTTAAGAGGTAGCGAACATCTCGAATATACATGGGGTCCACCACAATTCCAGCAAGTTAATTTTTTGGCAGGTAGAGCTGGTTGTGAGTCTTTTAGAAACGTTTCCTCGTAAAGAATCAGTTCGGTACTATTTGTTGGTTGTACTTCAGTCGGTGAGACTACCTGTTCCTTAGAACCAACTGCCTGAATTTTCATTTGGTCGAATTGAGGATCGCGATTCGCTTTGTTAGCAGCAGTATCATTTTCTTTTCCCAAAGGTGAAATACTAAAGATTTTCGATGAGATTTTTTCTTTATCCGAATTGGGATTGTTATATCGTCTAGTGGAATTCGCAGAGTGGGATTTTTCTTTACTAGGCTTTTCTGATCGGCCTTCTTGAGCCATAATCTCGTATATTCTTGTTCGTTCCGTAACGAAATGAATTAAATTCTTATAAGTGGGAATGTCTGTTGATTTTATTCGTTCTTCGAATGCTTTTCTAGTTCCCGGGTCTAAATTTGTAAGAGTTAAATTTGATGAAATCTCCCATATCTTGAATGCCTAAAACAGATAACGTGGAAAAATTATTTTCATGCTTCGATAAAAATCTCTGCAAATTGGCAGCTGAAGAATTTTTTAAAGGGGTAAAATCCATCACCTTCTTGATATAAAATCTGCCTAGTCGCCTTTTATTTTGATAACGAGAGACCAATGTGTTGTAAGCGAGTGAATAATTAGCTTCGTCTAATGCGAAGCCCGAGATAAGTGACAGAGATTCATCGCGTAAGCTACTTCGAAGATAGTGAAATTTTCTAATGGGCGATAGAGATTCTTCCCTAAGAACCATAGAGTCAAACAGAGAATAAAATCTATTCCAGGCCTCTAATTTCCCCGTGAATATCGGTAAATCAATCTTCGGTAGCTCATGAGGAAAATAATGAGAATGGACATTCTCAGGAGGGCAGGTCGATTGCACCACTTTATAATAATTTGCTTTTGTAATATCAACTAAATCTTTAAACGAGTTTTGTACTTCTGTAGTCTCGAGTTTTTCACTTTTGTTCTTTACAGTTGCATTAAATATCCGAATTTTAGATTGAATTTACTCAAAACGGAGCTCATTTTTGACTAAGCGGTCATAACAGGTTTTAATTCGGATGCTGAATCGTCACTCAAAGATTTGGATTTTGTGAAAATTGATTGTACTACGGCAAAAATATCCTCCCTCTCTGCCACTAGAACGACTGGATCATTCTTACGAGCCTAATTAATTTTGACGGCAGTCCCAGGTTCTGCAGTCCTTTGTACATTTCATTCCTCTCCAGACTATCAAATGCCTGAGGAATCAATGAATAAGTGATGGAGATCCACGTTGAATTCATAGGACTTCTCCAGCATTTGTCGTACGGAGAACATGTGGTCCACTGTTGTCCTCCCTGGCCTAAAACCACATTGGGACTCTCCCAGGATTCTATCCGCCCACTCATCCACTATTCTGCACAAGGCTATGGATAGAAACAAGGAGCATACATACATTAAAAAAAATTTTAAAACACATTAAATTTATTTTTTTCTTTTATGGGGTGTTACATCTTCTCTCTCTAAAAACCAGCAGTAATCACCCAACATTGCTGGATCCCATTGTTCTTAATACCGAATTTCCATTGTTCTCATATCTTGGTGGAATCTTTCACCTTGCTCGTCACTGACCGCTCCTAAGTTCTCAGGAAAAAAACATAAATGAGAATGCAGAAAGTGAATTTTTAATGACATTCGGCAACCATGTAATTGGTATGAGTCTAAAAGTTCATTAACCAGTTGTTCGTAGTTTTCCCTAACCTTCTTGCCTAAAAAGCCCCTCACTAAAATTGCAAATGCGTTTCAAGCCCTAAGTTCTTGCATGCTGAGCTTTACTTTAAAATGCAGATCGTCCAGCAATTTTTTAATTTGTGGACCAATAAAAATTCCTTCTTTACGTTTCGCGTTATTTAACTGGTTTAAATATTTAAAGAGTTGCCTTGGTATTTAAATCCTTCACCCTCATTATTCATAGCTTTCACAAAGTTTTTCATGAGCCCAAGTTTAATGTGCAAAGATGGCAAACGAACATTTTTTGGGTCTACAGGGAGGCACATATTTAATATTTTTACTTCCTGGTTGAAATTCTATCCTTTCCGATCAAATATTCTTTACATAATGTTCATTTACTGCACGGATGTCAGAAAACAGCAATATTTTGTAATGCCTCCCTGGTGTCCTACGAAAATTGCTATTACTTTTAGATCCCCACATATCAGTCATTTGTACCGATTGTAGCTATTACTCTCTGAAACGGTACGCATAGTACCATAGTCTTCTTTCATCGCCACTGAATGGGCTACCATGGTTTGATATTTCCATTATGAAGTAATACAGCTTTGAAACTGACGAGTTTATGAATAAACGCCACTCAAGGGGAGTATGCTCGATATTGAGTTCCTGCATTAAACCAACGAAACCAGTATAAACGCCCAAGGAATTGTCCATAGTATAAAATGCAGAAAATGTATTTCATTTCCGAAAATTCGTAATATTTGTTTCTTAGGCTAGCAAATTCCACTCTTTCAGACGGGAACCAAGACGCTCTGATTGTTCCTTTGACAAACCCAATTCATGTAGTTCGTTTTGAAGAAACAATTGTGGTTCACCAGCACTGGAACCTGGAACAAATGTGGGATCGGTACACTCTTCTTCTGAATAGGTTGATGATGTGGCATCGTTGCCATTATCTCCTAAAACAACATCTTGCCACTCTAAAGGCGCAGTCGGTCCTGGTAAGTCTTCATTGTGAGAAACTGGTCGTATGGTAGAAGGTACATACGGGTATTCGACTTTTTGCTTTACTTTTTTGGAATAACCCTCAGTCTTTGCCATACAAAGAAATACTAATCATTAAGATCTCGCCAAATGATTACAACCGCAAAAGGCATATTTTTTCTCTTCCCTTGCACCAACTGCACCAGTATCACGCTACAGCTTACACGCCACACATGGGGGCCCCAATATTTTTCTCGATCTCCAATTAAAATACCGAAATATAGAAAATAGTGTTGTTTTTTTAATTTTCAGAAAATGGCCTTGCTTGTGACTAAACAAGAAATTCTCCACAAATATTACAGCACTTGTCAGGAGAAGTTCTGCAACTGCGGCGCGTATTGCTTGACATTTTCGTCGTACTGAGTTAACTAAACAATTGGAAAACCTTTCTTAACACCATGTAACCACTCACAGCAGTATAGACATAGCATATGACCAGTCAGTACGTTCTGTGCCGCTTTATCCCTCAGAGCCGTAAAATGCCGAATACTTACCATAAAACAGAACTTTTGGGTTATTTTTTCTATTATTAGGAAGGCATTTCAAAACTAATATGCTGAACAGTGTTACAAAAATGGTGTCGGCCAGTGTAATTACTCATGTCATGACAAAACAATGGTTGAGAGGAAATAGCATCATAAAGGACAGAAAATAGCATTTATAAAATGGCGAGTAACTATTAAGAAGACAAAATAATACTGAATTAATGTGGTATCTTTTTTTTTAATGTATAATACAATAACAAAGTTGACATTTCTTGTCCTTACTCCAATCCTATGTTCCTAAGGTCTCCTTTTTTCCTTTTCTTTAATTTTCATTCATATCTGATGCTTAATATATAATTATTTTTCTTTAATTTTCCTCTTCCTGAATTCAGTTAAATGTCTTTTTTTAAATATTTTTAAAGAGGTTTGTGCTTTCTTTTAACTGCTGCTTTACCCAAGATATTTGATTTAGACCTAAAATACAAAGGAACTCCGTGGAACATTTTCTCTAATGAAAAGTCTGAGGTGTTGAAAATGTGGAAGTTAGACAAATAGAGTGGGTGTTGAGGAATTTCTTAGCCACAGAATTGTTTGAGCAACGTGAAAAGAAACAACACTTCTAGTTATTAAATACTGAGCGAAAACCTTGCAGTTTTTTTCTTCGTTGTATAATAGCAATTGGTTGTGAAGCTTTACTGGATATTACCTAAATCTACCATAAATTTACATTAATATTTTCAGGTTGTAAGAAAGCATCATTGCACTCGTTAATTTACTTGATGTAAAACGTCATTATTATAGGGAAAAGCCTGCGCATTAACGCGCTGTAGTGTAAATCCATAAAAATAAAATTGACTTTAAAACCAGGATTTAGCATTTTACCTACATAGGCTTAAACTGCCTAAATAAAAAGGTTATACTGTTCTTAGAGATTATTATAGTAAAAGTCGAATCAACAATAGAATTTTATTACTCCATTGGACTTGGGTTAAAACCTGGATTCAAATAATATCAATCCATTATTTTTGTAGAGCCACAATATATCGTCAGAGGTAAGGTTTTATTTTGTATTTATATATAAAGTTATATTTCTTATATTCTCATAAAAATTAAGTGGTTACATTTTTTAAATATTATTTTGTGAAACCATAACAGTTTAAAAAAACCCATTGGATGCCAATGATGATTCTTTTCTTGGATATAGTAATATAAACGATTTTTCCGCGATGTACAAACTGACAAAAAACAAACTGACACAACTATTTTTATTTTATTGTTTAGTATGTATGAGATATTTACCTAATTATTATCAGTTATTAATAAAGCTTTACATGACTGTTAAGTAATAAAAATATTAAGTCAGTATTACTCTGTTTGAATATAATTTTAGGGCGCAAAAAAACGCTGCTTGTATTGATCTTTGGAAATACCTTAAAGTAAAAAATTTGGAATTTTAGAAAACTCTGTAATAATTGACTAGGTCATTATTCCGCAGGTTGACGCTTCGAGTTGAGTAACAAGTTTTAACTTTTCATTCGTTTTTCTTGTAATATTTAAAAAAAAATACAATTTATCATGTATAGAATCAGCTTTCATATAGAAAAAATAATGCATACATGGAAATTGCGTATTCTTTGGTAATCATTTCACCTAGAAATGAACGTTTCAACAAACATATATCATCTACACTTCGAAATAAATGTTGAAATTTTATTTGTTTATGAAATAATGACTGAAATATACTCATTACCCCAAGGGAAGGAGTGGTTCAGTGGTAGATCACTGAGCTGCCATGCCGGAAATCCTGGTTCAATTCCACGCTTCAGGCAGTTACTTTTATTTAGTCTGTTTGTGGCGGGAGATGGATCATATAGGATCTAGGACCCTCCTAGGGCTCAGTCATCCTCTATAAAATATGGTACCCAAAATAAGGGGAAAAACCTGGTGATTGAGCGTGACCTAGGACAAGTCACCTCCTTACAGAACCGTTGTTCATGAAACAGTACAGCCTCTACCATGTACTGAGCCCCAGGCTCGTTCACGGGCTGTAATTGTTACGTTTCAGGTTACTCATTACCCTTAATTACATTGTCTATTCTATACTAAAGCTCACGATAACTTGCCTTTTTAGAAAATATTAAAAATGAAACGATTAAACAGTTAAAAATTGCTGATACTCAACTCGAAGTGACAAACTGCGGAACAGATACCAGTCAAGTAATTAATGGTTGATAAGACATAAGACATAAAATACTCTAAAGTGTTAGAGTACTTCGCTGTGGGGTTCATTGGCACATAGGAAGAGTCGATATTATATTTACTATTTTATTTTTAAATATATAGAGATTGGTAAATATATAACTTCCAGAAGTTTCCTTAACCATTCATGGATGAGTTTGCTACAATATGAGTAGAGTCGGCTTGAGATATGATAAACATGCATACAACAGCCACTACAGAGGAAATCATCAACATTTAACACCTGCCAGAATATTCTATCAAAAGGAAAAGTGGAAGGAGAAGAATGATCGGCTCCTTTTAGGATAAAATATAGCAAGCTGTTTAGTTAATGCTGGCCTTATGTCAACGTCGAAATTCTTTATAGCTGTCGAAATCTTTGCCTCCCATTATTCAAGTTATCTGAAAGTTGTACCGGTCCCCTTTCCATATATCAGTTATTTATTTGTGTAACATTTCTAGGAGGGTATATATGAAATCTGTTTGAATAAATAATATGAATCTCTTATTTATGAGCAAATGTATATTTTAAACCCTGTGGGATTAAAACCATAAGGTATTTTGAGATCACTCCTTGTTAGGGCGTCGTAAGGTTAACAGGGATTGCACCCTTGAACCACCTTTCCCTATTGTACTAAAAAACTCTGATAGGCTGCTGCCTTAATCTAAACAAACAATTTTCTTTACAGAAAATTATCTGATGTATTAACCATTTAAAAATTAAATTTGAATTGTAAGTTCAAATGAATAAATGGGATGTCAGATAATACCGAACGCTTATTTTTTTGAAACCTTATATTGATAAATAAAGACATAAATCATATTACTTAACATTAAAACAAAAGAACAATTAATTAAATTAAAATACAATTAATACAATTATTGTTTCAAACAATGAATAATTAAATAATAAACGAAAATTAAACCTTTTTGATTTGGTACAATATAAAAGAACAAAACAAGTAAATTAAATCAAAATAAGCAGTTAAGTGAAATGAATAAAGTTACTAAACAAAATAAATGATATTTTTCAAATGAACTAAATGATAGTTATTTAATTGCGCAATTAAAAAAAAATAAATGTCTAAATACCCTGTAGATTTAGATGTGGTGGAACGAAGTCGACAAAGAAACCAACCCCTGTTGATTTATGGTTGAAGGTGGATAATCAAGGTCGCACTCACGAAAACGATAACATTGACTGCCGTAAGGTAGGTCCTGAAGGTACGCTAGCCAAGATGACAATAGTGGTGAAGATGGCCGCTCGGGCCGCTTTCGAAAAGTAGACTTCACGAAAAACTGTGAAAAAACAGATGAACCGCTCGGGTCGCTATCCAAATCAAGACTGGGGCGATGTTCACTTGACTCACACCCACAAAAGTTTTTGAAACAGCTGTTTCATTGTTATACATTACGTAATTTAAAAACATTCATTTTATAATGAAAAATAAAAAATACAGACTATTTGAAAAAACAACAAAATATAACTATGAACATACGTTTTTTATAATTACAACTGAGCGGCCGTAACACTCCTTGTTAGAGACTTTACTATTTCTAACAAAACGATATTGTAGGGAGATGACTTCTCTGAGAACACTCCCAATGTTTTCCCCTAATCAAGGGTACTCACTTTATAGAGACAGACTGAGCACCAGGAGGGTCTTATGTAGCAGATTAAATAATTTCTCTGTCACAGCCTGATTTGAACCCGAAATCCTTAGCGAAAAAACTCAAGGCCATTACGCAAGTCTAGTTTTTTCCAAAAAGATGCTCTCTAACCAGGTTCGTAATTTGCATAAAATGAAATGTATTGAATAATTTCTTTTCTCGTTTAAAATGATATACATCATGTAAAGAAATCATTGCATGCTAGCTCATGCATTTAACAGTTACTAATAATTTATCTATTCTCTTTAATTGCTTAATATCTTGTCAAAAATACATGACGTTAAAATTTGAATTTTAAAGAAACAATGAATGAATGGAAAAAATGAATTAAATAGATCTTTGATTTTACATTTTATTCATCTTATATCTAAGTACAGTATTTAATAAATAACTAATATACAAAATTCCTAACTGATAAAATATAAATTTTTAATTATGGCTAATCATATTTTTTTAAATTATAACTATTTATTTCAATTTAATTGAGCGCTAATCGATGCATTATATTTTTTTAATCTGTCCTTTGCTAACATAAATAGATTAGATGGTTTACTAACACGTGAGCATGCAACATATAAATATCCTTGGGAGAAACATGGATGTTCTAGGTCTGATCAACCAAATGGACCATGTCTGACCTTGAGACTTGTTGGTGGTCATAGCAACAGCCAAGCTTATATCAAATTGAAGTCTTCAACGGGATTATGGGCTCTGATGGTATCATTGGTAAACGTGGCTACTGGACAAGTTCTATAAAGATTCCAGTCAACATTGCTGCTTCAATAACATTCCTGGTGATATTTTTGATGACGAAACGTGTAAGATTCCATAATTGGTGAATTACTATTACACATAATCAATAATAATGGCCGACACATATTACTTAGGGGTATGAAAAATAGTTTACATCCTATTCTCAGACATACTGAATACAGACAAAAGTTTTTATAAGAATCGGTCAAGTCGTTTCGGAGGAGTTCAGTCACAAAAACTGTGACACGACAATTTTATATATTAGATAGAGCTAACATTCCGGTGAATTATTTTATGATTGAAACTTAACTCACGATCTGTTTAACCTACAGAGCTCTATTTGGGCTTAAATTGTAGAAAATTGAATTTTCTTCAAAAATGGTTCTTTATGCGTTTTCCCTAAACCAATTATGAGATACAGGCCAAAAACTGAAATAATTCCGAAAATTTCGAAGTTCATTACATAACAATCTTGTCCCCTGCAATGTTCTCTCCATTGCACATCACACATTTATCCCATCGATGCTTCTACATACATGGCTGGCTCTACATCCCGTCACCGAGACTGGGCCTCCTCACCATCGATGCTTCTACTGCTAGAAAAAAAATTTCTATTCTTTTTCAGTGATGGCTGCTAGCTCAGTTTAGTGACAGCTCTCCCTTCATGTTTTTTCTTGACATCATCTGTTTTGCCAAATCGGAGACCTTTCTCAAACTTTCCACCGTGAAAAACGAGACGAGCACAAAACAGCACTAGCAAAAATTATCACTGCACAGGAACAGAGCAAGCCAGATTAATGAACAAGGCGGCACTGAACTGACATTGAGTAGCGCTGCAAACAGCCTGCCATCGCGAATTGTACCGCATACGGCAGAGCTATTCCGTTTTTTTTTTTTTGGATACCCCCTCGTATGTAAATCTCTACTAACTGTGCTGAAAATCTATGGTTCCAATCCGGTTATGGTAGGTAATGTATGTATTATATTGGATCGTTTCATATAATAAGTTCGTTTTAATTATTCCTAGAATTCAAAGTGGAATTAGTGCACTTCTGTTGATTAATATGTTTACGTTTACAGATTGTAATGAGCTTTCATCAATTGTTTATTTTTTATAACGTTTACTATCGCTGTTTTTGATAGAGAATCAGTCTTTTTGAAACTTTGGACAACTTCCTCAATGGTGAAATCTTTGAAAGTGTTCAAAAACTCATTTTCAGATATTATTTCATCAAAAAACTCTGGATTTTCCTGGAGCTCATCTAGCCACTGTAAGTGGTCACCCTTGATCGAAGAAACAGCCTGGTGGCTGAGCGTGATCTCTGACAAATCATCTGCACTATCGCTCTCCAGCCAACAGTACAAACTATCATGTACTGTTATTATTGTGCTTTTATTTAGTTTTTCTCTTAGCTTATTTCTTTTTATTGTAAATTTGAATCCTTTTTTTTTTGTATAATTGTTTGATTCTCTCCCAGAACATGCCTTTTATGTAAATATTGAATTATTCTAATAATATAGCCAAATAGGCCAAATATTTTTTTAATGAAGTCTGTTATTCTTATGGGATATGATCCCAGAGTCAAATTATTTTTCTATTCTATTCTACTAAACTCAAGATGATTCATAGGTTGAAGTTGAACAGGATTTTTTTTCATATTAAATTTTTAGATTAAAAAATAATTGTTGTGAATATGACCGTTCCATATTTCTTCTCTCTCTATCTCTATTTCTTGTATAGTGATTTTCTTCACAATCTCTATAGTGCTTCACAACTACTAAAATACGTTAGTAAAACTTAATGTTAAAAATAAATAGAACTCTTTTGAAATGAACTTATCATAGAGATGTATTTTTAAAAAATGATGACTTAGAGGGGAGATGATGAGACTAGAGAAGCCTAGAAGATCAAAGAGCACACCAAGATAGAGCTGGCACAAAAGGACTGCTTCTGTTCTCATCCGAGTTAGTCCTAATCACTAGGCCGACCGTTCAATCTTCGGGGCTATTTCCCATGCATATATTTGTTTAGTATTGCGATAACGTCTAAAATTATTTATTGATTCCATTGTTTGTTATTTATATAACGAGCAAAGGACAAATATATATCTTTTTACATAGACTTTAATAAAAGCTATCCTTTTTACCAAACAGATTCAATTAACGAATTCTAGAATGGAGAGAATGACGGAGGGAGAGAGTATCATTACAAAGTAAATTATGGGAGCGGGTGGAAACAACCCGATTACGAGATCAGTGTATTACCCGTCCTTTTTGAAAGCTATATTTCTTCTCAGCTGATTAATTTGTCATTCTGATGGAAACAAGAAAATTACTGAAAGGATTTCTAATTTTCCCTTCCAGAAGGGAGAGGCCGGTTCCTAATCAGAAATGTTATTCAGTAGAGATTAATTAATATTACTCATTTTACCCATTTATAACCATATTTTTTGGCCTCATACCCAAATTAACTAAGATAAACGTAAACACACACTGAAAACTCTAAAATGTAGCAGCAAGCTTCAAGTTTACAGATGTTTCGCCTATAGTATATTTATGGCTTGCCTATAGTGTTGTGGTTAGCATAAAAAGGTCCTAAGCCCTGCAGGTGGCTCCGATTTTTTTAAGGGAGTAAAAAATCTTAAACTGTGCGGTCCTCTGGAAGGGACATAAAACGGGGATTATAGACCGAACCTGTGCAATGTCAGTCCCTGATCTCAATTGTAAAGGTCCCTATTTCAATTATACCTGAATAGACAAAATCTTGGACTTCCTCTGTATCCTCGCCTGATTAACCATGTTAGCATAAAATGACGTTAAAGGAATAAACAAGCAGGAATTTCACCAATATTATGTTTCAAAATATCTTTTTCTGCTCCTAAAGAATATTTTTATTATTTGAATCTGGAAAACGATCATGTTGGAGTTATTTTGGATATGTTCGAGCATGCATCAGCTCGATACTTTTTATTAATAAATTTTACACATTTTTCAATTTTTCAAGGCGACTTATTAAATTTCGATAATAATTTCGTTAATTTTAATATCTATGTTTAAATTCTTTAAAAATATATGAAAGTTTTTGGTTAAAAAATAAAAATGCTGTGGTTCCGGCTATCATTATGAGACAAGCTAATGATAGCTAATAAACAAGCATAACTAAAAAAAAATCAGAATCTACTTCAAGAATCAATATATTATTTTTCTTTATAAAACAGAAATTTGCATAGTGTATTGTTCAAGTGTAGCATAGTTGAACAGAGTATATCTGGTGGATATATTATTTATTATCAACCTTAGATCAACGCTAGGTTGTAAAATACTGATCCCTAACCGGGATTCAGCCAGTCCCCAAGTAGATTAGAAAAAAAAACTTGAGACAATATTGGTGGAATAAAATCCCTACACAGCCGTTTCCTTAGAAAAATAATAGCCCTTATCAATTATTGTACCCGGTATCCTTTATGGGTTAATAAAAATAAATAAATAAATAGTCCGAATGGAAGCAATTTATGTATCGGCTCTTTTGCGGCCCTGGATCTATTACAAGTCTTAATTATTTTTTACTCGATGGCGAAATACGTTTTTAGACCTAATTATTATTTATGTACAAGAATTACCATTATATCTTTCAATTCCTAGCTATGAGTTTTTAATTTTTTCTTCCGCAATGTAATCAATATTACATTATATATTTTACTGATTATCCTGTAATCTGCAATGTAATATTATTTAGTTGTGACTCAAGGTATATAACGGCTTAGTTAGAATTTTTCTCTACTTTAGCTAAAAAAATTGCATATAGCGTCCTAAAGTAAGTATATGATCAACACTACATGTACGTGCTACAGTACATGCACGTATCTATGACACCCATTGAAAATGCCTGGCCAGAAATTCCCAACAGTTGATAGATTTTCTTCAGTTACTTATAACCTTAATAATTAATGTTTATGTTCAAATTTTACAATTATTATCAATTTAATTATGTTCAAATTTTCAATATCAGATACTGTTCAAAGTCACTACTGTCCATTTTATTTCACAATAGTTAACTTTGACTATATACCTTGCTGCCAACTATTATGAAATAAAAAGAATATAAGGTAGTATTAAACAATGACTTTAACATTTGAACAAAAACAATTAGTGATAAGATTATAATAAGTTAAGTGGCTGCATAAAAAACTATCAATTGCTGGAAACTTCTGTCCAGGTGTTTTCATTGGTTGTCATGGAAACATGCAGTGCAGACAATATATTTTAGGAATATGACAACCCTTAAGGACGAGGCGACCTGTGGTCTAGTGGTTAGCGTGACAAACTACTAAGCTCAAGATCGCGGGTTCTTAGCCCGGTAGGTGGCCCTAGGATTTTTTAAAGGGAGTAACCCGGACTCCTGCTTTGCCCTCATTCAGTAGGAAGAAGCTCAGTTCGGGGACCCCAGGCAAATTTTAAATAGAGTATGAATGTATACAGTATATTTCTTTTATGTTTTATTTATTATTATTATATTTTTTTATTATATATATATATATATATATATTTTTTTACTTTATTTTTATATATATTTTTTCGCTTGTATATAATTAATTTATGCATTTATTTCGTTTATATCATTGATTTTTTATGGAATGATTGGAAGCTACATAGGACCATTACTTATTGCCCACAACAGGCAGATTGTAATGCTTCAATAAAGTGTTTTCTTCTTAAAAAAAAAAAAGGGAGTAAAAAATCCTTAGTTATGCCTACCTTCGGAAGGGACATTAAACGGGGGTCCCGAGCCTGTTCCTACTTAAAATTCCTATCCTAATTAAACCTGGATAGGCGAAATTCGGAGTTCCCAATGTAGCATCGTTCGATTAGCCATAATAGCAAAAAGTTACGTTAAATGAACAAACGACCCTTAAGGATGTTTCCCGAAATTCTGAGCAGGTGGAAATATACAGGAGATTGCATTATGTCAATATCCCTCCAGTGTGATGGGGATGTGATGGTTTCATGTGTGGGTTGAATTATTCCTGCCATTGACCACAACACAGAAATCAATATTTTTTTTAATGCAATTTTGGTTTGGGAAAATGATCCGTTCGTTATAACACCCTTCCCCAAACTTCGTAGTAGTGTTTTTGTAGTTCTGCCTGCCCATTATCCTAGTTTAAACTTATGAATAAAAATTACCCAAAATCGCGCGTTACCATTATCATATTTGATGGCATACTGACCAATGTTCGTATTGTAATAATAATATCAAAAATGTTTCCCGAAATTCTGAGCAGGTGGAAATATACAGGAGATTGCATTATGTCAATATCCCTCCAGTGTGATGGGGATGTGATGGTTTCATGTGTGGGTTGAATTATTCCTGCCATTGACCACAACACAGAAATCAATATTTTTTTTAATGCAATTTTGGTTTGGGAAAATGATCCGTTCGTTATAACACCCTTCTCCAAACTTCGTAGTAGTGTTTTTGTAGTTCTGCCTGCCCATTATCCTAGTTTAAACTTATGAATAAAAATTACCCAAAATCGCGCGTTACCATTATCATATTTGATGGCATACTGACCAATGTTCGTATTGTAATAATAATATCAAAAATGTTAGAGCTAATAGCCAGATATATAATCTGGCCAGCACGTTACAACATAAACATAAACACAGTAAATAAAAGAAGTACACTAATTCCACTTCGAATTACAGATTATTATAATATTATAATAAAACCGGGCATTTTATACGAATATACCTAAGATTACTATTGAATGTGTTTTGAGAATTTAGCATAACAGTACAAACTATATAAATAATAATTAAAACTATCTTCAATACCTCACTATTGGAAGCCAAACCACATGCTGTCCATAATACTTCGGAGGTGAAGAGAATTGATAAAGATGTCTTGGGGCTAAGCTCTTGAGGCCAGAAAATGGAGGGCCTGGACTCAGGAGATAGTCCTTCGAGTCCTTGCGATCCTTCTAGATCCTGTCAGTTATTTTTCTCAGGACGACGTTAAGCTTGTATCGTTCACTTCGAATTCAGAAAGGGGGTGAACGGATATATATACTAAGATCAAATTGGATAAGTTGATGAAGTAGGCAATAAGTATATATATTATGTTGCTACATAATTATGTTTTGAATTGAAGCCCTGAATTTTTTTAAAAATATTATAGAAAATTTAAGATAATTTTGTTTTGGATCTCTTAAGGATAATAAATGTATACAATAATAATATATTATATATGTGTCTAAGAGGCTACATGATAAAAATCATCTGCTATTTACATCAGTACTACACAATAAATATAAACCAATTTGTAAGTTCTGGTCAAGAAAATAAAATAAGAAATATAACAAGAACCAAGCCGAAAAAATATGAATAAACGCAAATAAAATATATAAAAATTAAAAATGTTGTAAGGGAAGAAAATTAAAAAAATAAGTCATTAGTAATTTCTGATGAGTATACGGTTATAATTATAACTGCTTAGTGGGCATCTGTTTGGGAATGAAGGAGATATTGGTAAAGCGTGGGTTTAAATGAGGATAGCAAAGAAGCATAGCTGATATTATAATGTTATATTGTTATTGATAGTAATATAAGTTCTAAAATCGGCCACTACACCTCAGTTAAAGTAAATCGCGTTGTTCAGGTTTGTGTACTGCTGTGCCGAATCTGGTTTACACCTTTTGAAAGGGATTTACGAATTATGAACAATTTTATGAAGTTTAATGCAATCTTTGAAGGACGGATACATGCAAAAATATTCATTCATATAATTTAGGTTTGGATTATTTAAGTGTCTATAATATTCATTCTGGTATTAGCAAGATTGTCTATTATAATTAATTTGTTTGGTGTTATCATTTTTGATTAATAATGTATTCTTTTTTATTATTATTATTATTATTATTAAATTTCCATTTGCACCTGATATGCGCATCCAGCAAATTGATAATTAAAGTTCTGCCGAGTTATCTATCTTTCTGGGTTACTTCCGATAAAATCAGATCTAGCAACCAGATATATATAAGCTGGAAAAATAAATAAAGGAAAATTTTCATTAAGTAAGGAAAAATCCAGGGATTTAATAGCATTCTTTAGAGTCCCATAGATAGGAGGGAGAGTTACCAAATATTTTTAATAACCACTGAAATTAAAATTTTCATACTTTCATAAATTCAATTTCGTGAATCATATTGAAAATCAAATCAGAATTGTGTGCAAGCATACAATAAATTAAATTTTAATCAAAATAGGTTTAATTAGAACGGCCAATTATTCAACTACTGACAGAGGTTGTTATTCCATTATAGGCAGAACGGTAAATCTGACATCGATAGCCAACATGTCGGCACGCGTAATATGAGCTTGCTATTATCTGTTATCATCACGTCTACGGATCGTATTTCATCATTCACGGGATATTAATGTCTAATTTAGCTACTGGTAACTAAATCCTTAGGGTAATGCATGCACATACATAAATGTTAATTACTTTGATTATCGATTAATAATTAATCAAACTCGCGCTAATTCATTGTAATCGATCAAATTTGTCAAATGATAATAAGGTGAGATTAGATACATAAATACTTACTAAGTCCATCAATTCACCCTTGTTTATTTATGACAGTATGTTTCAATAAGTTACTAGTGCTCATATTAAAACTAATTATTATTTATTATATATTCCATCACCCTTTAAATCACTTATGGTGGAATGACAGACACACATCGAAAGGGCACTTAGAGTGACTTTTAATGATATTGCTTTTACCAGGTCGTATTTAATTAAAGGTAGGAGAGAAGTGAAATGGTAAATATTAATTTTAACAGACATTTTGTATATGGTTTTTTTTTCTTTCGCACGAACATCTTTGAGAATATACTGGCGTCCTAGTAATCCAACGCCATGTTGACAAATTTTATATCAGTTACTGGAGGCATTTGGTCCACTTATTCATTAGAGGCTGGTGTGGTGTCAATTCTATACTTTTTGTCATTGTATCACTAATATTTTAAGCCAGATATTGGTTATTATATTATATTTTTATCTAAAAAAATCTGTTACGAAATTGTCTTGATTTTGGGAGGAGGTCATGTTTCAATGAAATGTTTCTTATAAAATTGCCTAAAAATATATAAATATATGTAAAACACATTGAATACACACTCTGGAAAGAATCGTCTCAGGTGAAAGAAAAAGTATTAGGAAAATTATTTAAGCAAAACTCACAGACGAAGGATACATACTTCACTTCAGCAACACCACAGTTGGCAAATGACACAGTAGATGTCAAAAAGAGGGGACTAAAATTTTATGTACGCAGACTGCCACGGACCAGACGCACCAACAGAATTCTTAGATTAGATACATATATATGCCATAAAATACTGATAGACTACTACCACTTGCCCAAGATTACTACATACTCGATGTCACAAGTCAAAATCGATTTGGAAAAAGTCCGTGCAGACTCAGAGGACACAAGGTACACAAGATGGAAGAGAATCGAAGAAGGTTCAAACAATAGTTGTACAGTTCAGGTTCTACTACAAAGAAATTCCAGTTAGTTATATTTTAAACAAATCCAACCGGTCCTTCTAACTCTTTGTACCTTTTTTTTAAAGAAAAAAACGCGTTTATTGTGAAGTTTGGATTTTCTAAAACACTAAAGATGATTAAATTTACACAAAAGATCGCGCACTACTAAAATGAGCGGAAACACGAGCCATTAATAATTTTTCAATCTATAAATATTTCAGGTACATCCCAGAACTTGTTTTTCTTCATTTATTTTGTCAAATAACTAGCTTACATTACCTGTTAAAACCCCTGATCACATTCTGGAAGTAAATAGTGACTTTTATTATCTTACAGTTTTAATATTGCTAATATTTACTAAGGATATAAGCATTCCAAAAGTCTAGCGTTACTTTATTGATCGTAAATTTCATATTTGTTCCAAAATGATTCTCGTAAATTAATAGTGTTCGAGACGAACTTAATTGTTACGTATTATTGTCTATACAAACAAGCTGGAATTTATCATAGGTGGAGAACCCTCCCCAAAAAAAACACAAAGGCCAAGTTAGTAAATAAAGGCCTGCATACTTACATGAACCTTCATGTATGATTTAATAATTTTTTTGATAGGGTGTTAAAACTAACTTTTTTAGTGATATAAATATAGGACATTCACAAAATTTAATCTAAGTGTTTTTCTCCTTGCTTTGCTGCAGGAACAACAGGTTTCGGAAATGGAGACATCAATAGTTGGGCAGGTTCTTGGCCATTGTCTTTTTAATCTTTAGGGAGTAGGACAGAGGAAGATAAAGTGGACTTAGGTGATTTTGTTTTGATGAGTGGAATGTTATGAATTTTTGTTGTGAATATGTGATTTGATACTGGGAATATTCATGTCTTTGTCTATGGTATGATTTGATTTAAAACAAGGAGCATTAACAATTAATTCTTAAAATGGTGGAGTGCGTTGTTTGCATCTTGTTCACATAGATACAGTAAAATTTTAGAAAAAGAACGGAATATCAATAAAATTTATAGCAACTAAATAACAGCCTTGTAAATACAGTCAATCTCCCGAAGGTGGCAGGTCTATATCCCTCAGACACCTCAAGACAAGGCACTAAGGGCCTTAGAGGAGCGGCAGGACATGGTTTATTGCGACAAGGCAAGCAGCTGCCCCAGCGCTCTAGGGCTCATGTACATAAATAAGTGGCGCCATTCTCTTGACATTTACTAATTAATCGCTACTCAGGTCAGCCTGCCTCTGCCACTCCACTCCAAATTATATACCGCCCCCTCCCGCCTAAATTATATAGGCCATTGTCGCCACACGGAGGGCCACGTGTTGACATTGCCGCCTTGTTTAAATATCTGCTCTGGCGGTGCTATTGGAAGAGTAAACAGTAATCCTACAGCCGGGTTGAAATATAATGTGTGGTCAATTGGCCAGGTGTGGGTTCCTACAAAGATAATTAAATTACACGGTTTTAATTAAATTTATAACGAAAAATTAAACTTATTCTTCCATCAGCTCGTTTAATATATATTCCACTATCAATGACTTTATATTTACATTTAAATGGGGGATTGCACATAATAATAATAAAAATATTTATTTAAGAAATCGTACAAATGCCATTTGGAACATATTGTATTTTCGATCTTCTTTTGAAAACCTCCCCAAAGGGATTCTCGGAGAGCCCATTGAAGGCACTCCTAGCGATGTTCATGTCACTGTATTAGATCCTACTCCAGAGACGTAGGATTAGATATGATTTTTTTTTTATTTAGTGTTTTATTTGTTATACGTCATTCATTCATTGATCGAATTTTAGAATGAAACTACAGTGCCAGTAGGATTGCTATAGAGCAGTGTTAGGTACAGCTTTTTTTCAAATAAGATAGAAGTAAATTTTTAAGGTTTTTCTCCAAACCCACCATGGTGGAAAAGGCGCAACTGTGCTGACTACTCCTTTCTTTTTAATAAATAAAAAGAACATAATGATTATCGAAATTTATTCTGATTTCTTTAAGCTAATGCTACGTATCTTGTCACCTAATAATAGTTGTAACCGTAGGCCACTTACTTCTATTATTTCTTTTCGATGAATTTTACCTTGGTGTCCTATTTTTTTTCTATCCAGGTTAACATAGCATTGGGATCTTAAATGACCTAACATCGCACGTGAGTCTATCCGAAGTAAGGATTTTTTACCCCCTTATAAAATTCTTAGGACCACCTACCGGGCTGTACTCACGATTTTAAGCTTACTAGGTTTTTATTCTGAACTCTAAACCACGTATGGTGTACTTTCATATTTCGTATTGACCACTTAGGACTTCAAGCAACGACTTTATTTATTTCTTGTCTGTCTCCAATACTCTTAATGTGTTCCCATGTTTCCTTTACTCTTCTATACGACATCTTCCAACCTTCTCTGGTCTTTCATCATCCTGAAACCCTTCCCAATTTTTCACTTTGTTCATCACTTTCCGCCGGGCACTATGATTTTTGTAATAAAACCAGGCTCTTGCCGTATTTTGGACGGCGTACAAATTTTGTTCTTTTTCACTTCCCCAATGATGCTTAATAATGGTCAATCTACATCTGTCAATACTGTATAGATGCCCGAGGAATGTCAACCTCATCTTCCGCGTAGTAACCGAGATTCTTTCCACTTTCTAGTAAATTCCTTATTTACTTCTCAGTTTCTATATTTTATAAATAATTTATTATTTTAGGCAAGTTGAACATTTTTCTAATGCATTTTATTTCAACGAAAAATTCTGACATAGATCAGGATAAAACATTCAAAATCTACCGAAAGGTTTCAATGTTGCATTAATATTTTAACAATAGCCCACATTTTTCAACAGTCAGCATATCGTCGGGCTTTCTTTTTGCCCAAATAAATCTAATGAAACAATCATAAAATATTTTCAAGGTTATACTTTATAAAAAATACATATCACGCGCCGTTTCCTAAAGTTACCGTTCAATGGCTTTAAACCAATTGTTTAATAAAATAGTTTTGCAACAAGGGAGTTTCATCAATGCCTATATATATATATATATATATATACTAGCTCTAAGATTAGGAGAGAAGGTAGAAGGTAGGAGATAGGAGAGTAGAGAGTAGAAATGTAGGTGATAAGTTGTAGTGTGTAATAAAATAGTCTCTAAGTTAGATTTAGTCCATAGCACATAAATTATAATGTTAATCAATAGTCAATAAGTCTAAAAGTTAGTTCACAAGAATGTATCATTTATATATCTTGAATATCACATTATATCTATTCATCACTCAATAAATATATATTTTTATTATAATATATTTCCCGCCCACCGTTTTATAACTCTAAGACCCCCAAAATCGCACAAGAATAAATATATCAAAGAATTCTTTTTTAGAGGATGAGCTATCAGCTGTTTTTATTTATACAGCAGTTAAACTTTATGTACTTATAAAAACAATATTTCTTTCTCAAGTCTTAATGTTTGAAATTTATGTGTTTTGGTAATTATTTCAAACTTTCCAGACTATGAAGATATGCTGTTTGACATAATTGAGAAAAAAAAAAGAAAGACAAAAGTAACGATAGCTTGGATATAAAACCAATCCAGGAGCTAATTGAGGGAAACCGGCTGGTTTCCCTGGTTAAATGGTTAAAGAATATCTGGATGTTACTATGGAGAATACTAAATAATAAAAATTAGGAGTTGAGGAGGAAGAAATAGTGGATGGTTCAAGAAAGAAACTTATATCGCAGTCCGATAGAGAAAATGTATTAAAGAGAAGAATTGTGGGACAAAACTAAAACATTACTTGTGCAACTTTACTCATAACTATTACTCTATAATTTTGCCACATACCGAATACAAATAAAATCTTGTTTGCTTACAAATAAGTTCAGTTTTTTGCAATATTCACATTAAATTATACCACAATGTGTCTCTTTCGTCATTCTTTTCATGATCTTCCCTGTACAATTATTTTTTATTGTTATTTAAATAGATTTGTATTCAAAATTAAAAGTTTTTTTAATATTGAAAAGTAAAACCTAAACCCCTAAAGAGACATGAAATATTTATGCGGATATGAGGAGAAACACCATTCAAAACACCATGCAAAACTTCCTTAAGTAATTTGTAAAAACAGTAGTTGAGAATATTTTGCCAATTGAGCCATCAACAAGACTAAAGGAGAATAAAATGAAAACAAAAAATAAATACATGTCAACAACACAGTTTAACAACACACCAACCAGTCGCAGATTTTACAGTAACCAAGCTCTAAATGCTGATACTGATTCATGGGGGAGGTAAAAACAGCTGGGAAAGGTCAAATTAAAACAGCTGATCACATAACAAAAATCCATTTACTAAGCATCAAAAAAGTAATTCATAAAACATCAAAGGATAATGAAAAAAAATAATTAAATACATCAAAAAAATGAAAGTACGAAAAATAAGGACATTAACAAGAATTCACTAGATAAAGGGTTGTTCTAACAGTTAAAGCTGGGAATAGACATAAAATATTTGTGACAGCATAATTAGAAAAATTCCTCGAGTCTCTAAAATAAGAGGATCCAAAGATATTTTTTGGGACTTTTTCACTTATTTCCAAAGAGGTAGAATTTTCTTTACTGTATTATTTCACACAACATATAAAATTTGACATTAGAATACAAAAACTCCATTAACATAAGAAAATAAAAATAGCAGACCTATTTTAAAGAAAACGACCGGTGACCTTAGAAGAAAAATTTGACATTTTCAGAAGGGATGAAAACAACCTTGGTTTGCTGCCCATCGGAAGACACATAAAATGGCATTACCGAGCCTATGCGTTGTCAGGTACTCATTAAAGATCTATATCCTAATTATACCTGGATAGAAAAATTAAGGACTCCCATTGTAGCATCGTCTGTTACCTATAGCAGCATTAAGTTTAGAATAATAAAAAAAAACTTTTGGATATGTTTGGGTAAATGAGTGGAGATAATGTTTAATCTCACCATGAAATTATTTATGAAATATTAAGGATAATCTCTGAAAACATTCGGACAATTACATCAGTAAACAAAGAACAGTAATTCATTAGACTTCAGATTATTAAGCATCTTAATTTTCTTGTTTAGTCAAAACATTTCCATTGTAGGTTTTTCGTTATTAAATATTTGGAAGCATTTTGAATAATACAAACTGAAATACAAAGAATTTTTTTGGGGGGATACAACACAGATGGTCTGAATAGAGGTAAGTTATAACGCGCCAGCGAAGTGTTTTGACAGTTTAAGTCGATTACGGAAATTCAACTTGTTAATTCTGTAAAAGCTCCCTTTTAGAGGCTTTTCAAGGACTTAGAACTCGAGCGTTAATCCGGACCAAATTAAAAGTCATCTCATAACGGCTGGTATCTTGCTGGGACTCGCTTCCCAAAGTACTGAGAGATCTTCACGATCCATTGTCGGCTGAAGACGGATGCAGCCCTACACTTCATTGTTTCCGACTAATGGATCGAGGCATCCAGTTTTATTTTATGGTTCCTTCTCTCAAAGCAGCCTGTAATTACATGTGCAATTAAGTTAATGGACTTGGAGGAGAGGGTCGTCTCAGATTATCTTACATCTCTCGTTTCAGTCTTTGGCACGATAATGGCTTTGTATTATCGCAGTCCTAACTGCGTTATCTGGAGACATATTTAAATCATTTAAACATAAACTCGAATAAATGTATTTACAAAAATACGACTGATGTACCTATAGTTGAGTGCTAATATTCATATTTCATTATTTAACGCCACTTTACTGTTGTGGCAAATCGTACGATGTCCTGAATTAAGTCTTTCCACGGTAGAGCACAAAGGAGGGTATAACCATTACAAGGCGTGCCAGCCTGCAAATTTTGGGCATAGCAGTTTTTTATTCTAGCCCAAAACAGAAAACAAGTAAAAATGGTTGTTACAACGCGACATCATATATTTTTTTATATTGGTTAATTATTATTATTATATATATATTCATATATATACAGGGTGTATCAAAAAGAATCATCCGATTTCATAAAATCATAATTAATCTGTTATTTGAGCTAAATGCGCCAACAACTGCCATACTGTTTGAAAGACGAAACTCTCAAGTTTTACATTGTTTCCCCTATGTAGCAGCAGTGCGCTTAAGTCAACGCCCACTTCAGTTCTAGTGAAAATGGCGTCAGGTTGTCTGTGTAAAGGCAAATCACCGGGCCGTCCCAGAGTGTCCGATGCAGAAGGGGAGCGCACCAATGGATGATCTGAGGAGTCGCATAACAGCAGCAGTGGCATCAGTAACTCAGGACATGCTCGCTAGAGCGTGGGACGAATTTAAATACTGCATAGCCATATGCCGTGCATCTACAGGTGGACATATTGAACACCATTAACGGTATGAAAAAAAAAACTATGTGAGTTTCCTTTTCAGACAAAAAAATCAGTAATTATATATGTTTATTAGTGTTAGAAATATAAACATGTCAAATCGGATGATTCTTTTTGATACACTCTGTATAATAGACTGTGCATAAGATCTATGCTCTTTCAAGAATCCTCATGTTTCACGACAGAAACTGATAAAAGTAAACGAGCTCGATTACAAAGTCCTCCCACACTCACGTTATATCTATATTCTCCAGACATATTTCTATCATTTCAGTAATTTGGACAACTTCCGTAAGCGTAAAACGGAAAAATAAGTTTCAAGTCAAAAACGCAACTTCATTGTGACAAAAATTTGTAGTTCTGGGATTGAAATTTCGATAGCAGGTTGGGAAAGTTAATAGAAATTGAGGAAATATTTTGAAAAAAATCATTTGAATTGAAAAATATTTCTTATGAAACGACACATATTTTCGGCATATAGTTGCAATACTTCAATAATTTTCAATGATCGATTTTCTTTAGATATTGCTCTTAGCTCAGTGCTTAAATTACTTTCACAATTAGTTAGAACTCCCTCTTAAGAGCGAGTAATCCCTGGGGACCAGTCTGTGTTGGGAGAAGGGTGTAGAAGGCCAAGATTTGATCATGGGGTTTACATTAGTAATCCTTGTGGCCTGGCCTATCAGCTATTCCGACCCTTTACTAACAGAACAGGTGTTATTGAAGGCATATTAATGAGAAAATCGTAATGTAACTAGACTAAGTGCCAAAATCACGAACTATTCGTTACTTCTATTACATTGTAACAATTAAAATTATTTAAAACGTTTTACTTAACAGTAAATTAACCACATACAAAATTTTGTACTAAGAAAATTTTAAACTTTAATAAATATAATAAATTGTGATAAGATGTATTTATTTATAGGTATTATTCTATCTTATTTCCTGAGCTACGATTCAGGAAGAAGATACGCATTTGATATAATCCTCCTATATCGTCGCATTTGTCCTCCTAAGGTCTCCTTTTTCCCTGACGCCTGTATATCTAGCTATTTCCAGGCCAATATAGCCAAGCCAACTTATTCATTTCGATTTAGCACGCCTTACTTAATATGCTCTATGAAGTCATCAACTTCATGAGACGTCTAGTCCAAATATATGTCATAATATTTTTCTTTCGAATAATCTAAAGCATTAAGCCAGATTGTGCCTCCATAGCACATTATTAGTCTTATTACAGATTAATAAATTTAAGCTTGGTTTACCCGGTAAAGAGGCTACATTTATTTAATCTCTCATCTCATCACTCTTCTTGTGTTTACAGTTTAATCCAACTCCAAAGAAGGCAGATCGGTCAATGATTTCAAAGGAATAACTCTCCTCATTCTTTTTACGGTGGAAGTAGTAACTACCATTTATTTTATTTTACTATGATTAATTTTCATTGTATTCATCGAATAGTGTAATTCCTACAAAGCGCTTTCACTTTTACTTAATATGACCATACGCTCAGCAATTGTCGATTTGAGTCATTGAATTAAACAATTTAACTGTCAGGATTCCTTTCTGACAGGACTCAAGCTATACCTAGTCTACTTTCCTTACAACTTACATCAGAGCTCAATCATCTCGCCTCTACGGTTCAACTGCTGTATCAATGGTTTTCCTAAATCAATCCATCACTGTTCCCAGCATCTATATGCTGACAACTTCCTAATCAATTTATCCTTTCCTCCTTCTGAGCTATTTGCGTTCAGAAAGACAATAAGATAAGTAAATAAATAAATAAGATCAGTGTCTGGGCAAACCTGAACAAACTTGGTCTAAACAAAATCATAATTCAACCACCATGGAACCATTGTTATAGGTTCCAATTCCCTCCTTGCATCCATCCACACTTTCCTCACATTAATCCTAAAGGATCACCCATCACATTCAGCTCCTCTGTAAAAAACCTGTGCATCACTATTTACCATACGCTAGAAACCCTACGTCGCTAAAATATAACGCTGGTCCCATGAGTTATTCCATCGTTTCCGACATTATTTCACACAACCTGCTCGTAAACTCCACAAATCTTCTCTTATCTTCCGCCAGTTTGACTATCATTATGTGGTTTAAGTGGACTTCTCGAATGAGCTTGAGATTCCAGCGAATAATGAACTGATTCTTAATGACTAATCCTCCGTGCCCCCAGGCGGTCTCTTATGTTTGCATTATAGCCGTATTTGTCGTTAATGGTTTTCAATGTAATCAATAAACATTCAGTAAGATAAAAGATAATTAGTTCTCTATTTGTGAAGTTCTTTATTAGTAAATGGTTTCTTTCTTTAATTAAAAATACTTCAACGTCAGCGAGAAATTTTTAAACAATTCCTGATGAGATCTGAAACAGAGCATTGTTACAGAGCATTCGATTAGAATCCTCCACCCCCCCCCACCCCAGACCACACAATACTCGCACGTTTTCGTGATTGATCGACAAATGAAGATCCTGATCATCAAGGGGTGGCAAAAAACTGCCACGTGGCAACACAAGCCGGTGTCTGCAGGGAAAGAAAAACTTATATATAACTCTGTCGGATTATTGGAAATGTCTTTTTATTTTTTATTCGTTTTAAAAATCCCTTTTCTAGTATTCAATTTCATTATGCATTAAGATTTATAAATCTCCTTGACGGACAGGACGGCGTTTTATTGTTTCATATAATGTAAAGGATGGAAATTGTTTATTTGAAAAAAAATTATTTATTGAAATTTAGAACTCTATAATAAAAAAACAATAAGTAACTGTTATGAATATAATAATGACACGAAAAAAGACTTGTAGAGAAACTACTTAATACCTATAGTACTCCCATAACAGATTTATGTTAGAAGGTGCTGTGGTCATCTTTACAGATGCTTCAGAGGTGTATAACGAATTAACCCTCAACTGCTTACATAATGTTTCCTTATGCTAGTACTGACCCCCGGACCCACGGACCATCTGATTTAAAAATTCATTAATAAATACAATGTAAAATATTTAAACATTTTTTTGCTTGGTATTTCTTATAGATGATATTTAACGATATATGGCTTTTTTTTCAGTAAACAAATAAGATCAACGAAGGAAATAGTGAAAATGAAAAACTTGCTTATTTATATTACAATTTAATTTTTATTTTAAACAATGAAACATCTATTAATAAAAATAAAAAAACTTTTCAAAATTAACGTTTATTAAGTATATATTCCAAGAAATTGGCATAGTTTCTTGGAGCACTGCAATAATATTTATTTCAGAAAACATCGTGCTATGATAACTTTTTTTGATTTGTGATAAAGCGGTTCCATAATTGTAAAAACAGTAAAAAAAATAACATAAAATAATGTATAAATTAAAAAATAACAAGAAACTCAGTTAATATTATGATAACATTTATAAATTGAAAAGTATCATTGATTAATATTTACTAATAAATAAAAAACATTAAATTAAAGCTTACCTTGAAAAAATCATAGAAGCTGCACAAGTACTGAGAAGTGTCCGTGGGGCCAGGTGTTGCTTATTATATATTTCGTGAACAAATATTAGAACCAACCTTCCACATTTGCATTAAATAAGGTACTTGCATGATAGGAAGGTACTGAGTCATACGGTGACCTACCATGATTGGAAGGATGGGAAATTCCAGAAAAAAAGGTACCAAAAGGTCCCAGGGACCATACTGTGTATCTGTACTTGAGGGGTAATGATGAAGCTATGTTTAAATCTAGTGGATTTGAATAGTTTGTCATAGAAGTATAGATATGGGGTTCAGATCAAATCAGCAACTAATGGGAGATTAGCCACTAACTCTATATATATAGAGTATTTTATATATATTCATAGTATATACTAGATAGATATATATTAGAATCAAAGGAAAAATGGGATTTTACGAAGGTATTAAATAAATAGACTTGATATAAATAGATTTACCCCATTTTTCATTGATAAAAATAAATTTGGATGAACTATCTTCTTGTATTATGATGCACTAATTTTCTTTAAACTTGTCTTTGAATATTGATAATTTTCCATATCTAAGGACAACTGTTAATGATGATTTAGACACTGTTCTTCATATCAATTAATAAATATTAAATCCATAATTATGAGTGTAACATATATTGAATAAAGATATTTTATGTCTGAAAATTGATTTAAATATTTTTATAACTTTTTATGAAAATTATTGTTGGTATCAAGTTGATATAATAAGAAATAAATACATAATTTTACATTTTTCGTTTAGTTTTGGACCATAATTACTTGACAGCAACCAATTCCTGTTTCCTTTTAATTTCTATAAAGAACTCAGAGGCAGTTTATTTATAAAATATTGTAGAAACATTTTAAAAAATCGCGGAATTCAGTTGATACAACACAAAATATTCTTATATAATAACATCAAGCAAATCATTGGAAAAATATTTCCAATATATATCTCTATATATATATATATATTATTTATTGTACTTTTTGATTATGTAAATATTTTAAAATTTATTTTATATTATAAAATAAATAAAAAAATAATAAAATAATCTTGTATCTTTGGCCGCTTTACCAGCCTTCTCCACCTCAGTCTATCCTGGGCCACTGATTTCCAGTCTGGTACATGCAGCTCCACAGTATCATTGTTGACCCTGTCCATCCACGTGGTCTTTGGCCTCCCACATGGTCTCTTGCCAACTAGTGTGGCATTCATACTTGTTTAGAGGCGTCCTCTACCACTGTTTAAGGTTTTTATTTTAAAAGATCTCATTTTTCACTGGTAGGCCATGAAAATGAGACAAAATTTGGTCTCGAAACGTCACCTGTAGAATTAAAAAAAAAAAAGGAGGACTGAAACTCAAGAAAATAAAATATATGTATATATATATATATATATATATATATATATATATATATATATATATATATATTTAGTGTAGGTTGCTAACACAATATGAAACACAATTCAACTTACCAATAACAATATAACTGAATAAAAGTCCCTTTCCACGGTTTAATTAAGTATTAACATATATAGAATATACGAGTACTAACTTTGTTAACTTTGTTTGATAGACCAGATAATTAACTTTATTCAGCATATATTAGTTTGCCTTATATATACATTGGTCCCAGTAAAAGTCAGATAGAGAAGTTCTTAAATTAATTAGTTATTTGAAAGCTAACATTTGAAGTTCTGCAATGTGAATCGAAACGTAGGCTTTCAAGTACTTCAACTCGACTTAAGATATTATTATTCTGATCTCCTTATACCTTACACACACACACACATATATATATATATATATATATATATATATATAAGTTATAAGGACAAATAGACGGTAAACATAAATAGTATGTAAGTTTAGGATTAAGGATTGTTATTATGAGTTGTAAACATTATAGACTATATATAAAAGAGGTACGAGAAATAAAGTTTAGTTGTTATCTTGAACTTGTGTCGTTACTATGCCCAAAACCCTATTTTTTCAGCGAGTGTTTCAGTCTAATCATAACTGGTGCCGAAACCGGGGATATTTCAAAAAAATATAAATACGCACGTACGGTTCGGAGTTCAAACTTTTATCTCTTTTCGCGAGTGAAAAGTCTTATTAATTATGTCAGAAAGCGAAGAGATAAAGAGGCTGGAATACCAACTAGGCGGCTGTGGAAAAGGCGAAATTGGAGGAGAAACTGAAAACGGCCAACGAGACGTCTCAGTTCGAACTCATCAAAATGAGAGCACAAAATTCCACTTTTGTCCACGAGGTGATCAGTCAACTAGAGCCGTTCAACGGAGTTTTAGGCGATCTCGAGCACTTCATAAAAGGGGCAGATCAGATTAAGGAACTCATTAATCTGAAAAAGGAAAACGGCACACTGCAGGAATCTGACGTAGTGCTCTTAGAAGCGTCATTGGTTAGCCGAATTTCGAGACGAGTTCTCAATGCCATTCAGGGGGAGACTACTCACCCGTGGGATGTACTAAAGGCGAGATTAAAAAAATCATATGGTGGAGGAAGATGGACACCGGAGGAAGATATTTTTTATATGTTAAAAGAACACAGGAGGCAGGGCCAAACGGAGGGAGAGTTCGCCGAAAAGTTATTGGTGCTCTATAACAGGTTGGTTGACAAAATGGTGGAGACATTCGGCCAGGCGGAAGGTGCCCAGCGTACGGCATTTGTTCGAGGAGTCTTGAAGGTCCAGTTAAATCATTACATGGACCGCCCGGGCTCATTGCCAAGAGAACGTGACTTCGTGGACTGCGCCCACGAGCTCATTGACGCCCACGAAAGGAATGGAGCCCGACTTGAGAGGTCAGAAGGAGAGTGAGATCGACAAGGAGGAGACATCAGAGCCCGCCAAGACGTAATGGTGGCGGCAGGCAGTTCGAGAAGAGATCTAATAGAGCACCCGAGGACCGTCGACGGAAACCAGAAAAGAGGTGCTATGAGTGCAATCAAACCGGCCACCTTGCAGCACAATGCAACCTCACTAGGTGCTACGAATGTGGCAGGCGGGGACATGTAGCACGAGAATGTCCAAGGCGTAATCCACGTCCGAAACGAAGAGGTCAGCAGCCAGAGACTATGAAGGTGAATAACCAGGAATGGAGCAGGAGACGGACGCATAGAAGAGGCAGAGAGCAGTTTTCGAGCGCCGAATCTTCAGGAGAGGAGAGCATACGATCTGAGCGCAGTACTCCGGCCTCGAGCAGACATGAGGTAAGAGGTGGGAATTCCTGGAGGGGTGGCCCTTCCGGATCCGGGGTCGCGACGCGGCATCCTAAACTAGATTGAGGGTACGATGACGGGTGGGGCGACCTCTCACGCGAACTAATAATAAAGAATAACGGGTTGGACAGAGGAGGGATGAGGTTGCCCGTGGCGAAGTTGAGTGGGTTAGATGTTAAATTCCTTGTGGATACGGGCAGTACGAATTCATTAATTAGTAGACAAGGGGTGGAAAAACTAGGTATGTGGGGGACGCAACGCCAGTGTAATTGCGAAATCTCTACGGTTAGTGGACGGTGTAAAACATTAGGGGAGGGGTATTTTAGTTGTAAAAAGTTAGTGGGAAGGGATGTACGCATTAAACTTCATATCACGGAAACCTTAATGCCGGGATACAATCTGATCGTGGGGTGCGACCTGTTGCAACAAGCAGGGTTAGAAATAAGGGTTGAGAAAGGCCGCTGTCGATTTCGGTTAGGGGACCGGAAATACCAAACCAATTTGGTGGGTTCAGGTCAACGTGTCGAGATTGGGGCGGTCGAGTGCAGTCAGGAAGTTGTGGAGGACATCGTCAATCCAGTACGCAGTACGCAGACCTGTTTTATCGCGAAGACGAAATTCTGCCAACCACTGGGAAAACCGTACATCGGATTATACTTAAGGTAGATAGGCCGATTTACGTTAAGGACAGGAGATACCCCCAAGCAATAAGGGAGATTATAGGGAAACAATTAGCCGAACTTTTGCAGCAGGGAATTATCCGGCACAGTAATTCTCCCTTTAATAGCCCTCTATGGGTAGTAGAAAAAAAACAGAACACACCTGGGGGAGGGAAGCCTTATCGAGTGGTTGTGGATTATCGCAAGTTAAACGATGCGACGCAAGATGAGCGGTATCCCCTTCCTCGCGTCGAAGATATACTTGACAGGTAGGCGGGTGCGGTCATTTTTAGCACGCTGGATCTCAAAAGTGGGTACCACCAAGTTCGAATGGCTGAGGAAGATATTGGCAAAACAGCGTTTTCCTGGGAACGCGGACACTACGAGTTTGTGCGAATGCCATTTGGGTTAAAAGGGGCCCCGTTGACGTTTCAACGCCTTATGGATGAGTTCCAAAGGGGTTTGGAGGAGGATTTTGCCCAAGTCTATATGGATGACCTCATAGTGTTCAGTCGTTCGGAAGCTGAACATGTTAAACACTTAAAAGTGGTATTCTGCAGAGTCCGCCAATTCGGTCTTAAACTATCGCGGGAGAAGTCGAAGTTCGGTCTGCGGGAGATCAGATTCTTGGGTCACGTAGTTTCGCGATCGGGAGAGCGGCCTGATCAGGAGCGACTTAGGGCGATTCAGGACGCTCCGTTGCCGGTTAATGCTCGGGGCGTAAGGCGTTTTTTAGGCATGGTAAACTACTACCATCGGTTTATCCCAGCTATCGCGGAGTTGACGCAACCGCTGACGGAGGTACTGAAGAAAGGGAGACGGTTTATGCTTGGACAAACTCAGTTGGAAAGTATTAAACGTTGCCGGGAGGCTCTCACCTTACAACCCTTACTAGCTTTCCCTGACTTTCGACTAATGTTCCGAATTACCACGGACGCGAGTGAGGTCGCGATTGGCGCAGTGCTGTCACAGAATTTTTCCGAGGGCGAAAAACCTATCGCTTATGCCAGCAGGAAGCTAAACGGAGCGGAAAGTCGTTACAGCGCGATAGAACGGGAGTTGTTAGCGGTGGTTTGGGCGATTGAATATTTTCGACCTTACGTCTATGGTAGGATGTTCGAGCTGTTCACAAATCACAAACCACTGGTATACTTGAACACTCTGATAGAATCATCGGCGCGCATATCACGCTGGAAGGAACGGTTAGCGGCCTATACATTTCAGGTCGTCCATAAGAAGGGGGCAGAAAATGCCGTGGCAGATTGGTTGTCGAGGGACCTAGTCGTGAACGCGATCGGTGAGGAAGGACCTTCTGCAGAACCCTTCGGCCTCCGATACTTAAGGGACTGGGCAGAAAACGGACCCGAAATACCGCTCGTTCGTCAGGACTCCGAGGATAATTCCGTTACGTCGGAACGACCTAATGACTTACCTGAGGCCGATGAGATTATCAACGACAAGCGCCTACAGATTATATTCCGGTCGAAACAAAGTGCGGGTGTTGAAACTCGAGCATTTACATCTGAAGGGGCGTCTGTGGTGATTGCGCGGGTTCCAACTATGGTGGATGATGACGCACTGGAACGGATATTTTCAGAGTTCGCTGTCCCTGGTCGTTGTTGCCATATTTTCGTCGGAAATAAACTCCTTCTCGATAAATTCCGTAGGTAATGGCGTCAAGAGCGGATAGGGGTAGGTTACTCGATGGTTCGCTGTTTACGGGAGGTCGAAACAGTTACAGATAAATCGAGACAACGTCAAATCATTTCGGACCACCATGAGGGCAAATCGAATCATCGCGGGGTCGATGAAACAATACGGGCCCTTAAACGGATGTACTTTTGGAAGGCTATGGGGAAGACAGTACGCGAGTATATCGAGCGATGTTCGGTGTGTCAGAGAGCTAAATATTATGGACAGCCACCGGTGGCAGGAAAAGTAGTCTCTCCCACAGCGTCGGAGCCGCTTCGCTTAATTCAAATTGACGTATACTCCAATGAAGGTCAATCGTGGCTTACTGCCATTGATTCGTTTAGCAAGCTCGCTATAGCTATCCGATTGAGGAGAAGACTCCGGGAGCAGTCTGGGCAGGGATGCTTCAATGGTGCGCGACGTACGGGGTACCGGAAGAAATCATCTCTGACTGTGGACGCGAGTTCGATAATGCCATGATCAGGGAAGAAGCCAAACTCTTAGGAGTTTCGTGGCGACTGAACACGCCGCATCACGTTACCGGCAGGGGCGCGGTGGAACGTCTCCATAACACGCTGGCAGAACATATTCGCCTCCTTAAGTTAGGCCGGAATTTGGACCCGTACGAGGCTATGCCACGGGCAGTGATTGCCTATAATCACACGATACACTCGGTAACAGGACTATCACCCGTCGAAATGGTGTTTGGGCAGGCGCGCCGAGATCGGGGGGATCTCACGACAGCTAACAACGAGGTATTACGCGGACACCTTTTGCATGTACGCGCGGCTCGGCAGGCGTTGTGGCGTAAAGTTCGGGAAAACCTCATTCGGGAGAAGTCGGCGAGAGTGGCCAAGGCCAACGAGCGATTTAGAGTCCATACGAGAGGTCAGTTGCCATTGACAACGGTCGTATACCGTCATACGGCTGCGCGGTATGATGGCCCCTACAAAATTATTACCATCCGAGAGCACAACCTTTATACTATTCGTGGCATTAATTGCCCCTCCCGGGTTCGTACAGAGCATCTCGAGTCCCCCGTAAAGTGTCCTTGCTCAGACCGGAGGCTGCGCTGCAGGAATGAAGACTGTATTTTCTGTTTTACTCAATAATATTCATGTGTCAATCATATTTCTTTCAATTTGTTTTTTTTCAGAGTTTGTTATTTAGTTTAGTGCTTTCAGTGATAGAGTGTTGTCAGTGTATTTTACGTTTTATTACTCCCAGATTGTGGATTATTTTTATGTTGAATTTGTGTGTTATTTTTTGTTCTTTTCTTTCTTTTTCTTCTTTTTCTTAGTTTTAAGAGTTCCTCCAAGAGAAGGAACTGGAGGGGGGGAGTTATAAGGACAAATAAACGGTAAACATAAATAGTATGTAAGTTTAGGATTAAGGATTGTTATTATGAGTTGTAAACATTATAGACTATATATATCAGTAGTACGAGAAATAAAGTTTAGTTGTTATCTTGAACTTGTGTCGTTACTATGCCCAAAACCCTATTTTTTTCAGTGAGTGTTTCAGTCTAATCATAACTTATATATATATATATATATATATATATATATCATATCAAATGCCTTGGCTCCACAATAACCTCAACGAATGACCTATTAACTGAGATAGACCAGCATATAACAATTGCAAAAAGAGCATTCTTCGTTCTTTCAACAGCATTGAAATCCCGAAGCATCTCAAGTAATTTAAAATTAAGGGTGTAGAATGCCTTAATAAAGCCGATTCTGATATACGTCTGTGAAACGTGGGCTTCTTCACCTTGGGAAGCAGAATCGAGTGATGTGAAAGGAAAATGCTTCGCACGATAAACGAAGCGATATGGGATGAGAATCTAAACTCTTGGAGGATAATGACTAATAAAGAATTGCTCACGGAAACTGGTCAGTCAACATCTATCGATATGAAAGCAAGGATTAAAGTTAAGATGGGCGGAGCATGTAGCTCGAAGGTTAACATAACTAAAAATGCATAACCTTACATACTGATGGTATGCCATACGTATGGCAATACTTAAATCGCAAAGTATACCAACACAAATATATTTGTGATTCAATGATGAAAAATTCTAATAAACCAGATCAGACAGCTCTCACTACACACTATAGAAATACAAAACATGCATTGAAATTTGATAAATCTAAGGTAATACACCAGGAGAGAAATATTTTCAAAAGGAATATAAAATATATACATAAACTATAGAGAAATATATGTATCGCGCTATAAACAAAAAATCGGTTGTTCAAGGTCTGAGCTTAGGTTATGCAAATTTAATTAATTCATAATCTTAATATATATAAATTACGTGTCACGTTGTTTGTCCGCGATGGGCTCCTAAACTACTTAACCGATTTTAATGAAATTTGGTACAGATACGTAACATTGTCCAACTTAGGATATAGGCTATGTTTTATTTCGAGTAACGACTGAAAACCACGAAATTTTCGGAGTTATTTCAGTTTATGGCCTGTATTTCCTAATCGGCGCGGTTTTGGAAAAAACACTCTACTTTTGCCGATGAGATTAACGCATGATTAAAACAATTGTTTTCATGGTGAAATAGAACTGCATCCTAATACAAAATCCATCAAATTACCAGAACATTTCAATACTGTTGTTTAGACAAAATATGAATTAATTAGGAGTATTTTCCTGGATGTACTAAATAATTACATGAACCATAATTGGCTCAGTAATCGTGTTATTTTGACAGCGAAAAATGCTGATTTTGACGAAATTAACTTTTTAATACAACTGTTGTTACCAGGTGATCTAATCCCCTTTAAATCCATCAATAATATTGTTGATGAAAACCAAGCTGTAAATTATCCAACTAAATTTTTATCAATAAAATAGAGCCAAAAACTCAAAAAGAAACAATATTATTCATTATAATGCAATTGGGAAAAACCACAATGCAAAGCCTTATGTTTCAAATCCAGTAATACACCCACTTACCAGTCGACGTTTCGCCTATTCAGGCATTATCAAGACACAAAAACAAAAAAGGGTTGTGTGAATCACATCTCGAAGAAAAAGGTGCAATATGTCTCAACGATCAACAGCCCAAACAGGCTCCAAACATGAGACAGCACCCCACCACCAAGACGTTCAACATACAACGCGTGGCCGGGTCAGCTAGTGAAATAATAATTTAAAGAATCTAATATAACAAGTAAATAAAACTGCTGTTCTCTAGAAAAGGTTTACTTGACCGTTGATTACTACAGGGTAAACATTTTATTATGTGGTACGAGGTGGCTGGTCGGTGATGGGAATCCATTTTTGGAAATTGTGTTGTACACACTATCTGATTACATCTTAAACAGGTCATTTTTATTTTATTTCGGCGTGCTGTTTAATGTTTTTATTTTAAAAGATTTCATGAATATGAGACAAAACCTGGGCTCGAAACGTCGCCTGAAGAATTAAAAAAAATAAGGACTGAAACTCAAGAAAATATAACATCAAATTTATATGAGAAGTAGAAAACCGATGTATATATATTCTATTTTTGCGGCACGTTTTTTTCCCCCATTTTGCATGGATATTTTCTATGGAGCCATTAGGAGGGAAAAATATCTTGCGCGAAATGTGGAAAAAGATTTATCAACATTTTCCGGTGTTGAGCTTTGTTTAATGAAAAGGAATGTTGTTCAAGCCTAGCGGGATTAGGAAGGAGGGCGGTCTAGGGAATCCCTCCCAAAAAAATACCTTGTTCCTAGCCGTGTAATTTCAACTAAGCTGTTTAATCCCTGCATTCTTGTCACAGGTTTGCTTTACACTCCGGTTGAGCACTTTCTTTGTAGCACTTTGTTTCTTTGAAACAATGAAGATGAATGAATTGCATATCGACTAAAATATTTAGTTGGACAATGACTGTGCAGTAAATCTTTTAGGTCTACATTTACAACAATCGTATTATTACTATCCAAAACAGGTTTGGCACACTGAACTGAGATGCAGGTCATAAATATTTTAATATTAATTAATATATAGTTAACTAAGATTAGAATTGACTTGTAAAAAAGAATATTTTGTGAAATGGACCGATATAACATGATTACACTGAGAGAATTTCTGATATGAACTAACTAAATTAGACTGCAAAAAAAATTGACTGATGACTAAGAAACTAACATAATGACTACTCCCTTATCAATATTCTTAACTATGTCCATACTCTTCATACCATCTTCTCCATTCTCACGCCCTCTCTCTTTATCCCCTAATCTATTTTGCCATATTTTAGAGCTGGTATACATACAGGAAGTTACATTCCTGAGAACACAGAACTTGTGTGAGATGAACCCAATATTATACTCAAATCCTATCTGTTAACTACATTATAATTGTAGTATTCGTAACTATAAAGTAATTTTTAATCATTGAAGTCACTTTATTACTTTAATATAAAAAAATTAGTATTATTGTTTTTCATTAAGCTGATGGGTTACACTGAAGATTTCATAGGACCATAATGATATGCTAAAGTAGATTAGAAAAGGATAGGTTTTTTTACTCGCCATAGAATTGAACTTTTTACTTTGTTTCTTCTAATAGGGTGTATACAAAAAAATGGCCGTTATTACTTCAACTAACATTTATATTATTACGCAAATTTTTAAATTTTACAATATTTAATGTAGTTTAATTTCTAATAAATATCAATGCTTTTTATAGTATAATGCTTTTTTATTAATACAATAGTAGTATTTATTTTTTTTTTATATTAACACTTTATTGAAATATTACAATCTGCCACTTATGGGCAATAAGTAATAGTGCTGTGTAGCTTACAGTCATTCCATAACAAAACAATAATATAAACAAAATAAAATAAATAAATATATACATGCGGAAAAATATATACATGCGGTAACAGAAAGAAATTAATGCGGTAATAATAATATTAAAGTAAAATAAATAATAATAGTAGTATTAATAAGCAATAATTGTAGTAAGCAATGAGGTAGAATTCTGAAGTTGGGTATAACAAAAATACATCAATAGTAACAAAAAATTTATTAGAAACCTTTTAATTTTTGAGGAAGGAAATGTTACAAGTGGAGATCAAAAAAAATTCTCTTAATTACAACTTTTAATTTTTTTTTTTTGCTTAGTTTCAATTTTTATATTAAGTTTTAGTTTTCTATATGTTGTAAATAAGTAAAATAAAATAATATACTATAAAAATAAAATATACTAACAATCATTTGAAATCTTAAGACTATAAAGCCGCAGGAGATAACTTAACTGGATGGAAGACTGTTCTCATCCATCCACTCTGTTAGAAAGGATCGAAAAGAGATCCAATAATTTCAGCCGACTTGATACAACAAATACATTCTTGGACCAACTTGAATTAAACAGTATTAAATGTAAACAGAATATTGAATTCTGAAATAGAAATGTAACAGAAAAATTTTGAATTCACATAGAATACGCGTTTAGTCGCGGACCTGGACTGCCCGCCAGATGGAACGGACCGATCCTTGCCTCTAAAATCGGATGTACTTTGCCGCCAAAACGTAGGAGAGGGGAGAACGACGCTTTGAGTCACTTCACTTGCTGTTAGATCGCCGAGCGGAGCTGTTCTACCAGCCCTTCGCAGCTAAGATCATCGAACACTGCCGCCTAGTAATCCGCTTTCAAGCCGCTATTCCTGTGAGGACGTCCAGAGGTTTCAAGATTGTCACTCGCCAGAAGCTATGCTGAGGTGCTAATTGGGTTTACATCACACAAATTGTAAGTCCCATTTCATTATCATAAGGCCTCAAATTGTCAACTAATTCTTCTCCGGATGATCAACGTATCACATGGTACCAACCGGACAGTTCAAGTTAATTAATGATATCATAATCATTGTTCCGTCATGCCGTGATCACTGGCGAAAATGATAATAATTCGCACATCTTCGCGCCTTATTGAAATCTGCATTACATCGTTCAATTTCATTTTGAAGTTATTATATCTTTGGCCATTATGCTAGCATGGAGCATTTATGTTATTGGTAATTATCGCTCCAATTCATGTTAATCATTTGTTCTTCTTTTTTTGTTTAAAATTAATTTGTTCATTAGATCGCTAAGTTGCATGTTTAGTTTTAAGTTATTCTTGTAGACGCTATTATTTAATTTTATCCTTTCTTCCATGTATATTTGATAGTATTTAAGAAAATCTCGCATGTTATTCAAATTAATAAATCAAACGCTTTGGTAATATCTGAGATTTCATTCAAATTCCCGTGGTACTTCCATTTGCTTCCTATTAAATTAATTCAGTCTAATCACGCCTTAACATTTTGGTGCCGTAAAACCCGGGAATAATTACGATCTCAGATATTAACATAGCTAAAAAAGACATTGCGCAACAATAGGTAGGTTTTCTTTGTAGTGGGGATATCCGGATCCGCTGTAACTTATGTGAATCACACAGCGTCTTTTCAGCCTTGTCAAAAGTAAAATATTAATGTATGCATGCAGACTCTAATCATTACTTTACAATATTATATTCCAACGTATAATTATTAGTGATAATTAAGCATTTAAATCATATCATCTCCTGTAAATTCATTTATTGTGCATAATCTAATTGTTAATTTGCAATATCATATATTCTAACGCATGACTATTGTAGATAATTAAATATTCAAATAATATTACCTATTATAAATTATTAATTCTTTTTTCAGCTTTCTAGTAAATTGTATAAAATCAAAATGGCTAATCGTCGCCAAGCTAGAGTTAAAAATATTTCCCAAACAATATTATTAGGATTGTTTACCCAATTTCGAATTTTCGCCGATGAGTGTAAAGAGGCAATGATCGCCAATGAAGAGGCAGTAGTTAAAACGCGAATTGACAAATTAAAGCAATTAATAGACGAAATGAGAAAAACCCATAATGCCGTAATCACCGAGTCCATTAATTATGAGATACCTGTTCCTTCCGATCTTATGGATAAATTCTTTCGAGCGCAAACCGAGGCTATGGACTTAGAGGTCCAATCATTGGACCGCTCAGTTACCACACGTGTCGCATCCCGGGTACCGGAAGTTCGGCTGCCCCCCCCCCTTGATTTACCGAAATTTAACGGAGATATCACGCAATTCCAGAATTTTAAAACCACTTATATTCCGCTTATACACCGCAAAAAGGACATCGATGAAGGACTTAAGCTAACCTATCTTAAGAGTTGCCTTTCAGGCGAAGCCTTGGCCGTCATAAGCCATTTGGATATTTGGGCTCGAACTATTCTATCGCCTGGGCTGCCCTAATTGCTCGGTCTAACAATCAGGCGGCGCTCGCGTCTCGGATACTTCATGAAAAGCTAAATTTCCAACCCATCGCGCATCCATCGCAAAAGGCCCTTGAATCCGTTCTTAAATTATTTTTTGAACTGGGTCACCAATTAACCGCGACTAACATCCCTGATCTGGGAGACTATTTTTTATTTTTCTTAACCTTCCGGAGTTTAGACCCCGTTACTCAAAAGGAATTTAAGTTACAATATCCTAATGACTTCCCTACATTTTCTGAGCTGCTCAATTACATCATGCGACTTCAAATTGCTACCGCATCCGTGTCGGAATTAACGCTGTCAGATGATCGTCGTCGACCGTCACCTAAGAGGAAAGAGCACCCCCCTATGCATCGGCAACCGCAATCTGTCAATCGCTCTGCTCGTGTGTTCGCAGCTGGGCTGCGGTGTACTTACTGTCAAGAAGTACATAACCTTTATCACTGCCGAGAATTTAAGACCTTATCCGGTCGGGATCGCCTAGGGTTTGTTCGTAAAGAGGGCTTGTGCATCTATTGCCTCGGACAACACCCACCGGATAAATTTCAATCCACCCAGCGTTGTCATTTTTGTCAAGGTTTCCACCACACCTTGCTCCATCGGGGCATCACCGGATCACCATCGAGTCCGGAGCCATCCATCAGTTCCCCCCTGGGTTCCCTTCGGTCAAATTCGCCAAATATTAGAACGCTTCCACCACGCCGCTATTCTGCGCAACGTCAAATATACAATAACCAGAGTCACCGATCCTCCCCGGCAGTTCAGACGTTACACGCGTCATCACCACAACCCACGCACGGGTCGCCTTTCCTAGCCACTACACGGGATACGTCCTCTCGCAACTATTTGACAAGCCAAGCATCGCATGAACCCATTTCATTCGACGCACCGTTATGTTACCAGAACCCGCCGCCATCCTTTCGTCCGTATCAACCGACCCACATCGAGATCGCCGCTTGTCCGAAGAAATCACTGTGCGCTCAGCTTCGCCCCCGGACAAATTAAAAATTTCTCAATGACCCAATTCTTCCGCCGTATCGCCGCCTTCCTCTCGCGCCCGACCTCAATGCTCGCCTATCATGGTCGAAAAGGATGCTTCCTTGTTACACCGCCGCTATCAAATACCACGCAACAGTGCCGCCGATAATTCTATACCGCTAACTACCGTCTCGCATCGATCGCCATTAACTATGCTAGGGTCCTTGGGGGGCATGACACCGTCACTGTTGCCCACCGCGCAGGTCTCAATATCGCGTTCTGATCACCAAGCTCAATCATTCCGAGCCTTGTTAGATTCTGGAAGCCAGGTGAGCTTCATCACCATCAGGGCCGTGTCTCATCTGGGCCTCCCCGTATCATCATCCCCAGTCGGGTTAAGTGTTCTGGGGGGATCGTCGAACATATCCTGCCCCGGGTATACCACTGCAACCATTCAGGTTCCGGACTCTGATCCGTTAAGCTTTCAGTTATTCGTTATCGAAAACATAGCCCATTCACTTCCGGCCATGCCTGTGGACTTATCACCCTGGCCGTACATACGGGAACTCCCGCTCGCCGATTCATCACTATGCCATCCTGGCCCTATAGATCTCCTCTTCGGAGTCGACGTCCTGCCACGAATCCTCCTCGGAATCGAACCATCGCCTAAGGGTGGACCCACGGCCTTGAATACCATATTTGGATGGTGTTTCATGGGGGAATGTCGTCCTCGTCGGACAAAGCGCTTAAAAATTACCTGGGCCAAAGAAGTAAAAGATAATGAAGGCAAGACTTTTCGCCCCCCGCTTCGTTCCCGTCGTGCTCAATCTTCCGCAGATCTAACACCCAATTCACCTATCGCTAATACTGTCGCTCCCGAGCGTCACGAATTATCAGTATTTAACGCCCTCACCAATGTCCAATTAAACCTCGACCACCAACGCTTTTGGAACCTCGAGGAGGTCACAGCCACTTCATCTCGTTTCTTCTCCGAAGAACAACGTTGTGAGGAATTATTTAGAACATCCGTCTCCCGCGATGCCCATTGTCGATACATAACTCCGTTACCTCTGAAATCGCTTGACTTGGGCGAATCTCGTTTAAGAGCAGTGAAACAGTTTCACCGACTCGAAGCCCGCCTTCATCGGGAGCCCGCGTTACGTGAAGCCTATCTCGCCTTCATGCGAGAATACTTGGAGTTAGGCCATATGTCTGCCGTTCCTGAGCCTGATGACGCTTCCGGTATCACATACTACCTCCCTCATCATCCTGTACACCGCCCTGACGATCCGCCCTCTAAAATTAGAGTGGTTTTCAACGCTTCGGCGCAATCCTCAAATGGAAAATCACTAAATGATATTTCTTTTACCGGGCCAAAGTTACAATCCGATATTGTCACTTTGATTACTCGCGCTCGAACGCACCGATACATTTTCACTGCCGACATTCGGCAGATGTATCGTTAGATACTAGTGCCTCCCAAACATCAAGATTTACAAAGAATCGTATGGCGATTCTCACCCGATGAGCCGATCCGCTCTTATCGCCTCCACACGGTCACGTACGGTGTCAGCTCCTCCCCGTTCCTTGCTATTCGAACTCTTCACCAATTAAGTCATTATGAAGAGGCTCGTTTTCCTCACGCCGCCTCCGTTCTTCGCAAGGACACGTACGTAGATGATATTATTACTGGAGCCTCTACGTTGCCAGAAGCCGTTCAATTAAGGGACGATCTCATCGCTCTATTGCAATCCGGAGGTTTTGAACTCCGCAAATGGGCTGCGAATCATCCTCAAATTCTATCCAATCTAGCAGCCGAGCATTGTCGTGTGGGGACTCATTCATTCGAATTCTCTTCCGAAGATGACTCTACCATTAAGATCCTCGGTCTCGTATGGTCAGCTGACACAGACACTTTTCCTTATCACGTGTCTTCTGTCAAACTTCCCGCTACCAAACGGCTTATTCTTTCCAAATTAGCTCGCATTTATGACCCTCCTGGATGGTTAGTTCCCGTGACATTCACCGCAAAATTATTAATCTAACGTTTATGGGTCGGACACTCTGATTGGGATGAACCCGCTCCCCTTGATATCAGCCAGGATTGGAACTCCTTTCAAGAAGAACTGGAAACAGTATCTCACGTTTCTATCCCTCGCCGCTTTCCTTATTATCAAGAGTCACGCAGTTGCCAACGCCTAGTTGCCTTTTGTGACGCTTCCGAGCTGGGTTACGCCGCCGCTATATATTTGCATTCCACCTCCTCTTCCGGGGAAATCGCCGTTTGCCTCTTAATGGCCAAATCAAGGGTCGCTCCCTTGAAAAGAGTATCACTACCGCGATTGGAACTATGTGGCGCTCACCTCCTTGCCAAGTTAACCGCCAAAATTACAGAAATGTTTTCTCAGCCATTCGAAGGCCTGATAGCTTTTTCAGACTCCGCTGTAGCTCTCGCCTGGATCCGTGGCGAACCTCACCGTTGGAAAACTTTCGTAGCAAACCGAGTAACGGAAATTCAAGAAAGCATACCCCCTTCTCAATGGCGCCATATTGACGGCAAGGACAACCCTGCCGACTGCGCTTCTCGCGGGATTTCTCCTAAGGAATTAGCCAATCATGCCTTATGGTGGAAAGGTCCGTCCTGGCTCTCTCAACCGCCATCTTCATGGCCTACCTCGCGCATCGACGTACCTCCTGGTCTCGTTGATTCTGAACGGCGAACCACTCACAAAATTATCTCATGCACCGCCCTTACCACTCTTAATTTAGAGAGCCGCTATTCGTCTCTTTCTCGGCTGCTACGCGTCACTGCGTGGTGTCTCCGCTTCGCACATAACGTCAGGAACCCCGCGTGCCGCACTACCGGGTTTCTCTCCACCGCTGAGCTATCTGCTGCTCTAGACATATTAGTTAAGGCCATTCAACAAGTCGCTCTCACAAATGAGTATCAAGCAGCCCATGACCCTACATCAAAATTGCATCTTAAACGTACTCTGCAATTATTCATCGATCCGCGGGGGGTCCTCCGCGTAGGTGGACGACTCCATCATGGCCCACAACCGTTTTCCGCTAAACATCCGGCCTTGCTTCCTAAAGATCATCCCTTTACTAACTTAGTCATTGATCAAGCTCATTGTCAAAATTTGCACGCTGGTCCCTCTGCTATGCATTCCTTTATTCGTCAGCGATCCTAGATATTGGACGGGAGAAACGTAGTTTGCCATCGCCTCGCTAAATGCAACAAATGTTTCCACGTTAAGTCTCAACCACTCATCCCCACCATGGGACACCTGCCCCGTGATCGTATCACACCCACATACCCATTTTCAAAGGTAGGGATTGATTACGCAGGCCTTTTTTCCGTATCTTCTGCTCGCATCCGAGGATGCCGCGTAACCAAGGCATATATCTATGCATTTGCTTGTTTCACCACTAAAGCCATTCACCTAGAACTTTGCTCGTTTTTGTGGTAGACGGGGACGTCCTTCAGATGTCTACAGCGATAACGGAACCAACTTGTAGGAGCTAGCCGTCAAATCAGCGAAGTCGGTCGTTCCTTCCGAGACGTAAATACTCAACAAAATATTGTTCAACATTCCTCGCGCGAGGGCATTCAATGGCATTTTATTCCTCCCAGGGCTCCCCATTTCGGGGGTCTTTGGGAAGCCGCGATTAAATCTACAAAACGCCATCTCCGTACCGTAATGGGTATTCAGGTTTTATCATTCGAGGAATTCTCAACCCTACTTACTCAAATTGAAGCCGTACTCAATAGCAGACCTTTATGTGCGCTTTCATCCGACCCTCATGATCTCGAAGCCTTAACTCCCGGACACTTTCTTATCTGTCGACCGATAACCGCTCCCCCCACTCAGGACCTATCTGATGTGCCGATCAATCGCGTGGCGCGATGGAAACTCACTGACAAGATCCATCAGTCTTTTTGGAAGCGATGGACCATCTAATATCTGCACACACGCCAGCAGCGATCCCGCTGGACGGAATCCGCCCCCGAACTAACTATCGGCGCTCTCGTGCTGATCCAAACCGATAACTCGCCTCCTCTGCGTTGGCCATTAGCACGGGTTACCGAATTGCATCCCGGAGCGGACGGTATCGCCGTGTCGCTAGCCGAACCGCGATAATTAGTAATTATCGCTCCAATTCATGTTAATCATTTGTTCTTCTTTTTTTGTTTAAAATTAATTTGTTCATTAGATCGCTAAGTTGCATGTTTAGTTTTAAGTTATTCTTGTAGACGCTATTATTTAATTTTATCCTTTCTTCCGTGTATATTTGATAGTATTTAAGAAAATCTCGCAAGTTATTCAAATTAATAAATCAAACGCTTTGGTAATATCTGAGATTTCATTCAAATTCCCGTGGTACTTCCATTTGCTTCCTATTAAATTAATTCAGTCTAATCACGCCTTAACAATACGATTGCCATTGCTTTCAATATATTTAAAGCGTTGTCATATATTTCAAATTACACAAACTGTCAAAATCAGACTATTATAATCTACTCTAGATATAAGAAATGAACACACACTACAAGTGAATAGTGTGGTCAACATTATGTGACCTTTAATATGTCGAAGATAAAAGATTTATCTTAAATTATAAAACGTAAAATAATTGTTTTTAATTTTACAAGTGAACAGTTGAGAAAAAAAAATTAATATCTTGCCTCGGGATAAAAACATGTGTTTAAAAAACCAAACACGAAGTTTAAAACAAGACGGTATTGTTATTCTGATAAACTGACTTAATGACTGTTAATTTTTTATCTTATCGAACAAAGAAAAACTTGGGAGTTCATTATATGCTTTGAATTTCGGCACAAATATTAAATCAGTTCTCTATCAATTTCCATTTTAAACAAGCTCTCTCTTGCGAAGACTTATCATCACCACTTATTAATAAAACATTCTGAATAAATTATAATATCATCTCTCGAAACCCTGGGGGTAAATTTTACCAAAAAAAAAAAATATATATTTCTTAAGAATTTCAAGCATCTAACCTTGATCCAGTGTAAAAGATTTTATCGTTGAAGAGGTACATCAGTATTTATTTTTAACCTTTAACTGAAAAGCATTTAAGTAAATTTTCACATGTTTTCGATTTTCAATCGAGCTTTATGTCTTATTTCAAGTATACTCAACAAAATAGGATTCTGTAAGGAGAAACCATACTGATCTATTTGCATTAACATAGTTATTTTTTAAAATTTACTTTTACTTTAATGATAAATAATAAATAAGAAATTAAATGTTTATTTTTAATTTGATAGTATAAATTAGCATACACACTAAAATGTAGCGTATATTGTTCTTTAAAAAAAATGGCATTAAGAAGGTTTGCAAAACTAAGAGGCAAAAGTGTGACTAACGCAATGAGAACGTTGTACGGCAGAAAACAAAATAAAAAGCGAAATAAACATAAAATGTATAGAAGCTTAGGCAGGGTTTCTTTCTGAACGATAGTGTGATGAATATGTTTTTATACCACAACAAATATTATAATATTAGTTTCTTTTAATCTGTCCACTCACCTCGTTTTTGTCAATATTAAAAAAATCTTATGCCACAGGACCTAGTTGGGGCAGGGAACTGCCCGATCTGAAAGATTTCATACTACAATGTTTGACTTTAATACACGCACTTATAAATTTCTTGAACATGAATATAACCCTTCGAATTCAAATGAAAATTTTTGACTAGATAATTCTAAGAAGAGTGTATATTGGTGAGAGGGTGCAGTCAACAAATTACATAAAATAATATGATCTTAATTTATTGTGCCTACTTTTTTTTTTCTATACCTGAATATGGTCTTAAACTTAGGACAAAACGTAGACACAATAAAATAAGTCTATCTTATTTTGTATAATTTATTGACTTCACCCTCTAACCACACTACACTATCCATAAAACTTGTTATTGTTACGGGCGCGGGAATTGGCGATTCCTGGAAGAGAACAAAGCCCCCTTGTCGGCAGATATGAAAGAGCCCTTTCCGCGAAACTTCGCGATCCTTCTGGTATGTTCTAGATCTGGCATTCTGTATATAAACAGCATCTCAACGCGAGTAGAGAGAGAGAGAGAGAGTGTTAAAGTACGCGGTACAGTTAACATCGCAAACAGTGATAAGCCAGTGTGATAAGTGATAAGTGACAGTTTGTGAGTGTAATAAGTCAGTGACAGTTTGTTATATTCAGACATTCTTACAGTCGGTGGACTTTAATTAGTGAACTGTAAGTGTTAATTAGTAGTAATTAATTAGTCAAGTAGCAGTTGTAATTTTATGTGCTTTGTATAAGCTTATGTAAATAGTTAAGCTATTTAGTAATAATAATATCTTATATTATTGTAATAATTAAATAGAAGTTAGGCCTAGATTATAAATATCTAAAATATTGTTATTGTAAATTTATTTCAGTTAATAATCAATTTGTTAGCAATTGCTTTGTTTAGTTTCTTTGTTAATAATTGTTAATAGTTTAATTGTATTCTTTTATCACTTTTGTAAATAAATATTAGTATCTTTGATTAAGGAAAAGCTTAATTCATTTTTAATACCCAGTAGACCGTAACAAATTGGTGCCAGAAGTGGGATTATTGTGTAATTGCTGTTATTTTGCATTTTGTCTTGCATTTTGTAATTATTGGGCTACTGTATGAAGAATGGCTTCTAAAAGTATTAAATTAATTGATTTAAAGGTTGCGGATTTGAAACGGGAGTTGGAGGAGCGTGATCTGGATTCATCCGGAACTAAAAGTGTACTGCAAGAGCGCTTGCGTCAATTTTTTGTAGATTTAGGGGAAAATCCAGATGACGTTCTATTTGAAACTGATTTAAGCAGGTTGTCTGCAACTTTTAAAAATGAACTAAGCAATGTAGAAAATAAGCTAGGTAATGAATTAGGTGTTGTTAAAAATGAACTAGGTACTGTAAAAAGTGATTTATTGGATACATTAGAGTCTAAGTTAGGCACATTAGAAACTAAGTTAATGGAAAATGTAAATAATGAAGTAGCTAATGTAGAATCTAGGCTAGGAGAAAAAGTGAGCGAACTTAGGCTAAGAACGGAGGCTCTCGAGGGACGTATGAGCAACCCACCGACGAACGACACCGACCTTTCCTCCGAGGGCAGCCTTCATAAAACCATTACGCCCGCCAATTCAGGGACGCCACCAAATCACAACACAATTCCGGTGTTCGACGGAAAGACGCCGTGGGAGGACTACATGACTCTCTTCGAGACAGCTGCTTTGATCCACGGGTGGTCAAAAGAGACCCAAGCTTCAGCTTTGTGCCTGGCCTTGCGTGGAGATGCCTTGGGAGTACTGCAGGGAATGCCACTGTCGGAGCGGTCTAACTACAGGGAGCTGATTAGAAGACTGGAGATGCGTTTTGGCCACCGACACATGGACCAGCTTTATCGCTCACAGCTGAGAAACAGGATCCAGAAGACCAAAGAGACGCTGCAGGAATTTGAAGCGGACATCGCCCGGCTGGTGAGGAATGCCTACCCATCGGTCGCCGATGATGTCTACGAGAGCCTGGCTTTCGACAAATTCCTGGACGGACTACGGGACCCCGAGACGCAACAAGCAGTGAAGCTCGCCCGGCCAAAAACTCTAGGCGACGCATTCTCTCAGGCCATGGAGTTCGAGGCTGTCAGACAGTCAGTACGGGGCCATGCGCGAGTTCGAGCAGCAGAAGCGGAGCCTAATGTGGTCCCTAAAAAAGAGATAGAGATGTGGTAAGAAAGAGATACGCTGTTGGAGCTGCGGGCAACTTGGACACCCTGGAAGCAAGTGTCCATCCAAGAAGCAAGAAAAGCCCCAGGAACGAAGTAGGGTTGACGGGAAGGAACAACTGTCAACCCGTAACGTCAGAGGCCCCAGGAAGACCAGTAGAGTGGCATCATTAGGGAGCAGAACGAACAGCTTCTACGTTGATGGAATGGTGAATGGGCAGCTGCGAAGTCTTCTACTGGATACCGGCGCAACCACGACTATCTTGAACTCGAAGACAGTTTCCGCTGAGGAGGTTATACCAACGACATGGACATTACGGACTGCTACAGGAGAGCCAGCCAAGGTCTACGGGGAGACAGTTGCCACCTTCATCATCGGAGATCAACATCTGAAGCACCGCGCTCTCGTGGCAGAGATAGATGAAGATGTCATATTGGGCATGGACTTGATGATCGAATACGGAATCAAGCTGGATATGGCAAGAGGTGTGATGACGCTGGGAGACGAAGAAGTCATCCTTCGGCAAGGAAAGGATCTCTACGCACGAGTGCTTCTACTAGAAGAGACTACTTTACCTGAACGCAGCCAAATCGTGACGAATGGGACGGTCGAAGGACAACTCCCTGAGGGTCAATGTGTGCTTCTTGAACCTGGAAAACCCGAAAAACAGGAGATCGGACGCGGCGTACTGGTCGCAAGGTCTCTCATCAAGGTCGGACATACCATCCCAATTCGGCTAATGAACCTAACCGGCTTCCCGGTAACGCTGAAGAAAGGAACACCAGTAGGGGAATGTACAACCGCTACCTCAGTGGTTCATCAGCTACAACGGCATCCCACCGAGCTGCGAGGACTGCCGGAGGAATTAAAAGGACTAGTGGACGAATCATGTCGCGGCCTTTCGCCTGAAGATGCCGAAGAAGTGAAGAACATGATTACCAGATGGCATGATGTTTTCGAGATCAGCCCAGGACCACGGGGTAGAACGGATATCGTCCAGCACAAGATTGACACCGGAGATGCTAAGCCCATCCGACAGGTCCCGCGGAGGCTGCCTTTAGCCAAAAGGGAGGACGCCGAGAAGATCATCAAGGAGATGGCGACTGATGGTGTCATTGAACCTTCGAGTAGCCCCTGGATGTCTCCCGTTGTATTGGTGAAGAAGAAAGATGGCACTATAAGATTCTGCGTAGACTACCGCCTTCTGAACAACGTCACCAAGAAAGACAGTTATCCGCTTCCCAGAATTGACGATACGCTGGACACCCTAGAAGGGTGTAAACTTTTCTCAACATTGGATCTGCGCAGTGGATATTGGATTGGCGCCTGAGGATAAAGAGAAGACGGCGTTCTCGATTGGAACTGGACTATGGCAATTTACAGTAATGCCATTCGGGCTTTGCAATGCTCCTGCAACATTTGAGAGGCTGATGGAAAGCGTGTTAAGAGGTCTCTCTTGGGAAATATGCCTGGTTTACTTAGACGACATCATTGTGCTAGGAAAGTCCTTCGCTCACCATTTGAAGAATCTGGAGAAGGTCTTCGAACGACTGCGTGCAGCGAACCTTAAATTGAATCTGAAGAAGTGTCATCTCTTCCAAGGCAAGTCAACTACTTGGGGCATGTTGTGTCAGACAACGGAGTTGCTGTTGACCCAGGAAAGATTACGGCTATCACCAACTGGCCAGTACCTCGAGATAAACATCAAGTGAGAAGTATTCTCGGGCTCTGCACCTACTACAGGAGGTACGTGAAAGGATTTGCTAACATCGCAAAACCTCTTACCAGGCTTACCGAGGAAAAACGGACTTTCCATTGGGATCATGAGTGTCAGTCATCCTTCGAGGAGTTGAAGAACAAATTGAGCAGTGCGCCTATTCTGAGCTATCCACGCCCCGAGGGCAAGTTCGTACTTGACACAGATGCCAGCAACACCGCTATTGGAAGCGTCCTCTCTCAGCTCCAAGACGGAGAAGGAAGAGTGATTGGATACTTCAGCAAAGCACTCTCAGCTCCGGAACGCAACTACTGTGTCACAAGGAAAGAGCTTCTGGCAGTAGTAAAATCTATAGAACATTTCCATAAGTACCTATATGGAAGAAGGTTCCTCCTGAGAACGGACCACGCGGCTCTAATGTGGCTACTGCGATTCAAGTCACTAGAGGGGCAAGTGGCGAGGTGGATAGAGCGCCTTCAAGAGTATGACTTTGAATCTGCTCATCGTGCTGGAACGAGTCATAGAAATGCGGATGCGCTCTCAAGGAGACCTTGTGACGAAGAATGCAGGCATTGTTCTCGACATAAGGAGAAACAGGCAACAATGTTGAGGACAACGGTTGTCATCGACAGTTGGCAGGATGAAGAGGTTTCAAAGGAACAGGACAAGGACCCGGACCTGAAACAAATGAAGCAATGGAAACTATCAGGGCAAGGAAGACCAACCTGGCAGGATGTTGTCCCAATGTCGAAGAATGTAAAGACGTACTGGGCTCAATGGGACTCCATTCTAGTGGACAACGGGCTGCTGAAACGGGCATTGGAGAACACGGAAGGAGATCAGCGCCGACTACAGCTCATCGTTCCAAAGAGTAAAGTGCCCGTAGTACTCAGGGAACTACATGACGGAGCATCTGGCGATCACCTTGGAGTTCACCGTACATTAGAAAAGGTTCGGGAACGCTTTTACTGGGCAAACCTCAAGGACGATGTGTTGGATTGGTGCAGGCGTTGTGCGACTTGTGCGGCTTCTAACGGACCCACAAGGAGAAAGAAGGCCCCTAGGAAGAAGTACAACATGGGAGCACCGTTTGAGAGAATAGCGATCGACATTGCTTTGGCCCTTTCCCTGTGACGGACGAAGGTAACCGATATATCCTCGTGGCCCTGGACTATTTTTCTAAGTGGGTGGAAGCTTATGCCCTTCCGAATCAGGAGGCAGTCACGGTTGCGGACATCCTTGTGAAGCAGCTCGTCAGTAGGTTTGGAGTACCCATGGAAATTCACTCTGACCAGGGACGAAACTTCGAGTCTGCAGTCTTCTCCGGGATGTGCGAAGCACTGGGATTACGGAAGACCAGGACGACACCTCTTCACCCTCAATCCGATGGCATGGTGGAGCGCATGAACAGGACTATGGGTCGATATTTGTCCAAAGTTGTCTCCGACCATCAGCGAGACTGGGACCAGTATCTTCACCTGTTCTTGCTGGCCTATCGCAGTTCAGTCAGTGAGGCAACGGGGCAGACTCCAGCAAGTGTGGTGTTCGGCAGAGAACTTCGGTTGCCTTGTGATCTTAAATTCGGGTTCAAGCCTAAAGAGGAAGTTGCCGGAGAAGAGTACGTCACTGATCTACGGAAGCGAATGGAAGATATCCACGAGAAAGTTCGCACAAACATGCAGGGTGCAAGTGACAGAATGAAGGAGCGTTACGACATAAAGGCTGAGAAAGGTGGCTTCCGGCCTGGAGACTTGGTCTGGCTATATGATCCTCGAAGAAGGCGAGGCTACTCACCTAAACTGCAGAACTCCTGGGACGGCCCGTTCGAGATCTTCAAGAGGATCAACGACGTCATCTATAGGATCAGGAAGCAGCCCAAAGGAAAACCCAAGGTAGTCCATTTCAATAGACTGGCCCCATACAAAGGAGACCATGGTCCGACAGAAGGCCAGCAGGTCAGGTATCTGAACAACGTGGAAAGAAATAATGACTCAGTTGCACATATTAAGGTACCAGGTTCCCATAAGGTAACTCAGATAATCTACAGGGATATCTTCTCGTTACCAGCGGACTATTCTCTGGCCCCTTGCGTTGCCGAGGATCTGAGGACTTCTCGAGGGATTGCAACGGTCTTCAGGAAGAAGTTCGGCGGAACTGAGGAGCTAGAACGCCAAGGACCAAGTGTCGGGAAGACACTCCACCACACGCACGAAGGACGACATCTGTTTTACTTGGTTACCAAGCGTGCCAGTGACCAGAAGCCAACATATGACGCACTGCGGCGAAGCCTCGACAACCTGCGGAGCAAGCTTCTGAGACTGCGTGTGAAGTTGGGCTGTGGATACGACGGCCTGGAGTGGAAGGTTGTCAGGGGCCTGATTGAACAGACATTCGTCAACTCCGGAGTTGTCATATTGGTGTGCACATTCAACCCCTGGAAAGAAAAAGCGTCTCCATCGGCAGAAGCTCATAACTTCCTGATTTCTCCGGACTATGCTCTGGGGCAGAGCACTTTTAAGGAAGGGGCAGTGTTACGGGCGCGGGAATTGACGATTCCTGGAAGAGAACAAAGCCCCCTTGTCGGCAGAGATGAAAGAGGCCTTTCCGCGAAACTTCGCGATCCTTCGGGCATGTTCTAGATCTGGCATTCTGTATATAAACAGCATCTCAACGCGAGTAGAGAGAGAGAGAGTGTTAAAGTACGCGGTACAGTTAACATCACAAACAGTGATAAGCCAGTGTGATAAGCGATAAGTGACAGTTTGTGAGTGTAATAAGTCAGTGACAGTTTGTTATATTCAGACATTCTTACGGTCGGTGGACTTTAATTAGTGAACTGTAAGTGTTAATTAGTAGTAATTAATTAGTCAAGTAGCAGTCGTAATTTTATGTGCTTTGTACAAGCTTATGTAAATAGTAAAGCTATTTAGTAAGAATAATATCTTATATTATTGTAATAATTAAATAGAAGTTAGGCCTAGATTATAAATATCTAAAATATTGTTATTGTAAATTTATTTCAGTTAATAATCAATTTGTTAGCAATTGCTTTGTTTAGTTTCTTTGTTAATAATTGTTAATAGTTTAATTGTATTCTTTTATCGCTTTTGTAAATAAATATTAGTATCTTTGATTAAGGAAAAGCTTAATTCATTTTTAATACCCAGTAGCCCGTAACATTATTTAAGTTGACAGGGATTATTTCATTAATTTGGTAAAACCATTTTCCAGTCAATTTTATTTATTTCAAAAAATTTTCGACTACATAATCATTTTAATTTTTCCTTATTTTTCATAAGCATTACTTATACTGCTTATAAGTCCATGTTAGAATTGTCATTCTACCAATTCTGTAATTTAACAACATAAATAATATAAAAAACAACAACGATATAATAAATATAACAGTTAAAAATAAAAAATATAAAAATATGTCCTGAAAGACTGTAATTAAGTGTTTATTTATTTATTACCTTTATATAGATGTCTATAATTTTAAAATGTCTTACTTGGAGTTTCATTATTCTCCATGGTCGATCTCTAATCTTAAGATTATACTTTGGACTGTATGATATATTTCATTTATACCTTCATATTATTTTAACTTAAAAGAATATATAAAATTCCTAAAAGTATGCTAATACAAATGAGCTAATTATTTTTAAATTATTTTATTAGTTTATATTAATCTGTTTTTATTTAAATATTTTAAAACTATTGCAAACTGCGAGTCTTGGATATTAGAAACAATGTTGTGAGGTTCTTTTGATAGGTTATTCTTAGAGCTCTCTATAAGTGTAGGCTTCTTATATATTTATTTCTTTTTCTAATTTTAATATAACGGATGAATATTATTTACTAAATTCATTTGATTCTTTTCTATCATTTACTAGATTGTCTATATTATCATTTATATACAAAGCTTCTGAAAAGTTGACAGGGAAGTGTGGTGTTATTTTAAATTATTTATTTTAAGTCTCGAACTTTCCAAGGAGTTGACGAAAGATATTGTTAATTGCTATCTACGCTCCATTGGTAGGGTGAAAAAGTACTGCAGACTGGTCCCTCACGAACTTACACAAGGGGGCAATTTGAAAAAAATCCATGCTTTGCGTTTTTTCGAGTTTTGAAGGGGTTATTATTCACGAATTTGCTCCCGATGGATGCTTTATGAATTCTGAACTCTACTGCGACCAAATGGAAAGATTTTACGCGAAGTTGTCACTGCTTTGATCAACCGAAAATGAGTTTTGTTCCAACAAGATAATGCTCGTCCCCACACTTCTTGTCGAAACAAAGAAAAGTTTAAAGAACTTAATAGGTACGAACTCCTGCCTCATCCACCATAGTTTATCGAATAGAATAATATCTAAGAAACAATTTTATTTCCTCTTCTTTAATCAATTTTGAGGCAAAGGTCCGTGCAGATTCGAACTCAATACTTCGCTTTCTGTGTAGACTGAACTATGTATATTAACTGTATTGGAAATAATTTTATAGTTAATTTTCATATGTCGATTTTACTCATTTATGATTAAATTATTATGTTTAACAATCGAAAAAACTAATAGTTTAATCATGGAAGTAAAAGAATTCAGCAGAACCACAGACCACGTGTAAATTACAGTTATGCAATTCGAGCAACGAATAGTTCAATTAAATGAAGTCCTGTATAATTTGTAAAACGGGGGTTTAATCCGCCGTTAGGTGCCCATTATTATTTTTAACTTATCTTTTATAGCACTTTGGATAATCCCCTATATAATTAAGACAATAAATTACAAGGACTTAGTTAACGGCAACGCCTGACGGCTGATCTAGGACCCCGAAGATAAGGATCGTGCCCTGTCATCGGCGGAGGAGAGCTGAGGCAATTACCCTACAGACTTCAAAGGCCGAAGAAAGATGACGGCGTTATTATTCGAGGCAGGGCTCGGCTAACTGCTCAACGGAACTAGCGCCGCTCCCAATTATCGGAGCAAACTTGAACCAACTCGCGACAACTACTTGAGGGCCGCTAACACCTTGTCTCTCATTAAAATACCTCCCCTTCGTGTCCTCAACTCCAGTCTCTCTTAGCACCACTCGCCCTTATCTTGAGTCTATCTAACTATATATATCAAGATGTATTTTACAATTGAAAGCAATGGCTGAAGAACCAAAATTTATTTACGCTAATATAAAGAGCTCACAGTGAAATCCATACACCCTGCAGAATGAAGACCAAAAAAGAAAGAGAAAAATTTATATAGTTATAGAAAACAAAACCATAACTTCTTCAGCACATTTATAACACTTATGATATGAATTTAAATAAACAGTTTCACCTAGTGTAGTAAGTGGGGACATGATTGCGCACAGTGTAGAGAACGGAGGGCGGGATTTTTTTCTTTGCACTTGGGCTAGTTTGTGGTGTCAGCCGATGCAAGGAACTGTCTACGCCATAACACCTTGTCTGTTTTTTTTAATGTGAAGACTAAGCTAACATTGACGTAAGTGCTGATCACAGCTCGTTTGATATAATATTTAATCATATAGAAAGTGGTGTAACCTATACCAACTAATGATTCAACCATTTCATTCAGTGTACTACACAGGGCATCTCCTAACAAGTAAATATCCTGTCCGTTGGGCAAGAGTTCGCATCGCAATCGGGGCAAGGACACGGACTCTTGCCCGAACATTTTGTTTTATTTTCACACTCTTATTTAAGATTTATTATTCAAACCGTGAGTTGAATTCAGAATAAAGGTGTTTAACTTGACAAAGGCTTAACATGCAATCTTCATGCTGGACTGAAACGACAAGAAACAGCTCGCCGTTTCAGGCTACTTCAGCATTTACTAGACAATCGCTCTAAGCTCCCAATTAACTACAAAAGAAATATGCATGACAATCATTAGACCCATCTGGACCTACGGAGTAGAGCTTTGAGGCTCTGCTAGCCATCGCATTCCTCTCATATTCAATCCTTACAATCCAAAATCCTTCGTAAAATTCTTAATGCTCAATGTTAAATTAATCTATAATGGCCTTAATGTCCCATTTGTTGCTAATTTGGCCCGAATCCGATATCAATATTTTCATGACAAACTTTATTTCCACTCAAACCCCTTCAACCTTTCAAACCTACCAACCTCGTAAATTCCTGATAATCCTCCCAGGCGTCTAAAGAGAGGATGGCCTTGTGACCTTTTAAGTTTAACTTTTATTTGAGTTCTACCACTGGCTATTTTCTCTACTTATCTTTAATCATGCCAATATGTACCATACACTCTATTTACTTGATGTATAAGTCTGATATAGTTGTAAATTTTATTGAAAAAAAATAAAAATAAATAAAAAATTTAATATCTATTAACAAAAAGTATTCAACATTATTTATTAATAAAATAACAAAAAAAAAATCAATAAACAGCTTCACCTCAAAATCAAAATAACACACTTCACTTCTAATTAATTTTAAGTACTACTAATTAATAAACATTTTAATTATTTAACTATTAATTTATTATAGTTTTTCGGAAAGTAATGGAGTATTTTATGATTTATTTAAAATATCTAACAATACAATATAAACTCAATATAACTTTAATATAATAAAATATTTCAACATGATGGCTTAAATATTCTTGCTGCGTGTAATAATGTTTATGATAATCAAGTTGAAGCGAGGGGTTAGTTCAAATTTTTAGTTGGAACAAATGAAGAAAGTTTTGCTGTTCTGCGAATTGGTCCGCCCGGAGTCAGATTGCAGTTGGACGACTTTCTTACTAAATCCTTAATCAGGAAAAAGGGTTCCTAGAGGAGTTGTTAAAACAAAAGTAGACCAACTTTTTTCAAAACCAGGACAAAACTGACACAAGCCACAGCCAATAAACAAAACGAGAAAGACATAAATAGCATATGTAATATAAAAGCTTGGGTGTACACATATATAAAATGTGCATAAAATATGTTTCATGTGTGCATATATATATATAAGTTAAGATTAGACTGAACACGTATAGTAAAAAAAAAGGACAAAAGGGGCATAGAGACACTCGCGCTGATAGTAAAAGACTAACTTTATTTCCAACTAGCTACAGTATTTATAGGTACATTAGTTTACATATGATAAAAGAAAGATAACTTAATCCTAAACATAAACACAAATAGTAATCCTTCCAATATTGGCATAACTTATATATATATATGTATATATATATCTATATATATATATATATATATATATATATATATATATATATATATATATATATATATATATATATATATATATATATATGTAACTCACGGTTTGAATAATAAATCTTAAATAGGAGTGTGAAAATAAAACAAAATGTTCGGGCAAGAGTCCGTGTCCTTGCCCCGATTGCGATGCGTGCGAACTCTTGCCCAACAGATAGTATTTTTACTTGTTAGGAGATGCTCTGTGTAGAACACTGAATGGCCTTTGGAACAATATAGAAATGAAATGGTTGAATCATTAGTTGGTATAGCATACACCACTTTCTATATGATTAAATATTATATCAAAAATCCCGCCCTGCTTACTCTACCCTGTGCGCAATCATGTCCCGACTTACTACACTAGGTGAAACTGTTTAAATTCATATCATAAGTGTTATAAATGTGCTGAAGAAGTTATAGTTTTGTTTTCTATAGATATACATATATATATATATATATATATATATATATATATATATATATATAAGATGTGCATATATACATTTTTTTTTATATATTAACGCTTTATTGAAATATTACAATCTGCCACCTGTGGGCAATAAGTAATAGTGCTATGTAGCTTACAGTCATTCCATAACAAAACAATAATATAAACAAAGTAAAATAAATAAATATATACATGTGAAAAAATATATACATGCGGTAACAGAAAGAAATTAATGCGGAAATGATAATAAAATAAAGTAAAAAAAAATAAAATAAAAAAGAATAAATTAAATAAATTTAAAAAAATAAAAATAATAGTAATAATAATAAAATAATAATAAAATAAAAGAAATAATAATAATAATACTAATAATAAAAATAAAATAAAATGTACACATTCATACCCTATTTACGATTTGCCTGGGGTCCCCGAACTGAGCTTCTTCCCCAGGAATGAGGGCAAAGCAGGAGTCCGGGAAGCCCCAGCCCCCTTTCCCAGCCGCGTCACTGGCATTAAACGCCAATGGAAGCTGGTTAAGGGCGCTTCGCACACACAGGTCGTGAGTGGAGAACCTGGCCAGTGCCAGTACTCCAAATAACTTTACTACAACAGGTTTCGGGGCCATTGCCGGTTTAGACGGCGGGGTGGGTTATATGGATGTGTGGAACTGGATAGTGACTGAGCCAGGGTGTTGGGATGACAGGCAAGGTTTTGGTGAAAGTTTAAAAATTTAGTAGGGATGAGGTCGAGGACGAAAGGAATGTTGAGATCATTATGGAGGGACGGAGCATTGACAATAGTTCTCAGGATTTTGGATTGAAAGGATTGAATGCGTCTGATATTCGATTGTTTTGCGGTCCCCCACAGTTCCAGTCCATAGGTCCAAATAGGTTTGATGATGGTCTTGTATATTGCATTTTTCCTCGTTGACTTTGATTCGCCATTGGTTACACCAAATTTCAATGAGTGAAAGGTGGCTTTGTAGGTTCGAGGAATCTTTCGGGATCTGGATGAGATGTTAGGATAACTGTGTCGTCTGCGAACGTTGCAAGGAAGGTTTCAGGAGTAGTTGGGATATCAGTGGTGTACAATATGTATAGGATAGGACCCAAGACACTGCCTTGGGGATCTCCGGCTTGAATTGAGTAAAGATTGGTGTATTCATTACCACAGCGTACTTGGAAGTAGCGATCAGAGAGGTAGGATCGAAGAACTAGGAATAAGGATTGAGGTAACTGGGTTTTGAGCTTGAACAGCAAACCTACATGCCATACCCGGTCGAAAGCTTGTGCTACGTCCAGAAATGCGCCTGTGCAGTATTGTTTGCTTTCAAGAGCAGAGGATATGTGATCGATAACTCGGAGTCCCTGCTGGACCGTCGAGTGCCTGGGATGGAATCCAAACTGATGTGAAGGAATATTATTGGATTCGATGATGGGTAGGATTCGTTTCAGGAGGATTTTTTCAAAAATTTTGGAAAGAATTGGGAGCAGGCTGATGGGTTGGTATGATGAAGTGACATTGGGTGGTTTGCCAGGTTTAGGGAATAGGATGATGACGGAGTGTTTCCACAGCAAAGGGAAGTGAGTTGTACGAAGGATACAGTTGTATAGATAGGTAAGGAAAATAATCGCTTTTTGTGGAAGACGTTGAAGGATCTGGGTGGTAAGATTTGCGGACTTTTAACTTTTGTAAGAGAAATTTGACCTCAGAGGGATTTACAGCTTTAGGAGGTAAGGATAGAGGAATGGGTGAAGGAATTCATTAATATTGGAAACGTGGTTAGGGTGGATTTCAGGATGTGGGATAAATGTATTTGAAAGATGTTTGGCAAATTCCTCTGCTTTGTCCTTATCTGATGCAGCCCAAGAACCGTCTTCACGTCGGAGAGGATGGTAAATAGAGTGGTATTTCAGTATTTTTTGGTGGCATTCCAAAGGGAATTATATGAAGCAGATAGTGTGAAAAGGTAGGATTTGTAGGATTCGGATCTATAGGTTGTCAGGTTCTTTTTGACTAATTTGGTGAAGTGGTTATACAGTCTCCGATCGTGAGGATGCCTGGTTCTTTGCCAAAGGGATCGGTAACAGTGTTTGGTAAGGATAAGATCCCTAAGATCTTGCGGTAATGGATTTTTCTTGCGGACTTTGAAGGAAGGACGGGGTGAAGATGCAATCCAAACTGCTTGCTGGATCAAATTCGTAAAGGAATTGACGGCATCATCTAACTCCTGATGTGTTTTTAGGGAAACTCTGAGGTCAATGGGTCCCCTAATAAATGATGGCGGAGGAAGTTTGGATATTGGGACTATAGAAAGGGTAAGGATCGAAGGACTGTGATCTGAGGACAGTTCATCAAGGCGTTCTATGGAATAGTTTTGGATTGGAATTGGACCTAAGCCAGCATGGATGAAGAAGTCAAGGAGATCAGGATTTCGGTTTGGGTCAGTGGGCCATTATGTAGGGGTGCCTGGAGAAATAAAACTAGAATTATGGGAGTTAAGTGCAGATAGGAGGATGCGACCTCGGGTGTTAGTAGTTCTTGAGCCCCATTGTTGATGTTTCGCATTAAAGTCTGCACCTTAAAGGAAATGAATCCCTAAGGAGTTTTTGAATGTAACAGCTGTAGCCTGAAGGAGATCGTTTGACGAGAGTGGAAATGAGTGATGGGAGAGGGATTGATGGACTATGACAGCAGTACCACCGTGAGCTTTTCCATCAGGATGGTCGGTCCGGTAGTTTTGGTACTGTGTTATGTTGAGCTTCCGTTTAATGGTCAGTCGAGTTTCTGTAATTAAGGCTACATCAATTTTTTTATCATACAGTAAAGATGTTAGTTCGTCAGTGTGGTTTCGAATACCATTCGCATTCCAAAGGAGAATGGATAAGCTAGATGTCATTTAAGGATTTTGTTGGACAGGAAAGAAATGGGAAACAAGATTTGTTAGGAGAGATATTAGTGGTGTGACCATGGATTTGAACTCGGAGAGGAATGATGTGAGTAGGGTTGTGAGATCAGTAGCATTTGAAGGAGGGGGGATATGAGGGATTTGGTGCGAGACATTTGGATTTTGATTCATGGAATATATTGGTTGTTGGAGCTGGTTTTGTGGTTGTAAAGGATTGATTTGTGGTTTAGAGAAGTGTTTTGGTGGTTCGGGTTGTAGCGTGGCCCCGAGATTATTTGTTTGTTGACCACCTGACATTTCGGCCTAGGAGACAGCTCCATCTACAATTTTAGAAGGCTGTCTTCTTGAGGTCCTCACTTCTTCGCTGGGCCGACGTGCTGCCAGAACATGAGATTTTATAGTTTTGTAGGTTTGGCAACCATTATAATTGGCTGGATGGCCTTGAACACATAGTGTGCAGACAGCTGGTGTTTCTCTCCTCTTGACACATTCTTCAGTTTTATGCGGTTCTCCGCATTTGACGCACCTTGGAGTATGATAGCAGTAATGGAGTTTTGTTGCCTGTCCCGGGGTGTACAGTATTCTTCTTGTAGACATTTGTAATTTGTCTAACTTTGAAGCCCATGGCGGTCAGTTCTTCTTCTATGACGTCAGCAGGGGTTGTTGGGTGCAATTTCCCGACTACAACTCTGATGGATCTCTCCTCCTTTAATTGATACGTATGATAATCAGCTTTAGTCTCCGTTAGGTACTTGACTATTCGTCGGTATTTCTCGGGCGTGTCTGTTGAATCTTTGTATCATTGGTTCTACTAGTGCAATTGTATTTTCCGGTGCCTACTGCCTTATTCAGTTGTGTGCAAAGAAGTCTAAAGTTTTTTATGCTCCATACAATGATTGGTGGTGGCCTGTGCACGATAGGGGACTCCATTGCTTCACTGGGTACATTTGTTAGGGGCTGAAATCTGTTGGGTGAATAGAAGGGAGAATCTTCAGTTAACTCAGTAAATGACCCTGGTTGGGTATTTTCATTCGACGGTCCTGCCTTGGGTTTCTTATTATCAATTGGAGTAGTAGGAGGTGTATCGACTTTACGCCTTCTATTAGGTTTAGTAGGGCTATTTCTTGTAGTTGATTCTAAGGATCGACTTCTCTTTGCATTTCCTTTTTTATCTGATTTACTAGATAATACCTGATGGTAAAATTTCATTTTGAAGTGTTATATTGCTGGAGGAAAAGAAAAAAGAAAAGAAAAGAAAGAAAAAAAAAGTTAGGACAGAGAAAGAAAACTAAATAAAAATAAAAAGTTCGTATTAGGTCTGATCTGAAAACGGTACAGATCAACCTCACTCGCTGCCAGAGGCCGCACTGATGGCTGATAAGAGTCAGTCTTACCTTGTACTGTGGGTGGGGATGAACCTGCCGTGACTAGCACTAAGATAACTAACTCCTGTCTCTTAAATCACTCTATTTTATAATTATTATAGTCAAGTTATAAGTCATTGATTTACCTCGAAATTTCACATTTTATCTCACTGAAACACTAACTATAACTATGTAAAATGTCATGAAGGTACGTTGAATGTTAAAGATAGAATTAAGGAGTATCACAGAGACGATGTTGATCACTCCAGCACGCGCTGTGAACTCGCATATATAAAATATGTTTCATACACATACAAATAAATCATAAATAGATATAGTGGCTAAAACTGTATGTACATGTACATTATTTCAGCGTAATTGAAATTTGGTGTTTGATTCAATACATTTTCCATTTGTTAATGGAAGGGAACTTAATTTGTTCAATTTTATATTCGAGACACTAATCCTGCAAACCGTCATTTTTTATCTTACTTTATCGATTGATATAAATATTTTCGTTTTGTCAATAATAAAATCTGAATTATTACTACAAAACTTGAGAGGAGGAATCACAGCCGTTGACAGAAAAAAATAATTAAGTGGATCTTTGAGATACTGTAAAATTTAAAAAAAAAGAAGAAAGACATACAGTTATGGAAGATTATTCCCATGTACAACTTTTCGCTATTCTCCATAATTTTAAATAATAATTGAGTTGAAAATCGCCTTCAGTCAGTGATTAAAGGCGAACCCTTTTCTCTTCGTAGATATAAGCACATTATACCTATCATAAATTATATATATATATATATATATATATATATATTGTTATGTATCTGAATCTGAATCTGTGAATTACTTTTATGTCGTTTTATGTTTCTTCTGTCGAATGCTGTTTAAAAATAAATGACTGCCTAGTTCCATACTCCAGCAGCTCTGGTCAATATCTCCTAACTTTATAAACAAGTCTATAAGGAAGCGGAACCTTAATGAACAAAATTGAAAATTTCGGGAATTTCGACTGCTAGACTTCCTTGTTTCTTGATGAATGATGACTGAATGCGGTATCAGGCCACCGTATGTGTTTGCTCATGGTATAATTATGATGAATGTTCCCTCCCTCCCAATTAACACAGTTAGTGGTTGTCAATATTCCCTTAACTCACTCTCCCCCTCTCCCCCCCATCTCTCTCTCACACACACACACTCACACACTCTCTCTTTCACTCTCTCTCACACACACTCTTTCTCTTTCTGATGACCGTTTTTAGAGAATTATTTCCAAGTTTTAGGCTTTTCAAGCTCATAGAGATTAAAATTTCCAAAATAATTTACTTTCAACACTTCAAACGCTTTTCACATTGATCAAGGTTATTATTACCTTGTTATTGCTATTATTATTACTGCTAAACAAGGAAAATAAACAAAATAATTTTAGAAATTAACATTTTATTTGATAAAAAAATTCTGTCATTTAAAAATTATTCGAAAAATGAAATTTATTTACATTTATTTTAATTATATGTACAATTAAGACAGATTTTTTGTGATGTTCTCCACGAATATGTTCCCGGAAACCGTCACACACCATTTGGGGTTTTTCTTTGACGTTTATAACTACAGAATGAGCAGTAAGATCTTTTTCTCTCATTTATTTCAACTTCTACATGGTGCAAGGAATGATTCAAGCAAGTACAACTGTGCCAATTTCAGCTACGCAAACAAAACCAATATATAGAAAATATTTAATCTATTTTTCCTCCAGGTCGAAATTTATATTGAGGATCTCAAATGGACAGCCATTCAATAGACTAATTTTGTTCTTGGGTCTATCAGACTCTAGATACTAATGACGAATATCGATCACATTTTATGTATTGTTGAACGATCTTTGGCTCATGTCCTTTTAGAATGTGTCAGGAACTATAACTAAAGCTAGGCCTCTTGCTAGAAGATGCAATGCGGGTAGGGTACCGTTACGCCGTGAATGTATATGTGCTGGATAGTATCACTAAGTGAAGCTATTTTAGTATAATATACATACTATATTAGCAAGCACGCACACACACGCATATATACAGCTATATAGTTTTACAATTACATACATACTACAACATATTATAAATAGCATTCCTCACTCATAATGTTATTATTTCTTATATTATTATTTTTTTTTATCTATTTATTTATTTTTCCATTAGCAAATTTCTTTTTGTTGTACATTTGTATGTTGTTGTTTTTTTTTATTCTCTATCAGAACATACCTTTTAGTTCATATTCAATTTCATGAAATTATGTAAATATTGTACTGTTCTAATAATATAGCCTTTTGGCCAGATATATTTTTACTAATTTCTATACACTTCTGTTATTCTTAAGGGACCTGATCCCAGAATATAATTATTTTTCTATTCTATTATAAACAGTAGAAATCTTTCATGTATTATATATAGAGTGCAGTTCATATTTTCAAGATTTCTATTTATTTTACATTATTGTTACAATAGTTTTTTTTTTTTTTTCTAAAAACTATTGTTTCTTTCTTTATTTTTGTTGCAAATCTGATAATAGTCTGGTTGGCTTTTACTATTCTGTTGGAAATTTCTTGGTCTATCCTTCCCGACTTGCAAATAATTGTTCCTAGGTAAGTAAAGTCATTAGTGCTTTCTAACTCTTCTCCATTGCAGAGTACTTTACTCTCCTATATTGTTTATAGGAATAAATAAATAAATATTACAATGCCGTATTGTCGTTACGTATATGACGACATGCTTATATGTGGAATGTTTTTAACGATAAAATTATATTTATTGTTAGAAACATTCCACTTCATCAGTATTCGGAAGCCTTCCTACTACGGAAATATCAGAGAGACAAGCTATGTGAAACGAATGTCTCCTAGTAAATTATAAAATATGAAAACAAAATTTAAACCATGGATTATATCCTATCCTACAGAAAGGAAGTTGTCCGGTCCCGATTAAGACTAGGCTACACTCGGCTCATATTATTAAAAAAACTGCCACCTTCTCTCATGCCAATATCAGAACGCCATTCTTACAGTGTTATATTTTTGGAGAGAGCATTCCTGACCATCAAAAAATGAATAAAATAGGACAGTGTCTGAAATTATTTAAAGCAATCATTAATCATTAGAAGCAATGTTTGAGAACACAACGAAAAGTCTAAATTATATTTCTAAATATTTTTATTTTGAAGACAAATCCATTCTCTTCACCGATCCTATATCCCCGTTCTCGCAATTTTGGCGATGTATAAACGAGAAAGAATGTTCATTGAACATTACTTTAATGGGGATCTTGTTGACTTACGTCAATTTTATATTTATAATTTATTTTTTTTATTATTCTTTTGATGGTTATTATTATAAATTATTGATGGTGATAAATTACATGATAGTAATTTCTCAAATTCTATCTGTTGTTTCTTCGACATACAGTCTATTTCAGTAGTTTCCAACCTGGGAGGCGTTAGTACAAGTCTAGGGGTGGGCGCGAGACCAGTTGGAAATAAAAACTTCTGACTTAATTTTAGTTATTTTTCTCTTTCCAATACTTCTTTACCTTGACTAAAACTATTTCGTGATGGTGAAACTAATTTTTTGTTTAAAATGTAGTGCTTATTGTTTTTTTTTCAAACGCCCACACAATTTACTGTGCAAGGAGGTCAGTAGGAATGTTATTTGAACAAGGGGGCGTGGCACAAAAAAGGTTGGGAACCACTATGCTTAGGTGCGTAGAATAATAATTCGTTTGAAATATTACGGAGAATCTTTGGAGCAGTACTTCACAATGACTCGTGAAGGCAACGGTGGAGCATAGAACTAATAGGACTATATAAAGGAACCGACATTATTTGGGTTTTAAAAATCAACAGACTACGATGAGCCAGACACATTGTACATATGGGAACAGATGAAGTCCCTAAAAAAGAAAAAGTGTATGGAAACGGAAAGGTTGGAAGACCGAGGTTCCGGTGGGCGGATGGTGCAGTTGCGGAAGACGGAACATCTTACACACCAGTGTAACTGAAAAGCAGCGATGAGCAGAGATGACTGGCTATTGTTGTTGAGGGAGGCCTTGTTCTCACGTGGGGTGTAGAGCTATCTATGTATGTATGCTTACGTGTTGGTGAGTGAGTATCTATCTACAATATATTTTTAATTTTAATTACTTTTAATACTTCTAAAAAGAATATTAGAAATAATAACAACGAACATTTGTTGTGAAACGACCCTAATCATTAACTGTAATACCCTTTTTTTCGTATATTTGACGAGGTAAGTATTTTTCACTGCTATTGCGACGGTCTGATTGAAAATATCGATAATCAGTATTGCTGTCTCGTATTGCGAAGAGTGAAGTATCCCCGCCAGGCCATAAGCTTAATGCTCCGGGAGAGCTAGGAACCAGAGACAGATGGAGGCTCCGGGAGATATTGATGATAGCTAGTTAGCCGTGAGGCACAACAAGCTGCAAGCACCGGCAAGCCCCGGCAAGTTAATGTAGCGCAGTAATTATTGAGCCAGGTTCCTTTCATTAGAGCAGACCGCTACTATTTGTTGCCTAAGTTGGCCCACCACTCACCTCCTACCTTGCCTCTCTATCTCCCGCCAACTTGCTAGTTAAGCCAAACACCTCTAATCCAAGGCTCTACGCTTCCAGGCTAGTTAGTTAGCACGGAATAATTCAGGGCTTAGATCGAAAGTTGGAAACAGATAAAGATTTATTATTAACAGTACACATACAGGGGTCCTGAATATAACGGGTAATAACAAAGTGTTTGCTACATAGAATATGAAAACCATTTTTTTTTACTTTAAATAATTATTTATGTTTATGCTAGAAATATATTCTAGAAAAGCTTTTTTTTCTTGAGAAAAGAAAAGTATTTAAATTTTCTTATTACGATTAGTAGGAATATTTAATACTATATATTAATTAAAGCGGTTCTACTTATGATGTTTATAAATCTAAATCTAAATCTGTAAGCTTTGTTTTTTGGATTTTTCTAACTGCATCCTAATAAAAATGGTTATATATCCCCTTGATATGGCTATCTGTCATATCTTACAGTGTGAATTTATCAAACTTCTAAAAGTACTAGAGGGTTGAATATATATACTAGCGGACCCCGCCACGCGTTGCTGTGGCTGTTGTAATAGTTTTAAAAAAAAAACACGTTAAAATTTGAATTTTAAAGAAATAATGAATGAATGGAAAAATGTATTAAAAAGATTTTTGATTTTATATTTTATTCATATTATATCTAAGTACAGTAAGTAATAAATAAATAATATACAAAATTCTTAACTGATAAAATATAAACATTAGATTAATGAATAAGGTATATCATGGTTGATTCTTAATTATGGCTAATAATACTTTTTTAAATTATAACTATTTATATCAATTTATTTAAGCGCTAATGGATGCACAATATTTTTTTTTTTAATCTGTCCTTTGTTATTACGAATAGATTAGATGGTTTATTAACACTTGAGCATGCAACATATAATTGTCCATGGGAGAAACATAGATGTTATAGATCAAAACCCCAAATGGTTGTGTTTTTTCCAAAAAACGCACCGATTAGGAGATACAGGCCAAAAACTGAAATTATTCCGAAAATTTCGAAGTTTTCCGCAAAAAAAAAATTCCCGTCCGTTTTTTCGATTGTGAACTTGGATTTACACTACTCATATATGCCCTTACAACATATCAAAAATGCAGCGTCATCAAGCGTCACTGCTACGATCGACGCTTAATCGATAATAATGGCCGACACGTATAAATTAGGGGTATGAAAAATAGTTTACATCCGATTCTCAGACCTACTGAATATGGACACAAAATTTCATAAGAATCGGTCAAGTCGTTTCAGAGGAGTTCTGTTACAAACACTGTGACACGAAAATTTTATATATTAGATATATATATATATATATATATATATATATATATATATATATATATACATATGTGTGTGTGTGTGTATGTGTGTGTTTGTGTGTAAAATAGTTTATGGATGCATGGGCTATGTATGAGAACTAAGGTAACCTATTGTGTAATTTATAGTGAAGTACAAGCTTTTATTTTGTAACATATGTTTTATATATATACCTATTTAGTCATTTGTTTTATTTTTTTCAATTGTCACTTCAGTTCACAGCGCGTGCTGGAGTGATCAACATCGTCTCTGTGATATTTCTTAATTCTATCTTTAACATTCAACGTACCTTCATGGCATTTTGCATAAGTATAGTTAGTGATTCAGTGAGATAAATTGTGAAATTTCGAGGTAAATCAATGACTTATAACTTGACTATAATAATTATAAAATAGAGTGATTTAAGAGACAGGAGTTAGTTATCTTGGTGCTGGTCGCAGCAAGTCCATCTCCACTCACAGTACTAAGACTGACTTGTCAGCCATCAGTGCGGCCTCTGGCAGCGAGTGAGGTTGATCTGTGCCGTTTTCAGATCAGACCTAATACGAACTTTTTATTTTTATTTAGTTGTCTTGCTCTGTACTAACTTTTTTTCTCTTTTTTCTTTTACTCCAGCAATATAACACTTCAAAATGAAATTTTACCATCAGGTATTATCTAGTAAAACAGAAAAAAAAGGAAACGCAAAGAGAAGTCGATCCTTAGAATCAACTACAAGAAATAGCCCTACTAAACCTAAACCTAATAGAAGGCGTAAAGTCGATACACCTCCTACTACTCCAATTGATAATAAGCAACCCAAGGCAGGACCGTCGAATGAAAATAACAACCAGGGTCATCTACTGAGTTAACTGAAGATTCTCCCTTCTACTCACCAAACAGATTTCAGCCCCTAACAAATCTACCCAGTGAAGCAATGGAGTCCACATCGGCCCCTAAAGTGCACAGGCCACCACCAATCTTTGTACGGAGCATAAAAAACTTTAGACTTCTTTGCACGCAACTGAATAAGGCAGTAGGCACCGGAAAATACTACTGCACTAGTAGAACCAATGATAAAAAGATTCAGTCAGACCCGCCCGAGACATACCGACGAATAGTGAAGTACCTAACGGAGACTAAAGCTGATTACCATAAGTATCAATTAAAGGAGGAGAGATCCATCAGAGTTGTAGTCAGGAAATTGCACCCAACCACCCCTGCTGACGTCATAGAAGAAGAACTGACCGCCATGGGCTTCAAGGTTAGACAAATTACAAATGTCTACAAGAAGAATACTGTACACCCCGGGATAGGCAACAAAACTCCATTACCTCTCTTCTTCATAGATTTAGAACCAGCACCCGAGGTAGAAAAAATCTATGATGTTAATAGACTTTACTATACCCAGGTTCGAATCGAAAAACCTAACCCAAAAAAAGACATTGTGCAATGTCATAACTGCCAAGCATACGGGCACACTAGGCACTACTGCCATCATACTCCAAGGTGCGTCAAATGCGGAGAACCGCATAAAACTGAAGAATGTGTCAAGCCGAGAGAAACACCAGCTGTCTGCGCACTATGTCTTCAAGGCCATCCAGCCAATTATAAAGGTTGCCAAACCTACAAAAATATAAAATTTCATGTTCTGGCAGCACGTCGGCCCAGCGAAGAAGTGAGGACCTCAAGAAGACAGCCTTCTAAAATTGTAGATGGAGCTGTCTCCTAGGCCGAAATGTCAGGTGGTCTACAAACAAATAATCTCGGTGCCACGCTACAACCCGAACCCCCAAAACACCTCTCTAAACCACAAATAAATCCTTTACAACCACAAAACCAGCCCCTACAACCAATATATTCCATTAATCAAAATCCAAATATCCCGCACCAAATCCCTCATATCACCCCTCCTTCAAATGCTACTGATCTCACAACCCTACTCACATCATTCCTCTCTGAGTTCAAATCCATGGTCACACCACTAATATCTCTCCTAACAAATCTTGTTTCCCATCTCTTTCCTGTCCAACAAAATCCTTAAATGACATCTAGCTTATCCATTCTCCTTTGGAATGCGAATGGTATTCGAAACCACACTGACGAACTAACATCTTTACTGTATGATAAAAAAAATGATGTAGCCTTAATTACAGATACTCGATTGACCATTAAACGGAAGCTCAACATAACACAGTACCAAAACTACCGGACCGACCATCCTGATGGAAAAGCTCACGGTGGTACTGCTGTCATAGTCCATCAATCCCTCTTCCATCACTCATTTCCACTCTCGTCAAACGATCTCCTTCAGGCTACAGCTGTTACAATCAAAATCTTTTCCTTTCCCATCACATAAATCGGTGTACTGCCCTCCTAATAAATCCATTTCCCATTCCAAATTCAGCTCTCTCCTGAACTCCTTAGGGATTCATTTCCTTTTAGGTGCAGACTTTAATGCGAAACATCAACAATGGGGCTCAAGAACTCCTAACACCCGAGGTCACATCCTCCTCTCTGCACTTAACTTCCATAATTCCAGTTTTATTTCTCCAGGCACCCCTACATATTGGCCCACTGACCCAAACCGAAATCCTGATCTCCTTGACTTCTTCATCCATGCTGGCTTAGGTCCCTTAAAGTATTCCATAGAACGCCTTGATGAACTGTTCCCCTTGTGTAGAGTTTCCCTAAAAACACATCAGGAGTTAGATGATGCCGTCAATTCCTTTACCAATATGATCCAGCAAGCAGTTTGGATTGCATCTTCACCCCGTCCTTCCTTCAAAGTCCGCAAGAAAAATCCATTACCGCAAGATCTTAGGGATCCTATCCTTACCAAACGCTGTTACCGATCCCTTTGGCAAAGAACCAGGCATCCTCACGATCGGAGACTGTATAACCACTTCACCAAATTAGTCAAAAAGAACCTGACAACCTATAGATCCGAATCCCACAAATCCTACCTTTCCACACTATCTGCTTCAGATAATTCCCTTTGGAATACCACCAAAAAAAATACTGAAATACCACTCTATTTACCATCCTCTCCGACGTGAAGACGGTTCTTGGGCTGCATCAGATGAGGACAAAGCAGAGGAATTTGCTAAACACCTTTCAAATACATTTATTCCACATCCTGAAATCCACCCTAACCACGTTTCCAATATTAATGAATTCCTTCACCCATTCCTCTATCCTTACCTCCTAAAGCTGTAAATCCCTCTGAGGTCAAATTTCTCTTACAAAAGTTAAAAGTCCGCAAATCTCCTGGACATGACCTTCTTACCACCCAGATCCTTCAACGTCTTCCTCAAAAAGCGATTATTCTCCTTACAACTGTATCCTTCGTACAACTCACTTCCCTTTGCTGTGGAAACACTCTGTCATCATCCTATTCCCTAAACCTGGCAAACCACCCAATGTCACTTCATCATACCGACCCATCAGCCTGCTCCCTATTCTTTCCAAAATTTTTGAAAAAATCCTCCTGAAACGAATCCTACCCATCATCGAATCCAATAATATTCCTTCACATCAGTTTGGATTCAGTCCCAGGCACTCGACGGTCCAGCAGGGACTCCGAGTTATCGATCACATATCCTCTGCTCTTGAAAGCAAACAATACTGCACAGGCGCATTTCTGGACGTAGCACAAGCTTTCGACCGGGTATGGCATGTAGGTTTGCTGTTCAAGCTCAAAACCCAGTTACCTCAATCCTTATTTCTAGTTCTTCGATCCTACCTCTCTGATCGCTACTTCCAAGTACGCTGTGGTAACGAATACTCCAATCTTTACCCAATTCAAGCTGGAACTCCCCAAGGCAGCGTCTTGGGTCCTATTCTATACATATTGTACACCGCTGATATCCCAACTACTCCTGAAACCTTCCTTGCAACGTTCGCAGACGACACAGCTATCCTATCATCTCATCCAGATCCCGAAATGGCTTCCTCGAACCTACAAAGCCACCTTTCACTCATTGAAATTTGGTGTAACCAATGGCGAATCAAAGTCAACGAGGAAAAATGCAAACACGTGACTTTTACCCTTCGCCGGGGAACATGTCCTTCTGTCCAATTCAATGAAACCATCCTACCTATTTCCGACACAGTACGATTCCTTGGCTTTCTCCTAGACAAAAGACTTACATGGAATCCTCATACCAGACTCAAAAGACAAGAACTTAACAGACGATTTAGCCAACTATACGGATTACTATGTCGGACCTCCGATCTTTCAATAGACAATAAATTACTAATATACAAGACCATCATCAAACCTATTTGGACCTATGGACTGGAACTGTGGGGGACCACAAAACAATCGAATATCAGACGTATTGAATCCTTTCAATCCAAAATCCTGAGAACTATTGTCAATGCTCCTTATTATGTTTCCAACAAAACCCTCCATAATGATCTCAACATTCCTTTCGTCCTCGACCTCATCCCTACTAAATTTTCAAACTTTCACCAAAACCTTGCCTGTCATCCCAACCTCCTGGCTCAGTTATTATCCAGTTCCACACATCCATATAACCCACCCCGCCGTCTAAACCGGCAATGGCCCCGAGACCTGTTGTAATAAAGTTATTTGGAGTACCGGCACTGGCCAGATTCTCCACTCACGACCTGTGTGTGTGAAGCGCCCTTAACCAGCTTCCATTGGAGTTTATTCCAGTGACGCGGCTGGGAAAGGGGGCTGGGGCTTCCCGGACTCCCGCTTTGCCCTCATTCCTGGGGAAGAAGCTCAGTTCGGGGACCCCAGGCAAACTGTAAATAGAGTATGAATGTGTACATTTTATTTTATTTTTATTATTTGTATTATTATTATTATTTATTTTACTTTATTATTTAATTTACTTTATTATTATTATTAACGCATTAATTTCTTTCTGTTACCGCATGTATATATGTTTCCGCATGTATATATTTATTTACTTTATTTTGTTTATATTATTGTTTTGTTATGGAATGACTGTAAGCTACACAGCACTATTACTTATTGCCCACAATTGGCAGATTGTGATATTTCAATAAAGTGTTTCAATAAAATAAAATAAAAAAATTAAAAAAAAATTGTCACTTCATTGCATTCTAATATTCGAATTAGAATGCAAGGAAGCGACAATGCAAAATTCAGTTATCAGTACATTTCCTCGTCATTTGCTCTACAGAACGAACACTAACTATTTTATCTTGAATGTAAATAGTTGACCTTGATTGTATATGTGGAAGAAAATGGTCCGGGTGGAGGTCAATATATATTTCTTTGATAGGGAGAAGTGTTTATTAAATAGCCACTGTTTCGACCTACTTTGCAGGTCTTCTTAGGGCTCTCGAAAGGGGGGTGCGGTGTCATAAGTTCACATGTTACATCACAAATCTACCCTACAAGTTCACATATTACATCACGAATCTTCTTTGAGTAGATCTACCTCGACAGCCATGAAGAGGACCTGCAAAGTGGGTCAAAAATGTTTACATTTCTCTCTATGTAAGAGAAATATATTTCAAGGTCAACTATTATCACTCAAGATCTAACTCTTTTATATATACGTAAGGACATTAATTCTAATTTTAATTTTAGTTTAACTTTCACAGAATAGCAACAACAATTTTATGTAATAAAAAATTAAAGCATAAATAATAAAATATGGTTTTTACTAAATTATACAATTGAGTAAAAACCAGTTAGTTACAATGCTATGTAACACTATTACAGCAGTGATAAGTATCCTCGAGTTGTAACACTAAGTGATTTAGTGAAACTGAATCATTTTTGTTTTAGATGTCAATTGGTTACTTGAACAACCCAGAAGCGAACAAAGAAGCAATTGATGCCGAAGGTTGGTTCCACACCGGAGATGTTGGTTACTTCGACGAAAAAGGATTTTTGTATATTGTTGATAGGATCAAAGAAATGATTAAAGTTAAAGGATATCAGGTATTGATTTTTTATGGATATTAACTATGATCTATTTTCAAATTAATTAGTACTGGTAATCAGAAAGTAATTGAATTGTTTAAGGTTACCCCAGCTGAATTAGAAAGCATACTTCGTGGGATCCCAGAAATAGATGAAGTAGGTATAGTTGGATTCTAGACCCAAGAAAAGGTGAATCTGGTAGCATTTATCAAAAAGAAAGAGGGATCATCGATAACTGAAAGTGCGATCCATAAATTCTTAGAGAGCAGGGTAGCTTCATTTAAATTAATAGATAAATATGTTTATGTTGAATCAATACCTAATCGCAATCCGGGAACATTTTAAGAAGAAATCTCAAACAAATGTATCAAAATAATCTGAACTGAACCACTTTTATTGGTTTATTGGACGGAATGGTTAACATGTTTTAATTCCTAAACCGTATTTTGTAGGTTGTAGGGAAGACCAAGACTGGTTGCCAACACTTATATTTTATCTTCGACCGACACAGAAAGACAGTCAAAGACAGGTAGAAAGAGACAGATAGACAGACATGAGTAGAAACAGATAGACACAAACAGACAGATATACACATAAAATCATTATTCTAGGCACAACATTAATTTTCATATAATTACATTTTTAATTGTAGTTATTTCTATCCATTGACTAATACTCCAATAAATTTTTATGAAGTACTAGATTCAGTTCTACAATTTAAATCAACATTCTTACCCTTAAAGTTTGTAATTATCATAGATGTGTTTAATATAAATAATATTTCAGGATAGAGCTCTATTTATCAATGGATTCCCACTTTTGCTTATTGAATTAGTTATATAAATGCAATCGGGAAAATATAAAACACAGCCTTCCACATAAAAGTAAATAATTGCTACAAGTTTTGTTAGTTCAAGCATCATCAAAGATAAAGAAAATAAATCACATTAATGATGATAAAATACAGCAAATCTCACATTGATAGTCCAAAATATTCAAATGGAGACAGCTTATCATTAAAAAACGTATTATTGTAAATGATGTAATAATTATCATAAATTATTCAAAATACATCCATTTACGGGAAAAAAATATTATTTATTTATTATTGTTAGCCATTGGTCGTAAGTAGTTTAGAAACCTATTTGTGCCCCACAATTATCGTATAGACAATTTAGTGTATATATTATATTATATATATAGTTATATAGTGTATTGAGCTAATACTCAAGTTTAAATTTAGTTTTGTTTTTGAAAGCATCAAACTTTCATTTCAACTAAGTTGCAGCTCACCTTTACCGACTATCCCTAGATCTGCCACCCATGGGTACCATAACAATTTCAAAACTTGTTAAGCGAATAACAATGAAATAAAGATTATTCTGTTGTTATGATACTTGAGTGTATTTAGATAAAAGAAAGAACGAAATTATTTCTCATTTGTCAACTGAGTTTCTGATGGAATAGTCTACGTAAAACAAGAAAACTAAATAAGCGAATTTTGGGAAATATCCAAGAATCCTTAGCACCGATGGTTGAAGAGTCTTATAGAGTTTAAGGATTGCAGCAGAAGTTACAACTCCATCACGTAGCTGATTCACGTAAGTAAAAATTTTTTTTTATGTATAAATATTTAAGCATTATCTTACTAATCTTTTAATCTGCTCCTCAGTTAATAACTTGGCTATTAACATAACTACGAATTTTTTTTTATGTGGACTTTATAAGAGTAAGGCACCTTCATCTGTGATCACAAGTGTCTATAATGTTAAGTCGATGAACAAGAAAATCATGGTTATTTCTCATTTTTTTTTTTTTCATGCATTTCTCCACGTCCTCCATCCACTTTCTCTTTAGTCTTCCACGCTTTCTGCTTTCAGGTGGTATATAGTTATGAATTTTCTTTGGTCAGCGGTTTTCGTCCATCCGCATTAAGTGGCCATACCGCTTTAACCTTTTAGTTCTGATCTGGTAAAGATGTTCTTTTGACATCCAACCTTGTATGTAATTGCTGCATTTGGGATCCGCTTGGTTCTCGATATACCACAGCTTCTTTTCCAGAAATCCATTTCCTGGGGAACTTGGCAACCTATTCTCCGCCTTTTTCGTGAGTGTCCAAACCTCTGATCCGTCAGTGGCTACGCATCTCACAAAGGAATGTTAGATCTTATTTTTAGTTTCCAATCTTATAGTATTTCTTTGGATTAGGATGGAATTTATCGAACTTATTATTTCTTCCTCATGTTTTACTTTAATCTTTTACTTACATAAGGTCTAAAAATGAAGTAGTTTTTAAAAATTGTGCTGCCTTGTAATCTGCTTCTGCAGTTTCTTTGAATACATTTTTGTAGAATGATGGAGTCGAATTTTTATGTGCGTTTATGCGATTAGTTTTATAAGACAAAAGCATGATTGCCTTCGAATGATTGATCGAATAGGTAAATTTAAAGGAAAATTAGAACTAAAATACAAACACAAATCTTTAATTACATAAGTTTAATTAAATTTTTCAATTACAAAAATTTTGCATAAATCACATTATCAATACCGACCAATAATCGAAACGTGAAAGTTTTCAAAGTTTTTAAAGTTGAAAAAATGCACTAAATAAGCCTTTCTCACAAAATAAATCACTATGGACAGCGCAACAACTTGTACTTTAGGCGAATCATATGTTTACCCCGTGAAGCTAGATCGAACACTAGAAAATCAACCTCACTACTTCATTTACACACATTTTATGTATATATTACCAAATATTTGTTTTGAATAAATTTCGTTGATTACATCATTATTAATTTTGTTCGTACGAATAAGTATTTTTGTCAGTTCCCTTTTAAATTATATACCTAATGCGAGAGTTATGGCCAGAGTATACTGGTATTTCTACAGCCTTGGTGAATTTTTCTTTTGTCTTATTTATTATGTGATAACTGTGCTCCATATTCATCCCACATCTCAGCCACTAGAAACCTTACCACTTTTACTTTTAGAGATCCACGACCTATGCCTGCAGCCCGGGAAATAAGCTACTAAGTCGATTTTTTATGAGAGGGTTAACTGTATTGAGGGAAGTGGAATCGCGTCATTTCCCTCGTTTTTTTTTCTTGAAGTGGAGTTTAATAAAAAACGATAATTTCTTTACAAACCAAAGTCTGACATAGCCCCTTATTCACTACGAAAAAACACGATTCCTCTTTCCTGTTTCATTTTAGTGAAAATTCGATTAACCCACTTATTCATAAATAATTGAATAGACATAAAATAGCGTTAATCTTTCAATAGGAAGCAGTCTGACACATTTTTTACTTCAATATATATTTAATTCTCAATTCTCATTATCAGGCTAACTTATTTCTATCGAAGTAGGACATCATTTATCTTCCAGTATCGAGAATGGACGACTTGGCAAAGCGGGAAATGACACAGCTCAAAGCCAATGTAATCTTTCCGAAGCATTGTGCCCATTAGCATCATCATGTATTTATCATACTCAATATCATTGATTTTGTGTCATCGAGAACAAATGACCCGTTCATTTGATGAATGTGGCTCTAACAATATCATTAAAGTTCACGCAATGGGGGGGGGGTGATTTTTTTTCCATCGCTTTTTCTGTCACATAGCTTGATCATTTTTAATATGCATTTGTTAACACGTTCTAACTAGAAGTTAAAGCTACACAATATTGGTTATTAAAAACTGAAAAGCATCAACATTTAGCTAATCCGGATTATGGGCTGCTTGGTACTACAATAATACATTTAAACTTTATATTTTATTTTTAAATTATTAGGATTAAATGAGGGAGGTAGAGAAAAACTGAGTTATACATAAAAATGTATTAACTTAAAGTATTGGCCCGATATCATTTTCATTGTTAACCCTCCCCCCGTACCCACTGGAGCCACCCTGTGGTGCTTTGTCAACGCCTGCGCTCTACTGAGTAATGCTTCTAAAATAAAAAGTTTTGTACTTTTTATTTCAAACCATAAATGATTGAATTTTTAATTAAAGACCATGGTTCATTGACGACCTCGGAGTAGCAAATCCTTTGCTAATCCTAGATTTTGATTTCCCACAAATATGACCAACCTTTTTTTATTTTTTATAATGATGGATTTTGGTTACGATGGATTTTGAATTGTTAGGATTGGATACGAGAGGAATTTGATGACTTTGTGAAGGCCCAAAATTTGACTCTGGAAGTCTAAGTAGATATTATGATAGTCTAGTATATGAGTATTTTTTGATTAATTAGTACCTTAGAGTGTTTTTGTATTAAGAGCGGAAATAGCCTGACATAGCGAGCAGTTTTTTGTCTTTTTAGTGTTGTAAGAGAATCCCAAAATAAACGTTTCTTATAATATGTCAATTTGAAATGAATTATCATGTACAATAATTACTTTAGTAATAAGTATCCTTTTTGTTATTGTCAGCATTAAGTACATGATGAAGTACATATTATATTATCTTTGGTTTTTTTCATTCCTCCCAAATAAGTGTTTAGTATATTATTCTATTAATAATTGACATCGTTAAACAGTCCACTACCAGAACGGAAATGTACCCCCATAAAAAGGGATGGTATATTTGAAATATGACATTGTCATTCGTGCCGGATAAATAAAACTAATAGAATTTTTCATTGTTCATAGTATCATAATTTTCTTTCAATTAAGTTTAGTCTTAATTTTTAATAAAATACAATGAGATTTTCCAGTAGCTTAATATTTAATTAATGCTTATTTTTCAGTTTGGTTGTATCGATATTATACATACAATGATAATAATTGTCAGATTTTACATTTATTTCATTTTTTTGCGGATTCATTATTATTTTTAGGGAGCACTAAAAAAAAATTACCCTATTCGTCATACAATTGAATTATACCCTTGAAGAATTCCATAAGTCAGGTATGACTGACTTATCACAGAAGTCAGAGATAGGAGGAATGGTTAAGTTCAGAGCATTCTAAAATATTACAAGGGCCAACAAGTATATTTCATTTCCCGAGGGGGAGAGAACTTTGTAAGCGATAGCCTTCAGCGAGGCTACGTGATGCCTCTACATCCCGGATCAACCTCTCACAGCTACTTTACTTCGCTTTTTTATCCGACCTCGATTCCAGGACTGTCGACTTTTTACCTTGTGGAGATCTGGAGTCTAGAATATCAGGTGGATAGTACAATATATAAATGATACTTAATGGGATTCATTATTCACTATCGATAAATAATTAATGATCTTTAAAAAAAAACTGTAACACTGTAGCCCATAATGGGTCTTACGTTCAGTACGTGGTAGAGACTGTACTGGTTTTCGACAAAGTAGTGCAGGGTGGTAATCTGCCCTGGATCACACTAAACACCATGCTTGAGAATAACAATATTGACCAACAAAAATTCTGACGTAAAAGTCTTATATATTTAAAAAAGTTACAAATAATGCCCTTGGAACAAAGTATCAATCCCAATTTCAACCAAAACTTTTCAGGTTATTTGAAGTATTATGAAATATTGTTGATATTATATGTTTTTAATCAAATATGTTAAAACCCTTAAAATAGAGTTAATCATTTCCGATAATTATTTCGATAACAAAATATTTGCTTTTAAAAATAGGTTTTTTTTTTATTATTTTATTGTAATCAATGTATATTCAAAATTAGAACTAGAAATATTTGAACTCGAAAATTGTTTATTAAATATTCTATTAAATATTAAATATTCATTCATCTCAATTTAAGTGGTTTTATTCTATTTAAAAAGTTTTTAAATAGGGAAAAAAATGAAACAATTTAAACAGAAGATTGAGAATGGCCTAGGCCAACGTATCTCGATAAATAAGTGCTAATTTTTTTTTTTACTGGAAATAGGTTTTTTTCTCCAATTTAAAGAATAAATTATATGATTGAGTCCAGTTGACCCTTTTTTAAAAATGTATTCTTCTTACTTCTATTAACCAAGGTTACACTCTAATTATTCTAGATCACCCTCAATCGCCAGGTTTTTCCGAATTTCTCCCACTTCATATAGACTGAGTAAGCTCCAGGAAGGCCTCCAAAACCCATCTCCGGCTGTTAACACATTAAATAAATTATCTTCCAATAATTCAGTATTTGCGCATCTAAACAATAATTAAATATTTTCTCCTTTTAGGTTTTTATTATTACAAAACGCTAGTTATTTTATGTATATTTTTGGAAAATTTTGGTTTAATAATGGATAAGCACTGTTTTTCAGCTCATCGTTGGACCACAACGGAGCCACAACACAAGGTTTAGAGGTCGGAGACAGGGAAGGGTTTAAGGACGGACCCTAAAATGGAGGGTCCGGCTAACAAGACCCTTGACCCAGAGGAAGGAGAGACATAACGAGACAGCGCCCTCATTATGTTGCGCCCTTCCTATAGTGTGTTCCAATTATGGTGGCTCCGCCAGGCTGTCGGTTAGTTAGCCTGACTGGACCCTTTTCCCGGGTTGTTGATACTGATGGCTTAGCATATCTTGTGGTGACAAGTCTCTCTGCTGTGAAAGCGGATACTGTCGTTATTATAACCAGATCAACAAAATAACGAAAGCAAAACTTTAACGCTGCTGAAAATGGACCATTATTAATGATCTGTCTTAGGGAGCAGGGTACATCAGAGGTAGAGCACTGATTTATTTACTAGATTTACTTAATCCGTTAGCAGCTAAAGTCCTTCCTGATGTTCACCCAGCCTATATAAAGCGGATACCCTTAAATGGTAAAAACCCTGGTGGTTGAGCTTGATTTAGGAGTAATGCAGACCCGATGTCATTTAATCAGTACAGTCTCTATCACGTACTGAAACAAAGATCCTTTATGGGTTGTAGTGGTACAGGATGATGATCAGTCTTCTTTCCATGTTAGTTATCGTCTAAGTAATATAAGTGATTATATTCGTTTTTTGAAACCTTAACAAATATTATGAAAATGATTTGATACCACTATATAATAAATAGTTAATATAATATAATAATATAATTAACTATATAGTGGTACATTGTGTTATACTATTACGTAATATAATAAGGCATAGTTTATACTCGTATTATTATATCCAATAACAATAAGAACATTTTATATAAGTTATTTATATATAACAATAAGTCCTGGGATTCGTCCAGCATACCCCAACCCCATGTCAGGCCCGTGGGCCGTAAGGCTAATGGAGTAAGCTAACAAGGACCCTGCCAGTGTACTATTTATATCGGGAATCGTGTTGTGGTTTTCCAGAATATCAATGTATCCTCCCAGAGGTTTGGAAAGTCTGTTTAGGGGAAAGATATATATGGTATATAAGTCTTTGTGAGCCTTATAACCCCGAACAGCCGTTATACATAGTTGCTAGACCGATATGTAACTGTACTTGAACTAACTAATACGTTAATAAGGACTAATAGGTTAATAAGGGCCGGGGCCGTAACTAGGTATGATTGCGCCGTTGGCTCTCCATTCACCCTTGGTTCTCTGGAAACTTCACTGAATCCAGACGAAATTGAGATCATTAATAAATTGCACTAATATAAAAAAAAAATTCTTTTCCGATCCCCCCACTCCGTTAGCGCCGGTAGCCCTTGGTGGACGCGCATCTCTCCATAGTTACTTCCCTGTGAGGGCACACGTGAATCGCCCCCAAGAGTACGGTTTTTGAAGCTATGGGCAGCTTGTCGCTACACTATGGAAACCATGTTTCCCAGCAATGTGAGGTTGACTGAGCTCTTAGTGCCAGTCTGTTCCTTCGCAAGTCTGTATGAAAAAAAAACACGTGGCCAAAGATCTCCATGGTCTATACAGCCTAAGCAAAAATATATATATATTGTTTTAATTTATACATAAATATATTTGTTACTTTTAATAATTATACATAACATTACATTTAATTTTATATATAGTATGGTGGTGGGGAGAACAAATCACTAAGCCCTGAAGAATAACTGCAGCGTGGGTCGAAACGTTGGTTTCTAAAATCTGTTGGTGACTACTTAATGATTTATTTGTTACCATTTTCTTTTCTATATGTATAACAAAAAATATATGTCTAACCAACGGACGTTGATGACCTAGATGTTTTACGCCCCTAAACCCAAGAAAACAAACAAACAAAAATATATGTTCAAAAAAAGTTTCTGTCAATTTAATGTAAGGGTACATGCCATAAAAAGAATTATAATTCATTTAGATGTACTGTACGGAACATCTGATGAATATTCTTTTATAATTGCACTTTTTATTATACACTGCTATGTATCGTACCAGGCGGTATTATAAAAATAAATATGTTTTTTATTTTAGATGGGAGTTGAAGACTCCATTTTTAAAAGAGACTCTCTGAGAAGTTCCCGAAGAAGAAAGAGGCTGGCGAACGATGATGCCGCAGAAGTATCCGGAGGAGTCCAGGCTGTGACCATGCCTTTAGACGTTATATACCCCTGTTTCATAAGATAAGTTGTAATTCAAGTTCTGTTATGTATTTTATGGCAATCCTACATTATATCTGAATCATTAATTGTATTTCAAATTGTATTTGACCCTGTGGTGCTTAATTAACCCAGATGCACTATATACTTATGAATAATATATTGCTGATTTAATTAATTTGTAAATTGGCAAACACACAACATACCTCTGGAAAAGAATATAATTGAGACTAAAGTTAGAAATAATAATTAGAGTAATTATCTTAAATGCTTACTCTGGCATCCTAAAAATCAATTAGAATAATTAAAATATATTTAAGACTATAAAACATAGCAACACTAATATACTATACACAATATATTCTACTATAAACTATCTTCATTAAATTATATCAGTGCGGGTTTTTTTCAGATTAATAGTAAAAATTAGGTATTGGTTTAACAAATAATCTTGCGAATGAATTTCAGAATAGTTAAGATATCTGAACATTTATTTGGTTTATAGGTCAATTATATGTGATGATTTCTTTTTTTTTTTGTAAAGTTGGTCTTTATAAAAATAAAAATATTTGTGTAACCTGTGTTTCAGACTGTAAAGAACATACACCGATGGAAAAATATCCATTGCAAGTTGTCATCAACAGATGTAATCAACTCAGCATCCTTTTTTTTTGTTTTTTTTATCCTGTTATATATTTAGTGATAAAAGATCTCCGCTTTCATCATATAATGCTCAAGATTATAAACGATTCATACGCTTACCATAGGGAAACTTAGAATCAGAAAATTCGATCAGCGTAGAAAGAATTTCCTGATAGAAAAAAAAATAACGAATTTGACATTTGACATTGCTCAGGCTTTTTATAAATCTTTTTTTTTTTTATAAATTTAATATATTTCTCAATCCCTCTATATTTGTTCTCATTTTATTGTTGGAACCCAAACATAGATAATATTAAGCTAAGGAAATGTATTTATATTTTCCGGTTATAATTAAGCAGAAGACATGAATTTCATAAACCGATGGTAAATAAAATATTTATTTGTACTCCGGAGATCTAATTTATATTTTATAATTTATTTGAGCTTTGTATAGCAGATTTAACACGTCCATTTCAATATTGAAAACAAAATCTGTACCACTACAACCCGTGAAGTGTCTGGGGTTCAGTACATGGTAGGGACAGTACTGTTTCATGGACAACGGTTGTGCAGGGAGGTGATTTGTCCTAGATCACCCTCAACCACCAGATTTCCTCCCTTTATTTTGGGTACTCAGTTTTAGAGGGTGGGTGAATCCCAGGAGGGTCCAAGATCCTATATGATTCATCTGCAGCTGCTAACAGACTAAATAAAAGTCTTGCGGGATTTGAACCAGGATTCCCCCATTTCAATATAAAATATACAGGGTGTTTCAGGGTTAAATGGCCAAACTGAAAATGTGAACCTTACCTCCATAAACTAACTTTAAATTAATAAACAACAAACTGATTTAGGATAACCTCATACAAATTTGAATGTTTTATTTTTATTTTTTATTTATTGAAATTTACAACTATAATAATATTACAATAAGTAAATTTGATAATATGTACAATATGACATGAAAAACACTTGTGGAGAAACTACCCATTGGTAGCACTCCAATTGAATGTTTAAATTAATATGGAGAACGGAGGTAGTTGGGGGGTGCAGTCAAAAAAACACCAAATAAGTACTAGACTTATATTTAGTAAGTGCCGACACTTATTTATTTATTTATTTACTGTGCCACAATAATTTGTAACAATGAAATCTTTTGATTTAATATCTCCTAAAAAAAGCGTTTGCGGACATACCTTCATAGGAAATGTTTTTTTGTTTTGAGGTTCTTAGTTTAAATTTTCAGTTGGGCCATTTAACCCTGAAACACCCTGTATATATTTAAATTTTTTCGAGTTTCAAATGTTTTACAAAATAAAATGTCTACTGGAACCCTTCTACTATTACAGAATCAACAGTCATTATCCAGTTCCACACATCCACACAATCCACCCCGCCGCCTAAACCGGCAATGGCCCAGAGACTTGTTATAATGATGCTATTTGGAGTACTGGCACTGGCCAGATTCTCTACTCACGGCCTGTGTGTGTGTGTGTGTGTGTGTGTGAAGCGCCTTTAACCAGCTTCCATTGGAGTTTATTCCAGTGACGCGGCTGGAAAAGGGGGCAAGGGCCTTCTGAACTCCTGCTTTGCCCTCATTCCTGGGGAAGAAGCTTAGTTCGGGGACCCAGGCAAATTGTAAATAGGGTTTGAATGTGTACATCGTTTTTTTTATTTTTACTTTTATTATTTTTATCTAGACTTATTTTATTTTGTTTATACCACTTTTTTGTTTTGTTATGGAATGGTTGTAGCTTCATAGCACCATTACTTATTGCCCACAAGTGGCAGATTGTAATGTCTGAATAAAGTGTTTAAAAAAAAAAAAAAAAAATTACAGAATCATACATAGGTATCTACTAATCATAAAATATACAATGTCATTTATCCCCTCAGAAAACCTCCTGTTTAAATAAACTCTTAAATTTAAAAAAAAAAGGTATATACAGATCATGTAATGCCAAATTTATTAATTTAAACATTCAAATTTGTATGAGGTTATGCTAAATCAGTTTTTTGTTTATTAATTAAAGTTAGATTATGGAGCTAAGGCTAATCGAACGATGCTACAGAGGGAGGCATGAATTTTTTCTATCCAAATATAATTAGGTAGGGTCCCATTTTATGTCCCTTCCGAAGGAGGACATAATAAATAAAGTATGTTTTACTCCCCTTTTCGACTGTCAACCCGCAATTTTGGGCATTGAAGGTTGTTTTTTGGGGGTGGATAGGGGTGGTAGTTATACTAAACAATACACCTGAGGTATTCAGGTCCTGTTTTAAATCATTTTAGTTTTTATTAATTAATTAAGCTAGAAATTCCTGGAGCGTAGTCACTTATTACGTCGCACCCTAAGTACCACAGATTTAATCTTGTTGCGCAATTCATTATATAACTTCTTCGTTCAGTTTAAAGTTGCTTAATTCCATAAAATATCGGTTATAGACTAATGAAATATGATAGTTCCTAAACTAGAAACTATTAAGTAGCGAAGTATTCTGGTATGTTCTGTCCTTAAGAGATTATTTAGTCTGCTTCATTTACTTTGAGAAACCTTGAGTAATCATTGAATATATCAAACTTATTATTTATTTTAGTGTCCATAATTATTTAGATTAAATTATTTTCCAAATTTGTTGTGGGTTTACCAATTACTGGTTTGTGGGTTTACCAATTAACTAATCATCCAAACTTAATACCTTAATACACTTATCGATATACTAAATATTGTATATATGATGAACAAGAAATAATTTCAATGCAAAATTTAAATTAAAACTTATCTGGCATAAAAGAGTACATCTAGCGTTCTTCGTCATGTAGACCTGTAGGTAAAGACATTTCCTAAATCTTTCATCTCTGCTCTATCCAAGATCTTCTTACTTTATTCAGCTTGCCCAGGTCTCCCATTTTTTCCCATTTTTCCCATTATACAACCATTTCTACGTTCTATAGCGTCCTACCTACGTGGCATTTGTAATAGTAATCACATTATGGCTTGTAAGATAAATATCAATCTGTATATCGCAATTTACAGAACACTGCAAAGTTATAATAGCATAGTTCTAAATTATTCATATGGCGACGGCTATGTAATGGTGTTTTTTGAAACTAGCTAGTAAAAAATCTACTCATCCAAATCAAGCAAAATCTTCACAAAGAACATTATATAAAGAGTACAGACTTGGGGGGGGGGGGAAAGGATGATTCAGGGAAATCTTTTTATATTGAATAGCTCACTATGTAAAGTTATAATTCTCTAGGTCCCGAGTAAGAGACACTAGATACAAAATATATTGCTAAATATATACCACTACAGTCCACGAAGGCTTTGACTTCGGTACGTGGTAGAGCTGTTATAAGAATAAAGGTTGTGCAGAAGAAGATTTGTAGGAAATCTAGTTCAACCGGCATGCCACCCTCCCCCTGTAAACCTTGTTTACATTGGTGTACTAGTAGTTTATATTGGTGTTGTTGGTATACTAGAGTTCACTAGTATACTTTTTTTCTGAATTACTCTACTATGCTCATTTTGGTAGAGTAAGTGTATTCATGTTTGCTAGTAATATGAATAGATAATTCGATTTAATGTGCGAAATAATGAACAAGCAGGTTAGCAAAAAATATCGAGCCGTTGTTACCCTCCTTGTAAACTACCACTAATTTAATAATTTTATGTCCCATCCACTTAATTTTCGTTTATATATAGCAATCAAAATTTCAGAATAAACTTTTAACTAAAATGGCCGAAGTACACAAGAAACTATAAAGAGACTTGTGTTTGTTTACATTGGTATAGTCAACAAACAAACCAGTAGAGTAGAGTAAGATTGTGGAAGTGAGGGTGGGGGAGTGTAGAGTGCACTATTCCACAAGTGCTATCCACTTTATTCTCCTCTGAACTATCTGTAGTACTATACTACATTATTCTAGTAAAGAAATAATAAGCATTCTACCACCGAACTCTACTACTAATTATACCAATGAAAACCAGGCTTAAAGGATATCCAATATATAGCGGCCACGGTCACCAAATATCACAGAATCCATCCCCGGCAATTAACAGATTAAATAAATTATCTCTCACTTCTAGATTCGAACCCTGGACCTTCGGCATGGCAACTCAGCAGTCTTCACTCTCAGATCCTTCGCTCCTAAGCGAGTACATCTGGTAAATCGAATTTCGAAGCAAAGCCATCCTATGTAAAGTGGATACCTTCCATTGAGGAAAAACTTACCGCCAAGCGTGATCTCAGTGGTAGAGCGCTGAGTTGCCGTGTCGAAGGTCCTGGGTTCAAACCTCCCTCACTGACAGATGTTTATTTTTATTTATTATTTTTTAATGATCTAAGGCCCTCGTATGGCTCACCCAGCCTCTATAAAGTGGGTATGCTAAATATTCAGTATCTCTAAATAAGACTGAGCGTCAAGGGTGACATATCACCTTTCTGCACAACCATTGTCCAAGAAACAGTCTCAACCCCTACAAGGGTTGTGGTAGCACATACAACTAATGACTTTAAGTTGTATTATGATTTCATTACATATTATCTCATGAAACAAAAATGCAATGTGTAATTTTTTTTTAAATTATTTGAATGGAAATAATAGATTGTGCTAAACAACCCTTATTGGCTGTGTTTTATAAATTAGTAATTAGTTCGTTAAAACATACCGACAAGCGTGATCTCAGCCAAATGCCTTCCCAGCCCATCCGTTGGGTAGGAAGTGATGATTTTATTATCATATGCTGAATCAAATACACCTCATGCGTTGTAGCGGTGCTCTTTTTTTTTTTTTTAATTCGAATATCATTAATAACAATGAGATTACAATATAATTCTATATAATCTTATGCTGGTTTCCTTTTCTAATTACTCTAACATGCCCTATCTCCTGACACTTAAGGACAAATGAAGACAAAAGGAGAAACCAGCGGTAAAGGCGAAAGTCGAGCCGTGCCTGAAGGATGGGGTCGGCCACCAGACACCATCGTCTCAGGGGAAATGATCTCTTTCAGAGTCTGCTCCTTCAGTCACCTGAAGGTCTTGCGCTTTCTGAATAAACCGGGACCTGGCTCAGGATATTTTATATTTAATTATATTTGTAAGGGGTGAGAGTACTTATTATCATTCGTTAGTTAGAGACTTTTGCATCTAAGTATCATTACGGCCACTAAACACTACAATCTGAATTAAGTTAAAAAGATTAATAAATTAAACGATTCAGATTTTAAAAACTGAGTCCTCTATTCTATGTTCAGATTTTTTCATGATATGGACTCCGGGGTAGGTTAGTGAGTAGAGTGTTGAGTTGCTGTGCTGAAGGACCAGGGTTCAATCCCGACTGTGGCAATTATATTATTTAAATTTAAATATATACATATGGACATTGTGGAATCTCCGTCCTTCCTGGGCCTCACAGGTTTCAAAACCAAAAGAACGAGAGTAAACACTGCACAGTCGTCTTAGAAGCAGTACAATATTTACCATGTATTAAACTCACTACCCTTTGTGAGGTGTACTAGAACAGGTTATATATATATATATATACTAGCTTATTCCCGCGGCTTCGCTCGCGTGGAATTCGGCCTGACACATAAAGTTTCGTGAAAGATCATTTTAAATAAATAATTTAATTTTTTTTTTAAATATAAGTTACGCGTAAGTTCCTGATTTGTCTTTAATTATGTACTATAACGGGGGGGCATGCCCACGTGACCCCACATAAATCTGCCCTTGATGTAGCCTATGATGTATAACCTATTTTATTCAATAAGTTTCATCCAAATCCGTTCAGTAGTTTTTGCGTGAATGAGTAACAAACATTCGCATTTATAATGTTCGTAGGATATCAAAACAAATAGTTTCACTCCTGTCCTTTCTGTTATTTTAACAACTATTATCATGTGATTTGCCTTTAATTATGTACTATAATGGATTCTCCACAGTACCTAAAAAGCTGTCAGGGGGGGCACGTGCCCCCTCCCCCCTAAATCCGCGCTTGCTATAGCCTATGTGTTATTCTGCTGTATGACCTATATTACTGTAAAGTTTCATCCAAATCCATTAAGTAGTTTTTGCGTGGAAGAGAGACAAACATACAAACTTTCACATTTATAATATTAGTAAAAATCTTAGTAGTAAGATATATATATGATCATAATAAAAGCTGAATAAATTTATTATTATTATTATTATTGTACAAATTTGGTATTCTTAAAGTCTTAAACCTGGCCCCAAATTAAAATTTTTCTATTCTAAGTGCATATGATCTTAACAGTATGGAGCTGTACAGTATCTGTAATGTGTGGTATCCAAAACCTTTAATGGGCTGTGTATGTTTCATTATTTATACAGGTTTATGTGTATATGATCATAATTAAAATTGAATTGTTTTCTTTTTTTTTTTTGTTTAGTGGTCTGCTTATTTGATCTCATCAATATTGTTACAGAGTAGTTGAAAACATTTGATGTTAAATATTTTATCTTCTAAATAATTATAGTTTTGTATGATACTTTTCATCCCATACACCACATTATGATGTTTAATGTACCATATTATATTAAAATTCCATACATATAGTAGTTCAATAAATCACTGAAAAATAACTACTTAGAAAACAAGAGCTTTTGTTATAGAAACCTATAAATTACAGATAGAAAAAGTATGTAAAATATATAATAATTTTAAAGGTAGAAGAAATAAGGAAAGAAAAGCAATCGGCAATATTAGTAAAATTTATCATTGATTTGAAAGTTTTCTCCTAACAATAAACTATCCAAAATCTGAAAATATAGAATTGAATTTTTTGAGACTTTGCTGTAGCAATAGGCAGTAGTACAAATAGGCGGGTTGAGCCGGAGCCGTGACCTTGAGGTCATTGTCTGCTGTAGGAGAGTCGGGGGTGTGACCTTGAGATGACCTTGAGGGTGGGAGGGGTGTAAGTTAGGACGAGGTGGTGTTGACCTTGAGGTAGGTCCAGGTGTGCAAAGTAAGATTTGGCAACGTCGCAGATGAGATGTGGCAACACCGCAGTAGAAACTAGGTCATGGTTTGTTCTGAATGGATGTTGTTCATGTGACGTCATGAATTGAAGTGTTGAATGGGCGTGTGACTTATGAATGGAAGAACTGAATGGTAGTGTGACCTAATTTGTCTTTATGAATGGGATAAGAGTTATGAATGAAGCACAGTAGTACAAATAGGCGGGTTGAGCCGGAGCCGTGACCTTGAGGTCATTGTCTGCTGTAGCAGGGTCGTGGGGGTGACCTTGAGATGACATTGAGGGTGGGAGGGGTGTAAGTTAGGACGAGGGGGTGTTGACCTTGAGGTAGGTTCAGGTGTGCAAAGTAAGATTTGGCAACGTCGCAGATGAGATGTGGCAACACCGCAGTAGAAACTAGGTCACGGTTTGTTCTGAATGGATGTTGGTCATGTGACGTCGTGAATTGAAGTGTTGAATGGGCGTGTGACTTATGAATGGAAGAACTGAATGGTAGTGTGACGTAATTTGTCTTTATGAATGGGATAAGAGTTATGAATGAAGCACAGTAGTACAAATAGGCGGGTTGAGCCGGAGCCGTGACCTTGAGGTCACTGTCTGCTGTAGCAGGGTCGGGGGTGTGACCTTGAGATGACCTTGAGGGTGGGAGGGGTGTAAGTTAGGACGAGGGGGTGTTGACCTTGAGGTAGGTCCAGGTGTGCAAAGTAAGATTTGGCAACGTCGCAGATGAGATGTGGCAACACCGCAGTAGAAACTAGGTCATGGTTTGTTCTGAATGGATGTTGGTCATGTGACGTCATGAATTGAGGTGTTGAATGGGCGTGTGACGTCATCTTATGAATGGTAGTGTGACGTAACTTGTCTTTATGAATGAGTTATGAATGGGATGCTTTTGAGATTATGACTGAGACGGGAGTTGCTTTTATGAATGGGATTAGGCTTGCTTTTGAGATAGGCTATTGGATGACGTTTCATTGATTTAGATTATTTAGCTTTTATGAGCTTGGATGACGTATGTGTTCCTCCTGAACTTTAGTAATATATAGGAAATTTTTTTGAAGGAGCTGGAAAAGGATATGTGAAAGAAAAAAAATACAGTTGTACAAAACATTTATTTTATACAACATATTCTTAAACATATTTTTTGTTACTTTTCATGTACTCTAGGTCTAATTTTCACATTTAAGTAAACAGTAATAATACTACAAGTAGACATTCTTGAAATAAATCTAGTACTCTAATTACAGGTCTTTTCTAACTAAATATAAATTTAAGTAAACAATAATAATACCAGTATACAATCATTTATTGGTTCTTATACATTTACAATGTTAGATTCGTTGTTTCATTGAGGCTATAGTGACCATAAGGGAGAGTGGTTTCATCGTGTAATGTATATCTTTTATTATCAAATGAGCATAATGACTTTTTATTTATCAGTGTGGTTTGAACGTTATGCTTTTTAGATTGAATTGTATAAAATGAAGAATATAGACTTTTGCTGTCTTTAAATGTGTTTAGGTAATCGCTAAAAGTAAAATCGTTAACTGCCGATTTTTTTATTCCCTTTGACTTTTTAACCGTTATATCATTCTTTGTTATGTACGAATACATTTTGGGCCTCAATCCGACAAACTCTACTATAGGATCTCCAAAAGTTTCATCTTTCAACAAACTTACGACTTTTTTATTTTTTTCAGAATAACAGAAATGAGAAGTGGGAAAATTGCTTGTATCAAAATATTTATTTAACTCTCCAGAAATATCGGAATAAATATCTTCAGTCCTAATATTGTATAAAAATGAATCGGTGTCGGTATAACATAAAGTAGCATTTTCTATACCATATTTTTTCAAAAACACATTGTAGTGGTAATGATACATCAAAACTTTGCTCAAGTCCAACACTGCAAATCCCACGTACAAGGGTTTATCAAAAATAATGCTTTCTTTTTCCAGCTGAACCGCTGGAACATTATCTGCAAATATAATCCTGCCTTTAAAATTTGGTTTTTTGACTTGACGAAATAATGATTTTTCATTTGTTACTATTTTTAAATCGATTCTGTTCCGCACGTTTTCCATAAATTTGCCGAAGCAGCTGTTATTCATCAATTTGTAAAAATCTGACTCGAATGTATTTTTTGCTGATGCTCTCATCATTGAATTAATTTCTATGTATGGAGCAAACCAATTTTTTTGTTTAAACTTCAACACTCTATGAATTTTTGAAATCTTTACCCCGAGTTGTAGAGCTTGTTTTAAATTCACATAATGTACTATGTAACGTGTTTTGGGCATCAAAGTCGTCAATAGTTTAACTGTTTTAGTATTAGGTGGATTATTTTTTTCGGGTAAAAAAGGTAACTGAGAAAGATTATCATGAATTTCTTTGGGGTATTCAACATCAACGTCTAGCACATAACCGGTTTCTGATTCATTTTCAAGATCTAATACATTTAATTTTTCATCAACCCACTCAAAATCTGTATACGGCAAGGGAAGGTTCATGGCATAACCGTAAAGATTGTTGACATCTACGTAAAGTAAATAATTACTGGGTTTAGTCGAGTCATATTCATTTAGATATTTATTGTTAGCTTTCGCATACCGAGAAACAACTTGGCAAACAACTTATTCCCTGTTCAAAAAACTGAACCATATCAATATCTTTTATTACATCTAATTTTATTTTCGTGTATTTCAACATTGCATTCCAAGATAACTGTGGCAAAGTAAAAAACCATGCAGGATCTAGTCGATAAATTTGTTGACAGAGAAGTCGAAAGGCTTCAAAAACTTCGCACAACAAAATTACATCTGTTTGTATATACAATTCCGCATAATCTTTTAGTGTTTGGATGTTGAAGACTTTCCAGACACTTTTCGCGTGCTCATAGTCCACGTCGCTAATTGATGTTTTTGTTAAATCATTAAAAAATGAATTTTTGGAAGGTAGTCGAGTTTCGTTTAGACGATCAAAAGAATTAAAATGATTGTACGGAAATATACCTTTCCTTGTCAATAATTTAATTTTGTTTTCATCATTGATAATATTTGCCATATGTGGAAATATATCAGTAATTGATTTAGATTTATTTTGCAAATTGTTCACTAATGTTTCCAAACTTGATGATAGAAATTTAAACGAGTCAACAAATCGTATTTTTGTACTACATCCTTTAAATTTTATGCTGAAACTTATATATTTTTCAGAATTACTAGGAATTACGCTGATATTTTCACAACGGCCCAAGAAAGGGATTATAAAATGAGAATCGTAACCCTGTAAGTTGTGCATAAAAAAAAGGTATAAAATCGGGCTTTTTTGCTCTTAAATTACATGCATTATGTGCTGGTCCAACAAATTTTCCTGATAAGTGACAGTGATGTCGTACTCGATCGTGTTCGTCTAAAGGGTATTCACATAAGATGCAATCTTTAGCAGAATAAAATATTTTATTTTCCCCTTCGCTCATTTCTTTCATTCGCATAGTATTACCGTATATTTTATCCGCTTCAACAACTATAGATTCGAGTTTTTCTAAAAACTCTAGCATACAGTTTTCCCCCGTATAAACAAACGGTTTACATTCAAACATTTTTGACTTGACCAGAAGTGAAACTGAAAAAGCACGATGCTCATGAACAGCTTTGTTCCAAGATATTGACGGATTAGGAATAGGCCCCGAAATTGGTATCAAAAGAGATTCAATATCTGCATAAACTACGATTGGAATGGATTGTGTATATTCCACATGTTTAAATTCAATTTTTTCTTCTTTCGGAAAGTCAGATCGAATTGGTTTGTGATCACGGCAAAATAATTCGTGTTCGTCTTTTCGCTCATCACCTTTTTTCCCACACTTGTTTACGTACGTCCTTGGAAATACGGTCAGACATCTACGACAGATTGAATATGCGCGTTTTGACAAAGATATTTGAGAACTTACTAATCGTGAAAGATTTGTGATCAAACAATAGATAAAATTTTCTCCATTTTGTAAATACAACAGATCAAACGTTTTATCATAATTATCCTTTTTACTGATTCTAATTGGATAAACATTATTTTTATCATCTAAGCCATAAACATTTATAGACAGGTTATTTAAATTTTCGAATCGATTTATATCGCTAATTGGAGTCGGGAACGATATAGAATCAAAAGAATATGGAGTATGAATATTTTTGTACGCGTTAAAGTCATTTGATCTAATATTATCACTAAGTAAAGCTAAACGAAAGCAATCGTTAGTATTATTTTTTACATTTATAACACAACGTTTGTCTCGTATTTTTTTTAGGTAATTCAATATATTGAGATCCTCCGAAAGGCTTAAATTTAGTTAAATGTAGGCAGATATAGTTTGCAGAGGTATACATCCAACCGGAACCTTTTTTTTCAAACTCATCCTGTTCCTCTAAAATTTTATCAAAAATTGTTTCAATGTAATTGTCGAGGTTTATAGAAACATCTATCGTACTAACTTTCGATTTAAAATTAAAATCTGTTCTTTCACTAATAGTATTTTCGTTTTTCTTAATATATGTACATTGTAACATTATGTTTAATTTTAGATTTTTCCATTCACCTACATAACTATTTAGTAACTTTACTAAAACCTCTTTTTTCTTATTAAAAATTCTGAAGCTAATAATTTTGTATTATCGTTAGGAATGTAAACATCTTCAACCGCATTTCCTAAGGAAGCTTTAATAATCCCATTTTCTTGAGCTACCGTATTCCCTCGCATCTGCCTACTAAAAATGTTATATTTCCTTTTTTTCATTGGTATCTCCATTGTGTTCACGTCGGAGGTATTATTACTACTAACCCCAAATTGACAAGTTAATTTATGCCGTTCAAAGTTAAACTTTTTGCTAAATTCTTTCCTACAGCCTCGACAATAGTAAAACAACGATTGACATCTATGTCGCCAGTTTGTAAGCAATAATCCACAATGAGCACATAAATAATTATTTTCGTTACTTTTATTATTCATTTTTAATCTAAAAACTTACTTGGTCAAACAAATACAAAAATATATATACACTACCCCCTAAAAGTAATATTAAAAAAAAAAAAACAATTGTAGCCTAACCTGATTCAACTTTTTTTTTTTTGTTTACATAAACTTTATGTCATAAGCATTTTTCTTCTTTCCCATATATTGAATTTTTAGCTGTCCTAAAACAGAAAATGATCACTTGGCTAAGTAAAAAAAAAAAAAATATATATGTAACTTTTTTTCTTTATATGTTTAAAATGTAAGAATGTACCTTCATAGTTGAATATTTCTTCTTCTGTAAATGCGTAGACATATCTTTTAGGTAGAAAGATTCTTATTTTTTCTTTTTCTCCTTCATCTAATAATATTGCTTCAATTGATGGGCCATACTCCGTCTCCTTCTTCGAAAGTTGTAGAATTTTATACGTCCGTCCTATAATTAATTCTCCAATATTTTTATATGCGGGTTTAATTTCATTTAATTTTTTCAGGAGTGACATCTAAAAAAAAAAAAATTAAAATCATATACTTAATTAGTAAACAGATATTCGAGTAAAATAAAATTAAAAAAAAAAACTTACTTTACTGCAGTTGTAATGAAAACTGAAGACGTTGAGACTATGAACTTATACTAGCATAGTGGCTGACTGATGGACTGTGAGGAGTGTGTGTCAGATGCTGATCAGGTCAGTCGGTATTTGGGCTCGCTTTCAGTAGAGTGTGAGTCAGTAGACTTATTCCAGACATGTCGTCAGCAGTTCTTGATTTACAGGGTTATCGTTTGGAGACGAACAAGCTGATAGTGAAAGAACTGTCAATAGTTAGCTTAAATTACGAGCACTCTAGTCATTGGATTTTTAAACCGCCTCAAGAAGCCGAAAATGCTGATCGGCTAAAGACAAATCTCTGGGTAAAAAAACATCTTCATGGTCTGGAATGGGACTATGGTGATGTAAATTATGAATCTTTGAAAAATGTTTTACTATCCGTTGCAGAAAACTATGACGTATTATGGGGAAAAGGAATAGAAAAGTGTAAGTTTATAGAAGACCTTATTGATAAACCTGTTTATGATTTGCACGACTTTGGATGCCCCAATCTGAAACAGTTGGAATATGATAAGATAGCATGTCATTATCATTTAGACACTTCATTCGTTTGCTCTTTAAATCAAGCTCATCGTCTGGCTGCATGGGTAAATAAAAATAGTGAGGCTGTAGATTTCACTAAAAGAGACGTTCGTAAACGAACGTAAAGAGACAATTCTTCTTCTCCTCATCATATGCTGTCATTTGCTGGATTTATACGTGGAGTCGAAAATAGTGTTAAATGTGTATACTGTCGACTGTTGTATGACACCGATTCGTTAATAAACCCTCTCAATTACCATAGGGCGTGTAGACCGCATTGTTTATGGTTTGAGGAGGAGTCTTTTTAATTAAAATATGTTAAATGTTGTATTTACTAAATCAGTATTTCATTTAGATTTATTTTGTAATATGTTTTTCTTATAATTGCTACATATTGATGTAGATGATTTTTAATTAAATTTTTCATTTATAAAAAAAATAAATGTTTTCAGTTAATTTGTTTTTTTCTTATTCCTCTTTTTTCAAGGGACAAATAAAATACGTCGCACTTACTTAAATTAATAAATAGGTTAGAAAATTAGACCAGTGAACAGATTATTAGATTTTTATTTTTTCAAGAAAAGTAACAATAATTAACAAAACTTTTTAAGTATATGATGAACGTATAAAATAAATGTCTAGTACAAGAGCATATGTTTTTTTTTTCTTCTTCTTCAACATTATACGATATCCTTTTTATTAACCCAGCTGCGTTCATTAACACCGAACCACTTGACATATAATTGATTGCCTTTCCTTTTTAAAACCTTTTCTACCAGGTATATATTTGGATATTTAGCCTGTTGTAGCTCTTCTTCATAAAATGCACCACTGATCGGTTGCCCTTTTAGATCTTCTAGCAAATATGTGTACGGATATGTCTTCTGAATCTTGACTACCTTAAAAATTTCACTTGACCAATTAGGCTTATAGCCTTTTGAAAAACTTGTTTTTTGTTTAGATATTCTTACAAAATCGTCTTCTATAAATTTCTGCTTTCGTACTTTCGATTTAGTCACTGTAGAATACACATTTTTTAGCAAGTATCTCTCCATCTTTTTATGCCGAGCATCTATTGGTTTCATACCTATAGTCCTATGAAATGATGAATTATACTCTTGTAGAATTTGGGGTAATATATCTAAAAATTTATAATTTCCTCGCAGGCTGAATGCTCTCCAAATTTTTTCTTTTAATGTTCTATTGAACCTCTCTACAATGGAAGCTTTTATATTAGAAAAAGTTGAATAATGATTAACATTGTATTGTTTCATTAGAGAATTAAACTTTGAATTGTAAAATTCTTTTCCTTGATCACTTTGAATATGTTTTGGAGTTGATTTACTCGATAAAAACACACTCTCCATTGCTTTGCTCACGTTGTCCGCTGTTTCCTGTTTTAATGGCACAGCCCAAGCAAATTTCGAAAAGCAGTCTATGACCGTTAACAAATATTTATTTCCTTTATTTTCTCCAGAATAAGGTATCATTTCCACAAGGTCTATTTGCCATAAATCGTTAATTCCTTTCAAAACAGTTTTCCGACGTGGATATTTTCTTCGAGCTGGTTTGTGCAATTCATTTACGACAGCACTTTTTAACAACGATGCATTCATCTTTTAAGATAACCGAGCGTTATTAGCATCACCGAGATACACACACACAGTGAAAAGATATTCACTTAATATAATATATTTATATCTCGTAGCTCTTCAATTATCGAATCCATTTCGTTTTCATGTCCTTCGTGACCTGCATTCGTCGAAGATATTAGCAACCTCAGCCGATCAACTAGCTCATTAGGATCATCCCAATACTCATAAATGGGTTTATCGGCTCTCATGAGACCAGTGCCTTTGTGCGAACGAAGTGTGGCTATTTTACTAGAGGGGTGGTGGTACGACGAGGTGGGAAAAGCATCGCTATAACTTTTCTATATTTTTCTGATCTGATTCCTTGTCTCCCTCGTTCTTCACTATAGCCTTTTTTGTGAGCATTGGTCGAGATTAAAATGTTTTTATACATTTCCAAGCCTTTTTTTCATACTTTTCGGGATTTTTCAAGTAAAGTAACTGCAACAATCCCTCTGTGCCTTCATAAGTTACCCCGTTAATTGTTATGTCATCACTGTTTGTATGTAGTTGAATATCAGTTGAGTCACCTATTGCGAATCCTCCATCGGGCATGACTCTAATGCCAACGTGAATCGAAGGTTTTATTATCGCCTCTCAACAATTTCTCCAAATATTTTCTTTGTTGGTTTCCAAACTGTTTAACTGTTTCTACTAGTGAATCTTCAGTTTCATGATGTTCATTTTCTACTTTAATTTCAGGAAACGTCGAAATAGCAACAGGTGATGAACTAGCCGAAAGTATTGGAGTTGTCGGATGAGTCGAATGGGCTAACTCTGGTGTCAATGTTTCTCTTTTATAAATATCTTTTGTAAACTCAATCTCATCATTTTTGTTTCTAATCTTTTTACTTGACGGCTCCGATTTGGTTTCTTTTGCAACTTTAACGACTCTTTAATATCTTCTAAAGGTTGTGATACAGGTGTAAAGAATGCTTGACGAACCTCATCAACATCCTGAAGACCGCGTTTCAATGTCCGAAATTTGTTTTTTAAAATTTCGCTAGTTTTTATAATCTCACGGGTGACTTTAGGGTCCATGACTGAGCTCCGTCAACGACTGGAAACCCTTTATATATCTACAATAAATGTATCGATTCCTTTTCTAAAACGACCATTGTTTAAATCCCTACTTTTGTCAATAACGAGATAACCGAAAGGCTCTTTCCAACATAATGAACACATGTCTTTAAAAAGTTGGAAACCGATATGAGGAGTGCTCACATGTTCATCGTAAATATGTTTTAAACTCAATTCGTCCTGAGGAAATATTATTAAAAAGTTAAAATTACACCTGATCAGATGTCTAGGAATGCAAACATAACTTTGTGTTAAGTAAAAACAATCTCATATGTCTTCCATAACTGAAATATCGTTTAATTATATCTTGATCCTCCATCGTAACATCATCGAATATACAGACTGAATTAGATTCAACTTGGTGAGGCATATCTTTTGCATCTTCAAAATCGTAAAATCCTATTTCAGGAACCATATTTAAAACATTTTTTTAATACTGGTATTTGAGCTGGTGTAAAGTTTTTCCGAATAGATATACATTTTTAAATTTTAAACCATTTGGATTTAATAAAAGTCCAATCATAATATTCGTCTTTCCACATCCGCTTGATCCGCATATCGACGCTCGTATGGTGTTTGGTAATAATGTGCTATGTTTCACCTCAGTAGATTCGTCAGGCAAACACTTCAAAGTAGAAAAACGTTGTTCTTGTTGGACTAATTTCATTTTGAATGCAGACAAAACCATTCATTTCCTGTATATATATATATATCTATATATATATATATATATATATATATATATATATATATATATATATATATCGCCGATTGTCATTTTTCACTACAGTATGATTCGTAAGACTCGCAAAGGAAGAGGCTTGATAAACAGTCTCATAAATAAGTTACCGTTTGAATTACACCTGCCAGGATACCAGTATTGTGGCCCCGGTACAAACCTTGAAAAACGACCAAATAGAGGAGATAGTGGAATAAACCAGCTTGATAAAGCTTGTAAAGAACACGATATTGCTTACAGCAAAGATAAGGATATGCAAAGTCGTAGAAAAGCGGACAAGATTTTGGTTGAAAACGCTTGGAAACGAGTTAAAGCTTCGGATTCATCATTGGGAGAAAAAGCCGCGGCTTGGTTAGTACAATACTATGAAAGCGAAAGGTAAAATTGGTGCCGGTATTAAGAAGAAGAAAAAAAATAAAAAGATTAGTTTAAAAAAATTAGTTAAATCGCTAAAGGTTGCTGACGTATCATCGATCCTCGAAGCTTCAAATATGGCATACAAAAAGGCTAAAATGCATTTACGTGGTAAGACAAAACCTTTGCCTGCCAGAGTTCTTCCTTTGCCAAAAGAGGGAGGATTTCTTCCATTTCTTGTGCAGTTAATGGCGGGGCTTTCTGCAGTGGGATCTTTAGCGGGAGGAGCGTCGAGTGTGGCTAAAGCTATCTACGAGGCGAAAGAAGCTAAACATAAATTAGATGAGCAAAAGAGGCATAATTTAGCGATGGAAAGTCAGAAAATCGGAAATGGACTTTATTTGAAACCATATCGGAAAGGCTACGGCCTGTTTATAACTCGACAAAAAAACAAATCTGGAAAGATCTGACTACCGAATAAGCCATTGACGGATTTAGAATTAAATTATTTGGCCAAAGTTTTAAATATCCAACATTTTCGAGGAGTATTTATGATTGATAAACTTCCTAGATATCCAAACAAACACGAGTCTGCTATTGTAAATTTAGAGCCGAGCTCAGAACTTGGTTCACATTGGGTCTGTTATGTAAAACAAAATAATTTTGTGAAATACTTTGATTCCTTTGGAAACTTAAAACCACCACCACAGTTGCTCGAGTACTTTAAGGGGCTAAAAATAACTTATAATAGAGAGCGTTATCAGGAGTGGAATACGTCGGTTTGTGGGCATCTCTGCTTACAGTATTTAGTCGATGCTTCTCAAAGCGTTTGATCATTGTTAATCACGAGCTATACAGTAACGCTTACGGGCAACTCTAGCGTACTTTCCGCAAACTTTTTACCACCGTTAGAATTGGGGTCAATGTATACTGTTGGGTTGTTATCATTTGAGACATATAATACTATTCCGAATATAAAAAAGGGTGCTAATGATATGTTTTATTTTGGTGATTTTTCGATCCAAATACCTGATTCGTACGATATCGATGCTATAGCCTCCTTTTTACGTGAAAAAATTTAGCTGTAGTGATAATAAGAGGAAATTCCAACACGCTAAAAACGGAAATTAAAACAACTCATGCAGTATACTTTAACTATTCCGAGAAGCCTCACTCTATTGGTCCTCTTTTGGGTTTTACACGATCCGATCATGTCATTCCTCCGAATCGCTCCTATACTGAATCAAATGACATCGTTAAAATTCTCAGCGTAAACATTATTTCAATTCAATGTAACATCGCATCGGGGTCTTATGTGAACGGAGACCCGGATCATAATATTCATCAATTCTTTCCGCGTGTAGACCCAGGATATAAAATAATAGAAATCACGAATCCGGTCATTTACTTTCCAACCAACGTGAGGACTGTAGACAATATCATCGTTCGATTAGTAGATCAGAACGGAGAGCTTATCGACTTTAGAGGAGAAACGGTTACATTGAGATTACATTTAAAAAAGAATGGGGATTGATTTTTCTTCTAGAGATAGTTGTTGCATCGATTATTATAAAAGGAGATGTCAAACAACGGTTAAAACCAGTAAACCTAAATCAACAAGAGCGCTAACAACTGCGAACACTATATTTTTAAAACAGTGTGGTTTTCGGTTAAACAAACATTATGAATGACATACTAGACGTTACGACGGATATAAAATTCGTCGATTCTCTTACACAATTTGAATATCACTCGCACCAGCCTTATACGGGAAATAGCTTTAACAAATCCGACGAGATTAGAATTCCTATTCATCAACAAGATATTTATACCTTTCCTTCTCAAAGTTTTATTTATCTCGAAGGGAGGATCTTAAAAAGTGATGGCACTATCGGTGCCACTCCAAAGTTGACTAATAACGCATTCGCGTTTTTGTTTGACGAAATTAGATATGAACTAAACGGTATAGAAGTCGAAATCCGGAGATAACTACTACTCTTAAAGGGCATGCATCATTTTCGCCTAATCGAGTAATGGGATTAGAAAATGCGGGGTGGACAATGCCCGGTAAAACTCTTTCTTTGGATAAAAACGGCGTTTTTAGCGTATGCCTACCACTTGATATTCTTTTTGGGATTTGCGAGGACTATCGTAAAATTGTAATCAATCTGAAGCAAGAGCTCGTTTTGATCAGATCAAGTACTGACCTAAACTGCGTGCTAGGTGATGATGATGTACAAATAAAACTTGACAAATTGGTGTGGAGAATGCCTCATGTTCGTGTTTCAGATTATGAACGTTTGAGGTTATTAAAACTAGTAGACAAGAACAAGGTCATATCTATTCCATTCAGATCATGGGATCTTTACGAATATCCCAATGTACCTGCGACGCAGCAGGAAAATTGGTCGGTCAAAACTTCAACAAATTTAGAAAAACCGCGCTATCTCATTTTTGCATTTCAAAGTGATCGAAATAGAACCTCTAACAAAGATAGCAGTCTGTTCGATAGTTGCAAATTAAAAAATTTGAAACTTTATTTGAATAGTGAACAATATCCGTACGATGACTTAAATTTAGATTTTGAGCAAGGAAAAGTAGCATTGGTGTATGAAATGTATAACGAATTTCAAACGAGTTATTATGGCGTTAGACATTCTCAGCCCCTGCTTTCAAGATCCGATTTCGAGAAACTAGCGCCTCTAGTGATTATAGATTGTTCTAAGCAATCTGAAGCAATCAAAAGTGCGACTATCGATATCAGAGTACTATTAGAGGCGAAAGAAAACTTTCCAGCCAATACTAAAGCTTACTGCCTCATTTTACATGATAAAATAATAGAATATGAAATGGGAACGGGTTTGGTCCGTAAATTGTACTGACTCTCTGTTTGTTTTTTTGTGGTTGTTAGAAGAGGAGTATACTATTTTTTTATTATTTTTCATGTAGATGTAAAATGAACGCACAACCAAAAAAAAAATAAACGAATTAGAACTCGATTCGGAAAATACAAAATATCGAGTAATAATATCTTTTATTTAGGTATCTTTCAAGCCTGATGAGGACCTTGTTGAAACTCGTACTCTTGTAACATGGAATTATGCTCATCGTGCAGCACGTATCAGTCCATGGGAAACACAAGCGAGGGACAGAGTAAGATTCGAAAACAGGATTCAACATATTTTCAAGATACTGAGTCCTATCCTGGAATCAACCCACAGATTAGCTGTTTATCAGAAACATTACAAGATTGTTAATTGTTAAAAATTTTATATTTACCTTATCAGTATTTGATTCAGATTTATTAAATTTTTTTTTAAATTAAATTTTATATTTACATAAAATAAAAATATTTGATTTCAGTAAATTTGTATTTGTTTTTTTTTTTCCTTCTTCCTATTTTATTTTTCAAGGGACAAATAAAAACTACAACATATTAAAGGAAACTTATTTTATTGATTATCATCACAATTCAATTCATTTAAGTTGTAAAACAGTGTATTTGTATTTATGCTAAAATCAATTGGTTCGGTAACTACACTTGCTTCATTCTTATTATAAAGTTCAACCATCTTTGTTATCAATGCTAGTGAATCGTTGATTTTTTCTATATTTGCGCAAAGTTTGACCGTCTCGTTCCTGTTGAAACATGCAGATGCAGACGATGGTGGAAGGGTCTCATGATTAAACATTGCAAACCATTGCGTTACCTGCTCTATCCGCATCACCCTAGTGCGTCCTCTTGTAGTAAGTTCACAAATCACGTTTTGACATCTTGATCGGTCTTTTTCATAGGATTTTTTTCGTTTCTGCAGCAATAACAAAATTTTCGGAGCTCGGGTGGTAATATATGTCCATTCCTCAACATTCATGTAAACGACCGTTTTCTTCTTTTCGCTAATGGCGATAGTCGGCACAAAGTTACACAAACCGATTCGAAAACATTTACTGTTGGTGAGTGGGTACTCGGTCACAAGGTCCATTCGACGATCCATCTCGCGTATCATCAACGACAAGACTGTGTGGTATAACGGAGTGGAGGGGAGAAAGCTGCAGCTGTTCTAGTTTTTTTATCACATTATTTATTTCCCTTCTTTTTAGTTCATACAAGGAAATGCATAATTGCAAATCTTTGAGTCGATGTAGAAAATTGTGAAGCCTTTTAACAACATACCGTCTCTTCGCTATCATTCTCGTCAGACACTCATTCAATATGATATGATTCAATATGATTTGCAGCTCATTCAATTGTTCACAATACTCGATAAACGAACAGTTTTTAGACCATTTTTTGTGGTCGGCAAAAGGGTCGTCATATTCCTTCCATTCATGCAAGATTACTCCGCAAAATGGACATCTTGTCCTATCAGACACTTTCAAGTAATACAACCCAGCAGCCGCTAGTTTCAATGGACTCACCGGTGACGACCAGCCGACGAATGTCGACAACCTTCCGTCTTCGTACCTCAGGTTCTTGCTCCTTAGCCGACCCATACTAAACTAACTGATTGAGGAAGCAACAACGTGCTTCATTCATAAGACAAAATGATGACACTCTCCCATTCGGAAAACAATATACTCTCTTTCATTATGCTGTGACCTAGTTTCTACTGCGGTGTTGCCACATCTTATCTGCGACGTTGCCAAATCTTACTTTGCACACCTGAACCTGTGCTTCATTCATAACTCTTATCCCATTCATAAAGACAAATTACGTCACACTACCATTCAGTTCTTCCATTCATAAGTCACACGGCCATTCAACACTTCAATTCATGACGTCACATGAACAACATCCATTCAGAACAAACCATGACCTAGTTTCTACTGCGATGTTGCCACATCTCATCTGCGACGTTGCCAAATCTTACTTTGCACACCTGGACCTACCTCAAGGTCAACACCCCCTCGTCCTAACTTACACCCTTCCCACCCTCAAGGTCATCTCAAGGTCACACCCCCGACCCTGCTACAGCAGACAATGACCTCAAGGTCACGGCTCCGGCTCAACCCGCCTATTTGCACTACTGTGGTTCATTCATAACTCTTATCCCATTCACAAAGACAAATTACATCACGCTCCCATTCAGTTCTTCCATTCATAAGATGACGTCACACGCCCATTCAACAATTCAATTCATAAAATGACATATTCATGACATGCGTCATCCATTCAGAACAAACCATGACCTAGTTTCTACTGCGGTGTTGCCACATCTCATCTGCGACGTTGCCAAATCTTAATTTGCACACCTGGACCTACCTCAAGGTCAACACCCCCTCGTCCTAACTTACACCCCTCCCACCCTCAAGATCATCTCAAGGTCACACCCCCGACCCTGCTACAGCAGACAATGACCTCAAGGTCACGGGTCCGGCTCAACCCGCCTATTTGTACTACTATAGGCCTATTACATTTTCTGGAATCTCGTAAAATATTTATTCTTTCTTCGCTTCAGATAATCATTAAATTCCTTCATTAGTTCAATTTTTATCCAGCTACCAATGCTGACAACATTGAGCGGGAAACTATTTCAAACAAATTAAGACTGCTGTAGAGGATGCCAGAGCAGTTTGATCGTTTAGGGTATAAGCCACACTATTTCAATGAGGGTAAGCGTGGTTTCTTTTGAATACCATTCAGCGTATAATTATGATTGCACTTGTTTATATATTTTTTTTGTTACTGAAGATTTGTATCACTTATCAAATAATTATAATATAATAAGAAGTTGTCCACATTTCAGAACAGTTTGAAATCTATTGGAGCTCAGTTCGTGAGGACTTTGTAACCCATCTCGTTTAGTTTCTTTACTGTCTGGCTTGTCTAGTAAGAGCATAGGTCCTTTCCGGTTGAACAATGCAGGTTTTTCTTTATAAGTTTTTGTTGAATTCATCCTTTTTATAAAATTAAATTGCTTTGTGTCAAAAACAGTGTAGAAATATGTGGATGTGGTGGTTTCTCCTCTAGTTAGAACAAATAAATTATTTATGGATTAATTATTTGTTTGTGAATTAATCTGTGTCACCAGCTGATAGTTTCTCAAACCTAAAGGAAGGTTTTGTTCATTACAACCCCTTTCCGGGAGCGTGATGGTAATCTTTCCTTCATCTTGGCCTTACGAGTGTCCAAGTTTTAACTTGTAAAATATATTATACAAAAATCTTGCTTTTTTATGGCCCTGTTTGATGGCGTACGATACAATGTTCGATTAAATGTAGTGATGGTAAATATTATAAAAAAAGAGAGGAATAATAGCATCCCATTGCAATCTATAAACATAAGAATAGTTGACAATAAAAGTACAATAATTCCTCTTTTATGTGGAAGAAAGTGGTCCGGGTAGAGGTCGATGAATTTCTCTTAGAATTGGAGAAATGTTTATTAAGTAGCCAACGTTTCAACCTACTTTATCGGTCTTCTTCAGGACTATCGCTGGGGGAGGGTGTGAGGCTTGATAGGTCCTTCACAAGCTTAATTCACATACTGTAGTAGTAAGGAGTATGTGGAGACAAAGTAAGTCGAAACGTTGGCTACTTAATTCTAAGAGAAATTCATTGACCTCTTCCCGGACCACTTTATTCCACATATATTATCAAGGTTAATTATTATCATTCCATATGAATTCCTCTATTAATTTTGGAAATAATAAAAACGGGCACTAACCCGATATAAATTTGCTGCAATTACTATTTCTCGTAACGCTTGGCTAACGAAAACGTAACAGCAATGAGAAATCAGTTCCTCGACAGGGCGCTGCATTAATTAAGTTTTCCCCTCCCTTAGTTGTGTCGCGAGCTTTTGAAACGCAAAGCGTAACTTTTAGCCCCCCCCCCCGCGCCTTAAATTAAATGCGCTATAGCGCCCCCCTTTTTCAGGAGGTACAAAAGAGACAAAGTGAATATCAAATTGTTTTCCCCTCACATCCCCATATTTAAATCTCCGGTAGGAGGTTCTCCTTTTTCAGGGCCGTTTGTGTCTTCGCCCCTTACGTTTGTATTTTCCTTTGTCAGGGCACCTTTTACCCAGTTTGGGGCTTTTACACAATCCAAATGAATAATCCCATTATTGTTTAAGATACTCGCTTTAATTTAGGCTCCGATTTTAATTTAAAATACCACGTACAATTATACAGTTCTTCGCCGAGAAACTGAAATCTCATTCACTGGTTACTGCTCATATACGTACTATATTTTATTTTATCCATAAGTTTCAGTTAAATTAAATAATTATAAAAATATTAAATATGTAAGTTCCCTGGCTGCAGAGCCTCCTTTATCATTTATTTGTTGCCAAAACCACCACTCTGCTGTTGAGTGTGTAACCTGTATTTGTGTGATATATCTTCAGCCCGGTTGTTTAAGTGGTTAAGTAGGATTTGGTCCAGAGAGAGTTAACTGTTTTCAGATAACCGGAATCATTTCATTCTCGTATGATAAGTAATGACTTACTTATATGCCCCTTATTCACTAACAACTCTCGATAATAACTCGATTGCGCTTACTTAAGTACAAGAAACTCATTTTGGAGAAAATTAGACTTAACCAATCTGATATTACTCCAGTATACTTTTATTAACCTTTACAAATATAAATTATCATGTTACAGAACAAATGCAATGCAAGTCGATAGTATTGTTTCATGTCCGTTTTTATTATTTCTAACATTCAAAGTCTAATTGGTAGACTTCTGTTGTTTACTTTTTTTATGATTATAGATTGCAATGAGCTGTTATAAATGCTCTCTATTTTGTTAAAATATACTACCACCAGAATGGAACGAGCAGCGTCTATTTTGCATCATACATGACCATGGAAAGCGCGATTTCCGTGTAATTTATTTTAAACTTGGACACTCTGGAACGCAATTTGCAAGAAAGAATACAGCGCAGCTTTCAGGGAAGGTTGTTGACACAAACGGCTCATTCGCCAATGCCAAAAACGAATCTGCAAACTAAAACATTATTGGTTTCTGTGCGATAGTGAAAGGAATAATTAATTTTCCCTTAACACACACACGGAGAAACAAAACGAGAAACTAAACGAGATGCGTTACGAAGTCCCCCCACACCTAGCTTATTCACCAGACTTTGGGCAACTTTCTTGTTATGTCCTTATTTAAATAATAAGTACAGACGTAATGGTATTGAAAATAATATAAGCGCACAAGTAATATTAACACTTCTTATATTCATATAGAACTGTAAGAACAAACTTTGGTAGGTTACAATCATATGATAAGAGATCGATTCTCCTTTGCTACGGGCATAATCGATATATAACAATCTCCCGCACTATTTAAAGTATTTAAATAAATTTGAATTCGAGAATAATGAATCATAATCATAATCCTGTAATCTGGTTGGCAATCTTTGCACTCTCGCTGATCTCCTAAGAATTGGCTGCAGTTCTCGGTGGTCGCTGATTTGTTCTTGAGGCTCCTCCAAGGTCTGTGGTGGTTCTGGCCTGTGCTCATTTGGTAGATCTCCTTCCTGTTGAGGTAGCATAACGATGCTTGGATGCGAGTGGTCAAAAGTTGTATTCTTCTTAGGTATGGATACCTTATATAATTGGTTAATATGTCTTTTAAGACGATGGCCATCGTCGTGTTCGACCATGTAGTGTCGCTTCCCGAGTTTCTTGATAATAGTACCCAATTTCCATGTTGGTTTGTTTGATGATGTATACCATCTAGACTGAATTCGGTCTCCCACGTTTAGTTGACGTGCGATGGTGGTGGTGTCCAGGGAAGTTGCATGTTTTGGTGACTTCAATAGGATCTAGTTTGATTCTTATTTTCCTCCCTAGGTATAATTCTGATGGAGTTTTACCGCTTGCTAATGGTGTTGATCTATATCGCATCAGAATTTCTTGTATTTTCCTATGAAGAGGTAATGATGAAGTAGCCATCGCCTTCAATTTATTTTTCAGTGTTCGCACATTTCGTTCCGCAATTCCATTTGTGGCTGGATGGCCAGGGGCTATAAACTTCTGGAAGATCCCAAGTTCTAAACAAAAGTCTGAAAACGCTGCTGTCTTAAATATTGTTGCATTTTCCGAAACAATTACTTTCGGTAAACCGTGTGTGGAAAGGATATCTTGGAGATATTTAATGGTAGAGTCCGTTGAAGGGGGGCTTTTTGAAAAGCGGATTTCCAGTCATCTGGACTTTGCATCCACTAAGATTAGGAAATAATGGTCTTGGGATGGTCCGGCATAGTCTATGTGTACCCTTTTGAAATTCTCTGCTGGTTCTTCCCAATGGTGGATCGGTGCTTTAGAGGGGTTCTTCCTTATTTGAGCGCACTCTTGGCATGATTTTACAAGATGTTCTATATCTTTATCAATGTTTTTCCAATAAACATATTGCCTGGCTAATTGTTTCATTTTTTCATTTTGACAATTCCTATGTGAGTATGGTGGAGTTCTTTGAGGACTGCGGCTTGCAATAAAGTTGGTATAACGATTCTCTGATCCTTGAATATAACCCTGTTTTGAAGATGGTAAATAGCGTCGCAATTGTCATCGTTTAAAAGTTCTAATTTTAGTTTTGAAAGCAGCTGATCACGTGCTGTTTCGTCGGCAAGAGTTACATAGTTTAGAGATAAATTTGATATTTGGTATATTGTTTCATTTGAAATTAAAGAGACCTCTTCTCTTCTCGTATTTTTTGTCTTGGGAAATGTCATCTTCAATTGAGGCTCTTGAAAGGAAATCTGCATTTAAATTCTCTTCTGCCTTTCTATGACGAATTTGATAATCAAAATTAGTGAGCCAAGATGCATAACATAGAAGTCTGGAGGAAGTCATGGCTGGCAATTTTGTGTTTTCATGGAGTATGTGAGCTAGCGGACGGTTGTTGTAAAGAGCGTGAACTTTTTCCATATATGTAGTAATAGAATTTCTATTAGGATGTAATTGAAATAAAAAGAAGAAATATATATAGATCTTCTTTTTATTTCAAATACATCCTAATAGGTTATGGGCCCAGGACGTATGAACTTTTAATATCTAAAAAAGAAGATAATTCTGAGTGAGTAACCTCTGTGTGTTTTTAAATATTCACGATGGGAGATAGTGCACGTATACCTAGTATAGAATTATTAGAAGGAGTTTCAAATTATAATAATTGGAAATTTGCAATGCGAATGTGTTTAATTCATGAAGATTTATGGACTTGTATAGAGCCAGAATTAAATGAAAATGGCATTCCTAAAACAGAAAGTAGTTCAAAACTTCAAAAAGCTTTGGCAAAAATTTGTCTTTTTTTAAACCCTGTTGTTACCCACATGTAAGGGATGCAAAAGCTCCAAAAGAAGCGTGGAATAATTTGAAGGGAGCTTAGTCAGATAAGGGTCTAGTCAGAAGATTGGGTTTATTAAGAATACTTTTCAATAGTAGACTAAATCATTCTAAAAATATGGAGGATTATGTAACAAAAATAATGTCAACTGCACAACAAATAGCTGACATTAGCAAACCTATTGATGATGAATTTCTTGCTATTTTAATGCTTAATAGTTTACCAAGTAGTTATGATCCTATGGTGATGGCATTGGAAAACTCTGGTGTTGATTTGACTAGTGAATTAGTTAAAGCTAAATTATTGCAGGAAGACATAAGATTGGAAGTTTCAGAAGGTGGAAACTCTTCAGATTCAGCGTTAGCAATAAAAAGTTTGAAAGGTAAGAATAAATTTATTTTCAAATGTTATAAATGCCATAAAACCGGCAATAAAGCTTCTGAATGTCACAGTAGAAATGAAAATAAAAATAAAAACAATTCGAAGAAAAATAATTCTCAGTCCCAAGATTGGTGTTTATTCTCAGCCATGACTATGAAAAAAGATACTATTAATTGGTATGTAGATTCAGCATGTACAGATCACATGACTGGATTGAAAGATTGTCTTAAAAATTACCTAGAAGGTCCAAGTTTAGAAATTTCAATGGCCAATAACCAAAAAGTACAAAGTCAAGGTAAAGGTGATACTTTTGTGAAAATTAAAAATCATGAAAGAAAAATTTCTGATGTTATTTATGTTCCTGATTTAGGTTTAAATTTGCTTTCAGTGCATAAAATGGTTAACAAAGGTCTTGTAATTGTATTTTCTGAAAATGGTTGTGATTTTTATCATAAAAATGAGTGTTACATAAAAGGAAAAATTAAAGCTCATACAGATTGTTTAGGTGGACTTTATAAATTAGATATTGATAATAAACATGTAGCAAAAACAATGGTTGAAGAAAATAATAATGATAAGTTTAAATCAGATAATTCTACTTCAGAGAAAAATAATGAAGAATTATGGCACCGAAGATTAGGGCATTTAAATAGAAAATCAATGGGACTTTTAAGAGATAAACTAGCAGATGGTTTAAAATTCAACGGAAAAGGTGACGCTTGTATTACATGTATTAAAGGAAAACAGACTAGAACACCCTTTACAAAAGACATGATAGGTACACGAACTACAAAAACCATGGAGTTGGTTCATTCGGATCTGTGTGGACCAATGAGTGTAAGCTCTCATGGAGGCGCTCGTTACTTATTCATGATAACTGATGATTTCTCAAGAAAGAGTTTTGAATATTTCCTGAAAAATAAAAATGAGGTTCTTTCTAAATTTAAAGAATGGAAGGCCTTGGCAGAGAATGAATCAGGAAATCGTCTGAAAGCTATTCGTACCGATAACGGTACAGAATACGTAAATAATGAATTTTCTGATTTTCTAAAAACAAATGGCATAAAGCACCAGAAGAGTGCCCCATATACTCCAGAGCAAAATGGCGTAGCTGAAAGGGCCAACCGTACAGTTATTGAAAAACAAGAACATTAATAGAGGATGCTAAGCTTGACAAAAAATATTGGGCTGAAGCTGCAAATACGGCTATTTATTTGAAAAATCATTCGCCTACGAAAGCAGTGAAAAATAAAACACCTGAAGAAGCCTGGTCTAAGCGTAAAATAAATTTACAACATCTCAGAATATTTGGATATTTGGATACTGCCTACGCCCATATTCCAAAACAGATGAGACGTAAATTGGATCAAACAAGTAAAAAATTAATTTTTGTTGGGTACAGTAGTGATTCAAAAGCTTATCGTCTATTAGATCCTGAAAATCCATCCAGAATTATTATTTCAAGAGACGTTAAATTTATTGAACATCATGAAAACCATTGCAATGAAGATAATGATAAAGAAATAAATTTTGAAGATAAACGATATAAAATAGAACTTGAGTTACTAAATGGATATTGTGAACCAGAAAATATTCCAGATAAAGATGTTCCAGACAATTCAAGAGAAGATGATGAAGACAACTCTAAAGGGAATTCACGCTACCCGATTAGAATAAGAAAACCAAAACAATTTCCTGACTACGTGGTCTATAATGTCAGCAGTGAAAGTTGCGAACCACAAAGCGTCGAAGAAGCAATGGCTAGTGATGACGCGGAATTATGGAAAGAAGCAATGAAAGAAGAGTATCTCTCATTCAAAGAAAACAATGCCTGGAAATTAGTGGATCTTCCTCCTGACCAAAAAACTGTCAAATGTAAGTGGGTGTTCAAAATAAAAAGGAACAAAGAAAATGCGAAACAATATAAAGCTCGCTTGGTGGTTTCATTCTCAAAGGTTTCACTCAGAGATATGGTATAGATTATACCGAAACTTTCTCACCAGTTGTCAGAAATTCGACTATCAGAATGCTGTTAGCATTGTCAGTGGAGCTTGATTTAGACATTTCTCACTTAGATGTTTCTACAGCATTTCTCAATGGTGAATTAAAAGAAAAGATATACATGGAGCAACCAAAGAACTTTGTTGTAAAAGGAAGAGAAAATAAGGTCTGTCTATTGCAACGTGCTATGTATGGACTAAAACAGTCATCAAGATCCTGGAATGAAAAAGTTAATAAAGTTCTAAACTCTCTGAAATTTGAAAGGTCTAAAACAGAACCTTGCGTTTATTACAGAAATCAAAATGGAAAAATCTTCATAATTGCCATATATGTTGATGATTTTTTCCTTTTTAGCAATGATGTAGAAGAAACGGCTCGAATTAAGGGAGAGCTTATAAGGTTTTTTAAAATGAAGGATTTAGGAGAAGCTCAACAAGTGCTTGGTATGAGGATCAGAAGAAAAAAAGATAAATTATTCCTGGACCAAGCTGAATACATCGATAAAATAAAATAAAATCTTAAAAAGATTTAATATATCTGATGCTAAGACATGCACTACACCTGGAGAACCTGGTTTATCATTTACAAAGCCAAAAGAAAAAAGAACCAATGATAATTTCTACCCTTATATAGAATTAATCGGTTGCCTGATGTATCTAGCTATGACCTGCAGACCAGACATTGGTCATATAGCTAGTGCCCTGAGTCAATATAATAACGATCACAGCGAAGAACATTGGAAGGCGGCAAAACGTGTTTTGAAATATTTGAAAGGATCAAAGGACTTATGCCTATGTTATTCAAAAAGCTGCACCAACTTAGTTGGATATGTTGACGCTGATTGGGGAAATGATATAGAAGACCGAAGATCATACAGTGGTTTTGTATTTAAGCTAGGGGAAAGTACTATAACCTGGGAAAGCAGGAAGCAGAGAACAGTTGCCCTTTCCAGTACTGAGGCGGAATATTTAGCTTTGAGTGATGGCGCAAAGGAAGCTAAGTATTTGAATATTTCGGAACTGATTCAAAAAAACAATCCTGTGATCCTACATAATGACAATCAGTCAGCCCAAAAATTGTCAGAAAACCACATCCTGAATAAGAGGACTAAACATATAGATATTAGAGAGAAGCATTTGAAGAAGGATCCATCCTCCTTGAGTACCTGCCAACAGACGACATGATTGCTGACGTAATGACAAAGACGCTTCCAGGCCCCAAGCACAGCAAGTTTGTAGATCTGCTAGGATTGAAGAATGCAAGTTGCATTAAGGGAGAGGGATAGAAATATCGATTCTAATGTCAATTTTTATGTAACCTTCCTAGCGCTGTTACTGTCGTGTTGGATATTCTGTTAGCCACGTTTTCTAGTGTACCTTATAGAATGTTTCATAGTAATAAATCTGTTTAGTGTGTTTATATCTATATATCTTCTTTTTATTTCAAATACATCCTAATAATTTCTTTAGGGAAAATATAATTTATAATTGTGATTATAAATAAATATAAAATAAATATTATATAAATTATAAATATAATTTATATTAAATTATAATATAAAATATAATTGATAAGACTTCTCTGTCTAGTTGGCTGTAGTTCATTTCAGCTTTCGTTAATGAGCGCGATGCGAAAGCAATTGTTCCTCGTTGTTAATGGTGTGGGACAGCACTCCTGCTATTCCTGTAGGTGAAGCATCACAAGCTACCGTTAGTGGGTAGTTTGGATTGAATGGTGTTAGCACTCTATCACTAGCAATTTCCTTTTTTAGTTTCACAAAAGCTTTTTCGCAGTCTGAAGACCATTTGTACTTGTGGTGACTTTTTAGAAGTAACCTCAGTTTATAAGTTAGTGCAGAAACGTTGGGAATAAATTTGCCGTAATATGTTACCATTCCTGAAAATCATTTAACATCATCTTGACTAACTGGTCTTGGCGCGTTTGTAATAGCAGCAACTTTTTTTGGGTCTTTTGAAATTTTCCCTTGCTCGATTACGTATCCCAGGTACTGAACTTTTGTTTTGAAAAATTCGCATTTTTCTTTATTAAGATGTAGGTCATTTTCTTTTAATCTATCGAGACAACCAATTAAGTTTTTATAGCATTCTTCCCGAGTTACGGCATGCACTATTATATTGTCGAAGTATGTGGTAAGCCAGCTAGAACTTTGTCCATGACAAGATGAAAGTCATTTGGGGCGGTTTTGATACCGAATGAGAGACGATTGAACGAATAACTACCTTTGTGAGTGATGATGGTTTGGATTTGCGAACTCTCTTCATCTACTGGTACATGTAGATATGCTTTAGTTAAATCCAAGGAGCAAAAATATATCGAATTATTGAGTTCTGTTAGGAGATCTTCTATTTTTGGTATTGGGTAATGTGAGTCTTGCAGTTGCGGATTAACACCTACTTTATAGTCGACACACAGACGAACCGTCGGCCTTAGGGATGACCACTAGCGGGGACGCCCAATCACTTTCCTGTACTTTTGTTATGATACTTTGATTTTCCAATGATTCAAGTTCTTGTTCCACTTTTAATTTGAGCGCGTGTGATACGTCTCTGGCTTTCAAAGCAATTGGTTTTACATTGGTTCTTAGTACAAGTGAGATCTTGAAATTTTTGCAGCAACCAACTTTATTTTGAAATAAATCAGCAAATTTGTTAAGTGTCTCTCTTTCTGCATTATCTTGAATTATTTTGTTTATCGGGTGTATTGAATCTGTGTTTCTTTCGTTATCAATGTCCTCGAGGCGAATATTTAAGCGTCTTATCCAGGAACGGCCTTACATGTTGGAAAATGTATCTGGAACTACGAAGAGCGTTTCTTTAGATTTCGAATCCTTATACCGAACTTCTACATCTGCTAATCCGATGGGTGCGAACACGCCTGTAGTGTAAGAACGGAATCTTATGTTTGTATTACGTAATTCAGTATTTAATTTTAATTTTTTAAAGCTTGATTTGTTCAAAAGAGTTTGCCCTGCTCCCGAATCAACTTCAAATTGTTGAGTTTTGTTATTTATTTGTTGTTGAGACAAGCTCGTAAGTTCGGTTATAAATTTCTTAAAAGGAAGTGCAGGTTTCGTTGAATCAAATCTCGCTCTGTGTGTGGACTGTATGTTGTAATTTAAAAAGCGTTCGTAACAATAGAGAAATAATATGAAGAAATCCAAAACATAGAAATAAAAGTTACTTACCCAAGACGCGGGCCGGGCAGCTTCGTCGATAAAACCTTGGCTCCTTGAGCGCGCTCAAAGACCAAAAGAAGCTGGTAATGTCCTTCCAGGTGGATTCCTATGATTTAGAAATCCTCCAGGGGAATTCACACTTATTTGCTGGTGAAACGGGTATTACTTATAAAAACATGAATAGAACGGAATCACGGAAAGTAGAGGTCAAGAACTAGGTTCGCTAAAATTGAGCTGGATAGCTGGGGTAAACAAAAGAACATGTGACTGATCTGTGTGACTGCTCGCTCAAGACTAGATTAAAAACAAGTGCCACATGTGAAATAGTGAAACGTTGGTTGCCCCTAACAACCGCTAGATCAGGTGTAATGTGCTATTTTAAGATTTTACCTATTTATCTTGCATGGAATTAATTTATTTACAAAAATAACGCCAAATGGCGTGAACATTTGTACTTGGACAAAGTATTTTTCTGTACCTTCTTCTAACGTTTTATTCTGACTATGCCATATACGTTGTACTGATCTTGAAAAGATAAATCTTCACCATCTATTGTATTTACAGTCTTTACAAGCTTTTCAGACCCGAGCTTCTTTAAGTAATTTTTTTCAATATGGCCTGACTTTTCACAAAATTTGCATTTTAGATTCTTAGTTTCAATCCTGCATTCATTCGCAGTATCGTTTGACTTACCACATTTTAAGCAAAGACCATTTATTCCAAGGTGTTCAAGGTTGAGTCGTGATTTTGAAAGGTTCCTTGGTGGAGCATTTTTGATATTTATATTGGTCGAATATTTGTTATGCCTTGATTGAGAATTAGAATTGGTTTGATGCTTACCCTGTGATCCTGAAACCCTATTCACATTAGTTGCAATATTTTCGGTAGAGCTATAGTTGAATTGTTGATTTGCAATTATAGATGCTTCTAGGGTTTGTGCTTTTAAAACTGCTTCTGAAAATGTTGTGGAATTATCAAGCAATAATTGATGGCGAATTTCCTGATTTGAAATGCCTCTAATAAATTGAGAATGTAAGAAAAGGTCAGATACAGACTTTTTACATTCGCATTTAAATTGACAATTTGGAATGAATCTTTGTAAATGGTTAACGAAATCTTGGATAGACTGATGAGGTTTTTGTTTTTGTGACAAGAATTTGTGTCGTTCGAGGAGTGCATTCTTCTTTACAGTTAACTGTTCTTCAAGTGTTTGAACTCCTTGATCAAAGTTCAATGCTGTTAACTCCTTTGGTGCAATAGATAATTTGAGTAACTCAAAAATCTCAGGGTCTAACTGTTTAAAAGAATATTTTTCGCAACTGATTTATTTGACTCAAGGCTTTTCATAGCAAGAAAAATATTGAATCTTTCGATGTATTGTTGAAATGATTCTCTGTTTTTATCGAAATTATCAAACTTACTCACAGTACTTAGTGATTGAGAAGAATTAGATGAAATTTGTTCCATCATCATTCTGAAGTTCTGTTGTTGCATTTCTAGAAACTGTTTGAACTGATTAGCATACATTATAATTTAGATGACAAACTTACTTGGAAGCCAAAAAAGTCTTTAAAACAAAACTAATAGAACAATAACGTAACTTGAAAAATTAAAAAGTAATGAAGAAAAAACTAGCGGATCACTATACGTTAGTCTCGTTCTAAACTAAAACTAAAATGAAATGAAACAATGTTCACCTCGTCGCCAATCTGTTATGTCCTTATTTAAATAATAAGTACAGACGTAATGGTATTGAAAATAATATAAGAGCACAAATAATGTTAACACTTCGTATATTCATATAGAACTATAAGAACAAACTTTGGTAGGTTACAATCATATGATAAGAGATCGTTTCTCCTTTGCTACGGGCATAATCGATATATAACATTTCTTAAGAGTAACATTTTCGAAAGTGATTCTTGTTAATTTACACTAAACAAAACTGGATGAATTAAGATAAACTTTATTGAATAACATTCCACATGCTCAATAGAAATTACACTGAACTGGGAGGTTAACATAGGTTACAATACAGGGCTCCATGGAGGTTACATCTCAATGTAGCCACCCTTGACACCCCCCTCATTAAGCTCTATAAATATAGCATTTAATAAAGAAATTAAAAAAAACAAAACATTATATACCTATCACCTACATTATTTCAAAATTATTATTTAATACATTATTATTTGGTACATTATTTAAACACAATCTTCTTACATTTTTTTTTTAATACAATAATAAGTATTATTCAAGATAATCAAATGATATAAACTTAAAGAGTAGAAATAAAATAAAAATACAATTACAAATCAAGCCGCTGAGGCTTTTTAACAATGCGACCATAACGCGTTACAACCGAACCTTCATTCATTTCTGGAATGTAACAGTTATCTGAAACAGTGGAGGTATGAGAGTCATTATCTGGTATAGGGCTATTGACATCATCTTCGCTGAAAGGTATGTCAAAAGCTGTATCTCTGAATAAATTACTTCTATGGTTTTCATTAAAATGAATGTCTACATCACCCTTATACTTTTTAATAAAAACTGAATTTCTTCTATACAACTTTCCTCCAAGTTTTACAAGGTATGATCTGAATTTTAATTTTTTTACAATGACTCCTAATGACCATAACTTATTAAATTTGTCTTGAACTAATACCTGGTCACCTTCAACAAACTCCTCAGGTTTTTTACAATGTTGATTGTAGTAAGCCCTTTGATTTTCTTTGTTACATACTTTAGGATCACTAATAGTTTTTGGTAAAAGATGGTGGTCACCAATTGGTAATTTTGTTCTGAGGGTTCTACTTTGGAGGAGCTGGGATGGAGAGTATTTGAGTCTTGCTACTGGGGAGTTCCTATAATTTAATAAATACAATTCTATATCATCATTTTCATAAAAACATTTTTTCAGCATGGATTTCACCACACCAACTGCCTTTTCGGCGAGGCCATTACTTTTTGGGTAATAAGGGCTAGAGGTAATTATATTAAAATTCCATTTGTTTGAAAAATTTCTAAATTCCTGTGAGCTGAAAGGATTATTATCAGCTATGACAATTCTTGGGATTCCAAAAGAAGCAAAAATAGATTTAAGGCATTTAATTATTGTTGCGGCAGATTTATCTTTCAATTGGCTCAACTCAATCCATCTGGAATAGTAATCTATGACAACAAGATAATATCTACTACCAAATTCAAGAACATCCATTCCTACCTTATTGAAAGGGATAGGTGGAATTTCATGAGGAAGCAAAGCCTCTTTGGTTTTGGACCTTTGAAATCTTTGGCATACTTTACATGTATTCACAATATTAGTTACATCGGACATAACTCCAGGCCAGTAGAAAAACTTTTTAACCGTATCCTTGGTCTTATGAAGCCCAAGGTGTGTTTCATGAAGCAAGTGCAGAATTCGCTTTCTATAAGCAGGGGGAACAATCAGTCTATCTTCAAGATAAACTAGTCCATTTTCAACTGTGATATCGTTTCTTATTTTATAATAATGACTGAGGTCTCCAGACTCATGCAGCGATTTAGGCCACCCTTCTCTATAATATTTCAAAATTGCATTTAAAACTGCATCATTCGCAGTTTCAATTTTTAAATTATTCAAATGAGTACCCGAGCAATCAAACTGAACCCCCACGGTATGTATCACATCCCTCATTGATTCATCATCCTTAACATCTTTTTTCAAAAAATTTCTAGAAAGCAGGTCAGCTATCACCATTGATTTACCAGGCAAGTATTTCAAATCGAATTTATAAGGTAACAGCTTCAACCTTAGACGTTTAAGCCTATTATTTTTTATTTTTTCTAGATCTTTAAAAATAATTGAAGTCAAAGGTGAATGGTCAGTATATACCGTAACGTTAGCATGACCATAAACATAATTGTGGAATTTGGAAAATGCAAATGTAATCGCTAACAATTCTTTCTCAATTTGAGCGTACTCCTGCTCAGAAGAAGTCAAGACCCTGCTAGCATATAAAATTGGCTTCCCTTCTTGTAACAATGTGCAGCCCAAAGCACGGCTGCTTGAATCCGCTTGGATATCTATTTTTTTAGTTGAATCAAAACAAGCAAGTAAAGAAATATCTGATACTATTGTTTTCAATTGGACAAAGGCATTATTATGATAATCGGTCCAGAGCCAGACAGAATCTTTTTTCAACAAAGATGTCAATGGTGCACACAACTCAGAGAGATTAGGGATAAAATTTCGTAAAAAATTAATCATGCCCAATATTTTCTGCAAATCTTTGACATTTCTCGGGGGTTTCAAATTTAAGATGGATTCAATTCGGCCTCGATCCACTTTAAAACCATTTTTGGTAAATATGAATCCCAAATATCGAACCTCATCTACAAAATATTGAATTTTTTCAGCATTAAACTTTATATTATATTTTCTGGCCACAGATATCACCTCATCAACTGTAGTTTTAAGTTCCTCTCCTGTTTCGCCAAAGCACAAAATATCATCAAAATATACAACAACATTTTTTATATGACCAAAATACTTAAAAGTTAATTTTTGAAATAACTCAGGCAAAACTGAAAGCCCAAAAGGAGCTCGTAAATATTTATACACGCCGAATGGAGTGCTGAAACAACAGAGTTTACTGGACTCATCGTCAAGGCGGAGTTGGTGAAATCCATGTTTCAAATCAAACAAACAAAAATGACTCTTATTAGCAAGCTTTGATCTAATTTCCTCTAAAGTAGGTATTTCATAATAATCTCTGAGTAAGAATTTGTTTAAATGATTGGGATCTATACACAAACGTAAAGACGAGTCGGGCTTTTCAACAATTACAAGGCTATTGATCCATTCACAGGGCTCATCCACTGGTTCAATTACTTTTTTAGCAACTAAATCATCTAAGCAGCTTTTTAATTTTTCTTTGATCTTGAATGGAACCCTACGAGCAGGATGGGCCCTGGGAGTGGCATCTTTAGAAAGTTTCAACTTACAAATGTCCGGAAAACAACCAAGGCCGTTAAAGACGTCTTGATTTTGTTTGATGAATTCGGTTGAATTCGGTATGATCAGAGTCTCCTCCACTCGTTGTACCTGTCCTAGGTCAATGCAAGACCTGAGACCTAGAAGTGGTCTTCTTTCTTCATCCACCACCATGAATCTTGCTGTTATTCGTTTGAGTTTGTTCTCCAATGGAAGGGAAACAGTTCCAAGTGGTCGAATTAGAAATCCTCCAAAACATTCCAGTGATACGTTTGTCTTAGCCATTCTCGGAGCCTGAGGAATACGGTCCAACAATCCCACAGGAATGACATTTACCTGTGAGCCTGTGTCCAGTTTGAATGTAACAATTATATCCCCAATCTTTACCTTTGCCAACCACTCATTGTCCATGCTGCCCCTCATATCACAGGAATGTACATGCAAGGAGTCCAGCTTGAAAATGTCAGGATCTTCACGTGTTGTTTCGACCAATTCTTCAGTTTTACTATTCCTAGTGCCAGAGTTACATTTCTTTGCGAAATGATTCAGTTTTCGACAAATAGAGCATTGCTTACCTAGGGCAGGGCAGCGCCCCCAAGCATGCTTGTACCCACAACGATTGCAGCAACGATTTGATGGCTTGAGTTGAGTAAAACTATTGTTGGATTTATCTGACGACTTTGGTTTTAATTCTAAAGTTTCTGCTGTATCCGTTTTGTTATTAGTTAAAAGTTTCATGTTGGTTCCTGCCAAGTCTATCGTTTTACAAAATTCAATAGTTTTTTCAAGTGAACAGTCTTCTCTTAATAATCTTTCTTGGGTACTTTTTTCGTATATTCCCAGAACTATTTGGGTCCTTAATAATTTATTTTCTTGATCCCCGAATTTACAGGGAGCTATTAATGCCTTTAAATCAGTGAAAAATCGCTCAAAAGGTTCGTTAAAACCCTGTTTCCGATTAAAAAATTTAAAGATAGTTACCGTTTCATTTTTCTTCGGGATACAGTGTTTTTCTAAAACATCCAAAATAGCTAAAACTGTCTCGTTTGAAGGCGTGAGGGTCGTAATAGTAGTATATAATTGCAATCCATCCGAGCCTAATAAATTTTTCAATCTTGCCACTTGAACCTCTCGAGACTTCTTCTCCGTTTCTGTTGCCACAAAGTATACCTCAATTTCTCTCCTGAAGCGGAGAAAACTTTCGGCGAGATCGTCTCCATAGGTATTGAAATTCGACGGCTTATTGAATTCCATGATAAATTACGACTGCGCCATGTTAATTTACACTAAACAAAACTGGATGAATTAAGATAAACTTTATTGAATAACATTCCACATGCTCAATAGAAATTACACTGAACTGGGAGGTTAACATAGGTTACAATACAGGGCTCCATGGAGGTTACATCTCAATGTAGCCACCCTTGACAATTCTAAACTCATAAACGCTGTTGTGTATCTTTTTGGAGAAAGGTTATGGTTTTCCTTTTTAGTCATATGATAATATGTATTATTATGGTTCTCTGTATGTTCAAATATGTTCATAATAGATTACAGTTAATTATGAGTGTATTCATTACTTTTTAATACCCTTATGAGGACATAACAGTTGGCGACGAGGTAAAAAAGTTTAGAACTTAATTCATTCAAATTTCGTGTTCCAGTGCTTTAATTAACCTTCAATTTTCAATTTCCAATTTGCTCAACTTAAAGATATTCAATTTCAATTCAAGTTCTTTTCGAAATAGTGTAATTCTTACTTTATAAATATGGATGCTTCTCAGTTTAAAACCCTTTTGGATGCGTTTAACAAACAACAAAAGAACATGATAGAACAACTTATTGTTAACCTTTCAGGTAAGACAAGTTTTTCAAATATGCACCTCTTTGAAAACTTTGATGCATCAAAGGAAAAGTTTTCATACTATTTAGAAAGATTTGAAAATTTTTTAACAATGAAAAATATCCATGATGACAAAAAGAAAGCACAACTTTTAAGTACTAGCATTGGGTCAAAATATTACAATGAATTGGCTGCCTATCTTGGCCCGGAGAAGTTAATTAAGTCATGTGATTACACTACTCTAACTGAACTGTTTTCTCAGTTATTAAGTCCAAAGAAAAGTCCTGTTGTTACTCAACGTTATTTTTTAAATATACATCAGGGAGACAAATCGATTACAGAATTCGTAGCTGCTCTAAGAGGTAATTTGTCAGAATGTCAGTTCTCAGTAAAGTGTGCATGTAAAAAGAGTGTATCGATTAGTAATGTTTTTCTGAGAGCCCAATTTATAAGAGGCCTACGTGAAAATTGGATTCGCGAACAATTACTATAGTCTAGTGAAATGGAATTTGACGTCATTCTTTCAATGACTTTAGCTTTGGAGGCTTCACGGATTAAAAGTAAGGCCTTATCAAGCTCTCAGATCACGAATTCCACTGAAAGGTTTTGCGATGACACGTACACAGTATCAAGTCCTAGGCACAGAGACATTTCTCGTCATGACATTCTAACGACAGAGACATCGTTCTAGCAGCTCTGCAAGCAGTCACTACTCCAATCGTAGTCCTACTCACCAAAGACGTCACCTCTTCGATCTGGACGGCGCTCTCCTTCTCCTCCCAGTAGAAGTCTCCCTAACTATCGTGCCTTAGGTTTGGAAGGCCTGTGTTTTCGGTGTGGGAAACCGTATCATCGAGTTTCAGACTGCAGAGTACAACGGCAAGACGTCTACTTTGAAAAGTGTGCAAGAGTGGGCCATGTCGCAAAAGTCTGCATAACCGGCCTCATGAAAAATCATCAGCGCGATAGATCCAGCTCAGCGAATTCAGTTTTAACTGTTTGCCATGATTCTCCATCTGAATTGCGCTATGGTATAAATAATTTACAGCACTGTGGTGAGTCTTCTAAAATCGTACATTTATTTGAAATAGTTCCCGATTTAGATAAGTATATGGTCACGGTTTGCATTAATACAAAGCTTCAGCAGTTCGAGGTGGATTCCGGAGCTCGTTACACCCTCCTTCCAGAAAACTATAATAATGAATTCAATAAATTAAATTTGAATAATACATTAAAACCATCTAACATAGAATTCCGTTCTTATTCTGGTAACATTGTTAGTCCAAAAGGTATGGTCACAGTTAAAGATAGCTACAAAAATAAAGAAATTGAAGGAGATATTTACATCGTTCCAACAGGGCATGCAGTTTTACTTGGTAGATTATGGATTCGAGGCCTGGGGATTGAGTTGAAGGACCTTGACTCAACCAGAGAACCTATGAAGGAAATCGTTGCAGCTAACTCCATCATCTCAATAACTGATGATGTTATTAAAGAATTTCCTAATGTATTTGAGGAGAAAATAGGATGTGTTCCAAATGTGCAAATCAAATTGCTGTTACGAAAGGATGCAAGACCCGTTTTCACAAAAGAGCGAGACGTGCCATATGCACTTAGAGAACGTGTCAAACGAGAACTGGATGCATTGGAAGCTGCTGGAATAATAGAGCCCATATCTTCAAGTGACTGGGGATCTCCATTGGTAGTTATTCCCAAACCTGACGGAGGAATACGATTTTGTGTCGACTACAAATGTGGGGTGAATGAAAGTCTTGTAAATACAAACTTTCCCATCAAGCGAATAGATGAAGTTTTGGACAACTTAAGAAACTCCAGGTATTTTTGCAAACTTGATCTGTTTAAGGCTTATTTATATTTCCAGGTAGATGAAGAAAGCTCAAACATCCAGACCATTTCAACACATCGTGGTACGTTCAAGGTGAAACGACTTAGTTTTGGCATTAAAAATGCACCGGCAGAATTTAATAAACACATGGCACAAATACTCAGGGGACTAAAGTGTGTTGAATCATATTTTGATGATTTCATTGTTCACGGAGCTACACTTGAAGAATGTGTGGAAAACCTTCGTGCATTTCTGAAGAGATTGTCTGAGTTCGATGTGCATGTCAATCGTGCCAAGTGCTCCTTTTTTAAAACAAAAGTTGAATATTTGGGTCACATAATCGAATATAATGCTATCCTAAATCTCCAGAAAAGATCAGAGCTGTTCTGGATATGCCCCATCCAAAAAATGTAGATGAAGGAATGTTTCAGGAGTAATTGGGATATCAGCGGTGTACAATATGTATAGGATAGGACCCAAGACGCTGCCCTGGGGGACTTGTTATATATCGATTATGCCCGTAGCAAAGGAGAATCGATCTATTATCATATGATTGTAACCTACAAAAGTTTGTTCTTACAGTTCTATATGAATATAGGAAGTGTTAACATTACTTGTGCAGAGAAGCCTTATCAATTATATTTTCCCTTAAGAAATTCTATTACTACATATATGGGAAAAAGTTCACGCTCTTTACAGACAACCGTCCGCTAGCCCACATTCTCCATGAAAACACAAAATTACCAGCCATGACTTCCTCCAGACTTCTACGTTATGCATCTTGGCTCACTAATTTTGATTATCAAATTCGTCATAGAAAGGCAGAAGAGAATTTAAATGCAGATTTCCTTTCAAGAGCCTCAATTGAAGATGACATTTCCCAAGACGAAAAATACATAGAAGAAGAGGTCTCTTTAATTTCAAATGAAACAACATACCAAATATCAAATTTATCTCTAAACTATGTAACTCTTGCCGACGAAACCGCACGTGACCAGCTGCTTTCAAAACTGGCATTGGGAAGAACCAGCAGAGAATTTTGAAAGGGTACACATAGACTATGCCGGACCATTCCAAGACCATTATTTCCTAATCTTAGTGGATGCAAAGTCCAGATGACTGGAAATCCGCTTTTCAAAAAGCCCCCCTTCAACGGACTCTACCATTAAATATCTCCAAGATATCCTTTCCACACATGGTTTACCAAAGTTAATTGTTTCGGACAATTCAACAATACTTAGAGTGCAACATTTTCCGAATTTTGTTTAGAACATGGGATCATCCAGAAGTTTATAACCCCTGGCCATCCAGCAACAAATGGAATTGCGGAACGAAATGTGCAAACACTGAAAAATAAATTGAAGGCGATGGCTACTTCATCATTACTTCTTCATAGGAAGATACAAGAAATTCTGATGCGATATAGATCAACACCCTTAGCAAGCGGTAAAACTCCATCAGAATTATACCTAGGGAGGGAAATAAGAATCAAACTAGATCTGTTGAAGCCACCAAAACATACAACTTCCCTGGACACCACCACCATCGCACGTCAACTAAACGTGGGAGACCGAATTCAGTCTAGATGGTATACATCTAGACTGAATGTCGTCTTAAAAAACATATTAATCAGTTATATAAGGTATCCATACCTGAGAAGAATACAACTTTCGACCTCTCGCATCCAAGCATCATTACGCTACCTCAACAGGAAGAAGATCCACCAAATGAGCACAGGCCACAAAAACCACAGACCTTGGAGGAGCCTCAAGAACATATCAGCGGCCACCGAGAACTGCAGCCAATCCTTAGGAGATCAGCGAGAGTGCGAAGATTGCCAACCAGATTACAGGATTATGATTTAAAATCTTAATTCATTATTCTCGAATTCAAATTTATTTAAATACTTTAAATAGTGCGGGAGATTGTTATATATCAATTATGCCCGTAGCAAAGGAGAATCGATCTATTATCATATGATTGTAACCTACAAAAGTTTGTTCTTACAGTTCTATATGAACATAGGAAGTGCTAACATTACTTGTGCACTTATATTAATTTCAATATCATGACGTCAGTACTTATTATTTAAATAAGGACATAACAGGACTCCAGCTTGAATTGGGTAAAGGTTGGAGTATTCGTTACCACAGCGTACTTGGAAGTAGCGATCAGAGAGGTAGGATCGAAGGACTAGGAATAAGGATTGAGGTAACTGGGTTTTGAGCTTGAACAGCAAACCGGCATGCAGTTTTTCGACCATACCCGGTCGAAAGCTTGTGCTACGTCCAGAAATGCGCCTGTGCAGTATTGTTTGTTTTCAAGAGCAGAGGATATGTAATCGACAACTCGGAGACCCTGCTGGACCGTCGAGTGCCTGCGACGGAATCCAAACTGGTATGAAGGAATATCATTGGATTCTATTATAGGTAGGATTCGTTTCAGGAGGATTTTTTCGAAAATTTTGGAAAGAATAGGAAGCAGGCTGATGGGTCGGTATGATGATGTGGCATTGGGTGGCTTGCCAGGTTTAGGGAAGAGGATGATGACGGAATGTTTCCACAGCAAAGGGAAGTGAGTTGTACGAAGGATACAGTTATATAGGTAGGTAAGGAAAATAATCCCTTTTTGAGGAAGATGTTGAAGGATCTGGGTGGTTAGAAGGTCATGTCCAGGAGATTTGCGGACTTTTAACTTTTGTAAGAGGAATTTGAACTCAGAGGGATTTACCGCTTTAGGAGGTAAGGATAGAGGGATGGGTGAAGAGAGGAATTCATTAATATTGGAAGTGTGCGTAGAGTGGATATCAGGATGTGGGATAAATTATAAAAAAAGTGTGGAAGTGGGATAAATAAAAAGTGTTTGGCAAATTCTTCTGCTTTTTCCTCATCTGATGCAACCCAAGAGCCGTCTTCACGTCGGAGGGGGTGGGAAATAGAGTGATATTTGAGGATTTTTTTGGTGGCATTCCAAAGGAAATTATCTGAAGCAGATAGTGTGGAAAGGTAGCATTTGTAGGTTTCGGATCTATAGGTTGTCAGGTTCTTTTTGACTAATTTGGTGAAGTAGTTATACCGTCTCCGATCGTGAGGATGCCTGGTTCTTTGCCAAAGGGATCGGTAACGGCGTTTGATAAGGATAAGATCTCTAAGATCTTGCGGTAATGGATTTTTCTTACGAATTTTGAAGGAAGGACGGGGTGAAGATGCAGTCCAAGATGCTTGCTGGATCAAATTGGTAAAGGAATTGACGGCATCATCTAACTCCTGAGGTGTTTTTAGGGAAACTCTGAGGTCAATGGTGTCGGATACAAGCTGGTGAAATAGGTTCCAGTCAACTGGTCCCCTAATAAATGATGGCGGAGGAAGTTTGGATATTGGGACTATAGAAAGGGTAAGGATCAAAGGACTGTGATCTGAGGACAGGTCATCAAGGCGTTCTATGTTTCCCTAAGGAGTTTAGGAGAGAGCTGAATTGGGAATGGGAAATGGATTTAGTAGGAGGGCAGTACACTGATGCTAAGGTGAGATTAAAGGAAAAGGTTTTGATTGTAACAGCTGTAGCCTGAAGGATATCGTTTGATTGGAGTGGAAATGAGTGTTGGGAGAGGGATTGATGGACAATGACAGCCGTACCACCGTGAGCTTTTCCATCAGGATGGTCGGTCCGGTAGGTTTGGTACTGTGTTATGTTGAGCTTCCGTTTACTGGTCAGTCGAGTTTCTGTAATTAAGGCTACATCAATTTTTTTATCATACAGTAAGGATGTTAGTTCGTCAGTGTGGTTTCGAATACCATTCGCATTCCAAAGGAGAATGGATAAGGTGGATGTCATTTAAGGATTTTGTTGGACAGGACAGAGATGGGAAACAAGATTTGTCAGGAGAGATATTAGTGGTGTGACCATGGATTTGAACTCGGAAAGGAATGATGTGAGTAGTGTTGTGAGATCAGTAGAATTTGAAGGAGGGGGGATATGAGGGATTTGATGCGGGGTATTTGGATTTTGATTCACGGGATATACTAGTTGTTGGGGCTGGTTTATTGGTTGTAGAGAATTGATTTGTGGCTTAGAGAGAGATTTGTGGGGTTCGGGTTGTAGCGTGGCCCCGAGACTGTTTGTTTGTTGACCACCTGCCATTTCGGCGTAGAAAACAGCTCCATCTACAATTTTAGAAGGCTGTCTTCTTGAGGTCCTCACTTCATCGCTGGGCCGACGTGCTGCCAGAACTTGAGATTTTATATTCTTGTAGGTTTGGCAACCTTTATAATTGGCTGGATGCCCTTGAAAACATAATGCGCAGACAGCTGGTGTTTCTCTCGGCTTGACGCATTCTTCAATTTTATGTGGTTCTCCGCATGTGACACATCTTGGGGTATGATGGCAGTAGTGCCTAGTGTGCCCGTATGCCTGGCAGTTATGGCATTGCACGATGTCTTTCTTCGGGTATGGTTTTTCGATTTGTACCTGGGTATAGTATAGTCTACTTACATCATAGATTTTTTCTACTCAGGGTGCTGGTATAGTGATAATTAATTATAGAAATATATATGATTATTATTCGTCCATGTTAGATATATAGAGACTTCCTCGAAAAATGGGGTGCGATAATCCGTGAGGAAGGAGAAAACGCGGGAGACCCCGATTGAGATGGATGGAAAATGTGGAAGAGGATCTGCGTAAGATGGGAGTGCGGAGATGGAGGAGATTTGCTTCGGATAGAGCGGAGTGGAGCAAGCTGTTGTAGGAGGCCCAGATCCTGCAAGGACTGTAGCGCCAGTCTGTGAGTGAGTGAGTTAGATATCTGCTCTCGGAGTATTGCATTCAATGATTTGTTTCTCTTCGATTTGTAGGAATATTACAACTTTCGTCATAATACCAAATAATAGAGCACTTAGAATCATTCATTTACACGGAAACAATGAGGAATGTGACATAGGATCAGACTTCCAAAATAAGATCAATAATTGAGAAAACTTGAGCATCAGTTAATTGCATGACAAAACTTGTCACAAGATATAACTTTAATATTCCTCTTAAAATAGTAGCAAAATTATATGTCATTTCTGCATTGCTATATGGCGCAGAATCGTGGAGAATAATGGAAACATTCATGAAGAAAGTAGAAGCATTAGTAGATATGCCACAGTAATCTCCATCGACAGACCAAAAAGAAGTGCTGATTCTGATCAGAATGATAAAGAAATACCATTCAATATTAAAAAGCGGAAATTATAATTGATATGGATAATAAAGAGAACGGTTGACTCAGATTTTGTTTATTTTTACATTATTTTCTACTATTTCGACAACTTTTATGTATGTGTAAATAATCTATGAAACACGACCCTCAATTTTCCTCCCACGGCTTCAATATGGCAGGTTGTAGCTTATTACCCCAGCTGGTTTCCAAACCGCCAACATTACGATCTTAAAAGCTGAAAATTCCAGCAGAGGCTGAAAGGTAATTGCCACCAAATGGGTCGGAAAAGGAATCGGCATTTCTGCCCGATTTGAAGTATTAGCTTCCTGTTGGCCTGCCTCCTCAATCCGCCTTTTTTTTTTTTCCTTGGTAAAATATTCTTTCTCTACCCGGCAATAACTGCCGTTGGTTTCGTGTAAAAGTTTTTTTCTCTCCATTCTCATTCCAATGGGTGCCCGTTATTAGTAAGCCTTCTCTTCAATGCGTATTGGAAAAGTTGAGAAGTAATGGTAAGCACCGAGCAAATCCTAAACACTCTATCTTAGCTGGTGGAGTTTTCCTTTCTGAGTCAGTACTCGTTTCTATAGTGTTTTTTTTACTGTTAAAAATAATAATAATAAATTTTCGTGCTCTGTTATGTCCTGTGATACTAATAATAGGCTTAATCATAATAAAATCTTATCTTACTTCCGGTCAAAGCGTTCATTGTAAGTGATATTTGACCACTTATTATGCCGTTATCCCACAAGGGAGGTAAAATGGAGGTTCTGAGGCTAAGTGGTGTCAAATATCCTTATTTTAATTAAACCTGAATAGGCAAAATTTAGGAATCCCAGTGTAGTATCCTCTTATTAGCCCTAGCAGCATAAAGTGACATTAAATAAATAAACCAACCACTCATTCCTTCTAGAGCAGCGCAGCAACAGGTTTAACCGAACAGCACCATACAAACACCATCTCCTCTGCAATAACAATAACGAAGCAGATCCAGAATAGACGCTAACCATAGAACACAATGGCATTATGGCAAGCACATTATTATAATAATAATAAAATTTATATCTGGAAACAGATAAAGATCAATATGGAATAGTTGGTTTTCTTTCTGTTTTTGACAATTTACGATTTCAGGGCACACCGGGTCGGAAAATCATTCAACACAAAATAATTTTAAAAATAGGGATCCGTCAAATATAATTCCCTGTTTGAAATTCAAAAATTGTAAGTGTGTTAGAGATAATTAATATTGTTAAAACCCGTTTTGCCGTAATTGCCCTCGTATAAAGTTATCGATCATGAAGCTAAGTTCTTCCGCCTTAAATAATAACAAGAGCGCATGGAAGAAGTTTTAAAACAAGTTTATTTTACTTCAGTGTAGAATCACAAATAAAACATTAAATAGACGACGGGCAATTGAGGCGTTCTGGGTCAAAGCGGATAACACTAAAATTTAAAAAATCGACTTCTTCGCTGGTATAGTCTTACAGTTTTGTCTAACACGACACTTTGACAGCTTATTTCTCATGGCCTAAACCTGAAGTTTCAGGGTCATAAAGCATTGCTTGACTAAACCAGCAAAAAACATTTAGATTACAATAACATTTTACCTATCTAATCAGTACTTTAGTGTGTGCTTTGTACCACACCCCCCGTTCAAATGAAAGGCTTCTGCACCCCTCTTGCATGATAAATTGAAGGAGCATAAACAAGAATTATATTAAAACAAAAAAAATAATTTCATTGCCACAAGATACATTATAAGTTTCAATGTAAAATGAAGATCTAAAGGTAAGTGAAAAATAATTATAATTTAGAGAGAATTTTTATTTATTTTCAACTGGTCTCGCCTCTGCCCTGATGTCTTTAGGCCCCCCAAGTTGGGAATCACTACCATAATGGGTACGATTCTTGATAAGACTGTACTATTTCTTAATCAATGGTTATACAAGGAGATGATATGACCGAAATCACCCCTAAATGTCAGGTTTTCTCCTTCAATAATAAGTCAAGCATTACTATTAAGCTAATTTTAAGACGAATCGTTGGTCGCACAAACTATATATTCTTCTTCTACGTCTGAGCTCGAACGTGGGTTTGGAAATGAGTAAAAAAATAACTAAAATTGAGTGAGATATTTTTCTTCTTTTCAACTGGTTAAGCTCTCCTTGAATTGCCTTAACGCCCCAACTGGTTTAGATAGAAATAAAACTTAATAATGACCTGAAGGTAACTAAAGTATTTAGCTTTCCAATAACAGCATTGTACTTAACCAATTTTTTAGAAGATATAATGGGTACAATAAGCTATTTTTAAAAGATATAGTACGTATATATACTTTTTATAAGATATATATACTCGGACTTTTTGGCAGACCTATAAAAGAGGAATATTCCACCATGCAATGTCTTGTTAAATCTCAAACGGATTAGGCAGCACATGGATGGTACGCAGCGTCGAATAAAGCTCCTAGGCGGCTCGACTTTTTCCAACACTCCCAACAATTATCGCTAAACTCCAACCAATTTACAAAAGCCTTGACAAATTATATACCTACTCGTGAACCTAATGAATCACTCTATCTATTTGGTACGCATGAAAATCCGTGCAGTAGTTTTTGAGTTTATCGCGAACAGACAGACAGACGTTGCGGAGGACGTTATTTTATAATATGTTTAGATGTAACTACGGATTATTAAGTGCAGTACTAAAAGTCCTTATTAATGTACGTGGTTGGTTGAATCATGAATCAGCATATCTAAAAAAAAAAAAACTCCACACATCTCCCCGGTTCATCTACCTCCAACAATTTGCATAATGCTTATATTAGGACCCACATCCATCAAATTTAAGCGCCGCCGAAATGAATCCACAATTTTACGCTTCCCCTCTCTCGAGAGAGTCTAATATCGCCCATTGATGATGGAGAGACTTTTTTATGAGGTACTTGAGAGAGCACCTGTATGGCACTTTTATGAGAGCCTCGGCTCAGCCAGAAATATCTGAATATCAGCCGCTTCTAAATTCTCCCCCGGGACGAATATCTGCGGCTCTGTGTCCCAAGCCTCTCCCTTCCCTTCCCTCCCGAAAGCAGTATACTCTATGATTTAATATTTCTTCTAAAAATCCAAGGATTTTATTCCATGTCATTTAGTCACCCAAGGATTATATTCCTGGTTTTCGTGATTTTTTAAGAAAACACACACCTTACGTTGTTTGTATCTTGTGTTTAGGAGCCCCGATTCTTACTCCATACGAGTAAATAGACCTTAGTGTAGAATTGTAGATTATTCTTTTGTTTCGTCTAGTGATTTAATATTGAAAAAAATTGACTTTCCTACAAAAAAATATTTACCGTTTTATTTTAGCTTAATTATATAATTATCTTGCCCTTTTATGTGTCTTTTGTCATTTATAAGGGAGCGGAGTGGCTCAGTGGCACAGCACTGATTTGGCATGTCGAAAATTATGGTTCAATTTCCGCTGCCGGCAAGGCTTTTATTTAGTGTGTTAGCAGCCGGAGACGGACCCTATGGGATCTACGACTCCATAGCCCCTATATAGCAGGTACCCAATATAAGGGAGGAAAATCTGACGGTTGAGCCGTGATCTAGGGCAAACCACCTCATTGCACAACCATTATCCATGAAACAGTCTCTACCATGAACTGACCCTCAGATCAGTTCACGGGTTGTATTCCCCCATATGTTATCTGTTTAATTATCTGTTTTTAAAGGAACCATGGGAGGAGAAAATTAAAAAGATGATTTTATGTGTAAAACATTCGCTAACATTGCTAATACTGTCAATAATTTTTATCATTAAAAAAAAATTGACAAGATACCTAACGTCGATAATATAATAATAATACAAATATTTATTCAAGAAATTATACAAATTCCATTTGGCACATATTGTATTTTCGGTCTTCTTTTGGTAAACCTCCCATAAGGGATTCTCGTGGAAACGTGTTTGACGAAACCTCCCATTGCGGGCACTCCTAGTGTAGTTCATCTCACTGTAGTAGATTCCTGATCCAGAGACGTTTCAGTCTCCTTGTCGGTTCTGTGGTAATATGTCTGTCAGTAATGATTGTACCAATAAATTTGGATGTCCAACAAGTGAGTCATGAAATTTTTGTGGTGTTTCTTGATTGTGTCAGTCACGAGTGGTATTTCGAGATCTTTCTTTAATGATTTATTGGTAATGTAAAAGGGACAATGTTTGCTATAAGGAAGAACTTTTTATTGAAAAATTTGAATTGTTTGTAAGTGGGATTTTTTGGACGAGTCCCACAATTGCGAGGCATAGTCCATATCAATTTAAGTACCATGTTGTGTATTATATTTTTTTTTATTAGTTATAGTTTATTTTAGTGGTGAAGTAGTCGTCTTAGGAGTAAGAGTCGGTGGTTCAATTATTTCTTCAAATTACTTACGTGTGATTTTCAAGTCAGTCTTTTGTCCATCGCAAGGCCCAAGTATTTTGTCTGTGTTTGTCAGGGCAATGGTGTATTGTAAAGTGTTAGTGAAGGGCAGTCTGAATGTCTAAATATAAATGTTACTTGGTTAGATTTTTTAGAGCCAATTTTATAATGAATTTAAGTGTGTCTGTAGGTTCTGAGAAGCTATATTGGGGTTAGTATTGTTAGAAAGTATAACAGTATCCGCATATGTAGTGTTTCTGGCGGCTGTGGGATGTCGTATGCATATATAGAGTACTGAACTGGATCTAAAATACTGCCCTGCGGTACTCCTACATTAATCTGGCAATAGTCGGAATGTTTACCATCCTGATTATCAACAAAAAAACCTGCCCTCTAGATAAGATTTTATGATTAGATAATAGGCCTGTGGTAAAACTGATTTCAGTTTGCACAGGAGACCATCGTGCCAAACTTAATCGAATGCCTATGAAACGTCCAACACTGCTATGAAATATTTCTTCTTTTCAAGTGCAACAGCAATGCCATAAACCTCTCTATGACATTGTTGTGTAGTAGAATGTGCAGGCCTAAGCCCTAATTGGTGGTTGTGTATTAAATTATTTATGTCTAGTAACGAATAGAGTAGCTTTAACAATAATTTTTCAAATATTGGAAAATAGAGGTAAAAGAATAATAGGCCTGTAGGACTTAACTTGTTCGAATGACTTGTTTGGGTTTGGGATCATTTTTAAAACGGAAGAATAGAATGGTATATAGCTGTCAGAAAAATTAAACCTTTCCTAGGAAGAAGTCGAACAGAATTTGTTGGACGTCAGAGCAATGCTGTAGGTCAAGTAGGTCGTCTTGTGGTTTAAATACGTCTATAAGATGAGCGGCAACTAGGTCTCCTTTTTCTTTATCACTTCTGGTCCATGAGTTGTCAGATTTATGGAGGGGCGACTTTGTATTATGGTAATGCAGAATCTATCTAGTTTGTTGCCATAGAGTATTATTACTTTTCTCTAAGTTAGTCAGATGTGTGTTGTAGATGTCCTTTTTGTATCGGTGTACTCGTTTTCGTAATCTATTGGACAGTTGGTTTAGTATTTGTTTGTCACTAGGATAGCGAGATTTTTTCCATTGGTTCAGTGCACATCGCTTTTCAATAACAAGGGACCTGTTTAGTCGCGAACCTGGACTGCCCGCCAGATGGAACCAACCGACCCTTGCCTCTTGAATCGGAAGATGTACTTTGCCGCCAAAACGCAGGAGAGGGGAGAACGACGCTTTGAGTCACTCACTTGCTGTTTGGACGCCGAGCGGAATTGTTCTACCAGAGCTTCGCAGCAACGATCATCGCACACTGTCGCTTATTAATCCGCTTTCAAGCTGCTATTCCTATGAGGACGTCCAGAGGTCTTCAAGCTTGTCATTCGCCAGAAGCTATGCTGATATGCTAATTGGGTTTACATCACACAAATTGTAATTCCCATTTCATTATCATAAGGCCTCAAATTGTCAACTAATTTTTTTCCTGATGATCCACGTATTACATGGTACCAACCGGACAGTTCAAGTTAATTCATGATATCATACTCATTGCTCCTTCATGCCCTGATCACTGGCGAAGATAATAATAATTCGCACATCATCGCGCCTTATCGAAATCTTCAGTATAAAGTTTAAGTTCATTTTGTTGTTTATATCTTTGGCCAGTATGCTAGCAGGGAGCATTTCTGTTACTTAGATCGCTAAGTTACATGTTTAGTTTTAAGTTATTTTGTAGACGCTATTATTAATTTGTATCTTCTTTTACATGTATATTTAAAAGTATTTAAGAAAATCTCGCATGTTATTTAAATTAATAAATCAAACGCTTTCTTAATATCTGAGCTTTCATTCAAATTCCCGTGGTACTTCTATTTGCTTCTATCAAAATTTATTTAGTCTAGTCACGCCTAAACAGGACTTTATGTCGGGTGGTAAGTATTATTTATGTTTGAACGTCTCATGTCTCTGAGATGATTGCCAAGCGGCAGTTTGTACAGTCTCTACAGCGTTGTCAATGCCATCTACAGTCTTCAAGCTTGTATTAAGGTTAATTTTGTCATTTATTATACGATGAAATCACTAAAATTATGGGTCCAGGAGGTAGCTTTGGTATATGGTTTATAGTGAGTATAACTTTTGTCTTATCTTGAGAGAGATAGAACGAATGGGGAAAGATCAGATGAAAGATCGCTATCAACACTTATGTGGTGATGCAGAGTGCTTAGATTAAAAGTTATAAAGATGTCAAGTAGTTCTGGTTGTCGGTTTGTGTCTGTTGGCCAGTATGTCGATTCATATAGTAGAAGGCAGTCATAACGAACGTTTAAACAAGTATTAAAAAGAGCATTTTCTCTAGAAATTTGCGTCCTTTTGCCCAATCGGGGATGTTTGGCATTGGAATCTCCCCCGTATAAAAATGTGGGTCCTAAAGTGGAGAATATGTTGGTAAACATCTCCTGCGAAACTCGTAGCCTAGGGGGGCAATATGCAGTAGCCATAGAAGCAGTGCAGTGATTATTTTCAACTGAAATCGCTATTAATTGGCTTTCGGGTAAGGCCGTCATTTGTAAAGGCTAGTGATGTAATGTACGTTTCACAGATACTGCAGAATCACCACGTGCAGCACATTGTTATTTAAATTACCAATTAAATTAAATTACCGTCATTAGGTCAGCTATTATAATTAATGTTTTCACTTTTGAATCTTTAGAATTCATCCTTTTTTTTGTCAATTTGACCTTCAGTTAAAGAAATATTCAAAAGAGTAGAAATAACGAATTCTTCGTCGTTCCTACTTGGCCCTGCAATTTTGCTGTCTTTCATCAGAAAAGTGTACTATTTCACTAAATTATACTATAAGTCAGAGAAGAGTTGGTCGACTGTATCTTCTAATTTAAGGAAGAAATAGTTGGGGGTGCAGTCAATGAAAACATCAAAATAAGTATAACTTACTTATTATGTGCCGACGTTTCGGCCTACAATGTAGGCCATCTTCAGGGCTAAGAGAAAAAACAGAAATATATAAAAACGTAGTAGTAACAAGAATATATAAAGTGGTACAGGAGTGGAAATAAAAACAGTGACTAGATATGATGAAATAGTGAATAGATATAAGATAAATAAGAAAGCATATAAGACAGATTACAGAATAATAAACTTAAAATAGTGATAGATAAAAATAAAATTGTAGATGATGAACAGAAATTGTAATAGTGACAGATAAAATAATACAAGAATAAGAATATAAAATAGAAAAAATACATGTCAAGAAGGGATAAAATGTAAACAATAATATAAAGGGAAGAAAAATGAGGAGGTAAAAGGAAAGATACAAAATAAGAAGATTAAAATATAGAAAAAGGGGGGTTGAGTATGAAGGATTTAGAAAAAAACTAGTTTAATTAATTATATGGATAAGAAACGAGACATGAGGGGTTACATAGGTAAAGTGTAATAATACAAGCATAAATAGAAAGAAAAGCTTGATAAATTTCAAAAATTAAACATTGAAAATAGTGGTATTATATCTATGAACTATGAAGAATGAAAAGAAAAAGAAAATAAGTAAGGGAAGTTAATATGTAACTGTATACAATTAGACAGAAGTGGCATAAATGCAAAATAAGATGAGAATATAATATAAACATATAGAAAATAGGTGAAGAAATACAGTAGGTACTATAAGTCACTTTAAGAAATCATAATTCACTGTAACACACATCCAAAATACATGCATTCAATTAATTCAAAAACTTAAAGATAACATAAGCAACTTCACAGTTCGAGGCCTAACAGTTGATCTGAAGTTAATATTATACTGGGCAGAAATTAATAGAGATATTGCTAGTTTTGTAATATACCTATACTTTACCAAGCATTTATATTTATATATTTAATAAATAGGTTAATATTTAATGTGGTATAATTTCTAATAAATATTAATGGTTTTTATAACAAAGACAATATTAAAATGCTAAGCAAAGTAGACAACAAAATTAGTGGTATCCTTATTCATTTTTGGGGCAGTTTATAATATAAAATCTTAATAATACCTAGAACCAAAATTCTAGGACCCCTCCGGGGTTATCAGGAATATTATGGAAAGCAAGTTGAGAGACTAGCGGAATCAAGTGTGTATGGAGCTTTTCATGGAAGGATAGGTATCTAGTTTGGGCCAAATAAGCAACATATGGGATATTAAGATCATGATGGATGAATTTGTTTGTGACATAATAAGGAGCATTGAGCATTTTACGAAGGAATTTGGATTGTAAGGATTGGATACGAGCTGAATAGGATGGTTTAGTAGCAGGTTTAGAGCCCCAAAGCTCAACTCCGTATGTCCAAATAGGTCTGATAACTGTCATGTAAATGAGTCTTTTGTAATTAATTGGGAGCTTTGAACGTTTGTCCAGTAAATGTTGAAGTTGGCGAAAACGTCGAGCAGTTTCTTTTCAGTCTTGTATGAGGATTCCGATTGAGACGTTTGTCCAGATGGAGTCCTAGGTAACGTATCTGTTCGACAGGGATCAGTGGAATGTTATTAAAGGATACAGTAGGATTATAATAAGAAGAATGAAAAGAAATCTAGAAGATGGTCAAGGATAGTAAATTACAAGAGAATGACTTAGTTATAAAATATAATGATCACCATGTTATTAGTAAGATTACAAACAATAATAATATTTTAAAAAAAGTAAAATTACAAGAAATATGATCTTATTACCATACGTAATGAATTCTATTTTATTGGTGAAAGACATAAAAAAAATATATATATATATATATATATATATATATATATATATATATATATATATATATACATAATATACATACATATATTTCAATAGAGTAAATGTTTGAGTTCAGAGAATGCTGGACAGGGCATTACAGGTATTAGCATTGTGGTAGAGGAGAGAGATCTATTATTTACCTACTATCAGGCCAAATCAAGACTACCATATACTGCATATATAGTAAAAGCGATTCACTTCAATTTCCAGTTTCCAGTCCTTCCTACACTAGAATATTATTCTAAATTGACAGGATGGAAATTGTTGCCATACTATTGCAAATTAAAATTAAAATCAAGTTTATTTGAATATATCGCCCCTTCAACAGAACAAAGTCATAACTCTAAATATCTAATTTTTCCTTAGAGGTATAAGAAAGTTCCATGTGAGTTCAAAAAATAAAAATGTGGATATTGGTAAAGCAAAGCTTGCTTATTGTAGTGATGGTATTGGAATTCTTTTATCAACCATTTGAACAAATTTAAAAGCTTGAATTTATTTTAATTTATGTCATTAGTCCCATAAAAAATATCCAGTTAGATATTTTTAAAAACAAGTTAACTTAAATGATATTGTTTGTATTTTTGTTTCCGTATTTGCCTTGTCTTTTGCTTCTTGACATTGTAATTTGCAAACATACGTAATTATCTACTGTTTCTCTCCATATAATTATTGTTATCTTATTTCTATGTTATTTTTTATTTCTTTTACTCTGTTTTTTTATTCTTTAAGTTTTACCACTGGAGGTAATTCGCAATTGTTTTCATTATTTTTCTCATTTGTTAATTTAATTTAACTAATTAATTAAATGTAATCACATTATACTCTAAGACATAATAATACCCTGCATAGAAACCTGTTTTGTTATTCTAAAGGGACTTGTCCTAGAATAAATAAAGGCTTTATTATTATCATTATTAAAACTTCAAGTGCAAACATGATACTTCAGGAACAAAAGTTGGTGAAACTCCGAAGTTTTAAAAATACGAATTATGACGTTTTTTTGAAGGAGCAATATGACCTATGTTCGTTTATTAATGCTTGAATTTATTATTCTATATTGAATTAATTAATATAAAACTTCTATTTATATTTAAGGTATTTTATATCAAATTTTTAAGATAAGTTTTTTATTTAATTGTAAAAATTAAATTTTAAAATGGGCATCAATAGCTAATACCAAGCACAAATTTATTGCTTCATGTGCAAGCCCATAATGCTCCATGTCCAAACTTGATACACCTCAAATTAATTACTTTATTAAACATCACATTTGATTCCTGAATTAAAAAATCTTCAACCAATACAGTTGCTACTGAAGGCTTTCCTTGGTAATTGTCCTTTTATTCTTTTGAAGGACCGATATATTGGTAGAACTCATATTTTACTGGGGAGTTTTTTTGTGGTCTTAACTGATAATTCCTTCTAATAACTCAACGCTGTAAAATAAAACCATAGTAGCGTTAAATGTTAAAACAAATTCCAGGTAGTATTTAATGAATACGACAGGAAGAAGGAATTAGAGACGTCAGAGATGAATAAAAGCTAATGTTATTTCAAATCGAGTAACAAGAATATAAACAAGAGCTCTCCTGACTTTTCCAATAAAACTTTCCATCGTTTCCTTTATGTCCCGAAGTAGTCCATCCGCTGTAGGGCCTATTCCAGACAGATTCAAGAGCCACAGTAAATGTTGATCTAAACTATCTTAGAACGAATAGATCCTGTTTAAAGACACTGAGAATCTTCTATTCGACATTCAACTTGATCAAGGCGGATTTCAAGATCTGTTCCTTCCTCAAATCCTCTTCACTTAGAATGCTTCAATTTTTTGTCTTCGATGAATGCATTCAATGTTTAATAAAAAATATAATAAGGAATCTGAATGGAGAAGAAAAGGGTCCGGGTGGAGGTCAATAAATTGCTGTTAAGTAGAAAGAAATGTTTATTAAAGAGCCAAAGTTCTTTAACCCACATTGCAGCTCTTCTTCAGGGCTAAATATGCAAAATACGGACAATTAAAAATTACTACATTAGTAAAAGTATTAAGATTACTAATAACTAAGTGACAAGGAAGATAGTACAAAAATTAAGAAATAATAAAAAAGTAGTAAAAACCAAAGCATTAGGTAATAATAATTCTAAGGTAAATAATTTTTAATAATTATAAGGGAAATATTTGTATTTAAAATATTAAGCTTTTTTTATTTATATCTTATATTATTAATATTATTTTATTTTATTAAAATATTATGCATAAGGTAAATATTTTTATTACCTTATGCTTTAATTTTGATGCTTATACATTTTAACTTTAACATTTACTATAATGTATTCATTTTAAATCGTATTTTGCATATTTAGCCCTATACAAGACCTGCAATGTGGGTCGATACGTTGGCTCTTTAATAAACATTTCTCCCTACTAAGGAGAAATTTATAGACCTCCAACCGGACCATTTTCTTCCACATACATAATATATACAAGGTCAACTATTATCATTGAATAAAAAAGGAATTTGAATATTTTTAATTTATTTAAATTAATTTTCATTTGCACATGAGCATTCAGTGCTCTTTTCTTTGCTTTGAACATCAAGTTTTGAAAATGGAAACATCAATAGTTTTGAGTAGGTCTCTTGGCCATCGTGTAAATATTAATCAAGTCCGGGTAACAGAGAGTAAAATAGCGGAAGAACGAGTGGATTTTGTGTTGATGAGTGGAATGTTATGTATTTGTTGTGAATTTATTATCTGTGTTGATTGTATCTTGTGTATGTCCGGGTGGAGGTAAGAAATTAGATTAATTGATCAATTTGTATTAATTAATTACCCCGGACCATTTTCTTCTTCATTAATGTGTATAAGATCAACTATTATTATTATTCAAGATAGGTTTTAGTATACTCTTATAGATAAGTTGTATGTTTTGTAAGTCAATTGAAGATCTGTAGTCCAGAAGATGTGATAGTTGTTTGTAACGTCTTGTCAGTTCTTGACTTTTTAATTTTGTAAGTATGTTCCATATAAAGTCTTATGTCCAATATAGTAATGAGAGATATCGTATACAATCTTTAGAAGGTACTTCGTCGTTGCCAATTCTGGTATAATAATCTGTCTTGGAAATAAGATTGAAGATTTAAAAAATAAGTAGGAGGTAATTGAGGTTTTATTTTCCAGGAACCATCCTTGTGTCAGACATTATCAAATACTTTTTCAATATCTAAGAAAAGCGCAAAGCAATATTATTTTTTTAAGATATTGCAAGAAAGATATTGCATCCACGAAACTATGACACTGTTGTACAGTGGAGTTATATCAACAAAACTCACATTGGTGGTTCGGTATCACTCCGCTACTTTCGAGGATAGGTTTTATGCGACTAAGAAAAAGTTTTTCAAATAATTTAGCCATTATAGGGAGAAGATGTCATATAGAAAACACCGGAAATTGTGGAGAAAATGAAATGTTAAAGGCTTTCCAAAGATAGTATTTTATATTTTTTCAAAACCAGCAATGCTAAATTATAGAATACGAATGGAAAAAATCTACTGATGAGAAGTTGAAACAAAAAAAAATGACCAAATTATCAGTTTTTCAATTATATTTATGCAATATATGTTTCATTAATTTTTTTTAATTTCTATTAATAATTATTAGTCTAAAGTATATTTTTCTTAGCACCAAAGCAATGCCTAATTATTTTAAAGTATTTCATCTAAGTGCAATTGGAAAAGTAATAATTTATGTATATTCCTGATTTATTTAAATGCTTTAATACATCTATCTAGTACGGATATCCTACATGGTTCGAGCTCGTCCAAATAATTTATTATCTACAGCGATTTTATTAATCCCTATTGTATTTATTTTAATAAAAACAAAAGTAACTTTCCAGAATGTTAGGTGCGCTAATGGTAGGTCTGAAACCCAAAATTTGGGAAATTTTTATATATAATGTTTAATTTATTGCTATTTGGTATTGAGCTTGTTCAACCAATCATATGGTTTGATCAATAAATAAACTACTTGAAAAGTTAAATATATTCAGAATGTCAATAGATGTGAAGAGCAGTTTAATGTTCATAATTTCAATTTAAAAATTATAAAATTTAAATAATTTTGACCATAACTGATTTGGTAATTCATAAAAACAAAACAGTAATTACTAACTTTTCAAAAGGTTTCATTTCCTGCCGACATCCTCATGACTGCCTATTTAATTTTTTTATTAAATTATTTATCTGTATATTGAAGCATTTACAAATATATGCATGCCTACAAATATTAAAAGATCTATATGAAATTATTTTAAATATAATTTATTTATTTCAAATAAAATGTTTTTATGTGAAGTCAGGAGACAGGGAATACTGAAGTCAATTTAGATTTTTTTTTTACACTACTCCCAATTTCCGAAAAAATACTTAAGTGCTTTTATGATTTATACCATTTTTATATTTCATATTTCATACCATAGGAGTTATTTTTATACCATTTTTTACCAAGATGCCTTGTGTACAAAGGTTCAATTTCATATATTATTCCATTGTATTTTAAATTACTCAAAGGGAATGAAATAAATATTTAAAAGTTAATAAAGGAAATATGCGGGACAAAGAGAAACGCTCCTCACCTGGAATACAAATAAATAGGCCCTATGTATTGGAATGCTGCTGGAAAAACCAATCGGGCGCTGGAATCCATCCGCGTCGGCGGCAAAGAATTCAAGGTGAATACACTCTCTTCGTCCCCCCCGCGTCGATATCGATCCCATGTCATCAGGAACAAAACAAGTCACCGACATGCCACTTTACTATTCACGATTATCATTCGGTGTATTCATTTCAGTAAAAATTATATCTTTCAGACATTTTTTAATATACTGTAACCTTCAGACTGCTCTTAGATCTCATGGGCACCGAAAAAGAACTAATAGAAAACAAGGGACAGTGAAGGGTACCTAGGGGAAAACTTGGGAAAGAAAACCCAAAAACATCTTCAAAACAAACTGCCATATTAAAATAAGTATACCTAACTACTATCAATAACTGTTCACGCCATTTGGCGTTCTTTTTATAAATGAATTATCATAATACTAAAAAAAAATAGGTAAAGTGTCAAATACATCTTGAAATAGCACACTACGCTCTCTAGCGGCTGTTTGGGGCAACTAACACTTCAATTAATTGACATAATCACAAACAGAGCGCGATTTACGGGTGCTCTCTTCACCTGTGGTACTGTTTTTTATCCTGTCTTCAGCGTGCAGCCGCTCCTAGCAGTCGCTAGTCCTTTTATGCCTCCAGCTATCCAGCTAAAGCTCCACGCGAGTCTTTTCATATGCCTCCAGCTATCCAGAGCTAAAGCATTCGCGAGTCTTCTGCATGCAACCTTTGAGCGAGACACATGCTCCTTTTCTTTGATCCAGCTATCCAGCTTAATTACAATTACCAGTTATTGATCAGTTTAATAATTTCCGTTTATTCATGTGGTACAATTATTTCACGATTCATCTGCAAATAAGTCTGGATTCCCCAGGAGTTTTTCAAAGGCACAGGAAATCATCAGGACTAAGAGACGCTGCCAGCCTCTTTTGGTCTTTGAGTACTCAGAAACCAAAGTTCCTGTCCGTATGCTGCCGGCCTACGTCTAGGGTGAGTCACCTTTTATTTTCTGTGGTTTTGATTTCTTCCTGTTACCTCTTTATAATATCAAACACTTTTAAAATTACTTATACAGTCCATATCCAGAGCGAGATTTATCTAACTAAAATTACATTATTAAGAAATTTATTACGAACTTTCGAGCTTGTCTCAACATTTTTGGTCCTCCGGGCCGGATTAAAAATTCAACATTTTTGGTCCTAGCGTGCCGGATAAATTTCTTAAAACCAGTTCAAGCGTTTATTTCATTTCCTACTTTCCTAAGTGATCGTAAATTATTGGCCTTACAAACCGAAATTTACGATTTCTTAACCTTAAAAAAGTGTTCGCATTATAGAGAGATTGAATACCATTCTTTTTTTGCAGGTGAAACCCACATATTTAACTTCTAACAGAAATTTCATTAATTTCAAAATTAAAATTTCCAAAAGTTTTGAAGGTTTTCCAGCCTTTTTCACGAGTTTTCAATTTTCATTAAATTACGTATTAAATACGCACGCTGAAGGCAGCCATTTTGTCGAACTGGTAGAGAGAATCACTGATAACCTTAATCCTAAATTGCTTCGTATTCGTATCAGTGCTTGTTTACTCTCACTTTTATTTATAAGTTATTATTTCATTCATCAATCATACGTTCTATTACATTTAGCTTTTCAATTAAGTTTCACTTTATTTTCTGTTCAACATTTATTTTGCTTTACCGTATTTCTAAATATTTATTTAAACATTGTACTATTAAAAAATTACCATCATGCCTACAGACGATAAAAATCTCGTACTTCAAACACAGCATCTTTCAAAAAAGGAAAATGTTTTTGCCGATATTACATCCCAATGGGATCAGATAAAATCTTCCGATGTATCAGATATTTTAAGTGTACAGGTGTGTTGTGAGAGCTTACCCTCCCTTCAAGCCAAATTTGAACAGGCAAATGACAAAATTGATGACCTTAAAGCACTATTACCAAAACAGAATTTCGTCAATACTAGAGACCCTGCAATTGCCTTTAACAACATCTTACTCAAGATCAAAACGAAATATTTACAGTTAAAGAGGGAAGAACCAACTTCAACCCCTACACCGGTCATTAATACCACTCACAGTTCTCAAGGTAATTTCTCCTTACCTCCAATTCAATTGCCGAGTTTTTCAGGTGATATTGAAAAATGGCCTGAATTTTTTTCTCTGTTTCAATCCCTCGTTCACAACAATCCCTCTCTCTCTCAAATTCAAAGATTTCACTTTTTGAGAACAAATTTAAGCGGAAGTGCCCTTTCCGTTATTTCAAATTTACAACTCACTTCAGAGAATTATGATCTTGCCTTCACGGCTCTGGTCGATCGATATCAGGAACCACGCAGGATAGCTCAGGCCTATTTGAATAAAATTCTTCAATTTAAACCTATTAGTTCCAATTCACTAAACAATTTGAAGCATTTTCTAGAAACTCATCAAAATTCTGTATTAGCTATAAAGGCGTTGCCTATCGACGACCTTGCGAATTTCCTTTTATTGACTTTATCTTTAAACAATCTCGATGCTCGCACTTCAAAGGCATTTGAAGATTTACATTCTTCAGAAACCGTTCCGTCATTTGATGATCTATTAAAATTTGTTACCCGACAAATTAAAACATTAGAAATAATTTCTCCTCCTAACACTCACACCAGGAATTTTAAAGTCAATTCTCTCATTGCTAATAGCAATCCTGTTTATATAGCTAAATCAAACAGAACTCCAGCTGTACAGTCAAATTCTTCAAATTTCCGATGCATACTTTGTCCAAAGACACACTCACTGTCATCCTGTTCTACGTTTTTTCCTCTCAGTCGAGATAAAAAAATCGATCTTGTCAAGAAACACAAGCGCTGCTTCAATTGTTTAGGTCCTCACCTGAGAACCAACTGTAGGTCCAAGTTCACGTGCCGTAAATGTAATTCCCGCGATCACCACACGCTTTTGCATCCCTCTGAAGTTGTAGATTCAAATTCACCTTTGAACTCCACGCTTAATCACACATCAGATTATGGCAATCGTACATTCAGTGAAAATTCATCCCCTTCAGCTGATCAATCACAAGTTGATTCCTCAATATCTCTCAGATGTGATACTTCCGGTAACCCCGTAACCTCACTCCTAAGCACTTTCCGTGCGCGTATTTTTGATTCAGAACTAGGTTTCGTCCCAGTCCGTGGAGTAATCGACCCTGGATCACAAATTTCGTTTATCTCTAAACGCCTTTTTGACCAGTTGAGTCAAAAAATGCGCGATCAACCCATTACTGTTTCAGGTTTCGGTGGACGTCTTTCGCTCTCTCCTGGCACTGTTCTGTGTGATATTTTCTCCAGATTTTCACATAGCCACATTCTCGTCAACCCATCCGTGGTTTCTCAAATAACAAATCACTTACCTCCTCAAAGTCTTACAGTAGATGTTGCTCACGCTTTCGAGCATTTGCCGCTGGCCGATCCTGATTTTCATCGATCAGACCAAATTGACCTCCTGTTAGATGCCGATATTTACCCGCAATTACTATTGCCTCAACCTTTTATTCCAAGTTCTTTAGGTCCAATAGCTATTAATACCATCTTCGGTTGGACAATCGTAGGTCCTATCCAGGCCTTATCTTCCAATCAGCTAACCACTTCATTAATTTCCTCTTGTCAAAAATCCCAGAAACTCCATAAGTTTTGGGAAATTAAAAATATAGTTACTCCCACTCCTCAAGACCCTCTGGACATTATTACTGGGCAACATTTCACCGCCACTCACAAGCGCAATGATGATGGCCGATACTCGGTGGTTCTTCCTGTCAAGCCAGACGCGACTCCTTCTAGCTCAACAGTACCTTGCCATGCTGGAGATTCATTCAAGCCACTTGGCCTCCGCGTACAGCCTATCCAGGCTATCACACCACCTAAGAATCCAGGTCAAGAACTAAGTTTACAGCATAAAATAAGTGGTGCTAAGAAAACCATTTTGAATCCTGAACAACCTCAACCTACAACATTACCAGAACTACCGTTCTCAACAAATAGCGAACTTACAGTTCGACAAATAGTTCACATACCTAGATCTACATTTATTTCTAGGCCAGCACCAGCTGTTCCTCGCCAAGATGTTGTAAATTCCACTAACATCTTTCCTACATCTAAAGTAGAACCAACAAAAAGTGTTATCCCGCCACCTATACAAGATGAAAAACCCATGCCACCACCTGAGCTTAAGGCACAACCAGATCGAACCTTTGATCATTTTTCTTCTCCCTTCTCATCCCTTAATGGACTTCAACGAAATGTTGCTTGGATGCGCCGCTTCGCACCGAAGTGTCGATCATGTAAACTGTCCGAACCACATTCAACACGCCATTCAGTCGTGTCAGAAGTACAAGACGCCTTGCTCACTATTGTTTACTCACTCAAGCGGAACACTTTTCTCAACTACTGCCCAAAATCCGAGCTGATCTACCGGTCAAGCCCTTTGCACCCTTATACCTTCGTCGATACTCTAAGAGTTCTCAGGGTGGGCGGCAGATTTTAAGACCCCGACCAGTAGAGTCGTGGGCTTCCTATTTGTTCAAGGCTGTTGCCTTCCTCTTTGTTCAAGGCTGTTGCCTTCCTCTTTGTCCAAGGCTGCTGCCTTCCTAATTGTTCAAGGCTATTTCCTTCCTCTTTGTCCAAGGCTGCTGCCTTCCTAATTGTTCAAGGCTGTTGCCTTCCTTTTTGTTCTAGGCTGTTGCCTTTCTTTTCTTTTTTATGGTTTTATCCTGTTTAAGGCTGTTGCCTTCCTAATTGTTCAAGGCTGTTGCCTTCCTCTTTCTCCGAGGCTGTTGCCTTTCTTTTCTTTTCTTATGGTTTTTATCCTATTTACGCCCAGTTGGGTTCTTATATTTTACTTTGTTTCATTTTCTTTTCTTTTACTTTCTCGATTTCCTGTATATTGTTTTCCTAATGGACCACCCACCATTTACCACTTTCAAGCTTTTTCTTTGGTTCTAAAATTGGACTTTCATCCCAATTTTGGTGGGCGGTATGTTCACGCCATTTGGCGTTCTTTTTATAAATGAATTATCATAATACTAAAAAAAAATAGGTAAAGTGTCAAATACATCTTGAAATAGCACACTACGCTCTCTAGCGGCTGTTTGGGGCAACTAACACTTCAATTAATTGACATAATCACAAACAGAGCGCGATTTACGGGTGCTCTCTTCACCTGTGGTACTGTTTTTTATCCTGTCTTCAGCGTGCAGCCGCTCCTAGCAGTCGCTAGTCCTTTTATGCCTCCAGCTATCCAGCTAAAGCTCCACGCGAGTCTTTTCATATGCCTCCAGCTATCCAGAGCTAAAGCATTCGCGAGTCTTCTGCATGCAACCTTTGAGCGAGACACATGCTCCTTTTCTTTGATCCAGCTATCCAGCTTAATTACAATTACCAGTTATTGATCAGTTTAATAATTTCCGTTTATTCATGTGGTACAATTATTTCACGATTCATCTGCAAATAAGTCTGGATTCCCCAGGAGTTTTTCAAAGGCACAGGAAATCATCAGGACTAAGAGACGCTGCCAGCCTCTTTTGGTCTTTGAGTACTCAGAAACCAAAGTTCCTGTCCGTATGCTGCCGGCCTACGTCTAGGGTGAGTCACCTTTTATTTTCTGTGGTTTTGATTTCTTCCTGTTACCTCTTTATAATATCAAACACTTTTAAAATTACTTATACAGTCCATATCCAGAGCGAGATTTATCTAACTAAAATTACATTATTAAGAAATTTATTACGAACTTTCGAGCTTGTCTCAACATTTTTGGTCCTCCGGGCCGGATTAAAAATTCAACATTTTTGGTCCTAGCGTGCCGGATAAATTTCTTAAAACCAGTTCAAGCGTTTATTTCATTTCCTACTTTCCTAAGTGATCGTAAATTATTGGCCTTACAAACCGAAATTTACGATTTCTTAACCTTAAAAAAGTGTTCGCATTATAGAGAGATTGAATACCATTCTTTTTTTGCAGGTGAAACCCACATATTTAACTTCTAACAGAAATTTCATTAATTTCAAAATTAAAATTTCCAAAAGTTTTGAAGGTTTTCCAGCCTTTTTCACGAGTTTTCAATTTTCATTAAATTACGTATTAAATACGCACGCTGAAGGCAGCCATTTTGTCGAACTGGTAGAGAGAATCACTGATAACCTTAATCCTAAATTGCTTCGTATTCGTATCAGTGCTTGTTTACTCTCACTTTTATTTATAAGTTATTATTTCATTCATCAATCATACGTTCTATTACATTTAGCTTTTCAATTAAGTTTCACTTTATTTTCTGTTCAACATTTATTTTGCTTTACCGTATTTCTAAATATTTATTTAAACATTGTACTATTAAAAAATTACCATCATGCCTACAGACGATAAAAATCTCGTACTTCAAACACAGCATCTTTCAAAAAAGGAAAATGTTTTTGCCGATATTACATCCCAATGGGATCAGATAAAATCTTCCGATGTATCAGATATTTTAAGTGTACAGGTGTGTTGTGAGAGCTTACCCTCCCTTCAAGCCAAATTTGAACAGGCAAATGACAAAATTGATGACCTTAAAGCACTATTACCAAAACAGAATTTCGTCAATACTAGAGACCCTGCAATTGCCTTTAACAACATCTTACTCAAGATCAAAACGAAATATTTACAGTTAAAGAGGGAAGAACCAACTTCAACCCCTACACCGGTCATTAATACCACTCACAGTTCTCAAGGTAATTTCTCCTTACCTCCAATTCAATTGCCGAGTTTTTCAGGTGATATTGAAAAATGGCCTGAATTTTTTTCTCTGTTTCAATCCCTCGTTCACAACAATCCCTCTCTCTCTCAAATTCAAAGATTTCACTTTTTGAGAACAAATTTAAGCGGAAGTGCCCTTTCCGTTATTTCAAATTTACAACTCACTTCAGAGAATTATGATCTTGCCTTCACGGCTCTGGTCGATCGATATCAGGAACCACGCAGGATAGCTCAGGCCTATTTGAATAAAATTCTTCAATTTAAACCTATTAGTTCCAATTCACTAAACAATTTGAAGCATTTTCTAGAAACTCATCAAAATTCTGTATTAGCTATAAAGGCGTTGCCTATCGACGACCTTGCGAATTTCCTTTTATTGACTTTATCTTTAAACAATCTCGATGCTCGCACTTCAAAGGCATTTGAAGATTTACATTCTTCAGAAACCGTTCCGTCATTTGATGATCTATTAAAATTTGTTACCCGACAAATTAAAACATTAGAAATAATTTCTCCTCCTAACACTCACACCAGGAATTTTAAAGTCAATTCTCTCATTGCTAATAGCAATCCTGTTTATATAGCTAAATCAAACAGAACTCCAGCTGTACAGTCAAATTCTTCAAATTTCCGATGCATACTTTGTCCAAAGACACACTCACTGTCATCCTGTTCTACGTTTTTTCCTCTCAGTCGAGATAAAAAAATCGATCTTGTCAAGAAACACAAGCGCTGCTTCAATTGTTTAGGTCCTCACCTGAGAACCAACTGTAGGTCCAAGTTCACGTGCCGTAAATGTAATTCCCGCGATCACCACACGCTTTTGCATCCCTCTGAAGTTGTAGATTCAAATTCACCTTTGAACTCCACGCTTAATCACACATCAGATTATGGCAATCGTACATTCAGTGAAAATTCATCCCCTTCAGCTGATCAATCACAAGTTGATTCCTCAATATCTCTCAGATGTGATACTTCCGGTAACCCCGTAACCTCACTCCTAAGCACTTTCCGTGCGCGTATTTTTGATTCAGAACTAGGTTTCGTCCCAGTCCGTGGAGTAATCGACCCTGGATCACAAATTTCGTTTATCTCTAAACGCCTTTTTGACCAGTTGAGTCAAAAAATGCGCGATCAACCCATTACTGTTTCAGGTTTCGGTGGACGTCTTTCGCTCTCTCCTGGCACTGTTCTGTGTGATATTTTCTCCAGATTTTCACATAGCCACATTCTCGTCAACCCATCCGTGGTTTCTCAAATAACAAATCACTTACCTCCTCAAAGTCTTACAGTAGATGTTGCTCACGCTTTCGAGCATTTGCCGCTGGCCGATCCTGATTTTCATCGATCAGACCAAATTGACCTCCTGTTAGATGCCGATATTTACCCGCAATTACTATTGCCTCAACCTTTTATTCCAAGTTCTTTAGGTCCAATAGCTATTAATACCATCTTCGGTTGGACAATCGTAGGTCCTATCCAGGCCTTATCTTCCAATCAGCTAACCACTTCATTAATTTCCTCTTGTCAAAAATCCCAGGAACTCCATAAGTTTTGGGAAATTAAAAATATAGTTACTCCCACTCCTCAAGACCCTCTGGACATTATTACTGGGCAACATTTCACCGCCACTCACAAGCGCAATGATGATGGCCGATACTCGGTGGTTCTTCCTGTCAAGCCAGACGCGACTCCTTCTAGCTCAACAGTACCTTGCCATGCTGGAGATTCATTCAAGCCACTTGGCCTCCGCGTACAGCCTATCCAGGCTATCACACCACCTAAGAATCCAGGTCAAGAACTAAGTTTACAGCATAAAATAAGTGGTGCTAAGAAAACCATTTTGAATCCTGAACAACCTCAACCTACAACATTACCAGAACTACCGTTCTCAACAAATAGCGAACTTACAGTTCGACAAATAGTTCACATACCTAGATCTACATTTATTTCTAGGCCAGCACCAGCTGTTCCTCGCCAAGATGTTGTAAATTCCACTAACATCTTTCCTACATCTAAAGTAGAACCAACAAAAAGTGTTATCCCGCCACCTATACAAGATGAAAAACCCATGCCACCACCTGAGCTTAAGGCACAACCAGATCGAACCTTTGATCATTTTTCTTCTCCCTTCTCATCCCTTAATGGACTTCAACGAAATGTTGCTTGGATGCGCCGCTTCGCACCGAAGTGTCGATCATGTAAACTGTCCGAACCACATTCAACACGCCATTCAGTCGTGTCAGAAGTACAAGACGCCTTGCTCACTATTGTTTACTCACTCAAGCGGAACACTTTTCTCAACTACTGCCCAAAATCCGAGCTGATCTACCGGTCAAGCCCTTTGCACCCTTATACCTTCGTCGATACTCTAAGAGTTCTCAGGGTGGGCGGCAGATTTTAAGACCCCGACCAGTAGAGTCGTGGGCTTCCTATTTGTTCAAGGCTGTTGCCTTCCTCTTTGTTCAAGGCTGTTGCCTTCCTCTTTGTCCAAGGCTGCTGCCTTCCTAATTGTTCAAGGCTATTTCCTTCCTCTTTGTCCAAGGCTGCTGCCTTCCTAATTGTTCAAGGCTGTTGCCTTCCTTTTTGTTCTAGGCTGTTGCCTTTCTTTTCTTTTTTATGGTTTTATCCTGTTTAAGGCTGTTGCCTTCCTAATTGTTCAAGGCTGTTGCCTTCCTCTTTCTCCGAGGCTGTTGCCTTTCTTTTCTTTTCTTATGGTTTTTATCCTATTTACGCCCAGTTGGGTTCTTATATTTTACTTTGTTTCATTTTCTTTTCTTTTACTTTCTCGATTTCCTGTATATTGTTTTCCTAATGGACCACCCACCATTTACCACTTTCAAGCTTTTTCTTTGGTTCTAAAATTGGACTTTCATCCCAATTTGGTGGGCGGTATGTTCACGCCATTTGGCGTTCTTTTTATAAATGAATTATCATAATACTAAAAAAAAATAGGTAAAGTGTCAAATACATCTTGAAATAGCACACTACGCTCTCTAGCGGCTGTTTGGGGCAACTAACACTTCAATTAATTGACATAATCACAAACAGAGCGCGATTTACGGGTGCTCTCTTCACCTGTGGTACTGTTTTTTATCCTGTCTTCAGCGTGCAGCCGCTCCTAGCAGTCGCTAGTCCTTTTATGCCTCCAGCTATCCAGCTAAAGCTCCACGCGAGTCTTTTCATATGCCTCCAGCTATCCAGAGCTAAAGCATTCGCGAGTCTTCTGCATGCAACCTTTGAGCGAGACACATGCTCCTTTTCTTTGATCCAGCTATCCAGCTTAATTACAATTACCAGTTATTGATCAGTTTAATAATTTCCGTTTATTCATGTGCTACAATTATTTCACGATTCATCTGCAAATAAGTCTGGATTCCCCAGGAGTTTTTCAAAGGCACAGGAAATCATCAGGACTAAGAGACGCTGCCAGCCTCTTTTGGTCTTTGAGTACTCAGAAACCAAAGTTCCTGTCCGTATGCTGCCGGCCTACGTCTAGGGTGAGTCACCTTTTATTTTCTGTGGTTTTGATTTCTTCCTGTTACCTCTTTATAATATCAAACACTTTTAAAATTACTTATACAGTCCATATCCAGAGCGAGATTTATCTAACTAAAATTACATTATTAAGAAATTTATTACGAACTTTCGAGCTTGTCTCAACATTTTTGGTCCTCCGGGCCGGATTAAAAATTCAACATTTTTGGTCCTAGCGTGCCGGATAAATTTCTTAAAACCAGTTCAAGCGTTTATTTCATTTCCTACTTTCCTAAGTGATCGTAAATTATTGGCCTTACAAACCGAAATTTACGATTTCTTAACCTTAAAAAAGTGTTCGCATTATAGAGAGATTGAATACCATTCTTTTTTTGCAGGTGAAACCCACATATTTAACTTCTAACAGAAATTTCATTAATTTCAAAATTAAAATTTCCAAAAGTTTTGAAGGTTTTCCAGCCTTTTTCACGAGTTTTCAATTTTCATTAAATTACGTATTAAATACGCACGCTGAAGGCAGCCATTTTGTCGAACTGGTAGAGAGAATCACTGATAACCTTAATCCTAAATTGCTTCGTATTCGTATCAGTGCTTGTTTACTCTCACTTTTATTTATAAGTTATTATTTCATTCATCAATCATACGTTCTATTACATTTAGCTTTTCAATTAAGTTTCACTTTATTTTCTGTTCAACATTTATTTTGCTTTACCGTATTTCTAAATATTTATTTAAACATTGTACTATTAAAAAATTACCATCATGCCTACAGACGATAAAAATCTCGTACTTCAAACACAGCATCTTTCAAAAAAGGAAAATGTTTTTGCCGATATTACATCCCAATGGGATCAGATAAAATCTTCCGATGTATCAGATATTTTAAGTGTACAGGTGTGTTGTGAGAGCTTACCCTCCCTTCAAGCCAAATTTGAACAGGCAAATGACAAAATTGATGACCTTAAAGCACTATTACCAAAACAGAATTTCGTCAATACTAGAGACCCTGCAATTGCCTTTAACAACATCTTACTCAAGATCAAAACGAAATATTTACAGTTAAAGAGGGAAGAACCAACTTCAACCCCTACACCGGTCATTAATACCACTCACAGTTCTCAAGGTAATTTCTCCTTACCTCCAATTCAATTGCCGAGTTTTTCAGGTGATATTGAAAAATGGCCTGAATTTTTTTCTCTGTTTCAATCCCTCGTTCACAACAATCCCTCTCTCTCTCAAATTCAAAGATTTCACTTTTTGAGAACAAATTTAAGCGGAAGTGCCCTTTCCGTTATTTCAAATTTACAACTCACTTCAGAGAATTATGATCTTGCCTTCACGGCTCTGGTCGATCGATATCAGGAACCACGCAGGATAGCTCAGGCCTATTTGAATAAAATTCTTCAATTTAAACCTATTAGTTCCAATTCACTAAACAATTTGAAGCATTTTCTAGAAACTCATCAAAATTCTGTATTAGCTATAAAGGCGTTGCCTATCGACGACCTTGCGAATTTCCTTTTATTGACTTTATCTTTAAACAATCTCGATGCTCGCACTTCAAAGGCATTTGAAGATTTACATTCTTCAGAAACCGTTCCGTCATTTGATGATCTATTAAAATTTGTTACCCGACAAATTAAAACATTAGAAATAATTTCTCCTCCTAACACTCACACCAGGAATTTTAAAGTCAATTCTCTCATTGCTAATAGCAATCCTGTTTATATAGCTAAATCAAACAGAACTCCAGCTGTACAGTCAAATTCTTCAAATTTCCGATGCATACTTTGTCCAAAGACACACTCACTGTCATCCTGTTCTACGTTTTTTCCTCTCAGTCGAGATAAAAAAATCGATCTTGTCAAGAAACACAAGCGCTGCTTCAATTGTTTAGGTCCTCACCTGAGAACCAACTGTAGGTCCAAGTTCACGTGCCGTAAATGTAATTCCCGCGATCACCACACGCTTTTGCATCCCTCTGAAGTTGTAGATTCAAATTCACCTTTGAACTCCACGCTTAATCACACATCAGATTATGGCAATCGTACATTCAGTGAAAATTCATCCCCTTCAGCTGATCAATCACAAGTTGATTCCTCAATATCTCTCAGATGTGATACTTCCGGTAACCCCGTAACCTCACTCCTAAGCACTTTCCGTGCGCGTATTTTTGATTCAGAACTAGGTTTCGTCCCAGTCCGTGGAGTAATCGACCCTGGATCACAAATTTCGTTTATCTCTAAACGCCTTTTTGACCAGTTGAGTCAAAAAATGCGCGATCAACCCATTACTGTTTCAGGTTTCGGTGGACGTCTTTCGCTCTCTCCTGGCACTGTTCTGTGTGATATTTTCTCCAGATTTTCACATAGCCACATTCTCGTCAACCCATCCGTGGTTTCTCAAATAACAAATCACTTACCTCCTCAAAGTCTTACAGTAGATGTTGCTCACGCTTTCGAGCATTTGCCGCTGGCCGATCCTGATTTTCATCGATCAGACCAAATTGACCTCCTGTTAGATGCCGATATTTACCCGCAATTACTATTGCCTCAACCTTTTATTCCAAGTTCTTTAGGTCCAATAGCTATTAATACCATCTTCGGTTGGACAATCGTAGGTCCTATCCAGGCCTTATCTTCCAATCAGCTAACCACTTCATTAATTTCCTCTTGTCAAAAATCCCAGGAACTCCATAAGTTTTGGGAAATTAAAAATATAGTTACTCCCACTCCTCAAGACCCTCTGGACATTATTACTGGGCAACATTTCACCGCCACTCACAAGCGCAATGATGATGGCCGATACTCGGTGGTTCTTCCTGTCAAGCCAGACGCGACTCCTTCTAGCTCAACAGTACCTTGCCATGCTGGAGATTCATTCAAGCCACTTGGCCTCCGCGTACAGCCTATCCAGGCTATCACACCACCTAAGAATCCAGGTCAAGAACTAAGTTTACAGCATAAAATAAGTGGTGCTAAGAAAACCATTTTGAATCCTGAACAACCTCAACCTACAACATTACCAGAACTACCGTTCTCAACAAATAGCGAACTTACAGTTCGACAAATAGTTCACATACCTAGATCTACATTTATTTCTAGGCCAGCACCAGCTGTTCCTCGCCAAGATGTTGTAAATTCCACTAACATCTTTCCTACATCTAAAGTAGAACCAACAAAAAGTGTTATCCCGCCACCTATACAAGATGAAAAACCCATGCCACCACCTGAGCTTAAGGCACAACCAGATCGAACCTTTGATCATTTTTCTTCTCCCTTCTCATCCCTTAATGGACTTCAACGAAATGTTGCTTGGATGCGCCGCTTCGCACCGAAGTGTCGATCATGTAAACTGTCCGAACCACATTCAACACGCCATTCAGTCGTGTCAGAAGTACAAGACGCCTTGCTCACTATTGTTTACTCACTCAAGCGGAACACTTTTCTCAACTACTGCCCAAAATCCGAGCTGATCTACCGGTCAAGCCCTTTGCACCCTTATACCTTCGTCGATACTCTAGGAGTTCTCAGGGTGGGCGGCAGATTTTAAGACCCCGACCAGTAGAGTCGTGGGCTTCCTATTTGTTCAAGGCTGTTGCCTTCCTCTTTGTTTAAGGCTGTTGCCTTCCTCTTTGTCCAAGGCTGCTGCCTTCCTAATTGTTCAAGGCTATTGCCTTCCTCTTTGTCCAAGGCTGCTGCCTTCCTAATTGTTCAAGGCTGTTGCCTTCCTTTTTGTTCTAGGCTGTTGCCTTTCTTTTCTTTTTTATGGTTTTATCCTGTTTAAGGCTGTTGCCTTCCTAATTGTTCAAGGCTGTTGCCTTCCTCTTTCTCCGAGGCTGTTGCCTTTCTTTTCTTTTCTTATGGTTTTTATCCTATTTACGCCCAGTTGGGTTCTTATATTTTACTTTGTTTCATTTTCTTTTCTTTTACTTTCTCGATTTCCTGTATATTGTTTTCCTAATGGACCACCCACCATTTACCACTTTCAAGCTTTTTCTTTGGTTCTAAAATTGGACTTTCATCCCAATTTTGGTGGGCGGTATGTTCACGCCATTTGGCGTTCTTTTTATAAATGAATTATCATAATACTAAAAAAAAATAGGTAAAGTGTCAAATACATCTTGAAATAGCACACTACGCTCTCTAGCGGCTGTTTGGGGCAACTAACACTTCAATTAATTGACATAATCACAAACAGAGCGCGATTTACGGGTGCTCTCTTCACCTGTGGTACTGTTTTTTATCCTGTCTTCAGCGTGCAGCCGCTCCTAGCAGTCGCTAGTCCTTTTATGCCTCCAGCTATCCAGCTAAAGCTCCACGCGAGTCTTTTCATATGCCTCCAGCTATCCAGAGCTAAAGCATTCGCGAGTCTTCTGCATGCAACCTTTGAGCGAGACACATGCTCCTTTTCTTTGATCCAGCTATCCAGCTTAATTACAATTACCAGTTATTGATCAGTTTAATAATTTCCGTTTATTCATGTGGTACAATTATTTCACGATTCATCTGCAAATAAGTCTGGATTCCCCAGGAGTTTTTCAAAGGCACAGGAAATCATCAGGACTAAGAGACGCTGCCAGCCTCTTTTGGTCTTTGAGTACTCAGAAACCAAAGTTCCTGTCCGTATGCTGCCGGCCTACGTCTAGGGTGAGTCACCTTTTATTTTCTGTGGTTTTGATTTCTTCCTGTTACCTCTTTATAATATCAAACGCTTTTAAAATTACTTATACAGTCCATATCCAGAGCGAGATTTATCTAACTAAAATTACATTATTAAGAAATTTATTACGAACTTTCGAGCTTGTCTCAACAATAACGATAATGCCTAATAAAAATAATAATTATATCTTAGATATAATGGAAACCATAAATAATAAAATAATTGCAAATATTAGGTATTCCGAGTTTCATCATCCATAACCATAACTCCATAGGCACTAATGCAAATAATAATTACAATACAAAATCCATCCTCCCATCAATTTTGTGATCGAAACGTTACAAAAGGAACAAGAAATATAAAATATTTAATTGTCATACTTGGTTAGCTCTATCAACACCTCAACTACTAAATCTAATCAGACTATAGAAAAGTTGTGACTCCTACCTTGACAACCCATCTTCCTTCCGGTCGGGCCATGACCCTGCTCGCCGGCAGTACCATTTCTCAACTGAATTATTTTTTTAATTTAAACATCTGCCTCTTATGGGCAATAAGTAATGGTGCTATGCAGCTTACAGTCATTCCATAAAAAAACAGTAATATAAACAAAATAAAGTAAATAAATATATAAATGCGGAAAAATATATATAATCGGTAATAAAAAGAAATTAATGCGAAAATGATAATAAAATAAAGTAAACAAAAATAATAATAAAAAATAAAATGTACACAATCATACCCTATTTACAATTTGCCTGAGGTCCCCGAACTGCGCTTCTTCCCCAGGAATGAGGAAAAAGCAGGAGTCCGGGAGGCCTCAGCCCCCTTTCCCAGCCGTGTGACTGGCATTAAACGCCAATGGAAACTGGTTAAGGGTGCTTCACCCACACAGGTCGTGAGTTGAGAATCTTTCCAGTGCCAGTACTCCAAATAACATTATTATATCAGGTCTCGGGGCCATTGCCGGTTTAGACGGCGAGTTGGATTATATGGATGTGTGGAACTGGATAATGACTGAGCCAAGGGGTCGCGATCACAGGCAAAGTTTTGGTGGAAGTTTGAAAATTTAGTAGAGATTAGGTCGAGGACGAAAGGAATGTTGAGATCATTATAAAGGGTTTTGTTGGAGACATAATAAGGAGCATTGACAATAGTTCTTAAGACTTTGGATTGAAAGGATTGAATAAGTCTGATATTCGATGTTTTTGCGGTCGCCCAAAGTTCCAGTCTATAGGTCGAAATAGGTTTGATGATGGTCTTGTATCTTAGTAGTTTATGGTCTATTGAAAGATGGGAGGTCCTACATAGTAATCTGTATAGTTGGCTGAATTGTCTGTTAACTGGTATGAGGATTCCATGTAAGTCTTTTGTCTAGGAGGAAGCCAAGGTATCGTACTGTGTGGGAAATAGGTAGGACGGTTTCATTGAATTAGACAGAAAGACATGTTCCCCGGAAATGTGTAAAAGTCACGTGCATTTTTCCTCGTTGACTTTGATCTGCCATTGGTTACACCAAATTTCAATGAGCGAAAGGCTCTTTTGGAGGTTCGAGTAAGCTATTTCGGGATCTGGATGAGATGATAGGATAGCTGTGTCGTCTGCGAACGTTGCAAGGAAGATTTCAGGGGTAGTTGGGATATCAGTGGTGTACAATATGTATAGGATAGGACCCACGACGCTGCCTTTGGGAACTCCAGCTTGAATTGGGTAAAGATTGGAGTATTCGTTACCACAGCATACTTGAATGTAGCTATTAGAGAGGTAGGATCGAAGGACTAGGAATAAGGATTGAGGTAACTGGGTTTTGAGCTTGAACAGCCAACCGCCATGCCATACCCGGTCGAAAGCTTTGGCTACGTCCAGAAATGCGCCTGCGCAGTATTGAATGCTTTCAAGAGCAGAGAATATGTGATTGATAACTCGGAGACCCTGCTGGACCGTCAAGTGCCTGGGACGGAACCCAAACTGATGTGAAGGAATATCATTGGATTCGAGTGTAGATAGGATTCGTTTCAGAAGGATTTTTTCAAAATTTTGGAAAGAATAGGAAGCAGGCTGATGGGTCGGTATGATGAAGTGACATTGGGTGGTTTGCCAGGTTTAGAGAATAGGATGATTACGGAGTGTTTCCACAGCAAAGGTAAGTGAGTTGTATGAAGGATACGGTTGTATAGATAGGTAAGCAAAATAATCGCTTTTTGAGGAAGATGTTGAAGGATCTGGATGGTTAGAAGATCATGTCCAGGAGATTTGCGGACTTTTAACTTTTGTATGAGAAATTTACAAAACCTCAGAGGGATTTACAGCTTTAGGAGGTATGGGTAAAGGAATGGGTGAAGAGAGGAATTCATTAATATTGGAAACGTGCGTAGAGTGAATTTCAGGATGTGGGATAAATGCATTTGAAAGGTGTTTAGCAAATTCTTCTGCTATGTCCTCATCTGATGCAGCCCAAGAACCGTCTTCACGTCAGAGGGGATGGGAAATATAGTGGTATTTGAGGATTCTTTTGGTGGCATTCCAAAGGAAATTATCAGCAGCAGATAGTGTGGAAAGGTAGGATTTGTAGGATTCGGATCTATAGGTCGTCAGGTTCTTTTTGCCTAATTTGGTGAAGTGGTGATATAGTCTCCGATCGTGAGGATGCTTGGTCCTTTGCCAAAGGGATCGGTAATGGCGTTTGATAAGAATAAGATCTTGCGGTAATGGATTTTTCTTGCGGATTTTGAAGGAAGGACGGGGTGAAGATGCAGTCCAAACTGCTTGCTGGATCAAATTAATTGGTAAAGGAATTGACGGTATCATCTAACTCCTGAGGTGTTTTTAGGGAAACTCTGAGGTCAATGGTGTCGGGTACAAGCTGGTGAAATAGCTTCCAGTCAACTGGTCCCCTAATAAATGATAGCGGAGGAAGATTGGATATCGGGATTATAGAAAGGGTAAGGATCAATGGACTGTGATCTGAGGACAGTTCATCAAGGCGTTCTATGGAGTAGTATAGGGGACCTGCATGGATGAAGAAGTCAAGGAGGATTTCGGTTTGGGTCGCTGGGCCAATATGTAGTGGTGCCTGGAGAAATAAAACTGGAATTGTGGGAGTTAAATGCTGATAGGAGGATGCGCCCTCGGATGTTAGTAGTTCTTGAGCCCCATTATTGATGTTTCGCATTACAGTCTGCACCTAAAAGGAAACGAATCCCTAAGGAGTTTAGGAGAGAGCTGAATTGGGAATGGGAAATGGATTTATTAGGAGGTCTGTACACCGATGTTAATGTGATGGGAAAGGAAAAGGTTTTGATTGTAACAGTTGTAGCCTGAAGGATATCGTTTGACGATAGTGGAAATGAGTGTTGGTAGAGGGATTGATGGACTATAACAGCAGTACCACCGTGAGCTTTTCCATCCTGATAGTTGGTCCGGTAGGTTCAACTGAATTATTGAGAAAAAACGCTCATTCCTGCTAGCATAAACATTCTCAATTCGTTCTCGTAATGTGCTGCGCCTTAATGTACAGACTAATTTTTTTCGCTCACGTGAAAATCCATGACTAATTTCCGGCAACGTTTACAGAACAGCAATGGATATGATTTGTAAGCACGCTTCGATCACATATGAGAGCCTTTATATAATTTCTTACTCTATATTATAAATTATTTTAGTTTTAGTTTATTACAGTACAATAATTGTTTCTTGCATGGTCATAACTTTGCAAACCATTGTTTATTATTTTTCATTGTATTCATCCATTTATGTGTGTACCCAGCAAGTTTGATGTTGAAGAGTTTATGGTTAATCCTGAGACTCTTTACCTTCTGGTGATAGTTATTTATGGTGTTTTTTCATATTGACCTACTAACTATCACGACAATTCAGCTGTCTTTTTTTTATTTTTTCTTAGTATTCGCCCAGTAACCCCTCATTCGTCACCGGTGCTTCTTTCTTCCTCCATTTCTTTCGCGTCTTCAGTTTTTTTTTTCCTGAAAACCCACGTGACCATCCAATTTCATACGGTGGCGATTGCTTTTCATAATGTCCAAGCAAGTAATCTGCATTTCTTGTAAATATTTTCTTCCTCTTGACCAGACAGGTTTGCTCTTCTTATCTTCAAAAAAGGTAATGCTACCAGGTGGGTTTCCCATCCAAGGTTCAAATGAAGACTATAAAAAACCTACGAAGAAACTGCGTTATATTTACTACGTTAATTCATCAAAGATAATATAACGAAGCATAACACAAACTGAAATCAATTACGAAAAAATTAATTTTACGAAAAAATGAAAAAACGGAATTATACAATGTCACTTACTAATTAATGTTGGTTGCTTACCACAATAATTAGTTAATTAATTAATTAATGTTTTGATGCAATAAAAAACAGTAATGTAAGGATAGTATTGTCTATTTCTTGGCCAAATTAAACAATAAACCGAGGTGAGGTATTTGGTTCTCCTTTTTCTTATAAAACTTTCTCACCAAGTAAAGATAAAAACTGATATAAAAACTCTGGGAGAAATGTTGATCAAGGTTTAGATTGCGGTATTAGCAGAATCAGGTACTGAGGAATCAAGAATCATTGTTTAACTTGAGGGTTGGAAATCGAAGGACGACCGGAGAGAGCTGAAGAGATTGGAGGGGGATAGCATTAAGTTATATCGGAATAAGGCTAGTTAATAATCTCGTCACAATTCGACTGCGGGGTCAATCGATGGAGGGAACTCACTGGATTTAAATAGGGTCTTCTCATTATTAAGCCACGCTGTCCCAAAAGACGATATGGGGAGGGAAGTTGCCCTTTGCACTTTGATTGACCAATTTTGGGGCTTCTTGTGCCAGGGGTCCTCAAAGAACACATCCGTTAAGGATTAGTTATGTGGACAAAGAACTCTTAAAATATTATTGCTCCTCGTTCAAACTTCATGGACACTTTGCTGGATTGGGCAAGGTATAGTCGAGGACGCAGGGAAAACTTGCTAAAGAAATCAACCCAAAGCATCCTTATATCTAAAATAAAACTATACTATAGTAAAACAAAATTAAAATGAAATTACACTCGACAACTAACAATAATAATTACAACTTAAAAGGAGATTCACCATCAATAACCATAATCCATAAGGCGCTGATAGAAATAATAATTACAATTTATCACAAGATCCATCATCCATAACCATAATCCTATAGGCACTAATAATAATTACAATTTAACAAACGATCTCCCATCTGCTTTGTGATCGAAACGTACAAAAGATAGAAGAAAAGTGAAATATTTAATTGTCATACTCGGTTGGCTCTATCAGCAACTGAACTACCATCTGGCTACACCCTTGGTGACTACAGATATATAGCGACTCCTAGCTTGACAGCTCATCTTTCTTCCGGTCGGACAACGATCCTGCTCGTCGGGAATACCAGTTATCAACTCTGACTTATCGGGGAAAACAAATTCTTAAAAAGGCTTATTCCTGCAAATATAAACATTTTCACTCCTGTGCCCGGGATGTGCTGCCCCCTAGCGGACAGAGTTGGCTAATTTATTTCTCTTCGTGAGAAGAATTGAGAAATTCCCGACTACTTACCAGTGTCTGTTAATCGAGCTGGGCTTGGGAAATGATTTTTAAGCACGTCTCTACCACATATGAGAGCCTTAACAATATAATTTCTTAATCTGCATTACAATTTCATTTATCGTTCTATTTAGTTTACTACAACATGATGTTTATAAGATTATTTTGTAATGTGTTTATTACAGATACATATTGATTAACTACCTCACAGTTACATAAATACTTTAATTATAAAGGGTCTTTCAATATGAGTGATAGTTTTTCAAATAGAGATTTCTCGGTTTCTAATACTTATTTTTTTTTTATTTCTAGGTGTTACTATATGTAGTATAGTGTGCAGTTTTATGATGCAGCATTTGACTCCTCTCGATCGGTTGGAAGTAAACAAAAATAATACCAGAGTGGTAGCTCAGTTGTGGTGGTGCGAGGACAACCCAGAAGAGTTACATGAAGTTCCATTACATTCCGAAAAACTCACTGTCTGGGGTGGTTTATAGTATGGCGGCGTTATCGGACCTTATTTCTTTCGAAATGAGAATGGGACAGCCTTAATCGTGAATGGTGATCGCTATAGGACCATGTCGCTCAAATTTCTATGGCCAGAACTTGAGAACGTCAATATTGAAGAGATGTAGTTCCAACAAGATGGTGCTACTCTCGCTTTGCTGAGGGAAAGGTTTAGTGATTCGATCATTTCGCGGCGAGGATTTGTGAACTGGCCGCCAAGGTCATGTGATTTGACACCCCTGGATTATTTTCTTTGGGTCTATGTGAAAGCACAAGTCTCTGCCAACAAGCCACAGTCTTTGGACCAGTTAGAAGAGAATATTGGTCAAGTGATTGGCGGAATTATTGCACAGAGTGATCAGAAATTGGAGCGATCGGGTGCGTCAGTGTCTACAAACACGTGGCGGACATTTGAACAATATCTTATTTCGAACATAACTGCATTTTCCAAGCTTCAAAATAAAGCAGGAATTAAGTTGATATGACAAACCTTTGTTGTTTTATTTAAAATTAAAATCCTATCATTCTTAATGAATGGCCCTTTAAAACAAAAAATTTCACGAAAACAAAAAATTTATTTTTCATAAATAAAAATAATAATTATTTATATTGGAAAATAAGACCGTGGACGTGGTAGAGACTGCACTGTTTCTATGACGACGATTGTGCAGCAGTCGATTTGTCTTCGATCACGCACAATCACCAGGTTCTTCCCCTAATTGAGAGTGCCTACTTTATAGAGGTTGGGTGAATCCCTGGAGAGTGTCTAGATTCCGCAGGGTTCAACCCTGTGCATTAACAGATTAAATAAATTCTCTCGCACAGCCGGATTTGAACCGAAGACCTTTGACGCAGCAACTAAGCACCTAACCTCCGGGCGTTGTAGAGTCCCGATATCGAGAGCCTATAACGTTTGAATAATTAGTTGTTTTAAAATCTGGTGGTTGTCTGTGGTCTAGACCAAATTATATCTGCTTATTCGTTTGTTATTTGTTTGATACAGTACATTCCCAAACATGCTTGAAAATGACCTTTCATACAATTCAGTGTTATTGATTTTGATTTCCTACCGAATGTATCCTATCCTTATATGTTCCAATTGATCTTGTTCAACCAGTAGGGATCAACCAAATCACTTATTGGAACAACCCTTCGTTTAGAAATAGAAATATTACAGTCTGTACCATGTACTGAACCTCACATGTTTCATAGATTCTAGAGATACAGATTTTGATAGTTTTTTTTTTAATTGGATTTTTTCATGTCCTCATTCGTCATGATAAGTCTCCCATTATTTTAAAATTATTGAGATTATACTGACCGAGAAGCGAACCAGGATGGCTGAGGTGGCTAAGCACCAAGACGGACACGTGGGAAACCCGAGTTCGGGTCCTATCTTTTCTTTTCAAATAAAATATTTAAAAAATTATATTATTATAATATTTACATAATAATAGACTTATTTAACCTCATTTTTCGTAAAAAATATAGTATATTAATAAATATATTCTCTGAATTGCAAAGAAATTAAATTTTAATTTATGTATAATAAAAAAATATCGCAAATTCTTATACGTATACCCGAAACACTAGAATTCAGCGAGCAAATGTTATGTATAACTACACCATTACTATCTGTCTTTCTAAGTAAAACCTTTATAACTTTTTACTTATTCATACTTTTGTTGCATTGTACAAATTACAAACTATCACATAGTAAACTTTGGTATTTCCTGCAGAAAAACATGGAAGAAGTAGTAATGTACTTATTTGAGGTGTAAGCTCATGATGCAACAGCTTGGTTCTATTCACCGCATCTCTGACGAATGACTCATTCTAGCTGTGCCGCCATTTTAAGTTATAGGGGTAGCACGTTTTCAGTTTAGGGTGCAAGTACTAAATCAAATGTTGGTTCTGTTGGGCTTTTCTGAGTAGTAAAACTCTTCGTAAAAACGAGTATAGCATTTTCACAATATGTATATTGTTCGTTATTGTTCTTTCTTTTTTTCTGGAGTTGCGATCAATATTTTATTTACGAATAAATAGCACTCCTAGGCACGAAGGAAATATTGAGATCCATCGGGGATGTCAAATAAGGAAGCTATGACTTTATTTATTCATTTTTTGTCCATTAGGAAGAGCGGGGTGGAAGGAGGCCGCATTAAGGAGCTTGCCCCTTCACGTAATAATACTCCCTTAAATGGAAAGAAAAATGTTGCTCGTTATTCTTTGAGACTAGTACAAATCGCTGGCTAATGGTACGGTACTTCTAATGGACACTGACATTTTTATCAAAACATTTTTTCTTCTTTATTTTATTTATTTTTGTTGTTGTTTGTATCAAAGCTATATTCTCATTGCGAAGACAGTAAGTAAGACAAAAAATATAAGAATAAAACTTTATAGAGTGATATATTTGTAAAAGCTAGTATTATATAGAGAGCACAAATAATGTTAACCTATTCAGAAAGATTGTATACAACTTAAATTTGAACTTGCAGACCCGAATTCCGATTTAACGTTTTCTCATTATTATCATGCTGATGAGAGGCAATGTCACTTAAGGATGCTTTACTAGAACACTCGTACGTCTATCGACAATCGAGATCGTTATCGGCGTTAGCCTATATTTTCATGGATGCAGCAGCATGCAGGAAACGAAAACTACCACAACGAATACTCGAGTTAGTGGACAGCATCAAAAGATAAAATTGGCTTCGGTCATGTGATGAGAAATCAAAAGTCAGCTAAGGTTAATCATACAGGACAAGATCGAAGGAAAGAGTTTTCCAGGTTGCAGAGGTCACTCCTAGATGTGAAACCTCAAGAAATGAACAGGATTAACATCGATAGACTAGTTTCGTGCTGCGGTGAGGAAAATAAGATGGGCCATTATAATTGCCAACATCCAAAGAGGATAGGCACAATTAGAAGAATTTAGTAAATAGCTCAACAAAAGATATAAATTGGCCTGCTATGTACCGTAAAATACCGCCTGCTGCAGTTAAGCGTACAGGGCAAGATTAAAGGATTGCAGGCTTCACTCTTAGTTGAATTCCTTTCATCGAACAAAGAATAAAGATAGCCTGTACCAGCCGACCTCCTAACTATTAACTAAAGTAAGCGGAGCTTTTGAAAGTCCAATAAATTCCTTCACATTGATCATCAACAGTATCACACCTGCTAATGGGTTTAGTACATGGTCGGGACTGTGCTTTTTTTAACCCACCCAGTTTTGTGAGATGATGGTTTGGTCGTCATGATTCAACCACCATGATTTCCCCAACTATCTCCCATTTTATAGATAAATAGTAAGGCCTAGAAGGGTCCCAGATGCCAGAGTCAGTTAAAAGTATAAATAACTTATCTGTCACATCCGGCCTCACAGCTCTTGGAAATGCGTTATTCATCTATATCCTCGTTCCGGGATATGAAAAAATTAGGAAACCCACTGCAGAATCGTCCGATTAGCCATAGAAACAAAAAATGACGTTCAATCAATAAACAAAACAATACGTTATTCAGTAAGTAGCTTATTTAATACAACTTTAGTGTTTATGTTCTCTTTATATATATCTTATCTCCTCTGTTCAAATTTTGTTACTTGCTATATTTTCCTTCTCTTGAAAATCCTCAATGCTAAGCACCTATCTCCTGAAAGTTTGCCTGTATCATATCACCAGTTATGCCAAATTATATCATATCTTTTTTTTAATTCTATGGTTCCACTTGATGGTTGGTACGGTCACCTGTGGTCTAGTGGTTAGCGTAACAAACTACTAAACCCAAGATCGCGGGTTTGTAGCCCGGCAGATGGCCCTAGGATTTTTTAAAGGGAGTAAAAAATCCTTAATTACGCCGTCCTTCGGAAGGGACATTAAACGGGGGTCCTGAGCCTGTAAGATGTCAGATGCTCGTTAAAAATCCCTATCTTAATTAAACCTGGATAGGCAAAATTTAGAGCTCCCATTGCAGCATCGTCCGATTAGCCATAGCAGCATAAAGGGACGTTAAATGAACAAACTTGATGGTTGATATTTATGCTCTTGTACCACGGCAACAGATGGTTTCCATAAATGGTAAAGGGCTGTAACATTTTTAAGCCAACGTTTATACAAGAAAATAAGAATACGCTCAACCACTAATATTTCCACCAACTAAGCATGCCCATTTATAGATGATGATTAAGCCCCAAGTAGATCTCCAGATATCACAGTCGATTCTCAGATGTTAAAAGAATAAATAATTCTTCAGACATGGCCGTCTTCGAGATCTTGACTGATCAGTAACTAAGTTCTTTACGTGCTAAGCTATCCAACTCCAACCTTTAAAAATTTTATACAGCTGACTTCCAGCCCATCTTAATATTATCCCATGTGACTATTATAAGACCTATTTACTGAATAGATTTTTGGGATTCCACTAATCTGTCCAATTACTCTCATATCCAATCCTTCGTAAAATCTCTAATTACTTTGGTACGAATAATGTAATCCATAATGACCTTAATGTAACATTTGTTGCTGATTTGGCCCGAATCCGATACCAGTCTTTTCATGAAAAACATTCCCTCTCAAACCTACTATTTCCATACGCTTTACGTTTGAAAGGTGGTCCCCTAGACGGGATATGGTACCTCTGGATAAGAGGGGTTGTAGTGGACTGTATGACAAATTATGAAGAATGAAACAATATATTTACTACACATATTTCTAATAAATGAGTATCAATGTCCATCTGTGAACGGCTTGTCTTCTATTTGGCTGTTGGTTTCTCATACTCCATTGGCGCTCTGCTGAGTGTTTTTACTCCTTGATGATACTGGAGCACATCCTGTTCCTAGGTGTTCTACTATTGTACTTAACTGTACTTCTGCTGGTATACTACTGTCTACTTGTATACTGTACTACTGCTGGTGTACTACTTACTGTACTTGGCCAGTACTAAATGGCCATTTAGTCCATCTAGTTGTAGCCTAGGAGGAGATAGTGGGTTCTCCCTCTGATACAAGGAGTTAGTGCAGGTAAAGTAATCCAGGTGGCTGTTTTAGATTGAACAACTTCTTCAATTCCTGATAATCCTACGAGCCGTCTGAAAAGAACATGGCCTCGTGGCCTTCTAAGTTGAATTTGTTATTTGAGTACTATCGCCAATTAGTTTCTCTACTTGCCATTAGTTATCGTACCTGCCATTCATTCACTTGTTGTATTGTTATAATACTGTTAAAAATTTCAAAAACCTTTTAAAATTTATATCAAATTATTATAATTATAATTTTGAATATACAAATGAGCTTACGAGTGTTTCCGTTCCTTTCCTGCTCAATATCTATTATCCTTAGATTTTTTAGTGTAACTTTTAGTGTATTGGGATAACTAAGCTGCTTACTCGATCAGAGGAACTGTATTAATCGACTTGAAGTTTAGAACTAAAACAAATAGCTGCAACGATTGTTCAAACAGAAGTGCTGATGCCAGAGAGATCTGATGGGGGCGAGTAAATCTGCTAGCTCTGGCCATATTGATAACCCCTGAGGCCAGCTATCTGTAAACATAAAGTTAGAAATGTAAGAGGACCCTCCCCGCAGCTACCTCTTCATAAATAACAAACACCAACTTTACCAACTCTCTCCACATCCCTTAGCTTTTGGCTTCCTCTATCGGCCGATCGTTTCTATAACTGGAATCCAAGCAATACCTTTCAACATAGTCTGAAGATAGGTTAGTATTGTTATATTTAAGCGCTACAGCGCGCTGTAAGCAATTCTATTATAAATCTATTAAAAATATTGAATAATCCAGAGGAGAATGACAGAACAGGAAGAGTAAACCCTCTTCGGGTTCCCCACGGATTATACTTACAAGTTCTAAAAATGGTTTTATCCAAGAGAGAAGAGAGTGGAAATCCAGGATGCCGAGGTATCTCCTGAAGTGTTTTAAACTATAATAGGCTGTATAGAAAGTATAGTCCATCGTTACCTACCGTCATTAGCCATCTGCTAGCCAATTGCTGATCTCAAGCTGATACCATTCCTTGGGATAGCTGTCAAAGAACTATTGAACCGCAATTTCAACTTCACACTCCCTGGAAAGTTCGCGAGTACTTGTGGATGGATTTGACTTAATAGCTTCCTGCAGAACCTCACCAATCTATACATATAAAATGCTTTGTCCTGAATGACTGACTGACTGGCTGACTGACGGATCAATGCACAACCTAAACCGCTGATCGTAGAGACCTGAAACATGGAAGGTGTGTTCTTTGAATGACGTAGGCATCCGATAAGGAAGGATTTTCCGAGATTCTACCCCAAAGGGGGTGAAAAAGGGGGACAAAGTTTATATCCTTGCTCACGTGATTCTTATCTATATATCTAAAAATCTCATGTCACGATGTTTGTTCGTGCTGATCTCAGCAACTACTTCACCGATTTTAATGAAATGTCACAGAGGTACGTAACGTTGTCCAACATAAAATATAGACTATATTTTATTTCGATTGATGACCGCGATATTTATATTGCAAAATTGTATTTTTTCTAACCTGCTGCATTTTTGATATGGTGTAAGGGCACGTCTGAGTAGTGAAAATCCAAATTTGCATCCGAAAAAACGGATGGGAAAACTTTTGGTGGCCGAAAAACCTCGAAATTGTTGGTGTTATTTCAGTTTTTGGCCTGTATCTCCTAATCGGTGCGTTTTTGGAAAAAAAAAACATAGATAAACATTTTTAAACTAAATTAAATTTTCTACAATTTGAGCAATTCTAATCCTTTCAGTGTTAATTTTTCTCTGCTGCCTTACAATAAGTGTAACCGTTATACTAAGTAAGCCTTTTCAATAAATTTGATAACATTACATACTACTCCTTTACTGACACGAACAACAGTAAACTTCTGTCCGCCCCGTTTGTTAATCAGTGTCAATGTATGTTTCACGGTTGTGCTGGTGCGTTTGTGATGAAATTTGGTATAGATAATCTTAAGCCTAGTGAAGGACATAGGCTACTTTTTATCAATACACCACAATTTGTCAATCCTACCTGATTGACGAAAACACCCAGCGGTCAACGCACAGCAGAACTACTGAACTTAGCATCTTGAAATTTGCAGATAGGTTCTTTGTAAAGCTAAAATGTGCACTAAGAAAGTAATTCGGATAATTCCACCCCAAGGGTTTCCGCCTTAATATAATAGAGGTACAAAGATTGTATGTAATTCGGCGGTTTTCAAGTGACACATCTGAAATTTTGGATGTACGAGTAACTTATAGTTAAAAAACATCAAAATTATTAATTTAAAGTGATCTGTCACGAAACTTTATGTGGCAGACCAAATTCCAATTTGGAATGGAAAGGGAAAAAACTAGTATCCATTAATGGTCGCCAGGAGCCCTTCTTCCTTTACAACGTCGAATCCCCACTACTACATTTTTCAAACCAACGTCAATGACACCTTCTCCTTCATAATTGATAATGACACTAACTCCTAAAATTACTAGAAAGCTGAATTTTTTGTAGAAGTTGAATGGGACTAAACAAGATTATAGAATGCTCTAAAGGGTTATTAAGAATTAAATAAGATTAAAATATTTTCACTTCTTTGAAATTTTGAATTTGAAAAGACGGTCATTTTTTTAAACACCCTATTAATATTTACATATTGTTTAGTAAAATGGGCACTTTATGAATAAATATGAGTTTAAGCAAAGATGTAACCATGATATGAACCATCATGAAAGATTATTTACCCCCTTGTTGGAATTTCTGCCTGACAGGCAGAGCCAGTTCCTAGATTTACAACCAGAAGCTGTCTGACTTTGTGTCAACTACTTCATTGACAGATTGAAATAAATATACTATATAATAGATGAGAAAATGCTCAAAAATGAGACAAAACATCTTTGTTTGAAGATGACCCCAACAATTTCCAAATAAAAATACTTTAGTTACAAGAAACAAAAAACAAAAATCTTCATGACCCTTTTTATTAAAATGAAAGGTATGAAAAAATTCTAACAGTTCAAGAAGGCACCAAATTAGGATAGCATTCCACCACTGAATGATGGGTGACAAGGAATGGTAAAAATATAATGTAGTAGTTAGTTCTAGTTGTTCAATCTAAACCAGGCCCTTTTCCTATTTTACCTTCCCTACCTCCTTGTACCAGAGACAGTGCCCTCTGTCACTTCATTGGCCAAGAACTAGGCACAAAATGGCCATCTAGTACACCAGCAGCAGTGCAGCAGTAGACAAGTAGACCAGTGGTAGTAAAACAACACAGGAACAGCTAGGACCAGAATGTGGTTCCATCGTCATCATGGAGTAGACCACCTCAGAGGGCCAATAGGGTAAGGAGGAACTACAGCCACACCGAGAAGAAATGTCTAACTAGCTATTTACAGATGCATACCACAGTAATTAAAACCGTGTACATAAATTTCATATATTTATTCATGTAGTAATAAAATTAATTTATCTCATCTTCAATCTTCATTATTTGTAATACAGTCAACTTACATAAAAGGTACCATATTCCGATAAGGGAACATATCTTCTCTAATTTTAACAGTAGTAATGAATATAAGGATTGTTGTGGTGAAACAAACACAGATTTAAGACATTTAAGTCACCAATCACCATTTTATACAACCGTGAACTGCCAGAACTGATTTCGCTCTGTATATTATATTTCCTGGTAAGTTATATTCGTTCCCTATTGTTCAGCTCCATCGGCACTGCCCCCTGGCAGTAAAACCTGTGTAATCTCAGAATAACAAGATAGATAACATTGTGTTTGGATTTCAATTGAATTGATAACAACCTATTAGCGGAATCCTACCTCGGCTTATCGTTAAAGCTTTTGTCGATGGAATTCTGTTCTCAGCGTTACGGTACATCCCTGTCAGCTCTTTTAAATGTTTTACCACTAAACAGTCTATTTTCGATCGAACATAAACGTTTTATAAATAAAGGTTTATTTTCGATCCTGCCTTTTTTTTTCCCTTTCTGTTTTTATTTGCCCTTTCCAGGGGTCCATGAGGTCTAAGGATGAGTAATATTAGGAATGATTTACAGCATAAAAGTTATTATAAAATAATTGTTGTGTTAAAAATGATTTAGTGTAATAAAATCATCGACTTTTAAATAAAACCACCATTCTTTGAATTTATTCCATTGCTTAATATCTAACTATAAACCCTTTCTTAAATATTTTTTTTTTGAAGAGAAAAGCTTTGCCCTGGCAGGGATTCGAACCCGCGTCGTCCGTCTCTCCATGACAGTGCTTACCATTCGTGCGCTGTCACGGAGAGACGGACGACTCGGGTTAGAATCCTGGCCAGGGCAAATCTTTTCTCTTCAAAATAAAAATATTTAAAAATTAAAACATTTAATAAAAAGTTATAAATCATTTCAATTTTATATACATTATTAATTAGAAGGCAGTACAGCATAGTGAATAATTCACTGTTTTCCAAGATCCTTGGCCTGGGTTCGAGTCCAGAAAATTATTTGCTCCGTTATCAGCTGTAGATTGAACCTCTGGGATGTAGAGGCCGTTATGTGGTTCACCTAGCCTTAATAAATTGATTTAACTGCAGAAACACCTGACGGTTTTTTTCATGAAATGTGGTCAATTGTTCGACAAAGAACAATATACTTCATACTTAATAAAGACCTAGAACAATTTATGGGCTATAGAAGTACGCTTTTTTTATTATTATTAGTTAGCTAAGGACAATGTTCATTTTTTATAAAAATCTAACTCTGTTCTAAATTAAATTATTTGATGTCCAGTAAATGGTAAAGCGTAAAGTATTATTTTATTTTACAATTAATTTATTATTAGTATTGTTGAGTATGTAAAAAACTGTATCATTGAATCCATGTGAGTTCTAAGGTTCAGTTGGATATGTATGACAGCTTAATATAATGGATAATACTTAAAAATCCTGAGTAGAATAATGGATCAGGTAATGGAAACCATCATCGAGATTACCCTTTCACCAGCATGTACTTTACCTGAAAGAGTAGAAAGTGGAGGGAAAAGAACACTTCAAGTCAGAAGAGAAGAGCGTGAAATCCGTGGGTATAGGTACTTCATAAAGGGCTTTCCACTTCTAGGCAGGTCTATCTGGCATACCGGAATGAGATATAATGTTTAAACAAATATTTAAACACGATAAGCACATATTGAAAGATTTATTAGTGTAAAACACTTTGATAAACTTAGAGTAAAACACTTTAAAATACGGCCCACGGAGGACCAAAATATGATGGGGAGAGCGGCAATTTAGAATAAAAAATTACAAATCTCAGACCCCGTTTCAAGCTGATCCGAATCACTAGCTGAAAAGGTTAAATGTATAAAAAAAAAAAAAACCAATATTAAGGAAATTATTGAAAGCAAATCACAATTAATTCAATCACAATAAACAAATGGTTTAATAATTAAACAAAAAAATACAAAATAAATGAAACGCCTTAATTATAAATAAATCTTTATAAAATATATCATAAAGGTTATGATTTAAATATTTCTATTAGCTACTATTTGAGAAAATCCTAATAATTAACAATTTCTTTTAGTTGAATAAAAAAAAAAAATGCAAAGCTTGTTTATAAGTAACAATTTTAAGTATATCAATTAGTGAATCTAAAATTCCAAATAAAGAAAAATATTAATGTTCAATATTAATCACCTGCAGGTGTATTGCGAAAATAACGACTTCTTGTACCTCGAGCGTCAACAAATCCAGCTGGTGGAGTCGAAATCAACGATGTGATCGATGCGGGCGAAAATCGATGGGTGATCGATGCGGGCGAAAATCGATGGGTGATCGATGTGGCGATAATCGATAGGTGATAGATATGACGACTATCGATAGGTGGTCGATGTGGCGATAATCGATAGATGATAGATGTGGCGATAATCGATATGTGATAGGGAGAGGCGTACAACCATCCAACTTGACAAACCATCTTTAACTGACTGACGATCACAGCGCGTACTTCAGTTGTTCACCGTAGGCAACAGGCACTTGTTGGTTCACTTACACCATATGTTATTTACACAAATAATACTCTGCTAGGCTTAACTGATAATTATCTTTTGAAATTTTGAAATAAATACAATACCTTTTTGCTTTCAATAATTAATAAACAAAAGAAAGAAAAAACTTTACTTCAAGAATAGTTAATTAAATCGTAATGAAAAACAAAACAAGGGAATTTAATTAAACTTAAAAATAACTAATATTTTAATGTTAAGGGCCTTCACACACTTTTTTCATATTTTTAAATATTTGTTATTTATATTCATCTACTAATCACCACTAAACAAATCCCACAATTAATACTGATACGTTTGGAAAACAAGGGGTTAACCACTTTTCATTCATAAATTTATTTAGAATTAATGCATATTGATGTGATGTTAATACAAGTCAATGCCATCAATCTCTTTTTTTTTTGCAAAATCGACATACAATTAAGAAAGGAAAAGGAAAAAGGTCTATACTCGATGCAGACGAAAGAAAAAGCTTAAGTACCCCGGATGGAGTGCCCTTAAGGGATGAAATGTGGCCCCAATAGCTGGAATACTTCCCCTAATGTTTCTCCATTTGACTGTAGCGGTGTAACAACTAAGTGTGATGAACACTGAAGGATGGGAGTGGGGGAGGGTAAGAAGGGGTGGGGGAAATAGCCCATAAAGAACCACTGCCTTACTAATTCAGCACTAGCGGCCACGGCCTCCGACGACTTCCGATAAGGAGGGATATAACTCAATATCTACTTCACTTAGCCTCCTGAATCCATATCTCTGCCATAGATATTGAATATGGCCAATATCCTTAAACCGTTAGGTTATTTCTCCCATTTACCTTTTTATTGGGAAATTTATTGCTTTCCAATTAATATATGCATGTACAATATAGACAACTTTTCATAGGGTAACTCATTCTGTTTACATAAGGTATACGTAAAATATAAAAATATAGACATAACTTTGCATATTTTAGATATAAATATAAATAAATGATGCTCACAAATCGCATGGGGATTTTCAAGCAAGGACATTTGAATCTTGTGAAATAATAACACATATCCATTGCAGCTCTACCACTGCTGTTGTTGAAACAAAATGCAGAGCCTGTCTTAATGCTCAAGGAAATCACTTTGAAAAAAATTAATATGAATGTTAATGAATAACATAGTTAGAACAATTAAAATAAGATTTATTTATTTACTGTGCATAAATAAATCATACCACTGAAAATCGGGAATTGTTTTTTTGGTTTTGTTTTTCTTGTTTTGAGGTCCTTAGTTCAAATGCAATCTGTGCCAAATGACATTAGTATAATTTCTGAAATAAATATTTTTATTATTAGTTTAAATTTTCAGTATAGCTACTTAACCTTGAAACGCCCTGTTTATTTATTTATTATTTTATTTACTTTTTTTGGTTGGCTCTAGATGCCTTGCAGATTATTGGCCGGGTGATGTGGTCCTGTTACAGCAGTATATTATTTGCAGGAGAAACGACAAGCTGAAGGGAACACCTCAACCTCACGTTGCTGTGAACCACAATTTCCACGGTAAAGGCTGCCCATAGCTTATAATATCTAGGTCCTTTGAAACCAATTTATCAATGTGCTTCCCATCAGTGTATAACTGGGTTCAAGGAAAGAGAAAAATTAGTCCAGATCAGGATTATGGCTTTTCGGAGTCAGCAACTGCACGAGAAAAGAAATATAGGTATTTTTACCCGAAGCCGACTGTCCCTTGATCAAACTTCCGGGTGGATATTGACATCCTGGAAAATCACATCACTCCAATAGATTTCCAATAGTATAAAACGGGGTAAGGTCATCGTTTTGAGTTGCATCCAGTAAGATGACTGACCGAGAGGAAGAGAATAAGAGAAATTACAGTTACAAAAACAAGGTACTATTGAACCTAGGAAAGTCTGTACAGCTACTGGCCCCAAGATGAAAGATCTGGGGGAAGCCCTTAACACTGACCTGACGAAGAACACTAAAAGTATTCCTTTTAAATACAGATAAGTTTTAGTTTAAATTAAATATGCAATATGAATTATTCAAGGTCATGATTGAAGTATATTAATTGTATTCTAAATAAGTATCTAAAATTTGTTTAATGGTTACGCTGTATGTCAACCCGTGTTATTGTGAACCGTCCAAGGACTCTAAAAGATTTTAAGACAAACATCATGGTAGAAATAGCCAGTACAAAGCCTGCTATGCTGAGAAGAGACTTGAAAAACATCAGAAATCTGTTTATTCAGTATATGTAGAATGGGGGCGTCGCTTGACTGATATGCTCTTCAAAACTATGTAAAACAAAACATTAGGCATGAGCCCACATTATAAAAACGAATAACAATGTTCTGATTCCTACTTGTGTAATGATTGCTCAGACGTTTTGTTACCGCACCCTTCTTAAGTTTGACTGGTTAGTTTATTGGTAAACACACAAACCACCTCTGGAATACAATCCAGCTTAAAGCAGTTATGGACACTGTAAAGTAAATAACAAGTTTGAGTAATTATCTTCAAAAATTACTCATGGCATCCCTAAGTAAAAAATAAGATATACTGTCTCTTAGAGAACTGATATGACAAATGTTTATTAAAAAAATGGAATAAATAAATTTATCAACCAAAATAATAACTTATTTTTATTTTAAGAAACATAGAAGTAGACTGAACTGTCCTAATATCTCCATTAGGAGTGTATGATCCATATTGCCCATATTGATTAACAAGACTAATCCACCTTGTGCATTAGCAGAAGACAAAGGCGAATGGAGGATTGGAGGAAGCTGTGGATGAAAGGCAGAGCCTCTGTGTCAATATTAGTCGTCCAATGAGGCCAATCCTGCTAATTGCAGGAGTGTGTGATCTGCGCTGCACGAGAAACTGAATCGAGCTTTGGGCTTAGTGTCCATTCCATCTGATTCGGAAGAGAATAAGAACCTGAGAAATTGGGTTGTTGGAACCATGCTCGGGCCATTATCAACATTAATATCTATCTACGTATTAAAATTAATGTGAATATTTACATTCGATCCCATAAGAATTTTCATTTTGTGGAGTTACGTTTTTCTTGAACAGTAAAATGTTTCTGGTAAAATTTTTTTTACGATTTGCTATATAAAAATATTCAAGATGAACAATTAATGCTTGAACCAGCACTAGAAGAAATCCGAATTGAATAATATATGTCACTTTTAAGAAAATTAAAAAAAAAAAGATATATTTAATATTATTCTTAGACAAACGCTCTAAACTCCCAATTATTTACAAAGAAACTCATATACATGACAGTCATTAAACCGATCTGGACTTATAGAGTAGAGCTTTAGGGCTCCACGAAGCGATTGAATTCCACTCGTATTCAATCATTACAATCCAAAATCCTTCGTAAAATCATGCTAATATGTACCATTCATTCCATTTACTTGTTGTATTAGTATAATACAGTTGTAAATTTCATTGAATACAATTTTTAAAAAATATTATTTTTATTATTTATTATTTTTTAATTTTCATTTGCAATTGCGCATCCAGCAAATTTGATCCGAGTGTTCTTCTCTTTACTTATCTACAGGAACATCAAGTTTTGTAAATGGAAACATCCAGTAGTTGAGCAGGTCTCTTGGTTATTGTCTTTTTAACCTATTATCCCGGGTAACAGGGAGTAGGAAAGCAAAAGAACGAGTGGATTTTGATGATTTTGTGATCATGAGTGGAATGTAATTTTATCGTTGTGAAAATATCATTTTATAGTGGGAATGTCCATGTCATTGAGTGATTCGAAATTAGCCAAGGAGAATCAGCAATATTTCTGTGCTCTTTGTATCTTGTGTATGTGGACGTATTTTGCTGAACCCCAAAGTTCTGCCATTTATGTCCAAATAGGTTTTAGTAAACTAAAAACTGTACCACTACAACCCGTAAACGGGTCTAGGGTTCCGTGGTAAAGACTGTACTGTTTCATTGACAAAGGTTGTGCAGGGAGGTGATTTATCCTAGATCACGCTCAACCGCCAGATTTTCCCCCTTCTTTTTGTGTACCCCATTTCTAGAGGTTGGGTGAGCCCCAGGAGGGTTCTAGATCCCATATGATCCATCTCCGGCCGATAACGGATTAAATAAAAGTCTAGCCAACAGCAGGATTTGAACCAGGATTTTCGGCATGGTAACATGATGCTCTACCACTGAGCCCCTCCGCTCCGTAATAACAACTGACACTGTGTCATATATATGAGGGGTATACTTTTAAAGTAGCTAGATTCCAAGAAACAACTCTATTTGAATATCACACACTTTATTTTAGTTAGGTACTGGTCTAGGTACAGGTCTGAATCAATTTTCAACAGCCAGTATACAACGCAAAAAAATACAAAAGTTCCCCACTATACACAGGGAGCGTCACAACAGAGTAGGACAGCTGGGGACAGATTGCGCATGGATTTAACACTGTAAAATAGATAAGCAAAAACTATAAAATAATGAACTAAAAAATAAATATTAATTAATGACGGTCAGGTAATAAATATTGAATAAAATAACATAAATTAAGTGTTTGAGGTAGTGGAAAATCCATTTCAGACAAACCTCATTGGTCATCCGGTTGTTTATAACTAAAGACCGGATTTCATTTAAAATTTTAAAAACGTGCAATAAAAATTAGCTAAACGTGCAAAAACGTGCTATAAAAATAAAATACACTGAAAAACGTGCAATTCAATCTTCTAATGTGTGAAGAGGAGATGCGTAATTAAAAAATCAAATATTATGATAACATATTTAAATGGGCAGTTTCTCTACAAGTGTTTTTTTTTTCATGTCATTTGTTCTTACTAGCAGATTTACTTGTTGTATTATTATTACTGTTGTAAATATCAATAAATTAATCTAAAAAAAAAAAACTTTTTACTGATACTGCGTCATCTTCAAGAGTAGAAACATACTTTTTAAAAATATTAAAATGATCTGAATAAAATAGGGCTGCTTCAAACCACGTTCCCAATCTAGTTATCAAGGGGCAGTCCATACTATTTCTACAAGCTGTCACGCGGTGAGGAGCTTTTAAAAATATTTTTTTCCCATTATTAACAAGTTTGTTGATATTTGAGAAAATTTCCCTCACTTTTTCAGCTATGCGCTTTAAGCCATGCCTTATACAAGTTACATACACCATATTTGAATAAAAAACTTTTAATGTTCCTTCTCTTCTTCCATTCTCTTACTTCTCCAGCTCTTACTAATACGGAGCGGCTTCGCTAACAAATAAAAGAATTTTATGTTGGTAGGATGTTTGACAGACAAAATTTGCTAAACTGTCGTTCACAATTCGAGAAACAGTCAAGGACAGAGACAGTCTTGCAATGAATACACATGAGATTTTCGATCGGAACCAATTGATTTATCGCAAGAACAAAAAATTCCTTTCCCGTCTGGTAACAATTCTGGGTATGGTTTTATCCAAATTTTGAAGATTGGCTGGCTGTCACTTTAGGCATTTTCACTATTGCACTTGTTTGCCGAACTAAATCCAACTTTAGAATGAAATGAAAATAAAACAGTTGGTTGGAAGGTTGATTCAAATCAAATTAGAAATTTTAAGAAAGTTAATACAGAGGGGACATTGTTCGATATTATACTATACCATTTCCTTAACGAGTTCGAAGAAATATTTAGAAATCATAAGTCATGTTTTTCTTTCTTGGCAAATTAAGTAGGTAAATATTATTGTTGATGATTTCAAAATAAATCAAAACTATTCTCTATAGTAAATTTTTTTTTTAAATTCAATGTGTTAATGAAATATCAAAAAGTGCGCTTTCGTGCACTGAAAAGCTAAAATGTGCAAATTTGTGAAGTAACACCCAAAATGTGCAATTTCGTGCAATAAATAACTGAAAATGCTTCTATATAAACCAAAAGCCTTCTGTTACCTTTCGGTATAGAATCCGGTCTTTATTTATAACCTTCACCATATTTTACTCCATTACATACTATATAACCGGGAGTAGGAAAACGGAGGAACGAGAGGATTTTAATGATTTTGTGTTGATGAGTGGAATGTTATAAATTTGTTGTGAATATATGATTATAAAGTGGGAATGTCCCTATTGTGTATGGTGTGATCCGAAATGAACTAAGGAGCATTAACAATTTTTCTTATAATTTTGGACTGGATTGTTTGCATCTTGTTTATGTGGACGTGTTTTGCTGCACACGAAAGTTCTGGCCCATATGTCCAAATAGGTCTTAGTATACTGTTTTAGGTAGGTCGTTTGTTGTGTAAGTCAAATGAAGATCTGTAGTCTAGAATATGTTTGAAGATTGTTGCTTGTAGCGTCTTGTCAGTCCTCATATTTTTAATTTTGTATGTATGTATGTAGCTTAAAATAAGACTGAATTACTAACATAAAAAAAAGGATAAATTTAGAGCAGAGTAACTGTACGCGTTTGAATATCAACTGACTCTTTATTTATTCTATAGCTCTATGTATAGTATTTAATGTTTATACAGAAATGAAAACAATACCACGATTCTTAACCTAAACTTAATCCTGTCTATTGATACATACTTAACTCCCCCCTTCCAGTTCCTACACAGGAGGAACTATTACAATATAAAAAAATAAAGAAAAGAACACTTATAACAAAAGCCAAAAAAGGAAAAAGTAATAAAAGCACTTACAGAAACACACAAAACAAAAAACAAAAAAAACACAAAAGGAAAAACAAAACAACTTCCTTTGCACTGTAGGTCACATATTTGAATTAACTGAGGTCAGGTGTATCCGTCGCAGGCGGGACAGGTGACAGAGCATGAGGTACTCGAAGTTCTTCCAGGTGGACGGTCCGGACGCGAAATGGGTGGTGCACATCCCGAATCGTGTTCGCGGATCGTCACGATCTTGTAAGGTCCCTCATAACGAGCCGCACGTAATCGTCGGTAGACGATTGTGCCTAATGATAGGGGACCTTTGGTATACACTCCGGCCTGAGCGTTAGCTTTGTGCACTCTGGTGGTCTTCTCTCGGATCAGTTTTTTCGCGCACTCTTCTCCATGTAGATTTACGAGTGGTTCGTGATTGGTGGAGTAGGGTACGTAATTCATCGTTGTTGACCGTTACGAGGTCGTCCCTATCTCTCCGTGACTGCCCGAACACAATTTCAATCGGTGACAATCCCGTTGCCGAATGTATAGTGTGGTTATAAGCAATTATCGCTCTCGGCATAGCGTCGTAGGGATCAAGATCCCTTCCCAACTTCAGTAAACCCAGGTGTTCCCCCAGGGTATTATGTAACCTTTCTACTGCCCCCCTGCCCTTAATATGGTGAGGAGTATTAAACCGCCACGTAAACCCTAACTGGGCACACTCTTCGCGGATTAATGAATTGTCGAACTCGCGACCACAATCGGAAGTTACGTCCTCAGGTACCCCATAAATTGCACACCACTGGAGAATGCCTTCCCAAACGGCCTTCGGGTTTTTTTCCGCGATAGGATACGTCCTGGCGAGTTTACTGAAAGTGTCTAGCATAGTGAGCCAGGACTCTCCCTCATTAGAATAAATGTCGACTTGCACCGACCTGAGAGGTTCCATCGCAGTTGGAGTGACGGTTTGTTCTGCCACCGGCGGCTGTCAGTCATATTTTGCTCGTTGACATACGGTCCATTGGTCTATAAAATCCTTCACTGTACGACCCATTGATTTCCAAAAGTTGAGGCGTTTCAGTGCACCTAAAGTCTCGTCAGTCCCCCTGTGGTTCGTTTGGTGATCCCTAATGATCCGCTGCTGTGCTGTGGGATCAGGTACAGTTTCGACTTGTCGAAGGCACCAACTAGAGAACAACCCACCCCGATTCGTTCTTGGCGCCACAACCGCTTAATTTTGTCGAGAAGCACCTTGTTGCCGACATAAATATGACCCCGACGTCCCGGTACAGAAAACTCTGAAAATAGTCGTTCTACCTCAACGTCATCTATTGACGGTGTAATACTGACCGTAACCGTTGAAAGCCCTTCTTACACCGATGCCCTCGTCTCAGTACCTCCACCTTGTTTCGACCTAATTACCATCTGAAACTTCTTATCGTTTATAATTTCGTCGACTTCTGGGAGTTCCCTAGCTCGGTCCGGCGAGGCCGCGCTTTCTTCTGATTGTTGACGAACTAAAGGGATCTCCGGGCCGTGATCCGCCCAGTCTCGCAAATAGCGTACTGCGAATGGTTCGGCCGACGTGCCTCTCTTCTCTATCGCATTAATGACTAGATCGCGTGACAACCAATCCGCCACCGCGTTTCCTACCCCCTTTTTGTGAATGAATTGAAAATTATAGGGTGCTAAGCGCTCCTTCCATCGGGAGACGCGCGCCGAAGATTCCTTAAGGGTCGCTAGATATACAAGCGGTTTGTGATCAGTTAGTAGCTCGAACCGACGCCCATATACATAAGGCCGGAATTATTCTACCGCCCATACCACTGCTAACAGTTCGCGCTCGATTGCACTGTAACGTTGTTCGGCAGGGTTGAGTTTCCTGCTCGCGAAAGCGATCGGTTTCTCTTCTTCTACGAAGTTTTGCGACTGGACCGCCCCAATAGCAACCTCACTCGCATCCGTGGTGATCCGGAACATAAGGTGAAAATCAGGAAAAGCCAACAGCGGTTGTGACGTTAATATTTCTCGGCATTTATAAATACTCTCGACCTGAGCGGGTCCTAAGCAGAAACGTTTCCCCTTCTTTAGAATTTCCGTTAGCGGATAGGTCAATTCAGCAATCCCTGGGACGAACCGCCGATAGTAATTCACCATCCCCGAGAACCTGCGAACCCCTCGAACTTTGTTGGGTAACGGTGCTTCCTGAATTGCTTTTACCCCTTCTCTATCGGGTTGTACCCCTTTTTGTGCAACCACATGTCCCAGAAAGCGAATTTCCGGTAATCCGAACCTTGACTTTCCCTTAGATAACTTAAGCCCGAACTCACGGATTCTGTCGAACACCCGCCCAAGATGTCTTACATGGTCATTTTCCGAACGGCTAAAAATAATTAAGTCGTCCATATAGACTTGGGCGAAGTCCTCTCCTAACCCTCTCTGGAACTCATCCATTAATCGCTGGAACGTCATTGGTGCTCCTTTCAGCCCGAACGGCATTTTTACAAACTCATAATAGCCTTGTTCCCAAGAAAATGCGGTTTTTCTCATGTCTTCGGGGGCCATTCTTACTTGATGGTACCCACTTTTGAGATCTAAGGTGCTAAAAATCGTTGCTGCTGCCAGTCTGTCCAGGATGTCTTCCACGCGGGGAAGCGGGTAACGTTCGTCCTCTTTAGCATCGTTATGCTTTCTTTAGTCGACCACGACTCTATGCTGTTTCTCCGTTTGCGCGTTCTCGACCTTCTTTTTCTCCACTACCCATAACGGACTGTTAAACTGTTACTCGGTCTTATGATTCCTTGACGCAGGAGATCGTCCAATTGTCCCTTTATGATATCCCTCAGCGCCTGCGGGTAACGCCTATCCTTGACATATACTGGTACATCCGTTTTTAATTTGATCCGGTGGACCGTTCTTCCTGTCGTGGATAAAACCTCATCTTCCCTATAGAAGAGATTTTAATTCCGTTCCACTATATCCTTACATAGTGCTTTGTCACAATTTGCCGCACCGATTTCGATACCACCAACACCGATCATAACCTTGACCTGATATGGTCGTTTGCCCAAATTAAAATTCCAGTTACCCCGTTCTACTGTCAAGCTTAACCCCGCTAATCGCAGAATTTCCCCCTCCCCTACAATAAAGTCATACCCCGGCATTTTCGTTTCCACCACGTGGACTTTAACCTCCGTATCCCGTCCTGCCATTTCTTTACAATTGACGTATATTTCACCCAGGGTCGTGCTCCGCCCGCTAACGGTAGCGATAATGCATTGGCATTGCTCATGATTCCCCCATACTCCTAATTTCTCGGCCCCTTTTACGCTAATTAGTGAGTTAGTACTCCCTGTATCTACTAGGAACCTAACCCCCGTTCCTCTCATTCTCGCCACGGGCAATCGTGTTCTTTCCCCCTTTTTCGTCGCGTTATTAATAATTATTCTCCCCGAACCGTTGCCCCACCCAGCATCGTCTCCTCATTCTAATTTTCGTCGCGGCCCTGTCTCTGAACCAGGCGGACTCCCCCCCCCCTGGGTTTCCCACCTCTTACCTCGTGCTCTCTCTCTGTCCGCGTGCTGCGGTCAGAACTGACGCTCTCCTCTGCCGACGACTCCCCGCTGGAATTGATGCTCCTCCGGTGAACTCGCTTCTCTCGTCACTCCTGGTTGTTCACTCGCATAGGTTCCGGCCTGTATTCTTTTTTGTGTGGTCTGGAGTTCCACCTTGGGCATTTTCGTGCCACATGCCCTTTTCTGCCGCATTCGTTGCACCGCATCAAACTGCACTGCGCTGGTACATGACCGGGTCTATTACATTTTTAGCACCGGCGTTCTGGTCGTTTTTCCTCTCATCACCTCCTCTGCTAGGTCGGTTCTCGGACGGTCTACTGCTGCGTCTGAGGGGACTCTTATGATGTTTTCTAGAGGGCCTTACTTCGATCCATTCGCCCTCGCACTTCTCTCGCCGTGCTTTGTTTCTGTCGTGCGCGTCCTCCAGCTCGTGTGCACATTCGACGCAAGTCTCAGTCCCGTGGTAGCGACCCTGGTCGGTCCAAATAATGGTTCAGCTGCACTTTTAGTAATCCGCGTACGAATTCTAATCGCTTGCCACCTTCTTCCTGACCGAAGGTCTCGATCATTTTCTCCGCCACTCTATTGTAGAGAACTAACAGTTTTTCTGAAAACTCGCCCTCTGATTCTCCTTGACTCCGCTTTGTTTTGACCAAATAACATCTTCTTCCGGAGTCCAACGTCCTCCGCCGTACAACTTCTTTAGTCGGTTCTTCAACGTATCCCATGAAACCGTTGTGTCTCCTTGTATAGCATTCAGGATCCGCCTTGATATACGGCTGACCAGTGCTGCTTCTAACATCGTCACATCTGACTCAAAAATGGTTCCGTTCTCTTGTCGGGACACGATAAGGGCCATAATTCGATCAGCGCCTTTGACGAAATGGTCCAGGTCCCCGACTGTACCTGTGAACGGCTCCAACTGGCCGATGACTTCATGAATAAAGGCGGAATTCAGAGTTCGTGCCTTAACCAGTTAATCGATTTGTGCTGATTTCTTGGCCTCCTCTAGTTGGGCCATTAATTGCTCATGCTCTTCTGCTGCCTTTGCCAACTGAAATTCGAACTTCGCGCGTTCTCGGGCTAACTCGTCTGTTTCACCCATGGTACGAGTATTTAAACCTTTAGTAATTTAACTTTTGAATCGCGTACGAACAGAATTCCCGGGTTTCGGCACCACTTAAAATAAGACTGAATAACTAACATACAAAAAGGATAAATTTAGGGCAGAGTAACTGTACGCGTTTGAATATCAGCTGACTCTTTATTTATTCTACAGCTCTATATATAGTATTTAATGTGTATACAGAAATGAAAACAATACCATGATTCTTAACCTATACTTAATCCTATTAGTCTATTGATACATACTTAACTTGTATCTATGTATATATTTAACGTGAATTACCATTTGGTAACCTTTATAGATATTTTTAAATAAAATTTAGCGCCAAATAAGAAAATAGGATGCTAGTGCTGAAATGTTAATAATGAAAATTATTTGTTATGTATCAACGCAACATTAGTTGAATACTGTGTGATAATTAAAACTTCTATATATTTTTCTCTTTCTATATTTCATCTATACAAAGCCCTTAAAGAAATCATACACAGAAAAATAAACAACAAAACTAATAAGAAAAATTTAAAATTATAACCAAAAAATTTCAACTTCTTTTTCTATTATCGATGTAAGTATTTCACGCAGGAACTAAAAAGATAATTGTATGTTATATTAGCGGATACCAAGCAGTAAATCCGAGGTTTCTTTATTTCTACCTTCTTCGATCTTTTAGATAATCCAGCATTCCAACATCTGACCTCATGATGTTAATATTTGACAAAAATCAAACTTAAAGACTTCATAAAAATGTTACTAACAAATTATTATGAAATATACTAAACCACATAAAACTGTGCTACTAACAGCATATTCGTCAAAAATAAGAAATAATACACTATGAAGAAAATCATTAACGTCATTAAGTTGGAAAAATAGTGATGTTTATTAACAAATAGAGCTTACAATTGTAAGCTCTGTAAAGATTTAATTTCTCTTCGCTTGATTTCTTGATAAACAATGACAACCTTTATCATATCATTGAGTTAACGAACAGTAGGGACATAGCTTGTAAGAAAGAATTATATTTATTGTTAAATGAGACATTCTTATATGAAATAATTAGACTTATAATTTCGCTGGCCATACTGCCTCAGGGCTTATACATATACTGAAATGATTTTTTGATGCTTTGGTATAAGGTCATCGGCCTTATTAACCTTATTTATTGATCTTAGGTCATCCACCGCCCTATAACTATTTCTTCTCTTAAAGTGTAATCTCTCCTGAGCTTTTAAATATTGTTATTAGATAATTACATTTAATTGATAACATAAGACTGGATTGATGACCTATTATTATTGTGTATATGTTTGGATCCTAACCCCTAAAAATATCTTCCTTGTTGTCAGCAGTGTAAGTTTCTTGACCTCATCTCTTCTTTTATATGGAAATATATCAGCTCTAAGAATACAAGATAGGAGAATATAGAGTAGAGAGATAAATTAGAGAGTAGAGAGGGGATGGTGTGGTTAGTTAATAGTTATTAGTATGTAAGAAGAGTAGTCAATAAGTTATAATGTTAGTCAATAGTCAATAAGTCACCCAGTTCGTTTATATAAGAAAGTCTCTTGTATATCCATGTCAAATCTGATTAATAAATAAATATACATCTGTCTTACAAGTCGTTAACAGTTTGTTTGTTAACTATTTGAATCAAGTTAACGTTTAGATAGGACTGAGCTTACAATTGTTTTGTTTCTTATAAATTGTATGATGAGTTAATACAATAGTATACCATAGATAGATAAAATTTCCAACTATTACTAAAAGTCTTCACTAGACTATAGCAACGTACCGTTAATTTTAAAATATATTTTTATCAATTGGAATCTGTACTTTTGGGAGACTTATTTTGTTGACTAATCAAAAGCTTCTGCTGTCACACATTACAATTATGGAATGGCTTATAGTTCGCTCCTCGAACTTCAATAAAAACCAAGGACATCGATTTATAAAAGTTTTGTTTCATCCTCGTAAAGAAGGAACTAAGTGCTTATAAAAAAAGAAAATTGCTTATTTTACTCATTATCTTTAACGATTCCTAATTCAAGGGGCTCCTAGTCCTTATCGAGGTTCTCTTTGCTAGTTCTTTATTTTGCCAATTATTTTCTTTCTTGCCAACAATTTTTTTGTGTCCTGGCCTTTCTTGAAAGGCCCACAATCCCTCCACCCTCTCTCGCCTTATTACGGACCCAGGCTTTTTTCGTTTCTGCGTTTTTGACGTGCCCCCTTCCAATCACCTCCTTTAGCTTTGACAGCAATCGTTGTAGTAGAGTGGTTCGGTCTTAATGATTTGAAAGGAAGAAGAATGGTACGGTTAAAGGTAAAAAAATATTTTGAAGAGATCCTACAATATAAGACAAAGACAAACATATAATATAAAAATATGCCTATTTGTTTAACACGCTAGTGTCATATACTCATAACAATTTAATATTCATAATGGATTTTTATTACTCTGTTATCGTTCAACAATAATACAATTTAAAACAAATTTGAATAACAAAGTAAATCATTAGTTTAACCCAGGATCAACCAGTTGAACCCAGGACCTTCCGCACGACAACTCAGTGCTCTACCATTGAACAACTCCGCTCCCCAACTTATGTTTACTAAAGAAACAGAGCTAATGTATTGATCAGTAGAAATTAATAAAGTAAGCAGCATTAAGCATAAAACAATTTTATGCTCAGCCAACATTTTGTTTTATTCTCTCATACTGTGTCCAAATCACTGATTCCTACATTTCTACTGCATATTATTTAGAAGTTAAACTATTAAAATTTGTATGTAGAAGTAAAAAAAAAAAAAAAGTCGAAAGGAGAGAGTAATGTTCCCCCTTTTTTTTGTTTATATCTTGTTTGTTACTTAAAACGTGTTAGTCTATGATTTAAGAGTAGTTAATTTCCATTATTAAAGAATATTCCTACTATTTCTTTTAATATATTTTGTAGGTAATGAAATATATGTTCACGTAGGCTTCCACGGTCTGCGTTATTCGGTGTAAGAACATATGGACAATGAAATATATGCTCTTCAAAGTAACATATTAATAGCTATCGAAAATCCAAAATAAACAAATTTAAAATCGGTTAATTTAAAATATATTAACAATCTTGGACTAAAGTTAATATAAGAACGAGAATTATGGTTATATGTTTGATGCCTCCTGGATCAGGTGATAGTGGAGAAGAATCAACCTAGTACAGGGGTATGAAAGGGCAGCACTTAAGCGAGATAGGGTACCGACCAGGCAGTATCAGGTACATACAGATCAGATATCAGCGCTTAATTGGGACTCACTACCTGTTAGCGACTAGGGAAGCTACACTTCCAAAGTTACAGTCATACCTGATGTTCCAGGAAAATCTACCACATTCTCAACCTATAATACAAGTAATCTTAAAGAAACACCGGTGTAAAATAATATGTGGATCCATTGCCTTACAATATTTCAAGTGTTTTATGTCTGTCAATTAAATTAAAATTTGGCCTAAGGATTATAATAAAGAAAGCTCACAGTGTTAATTGATAGAAATAGCAAATTATCTAATAATGATTGTTGATTATCCAATAAATTCTAAACTAAAGCTTAGATAACCATACGAATTGAAATGATTGAAACGGCTTGAATCCTTTCGGTGAAAGTATTTACACACAATTAAACTCATCTCATCGTTTTGTGTTTCATCATTCCTTAGAGATTATTTTATTTTATCTCTTATGATCTTTTTCGTTTTCATAAAACATTGTCAAATATCCTGGTAGTTTTTCGCACTGCAAGTTACATCTATATTTTTGAAACTGGTTTTTTAGAACAATGTCAGTTTACGACAATCATCTTAGGACAAACTTGAAGTTTCCACTCCACAGGTGAGTAAAAATTGGTATTAGCTCTCATAAGGCATTTATATTTTATATACAATATATAAAAAGTATATAATTTTCAAATGATTGCTTTTCAATATTCATTTGATTAATATAAATTGTCATATCTCGGTATCTCATGAAAATGCGATGATTATTTGAACGATACTCTAATTGCCTTGAGTCTAACTCTCATCGATAAGGAAAATTCTTTCAGTGGGGAATAGATGTTTTTCTTATATATAATTATTTTGGGAATAATAAGCCATTATGTAATAATTTGCAGGGGTTTTTTTAATTTATTTTTTTTGCCCAAGCAGGGTTTTCAGGATTTGACAGGGAGTCCCCCCAGCCGGCCAGCGTGAATCCAGATGAGGGTGCAAATCTCCGACAACGTGTACTGAATCCCTCCACACCCCTCCATTGTTTATTCCATTCATGTACATCGCTTATTGACTCCTATCATCCCGAAGAATTGTGTTGGCGGGGCGAAACCTTAGTCTTATAGATCATAGTCGAAAAAAAAAAAGCAATACCAATATTTTTCATCAATGTACAAGGATCCATAAATTCACAAAAATCACAAACTATAACATAATAGGTATTCGTCTGAACCTGACCACTAAAACACATGAAGGGTCTTGGGTTTAGTACTTGGTGGAGACAGTACTATTTCTAGGACAACGGTTCCTATTTTTTCCTTATAACGCTCAACATCCAGATTTTCAATTAAAGGTAACCACTTTATACAGTCTAGGCTATATGAGGACATGTGTGCCCTTGGAGGGTCTCCAAATCACACAGAATGCATTTGTGGGTATTGACAGATTAAATAAAGTATCTTGCTCAGTCAGATTTGAACCCGGGTTCGGCACAACAACTCAGCGCTATAAGCTACGGTAACTGGGCTAGCCCGCTCCCAAGTATTTATCTACTTTGTACTATAATGGTTTTTATGTAAGTCGTTTTGTGTTCCTTAAAGGTCTCTCCATTTCCGGTCCTGCTAGACTCCCTCTTATTAATGTTTTCTGAACATCTAAATTCTTCGCCACGGCAACTCAACGCACTACCACTGATCCACAATATTGTACATAATATCATATTAATTCACTGAAGTATAATATATAAAATTTCATCAATATCAATTTTCAGTTATATTGCATAAGGAAGATGTCAAATAGACGTTATTCAACATTTAATATCAATATTTAATTTCCCGGGTTTATTGCAACTTGATAATTAAAAAAAATATATCATTTCGAATGTTATAACGACAATAATTGCGTACCCCTTGAGTCTGCATATTTATTCATTTTTTTAGGCCATATAAACTAAACTGTCTACTGATTGAGTTATATTTTATTTTTCATCAGTTTAATTTTTATATTAAAAAATGAATCAATTTCCAATTTCACTAGATGGTTGGTATTGAACCATTTCCATGCCAACGGTTGCATGTAGAGGAGGTTCGTCCAAGCTAACGTTTTACCACCAGGTTTACGGTCACCTGTGGTCCAGTGGTTAGCGTAACAAACTACTAAGCCAAGATCGCGGGTTCGTAGCCCGGCAGGTGGCCCTAGGATTTTTTTAAGGGAGTAAGAAATCCTTAGTTACGCCGTCCTTCGGAAGGGACGTTAAACGGGGGTCCCGAGCCTGTAGGACGTTAGTACAGTAGTACTCGTTAAAAATCCCTATCCTAATTAAACTTGGATAGGCAAAATTTAGAGCTCCCACTGTAGCATCGTCCTATTAACCATAGCAGCATAAAATGACGTTAAATGAACTAACAACTACCACCAGGTTTTTCTCCCAATAAAGAATAGCATTGGTAAAGGCACCAGATCCTTCAGGAGCGATTCATAGCTGTCGATTGATTAAGTAAGTGATCTGCAAAGGGGTCTAGAGCTCAGTAGCCCTGCACCTAAAGTATTTGTATCAATATAACAACTTCCACTCTTGGACATTTCTTCGTTTCGTTTCCATCAATTCAACTTATAATCTTAGAGCATGAAACAAATTTTTATTACTTAAAGGATAGTTAATAAAACCTAAAACATGATAAACTTATGTAAGTAAATCAAGGTGCAAAATCTTAATCTCAAACCAATCTTATTAATCTTATCAATTCTTAATCTTAACATCGCCCAACCATACTATTATCATTATGATGGATATGCCTCCAATAATTTAAGAATACATAATTTAAATGATTTTAATCCGAATAATTTTATAACTGATGACGGATGAACTGATGTTTTTTGTTTTTACCGATTGTCTGATCGTTTGATTATCTTTATTCGAAAGCATCGAGTAATAAATGATTTTATTCGTAATTCCTTAACTATTACCCCTGATAAACTTTATATGATCTCAATGCTTTTATCTTAGCAGTTTCGCTTGGATCGTGAGCCAAAGGATGAAAATTTCATAACCTCAGAAGCCAAGAACAAGATTGGAAAAGCTGGTCTATTAACATATTTACAAAAGGTATAGAGACCACTGGAGATTATTTCTTTAAGGAGGATAATAAAAACAAATGAAACTACAAAGAGATTCGGTATTGCGTTCGCGTTTACTATTGATACTTGACCTCAGAAGGGGTAACGGCTTTAACGGAGTAACGGAAGATAGGAAGATAGGAATTCTTCAACTGTTGTGGTTTGTTTGAGATCTAGTTCAGGATGAGTAGTGAACGTGTTGGAAAGGTTTTTAAAAAAATGTCATTTTTTACAACCCACCTATTAAGGTAGCTAAAGTGAATCATGTAAACGACTGATTATCCTGAAGGATAATGGATATCTGCATACCATTAATGTGACAGAGAATAAAAAATCCGTATATGGCACCGAATATGGCACAGGTATCTGTTCACTTCAAAATAATTATGGAGATGGAGTGATACACAAACCAGCACTTTTTCCGTCATTTCAATTAATCAGTGTTATTACGGGATCAATAACTAATGTTATGTAACAAATTGGACAAATGTATTTCTTAGGAATTATGTCTATGGCGATAAAGGCGGATCGGTATTCTCTAATACTAAATAGCTATATATTCAAAAGATTGAAATGATGACTGATATCTTAATTACTGTTACATGGTAACTAATGGGAGGCAAATATGTTATCAGTTTTTTTCACAAACCAGTTGTGAAATAACAAACAATAACAAAACCAGTTGAGTTTATCCCTCAGATATGAGGCGTTTGGTTTTTTTAATAAGTTTTTAATGCCATAAATTGTGTATTAGATATGTTTGTTTCAAAAGTGTCAAAATTCTTCCAAAATCAATACCAAAACATTCCTATGAAAAGTAGTTACATCCATTACATTTTATTTTATTTTTATAATTTATTCAATGTAATTTACAACTGTATTATGTTTATACATCCAGTAAATAGAATGGATGTATACAATGACATGAAATGTCAAGTAGAGAAACTACCCAGTGGCATTACTCAAATAGCAAGTTCCACTTAATAGATCACGAGGCCATCTTCTTTTCAGTCGCCTTGGAATATTATCAGGAATTGAAGAGGTTGCTAGGTTTGAAACTAGTGGGTTTAGTAGGAATGTAGTTTGTCATTAAAAAATTGATATCGGATTCTGGCCAAATCAGCAACAAATGGGACATTAAGGTCATTATGGATTACTTTGTTCGTAAGTAATGGAAAAGTAAGGAGCATTGAGAATTTTACGAAGGATTTTGGATTGTAAGGATTGAATACGAGAGGAATTCGATAGGTTAGTGGAGCCCTAAAGATCTATTCCGTAAGTCCAGATGGGTCTAATGATTTCATGTATATGAGTCTTTTGTAATAACTTGAGAGCTTAGAGCGTTTATCTAGTAAATGTTTAAGTAGCCGGAAACGTCGTGCTGTTTCTTGTCGTTGCAGTCTAGTATGAGGATTCCAAGTTAATCTTTTTACAAAGTGTAGTACTAAGTACCGGATCTATTCTACAGGAATTAGCTGGATGTTATTAAACGATACAGGAGGACAGGAAGTCATTGGTTTGCGACGGAGGGTAAAAGTGATTGTGGGAATTGGTTTTAATCCTCCAGTTTTGACTCCATTCTCTTAAGTCAGTAATATGGGATTGAAGAGTATGGGATGCTATAACTGGGTCAGTGTTGACTGATAGTAGGCATGTGTCATCCGCATACGTGGTAAGGACAGTATTTGTATGAGTTGGGATGTCAGTAATATAAACTGATTAGATTGGGCCGAGGATACTGCCTATAGGAACACGAGCAGACTGAGAAAAGCAAATAAATTATTGTGATTTATTTTGAACTACCTGTTTGTGAGACAGGATTGGGATAGGATCCACGTCAAGAAACACCGCCGAACAATATAATCTACGTTCCAATGCGTAGACCGTCCACCACAAGTTGACATTGCTGGATAGTGGAGTGGGATGATCGGAATCAAACTGGTGATCTGGTATAATGTGATTTGCATCCAGGATGGAGTATAATCTTTTCAGGATGAGCTTTTCCAGGATTTTACCCATACATGGTAAAAGTGAGATAGGGCGGTTTTTTCAAGGTTTAGGTATCATTTTTACAACGGATAATTTCCAGAGGCTAGAAAAATATGTAGTACAGATTACAGCATTATACATGTAGGAGAGGAGTAGAATAGATTTTCTGAGAAGATGCTTTAAGATCTTTGCGAGAAGGTAATCTATGAATAATATCAGATATTTCTGAAGGATGGAATGATTTGGGAGGAAGGGTCATTTGGAGGGGGACAGTTAACTCAGCTTTTAAATATTGAAGGTGGGTTGGGTTTATAATGTCAGGATGTGGATGAAAAGTTTTAGAGAGATGTTGGCTGAATAACTGAGCTTTTCTTCATCACATCTTGACCAGACATTGGATTCAGTGAGGAGTGGGTGATTAAAATCTTTGAATTTCAGAATCTTTTTTGTGGTCATCCATAATGTTTAGTCAGAAGTTGTTAGATTTTCAGTTAAGGTAATTACATTTTCTAATTTCTGTTTTAGTTAGTTACTCAATTTCGTAAAAATAGTTGTATCCGTAGCGATTATCGAGTTCTATGCCACTTCGATCTTGCTCTGCGTTTTTCTCTTAATAAGATACGAATATGTTGTGACAGGTCAGTTTTCTGAGAATAATTAATTTTATAATTTGAGGTATTATTGTGTAAAGTGGTTTTTATTGATGTAGTAAGTTTTTCTTTGGCAGTATCAATGTCTTGTTATGTCTTAAGTGAAATTGTTAAGTCCAATTTCTTCTCTAGATCATAAAAAAAGTTGTTCAAGTTTATACGTCCTGTGGAAAGGCATGGGAGCGAAACTTGAATGTAAGAAAAGGAGAACTGGGCTATGATCTGATGAAAGATCGTCTAACGATCGGATATTAGTTTGGGTTGTAGAAATCTGGGAGGTGACAAATATGTCCAAGATATCTGGACGTTTATTTAGAGGTTTAGGCCAATAGGTGGGGTTATTTGGGGCAAGGATGTAGTAACTCTTAGTGGATGTGACAGAAGAAAAAATCAAAATTTATGTATATATATATATATATATATATATATATATATATATATTACCTTCACGCAGAACCCCACGTGAAGGAAGTTTATTGTTCTGCAAGTTCCGTACATTTATAGTACATTACATACAATTGTACTTTCATGTTGTTGTTTTTTCTATTGTTTACATTTTTTGTATTATTTTTGTATAAAACTAAACGCTAAATTGAAAATGCATCTTTAAAACAAAACTTAAACATAAAAATTTTGTTCATAGTAACCATTAAGCCAGTTGAACCAAAACACATAATAAATACCAAATATAAGAAAAAAAAATAGTAAATAACTACAAAATTACTACTGAGTAGTTGAAAACAAAACCGAATTTCTTGTTCACCTATAATATTGATTTCGTGTAGTGATGATTAACCACACTGCTTTAGCAAACAACTTGAAACTACTTCCAGTACAATTCCTTAACTCTGATTGGCCAGCTGTCCTTCTGCGTCACATAGTTGATAAGTTTAGTCCTTGGTTCATCGGTTAGTCTGCAGTCATATATTAGGTGTGAGTAAGTAAGCCCTTGTTCAAATCAGGTGTAAGCCCTTGTTCGATGGTAAAGTCACAAGAGCATGTCTTATTGTCTGTAAGTTTAAATAATTAGGATTTTGTCGGTCCATGTCCTGTCAACGTCTGTGTGAGGCAGAAGTCAGTTTTCAGTTTGTTATTCCTGAAATATGTAATATTCATGTAAGTCATTTATGTATAGTTTAAGATGTTGTCCTTTAGTCATCGTATCCCATGTATTTTGCCACTGATCCATATTTGTAACTGTTTGTCTGTGTTTCAAGTAAGTCTTAGTCAATTTACTGCAGAGTATTGAAAGTGAGCCGTCTTTGGCAGCCGTGTCAGCTAATTCGTTACCCACGTTACCAGAGTGCGCTCTCAGCCACCTGAAGTTAATGTTGTATCCTGCATTTTGTAAATGAAGTAAAGTAAGTCTGGTTTCTTCTATCAATGGTTCAAGAATTTTGCGATTGATGAGTTTTTACAACGTAATTTGGCTGTCAGTTAGTATGCAAATAGATGTCCTGTGGAAATTAAATGTCTGTATATATTCTAGTGTTTTCAGTATAGGTTGATTTGATATTGTTCAGCTTGATTGTTTGTGCAATTAGATCCAAGTCTGTATTTCTTTACGTCAGTCAGTACACCGTCTTCAAACATGACCGCTGCACATCCCACATTTTCACATATTGTATATTATATTGTTTAATTATATTGGTTATGGTAAAGTGATTTATTTTTAAAAATGTTATTTTTATTTATTTACTTATTTTTATATCACCATAAACTAACTAGATAAAGATATATAATATTTTCTGATCCATGGCAGGTACATCCAAAATATTTTTAATATTGAATGAATGAATGAATAAAGCCTTTTATTACAAAAATTAACAGGAATTATTAAAATTTTTAGTATTAAATGAGATTAAAAAAAGAAGATTATAGAAAATTGTCAGTAGTTATTGTTTGAAGTGAATTTGTATTAAAATAACCAAGTAAAAAATGGTGATAAGGTGAGAGACAGTCCAAGTCACAATTGTTTGGAAATTACATGACTCCTCCCTTCCTAACTTTTCAGTAGCGTACGTTTTATAGTTCCTGTTATTTTAATACTTCTTTAATAAATTATAATTAATAAACGATACCCAAAACTGATGATTAAAATTCAACTAGTGTAAGCGAACCTGTATAATGCTATCAACATGGATACCTTATGAAGATTTACTGTATCGATAAAGATGCCCTAAACATCCTTAAAAGAGTAATGATGACAGGAAACAATTTAAAAAAAATTATTCAGCACTAATCATAATCCTTTAATTACTGTTCCACAGTTTCAGTAACGAGCGGGACACAATTATGACTTGTGTTTGAGCTTTCATTACCAATCAGCTGAGAGCAATCTGAGCACATGATATTTATGCCTCAGATATTTAGTTTATTCAGCAAGTTTAGTTGTTTGAAATAAGCACTATTAACGGAGAATCAAGATGACAAGGTCAGGGAGTGTAAGAATTTTCATTAACGAGTGTTTCATTACTCCTGTTAACTTAATATATTTTTACTCAGTTGTAATTTTTAATAAATAATGGCCAAAAATTTCTTAAAAAGGTGGTGATGAGAAATGCCAACAGAAGTTAAAATTCAAGACTTAGGAATGAATGTTTTTTTTTTTTGAATCTCTAAATTAATTAATAAATTAGCTAGAGCGGTAAAGCTATTCGATGTCACTTCCGGTGGCGCTTCTTCTGCTTTCCTTGTCTTCCTCTTGGCCGATTTGTTCCCTGTCTTTACGTTTTTGAAGGGGACCTGATCTTCAGAGTCTAGTAGAGGTGTATTTAAGCCTGCCTGTCCACTCCTTAATATACCAATCTCCTGTCTTCGTAGCACTACATACTACACACTACACACTGTACACAATTAAATAGTCACTGCACAGCCTTTCTAGATAGCTAGTCAATTTCTTACTCTTATCAGAGCAACGCTGCCCTGTCGTCTGTTGAGGTTGTATCCAAGTAATATGAATGGATCCCAACAACTTAAGGCGGAATCCAAATAAGAGTAGTAATAGTGTTTGTCTGGATAGGTGTCTTTAAAAAGGCTCCTTTACAAAAAAGTATCGCATTTCAACACTTTGATAATAAAGCAATATAATACACTGTTACCAAAGATACCACACTGTAATGCGACATGCGATAGATGAACGAAAAAGTTTTGGGCGATAGAAAAAAGTTGCACTTTAAAAATACCCGGCTTGGTGGGCCTACAAAAAACTATAACTTTTAAAAATCAAGAAATCTGATTCCACATCTACTAAATTTTAAGTTGACAAGCTGTTAAAAGATAAAATATTGGCAAACATTTTTACAAGGTTATGATAAAGCAACTATAATGATCCTCTCATGAAGTTGAAAAATCGCCAATAATGATTAAAAATCTGAATTGCCTTGTTTTTTGCTAAAACGCTAGCAAACGTTTTGCAAGTGATTATTCAGCAAATCTTCAGCCTATGTCACAGCGTAAAAGCTCAACAATTCAAAAAAAATTTTGATGAGTTTAAAAAAGTTATAATACAATTCATAAATAAATTTGGTAATTTTATCTGATGATAGTTTCCATTTTATTTCATGTCAGTACGGTGTCACGGAAAATTTAAAATTTTATTATCATTTTGGATATTTTCAAGTTCATCGCGGACTTTCATTTTTACAATAAATTGGAGTAATAATATGCATTAAAAAGTTAAAAAAGTATAATTATAGAATTCAACAAATTTTAATAAAAAAAGTAACTTTCAAAATAGAATCAAACAAATGCATTTTTTAATACATGTGTATATATATAGTAATACTTTACTTTAGTTGTAATGATCTCAGGGTGGGACCCCACATTATGATTTAAAAATGAAATTGATCAACGGATCTTAACTTGCCTTAAGAACATAGTCTAGGCAAGGGAGGACAACAAACAATTTTTCATATATAAATATAAATGAATTTAAAATTTTAATTGTTGTCGTGCACAGTGGTTATTTATTATTGCGGCAATTTTTTTTTTTTAGATTCCGCAATGATGAAGACCAGAGAGCTTTCTGAGAGTCGTCGTTAGGTGGGGGTTATCAAACAATCTTCATTTTTTTTTTGTCGATATTTAGTAAATAGGAATCAAGAAATGTGTTCAATTCCAAAAAAAAATTGATCCTTCCATACCTTCCGTTTTCGTGCTGTACATTTTTAAAAATTTGATAAAATGTTTGCCGTATTCCCTATTTCCTTGCCGATAAGATATAATGACTATCCTAGAGAATTCATGCATTAAACTAAGGCAATGTTGCTGATCATGTTAAACAGAGGAGGATTAATCAAGAGAGGAAACGATTTGCCGGAGGCTAGGCTTATACAATACACTAGTAATTAGGCGAGAAATACGAGTATATCTAGGCCTGGTTAGGACTAGCGGCACGATCCATTGTACTGTATCAAGTCCGCTCCATCTGTTTGCTGATTGGTCCACGTTAATTGGCAGCAGATTGATTACTTCTCGTTATCAATTTCACATACAATATGGGAATGATACGATACACAAATCCATAGTACTTAAAGAATATTTAAGTGCCCAAAATACTGATGTACAACCAATTTTTTTTTATTTATTTACAGTAAATATTCCATGGTGATGACTTCCCAATAATGAATAATCTCTAAGCAGGTTAATCATTTGCTTCAATGAATCAGTATTGAATAATTTACTTTGTTATTTACTCATTTTTGTTTTGTTTTGTTTTTTTGCAAAGAAGACATACATTATGTAAAGAAATTATTGCACCCTAGTTCATGCATTTAACTGTTGTTATTAGTTTATTTATCCTCTTAAATTGCTTAATATCTCGCAATGATTCATTCTTTTTATTTATTTTTTTACTTTTTTGATACTTTATAAAAACTTTATGATTTGTATTATATAGTCTTCTGGCTAGATTCATATTATGTTTTATTTTCTGTTCTCATTTGTTCTATTCAATTTTACAATAAAAAATAAGGGAAACAATTTCAAGACTTTAGAAATTTTCAACTATTGTATTAGCCCTGAAGTATTTGGAAATTCACCTAAAGACCAAATGGAACAATGGAACAGAGCGACTGGAATGCTAAGAATGAAGATTTCCGAAACCCTACTCTTTATCACTTTTTTCCAAGGTTTTATTTATTTTTTATCGATTGTTATTCATTCAGTCACATTGATATATGTGTTAATTAATTAAAAAACGTATTTTTGGTATAATATTTGTAATATCTTAAATTAGAAGATTTAAAAATGTATGTTTTCTAAACCATATCCTACTTTCTAAATCTCCTTTGTCCGTTTAAATTTTGTGTCTTATACAATGGTACACATCTATCATGAATATGGCGGAAATGTTATTCTTAGGCCAAAACTTTCTCATTTAAAAAAAAAAAATCGACTCAATTTACAAGCCAAACTATAATGTAGGTATTTTTATTTTGAAAGAGAAAAGATAGGCCCTCGGCCAGGATTCGAACCCGGAACCTCTGTCTCTCCGTGACAGTGCCCTACCATTTGAGCCACCAAGGCCGCCTGCCGGTAGAGGACAAATCTTTTCTCATATCCATGGAACTCCGCCTGCAACCAACGGTGGACGACTTGTAAGAAATATATAGGTTTATTGAGTAATTTAACATTATAAGATGTGGTTTACGAGAGATACAAAAGATACATTCTTATGAACTAACTAGGTGACTTATTGCTGTTGACTTTCATTATAACTTATTGCTTCTTTACTACATCTAACTTAGAGACTATTTCTTTACTTTATAAACTATCTACTACATTTCTACTCTCTACTCTCCTACCTCCTACCTACTACATTCTCTAATCTTAGCGCTAATATACATGTAAAAGAAGATAGAAGGACAAGGAAGTTCACACTGCTGACACAACGGAGGCATTGATGAAACTTCCTTGTTACATGACTATTTTACTAAACAATTTCCTTAATGATATGTGTTTGATAACTCGTGACATACATATGTGCATACAGACGAAACTAATAAAATGGTTTGGATCCTACCTAGAACGTACCAATTAAACGGAAGCAAAACACTTCCGTGTCCACAAAATGTCCACTTTTGCAAAGATTTTACTTTTGTCTGCTCTGGCTTTTCCGTACAGAAAAGTACCTTCTTCTTTAGTCCCCCCTCCTTTGATTCAGTTTACGATTCGTTTAAAATTTATAAAAGGGTTAACAGGTATTGGCAATCCATCTGTAACTATAAATCCAGGGAATACCCCAAAGACGTTAGCGGAATCCCTTTAAATTGGTCCGGTGGGGAAGAATCTATCGGATGGGGTGGTATTAATTTATAGTGATCCGAGGGGTGTATTCAAATCACGTAGCTCTAACTGCGAGGGCACTCTCGTGCAGGTATGCCCCCTCATCTCTGGCCCAATCTTATCTCCCTCCCGGACGAAATACCTCTTTGGGGAAATAAGTCTTATTTGGGTATCCGGTCAGGGCATCTTTATCCATACAGTAAATCTTCAGAGGGTATCCATATCGATCTCGTTATATATGCTCGCTTACACCAGTTGAATTTTAATCATTTTTTTTTTAAGTGAAAACTTCTTCATTCGCGTTTAGCGACTTTTGGAAGGGGAAACGCTTGTGGATTTTTCAACAACATGCTCGAGACTGGCGACGACTAGCAGTCTGGAAAGGAGTTATACAATTTCCTTTAATCAACTTTAGTTTGCATTGATATAAGACTTTATTAAAAAGTCATTGAATTCAATTGAGCAATTGATACAAATAATAATTCAAAACATCAATAACCAGTTCATATTTTCCTTTATCTTAAAATATTTTATTTGCAAAAGTTAAATGTTTTGATTTATGAAATGATTGAAAACACAAATGATCTATGTATTGTTGGACTTAACGATGATAATGCTAGAAATGAAAATAAAATCTATGTACATAAAAATACAAGGTATAAGTATTACAACTATAAACTAATTAACATTTCAATTATTGATATTTTACGTTTTATATTATATTGTGCAGTCTTGTTTTGATTAATAAATAAACTACTTGATAATGTGTTTAATTATTGTTCGGAGTTGTATTTGAAAAAGAGACTAATGTTAATCATTTAAATTTGCTAATTTGAATTTAACATCATTTAGTCATATCCCTCCTTCTCACTGATCCTATATCTCTGTGTTCTCGCAATTTGTGATATATACACGGGGAGAATGTTAATTGAACATTACTTTTATTATGACTTAAGTCAACAAGATCCAAAAATAAATGTAATGTTCAATTAACATTCTCCCCGTGTATACATCGCAAATTGCGAAAACATGGAGATATAGGATCAGTGAAAATGAGGGATACGACTGACCGAGAAGCGAACCAGGATGGCTGAGATGGTTAAAGCACTACCACGGACGAGTGGGAGACCCGGGTTCGAGTTATCTTTTCTTAATTATATCATATAACAATAAAATAAATTATAATGTGCAAATTTAGGTTATTATGAAATGATTATTTATTTGAGAAAATTATTTTTAGAAAAATTAGATTGGCTTTGGCATGTTTTGAATGGTGAACCATGTACCACCGCATAGAGGACGCTAAATTTGTGAAAAACATTAAAAAAATCAAAAATTATAAAATATGGATTTATCCCTTTTTGCATCTCCACGCCTCCACGAAGTTGACAACGATTCAATGATTTAAATAAATATTGCTCTTACTTTTTAATATGCGTTTATCATCCAAATGATTGTATTAATAATGTATTCCGTATTATAATACACAAATTGAAATTAAATTTTACAATTGAATATTTTGTCTACTGTTGATTTCTCATTATCATTCCCATTTTTCAATAATTAAGTTAAAACTAAAAACGCAATTTTAATACCTTAAATCGAATAATGTTCAAAAATTTTTAATTAAAAGCCTACAAAACGAAAAAAGTTTCACTTGAATCGTGGTTTCATTGAACACAACTTCTTTTTTTAAAAAACTAGTTTCATCTGGTATTTAAACGGTGACATAAAAGATAAAGTGTTCTAAAAAATATTTTTTTAATCTGTAGAGGCTAATATAGTACCTTACAATTTCAAAAGAAATATATATGTTACGACCAATCCTATTACATTCTATGAGTATACGTGTAGTGAGAACAAATTGCAACAAGAGAATGTCAATATCCAAAAAACATTTTAAATCTTATTTAAATTCACAATTACATTGCATACGTTTCGATATCAAAAGAAAAATCTGTTGTATCCATTTTTTTTATTTTTTTTTACATTAATAATATTGTTGAATCAAAGTTCGCAGGTTAACTATTTTTCCAATTCAAAACGAAACGTGATTTCGTCTGAATTAAAATTACGTTCTGGGTAGGACTGTGTAGAGTATAATTTGAAAAAGAGTTCGCAATGATAAAAGAAATACTTTTTATTTTTAAGAGAAAAGATAGGCCTCGGCAGGGATTCGAACCCGGAACCTTTGTCTTTCCGTGAGAGCGCTCTACCAATTGAGCCACCAAGGCCGCCTGCCGGCAGAGGACAAATCTTTACTCATATCCGATCCCATGTCCTCGTGCTCTCGCAATTTTTGCGATGAATACACTAGAACGTTGTCCTCTTTCACACTTCACTTCTTTCATATTCTTCTTTCATTCTTTCATATTTCACACTTTACTTTTTTTATAAGAATTAAATTAATTTATTTACACAAAGGACGCCTAATGGCGTGAACAAATATTATTATTTATTAGTGTTGGTTGAGCAGGGTCAGAGGGAAGAATTGCTGTGCTGACGATTCTGGATTCAAATCCTTTTATCAGCCGTGGATGGATACTTTTAATTTTCCTTTTTTTCGAATATTGATATTTCGCCAAAAATTTTATCTAGCACATGGTCACGATTCTATATTTTCTTTTACCAACATACTGATAAGAAAGATAAGTCTGCCAGTATTGGTAATATTTATCAAAATGAATAATGGAGGGGGTATATTAGTGGTAGAGCGCTGAGATGCCGTGCCGAAGGTCTCAAATCCGGTTGTGACAGATAATTTGTGAATTCTGTTAACATCTGAGGATGGACCCTTTGGGCTCTGGAGATAATTTGGAAATAACCCTGCCTCTATAAAGTGGGTACCCTTAATTTGGTAACAATGTGGTGATTGTGCGTAATCTTGGGCAAATAATCTCCCTACAAAATCATTGTCCTAGAAACAGTCCCTACCATGTATTGAGGCAAAGACCCTTCATAGATTGTTGTGGAATAGTTTTTTTTTATAATTATTATTAGTTAATTGAGTATAATTTTATTGATATTGCAATGACTAATGATACTATATACAAAATAAAAATACTATATCCTCAGTATTGCACCCGCAATTTTTCATATTTATTAAATATTAATTTTATTTTATTATTAAATTAAATGTTTAATATTTTCTCATCAGTTTTTTCTTTTAATCTTCACAACGTACCTATCATTATGTACTATCCTCTATTTAGTAAATAAAGAGGATAAGAGGTTTTAAGGTGAATTATATTTCTGAATTTTACTAATTAATTATATTCTTTACTTCATGGTGATAGCGTTCTTTAATGTTCATTTTATAAATATATGAAGTTCTTAAAGACGATGACCCAGGTCAATGTTGTATGATGTAATGTGCGCTCATAGAATGTAATAGGACAGGTTGTAAAAAATATTTAGCTTAAATACGATATTAGCCTCTGCAGATTTAAAAAAATATTTTTTACAACATTTTATCTTTTATATCAGCTGAAATACCAGATAAAAAAAATAATAATACTCGTGATAGACGAGCCTCGTATTAAAAAAAATGATATTTTATAAAGGAATAGATATTGAAATAGTGGTTCACACCTGGGATTTAATTTTAAATATGACTTTTACTATTTTAAGACTAGGAAGAAAATGGTCCGAGTGGATGTTAAAAAAATTCTCGTAAGTTGGCAGAACTGTTTATTTTAAATTACATATGGTAAATATTAAAATTAAAACACATAGGCATCGAGATATACCTAAAGAGGTGGTTTTTAAGAGGAGGAGGTTTTTACAATCAATTTTCTTTACTTCCTGGTCATAGCGTTCTTTAAAGTTAACTTTATAATAACATGAAGTTCATACAGACAATGACCTAGGTCAATGTTGTAGCATGCCAATTTTTCAGACTGGCTTCCTCACCTGCGAGATAGTTGGATGGGTTTCCTTAAATTACTAGTAATTTCGTTCTCCGCTCTTACGTCACGTGGATCTGTTAGGCGGCGGTGGCGCGGCATCCCAATGAGGAGATCGAGGAAGTTGGCAGGGGCTTATTTATCACCAGGACGAGCCGGCTCAGTCCGACCTTCCAATCCTTCCGTCTAATCGATCCTCAGTCCTCGGGGACTCCTTCAAGACCTAGACATTAGGTTTCTACCTCTTCCATGTCTCAGCAGATTGCCTCTTTACCTAGTGATTTTCTTCAATATCGTTCCTATTTGGATTTCTCAAAACGAAAAAGAAAGATTTTTAACAAGTGAACACTGTTTTATCATTGTTCTGATTTTATTTTATCATAATATTGAGAATAGAGCGCTGAGATGCCGTGCCGATGGTCCCGGGTTCATATTCGGTCGTGGCAGATAATTTATGAAATCTGTTAGCAGCAGGGGATGGACCCTGTAGGATCTAGAGATTATCTGGGGCTCATCCAATTTCTACTACTAAAATCAAAATCCGATAGATCTCTCTTAACGTAATTTTTTCACCAAAGTCTTGTTCAACCCATGGACGTTGACCAGTCTGATATGAGCTTTGTAATTTTCGTTAGTTTTTAGGCCCAAATTTTTACAAACTCATCTCAGCATTGGCGACGCTATCTTTTCAATTATAATAACTGAGTGTATGCTCTTCAATTTCTCTCTATATATTCTCCTAAATTCCCCAATAGTCACCTCCTTAAGCAGTTAAAAGTAAAAATTCATCCATCATGTCATTTTTATACTTTTCTAACAATTCTTTGAAAGTCCACATGTCGCTATTAATATAGCGAACAGCTCTCTCACCTTGGGCGCAGATTTGCATTTTACAGCCTCTTTCAGAGTTGTATCTCAATGATTATCATTCTCTAATAACCCTGTTACCTCACATGCCTCTCGAAATGTTGAAAATTCTCGATTATTGAGCTTTTTGAGATCTTTCAAAGAGGTTGGCCCACGCACATGGTATAAAAGCATTATAATAATATAATTTATTTCAAATTAAATCAATTATTTTAATAACCCCTATGTCAACCCCTTACATCCCTTTTATCGCATTCAAAAGTAGCCTATGTCCTTTCTCATGTTCTAGAATATCTCTGTACCAAATTTCATCACAATCGATCAATCGGTTTGGCCGTGATAACGTCTGTGACAGACAACCAGAGTTACTTTCACATTTATAATATTAGTATGGATTGACAACAAATGTTTTTTTCCTGCAACCATTGAGTAATGCTATCCATTACTCAACCAAAACTGGTGTGGAAAGTCCCACTTTCCCCTGGAAAAGTAGTGGAGTGAGGAAAAGTAACAACCACCTAGATCGAATTTGACAATCAGCACTCTGTTATTTTAAATGTTAAATGGCGGTATTATAATATTATTCATTTTGGATTTCGAAAATGTTAAAATAAATAATTTTAGAACTATTTTATATTTAATTCAAGATAGATTTTATTTATTTTGAAGCGATTTTATAGAAATATTTAATATAACCTTAAATGTATTAGAACCTTCACACACCAGAAATTTAAAGAATTTGGTTAGTAATAGAAAATTGTAAGAGATAGCGCTAGTGTAGTTTTAACAAATCTAAAGTTTCACCTTTAATTTCTTAATTTTTAAATGGTTGTGGGAAAAATGTAACATTTAACACCTGAGAAAAGTGCTTATAACACCCTCGTTTAATTACCAGACTCGCCTTCAGCTCGTGTGGTAAAATTCACTCGGGTATAATAAAGAGGCACTTTCCTCACTTGTCAAAGAAATAACTTTATCAATGAATGTGACAATATGTTGTGATTTTTTTTAGACTTTTTTCCACTTAATTTCTAATTGATTATTACTATTTTAAATAAGTGATTGAAAATAAAATTTAATTCAAATTATCAATAAAAAATATCGAAAATATATGCTGAAATTATTTCAAAATTTAATCAATTATATACAAAATAAAAAAATGGCAAGAATTAAGTTCAATACAATCGAGAAAAAGAGCATTTTTTATTCTGAATAAATTATTGGTTGGTTTTATAAATTAGATGAAGCGTTCGTTGGTCGCGGTGGTAATAATAAAAAAATAGTAAAAAAAAAACTCTTTTTTACCGCCATCCTTTACAAACACGTTCAAAATTTGCCTCCATCTAAATTCTAGGGGAGTTGCTTCCTTTAGCCTCTTGACCTATATCTCTTATGTGGATTAGTAGTAGGTCATGCTTTATTTGTTTTTTTTATTATTTGTTAATGCTTGTACATACTATTCCTTAAAGGAGTTATTCATTTTCAATCAATAATGCATATTTATTTAGAAATATGAGAAGGATGGTGTGTAGAATTATGTGATTGGGCATGTATGTTGTCTTAACCTGTTGGAAAGGAATTCTCACTAGATATTTAACAGCTAACAAATTAAATAGAATAAATTTAATTGATCAATTAACTTTTATGAGTCAAGTAACATAACAATTGATCCATATAAATTAGTTTTATCATTCATCCAGTTAAAAAAAATAATAAACCACTAAACAATCAGCACCTTAATTATATCTAACATAATAACAATTCAATCAATGTTGACTTCATAAGTATACAATACTTGATAGTTTCTCATAAAGGTTATTAATTAATTAATTTCCAATGTGAGCCACCATTGATTTCCTATCTGTATTACTGGTTATTATTTGTTTTGTTTGTTCACTCCCTCCCTGCTTATTCGCAACTGATACTAAAATGCGTACTTAAGTTTACTTTTAATTTTAGTTACTTTTTTTGATAATACTATTTTTCTGTGAAGCACTGGTACCTCACTAATAAGGTATTAAATAGAAATTTTTAAAATATTTTTCAATCAAAATATTATATTTTTACTGACAGAATCGTTGATACATTCCATAGTAGTTAATTTGATTTATAAATATATATTTAATTTCTTCGCAGCTGTGTAATTGGTCCTGATATAGATTCCGATTGATATAAATTATTTATTCTTTTGAGTAATAGTTCTTGTGGGTCTCACTCTGCCTCTACAAACGGTTGAGTGGGATTTCCACCAAATCTCCTCCTCCTGGAACCATCGTTGGCTTAGAAACAGAACGATCACTGCCATCCATGTACTGATTCAAATTAATTAGTTAGATTGGTATATATATATATATATATATATATATATATATATATATATATATATAAATACCAATCTATATGGAGCGGAGTGGCTCAGTGGTTACACGTTATAGATACACGTTTGTCTATCTAGTATTTAAAAGTACTCTCGTTATACAAAATAAAACGTTCTAAAAAATATTTTTGAGATCTGTATTCTAATTAAGTAACTGAAATGGCTACATCAGTATATATGATAAATCTAGTTCTATTATATTCTATGAGTAAATATTATATATATATATGTGTATATATATATATATATATATATATATATATATATATATATATATGATGTATACATCATAAGCTCTACGAATGTAAAATTTGTTGGTAATTGTAAACTGTTAGGGCGCCGCACAGTGGAGTATTAGCCCTTAAAACTCGGTCAAAAATATTAATCTTTTGATACCTGTTATTTAAGTGGTGAAATAAGTTTATTTATGCTTATTTATATATCGATGCCTTAGTTCACATATGTGTTAAGTGCTGAAAACAAGATTTTACAGGCATAATTTAACACAAGAAATACAGTTCAAGCACACAATATATTCGTGTAACCTTCACAGCTTCTCTATTAATTTTATATCAACATATGATCTTTTACTTCCTAATCACAACTTTACAATATTATTTATATTTCAATGAAGTTTCTTGTATTTGTTATCAATAGTAATTTACTTTTTGAATTTAAAATTTAAAAACAATTCGAGAAAAGATCTTTCCAATTTGTAAGCGAGTTAATGCTCGCTCCATTTTCAAGCCTGAAAATAAAAAACTAATTTAGATTTAATATTAGATTAAAATAATTTTAATAAAAAAATTATTCAAAAATAAAATGATAAACAAGCTGGTTTCGAATTAAAAATTTTAGTGCACTTCTAAAATTGCTAAAATTAATTTAAATCTTTAAATTAGTGCCACAATATTTAAGTGTAAACAGGTCGAAAATGTTCAAAAACATAAAGCTATTTGAGCTTTTGTCCTTTTTTCCTTCATACTCCATTAAAATAAGATTTTTCAAACTAATTTATAAAAAAATAGCAACTACATGCGAAAAATTTTTCTGCATGGATTATTTAAGTGTTAAAAGTAGAATAATATAATATCAAAAAATTATCCCGAACAGACTCGGAACATGATTAAAACCTTACCTTAAATAAATATTTCCCTTCTTAATTATTCAAAAAACCCACAGTAAAATACGCAATTAAGTGCTGATATTAATTTCCAATAAACCATGAAAACAATAGTTACTTTCCTCGCAAACAACTGAGAAAAATATATCACTGGTAAATCAAACCATATAAACTATATAACTAATTATATTGAACATAAAAAGCGTACTGAGTGATCGTCCCGCGTCCTTCGCGTCGTGGAAGACTTGTGTTCAACTGTCGTTTAAGGTAAGTCAGAGCGGCTTATCGTCCCGATATCGTGCCGAGCAGATAGGCCAGATAGATATCAATCAGGGAACACAACTTTGATAGCATTTATTTAATTTCGGTATTTCTAGTCTTGGCCATTATTTAAGTGTAAATATTCCACTGTTACCCTTACGGCGTGCTTAAGGGTAACAGGGATTGCACCCTTGGACATTCTATAGTAAACTCTAATATAAACTTGAAAATTCCATGATAAGTTATATAAATTTAAATTAAATTTGAATATTAAAAAACAAAAAAAAAAAAGGAAATATAATACCAAATGTCTCTTTTTTGAAACTCTTATATATTGATTAATAATCAAATAAATCAAATTACTTATAAATAAAGAAATAATTAAATCAAAATACAATTATCAAGTTTCCTAAAATGAATAATTAAAGAATACTCAAAAATTAAACCTTTTTGGTTTGGTACAAATGTAATTATTTTCATTGGTACAGTATAAAAAAAAACGGTAAATAAATAAATTAAATTAAAATAAACATGAATAGAAAATACATTAAATATCAGTTGAGGAAAACGAATAAATTTAATAAACAAAATATTTTGAATATGAAACAAAACAAATAATAATTTTAAAAGAGCTCATACGTGATTATTTAATTGAGCAATTAAAATAAATAAATTTCTAAATACACTGACTTATGATGTAAATCAACACTCCATGCGTTTTCAGGCGGGTTTCTTCCGATGAGACTAGACGTCCTTTAATAGACGACCCCGTCGTTATGAATTACCGATTCGTAAAACTATCTGTTTTCATGGAGATGTTCAAATGAATTTTAGCGAAGTCGGAATAATAATAGTTCAAATGTTGTCGGACTCACAAAACAAGGATGAGTGCAAAATTGGAGTATTGACCGCATAGTCCAAATAGGTCTCAAAATGGGTCGCACTCGCGAAAGTATATAAAATGGACCGCAATGGCCGCACTGAAAAAAAAACAATAATGACTGACTGCTGTAAGGAAGATCCGTACGGTAAGCCTGCCGAGACTACAGTGAGGTAATTAGCGACTTTGACTAAAAAAACAAAAGGCGTGATTCAGTAGTTTCTGTAACATATGTTTCCGGCTACTTCACTGTTATACAAAAAACACGAACTATGTATTACATTGCGTATTCTACAAATAATTTGTTTTTTAATGAAATTAAAAATAATTGAAAACAAAAATATTAAACATGGGCATACAAATTATTTATAATCATAAAGAGAGCGGCCATAACAACAAATCTTTTTTTCTTGATATTAGACAATTTACTGTAAATAGGAAGGATTTATTCTACAAAATAAAAAAGACAAAATATATTTTAATATTTATATGAGCTACATAAAGTATAATTTTAGATTTATTATAAGTGCCTGTTTAATATCTTATTAAGAAGAATATGTGGCGGAGTGGCCGAAAATAGCGTATGGAGAAGAAGAAAGAATGAGGAGCTGACGGAGCCTGGTATGGTGGCTATGATTAAGAAAGCCAGAATAAGATGGATAGGACATGTACAAAGAATCCCAGACCACAAGGCACCGAAGAGAATGCTCTATGAGAAACCAGACAGCGATCGAAGCAGAGAAAGTCCTTGGATCAGATGGCAGTAAGATGTCGAGGAAGACTTGAAGCTGCTGGAAATACAGGATCAGAGGAGAAAAGCGTAGGATCGCAGAGATTGGATGGCTGTGGTGGCGGAGGGCCGGGTTCGTGCATCCAAAATAATAATAATTATAATTTAACATCTTTCGTAAGATGATTTTTTTCTTTTTATTTATCTATATTTGACTATCCGGAAAATAAATTCATGTTTTTGTATGAAAATGAAAGAAGATAAAAATTGTATTGAATTATAGCTACACTATCCATTCAGGTTTAATATCACTTGCAAAATTGTTGGCAGTAGCATGATTCCAGGATCATTAAATGTTTCTTGTAGACAAAAAAAAACTGATCAAGTTGATTTTTTTTTTTTTATACCTCCTCAGTTTAAAAAAAAGTGTTATACTAATAATTAAACCGGAACGAATAACATTCAGAAGGTTGTAAGGTCACCTGTGGTCTAGTGGTTAGCGTAACAAACTACTAAGCCCGAAATCGCGGGTTCGTAGCCCGGCAGGTGGCCCTAAGATTTTTTTAAGGGATTAAAAAATCCTTAGTTACGCCGTCCTTCGGAAGGGACGTTAAACGGGGGTCCCGAGCCTGTACGATGTCAGATACTCGTTAAAAATCCCTATCCTAATTAAACCTGGATAGGCAAAATTTAGAGCTCCCACTGTAGCATCGTCCGATTAGCCATAGCAGCATAAAGTGACCTTAAATGAACTAACAACAATAACAATCAGAAGGTGACAAATTTGGATGTGGCAGTACATCCCACCTATATTCTTCTTGAAATAAAATTATTTTATTAGAAAATATATTTTTTTTTTAATAAGACATGAATCATCCGCGTCAATATTTAAGTATTTCAGGAAGTGCTTCCTTAATAAATATGTTTTTATCATAATGCCGGTCTATATTCTGTTTGTTCATGACCCAATGTGTACCACCCCGTAAATTTCATTCACGTTTCAGGTTACTGTAAATAGTTAAGAGGTGGTGGATGGTATTGAATAGGCCTAGAAAGGTTGGGGTGAGCGAGCCCGGGGATAATAAATCATTGAAGCCAACAAGACTTGTTTGCGGAAGAGGGTGGAGGGGGGGCGAGTTGAGGAATTTAGCTGATTGATTTATACCAGTTCCTTAGAGCGATCTAAGTGGCACTGGAGCCACCGGAAGCCTTACATTTTTCACAGTACCTCCTTCCCCTCCTTCTACCCCTCCCACTAGCCCCTCTCCTATCCCCCCTTTACTCCCTCCTCCACCCCCATTCCCCTCATCCATCCCCCCTCCTCAGCCCTTCCTCTCCAACTTTCCAAAAGGAAACCCCTTGAGCATGGTCAGCACAACAACATAGTTAAACTTACATTATTACATAAACTTATTTACTTCTCTTTTCCTGTTGCAATCCTAGTTTTAAAAAGGGAAAAAAATGTTTGTGATAACTTCTCCTATTGGCCAAAGTACCTAATAGCGGGAGATGGATCATATGGATCTAGGAACATCCCGGGGCTCACCCAGCCTCTATAAAATATTATAAAAATAGTGTACCCAAAATAAGAGAGAGGGGAATCTGGCGGTTGAGCGTGACCTAGGATGAGTCATCTCCTTGCAGAACCGTTGTCCATGAAACAGTACAGTCTCTACCATGTACTAAGCCCCAGACCCGTTCATGGGCTGTAGTGGTACAGGTTTTTTTAACCTGAAGTGCTGCTGTTTTGTTTTTGCTGCAAGTAGTCTGATTAGTGGGGAGGAGTTATCAGTACATTTTTATTTTCCACAATAATGAAATGAGTTATTTGTTTAAATGCAGATGAAAAAAATAATGAGGGAAACAGAGCAACCCCTGTTTTTAAAAGAATATAATCGTTTTTAGATGAAAAAAGGGGGAATTAAAGAAATATTTTGTTCAAGACAGCTCATTTCGACGGTCCCTACGTACAAAGCGACATGTCAAAACTGAGGTTATAGGAGAGCGTAATGATGTCAGTTTCCAAGTTCAAATCACTCTTCATTACGCTCTTCTGTAAACCTCAGTTTTGTCAAGTCGATTTATACGTAGGGACCGTCGTTTTAAAACCTATTTCAGGAAAATTTTAAAAAAATACTTAAAGATGCTAGGTTAGTACATCTATCTTCGTTCCAATTGTATGGGCATTTCTCTACTAAATGGAAAATCGTTGTCCTGAGCCAATTTTATGTGATAAATTTTAATATTTCTCATTTTTTTTTTGTATGAATAACGACAAAGTGTGAGGTATTCTTGTCACGCCACAGCTTATTTAGTAATTTAATAATGTAATATTTATTTAAATCAACCTCAAACACCTCAAAACACAGTCCCTGGTATGTCCCTTTTATCAAATTATAATTCTTGTGACCAATATTATTATTTTTGCTGTTGATATTAAATAAAATGTATTAAAATACTTTTTTTTTGTTTTAATTTATTTATTAATATTTACAACTGTATTACAATTATACAACAAGTAAATAGAATGCGTGTTACATAATGACATGAGAATGACAAGTAGAGAAACTACCCATTGGTAGTACTCAAATCAAAGTTCAAATAAGAAGGTCACGTGGTCATCTTCTTTTCAGACGCCTCGGAGGATTATCGGGAATTGAAGAGGAAGCTAGGTTTGAAACTAGAGGGTTTGAGTGGGAATGAAGTTTGCTATGAAAGGATAGATACCGGGTTCGGGCCAAATCAGCAACAAAAGGGACATTAAGGTCGTTATGGATGAGTTTATTCTTAACAAAATAAGGAGCATTGAGGATTTTACGAAGGATTGGATACGAGAGGAATTCGATGGCTTAGTGGAGCCCCAAAGCTCTACTCCAATATAAGTCCAAATAGGTCGTATGATGGTCATGTAGATGAGTCTTTTGTAGTTAATTGGGAGCTTAGAGCGTTTACCTAGTAAGTATTGAAGTTGCCTGAAACGTCGAGCGGTTTCTTGTCTTTTCAGTCTTGTATGAGGATTCCAGGTTAATCGTTTGTCGAGGTGCAACCCTAAGTATCGGATCTGTTCTACAGGCACCAGTGGGATATTATTAAAGGATACTGAATGGCAGGAAGTCATTGGTTTACGACGTAAGGTAAAAGTGATTTGATGCGATTTTTGAGAATTTATTTTAATTCTCCATGTTTGACACCATTCTTCAAGATCAGTGATATGGGATTGGAGGCTTTGGGATGCAATAACTGGATTGGTCTTGACTGATAATACACATGTATCATCAGCATACGTGGTAAGGATAGTATTAGGATGAGTTGGGATGTCAGCTGTATAAACTGTATAAAGGATTGGGCCAAGAATACTATCTTGAGGAACACCAGCAGATTGGGAATAGAGGGATGAATAGAAATTATTATGGTTTACTTGGAAAGTTCTATTTGTGAGATAGGATTGACTGATGAGAAAGTATGTAGGGGGTAGGAATTTACGGAGTTTGTAACCGTATCCACAGATAGACTTTCGGACAACAGAACTAGGGGAATATCAAGCATTCAGCAGCAGCCTCGAGCTCAGACGCCTCAAACCTCCCAAATCAAATCTCAGAATTCCTTTACCAAATCCCAGACGTCCCAAGCCAAGCCTCGGGAACCCATATCCAAGCCCCAAGGCAGCCAATCCCTATCCTCAACCTCCACGTCAACAAATTCCTCCCCACCAAATTACCTCCTCAACAACCAAATCCTCTCCCTTCCAATCACAGCATTCAAACGAATGCTGTAGTTCATCAAACATTGAATGAAAATCCAGCACCTCGGGTACAACCCCCAGCCAACCCTCCTTTGCCCATTAATTATCCCTATCAAACTCAAGGCTCATATCCATTCCAAGTCCAAAATCCGATCGACATAAATTCTATCCTATCATCTTTCCTAAAAGACCTTCAAGAGACTATCAAGCCACTCATCAACCTACTCACGAGAATCCTTACCGAAGTCCCACTTAATTACCCACGATGAGCATAAAGCCCTTAGCTATCGTTCTGTGGAACGCTAATGGACTGCTTAATCACCGTGATGAACTTGACATATTTCTACACGACAACCAAATAGATATTGCTTTACTTACTGAAACACATTTCACTCATCGCGCACATTTCTACATACGGGACTACATCACTTACAGGTCAGACTACCCAGATAATTCTGGCGACACTTCACATGCCGGATCTTGTATTCTCATTCACAAAAACTTATCTCATTCCCTTATTCCTTCCATTCCAACTGATGCTATTCAATCAACCTCAGTAACCACAACAACTCGTCCTTTCCATATCACATTTTCAGCTGTATACTGTCCTCCTGGAATTTCTGTTTCCTATAATCTTCTTGAATCCTTATTCCAATCTCTTGGTTCACGCTTCATTGCTGGAGGAGACTACAACGCTAATCACCAACGATGGGGTTGTCGAACATCCAACTCCCGAGGAAATATCCTGTCTGCTGTAACATCCAAAAAGAGTTATTCCATTCTGGCGCCAAACAACCCCACCTATTGGCCTACATCTACCAAAAAACGTCCCGATATCCTTGACATATTTATCACATCCCAAATTTCCCCCGCAAAAGTTAATATTGAATCTTTGGACGACCTTTCATCAGATCATAGTCCAGTCCTCCTTTTCTTGCACTCAAGTTTCGCTCCCAAGCCTATCCCTCCCACATTGATTACAGGACGAGTCAACTGGGACGATTTCTGTTATGACTTGGAGGACAAACTGGACTTATGGAACTACTGACAAAACATTATGGATGACTACCAAAAACTCCTAAAGTTCAAAGAATTCAATCATCCACTCCTTACTGAATCAAATAACTGGACAAGATCTGACGGAGAAAAATCACAGTTATTTGGCCAATACCTTTCCAAAATCTTTCATCCACATCCTGATATTATTAACCCAACTCAAATTAAATATATAAAAGAAGCGTTAGATGTTCCCCTCCAAATGCCCCTTCCACCCAAAGCATTCCATCCTTCAGAAATATCCAACATTATTCACAGATTACCTTCTCGCAAAGCTCCTGGGCACGACCTCATCACAATTCATATCTTAAAACACCTACCTAGAAAAGCCATTCTATTCCTTACCTATATATATAATGCTGTACTGCACTCCACATATTTTCCTGACCTCTGGAAAGTTTCCATTGGAAAAATGATACCCAAACCTAAAAAAAAAAACAGAATACCTATCCTCGTACCGTCCTATCTCTCTTTTACCTTGCATGGGTAAAATCCTAGAAAAACTCATCCTTAAACGATTATACCCTATCCTTGATGCAAATCACATAATACCAGATCACCAGTTTTGATTCCGAGCATCACACTCCACCATTCAGCAATGTCATCCTGTGGTGGATGTGGTCTCCTCTGGATTAGAACGTGGATCATATTATTCGGGCGCCTTTCTTGACGTGGAACAGGCTTTTGACCGAGTCTGGCATTCGGTCTTGCTATACAAACTCCGTAAATTCCTACCCCCTACATACTTTCTCATCAGTCAATCCTATCTCACAAATAGAACTTTCCAAGTAAACCATAATAATTTCTATTCATCCCTCTATTCCCAATCTGCTGGTGTTCCTCAAGATAGTATTCTTGGCCCAATCCTTTATACAGTTTATACAGCTGACATCCCAACTCATCCTAATACTATCCTTACCACGTATGCTGATGATACATGTGTATTATCAGTCAAGACCAATCCAGTTATTGCATCCCAAAGCCTCCAATCCCATATCACTGATCTTGAAGAATGGTGTCAAACATGGAGAATTAAAATAAATTCTCAAAAATCGCATCAAATCACTTTTACCTTACGTCGTAAACCAATGACTTCCTGCCCTTCAGTATCCTTTAATAATATCCCACTGGTACCTGTAGAACAGATCCGATACTTAGGGTTGCACCTCGACAAACCTCGATTAACCTGGAATCCTCATACAAGACTGAAAAGACAAGAAACAGCTCGACGTTTCAGGCTACTTCAAAACTTACTAGGTAAACGCTCTAAGCTCCCAATTAACTACAAAAGACTCATCTACATGACCATCATACGACCTATTTGGACTTATATTGGAGTAGAGCTTTGGGGCTCCACTAAGCCATCGAATTCCTCTCGTATCCAATCCTTCATAAAATCCTCAATGCTCCTTATTTTGTTAAGAATAAACTCATCCATAACGACCTTAATGTCCCTTTTGTTGCTGATTTGGCCCGAACCCGGTATCTATCCTTTCATAGCAAACTTCATTCCCACTCAAACCCTCTAGTTTCAAACCTAGCTTCCTCTTCAATTCCCGATAATCCTCCGAGGCGTCTGAAAAGAAGATGACCACGTGACCTTCTTATTTGAACTTTGATTTGAGTACTACCAATGGGTAGTTTCTCTACTTGTCATTCTCATGTCATTATGTAACACGCATTCTATTTACTTGTTGTATAATTGTAATACAGTTGTAAATATTAATAAATAAATTAAAACAAAAAAAAAAGTATTTTAATACATTTTATTTAATATCAACAGCAAAAATAATAATATTGGTCACAAGAATTATAATTTGATAAAAGGGACATACCAGGGACTGTGTTTTGAGGTGTTTGAGGTTGATTTAAATAAATATTACATTATTAAATTACTAAATAAGCTGTGGCGTGACAAGAATACCTCACACTTTGTCATTATTCATACAAAAAAAAAATGAGAAATATTAAAATTTATCACATAAAATTGGCTCAGGACAACGATTTTCCATTTAGTAGAGAAATGCCCATACAATTGGAACGAAGATAGATGTACTAACCTAGCATCTTTAAGTATTTTTTTTAAATTTTCCTGAAATAGGTTTTGAAAACAAAATGTTTTTAAAACTACGGTCCCTACGTATAAATCGACTTGACAAAACTGAGGTTTACAGAAGAGCGTAATGAAGAGTGATTTGAACTTGGAAACTGACATCATTACGCTCTCCAATAACCTCAGTTTTGACATGTCGCTTTGTACGTAGGGACCGTCGAAATGAGCTGTCTTGAACAAAATATATCTTTAATTCCCCCTTTTTTCATCTAAAAACGATTACATTCTTTTAAAAACAGGGGTTGCTCTGTTTCCCTCATTATTTTTTTCATCTGCATTTAAACAAATAACTCATTTCATTATTGTGGAAAATAAATATGTACTGATAACTCCTCCCCACTAGTCAGACTACTTGCAGCAAAAACAAAACAGCAGCACTTCAGGTTAAAAAAACCTGTACCACTACAGCCCATGAACGGGTCTGGGGCTTAGTACATGGTAGAGACTGTACTGTTTCATGGACAACGGTTCTGCAAGGAGATGACTCATCCTAGGTCACGCTCAACCGCCAGATTCCCCTCTCTCTTATTTTGAGTACACTATTGAAAGACTCATCTACATGACCATCATACGACCTATTTGGAATTAATACGGCTGGTCTAGGCAATTCAGGAAAGGTGGCAGTATTGTCAACTTCAGGAGCCTGGATTGTGCTCTTCTCTTGACTTTTTAGTAGATAATTCTTGGTTCTAAGGCTTTGGAAGTTCTTATGAACTGAACAGCCTCTGTAGTTCGCTGGGTGATACTCACCACAAAGAGCACATTTAGCAGGCTCGTTCCTTGATTTCTGACAAGTGTCAGATGAGTGTTGTCCAGCGCATTTGACGCACATAGCTTGGTGATGGCAATACGTCTTGGTATGGCCTAAGGCTTCACAGTTAGTACACTGAACTACAGCATTTTTATGCCTAGGTTCTTCAAATTTTACTGTTGAGTAAACAAGTCTTAAAACTTGAAATACCTCTGGGTTATTTCGGGCTGGTTCAAGTTCAACGAAAAACAATGGAAGGGGGTACTTTTCGGTGGGATGCAACACTGGCGAAATATTTCTTACTTTGTGACCTATTTCTTCGAGGTCACTTTTGATTGCTGTTGTGGGCGTTGAAGAGTGCAGTCCTCTTAAAACGACTCGGTACGATTTATCCTGTTGTAATTGGTAACAGTGAAAATCATAGTTCTTCACTGTAAGATGGTTATGGAAGGCTCCGGTGTTTTGTTGTTTTTTGTCACTGACTTTTTTGACACAGCCGATTTATTTATTTTTTAGTTGGGTGAGTTGCCCGCTGAGCCAGGGGCAGCCTTTCTGTGACGTTTTTGGAGAGTCCGTCGTTTTAAGTATTGCGAATCGGTCTCGCTTATTTCCGAAAATGGAGTCTCTGCCTCCGACACTTCACTACCCGAATTGTCTACTTGCATGTTGAATATAATTAATTATTATTAATGATTAAAATAATTAGAAATAAATAATTAAATCTCACTAAAACAAAAGAAATAAATTTTAAAAAACTTTTCATATTTATATAATAATAAAATAAATGAATATATATATATATATATATATATATATATATATATATATATATATATATATATATATATATTCATATATATATGTTTAAAAAGAATAGACAATTAAAAGAAAAGAAAAAAAAAATGTTGACGAATGCGGGATTCGATCGAGAGGCTGGTTGCCAAGCCTTGACCGTGAACTTGAGGTAAATATTTAAGTCCCGTGGAGGGATTATTGGCCACGTTGCTACCTTCAGCAGGCAGTCACCGATGTATTTACTGAATTTATTGTTTAAAACAGTCACTTACCTCACTGATCTTGGATAAATATCTTAAAGTACTTATGGTTTCTTCTGACACAGTTTTGAGAGTTTTTTAAAAGAAATATTGTTATAATAATGTAACAAGCACAGAGCGGATTAACAAGTTAACATCAGTTGCGGCCATGACACTTGGTACTTATTAAAATACTTTTTAAAAAAAACAGTCAGCATCTTTATAAATTACAATTATATACTTACTATTAAAATTTAATCAAAAAATCTCGTCGTGAATGCTGTCTTCAAATTTTTTAAACAGTCCCCTGATAAAATTTGAGAACCGCGCTTAAGTCAAATTTTGTATTGGCGCGAAACGTTAACTTCGTGAAATAGAGCGCAATCAGTGTGAAGTTCGTTCGGGTGTTTAGCTGGGTGAGCAGTTGCTATTTTCTTAGTGACTCCACAGTCTGCTAGTGAACTACGACTCTTGGCCGTTGGATAAAACAGTCCACTGGTTAGCCATTTTTTTTTCCTATTTTAAGAGTTTTAATTACAAATATTTATTTGTTTAAAAGAATTGATTATTAAGTATGTAGCATTTGTTTCCTTAATGTTATAAGTTTAGATGATTTTGTTTTATTCAATTTAAATGTAGAAATGACAGTCCCCTGTCATTTCATAGCACAGGGGAGTGTTTTATAACGCAGGAGACTGTTTTCTTTAGGTTTTTTCAGGTCTGACATGCTAGATTGCGCATCTATGATCAAAATTATAAACAATATCGTCTCTTTCTTAGGTAGTATCTCAAAATGCCACCCAAAAAGAAGCCAGCCAAAACAAGAGAAGAAATATTAGAATAAAATCGTATAGCTGAACGTTTAAGATATCAGCGACTTAAAAATGACCCACAAAAAAAGAAGAAATGAAAGAAAAAGAATGACAGAAAGACCAAAAGAAAAAGGCACAAGAAAATTAGTTAAGGATATGCGTCGTCGCGACCATGAGGCAGTAAAAAAAAATCTTGGAAAGAGCATTGTACTATGTATCGCGCAAAAAAAAAAAAAAAAATTGAAAGAAATAGCAAATACTTATATAAGGGAAAATACACCTGATTCAATTGATCCCCCAGTGGAATATCGGGAACCTTTAAGATCATCAGTCGCAGGAAGAAAGGAAGAGGCTAAGAAAAACGTTAGGAGATACTGAAAGAAAAAGACCATAAGATTCAGGAATACAAACTGAAATTTGATTACTCTCATAAAAAACGTTCCCCTGTGCGTTTACAACAGTCCCCTGTCACGATTTTGGATAAAATCGTCTATAACTCAAAAACCAGGACGAAAATAAGTGGGATTTTCAAAGAGATATATTTAATTTAATATTGACCTTCATTTTATTAACAATCATTCTCGACATTTCATAAAATTTGCTTAGGACAGTCTTGTACGGGCAAGTTTCCAGATAGCAGAGAAACACCCGTATAATTGTTCAAATCATTTGAACCCTCATTGTTGCATAATTGTTATATTGTATTGTAATGATATAAAAGTAACATTTAGATTAAGATAAATTGCAATATTCAGGAAAATAAATTTATGTAGACGCTGCAGACTCATGTAAAGAAAACCAACGGATTGTTTCATGTTTTGAGAAAGATATTCACTCTCAACAGAAAGATGTTAGTCGATTAGCTCCGATTGAGGACACACAGGAGAACTGACATATTCTCGCTAGCGGGAATTAACATATATAATGAGCTGATTTTTTGCAATAAAGCAAATTTTGAAGACTGGTACTGTATGTGAGAGTAAGTTGAAGAGAGGACCTCAGTTGAAGGAAACTGAATTCTGAAGATAGGAATCTTCTTTTTTTACTGTAGTCTAACTATATTCTGTGTGTAGCAAGATAGTAGTTTCATTTGATTATATAGCCTATCAGTTATAGTTATGACAATCAAATGCTTTGTTTTTATGTAACGACTCCTTCAATAACCAGAATGGATTGCGAACCTTGAATAATATTGTAGATACTATTGTTATGAGTGCTATTATGGACATTATAATTGACGGTTCTTCTATTGTTTTTTTTTTCGCTTGAATATTGCAGTAATTTTTACTTCTTTTTTTTTTTTTATTTGAGAATATTTTGGGTTCATTTCTTTCCCAAGTTTCTCACTCAACCCTTTTGAGGTATCCACGAGGTTTAAAAGGGCAGTCTTGCCTATACTGTAACTACTAATTACTGCTACGAGTTGATTTGTGTGATGAATATTTGTATTTCTTTCCCAAAAAACAATTTTTAAGGCGCTTTCTTATGGTATACTTCTTGGTTATTTCCTACCCAATAATTTCGTCTATACTTCTAAACTTATCAGGGTACAATATTCCTTTTCTAGATCGGGGCTTAGTAACACAATACCAACCAACAAAACACTACAATCAAAATATACTACACGCTGGAACCTTTTTAATATATAATAGATAATGGATAAAGAGTTTTAAATATTATTATTGTTTATTTTTACATACATTACAAATGGAAAATTACAGGTATTGTTAGATATATATTGTCAATTAGAGTTGAAGCGGAGACCGCAATTTCGTAGAAATGGCCACACCACAGGATGTGAGTGGCTTTTCAGGAGATACTCGACCGGGCAATCGATAGCTCGACACGTTTAACTTTTGCCCTCATTAACCATCTCATATCCAGCCCCCGGTTAAATCCAAAACCAATTAGTTATACCATTCATCGTGGTTTATAAAAAACATATCCTCAAAAATTATATAAATATGCACATTAATCTCGGTTCCTACTTTTTATTAACTGTTATAGTATATATATACTTGTGGTTCTCTAGCTTCCGTCACTTCTTTAAACATATTTTGGCGACGTTTCAAGACTAGTTCTTATACTAATGCCAAATTGATGAAGAAAAACAAACATTTTAGAAAACAATCCATACATTTAAATTTTATAAAGCTAAAATAATACACCAAGAGAAAAATAGTTTCAAACGGAACATAGAAGAAATGATAACTATATAGAAAAATAAAAAACGTGCTGTAAACAAAAAGTCGGACGTTGAAGGTTTAAGTTCGTGTTATGCAAATTTAATTAATTCTTAATAAAAATAATAATAGAAACTAATAAATCCATGTATGATCCAACTATATATATATATATATATATATATATATATATATATATATATATATATATATATATATATATATATATATATATATATATAAATTACTGATCCCAATAACCAACATTACTCATTGTTCACATTCTTTACAATATTTACATTACATACAAGTATTGGAAGGTTGGTTGATTAGTTGTTCCAAATTTGAGGTGTAAAACCGATTGGTCATCAACGCCTTAGATTAGTTTGGTTTAAATGTGTGTGTATATATATACATATATATATTTTATATTCGTTTTAGTAATATTTTTTAGAAAACCGGAATGATATAAAAGTAAATTATGATAAAAAAGTAATAAAAATAAATACTGAATAATTAAATACAAGTCAATTAAAAAATGTATATATAAAGATAAATAAGAGAAGTATTGGAAGTTATTCGAACTGATTAATGGAATACCCATTCTTCAACTTGGTTCGAGTATGAGACCAACATAGTCTGGAAACATCACCAAAAAGAAGTTTAAATAACTGGCTAAAGCTCGAGGACTACAAGTATATACTGTCCATTATAAGTGATGAATATTTATGAATCTATATAAACCACGCTCGTAGATGTAGTAACTTCATAAAATATAAATATAGGTTTTTGTTATTTAAAGGCGTAAAACCCTTAGGTCAACAACGCCAAAGGTTTGCTTTATAGGATTTTGTTTTATATTATTGAAAAATAACACACACAAAGACTCAATTCACACAAATACACATGACGCGCACGTTTAAACTGAACGATGGAGAAAATTATAATTGCATACAAGAATATAAAAAAAACTTTAATATTACAAATATAGGTCTATTCACAATCATAAATATTTTTTTAGAGAAGAAATGGTCCTGATGAAGGTCAAAATGAGTTTTTAAATTATAAGAAACTGTTTAACAGAAACCAACGTATCACCCACATCGCAGGGCTGAAGAAATATGATATAAGATATAAAAAAAATACAAACAAAATATTTGGAATAAAAAGATACAAAATAGAAATAAAATAATTCAATAACTAATTCAGGCTGTTATTAATATTAATAATATTAATATTAAACGGGAGTAAATCCCAATTTGAAATTTTTTCAGGAAACACAAAATATGCATAATGTAGGTGATTATTTATTTGAGACAATTATTTTTGGATCAAAAGTTTTCATACTACATCAGAAACACATCTGCACAATATTGTTCAGATTTTCAAAATCCCAAATTTTTAAGCAATTTAAATAAATTGGATTAATCCCATTCTGCAAGGGAAAATTTTAAAAAGTCAATAAACTAGGAAAAAGAACTGATGACAATTAACTCATTATAATTTTTTTTAATAATTTAACATTGAAACAACTTTGAAGAAAAAAAAAGTAACAAAATACAAAGTTGATTTATTTTCTCTTGAATAATTTGAATTTTTTAAACTTTTTTTTTTTTAACTAGAACATTTGGAGCCAAAGTCATAGCCTGAAAAAAATTATTTTTTACTTATTATCCAACAAATTAATCTTACTTTCAAATGATCTTATGTTCATATTGGTCAAAGGAATTTATTTCTTCTTGAACAATATCCAGTTCGTAATCTTTTTCGTTGTCTTCAGTGAGCAACATTATTCCTTTTTAAAATTGTAGTTCAGGTTGCTCTGACCATTCAGGGCCAAAATGTTTCACCAAAAGTCTGGCAACATTGTGTATATTTGCAGGAGCTGATTTCACACCAGGTTGTATTTCTGTGGATTGTGATACAACATTTTCAATGTTTTTGGTTACAGCTAAATAGTTGCCAGAATTAACAGTGTAGGTTCTTTCCCTAAGTATCAAGATATTATTATTATTGTTGTCATTTTTTTTTTATGAGGAATCTTTTTGTTTCCATAAACTTGAAATGACACTGGGCAGGTGGTTTAATAATTTTTTGCAAGACTTTTTTCCAGTCTATCTCCTTTCCTGCCACTGGCGGATCTAGGTTAATTTTCAGAGGAGGGGCATAGATCAATGTGAATTTGATATCAATGTATACGATTTATATATGAATGAAGATGCATAAAATATCAATTTTTAATTTAAGACAACTGAGGCCAGAAAACAATAGCATAGATAAAGTAAGCTCCTTGATCAAAGCGGTAGCTATCTATATGTGAATGAAAAACATAAAATGGTTCGGAATCGCCGATTTTGTATGCACCCATTGAGAAAACATTCGATACAATGAATAATTTTGGTGTGTAAAACGTAATTTTTTCTTGTTGAAAACCAACTAAAATTAAGGTCAATATCAACTAATGAGAACTCTAGCCCCCTCAAATCCGCCAATGTTTCCTGCAAGAGATATTGGATTCCCATTGACTTCAAAAATTTCCACATACTCCTCTGGCTTTATAATTATACTATTTTTTTAATATCCTTCTCAATTATGCCAAATACTCTATCCGATGGAAGAAATGAATGATCAAGAACAGGAAAAATTAAGTCACTTTCGCACATGCGTACGCTCCAACCGGCTATTTTGAGAAACAAGGATTAATCCCCTTCTGCATCTCAACCCAATCTTTGAACGAAAAATTAAATTGGATTTTGCATGTTTTGAATGGTGAACCATGTACCGTCATATAGCGCTAACTTTCTGAAAAAATATTTAAAAAATTAAAAATGATAACATACATAATTACAAATTGATTTCATCAGCTTTTATTGTAGATCAGCTTTCTAACTATTTAACAATTTATTTTGATTACGATTTATTTTGATATTTGATACAATATACATATACAATATCAAATATCATATTCTTCCTGATTTCTGGATATTATCCATAGTTAAAATGATACCAAAACCTAAAAATCTACCAGAACTCCCATTTCTTACCGTCCTATATCTCTCCTGCCCATAATGGGCAAAATACTTGAAAAACTCATTCTGAAACGTCTTCATCCTATCATAGAATCCAGCCAAATAATACCAGATCACCAATTTGGTTTCAGAACATCGCACTCCACAATCCAGCAATGTCATAGTGTGGACGTTGTCTCATCCGTATTAGAGCGCGGATAGTACTGCATGGGAGCTTTTCTCAATGTAGAGCCGCTTTTGATCGAGTCTGGCATCGGTTCTGCTGTACAAACTCCGTAAATTCTTACCTCCTACTTACTTCCTTATTATCAGTTCCTACCTCAATAATAGAACCTTTAAAGTAAACCATAATTTTTCCTACTCTTCACTCTTTGCCCAGTCTGCCGGTGTTCCTCAAGGTAGTATCCTGGGTCCCATCCTATACACGATAAATACAGCTGACATCCCAACCCATCCAAGCACTGTCCCCACTACGTACGTAGGATCCATTTGTTGCATCCCACTCTCTTCAATCCCATATCTCAAACCTTCAAGAATGGTGTCAAAATTGGAAAATTAAAATAAATCCTAACAAATACCATCAAATTACCTTCATTCTTTGTCGTAAACCTACGAATTCCTGCCCTACTGTATCCTTTAATAATATTCCACTGATACCTGAAGAACAGATACGTTAACTAGGACTCCATCTGGACAAACGTCTCACTTAGAATCCTCATACAAGACTGAAAAGGTAAGAAACTGCTCGACGTTTTCGCCTACTTCAACATTTACTGGACAAACCCTCTAAGCTCCCAATTAATTACAAAAGACTCATTTACATGACAGTTATCTGACCTATTTGGACATACGGATTTGAGCTTTGGGGCTTAACTAAGTCATCCAATTCATCTCGTATCCAATCCTTACAATTCAAATCCATCGTAAAATCCTCAATGCTCCTTATTATGTCACAAACTCATCCATCATGATCTTAAAATTCTATATGTTGCTAATTTGGCCCCAACTAGATACGCGTATCCTTCCATGACAAGCTCCGTACACGCTTGAATCCGCCAGTCTCTCAACTTGCTTCCCATACTATTCCTGATAACCCTCCGAGGCGTCTGAAAAGAAGATAGCCTCGAGACCTTCTTCTATAGAACTTTATTGGAGTGCTACCGATGGGTAGTTTCTCCAAAAGTGGTTTTTTCATGTCATTTGTTCATATTAGCAAATTTACTTGTTGTAATATTATTACAGTTGTAAATATCAATAAAGTAATTTTTAAAAAAAATTATGACTTACTCACTTATTACTCACTAGTTCATCACACTGACTTACTACTAACTGACTGAATTCGCAGTGGTATTTATACAGGCAAGGTCGGATGTTCTTGACGCGCGGGAGTGGGGAAGGCCGGTCTCGGATCTTCCAGATCATTCTAATCCGTCTTAATCCCTCCAGCTCGTCTTTTTCTCTCTGACCGTAACAATATTAATGCAAGATTTTAAAAACTGATATTTTATGATACACATCATGCCTAGGTATCCCTTTGGCCTTCTTTCAAAGCAGTTGCTCCTACTTCACATGTTCAACTTAATTCAAGCCTAATTGTTTTAATAATGACATTCTGTGTTTGTGTAAGTTCAAAAACATTTTTAGGAAATAAAAAAATGTTATGAGGTTATGGAAATGCGTTCAGATAGCCTAATCCTTACTGTCCTAGAATAAAGGTCGTTCCATTGTTAAAAATTATATGATAAAATATCTAGCAGTAGAAACATTCCGGATTAAACTCATTTTAATACCTCTGTCAGAAGCATACATAGAAAATAAAATGTTTTTTTGGGCAAGTAAATAATTTTTTTTTAACTTATAGTACTCAGGCTCCTGGGCCGCCAGCTAAAATCTCATAATAAAGTTACATCAATATTTGAAAACATACTCCTATTTGTAACCACTTGCTAGTCAGTAACTTGTTCATATTAAAATACCCCATAGTTTATGTGTAGGTTTCGTAGTATATCTTATTTCTCATTCCTCGATTTTTATTGCCATGAAGTGCTGGAATAAACTCATGCTTAGGAATCAATAATCGTAGCTTTGCTTTGCTAATGAAATTGCTTTGGCATCTGCTGTGTCTATTATTGAGTTATGTCCATCAATATTCATGGCTACAATCTGGCAGGTGTAATATATCTGATTGGAATAAAAAAAATTGGTAGATGTGATAGCTTTCATTGAGAAAATCAAAACATGAATAAATAATCAAGTAGCAATGCAATGAAATAAATAGGAAGATAAATTACAGCAATTAATTGCGAATAAATTAAAAAATACGAAATAAATTTGATATCAAAATAATATTATATTTTTATCAACAAAATGGGTCGATACCGATACCAGCATTCGTTTTCTGTTAACATCTGATCTATCAGCGGCCGTGAATCGACCCCTAGGAGTATAGAGACACCTCTGGAAGCATCCAGCCCGTATAAAAAGGCTAACTTTATTAAGGGTTAAGACCTAGACGGTTGAGCGTGATCTCAGCAGATAACCTCCTAGCACAACTGTTGGCTTGGAAATAGTGCAGTTCATGTCATGAAATAAACCGATCACTCTTCATCATGAATTATAGTTGAGCAGGTTGCCTGTTTTGTTTTTTTAATGTAAAATAATAAACTTTACTGGGACGTCCGACGAAAAACTTGATGTCCTGTTACTTCCTTCTCATAATGTAATAATGAAGGAGCATCATTATTTACTGCGAGTTTTTTTAAATAATAAATTGGGAGTTTGGCTTTTTTCAGAACGAATGCGCAAAATGTAAAGCTAAAATCTAGGTTATAAGGCTATGTAGGTAAAGTCTAGGATTACCGGTTTAACCTTGAATATATAATGCACCTTTGTAAAACCCGAATCTCCAATACATTATTCCTCTTCATTCAGATAAAATGCTGAATGCCAACATCGCGACACATTATGCGCCTTCATTCAGATATCAGCCTAACCCGCAATACATTCTGCTCCATTCTATATTAACTGCTGAAGCCATTTTATTTTCTTTACTTTGAACAATTAGTCCAGGATCCATGGTCCATTTTTGCACTTGATTACTATCAAGCTGAATCTTCGTTAATAGCTTCGTTTTGATGAGACACCCAACAATTTCCTTTGCGAAAATTCTCGATTGTGGTTGCTAACAAAGGTAGCAAGGATAAAATATGTCGATTTGATGATTCTCAAAAATTTATTACTAACTGGATTCTTTTTTTGTTAAGTCTCAAGATAATTATCTAAATTATTTGAAATATATTTGTCCTGCAAAATGTATGGTTTGATTAAAGAGTCCCCTCCCTCCAACATGTATCGATAACGAGGTCATCAAAAGTGATTACTGACCAGCTGATTTTTTTTTTTTATTTAGTTCATATTTATATAATTTAGCAGTCACATTGTTCTAAAAATTGCTTGGTACGTTATGGTGGTGCTCCAATTGAATACATATTTGAAATTCATGAAATTAAAAATCAATTTATTTTCTGTATTTTACTTGTCATACCGGTACGCTTGGGCATAGCTTTGCTTACTGCGTGTTGGGTATCCCACGTTAGTGTTCATAAGCGTGCAAACTTTTTTCAGTTGACCACGCGTTTTATTTTGTCTCTCGAGAAATAATTTCAAGAAATATTTTTTGTGCTGCAAAATAATTATGGAGTGTTTTTTGAGTAATTTGCTTTGCGAAAACACTACTTTTCGAGAGAAAAGAGAAGAAGTGAAACAATTTAATAAAGACGTTTGGCTTCCTTGCAAAACTTTTCTATCTGCTCGAAAGCATCTACAAGATAAATATCGAGATGTCGTATTGCCTGAAAATTGGAATGACCAAGTAATAGGTTATCATTCCTCTTGTTACAAAGAATTTCGAGTGAAATCTAAATATTTGTCTTATGAAAGGTAAGTCGATCGAATATTTTTAAAAACATTTTAAAATATCAAAAAATTAAAACATCTAACAATAAAATAAAAGGAATATTTTTTTACTTTATTTTTAAAATAATTGAAAAATAATTTATTAAGTTCATATTTTCACGTAATTATGTAAAATCGAGCATTAGTAGTGTGAAATTATTGTTACATTCTATAAACAATAATTTTAGAAAGTATATTATATTTTAAATATTTTCTTAGTAAAGGGGAATGCCAAGATCCGGCCTAGTACCAAGTAGACCGCCAGACATACTGTAATTTGGATAATTCGTGTTTATTTTTTGTAAGATTTATGTAAGATTAAATAAAATCTATAAATAAAACTAATAAAGAAGACACCAACCCTTCTGCATTAGAACTTTCAGAAGATTATCTTTACAATATATCGAAAGGTCAGCCGGTGAACGATGAAATACATAACGATGACAGCGATGTTAGTAGCGAAGATTATGAAGATTTAGCACATGAATCTGCTGAAGATTATTTTTTTTATTTATAAATACACAAATTTTTGTACGTAGCTTACTTAAAAAATAAAGTTATTTAAATTTTAAAAAAGATTTTTCACATTATCTTATGTTACAAATAGTTTTTTTTTTTTAATTTATTTATTGATATCTATAACTGTATTACAATAATACAACAAGTAAATAGGCTAAGTGATGTATAATGACATGATAATGACAAGTTGAGAAACTACCCACTGGTAGTACTCAAATCAAAGTTCAAGTAAGGAGGTCACGTGGCCATCTTCTTTTCAGACGCCTCGGAGGATTATCGGGAATTGAAGAGGAAGCTAGGTTTGAAACTAGAGGGTTTGAGTGGTAATGAAGTTTGTTATGAAAGGATAGATACCGGGTTCGGGCCAAATCAGCAACAAAAGGGGCATTAAGGTCGTTATGGATGAGTTTATTCTTAACAAAATAAGGAGCATTGAGGATTTTACGAAGGATTTTGGACTGTAAGGATTGGATACGAGAGGAATTCGATGACTTAGTGGAGCCCCAAGGCTCTACTCCGTAAGTCCAAATAGGTCGTATGATGGTAATGTAGATGAGTCTTCTGTAGTTAATTGGGAGCTTAGAGCGTTTGTCTAGTAAGTGTTGAAGTAACCTGAAACTTCGTGCGGTTTCTTGTCTTTTCAGTCTTGTATGAGGATTCCAGGTTAATCGTTTGTCAAGGTGCAACCCTAAGTATCGGATCTGTTCTACAGGCACCAGAGGGATATTATTAAAGGATACTGAAGGGCAGGAAGTCATTGGTTTACGACGTAAGGTAAAAGTGATATGATGCGATTTTTGAGAATTTATTTTAATTCTCCAGTTTTGACACCATTCTTCAAGATCAGTGATATGGGATAGGAGGCTTTGGGAATGTTACAAATAGTAAAACGAAAAAATGACAATTCTTGTCGGACTAGTGATACATACCCGTTTTCTTGTAAGACATTGTTTCATTTGGGCAGAGAACACACTAATTTATTATTTAATATTTTTGTCCTACAGTTAATAAATGAGAAAAATGGTCTTGTGGTATTAACAATTTCTGAGCCTAGGACCGGGATAACGTACCACGTTCTTGGTAGGACAATATGACTGTTAAATTATTTAAATATTAACTAAGTAAAAAAAAAAAAAAAATCAGCTGGTTAAAACTAAAAAACTAATAAAGAAGATACCTAAAATAATTTTTTATACATAGTTAATTATCAAATAAATCACTGCATTTTTCATCGTTCAAGTTTAAATGAGATAACAATTTATTTCTTAAATAATTAAAACTTCCTGTTTGACTATTACACTACATCATGTATAATGATTTTTACGGTTTCGACTGTATCGTATTAAAAAATTAAATGATTATATAAAATCTAATTTGTCAATTAGAATATACTGTAAGAAGTCATATTATTTTATCTTTTTGAACATTAGATTCTGCATGAACGGATGTCTATTGTCTAGTAATTCTATAATTTATTTATCATTTTATATCGAGTTTATTGATTCTGAGATAAAATATGATATTTAATAATCGAAGAAATTAAGGAAGTCTCATATTGGAATTATAAATGAGGTAATAATTCATGTCTTTAATAACTAATAGTACCTGTTTGATAATGATTTTTAACTTTTTAAAAAAAATTAAATTATACAAAATTAAAAGATTAAATGAAGCAGAATTCCAAAATCAAAATAAATTCCAAGAAGCCATATAATTTTCTCTGAACTTTGAGAATTAGGACCGAAAATTCAAGGTTGATGACTTGAATTTTTTTCCATCTGCTAAAATCTATATTGGAAAATTTAATAACTTATGCAAGTTGTATAAGTCGTAAAACGGGTTGATACGCCGTTAGGCCATTTCCCTAGTGAATTGGGAAAAAAATCATGTCTCACTCAAATTGGCTTGATATCGCCTTCAAGAACAGCTTAAGACTTGGAGACACTACAGTCGCTATATTTTACTGAACGTAATACCTTCATGAGCTGTTGTACTGCATTTCATTTTTTTAATGCGGTTATTCTCCGCTTTATCCTCCCTTCAGCCCTACTGGTTCCATTGTGGACTTTTTCACAGTTTCTTTCCCGAACAGAGCCTTAAGGGCCTATTCTTGGACAGAGGCTGTTGAGAATGGCCGGAACTCCGCGGAGCGGAAAGGAGTTGCAGATGGAAAACACGGAGGCTAAATTAGGCAGCGGCTCGGACCAGCGGAGCCGAATCCTCGCTGATCCCCCTGCGGGCTACCTCCGTCGCCTCAGATTAGCGATCCCTCTACTTTAACTTCGTTATCTATCCCTGCCCTTTCTCTCTCTCTACTTATCTCCTTTAATTCCCAACTTCTCAAACCATTCTGTCTCAATTAGTTTTGGAAATAAAACGTAATGAAGAAATTCAAGATAGCATAATTTTCCTAAAATAAAAAAAAAATCGGTACCACTACAATCCGTAAAGGATCTAGTGTTCATTGAATGGTAGAGACTGTACTGTTTCCTGGACAACGATTTTGCAGAGAAGTGATTTTTCTAAATCACCCTCAACCGCCAAGTTTCCTCCCTTATTTTGGGTACCCGCTTTATAGAGGCTGGGTGAGCCCCAGGAAGATTCCATATCCGGCCGCTAACATGCCAAATAAAAGTCTTGCCAGCAGCTGGATTTGAACCAGGATTTTCGGCAGAGCAACTCAGTGCTCTACCACTGAGCCACTCTGCTCCTTACTTGACTTAAATAAAAATACTTTATTAACAAGTAACGCTGGCCGAATATTGGGTCGTTTAATTTGATTTATCCACTTTACTATTTCTAGAACTCAAAGTGGAGTTAGTGGACTTCTGTTATTTACTATTTTTTATGTTTACAGATTGTAATTCTTTTGTTAAACCGCCAGGCTTACTTAATGTTGGCAGACTCCAATGATTCATGGATAGTATATAAATTTCAAATTAAGTATATTGTGAACACTCTCGTCACACCAATTTGAAAAAATGAAAGTCTTATGTTTTAGTACAAACAATTTAAAATGTCCTTATACATGGACATTTTTATTCGAAAACGATGAATTTATTGGTCACTTTTTTATGTTCTGTTAAACAAGTAATTGAGTTATGAATGAGTAACAGTTTAGCCGAATATAATATTTCCAAAATACATTATATCAATAAGTTCTTATATGTTTACGCAACTATATAAATGAATACAAATATATTAAATGGTTCTACTGTAAATTACATTAGCAATGAATGTAAAGAACCTGAAATAATTTCAAATAAAATATAAAATGGCGCAAAAATGGCGGGAGTACACTGGGGCTTTAGGATCTACCTAAAGAGAGAAGGTTAGTCCTCGACCGGGAGGGACCTTGATAGCTCAATTGGCAGAGCGATGTCACGGTGAGACAAAGGTTCCGGGTTCAAATCCCGGTCGAGGGCCTATCTTTTCTCTTTAAAAAATAAAAATATTTATAACTCATAAAAAATGACCAATAATTATAAAAAATTAAAAATATAAAATGGTTTAAATATTTTAAAGAACTAAAACCATTCATAACTGGAAATTATAAGTTATCGATACATTCTAAAAAGTTGTGTAACTATATAAAAGTAGTTTATTCTTTTATTGATTAATTTTGAACACTTTATAGAAAAATATCTACGTGAATTCTGAAACAAATACTTTAACATAAATTAGATACATAAGCATCGCTACTTCTTAAGAGATATGACTCTGTAGTGATATTTCACCCTGTGAGTGTTGAGCTTTCCTTTGTTATAAATTCTAAGATCTAATATATAAACGACACAAGTCCTTATAAATATTCCAGCTTGAGCATGGCTTGATCAATTATTTCCTTATTTTACCAACAACAAAAACATTGTACCTGTAACCATTGTAAGTAAACTGATTTTCATTGTAAGGGATTATCCCACCAATATTTTAAAATTTTTATATAATTTAAAACAAAATTAAAAAAAAATATTTTTTTTTAATTATTTCCTTACTATGAGGTCTTATCTTTGCATCAATTTGAATTTTTTTTTTTTTAACCTCCCTGCGATCCGTCTACGAGGACCAACAAAATATGACGGCCGGCCTCTGGATGTGACGGTCTTTCGTAATCGAAAAATTGAGTACCGAGGAAAAATGAATTAGCTCGGTCACAACAGGTTACGTATGATTGAATGAAAAAATATTTACAACAAAATAAAGTTTAATCTTTGATATTTATACAACAGAATAACTAATTTTTAAATATATAATCTATTGTAATAATACTTAAAATAACAAACTACCGCTAGTGGAGCATATGTCCCCTTCTCGGCCCGTGGCACTGGTTGCTGAAGAGAGTCCTGCTAGACCTGCAAAGAAATGCTGCAGTGGTATTGCCCATATCGAGAAGATGCTTAGGGAGAAAATAGCGATTGTACGCCTACTTCCTCCCTGAATATACTTCACTAGCTCCCGTGACTGACTAGCTTGATCGGCACTCTGCACGTAACCCAGTCCTAAGTAACAGTAATAACTCCAGTGCCCAGTAATAAATCCAATTCCTGCTAACATTTAGTTAGGCCACCAGGCGCTTGACGTACTACGGACAGCTATTTTACTTTATTGCTTTTTCTTCACTCTACTCTGGACGACTGAGGTTTACTTTTACCCAAATATTCTAAGGGACGAATAGCGGATAGAATAACTATATCCGAATTTGTCGATGGAAATTCCCATTTCCCTATAATTAGAAATACTGGACGGCATAGCCCCTAGCGAAGGTTTAAATCCTCATGTTATAATTGTACTTTTTAAACACTAGTATGATTTTCAGTTAACTTAAAAAAACTGTGTTGCACTCAAAGCAAATATATGAATACAAATTAGTATTTTATTTATAACCGCTTGGTTAGTATTTAATTTTGGTTATTTGATTGGCCACCATTCGATGATAGTCTGACTCCTTTGTGAGTGACCCAGAGCCTGGAGAGATTAGCATTCCACTCCGACCGAGAATAATTTCATTAGCTTCCTCCTTCCTCGAGGTTTTTCCACCTATTTATCCTGTCCCTCCTTTCCTCCACTGGTAATTAGCCCACTCCGATGGCGGCACACAGACCTAACATAGGTCCTCACCACGACCCTGCACGTCGAGCATAAAAACGTGTACGGAATGTTAAGCAGAACTCACACACAATCTTTTTGTGCTGTTTTTTTGTTTAGGTTACATTCAAGAAATGTATTTTTTTTTCTTCCATTTGTATATAAACAAAACTCCTCCACATAAATACTATTGTAATGAATTAACAATTAAATTTTGTATTAGAATAAGAAATTGTAATGATGAGGGAAAGGAATCACATTAATAATCAAGGCGTTATAACCCAATTAGTTTTCAAGCGCAGTTTCCGTAAACGTTGCATACTATTGTACCGGAAGTGGTCAGGTTTTGTAAAATAATTCCCTCTAGAAAGAAAGAAATTAGCCAAATGTTTCCGCCATGGCACTGCAACTTACAGGAGTGAACTAAAAAGGTTTACGCCAGCGGGAATTAACCTCTATAATAAGTGGATTTTTTCCAATAAGTCAGAGTTTGAAGAAGAGTACTCCAGGGTTTGAGGGGTCGTGATCTGCCCGGAAGAAAGATAAATTCTATAGGTAGGAATCTTTCTTGTTACTGTAGTGAGACTATATTCTGGGTATAGTCAGATGTTAGTTTCAGTTGATGATAATGAAGAGCCAATCAATCATGATAAAATATTTTTTTTCTGTTTTTAACGAGTCAATAACTAAGCAGATGGGATTATGAACCTTATATTATGTTTTAGTTATCAGTTCCATTATTATTAGTTGTACTAGTGCACTTTTATTTTTTTAAATATAGTAGTGTTTTATTTTTGGATGGTTTTTTGTTTGTTTCTTTCCTATTTTTCCCATATGTGCTCTTGACTGAACCTCGTTTCCCAACCAGCTTTTTTCAGGTGTCCACGAAGTCCAAAAGAAGAGCCGCCACTACTAATTATAGTGCTTTTAGTCTAGAATCCAATCTACACAAGCCCAAAATTTACAAATATCAACTATCTACAGTAAAACACAATGTTGCCCAAAACATCGTTGTTTTTAAGTCTTCATAAAGTCTTCCAAGATTAAGGAAACTGTTCTCATCAATCAGCATCGACACCATTTCATTCAAACATGGAGTGTAAATGGACGCTACAGCCTACTTGTGTAATCTTTATTATTATATTTATTTATATATGTAAAAGGTAATGTGATATATTACGCAGGAATGTCGTGTTATGGTTCTTCAAGTTCAGAAGATACATCATAGATTTAAACTCCGAGAAGCATATTCTCAGTGGAGCTGCGAAACGTCAACAGGACATAGGCAACTCGGAGATGCCTCAGAAGAAGCAACGTCAAATCTTCCAATGATTGCATCTTGTCTCAGCCTCCCAACTTTCTCCTCAAGCACCAAGTTCTCCTCAAGCACTTGTCCAAGATAGTATACTAAGAAACTCCAAAAATTTCAAAACCGTATACTGAGGCATATAGTAAGGCACACTTCTCTACAAAGGACGAAATCAGAAATAATACACGACACCTTCGGACTCCCGAAGGTTATGGACTTCATTACAAGAAGGCATATCAAGTTATTTTATCGCCTCCAACACTGCACGTACTCACTATTCAACACACTTACGCCGACAGGCCGAACTCAGCGCTGCCAAACACATGTACAGACACTCAACATGGACTGAGTAAACTACTAACTCCAAAGTGAAAGAACTAGTGAGCCCCATCACTAGACCCCCCACTCCTACCATGCAATTGAAAACCAGAAAATCCTATCCACATTCCTCTCTTAAAATGCACCTGGTGTAGAAAAAGAGATTCCGTATATCATATTAGTATGTTATTATCAAAAATTAATAAAAACTATGGGGTAAGGGAAAAAAATGCCTTGCATGTAAAAAATCTGGACTTGAAAATATAGAGTGAAAATGTTCCAATGAATGGCACATTCCCACCACGCAAACTTGCTTTCTAGCCTTTAATACTGTATAACTCAGAAAAATAAAAGATTATCAGATCGGCATTAAGGCGAAATCAAGATGACTCAATAGGTAATTAAAATTAATAATCTGGCTGTCTCAATTCGTACCACGAACTTCTCATGACCAGAAAGTTTATGGATTTTTTCAGAAAATGCGAAAACACCACCTTTCAATGAATAAGCTCACAATAAATAGTGGAAGCCACGATATTTGGAACCTGATGGCAAAACAAGTGTAGTTGTCGTAACAAAGGCCGATTTTCAAAAAAAGAGCATCTCGAACATGTGAAATTCAATTAACTGTACTAAAGCAGAGTGGCATATTTTCACCCCATTTTACGGTACTTATTCTCTATGTCATTTTCTATCTCTATGTCTATGTCTATTTTTTCAGTTAACTTATTGATCTTATGCCGTTACATGGGTTATAAAAGTACGAGGTCCATGTGCTAGAACGCTCGGCTATCTTAGGGATTAAATTACTAGTGAGCCCCGTCACTCGAGTCCTACACCTATCAGACTCATGAGAAATCCTGCAAACCCCCTCATCCTCATCCCTTTTTTTAAATGCACGTGGTGCAATAATAGAGAATTTGCCAATGATATCTGACGATATCATTAAGATTATCCCGATAAATATCATTTTCAAATAAAAAAATAAGCCGAAGGCCGTGAAAAAAAAAGTTAATTAATTTAATTTTACTATAGCTTACCATGTACAGAATCCAATACTCTTCATGGATTTAAGAGGTATAGGATTAATAACATATTTTTCTCATTTTGTATTTCTTAACCCATTCGACACCGATTGCACGCCGTCTGAGAAATTGATTTTCGAGGCTATAAGACCTGCAACTGTGTGTGCAATAACATTAATATGCAATTATCGGTTATTCTGAGTAAACTAGTCGTCAAAATAATATTACTATTTTCTTGAACTAATGAAATCTGTAAAGTACAGGAAAACAAAATTTGGAATTGGTTTTACTGTGTACCAAAAAATCTAAAAACTTATTTTTAAATACTTTTTAAAAATTTCTTTGCACTATATTTTGTCCTTTATTATTGATAGTAAAATAACGATTTTATATTATTTAACGATTTTTGAAATAACTGTTTATAAATTTTTGAATGATGGATTTTCATTTTACCTTTTTGCATCGAGTGTGCAATGATCTTATTTGTGTGAATTCACTTAGGAATTGGGTGATATCCATAGTAAACGTTTTTTTGTTAAAAATGAACAATATAAAGAAGAAAAAAAAATTTCGCTCCTGGGGACCGTGTTCGAAAAAAATCGTCGTCTCGAATGGGTTAACGGTTATGGGTATTTAGTAACTTAGTATAATTTTTCAAAATTGTTTTCATTCTTATGAAATTTCGTTCTCATCAATTTCTTTAACTTATTACGGAGATTATTCCTGACGATTTAATTAGAATTTAAAAGGCCGCCAACTAGTAGATCCTTAACTAGAATTTCACTTCATAGAAGGATAACAATTTTATATTTTTTATAGCAATTCATTCAACACCCAGTATTGTTGATAATAACTGAATATATATATATACATTAGGAACGATAACTGATATTAAAAATATATACTATAGCACCAACACGAAATTTAAAGTTTGTTTTTTATATATACTTTGCCTTGAGAGTCAGAAAACAAGTCGACATATTAGAGAAAAATTCATATTATTATGAAGACTTTATCATTTTTAAACATTATCCCTTTTTCAAGAAAATTTAAATACATAGTTAGTTTTAGGCCCTATCTGCTACTATTATAAAAATTGATAAAAAAATAAATATCAATTAAAAAATCGTTTATTTTTATAACAATATTGAAATAACAAACACAACTTTATATAAGACCTTATTATTTGGTATATAATACATAGCAAACTAGGCTCCCTTTCATTTCATATTATTATTCATAAACAATCGCATTGTTGTTATACAATTAATATTTAGGAGCCACTACGAAATACTTTCCAATTAGACTCTAATAAACAAATGGGCGTAGTAATTGCATTTCCAATAATAAATTACTAAGTTACTCGTTTAATTGACATTAAGAGATTGCATCAATGTAGTACTTAATGATAAGTTTTATTTTTAAGATTACGATTTATAAATTATTATAGTTATGTGACTGGCATTTCAGTTTTAATCCCTGCAATTATATTTGGATAAATTTTAGATAAATTTAAAAAAAATTCTATTTGTGACTATGAGCGTGAAGAAAGTGACTATATCACTACAAGGAAGGGTCTTCGGTTCAATACATGGTATCATTTGGCCGAGATTGGGCTAAACCACCATGTTTTCCTGCGTTGTGCTCACTTTCAGAGGCTGGGTGAGCCTCAGGAAGGTCTGCATATCCCGCTGGCCCTATAGAAGTTGGCTGTTAATGGATTAAATAATTTATTGAAGTAATAGGAGTCAGATTTGAACCCGGGACCCTCAGCACAGCAACTAAGCGCTCTACACACTGAGCTCTACACGCTCCCGCACCCTCATTAGCAAAAATAAAGTATTTATTTTATATAAATATAATATTTAAAATTAATATTATAATAATATTTTTGTATGATCTTCTATAAAAAAAAAAGTTTGTTATTTATTAAGACTAATACTCATCACATTATTTATGAGCATCAGTACCGCACTTGGCAGTACTTACAAATAATTTTCTTACTGACTATATATCTACAGCCCCAGTGAATAAGTGGTTAAGTCTAATTTTCTCAAAAATGAGTTTCTTATACTTAAGTAAGCGGAATCGAGTTATTTTCATACTGAATAAGGGGATAAGTTTGGCATTGGCTTGAAAAGGAGTTATTGTTTATACTATTTACTACTCCATTTCAAGCCAAAAACTAAGAGAGTGGTACGATTCCGGTTATCTGAAAGCAGTTAACTCTCTCTGGACAAAATCCAACTTAACCACTTATTCACCGGGGCTGTAGATAAAGTAGCTATTACTGACAGTAAGAAGAACCGACTTACACATACTGTTTAGATTATATCATCATCTATACCTCGAAATATTAATTGATTCGTCCATTTCTTAATTAAATGTTTCCCTAAATATAGATATTTCCCATCATTACACTCTTCTTTTCATACTTGATTCAGGGTTATTTTTATTCTCGAGAATATAAAAAAAGAAACGTATAAAAAGTTAAAAGTTGTTGTGACTGAAATCGAAACGACAGTCGGCGGAACTGATACCTCCTTGCCAATATGTATCTATTTTGGTAAATTTGTATTAAAATCTGGCATAATTTCCAATTCATTTACATATAATGAAGGTTACATTAGCGTCAGAATAAAACAGGAAATTATACCAGTTGAAATTTCTCGTCCTGAAATAACTATTGCACATTGAAGCCATTCTCAAATAAGCTGTCACTTTATTTATTGAGGTATATTTTCAAACTAATTTTTGCATAACCATTCCAATTTTATAAATTACAAAACGAATAAGGCAGTGATGCCGTAATAACGTAACGTGACGTCATATGACCGGCCTTTAACTGTCCCTACCACCTAGCAACCTGCGGTCAAGGGGGGCGAGCTGTGGTCTAGTGGTTAGCGTAACAAACTACTAAGCCCAAGATCGGGGTTCGTAATCCGACTGATGGCCCTAGGATTTTTTAAAGGGGGTAAAAACCCCTTAGTTACGCCGTCCTTCGGAAGGGACGTTAAATTGGGGTCCCGAGCCCAAGGATAGGCCGAAGTATATTAAACTTGGATAGGCAAAATTTAGAACTCCCAATGTAGCATCGTCAGAGTAGCCATAGCAGCAAAAAGTGACGTTAAATGAACAAACAAACAAGCAACCTGTAGAATTAGTATCGAATTATTTGCTTTAAGCATGAACAAAAATTTCTGCTTATTGTCTCATAAAAACACTAGTATAATTAAGGCGATTTCAATTTTCTATTCAACAATTGCTTTGATTTAAATTAAAACCGAAGCTTTTGTAAATACTATAATAAAAAAGACACGATGTTTTATTCGAAGCGGAGTTTTGTTCTAACTTTTAATTGAAAAAAGCCGACTTTTTGTTTCCGCCAAGATTGAAACGCCCATTGAAATTTGCCGAAGAACAAATGGTCTCTTTGTCGTATTATTCATTTTGAATAGAGACTTGTGAAGAATGGCTATAAAGCAGGCAATTTCAAGCAATGTATAAAACCAATTATGTCTCCCTCCAGTCCAAGAATTTTCATTTACTCTTAACAAAAAAAAAAACAAGAATCATAAGATTGACTTTTTTATTTAGTCGCAATAAAGTTCTAATTTAATATAATAATTGGGCGGTGAAAAGAAGTTAAAAAAGGGAGCGGTGATTGCTCGACTAAGAAACGGCTGAGCTGGCGGATTTTATATTATTTTTCCTTTGACTTAGATCAGCAACCCCCGGCTTAGGGATCGGGCTTAACAGCTTCTGAGGGCTTCGCTTTTAATGAACAGGGCATTATATTCTAAATTGTGTTTGACCTTAAGTCCACGCTCCAGTTAACACCGCCAGACCTACAACTGCCTCATAAACAATTATTTCAAGCATAATATAAAAATATAGTTTTATTTAAGAAATCATTTTGATCAACCGTTGTCAATTTATTGTTTAATTTACTTTTATTTTAGACAGAGAATTACTTCAATAAACAACTATTCTATTATATACAATCCGAATAGATTTTTTGGTAATGATGCCATTAGTTGCAAGCTTGATGGTGGGGATAGTCTCGTCAATTGACGTCACGTTAAGTAATTTTACGTCGCGATACCATATAAATAGATTGCGCTTTGTAATCTACAAGGTTAGAATGACTAGAAAAAAATTAGAATGAATGTAGAACAAAAAGACAGCTTATTAGAGAATGACCAACCTAGATAATGGATAGATTGATAGATAATGGATGATTCAAGATGATTAATTTCAACTGGAATAATTTCCTAGCTAATGAAACCTTCATAGTATGTATAGGGACAGGAAATTATGCCAGATTCTAATACCAAGATGAATAAATATTGGCTAGCTTAAGCTAGGATACTTTGAAAATAAGTCCTTTGAAATCTTGAATTTGAAAAAACGGTCATTTTTTTTTACACACCCTATTATTATTACACTTTTTTTAAGTTATAGAGATTAATATCAATAATTGTAAATATTTTCTTGGTTATTTTTTTTTCCTTATTTATTGATGAAATGGTAGGGACACCACCGTTATATATAAGATCGTAACATAGAAATAACGTAATGTGATGTCACTTGACAACAAAAGTAGTACCTATTTTTGTAACTCCATTGCAACTCATCCACCAAATCATTTCTGTGGTCTATTGGCTAAATATGAAAAATTACGATAATTAATTTACGGTCATAAACAGGTCTCTATGCCTTTTAATTTCCAATCTCATTGCAAGCAAATTATTTCAACACTTTATTAAATTGAAAAAGATACCATTTTGACTCCCCAAGTTCAAATCATTCCTAATATATAACTGTGTGGTTTCTCGAGGAACCAAAAAAATTAAAAAACAATTAGTTACTAACCATACACATTAAATGTGGAGGAAAATGGTCCGGGTGGAGGTCATAAAATGCCTCTTGACTAGGGGGTTTTTAATGTTTACAGTCATAAAAATTAAAACAAACTGTTGATAACCATCACATCACTACTTCCTTTCGATTGCAATCAAATGTGCAACTTAGTCATGAATTAATAATAATAGCTAAAATATCAAATAATCCATTGCATGAGTACATTAAAAATGGATTTTTTTCTGACTTTAGATACGATGCTCCGAAATAATAATAATAGAATAATTTTGTAATAGGCATTAAATGAAAGGTACCTAGTTTGGCATTATAGAATTAGGCTTTCTAAAAACATTTTTGAAAACACATGATAGCTACTCGTTTATTAGAGTTCACTCCAGAGCAAAAAAAAAAAAGAAAGAAAGAAAAGAAATAAGTTGTATTTAGTTTTGCATTTATTTATTGAAAACAACTGTAAAACAAATAGTCATTTTATAAATTGCAATATAGTCATGAAATGTAAGTGAAGTAACTCCTTTAAAAATAATTGAAATTCGACATAAGTTCCAACTTCTGGAAAAGGGATATTTTATTTAGCAAGGAGAAAGAAATGGTCTCCCATTTCTTTTTTTATAAATGTTCCTTTTTTTATTATAAGATTACTATAATATAATATGAACATAATTTTTAGTCGTTGCTTATCGGCTGGGATGGAAGAAAGAACAAAGATCTAAAAAAAAGGAACCTATAACATTTATACTGATTATGTTATCAAATTAATTAGGCTTGACCATAAATCTACTTTGCGAATGATTTAAAATACAGTGGGTCAAAAAAGTATTGGCACACCCTCATTTTCCTGAATTATGGATAGAAAAAACCTGATATAACTGTCACAACAATTTTATTAAATGTATAAATAGAAAGTAAAAGTAAATTAACAGAAATATTTCTTAAAACAAATCATTTATTTAATTAACATGGAAAATAACAAAAATGATAAGTCAAAAAAGTATTGGCACACGATTCTGCTTTTGCGCTATGCAAAAATCTTAACATTTTGTTATTATCCCTTTTGCTTCTATAATAGCCTGCAGTTTTGATAGCATTGATAAGACAAGATTTTGGGTGATTTCCGGTCTTATCTTAACCCACTCCTCAGCTAAAACTCCTCTGTGGTAATTTTTTGATGAAATTTTATATTTTCACACTTTCAAGTCAAGTAAATACCAGAAATGTTTGATTGGATTTATATCTGGGGACTGCGATGGTGTTTTAAGCTGTCTTCTAACATTTTACAGCATCCATTCTTTTCTTTTATTGGTGGTATGCTTAGGGTCATTATCTAGCTGGAACACGAATGTATCCTGAATTCCCAATTTTTCAGCACTGCTCTTCAAGTTATACCGCAAAATATCGACATACTTTTCAGCATTCATAATCCCCTCAATGAAACTCAAATTTCCAACCCCATTCGAAGAGATACAGTCTAGACTAGGACACTTCCACCACCGTGTTCCACAGTAGGTCTGATATTTTGCAGCTGGAACTTGGTGTTTGGTTTCCTCCACTCTTATTTGCGACAATCAGATCCGGAAATACTATATTTACTCTCATCAGAGAAAATTATTGTTTTCCAATATTCAATTGACTTTTTTATGTGGATTTTGGCAAACTCAAGTCTTTTAATGGGATTTACCTCACTGATAAATGGCTTTTTTCTTTGAACTCTCCCATAATAATTAAAACTGTGTATTGCATTTCTAACTGTCTGGAGGTAGAAGGTTGTGTTGGAAGTTGTTGCCACCTCTGTTGCTATGCAGGGGGCCGAGAATGTTGGATTATGTTTAACTATTCTTCTATTTTCTATAATATTTTATTCTATTTCTCCAGCAGAAAACTTTTGAGGTCGCTCAGAACGCACTTTATTTAAAACTCATCCCTACTTTTTCGCCAATTTGACAGTAACTTAGTCCGCGAGAATGTAATTTCACTACCTGATTTCTGGTTTGCACTCTGTGCTCTTTGGTTTTTGTCATTTTCAATGCACCAAGTCGGGTGAGAAATGAATCTAGACTGAGGAATTATTTGCTTGTAAATAACGGGGACTTAATACAAAAATATTTAAGGGATTAAATGAGATGTATTTCTATAAATGTTAACTATGGACAACTGTGCCAATACTTTTTTGACCGACGATTTTCCTACTTTTTTTCTTAGCAATTGTAAAATTAATAGTCTAGCTTTTAATTGCTTACAAAAAGATTGTTTTGGGTTCTATTTTTACTATAAAATTCCAACTTGAAAATAATTTACAATATCACCGAAAAAATGAAAAAAATTAGGGTGTGCCAATACTTTTTGGACCCACTGTAAGCTATTATTTGTTGTTAGAAGAACAATTATAGAACATCAATTTATTTTCTTAATATATAAACTACCAGCTCATTTTTAAAATGGAATCGACTTTCTCCCAAAACTAAATCAGAACCAAAAATTACCAGGATTGTGAAATTATTAGCCACCAAAGAAGTTAAATCCAGGCTTATTATAAGTTAAATTAAGGACAGATTCAATTGAATGCTTCGGATAATCTGCACATTTTAATAATCATGCGCGGGTTTTATCTAATAAAATATACCATTTTTGGTAATTATTACGCAGGTTTTTGCTTTGAGTTTTAACTTTTCATTCGTTTCTTTTTTAATATTCGTAAAAAATACAAGTTATCATGACATGTAGTATGGAAAAGAGACTGTAACTTTGGGAAATATATACACTTCGGAAATCATTTCATCTATAAATGGACATTTCTACAAACTTATGTCATCTATACTTCGAAATGTTAGTTGAAACTTTAATTTCTTGATTAAATGATAAAGCTCTCGATAACTTGTATTTTTGGAGAATAATAAAAATTAAACGAATAAACAGATAAAACTTGTTATAACTCAACTCGAAGCGACAACCTGTGGAACACAGACCCTATATAATATTACAACATGTTAATCAAAGGTGGGGATAGTGACTCTTATTGAAAAAGCCTCCAATGTATTCCCAATCTTCCTTTTAGACCATTTCTTCTGAAATATGAATAGTATTCTTACCTTTTGCTTCATAGACTGCTCCCCTCCCGAAGCCATTCTCTGGTACAAGTTGCAACAGGTTTCGCAAGGTCAGTGTCTCTTGCAACTTGGAGTTAAATCGCAATCATTCCAATGTTACATCTTTCAACAATTTTTACAAATTAAGAAGTGTTAATTTTGTGTATTTGCTTGTTTTTTGTAACCTATTTGAGAATGTTTTACGATACTTGTATTAATCTTTAAGAAGACTATTTTAAGGCATCAATAAAAACAAATCACTCTACTTCAAATTTCTGTTTCTCAATCGCTGAAAGGTATTTAATTTTTATCTTGTTATTTCTTTTCATTATAGTTTCAACAATGAATTTTAACGTAATAAAAAATTATTTTTAACATGACTCCATAATTTCCGTAAACATTAACTTAATAATATACAATTAAATAATTTGGATCCAATAAAAAATCAAGCTTTTGTTATTTTATTTATTTTTTATTTCAAGTTTGGCATTATTATTAATTGAAATTTACCCTCACTGTTTCGCGAGGTAACTGTAGTGTTATCCATGTTTACTTTTAACTTAGTGGATTTCTGTGTACATATTTGCTGTTAACTTATTTATGTATTAGTTATAGTTTAGTATGTGCTCTTAAATTAAACGGTATCTTTGGCCTATGGAATATATTTGTATATTATGACAGATCACACCTCTATTATTGCCCTGCTTTGTTCTGACAATGAATGGTAATCAGAAATTAGTGTCAAAATGTTGATCAGTGCTAGTTTTAACATAATATGTATTGCTCATATATTCTATTCATTTAGATACATGGCAAAAACTGATGGGAATAGATCGTGCCAGTGAAGAAGGTCCTTCTAGCCCTATTTTTCATAAAAAGAAATGGGTTGTTTTCCCAAAACCTTTAAAAAGAAATGGTTCTGGAACATTATCGACTAAATGTCCTGAAAAGGAACAGAAAAACAAGATGGAAATTGATTCCAATACCAGGTATATGCTAGTGATAAAATAACATTGTTATAGTATTGTTTAATAATATTTTATTGCATGGTCTATAGAATAGTTTAGAATTATCTGAATCTGATTAATGATATTTTAATCAAAATTAATTTATCCAATTCTTAAATTCTCCATCTAAAAGTCATTTAGTATTAAGTTTTACTTGGTGTTAGATATGTCACAAATCAATGTGAGAGGCCTCTTTAATTATATTTTAACACCTTCACTGTGGCATCGGTCCTTAGGGACCTATGCTAGTCTTGCTACGACTCGAAACAAATTGAAATAATAAAAATCAGGTTATAGTGTGATTGGAAAATTACAGGCAGAATTGAATAGAATTAATTTATCGGTCGCCGAGGATCCCACATCAGAGGAAAATTCTACTATCGGACCCCAGGGACCGATAACGCACTGTAAAAGAATCCACTATTTTCATTATCGCCGTGAAGGTGTTTAAATAGTTTTCAAAACTGGATTTATTGACTTTAGATGGTGAACTGCTCAATTCTCAAAATAAATTTGTGATGTGGATAACAATTTGTTTTTCAATATTTATTGTTTCATATTGAAATAAACTAAAAGATTATGATGATTGACTGAAACTCGACCTATGTAAACATCGCTAATTTGGAACCTTGAAGAAATGTAAAAAAAAAAAAACTTATAGAGTGGCAAGTTTTCCAAAGCTTCAATATATTCATAAAATTTTGCAAAATGTTATTTGTTTATAATTGGACTAACTCAATCAAAACATCCTATAATTTCCCATCAAAATTGAACAAATCTCATTCTCTTGTAAGGATTAAAATATGTGTTTGTAACAAAGGGGAACAAATAGATTCAATGTCGCTATTATTACAATAAAAAAGAAAAAAATGCCTAAAACCCATTTAATTGTAACCAAGAGAATTATGAAGCTCAAGAATTCAACCAAAGAAATTGAGCTGTTTGGTTGGGAAGTATGTTGGTTTCCGTATTTGAAATATAAAGAAATAACTCAGGTGAAGAGATATATATTTTCTTTGCCTTTCTGATTTTTCATTTGATATTTTTCCTCTGCTAAAACAAAATACTATGTGTATCTCTATATTTTACGCGTCGATTTTTTAATTTTCTTATTTTAACATAAACTTTTTAATTCATTTTTCATTTATTAATTTTGATCATACTGTTTCATAGCTAAAAATATATTGGGGCTCTACCAAACCATCTAATTCATCTTGTATTCAATCCTTACAATTCAAAATCTTTCTTTAAATCCTCAATGCTCCTTATTATGTCAGAAAAAACTCATCCATCATGATTTTAATATCCCATGTGTTGCTAATTTGGCCCAAACTAGATACCTATTCTTCCGTGACAAGCTCTATACTCCTTGAATCCGCTTGTCCCTCAACTTGCTTCCCACACTATTCCTGATAACCCTCCGAGGCGTCTGAAAAGAAGATGGCCTCGAGGCCTTCTACTATAGAACTTTATTGGAGTGCTACCGATGGGTAGTTTCTCCACAAGTGTTTTTTTTTTCATGTCATATTATTCATATTAGCAGATTTACTGGTTGTAATATTATTATAGTTGTAAATATTAATAAATTAATCTAAAATATATATATATATATTTTTTAAGTTTCTTAGTTTCAAAGAGGGGCAAATCCATGCCTCATTATAAAATATAGCTGTATCGCCTGGCACTACCGTATCAAATTTTTTATTTTATGGTACAATCCTACTCATTACTTTTTGGTTATTTTAATTTATTATTATTATTATTATTGAAAATATAAAAAATTTTGTTTCCAAAATTCGCATTCTATTGATTAATCTTATGTTCTTACAATGTAGTTTTTCCATGAATTAAAATATTGTATTTCTTTTGTGTTCTAGCCTACAAATTTCAGACCTGAACAATACAATCCTACCTGAAGATAAAGTTCTTAAAAATACTGCTATAAGCGAGGAGGATCCATTGTTGATATACAATACTACTCCAACCAAAAATAAAAAGCAAAAGAGGAAAACAATCGATCTTCTTAATTGCTCGACAAGGAGTGAAGTTAGTTTTTGCAAGAAATCTAAATTAGACAATTGTCCAGGACTGTCTAAAGATCCTTCAGATATTAAATTAGAAAAAAACTTTAATGAATTAGGTCCAGTAACATCAACTCCTTCTGTTAAAATTACTTCGCCAAAATCAAAGAAAAATAACCTTTCACAAGAATCTATTACCTCTAAACCTCAAAGAAAACTCTTATATTCCTGCAATGAGGAGATCAATTCGAATTTGAAACCCCAAACTCTTACAGTAAATGATATTGTTAAATCTGTTATAATCATTGATGAGGCCGATAGTCATTCCTCACCAAAAAAAAATCGACCAATAGTTTTCGAAGTTGAGTCTAATGATTTTCAAAGTGTGACATCCTTAGGTATTAGAAATCCGAAAGATTGCCCAAAGGCAGTAATTGATCTTGTTCCATCCCCTTCTATCAGTGATGGTCAGAAGTGCAATGATTCTTTTGGGAATTTAATGTTCACTGAAATTGAAAATGAATATTTAACCACCAAAGAAGTTTTTTTGGAGTCAATTGACAAGAAAGCTCCAATGACAGCTCATAGTCCTGCAAGTCCTGTCGACACTAATCCAATGCATGAAACTTTTAATAATTACAGAGAAATTGAAGAGGACTACAGTCATTTTAATCATAAAGAAAATGATAATGACCTTGTGACCTTACCTGAAAAATCAGTTGTTATAGCAATTAAAAGTTCTTGCCTAAAACCTAATAACACCTCTGGAAAAGATACCTGTTTCACATCAGATAATAAAAATGATTCTCCTATTGATGAACTTATTAGTCATGAGTCTGATGTTACAAACAAAATAGTCGAAGACAAATCTTATTGTTCATTAAATAATGAAAGAAATCATTTATTGTCCCGAGAAAATAGTATGGAAAATTCTTACTTGAAATCTTGCAGTGATGAAAAGGATATTTTTAACAGTACTTTTTTGTCCCAAAAGTCTTTTTCTAAGCTTGAAACTACTTTAGACAAAGAACATTTCCTTTCTACCTCCAAGGATTGCTTTGATAATCTTGATATTATCTCTACTGAAGAGTTCAGAAATAATCATTTAGAAAATCATTATGAATTGAATGTTAGTGTTAAAGAAGATGTGTTGAACCAAACTATAGAAAATGATGTGCTTAATAAATCTGTGAGTAAGCTCGATGTTACTTTGACTGATATTATGCAACGGTTACTCAAAAAGAGAGATTATAATGAACGAAAGTCAATCTTAAAAAATCAAAGCTTGGACAAACGCGCTACTAACAATGGGAACAGTAGTTCAATTGGATTAATTCCAGAAATCACAGCTGAAGAGGAAACTAATACTCTTGATCCCTGTAATCAAACATTGGCAAACATTTCATCACCAGAATGTATTCCAAAAACATCTGGCTTATTATGTCCTGGTGAAACAGTATTTTTAACCCAAGAATATTTAGAAAATGTTAAATCTGAGTGCAGTCTTGATACATCAGTTGTATATTACCAACAGTCATTTGATTGCATGATTTCAGCCGAAGTAAAATCTCGTTTATCAGGTAATAACTGTGATGTACCTCTTGTTGACAAAGAACCTTCACTTTTAGATCAATCATTATCAACAGACATCTATATGGGTGATGATGATGGAAGATCACCTGATGATTCATTCATCGATAACAGTTATAAGCATGCAAAATTAAATGAAAATAATGCCAGTGATTTAAATAAATCTATATATGTTGAAAACACTGTCAAATCTCCGGCAGATGCAGATTTTCTCAATAGTTCTGAAAATCTTTTTTCTCAGAATGAATATATTTCTGCTAATTCAGTTGTAAATTGCTCACCAAAAGTCTTTTCTGATTCAAAAGATCTAAAACAAAGTAATAATGTTGAAATCCGTTCTGCCAAGGTTCTGACATCCTGTATGACTGGCATTTCTAGTTTAAGTAGTGAATTAATGTCGCAGGGCTGTTTACAGCAATTTGATAATTCTTTTCAATTGCAGTCTGATAATTTAGCTTCCCAGAAGAAGGAAAAGAATTTAAATAATAGCCCAATTGAGGAATTTAATGTTAATGATAAAAATAGTCACTATTCCGCGTTTTTTTCACTTAATAGCAAAAAAGTTAATGTTTCACAAGAGTGTTTGAGGGAGGATAAATCAATAAATAAGGATTTTTTAGACAACACTACTTTGTTTACACAAAATGTCGATACCATGGATATTAAGATCTGTTGTGAAGACGAGAGCTTAAAAACAAAAAATTGTGTTGAATCAGTAAATCTAAAGAATGTTTTAACTGGGAACAAGTTTATAAATTTCCATGAAATAGATAAATACAAAGAACCCGATACAAAATATTCTCCTGAAACTAAACATATCAATGAAAAACCTTCAAGTAGTTTACATTCAGAAATGAAAAACTCTGCTCACTGTATTGTAAACAATAACTTTCTGGAAACATTTCAATCAGACCATCCAGTTTTATCTCAGAAACCATTCGGTCCTACTGCTCATCAGAAATCACGTGCAAACTACAGCCTTACAACTGCTTTGGGCAAAAATATTAATGTATCAGGAAAATCGTTAGAAAAAATTAGATCCATTTTTACTGATGATTTGGTTGTTTCAGATCAAAATAATGTCCGGCAGTATTTGACTGATTTTGATATTACTGACTTAAATGTTAATTCATACCAGTTTAAAGTAAATAAAAAGAATCAAACTGAATTCCCATTAAGATTTAATATGGTAGATAAGAATATTGATGATTTTAAAAGTGAGTTTGTTAATGTTAAGAAAACTGAAACAAAAACTGACATCAATCAAACATTTAAATCACCTCTACCTAGGCCTAAGAAGGTTGATAATTCCATATTTTCAAGTGCAAGTGGTAAGAAGATTGAAGTTTCTGAAAACGCTTTAGCCAAAGTTAAATCTATGTTTAACGAAATTTTGGATAATGATATGAATGAAGATAAAGCAGGAATTCATCAGGGACCCAAATTCTCGAGTGCCAATGAGAAAAACACTAATCTTTCAGAGGATGCATTACTTAAAGTTAGATCCAAGTTTGATGAAGTCTCAGAGAACCAACAGCTCCGATATAGAAATATTGAAGAAATAACAGATGTTAATCATAAACCCAAATCCCCTTTGCCTAGTTCTAGTAAATTTGATAATTGTATGTTTTCAAGTGCTGGTAGTAAAAATATTAAGGTTTCCAATGATTCTTTAGCCAAAGTTAAATTGAAATTTGAAGAAGCTTCTGAAAACTGTCCTTCAGAAGTTAAGAAAGCTGATAGCAATCTGGCTTCGAAACCATGTTTAATGAATAATAGTTTTATGTTTTCAACTGCTGGTGGTAAAATTATTAAGGTTTCCGATGATGCTTTATCTTATGTTAAATCTAAATATAGCGAACTTATGGAAAGCCAAGAATTAGAAGAAAAAAAAGAAACAGATATGAATACTGTGCCCAAAAAAGTTTTACTTAGTTCCAGAAAAAATGATAATTTTATGTTTTCAACAGCTGGTAGTAAAAATATTAAGGTTTCTGAAGATGCTTTAGCTAAAGTTAAATCTAAATTTAGTGAAATTATGAATAGTCATGAGACTGAAGCAGTAATAAATAAAGCTGATACAGATATGAATACTGCACCCAAAGAACATTTACCTAGTTCTAGCAAAAATGATAATTTTATGTTTTCAACTGCTGATGGTAAAAATATTAAAGTTTCCGATGATGCTTTAGCTAAATTTAATGAAATTATGGAAATTGATGAAGCAGAAGATGCCAAATACAATTCCAAAATAGATATAAATAAATTATACAAAAAAGGCTTACCAAGTTCTATTAAAAATGATATCATGTTTTCAACTGCAGGTGGTAAAAATATTAAGGTTTCCGCTACTGCTTTAGCTAAAGTTAAATCTAAATTTAATGAAATTATGGAGAGCTATGAAACAGAAGATACCAAACATGAGCCGGAAACAGATATGAGTAATACACTCAAAAAATGTTTACCTGGTTCCAGCACAGCTAGTGATTTCATGACTTTAACTCCTAGTGGAAATAATTTTAAAGTATTGGAAGAATCTTTAGTGTTTTTTGAAACAAATTTTAACAAAATTTTTGAAAAGCATCAGGTAATTCTAGATAAGGATACTGAAGATAAAACAGATTCTAGTCTGAAAACAAAAACAAGTTTATGTAAACTTAGCCAATCTGTTAATTTTAAGATTCCACGTGCTATTGGAATTTCACCTAAAGTTAATAGTTCCAGGACTGAAACAGATATTAATAATATGTTTAAAATGTCATCACCGGATCCCAGAACATCTGACAACTTTATGTTTTCAACCGCCAGTGGCAAAAACATGAGTGTTTCTGATATTGCTTTAGCTAATATCAAGTATAAATTTAAAGAAATTATAGAAAGTGATCCAGCTGAAGAATTAAAGATTAAAGCTGAATCTAATACTAACCAGGTAACTGATACATCTTTGCCGAGTTCTAGTAAAAGCAATAATTTTATGTTTTCAAGTGCTAATGGAAAAAATATTAAAATTTCAAAAGCTGCTCTAGCCAAAGTTAAATCTAAATTTGGTGAAATTTTCGAGGATAGTTTAAGTGATGTAAATATTGTAGAAACCGAATCTGAAAAACAAAGAACATCTTTGCCAAGTTCTAGTAAAAATGATAATTTCATGTTTTCAAGTGCTAATGGCAAAAATATCAAAATTTCTGAAGATGCTTTGGCCAAAGTTAAATCTAAATTTGGTGAAATTTTTGAGGATAGTTTAACTGATGTAAATATCGCAGAAACTGAAACTAAAAATCATGCATACAAAACATCTTTACCGAGTTCTAGTAAAAATGACAATTTTATGTTTTCAACTGCTGGTGGTAAGAATATTAAAATTTCCAATACTGCTTTAGCAAAAGTTAAATCTAAATTTAACGAAATTATGGAGAGCCATGATGATAAATCTGATGCAAATATTGAACAATTACAAAATACATTTTTACCTCGCTCTGATCTATGTGATAATTTCATATTTTCAAGTGCCAATGGTAAAAGTGTTACAGTTTCAGAAAATGCATTAGCCAAAGTTAGGTCAAAATTTACTGATATTTTAGAAGAAAGTCCTTTGACAGAAGATAAAACATGTTTGCCTAGTTTTAGTTTAGGTGATAACTTGTTATTTTCAACTGCCGCTGGCAGTGATATGAAAGTTTCTAATGTTGCCTTAGCCAAAGGCGAGAAAAATGAAGTTGAAATTAGTGAACATCAATTACTGGAGACTTCTTTTTCGTGTTTTGATAAATTTGATTCTTTTAGTATTATGAATGAAAGCAAAAATATTGAAATTTCTGATGCAGTTTTAGTTGATATGAAATCTAAATTAAGTGGAACTTCGAAAGATGATTCAACTAATATAGATACATTAGTATGTAAAAATACACATGAAAGTTTCCATTCCAGCCCAAAAATTAATGAAATAAAACATGAAAACACTCCAGATAAATATTCGAGAATAAAGTTTTATACTGCAAGAGGAAAACATATCTGTGTTTCTAAAGATGCTTTACTTAAAGTGAGGTCTAAATTTACTGAAGTAATTGATTCTAGAGCAGTAGATAGTCTCGAAACAGAAAAAAGTGATGATTATGCGTTTCTACATGCCAGCTCCCCAAATAAAAATTTGTCTGTTCAAACAGTCTCAGAAAAAACAAGAACTAATAAAATTGAAGGTTGTTTTTCTCAAATGCCCTATGATGAAACGCCTCCTCAAAATATCAACAAGTTATCCATTAGTTACAAAAATGATAAAAAAAGTAAATCTTCTCACTCAGAAAATTCGTCCTCAGACCAGCCTTTACCAAAAAAGATATGTTTTCAACCAGGAATAATTCAAAAAACGTCCAGTAATATAAGTGAACAAAACATTCCCAAACAATCAAAGATACCATTATTGGCGTTTACACAAAGTATTTCACAATCGCTTATAGATAATGAGGTGGATATAATTGAAAGAAAACAAATTCCAAGAGAAGATCCTAATTTGAGCGTTAATGATTTGAATGTGAAGCATGATGAATGTTTAGAAAGCAAAGACTTAGAATCAAGCAGGTGTGATGATCAATTTAGTACTGAGGATAATGACTTGACGATCATCTATGAAGTGTCTGACAGTGCTGCAGCATTTATGGCCGATTGCACACCAGACAGATCTGTTTTATCAAGTCCTTCATCATTTTTCAACAGAAAATCAATGAAACCTGTGAAATTGTTAGAAATGGAGTTTGATGATGTTGATGATGACATAATGGCTGCAGCTGAGTTGGATATAATCCCCAAAATGGATATAAAGATTCCATTATCCAATGATTCTACAAACAATTCTCTTGATAGAATAAATTTTAGATCTTGTTCAGGTGAGGTTCTCTCAATACGTAGTGACCAAAGAAAGAGAACTGATGAGATAGTTAACCAAAAATTGAAAAAACGGCCACCGTCTTCTCCTGGACTGTACATGACTCTAAGAAATGAAGGTAGTATTAAAAGAATTGGTGACAATCCACAGCTGTTTCTTGATAAAGAACAGGTTAGTCTCTGATTATTAATAATTATTTTTATTTTTTTTTTATAATTATTAATTTGTATTATGTAAACATGTTTTGAACAGTTCCTACAGCTTGGGTTAAAAGAAGAAATACTATGTATCAATTCAAATAATGCTGGAACTTATGAGTTCTGTGCTGAATCATTTTTCAGGTAGGCTTTATGCTTTAATGTTTTTAAAAAGTAATTTTTTTATTTATTTAATCATAAATGAATTTTAATATGATGCAATTAGATATATTGTATTGTTATGGTCTACTGGGTGTTAAAATGAATTAAACTACTGCTAAATTAAAGATACTAATATTTATTAACAAAATGATAAAAAGAATACAATTAAACTATTAACAATTAAATTATTAAACTAATATAAATTTACAATAACAATATTCTAAATATTTATTATCTAGGCCTAACTCCTATTTCATTATTACAATAATATAAGATGTTACTAATTCTAAATGACTTAACTATTTACATAAATTTGTATGAATATTATAAAATTACACAACAATTTATAACTACTAATTAACACTTACAGTTCACTAGTCCACCGACCGTAAGATTCTCCAAGTATGACAAACTGACACACAGTAACAAACAGAAACAGTTTATTACAATCGCGAGACCGTCACAGTTCACTGATACACTTATTACACTGGCCGGTTCAACACTGAACAGTTTATCACACTGACACTCACTTATTACGAGGACATCACCGTGCCTGGGCTACTCTATCACTGCCTGCTCGAGGCGAGGCGAGTATTTAAATAGGCAAGGCCGAACATTCTAGAACACGGAAGAAGGGGGATGTTCTGGGAGTGTCTAGAACCTTCTTAATAACTTCCGACAAAAGGAGGCTTTCGAGAAGGTCCTAATCCAATCTTAACTTCTCCCGCTGACTGGCTTAAGCCGCTAATCCCTTGTTTCCTTCCTTCTCTCTGTGACTGTATCAGTATTAAGTGAATTGTTAGCATTATAATGGGAAAAAAATTGTGAGAATTACTAGTGCTGCTTCAAGAAAAATAGATTCATAGTAGATAACATATTTGTTGTTAAAGTTCCCAAAAAGTTCATTACCTTGACAAAGATGACACAAACAGCAACATTTAAATCAAGACACAAAAACTATAATTAAGATAGTGATGAAAATCTACATCACCAGCCCTTTTTAACTAAGCTCTGTAAGTAGCTGTTAGATAAGGATCTACCCTTGAGAAGCAATATTTAATATTGACTGAGTCAATTCCATTTATTTGCAGGTGATATTCCTAAATCATCTTACAGAATAACTCTTGAAATGGCAACAATGCAAAAATAATTAGTAACTGTAGATTAATCAGCATTGTTTAGCAAATCATTTACATATATATATATATATATATCAGTCAGCAAAAAATATACATACTTGATAGTGATGACAGTTGTTGTGCGAAACATGGTAAGAGTAATAGGCTGAAATAAAATTCAGAATTAAAGCAGGCAATAGATGTTTCTATGGCTAGCAAAAGTACTTATATCGAAGGATTTGCCATAGGATGCCAAGCTAGTAGTTTATAATACTGTTAGAAGATCAGTTGCTATAAATTGGAATGAAATATAGATTTTTACTGAGGAAAATAAGTAGTTGCTGATAATCTGGGAATTGAAGATATTGAGAAAAATGTAAGGTTGCATGAAAATAAATGATCATTGATGCATAAGGTAAAAACATTATACTGTATGAGCTTTACCAGAATAATAACAATCGGAACACTGTTGAAAAGTAGTCAAACCTCCAATGGTTTGAGCAAGTAGGTAGTGTAATGGGAATGTATAGAAAATAGTTCTCTAAACCACCCAGAAAGGGTGCATGTTAAGGTTAGGCATGTTCATGGGCCCAGGTCAATTAATGGTTGTTGTATAAATTAATTATAATAAGGTAATTATTTTTTATTACATACACACACCCTTCTGAGCTATTATTTACATTTGCCAGTATTTAGAAAGACCTAAATAGGATCAGTGCCTGGGTGAGTGTTAAAGCTGAACTAACTGGAATTGAATGCAAAGAAAACCCAGGCCATTGTTCTAGGTTCAAATTCTCTCGTAACAGCATTACTATTGACCAAAACCTTTACTGGAAACTCCACATTGCCCAAATATCCCAGCGGTCAATAAGTTCCCTGAAGTTATTCCATTGATCTCAGCATCTCCTTACATAATCTACCCGTAGCATCCCTCATCTTTTCCCACTTTGATTTCTGTAGTGTGGTACAGGGCCTTTCAAAAATGCTTGAGGGCCGTTTAAAGCAAATAGTGAACTGCTCTCTAAGATTTGTCTTTGGTACTCCATGTGTCACACCATTATTTTGTTGAGTTAAAGTGGCTCTTCCCTTCCACTTGTAGACAATATTTCCTTAGTGCTTTCTTATACCAATCCATTAACTCTCAACACCCTTCATATATCTACAGTCTCCTTCAATTCAAATCCTCAGTCCAGCCACCACAAAACAAGATACCGCCTTTCCGATCTCTTTACTTGTTCCCACACAACCAAAGCATTTGAGCATTCCTTTCTCGCCCGCTCCACCACAGTGTGGAACTTGATCCCTCCTTTTCTCTGACATGCTTCTTCACTGACCTCTCTAAGCAGGTCAATCATTTGCTTAAATAAATCAATATTGAATAATCGATTTTGTTGCTTACTTGTTTTTGTTTCTTTTTCTTGAAGAAGATATGCACATGTAAGGAATTAATTCATGCTAGCCCATTCATTTATTTTACTTAGTAATTGTTGTTATTAATATATTTATTCTCTGGTTAAAATCCATTAGTTAAATCTATTTTTATTTTTCTTCTTTTTTGGGCACTTTTTAAATACTTCATGATTTGTATTATTATGTAGCCTTCTGGCCAGATACATATTATGTTTATTATGTATATTTTTCTGTTCATGTTTGTTATTCTCAAGGGACTTGGTCCCAGAATAAAGTTTGTTTTATATTCTATTCTATTTACTATTAGGTATATGTATTTGTTTTTTCTAAGCCAACCTTGACTTTTTAGCAACAATTTCTTTGGCAGGTGAAATCTTTTTTTTTTTTAGTTTTTTTATTATTATTATTATTATTTGACGCGAAACACCCCTAAAGGACTATGCGACTATGATGCATTGTTGTTGTTTTTTCAGCCCATCTTTGCCTTGGTTTCACTGAAGGTTTTTCTTCTTTCTTCTGTTCAGGTCTTGGATGGACTTTTTTTTTCTGTCTGCCACTAGTACCGCATTTTTTAGGAATTTTCGGTATTCCGTTCTGTTTTGTAATAAATCTAGTGTAATCCCGTATTTCTGTGTTTCTTCTTTTATTTGTTCTGTATATCCTTGTTTGAATTTGTAGCATATAATTTTGGTAAAAATTCTTGTTTAGTCTCTCCTCGTTCATCCTCATCATGTGACCATAAAATCTAAGTCTTCTAACCTTCATTTCTGTTTCCAAGTCGTGTTTATTTATTATTATAATTTACAACTGATTTATAATAGTTCAACAAGTGAATAGAATGATACATAATGACATTAGATACGGGCAAGTAGAGAAACTGCTCACTAATACTACTCAAATAACTAATTCAACTTAGAAGGTCTTGAAGCCATCTTATTTTCAGATGGCTCGGAAGATAATCAGGATTGAAGAGGTTACTAAGTTTGAAACTAGTGAGTTTGAGTGGGAATAAAGTTTGTCATGAAGGATTGATATCTGGTTTGGGCCAAATCGGCAATAAATGGGAAATTCAGGTCATTACAGATTACTTTGTTAGTAACAAAGTTAGGAGGGTTGAGGATTTTACAAAGAATTGGATACGAGAGAAATTTGCTGACTTAATGGAGCCCCAAAACTCAACTCTATAAACCCAAAGTGTTCTTATATTAGTCATGTATATGAAGGTGAAATTAAAAAAATATATATAAAAGTATTTTTGATTTTTCTCTTAAAGAATAATTATAGGGTTTTAATTTCAGGTCCAGCCTTAATAATATATATTTTTTTATAGTTATGAGGATTGTTTCTCAACAAAAGGAATTATAGATGTAGGATATGGTTTTTCGTTGATCTTATCTGATGACAACAAAATTGGCTTGAGTGAAATATCTAGATGTTTCTTATCAAATCCTAATGTTGATCCTTCTCTGGTTTCATCTGACTGGATTAAGAATCATTTCAAATGGATTGTTTGGAAATTAGCATGCTATGAAAGAGCATTTCCCAGACATCTTGCAAATAGGTAATTTTTATATTAATAATAATTTCAATTAAATATTAAATTTACTGGACTTATTGTATCCAAGATATAACTAGAATATAAAAAATAAAAATAATTTTGTATTGTAGGTGTTTAACACCTGAAAATGTGCTGCATCAATTAAAATATCGGTATGATAGAGAAATAGATCTTGCCCAAAGACCTGCACTGAAAAAAATTTTAGAGTGTGATGAGCCATCTTCAAGGAGATTAATTGTGTGCGTTGCTGATATACAGAATGTAATTTTATTTATTTTTAATTGTTACGGTATTTTTTGCCATAAATATATTTTATATATATATTTTTAATAATAAATATATTTTTTAAGGTTGATTCTAATGAAGGTGAATCAAATTATGAAATTGAATTGACAGATGGTTGGTATAGCATTTGGGCTTGTATCGATTCAGCTATGCAAAGCTTGATTGATAAGGAGAAGATTAAAATTGGAATGAAATTGATTATTCAAGCTGCAGAATTATTAAATTGCACTGAAGGTTGTGATCCATTACAGGTAGAGTCAACTTAAATGATTACTGTTTAATTAATTTTAATAATATATCTGTTTTCACTACTTTGTTAAATTTATTGAAATGAATATTATATGACATTGCTTTCTCCGAGAAGTAACTGTTAACAATGCATGGTCCCAAAGCTTAGAATTATTTGTCTTACCCTGAATGTTTAACATTTCTTCTCATCATACTATGCACTACCACTCATGAAAGTATGGACACCTTTAAGCATTCAGTTGCACAGTCAATAACTGTAAATTTCACTATAAACGTTATATTGAAAGCCTTCGTCAAATTCATTTGATTACATTATTGTTTGAAAGAAAGTAAAGTCACTTTTATAGATTTTTATCATCAGAATTATTTGTTGATTATTGTGCTGCCTAATCTGTGCCTAAGATGCCTCTACAACCCTTAAAGGGTCTTGGGTTCAGTACATGGTAGAGTCTGTACTGTTTCTAGGACAATGGTTGTGTAAATAGGCGATTTGTCCGAAATTAAGCTCAACTGCCAGGCTTTTCCCCCCAATTTTGGGTCACCAAAACCCACCCACTTTATAAAGGCTGGGTTAGTCCTAGGAGGGTCTCAAGATCCCATAGGGTCCATCCATAGCTTTTAACAGATTAAATAATTTATCTACCACAGCTTGAATTGAACCAGCATAGCAACTCCTAGCTCTATCACTGAGCTACCACGCTCCTTATATCCTTCGGGATTTAATTTACCATATTGATTTGATAGCATAGTTGTTATTAACTGCTTAATATTTAGTGTTTATTCTAGAAATTGACAAAAATTTGTGGTGCTGTGTGAAATCTAAAAACCTTTGCTAGGCCTACTTATTTAAAGCAGAAATTGTTTCTTTCTCAAAATTGGTTAAAATTTATTTTTAAATAAATTAAAGTTTTGTCATTAATCGTTGCAGTTTTTAAAAAATTTTCTTTTTTGGATAACTAGAAGATTTTTTTGTAGGTGAAAACTTTATATTATTACTTACTTTATGTTTTATAAATATTATTTTAAGTATGTTTTATGTGTGTGAAACTCCCTCAAAAAAACACATAAATGGACCCGCTGAGAATTCCAAGAAGGATGATGTATGGAATATCGAATCGGTTTAAGGTTAAGAGGGAGACCCCGTCTCAGGTGGCTCAACGATGTGGAGGGTGACCTGAAGGCGATAGATATAAACAGCTGGAGGCGCATTGCAGCGGACAGAGGCGAATGGTCCTTCATGTGTTCATGAATGAATGAATGTTTTATGTTCTTATTTAGGATTATCATTTATTTCACATAGGGAAGAACTTATGCTTTTAACCACTTATGTAATATATATTTTTTTTTCTAGATTACAAGTTCAATCCGTTTGAAATTGCATACCAATTCTGTCAGGCGTCTTAAGTGGGATTCTAAAATGGGATTCACCCGGCATCCTGGACCCATACGGGTATCCCTCAGTTCCATCATGAAAAACGGAGGACTTGTCGGACTCACTTCAGCTATCATTGCCAGGGTCTATCCTTTGCTGTACATGTCAAAAGATGCTAATGGCAAAACAGGTAGCTTTTTGAACTTTATTTATCACCTTCAATGTTAAATACTTTATATTATATTATTATCTGATAATTGGATTTGTAATATAAATAATTATATCTGTAACAGTGGCATTGAAAGGAATTGTCCGGCCTACTAATTACTGCAATTGTTTTCCACTATCATGTACTTATTTGGTATTTAATTATTAGAAATATTTAGTTTTCAGTGATTTATGATTGTAATGTATATTAATTTTAAAGGTATTATTTGGTGTAAGAATTAATTATTTATCATGTATACTTTTATTTTCTTGTAAACTAATGTTGGCTGCATTTTGCAAAAAAAAGAAATTAAAAAGAATTGTCCGATGGGTTAGCTTCCACAGAAGGTAAAAAAATGTTTCACAATTTGGTGAGGGATTCATTAAACTTTTGTAGTGTATGCTGAGTGATATGTATGATAATTAGTTTAATATGTTTTTACCTAATAAGCCTATGAAAAATAAGAATAATTTATAAACTTTTAGCAATATTCTTGCCCCTAGCAACAATCAGGAAAGAATTAATTTTAGGATTCAAGATTTGAATACTATACTAGCTTTGATTAAACTATACTTTTTTCCAATGTAATTTTATCTTGAGATACTTAAGATAAAGTATTTTGTTGATATTTACAAATTGGTTCAAATAGTCACTTGTGCTAAATATGTTATAACTAGTCTCTAGAAATATAGATTTATCTGCTTAAGGTTTTGGTTGATAGTCCATGCTCTGCCAGCTTTCAATGGGTTATATTGTGATAGAAGAAAATTTTATGTGATCTTAAAATTACAAGGCATTAATATATCTTATAAAAAAATTAAACTATTCTATTTTGATCATGAAGATTGGTATTTACAACTTTTATATCAATATACAACTCTCATCGTATGGTTCTTATTAGGCCTTTTATTTCCTAAAATTCATGATTTTGGTTAAATATTTTAATTTTTTCAGTTTTAAGAAATGCATATGCTGAACGTCATGCTTCTAATTTGAAAGAAAATGATCTTACCTTGAAATCTGAAGAATTGTTTGAAAAATTGTTTCCTGAGGTAAAATATTTTTTTTAATTTTATCCCATATATAAAAATATGTATATATAAATACATATATTTATATTTATATATATATATATATATATATATATATATATATATATATTGTATGTATTCTATCCGCAAATGCTTAATTATTAATAAATAAAACACCCATCATGATTTAATTTATTAAAAATTAAAAACATGTACAAAATGCCAGCTCATACAGATTAAAAGTATTTACATCATATAACTTCTTTCAAAATAGTTTTTTTTTATTGGTATATAAATATGATAATGGTCGCTTAATATGCTCATCTTTTGGCTGAGATTTCTTGTGGAAAGTATGGGAAGCCTTTTACTTATTCTTTTTCTATCCCCTTTCCACCTTCCTAACTACTCTGCCCATATTTTAAAATATATTAAAAAATCCAAAACGGTATTTTTTATTTCTTCTTCCATCACTTTTTAATTTATAGCAGAGAAACTCAACATTGTTAATTTATTTTAATCAAATGGGTTCTCATAATTATTTTCCTTGCTTAGATTATATTAATGTTTTTACTGCATCTAATTTGTATGTTTATATAGGTTGAAGCCAAATACAAAAAAGGAGCCATGAAATTTGATAAAAGTAATATCACAAAAATAAATGATCCAGAATTACTGTGGAAAATAGTGTCAAATGAATCAGATCCATCTGAAGTACAATCTTTAATGACTCCAGATCAACTCCTCAAAGTTCAAAAGTTTCATGAATTGATATCATCAAAAATAAGAGAGGAAGTACAGGCTCTGGTGAAGAAGAAGTTAGAAGAACTTATCCCTTCCCAAAAAGCCAAGTGCTTATTAAAGGTATTTGCTCATATAATACATTTATATATGATAACTCTATAGTAATGAGGGAAAAAACTAGAATGCTATTGCAAAACTAAAAAAAACAAAGATCTAAGTTGTATCCAAATTTATTAGAAATTATTAACCAGTCAATATTTTGCAAATTCTGGCACCATTAGGGCATACTCTGAAATAAAAACTCGCATCAATGAAGATCAAATGCTGTACATCTCAAGTCAACAGTCCTTACTGGCTCATCATCCTGTGACTGCAATCTTACTCCAAGAAGTTCAACAAAATATTTTTGATCCTATTTCTAGGATTAAAAATTACTGCATCCTGCTATATTATGATATATATTTCATTGGAATCTGTCCTGATGATGATGATGCCCAAAACTTTGGTTATTTATTTTCTAGTATTTATGTGTTATGTCTAGATTATTTGTTTTTTTTTTTTGTTTATATATATGGAGGAAACTCCAAAAAACAAACCTTAAATATATATGAGAGTCCAGTTTTTATCTAATATGAGGAGGGCTGTATCTAAAGGTATGTTGGTAAATAGGCTTTCTACATCGAAGGAGGTGAGAACGCAATGATCAGGTATGGTGAGGGATGCTAATAGATCACGTAGGTGAAATGAGTTTTGGATGTCATATGGGTTATTACGGCTTAGGACTTAAGGATGGAAGTAAGAATTTGCTAAGTTTGGATGCTGGTGGATTAATGTTAGAAGTAATAGGACGGAGGGGGTTGTTGGGTTTGTGAATTTTTGGAAGGCCACTCTCTCAACTATGATGGAATTGCCTCCCCTCCGTGTACCTCATATACCCCCCCTCTTAATTTATCCTTCTCCTCTATCAAATCTTCAGTTCCAAACCTTAAATCCCATATCAATCACCTATGCTCCCTCCAAAAACATCTGGCTCATCACTCAGAACACCACATTTTCCTCCTTAAATGGCGATCCAACTCCCTTTTTCCTAATTTTATAACCAATGCCCTCAATCACGTCACCACCTCCAAGTCCCTTAATTCTACATTACATAATTTCTCATTAAAATTTAAAAAATCTTTGCTGAATCTTAAAATACGGGAGACCATACAACACATCCACTCGTTGAATCTACGAATATCTTCCCTCACCCAATTCTTAACTAGTCATCTTAACCAGGACCAAATGAATAGCCTCTCCACCCTTATTTCATCTACCTTCACCACAACCAGGTCACGCAAAAAAATCCACCTCATCTCTAAATTCAATTCCCTTTACCAAAAATCACTTACCTCCAAAATTTATCCAAAAGGAGATGAAAACTGGTTACTCAACATCTCTTCCACCAACATCCCCACCCATGTTAATAACATTCTTTCCTTAGAACCCAATTTTGCGGCACCCTCCTCTTCTTTCAAAAAAATTATTCCTGAATTTTTGACCGACTTAGAATACATTCATAATGATCCCCTCCTCCACCGTTCTCATGTTCCACCCGATCTATCACGTGTCTCCCTAGCGAATATCATTACCAATTTCCTTCACACCCCCATTCCGCACCTTCTAATTTCTCCCCACAGTTTTTCAAGGACCTTTCTCGCACACACTCTTTCCTGAAATCCCAAGAGGACTTGATTGTCACAAAAGCTGACAAAGGCAACTTCACAGTAATTATGAATCGTTCGGAATACAACCAAAAAATGATTTCTCTTCTTTCGGATGCTTCCACCTACAAACCTATACCCTGAGACCCTACCTCTTCTCTCCAAAAACAAATTAACTTCCACCTAAAAAGCCTTATCAATTCTAAATTAATTAATATCCTGTTTACAGAAACCTCATTTCCTACAATTCCGTAGCCCCTCGTTTTTATGGCCTTCCCAAAATTCACAAACCCAACAACCCCCTCCGTCCTATTACTTCTAACATTAATTCACCAGCATGCAAACTTAGCAAATTCTTACTTCCATCCTTACAAGTCCTAAGCCGTAATAACCCATATGACATCCAAAACTCATTTCACCTACGTGAAGTATTAGCATCCCTCACCATACCTGATCATTACGTTCCCACCTCCTTCGATGTAGAAAGCCTATTTACCAACATACCTTAAATATATATATATATATATATATATATATATATATATATATATATATATATATATATATATATATATATATACGATAAATATTTAGCCTAGTATAAATATAAATTGTCATTCATCTATTGTAGTGATCATCCTTATTTTATTAGTTTTCAGTGTTGTAATAACCCTGTGGGTTATTACACTCAGAAACCATGAAGGAGTGGTTTTAAATGTAATATTAACTTTTCTTCAATCCCATATCACTGATCTTGGAAAAATGGTGTCAAAACTGGAGGATTAAATATATTACCACAAATCCTGTCAAATCACTTTTACTCTCTGTCTTAAACCAATGACTTCCTGTCCTCCTGTATTGTTTAATAATATCCCACTGATTCCTGTAGAACAGGTCCAGTACTTAGGGCTACACCTTTACAAAAGATTAAAACTTAAATCTTAAAACTCATACTAAACTGAAACAACAAGAAACAGCACGCCGTTTAAGGCTACTTCCAACTACCAAAAGATTTAACTACTTCCAATTACAAAAGACTCATGTACATGACAATCATTGGACCCATCTGGACTTACGGAATAGAGCATTGGGGCTCCACTAAACCATCAAATTCCTCTCATATTCAATCCTTTTTAATCCAAAACCTTCGTAAAATCTTCAATGCTCCTTACTCTGTTACGAACAAAGTAATCCATAATGACCTTAATGTCCCATTTGTTGCTGATTTGGCCAAAACCGATATAAATTTTTTCATGACAAACTACATTCCTACTCAAACCCACTAGTTTCAAACCTAGCAACCTCTTCAATTCCTGATAATCCTCCAAGGCGTCTGAAAAGAAGATGGCCTCGTGATCTTTTAAGTTAAACTTGCTGTTTGAGTACTCCCACTGGGTACTGTCTCTACTTGTCTTTTCATATCAATGTGTGTGTGCATCATCTATTTATTTGAAAAGAAAAGATATGACCAGGACCGGGACTCGAACCCGGGTCTCCTACATATCATTTTCAAATTAAAATATTTGAAAAATTATAACAACTTACAAAAACATAAAAGAAATAAATTATAATAATATATAATGACAATGAACAGTGAAAAGAAAGGAGATGTCCGGCCGAGAAGCGAAGCAGGATGGCTTAGTTGGTAAAGCACCACGACGGATACGTGGGAGATCCGGGTTCGAGTCCCGGTCCTGGTCATGTCTTTTCTTTTCAAATAAAAATATTTAAAAATATTATAAATTAATATAAATATTATAAATTAGTATAAATAATTATAAATTAATTATTATTATTATTATAAATATCCCTCACTTCCATTACTTATCATCATTGTTTCTTATTAACATTTTCATTTTTATTACACTATCTCTATTTATTTTATTGCCTATGACTATGTATTTTATTACTTTATTTATTACCCACTGGATTTTTTTCTGGATTTTTTATAATTTTACAATTTTTTATTTCTTACTGTATTTCTTATCATTTTCTATTTTTAATTTTAATTTTACTACTGATACCTGATACCCAGATATTTTAACTTTAACATTTACCCATTTTAATATTCAATTTTTATTTTTTATCTTTATTACCTTATTATTTAATTTTCAACACTTATTTTATTCTTTATTATGTATTTTACTACCTTCCTGGCACTTGGTTGTTAATACTATACACTCATACATTTTAACCTTTATATTTACTATGCTGTGCAATTTTTATCATTTTTTAATTTTCAAATGCACCATACTTTTGTTTATTTATATTTACTATGTTTAAAATATTTTTGTACCACTTTTTAAGTCTCAATTGTCTGTATTTTGCATATAGCCCTGAAGAAGACCTACAAAGTAGTTCGAAACGTTGGCTACTTAATAAACTTTTCTCCATTTCTAAGAGAAATTCATTGACCTCTACCAGGTCCACTTTTTTCCACATTATGAATTTTATTTTGATACTACTATTAATAGTAAATCAGAAGAGAAATTCATTTATTTCTCTATTATCTTAAGTGTCTCTAAAAAAGATTTTCATTTTTATAACTTAGCATTTTTTTAAAATTAATAATAGGTTTATGAACTTGTCAAGCTTGGTTCATTAAATAATAACTAATTAATAAGATCTCACTGGTTTGAATTTCATCTAGTTTTTGTTAAAATTTTATAAATATATTGATTAATTATTTTTGTATGATTCTTTTTAAAATATCATATATTACTTAACTATATTTGTAGGTGAGGCTTGTTGATCCTATTAGTAGTTGTAATGCACTTTTAACAGTTTGGAACCCTTCTGAAGACCTTCTCCAACTTTTATTCGAGAAGAAGTATTTTGATTTCTATGCTTTAAATGCCTGTGGCTTAAGGTAAAACCGTTGTGTTTCTTTTCTTTTATTTATTTGTATATTATCTAGTTGGCATTTTTTTAAATTTTTTAAAATATTAAACAGGGATAAAGTACTACAGTTGTCTAATACCAATAGAACAATATATCAGGAGAAAAACCTTTTGAAACTAAGTGAAGAATTTGAGAGAAAAGTTACACCAATTCATGACATTGTATTTAATTCTGCAACAGTACAGTTTGGTGAATTGGATATTATCGGTACTGTTATCTTCGTCAAAGAGCCGGAGAAGCCATGGGGTGTCACAAATGTTTATCTTTCAGATGCGCAAGAAAGTTTCTTAATGATAACCTTCTGGACTTCCCTAAAGGTAGGATTTCTTGTTTATTTACTTAACGCTACTGTCTAATCGTGTGATGCTATAGTGGGAGTCCTGAATTTTTCCTTTCCCGGTATAATTAGGATAGTTACCTTAAACGAGTACCTGACATTATACAGTCTCGGGGCTACCTTTTTATATCCCCTCCGAAGCACGGTATAACTAAGAATTTTTTACTCCTTTGGAAAAATCCTAAGGCCACCTGCTGGGCTGCAAACCGGGGGTCATAGAAAGCTATTATATTAACCATTACGCCACATGTAACCCTAAAGATTTCATAATATTAGGTTTTATTTCATTTACAATATTATAAATGGCCTCTCTTTAGCAATCATATGTAACATACTAAAGGTTAATTGGTGCTGGATTGACTGGTAAGCACCCGTGAGTAAGTGAAGAAATTATTTTAGGGATTTCTTAAAGAATTAGATTTAGATTTGAAGGTTGATGGAGTAAGTGTGTAAGAAGCATCTAACATCTTGTTCACTAATCGTATGATTGCTTATAATTAAATATGAAAATTATATTGTAGATTATTGCGCAAAAAAGGTAAACTAGCATTCATTCCTCCTCTCAGATTGATTAACAGGTTTTTAATTTTATGTTTAATCCCTTCAGATTGATTTCTATTACTAATACTTTTGATTTTTGTTCACTACATTCAGCAGCCTAAACATATAGTCTTGTAATATTTATATACTTTCCCACCCTTTGAATGTAATCAATATTCTTCTATTATTGTTTACTTTTTGACTGTGTATCAGTTTTACAAATAGATTTTAAGATAGTATGTCAAAGATCTTTATTTATTTATTATTGAAACCACAGCTCCTAGGAGCAACCCTCCATCTACAACCTAGGGGACACTTTACAGTAGTCGAACTCTGTCAAGATTATTATATGCATTGAAAATAGTTAGTTGAGCGTATTAGTAATATAAATTGTAAATATTTATGGTTAATATGAAAAGCCATTTGTTTGAGCTCCCGCAAAATAGTTGGACCTTTCGATCCACATCGGACCTTTCGATGAGAGCTCGGAAATGGATATGGAAAAAATAAAAATTCTGATTCAATTATTCCAGATCCCATGTCATTTGAATATAACCTTTTATTAAACTAATAACATAAATCATTTTCATAAATTAAATAAACAATACTTTTTATAATAAAAAACAACTAATTATTGAATTAAAATGAAGTTATAATTTAAACGTTGTTATATGGAGAAAATAAATTACTTATACTAAATAAATTATAAAATTACGACTAACCAATAACAAAAAAAAAATTATATTTTAAACTTACGATAATAAATTTAACCCCATTTAATTACAAATAAAATAAAATGTTCAAATAAAATCAATTGCAAAATAAATAAATGTTTATCTGGTTTGTCAATTTAAATATTATAAACAAAAAAAAAAAAGCGAGGATGTTAAGATGTCAGAGGTTGAGGTAATAGACTGATTCGATGAGATTGGTCGAATCGATGACCAGATTTAAACTAAATACACCTGTAGGTAGGTAGCGACTTATTTCCTCTTCAAGTCCAAAAGCAACTTTGCTATTGTTGACGATTTGCTCTTCAAGAATCTTGTACCAACACTGTCTGACTTGATATTTCCGAAGTGAACAAAAGTAGATCACTCAACTTTTGTTTTTCTTTCTTCACTTTTTAACTTATCACTAAACAAATGCCAATTTATTGTTTAAATTAAATTATTGTCAAATAATATATAAAATAAATGTTTAAATTGTTATATTTACAAAAATGTGAAAATTAAATAAAAAAGGGAAAATGTTCATTATTTTACAAAAAAAAAAAAAAAATTATTTACTTGTTTATGATTAAAACTAATAATATTTTATAAGGTTGCTACATCACTTGGCCTTAAAACCATTATAATATTTGTATTTACTGTTTATTTTTTCCAGACCTTTGGTTGTGATGATGTCTTAATGCCTGGATCAACTGTTGCCTGTATTAATCTTCAATGGAGACCGGGTTCAGGATCGTATGTTGTACCTTCAACTTACGCTAACGAAATGACTTATTTTTGTGCTAATCCTAAGCAAGAATATCTTATTAAACCATTTAAAGAAATCAAGTCATCTATTTGCTCAAAGGTATGATACTTAAAATTATTTTAAACTGAACAAAAAAATGTGTATTCAGAAATTCTGTCTAAACTTTTTTTGATCATTCAAAAAAATCATATTTATGGTGTGTAAGATATAAGATTTATGTTGGACTTGCTCCTTCTACTACTCAAGGAGAAATAAGAATTCTCACGCAAAAATTTTTTAAAAAATTTTCTCACTTAAAAAAACAAAACATCTCACTTAATTTAAACATTTTAGTTCGTATTCAATGAAAATTATTGCTTCTTTCGAGGTACTTCTAACATACAATATTGAGGAAATATTCTTCTTGACAAATATTTATGTTGTTAAAGTTTAGATTATAGAGTAATAATTTGAATTAATAAGTGTTTTTATTTTATAGATGAAATATATTATTTATGATAGATTTTGTTGTGTGGTTATTATTTTGTACCTCAAAAATATTGATAATGTCTATGTTTCATAAATTACTTTACCTGTGAAGCTCTCCCTCAAATGATCTTTTTCAAGTTGTTTTTTTTTTCATTTGTTGTTGCCAGTGATTCAATTTGCACAATGATTCCATTATTGGGAGCTTAATTATGTAAATATAAAATTGAAGATCTGTTCTCACCGGGTTGGTTAAATGGGTTAAATCATTTACAAGCTTGCACCTGCTTAGAAAGACAAAGATGGTGAGTTAAATTTTCGATCTCAGGATCATTTAGGCATTTGAGTGATTGCCCTACCTAAAGCACTTCTATCGGGAATCGTTGTTGTCCAGTATGTCAAATAGCTGCCTAAAGGGACAGTCTGCTTCTATGTAGGTTTACATTAGCCTACTGATCCTTGCCGGCTATGACTTTTGTAGACTACTTTTTCAGTTTCAAGTGTCCTTGAACTGTAATGACTTCAGTAAGAAAGATAATGGTTAACTCATAAAGGATCTGTAAGTTATCAGATTTTATCTGATGTTTATTTGTTTTAAAATAATTAAATAAATGATTAACAGAAATATAATTCAGTGTTGAAAATGATAAATTACTGAAAGACCAAAATTTGCATTTTCGGCCGAATGAAACGTCCCTCCACCTGTGTTCCGACTAAATTCAATAGATTTCTTTTGCTTTACTGATCAATACCTATCATCATGAATTTTTTACCAAAAAATAGCAATCCCAATTTAAATGAGATTTTTTAATATGATAAATAACCTCTAATTTATATGTTTTGTTATAACAATTAATAAAATAAAGTTGACAATATATAAACACTTAAACATAGCCCTAACTTACTGAAAACATTCCCTCTAGCTGTTTTTTTTTTGTTTTGTTTTTTATATAAGCTTAAATAGACTTTTGTTTTTATGAGTGTAAATTTAGTTGTATAAATGTGCAAAGTTTTTTGGTAGATATTGAGAACGTTTTAAATTTATTTGTCATTGGGTAAAACCTAAATTATATTGCTGTTGTCCAAATGCTAATTTTTATTTATTTTGTTTTCTCCAACCTTCTTATATATTGTAAATGTTATAGAATGTTATTCATAGGCATAGAACATTAAAAAGGGATTATTTTTTTTCATAATATGTCATTGCAGGTAGTTTATTCATATTATGAATCATAGTTCTTTCATTTGTTATAATTGGTGCCTGAACTTAAAATTTAATTGTAATTATTTCATTTCTTGGTTAGGATTTTGTAGTAAAGAGCAATTTCAAAGTCAAAAATAAAAATATATCTAACAGATAACTATTATCCTTTATAGAAGAACATTTATAGAGCTAAACAGAAGCCAAGATTTTGTGTAATGTGATGTTAGGTTGCTCCCTCCAAGCTGTGAGTGGTTCCCCAGTTTCATCCAGAAAATAAAAAAATACTTAATGATCTGTGTAGATAAAAGAATCAATAATGTATTTCAGTGTTCTTCCTTACACTTCATAAGCTTTTCCGCCAAATAAATAGTTTAAAAAGAGTTTTAATTGGTTATGTTCCTTATTAGCTATTACAGTTAGATCATGACATGTACTATTTTACTATTTGGAAAAATTAGTGTTTGCCATATAACCATAAGACTGATGTTAATTTTATTGTTTAAATCTAAATTTGATAATAATATAACTAGACAATTTTGAAAACAACCTGTACAGAACTCACCTCTGGCCGGCAGTGCTTTGGGGGTATGGTTTCCCTACTACTTTTCCCACTACCTAGCTCACTTCAATTTCCATTTGTACTCATTGTGTGTATAATTATATTATAATAGGCTATAATAATCTATGGCTAAAAATTATAAAGCTATAAGTATACTTAAAAATGCAGTACTGATGAGGAGGGCATTGGCACCCTACTTCTTGATACAGGATTATGACTGGTATTACCAATAATGCATTATAATATTTCTAACCAATAGCAACTCCCACCACTCCTCCCCAGCCCCATCTCCGATTTTGCCAAAGGTCTTTTTATTTTCAAAATAGTCGGGCAACAGCTGTTTATAGTTTGTTTCAATTTAAACTATTTTTTGACTGCCTAGTATATTCTTCTTATTACTTTTAATTTAATTTTCAGGGTCTTGAAAATTTTATCATAGAGAGAAGAAGGAAATTGCTGAGTATTTTAAAAGAAAGAGAATACGGTAGCAAAACTCCTGTTTCAAGAGTTGAGACGCCAAAGGTTTTGAAAAGATTAGAAAATCTTAAGAAATATGGAGATGCATCTCCACTTCCCAAACTTTCCCTTCTATCTAGTCCAGACATACACAGAAAATTTAGATCTCCCAAATCTGGAAGTTCATGATACTTTTATAGATGCTAGTTTTATCAAATTTTTCATAAACTTTTTGTTTATGTTAATGTATAATAATTCTGTAAATTTGTAAATACTATATGTAAATTCAAGCATTATAAAAATTAACTTTCTTATTTGTGAGTGCCTATTGTTGAAACCTGTGATAATTATATAATGTTTTGTTTGAAAAAATATTTTATTGAAATATTTGTTTGTAAAATATCCTAAAAATATATATGTAAATAGTTACCTGTTAAAAAGTGTGCCTTATTTTAATAAACTCTTTTTGTTATTAACATTTGATTTATTTTTTAAATATTATTACCTCATATTGATTTCTTACATGCTCATTTCTGACCGCCAGATATGAAGGATCAGCATCGTCATTTACGTTTCTTAAGAATTGTGTTAATAGAGATTATGAGATTGTGAAATTCCCTTTACGATAGGCAACCAATCTTTCACCATTCTACCAATCCTTTGAAATTTTCAGTATCGAAATAATAGTTTTGATTTATAATAATCTCTAAGTTCACAAAAGGCAAGAAGAAGGAAGTGATGGGTAGATGGTTTAGGCACATGGTAGGAAAGTTGGTATAGAACCTGTGGATGGGTTTGCAACCAATGGCAATGAACTGAGTTTCAATTGATTTTATATTATTTCTATATTTATTTATATTGTTATTCTTTAAATATTAAATCTATCTATCGCTATGTTGAGCTTTCTAAATTAATATCATTTTTAACAATCCACTTCTTGGATTAACAGTAAGATTTATTTTTCATTTCCTCAAATTATTAAACCACTTATAGCTTTGTATTGTATTCTATCATTACTTTTCATTATATAAGTTTTTAAAAAAATTATCCTTGTTCAAACTTTAGAAATTAAGTTTTTGATAAAAAAAACATTACTTTGTGAATAAATAATCTCATCTTAATTTTTATTTATTTTTTATATTTCAACTTTTGAAATAAAAATAAAATGAAAATTGATTAAACCCTTCTAACCATTGTGTACTGCTTTATGAGAGTTATCAATCTCTTCATCTATCTATCTAAATATATTTTGTAATAAATAAAAGGAAATAATAATAAACACAATATAAACGTGATGATAACTGATTTATTCAGAGCGCACACAAGAGTACAAAAACAAGCATGAAAAACAGGAAGCAACAACCACTCAGTAAAAACTACCACTGCCATATATATCCAGTGGTGACATAATCACACATACAATTACACTTAATAATAATATTAACTAATTACACTTAATAATAATATTAACTAATTACACTTAATAATAATATTAACTATGTGGGGAATTATCAACAACACCCACCCTTAATTCCACATTCGGTCTAAGATTATACATTAACAAGATTTACAAGTTTACAGAAATATTCAAACTTAATTTTTGTTAATGCCTTAGTTAATAAGTCTGCTATTTGTTCTTTAGACTCAATATAAGTTATTTTTACAATTCCCTTACTCACTAGGTCTTTAACATAGTTATATTTAATATCATAATGTTTAGATCTTTTTGTTTCTAAGGTTTGAGCTATTTTAATTGTCCCTTTATAATATAAACATGGATCTATTTTTGATCTTTTAAATCCCAAATCAAGAATTTTATTATTTATGTAATTATTCCAAGTTTTAGGACTTTGCCTTAGACCATATAGTGCTTTAACCAATTTTAATACCCGCACTTCACTGCACTTGAGACCATCCGGTGGCCTCATATACACAGGAACTGATAACTCACTTTTTAAAAATGCTGAACGCACATCTAGTTGGTTGATGTAGAGATCACGTTCAACAGCCACAGAGAGCAGGATTCGAAGAGTGACCATCCTTGCCACTGGGGCGAACAAGTCTTCATCCTCTGTTGAAGGTTGTTGGTAGCCCCTTGCTACCAAACGAGCTTTCTTCTTGGGTGCACCATCCACAATTTTTGAGGTAAAAATCAATTGGCTGGTCTTCTGGAGGGTCAACCACCTCCCAAGTCTGATTTTCTTCTAAAGCAGACAATTCATTGTTTATGGCTTCTTGCCAACCCAAGTCCTTGATGGCATCATCATAACTTTGAGGAGTATCACATGCAGAGAGAGCCATCTCATATGCCAGTGATGTGACAAAATCTTCAAGATATTTAGGCTTCATTGTCATTCGTTTAGATTTTTTTTCTGATTTTTCTTCTTCTTTATCTAATGATTCGAAACCATAAAAATCTTCTACATCATCAGTAGTAGACTTCCTTGGGTTATCTTCTTCAGGCAGAACCACAATATGTTTAGTGTCAGTAACAGGCAATTCTTGAGATGTTTCTGACCTTCCATTTTCATCAAAAATAACATTACGGGCAAACTCTATTTTCCTCGTAGAGGGATTCCACAGCCTGTAACCGTTTTCGCAGAAACCGACAAGAAAAAGTCTCTTTGACCTTTCACCAAGTTTCCCTTTCCTGTCCTCTTTATGGATGTGAGAATATGCTGGGCATCCAAAAACTTTTATTTTCTTGAGATCAGGTTCAAATCCATACCATCGCTTTGCAGGAACTTCACCATCGGGTAGGGCATTTGTGGGTAGTCTATTAACAAGATATGTCGCTGACATAATAGCCTCTCCCCACATTTCCTTTTCCAAATTACTATCAAACAGTAGGCATCTAGCTTTATCAAGCAATGTTCGATTCATACGTTCCGAGATGCCGTTCTGGGATGGATTCCTCGGCATAGAATATTCTAATACAATCCCTCTTGTTTTACAAAAATTAATAAAATCATGAGATACGTATTCACCTCCTCTATCGCATCTTAAATTTTTCAGTGACACACCAAATTTAGTTTCAGCCATTGCCAAATACCACTTAAATTTTTCAAATACTTCTGATTTATGTCTTAATAAGTAAGTAACACAAAAGTGACTAAAATTATCAACAAAAGTAACAAAATAATTGTACCCATCATAAGTGGGAGGTGTTATCTTACCACAAACGTCACTTAATACTCTCTCCAAAATTCTTGTGGACTTCCTTTCATCCGGGATCCGCTTAGCATAAGGTAGCTTTGCTTGTTTACCTTTCATACACACCTCACATAGTCCAACCGGGTACTTAGAAGAATGTCCCATTCTTCTGTGTATCAGATCGTTTATATGGCCTGTCACATTTGCATATTCCTGAAATACATTGAGTTTGACAACATATAAACGTCCAAAAACTTGTCCATATAACACTATGTTTCCATAAAATATCATTACAGACGATTTTTCAAAAATCACGCGACATCCCTTTTCTTCTAATTTCCGAACTGATAACAAATTGAATGCTAAATTTTCACAAATGAGAACGTCAGTAATTTGAATTCGAGCACCGTCATCAGAAAAACATGATAAGTTACCTTTGTGAGTTGCTCTAACACATTGTCCTTTCTTAGCAACACTAATGTTAACTTTTTCCGGACCAATGTCTTTCAAATAAGGTCTATAATCATTTTTCACCATGTGACTACTTGCACCACTATCTACAACAAACATCAAACTTGCAACCTTCTCACCAGGTGTCATCAAACATGTGTCCTTAACAACTGATAAACAATCCACACTCTTTTCATTAAAAGATGTCATAAATGTAAACTCTTCCTCATTGGACACTCAAGCTACGTGTTTATTTCTTAATTTCGGACAATTGTTCTTCATATGTCCCTGCTGTTTACAATAATAGCATTTACCTACAAATGAGCTGGATTGCACATTAACTTTAGCATCCTTTGTTTTGGTAAATTTGAATTTGGCCTTTGGATGTTTATAAGACACAAAAGCACTCACCTGCTCTTCCTTCTTGCCTCTTCTCTCCTCTTCTGCAAGTAGAGTATTTTTCACATATTCTAGGCTAATTGTTGATTTGTCCCTATTGCACAAAATATCCAATGCAGAGACTACACTGTCGAAATCCGAAGGCATAGCCACCAATAACTGATTGACGATCTCCTCTTCGTCCAATTTTCCGCCGGCCACTTTAACCTCGGATGCGAGGGATTCAAATTCCTGGAAGAATTCTTGAAGTGCCTTATCCTTTTTAAACTCGAGCTTCCGCCAGATCTTTTGAGCAGTCACAAGTGATTTCATACCTTTCTTCTCATACGTGGATGAGAGGGCATCAAACATTTCATTTGCAGTCGTCTTATCTTTGATCATCGACAAAATACTGTCTGCCAAACCCTGAACAATTATGTTTCGTGCTTTGATATCATCTTGTTTAAACTTTTTAAGTTCCGCTTGCTCAGTAGGGGCTTCTTCCGTCAACACATGGGCCACACCATTTTGCTCCAACAATAGCTTCATACGAAAGCTCCAATTAACAAAGTTGGCTCCATCAAACGGCTTAGTTCCCAACAGAATATTTGTCGCACTGGCCATCGTTTAACCGCGTAATAAACCCAGAACACAGTAACAAAAACTTCAGACCACGTGCGATAATAACCTCGAAACGGATACACACTAAATTTCCGAAATCACGTTTATCAATTTTCCACTTAAGAGTTTCCTCAGACGTCTGGGCCCATAACCTTTTGTAATAAATAAAAGGAAATAATAATAAACACAATAGAAACGTGATGATAACTGATTTATTCAGAGCGCACACAAGAGTACAAAAACAAGCATGAAAACAGGAAGCAACAACAACTCAGTAAAAACTACCACTGCCATATGTATCCAGTGGTGACATAATCACACATACAATTACACTTAATAATAATATTAACTAATTACACTTAATAATAATATTAACTAATTACACTTAATAATAATATTAACTATGTGGGGAATTATCAACAACAATATATAACTGATACCCAAAATGAATTAATTAAATGAGACATCAATGATTTCGTTCTCAAACTCTTTTATTTGTTTAAAAAACCACTTAGTCTCAATTGAGTATTTCTATTTTCAGATCCATTTGTTGGTTGTTTTAGTTCATTTTCAGTAAAGTTAATTCTTCAGTCAGGTAAGGAGAAATCAGAATCAGTAGGCATAGCTATGTCCTGAAAATTAATGTCAAATTTTAATATAAACTCTTTTCTTATGATTGCTGTTGTTATAATTGTGGCAGAATTTCAAAAAGTTATCCGTGTTTAGAGCAGAAGGTTTCTGATATTGAGGAGTTCAAATTCTTTAGGTGTGTACTCTTGTAATAAAGATCTTAGTAAGATTGTCTTTTATAAAAAATAACCTATTATTTATTTGTCAAAATATCATTTTCCCTCATTTTGGTCGGGATTATAAATTGTTATTGTAACAAAAAAGGATTTTTTTTCTGTATCAAAATAAAAATCAGGCAGTATCTGTTCCGCAGGTTTTCAGGTCTTCCAGTTTAGTTACAAGTTTTAACCGTTTATACGTAATATTTCATTTTTAATATTTGCCAAAAATACAAGTTATCATAAGCATTGGTATGGAAAAAAGAATGTAATTATGGATAATGAGTAGATTTTGGTAATCATTTCATTAAGAAATAAAAGTTTCAACTAATGTTTCAAAGTATAGAGATAAATAAGTGAAAGAAAATGGTCTGGTGTAGGTCAATCGTTCTCATTGCCCACCCGGACTATTTTCTTTCACTTTTATATACAAGATCAACTATTATCATTCAATTTTTTATAATTTCTTATTAATTGTTTTAATTTATCATATTGTCATGGAGAGACGGACGACCCGGGTTCAAATACCAGCCAGGACAAATCTTTTATATTCAAAATATAAATATTATCATTCAAGATTATAGAGATATATGTTTGTAGAAACGTTCCAAAATAAAAAATGGTCTAAGACAAGGAGATCCTCTTGCCCCATTACTATTCAACATTGCCCTGCAGGCAGTTATGGAAAGAGCAGGATTACTTGGAGGCGGGAATATTTTTTATCGACTAACGCAGGTACTCGCCTATGCAGATGACGTGGTAATTATTGGAAGGACATTACCTAGTATCAAGGACAACCTGCAAAGGCTCGAGACTGAAGCAGAAAAGTTGGGGTTAAAAATAAATGAGGAAAAAACGAAACTGATTGTTCTGAGAAGAGGAAGGCAAATTCGCCGGCAGCAACTCTACGTAATGGAAACACATACCTTCGAGGTGGTGAACAGCTTCCAATACCTTGGCTCTGTCATCAACGACAAACTATGAAACAGAAGAAATCAGAAGAAGAGTACTGGCTGGGAATCGGGCATACATTTTTGCTGAAAAGCAAAAATGTCGACCTCAAAACTAAGATCACTCTCTATAAATCGCTGATTCTGCCAATAGTGATATACGCTTGCGAGACATGGACCCTAAACAAGAAGGATGCACATCTAGTGGATAGATTCGAAAGGCGTATCCTCAGACGCATCGTAGGGCCCGCCCAGGAAAACAGTGTATGGCGCTTAAGAAAAAACAGAGAGTTATATGAAAGGTATGATGACATGACGATCTCCTCTTTCGCCCGGTTACAGAGGATGAAGTGGCTGGGTCACCTGCTGAGAATGGGAGGAGAAAGAACTGTTAGAAGAGTGTTCGAGAACTGCCCTGATGGAGTGAGGCGTAGAGGGAGACCCAGGGGCAGGTGGAAGGATAGCGTCCTGGGAGATCTAAAAAAACTGAGAATAAGTTCTATACATGCGCAGGACCGAAGCAGATGGAGCTTGGAGATTGAGCAGGCCAAGGATCGCTTTAAGCATCTGTCGCGCCACTAAAAGAAGAAAGAAGATACATTAATCACAATTACATAATTTTTTCCATGCTGAAGCTCTTAATAACTTGTGACTCAACTCGAAGCGACTACCTGCGGAATAATTACCAATCAGCCATATCTGCAGTGTAAACATCTTCATTTGCTACCTTTAGAGCCTTTTCTACTTGGTCCAAGCTACCTGTAAATCCAGACTGTCATTTTAAGAAGCCTTCCAATAATGCAGGCAACTACATTCTAATTTCTACTTTCTGCACTTTACAACACTCTACAAAACCCTTCTAGTATGTACAATATTATCTTTATTATTATTTGTTATTAAGCTCCTAAAGTGGAAGACGCTAAGTAAAGATGGTTCACGTTTGGGGCTTGTTCTTCTTATTTGCCCCCCAGGTTTTCGTTCTTTTCTTTATTCGCTCATTTTGTTCCAGTTTTTGGCGCTTTTGTCTTTGGCTAAACCTCCCATTTTTCAACTTTAAGTTTAAAATTGTTTTTTCTGCTCATGTCTCCATTAGTAATTTTGGCTAATTCCAAGTCTTTATTAATATTTTGGATCTATTCCTCTCCATTAACAAGGAATGCTGCGTATTTTACTATTCTTTTTGTTAAGTATGTGATCGGGAAGCCGCATTTAATGTGTCCATAGAATTTAAGGCGTTTTTTCCTCATGTTTATCTCTATGTTAAAATATTCTTCAATTTTGGATGTTTTCTCAGAGATTTTATTTATACTTTAATCCAGGGGTGCTCAAACGGTCGATCGCGAGTGCTTTTTGGGTAGATCTCGAGAAGAAAAAAATTTTTAATAAGTAGGTAGGTAACTAAACTACAAAAATGTATTACGTAATAAAATAACACTGCTTGCGGCAAAAGGTGGCTTTATCAAAGGAACGCGCGGCACTTTTCAAAGAAAAGCCGTGTTGTTTCTAGAATAGACAGTACACAGTACAGTCTAGTCTAGAAACAACGAGAGAAAGTACAGTCTAGTTTCGGGCGGCGCGTTTGACGGGAACATTCGAGACTTTCGTTCACACCGATATAAATGTTGCGCCTGCAGGAATTGGAGTCATTCTGAATTGTAACTTGATGGCGATCCTACGTCGATACAAAGTTTATTATTAAATAGTGGAAAATGAGTGCAGTGAAGAAATCTAAAACGTATCATTTTAACAAGGATTGGGAGGAAGAATTTTTCTTTTGTATGGTGAAGGATAAGTGCATTTGTGTTATTTGTCGTGCGTCAGTTGCAATACCTAAGCGTGGTAACTTAGAGAGGCATCATAAAACGGTTCATAAAAACTATGAAAAGGATTTTCCGCCACAGAGTGAATTAAGAAAACGAAAAGTAAGTGATTTGATATCTTGTTTGAAAAAAGAACAATCCATGTTCACAAGACCAGCCGAACAATCAAAAGCTGCTACGATCGCGTCATTTAAAATATCTCATATATTGGCGAAACACAAGAAACCATTCGAAGATGGGTCGGTGGTGAAGGAAGCATTTATTGAAGCGGGTGAGACTTTATTTGGAGATTTTAAAAATAAAACAGAAATCTATAATTTTTTTATAATTATTGGTCATTTTTTATGAGTTATAAAAAAATAAAAATTAAAATTAAAAAATAAAAATAAAACAGAAATCATGTCTGCTATTAGAGAACTTCAGTTATCTCGTCCGACTGTCACAAGGCGTATTGAAGTCATGAGTCAGGACATCGCAGATAAACTAAAACATGATATCATGGAATGTACATACTTTTCTTTACAGTTCGACGAATCCACCGATATGACAGACACTGCCCAGCTGTGTATTTTTATTCGGATGGTATTCAATGACATGTTGGCTAAGGAAGAATTTTTGACAATCATTCCTCTGAAGGGGAAGACCCGTGGCGAAGATATATATGACGTTTTCTTCAATTTTGTAAAAAACTACGAGCTACCAATATATAAATTAGTGTGCATTACAACCGATGGAGCACCAGCAATGACTGGAAACAAAAACGGTTTTGTGGCATTGTGTCGAGCTAATGAAGAATTCCCTTCATTTTTTTCATTCCATTGCATTATACATCAACATGTTTTGTGTTCAAAAGTTTTAAACACGGAGGAAATTATGGGCATTGCAACAAAAATTGTGAATTCCATCCGTGCACGTAGCTTGCAACGGCGGCTCTTTCAGTTGCAGTTGGAAGAAAGGGAGTCAGCTGAACACACTGATTTAGTTCTTCACACGGAAGTCAGGTGGTTGAGTCGCGGAAAATTCCTAGAAAGGTTATAAGAATTATTGCCCGAAATAACAGCTTTCCTAGACGAAAGAGGTGATGACACTCAGATTTTGAAAAACGAAAAATGGCTAAATGATTTGGCATTTTTGACTGACATCACAATGCACTTAAACACCGTTAACTTGGAGCTTCAAGGTAAAGGAAAAACTATTATTGAGATGATTAGCGCAGTAAACGCATTCAAAAGTAAATTGCAACCTATGATAGATCAACTGAAAAGAAAGGATCTGAAACATTTTCCGTCTTTGAAAGCAAGGATTCCTCAGTTGAATTATGATACGTATGAGGCTGAATTATCAAATATTTTGGGACAATTCGAAATGCGTTTTTATGATTGCAGTAAATTGGAAAATATAGCATAATTTATGAGTTTGTTTGTTTATTTGGGCTTTAAGGCGTAAAACCCCAGGGTCATCAACGCCTGAAATTCGTTTGTTTTTATCAAGATTTGAGAAACTAGTTAAAATATATAGATATTAAAAAAAAAAAAAAAAAAAAAAAAAATATTGAGGTTATAAATGACAACATACAGTATACACATATATACATCAATATATACACACATACATACATAAAAACACATACATAAACATATAAATATACATATTCTATATTGAAATTATTCATCTCTATATTTTATTTAACAGTTTGTGAGTTTTAAGAAAATTAAGTACGGATTGGATATTGGATTCGTCGTTGTTTAATAAAACTGAAATTTCTGGTTGGAGTCCTAATCTATTTAAACTTGAAGCGTAAAATGAACAGTCTTGTAAGATGTGGCTGACTGTAAGAGTGTTGTCACAGTGTTGGCATCTTGGTGGTGGTTCCTTGCTTATCAGGTGTGAATGAGTTAGGTTTGTATGTCCAATTCTGAGCCTGGCTATTGCGACTTCTTCTCTGCGATTAGTGCGATTTGATGTGGTCCATGGTTAACTGTTTTTTAACATTTTTCAACTTGCATGGTGGACCTTCGTCCCACATGGACTGCCAGACATCCGATATTTCTCTTTTCAGAGGAAGAGCTATTTCATTTATGAGTTATCCTTTTTCATGTAAAAACATTGAGGAATTAGCTACTGAAATAGCAAGTCAGTTTAATATGAACTCATGTTCTGTTGAAAATGAGTTGGTGCAGATTATATCAGATATACATCTCAAAGCTACAGCATCTGATACAATTTTCCGGTGTTTTATATCTGAAGATAAATATCCGAATGTAAGGCAAATCGCCCTTCAACTGACGGCATTTTTTGGGTCAACTTACTTGTGCGAGTCTGCATTTTCTGAAATGAAGATAATTAAGTCAAAATATCGCAATCGACTAACTGACGATCATATGTTGCATGCTTGCGATTAGCACTCAGTGGTTACGTACCATCTTATGAAAAGTATGCTGAGGACATGCAGTGCCACGCTTCAACATCCAAAGCCACTCTTTAGTTAAGTTTAACACCATATGTAACTCTTTTGTTTTGTAACAACCAATAAACTCGCAATTTTGAATAACTATGAGTTTTTTCATTGATATTGTAGAGAAGAACCAAACTAAACCTAACCCAAACCTTGACTAAAATAATGTACCTATATTGTCCAGAAAGCTAATATCTATATATGCTACGGTACGCCCTACCTAGGTAGGTAGGGTGTATCGTGTATGTACGACAACCCTGCATCACACACACTTGCAGTCTCTCAGAGTCGATCGTAAGTAGTCTAAAAATATTGAGGTAGATCGCCAGCAGTTCAAGTTTGAGCACCCCTGCTTTAATCTATACCCTTCTCCGGTCCATCTTGGTCCCAGAATTTTCCAAATTATTTTCCTTTTTTTCTTTCTTTAGATTTTCTGTTATGTTTAGGTAAATCATGGGGAAAACGGGTAATAAAGTAATTGAAAATGTACACATGGCTTGGAGCGGAAACATGAAGTATACTCTATTAAAAAGGTTACAACAAGGTTACAACAAATGGTTACATGATACAAGGGCCTCAATGATATTAAACAGTCAATTAGTTTTAATGATACATAACAGTCTCCCCCACTATTCAAGAATTATTAACATTAACAATAGTATGAATCAAAAAGTATGTATCTTGTGAGGGGACATCAATAATGAAGTGATATGTTTGGATCTCGAAACCTTTCTGGGAGTCTTCTCTGACGAACAGGTCTGTTGATGGGACATAGAGGAGTCTGAAGAAAAGGCTCGGTTGACGATGAATCTGGAAGATCATGAGGAGGCATAGCTGAAGCTGGCTCGGTTGAAGATGAATCTGGAAGATCATGAGGTGCAAACTGAGTGCGAGGTTCCTGAGGTGGACCTGGAGCTCGAGGAATTTCATAAGACTTAGAAGGGCAAAATGAAACAGTCTTTTTTGCTTGTACAAGGGTGTTTCTCAGTTGATTTATGTGACGCTTGAAAATTCTCCTTGATTCGTCCAGGCGGACAAGGTAATGTTGTTGACCCAACCTTTGGGTCACCTCACCAAACTCCCACTTTGGCTTGTTATTTTTGAAGACACGGATTTGCACTCTCTCTCCCACATGAAAAAATCTTCTGGTAACTCGCATTGACTGAGAAGAGTGTGGTTTGGTTGGAAACAAGGCATCCAGGCGGATTCGGAATTTTCTTTTCAAATATAACTCAGCAGGTGAGGAGCCATTAGCAAGGGGAGTTGATCTGTAATGAAATAGGATATTTGTGACTTTTTCTGGCATTGGGGTATCGTCATTTGACAAGGCCCGCAACTTATCCTTAAGTGTCCGCACATTTCGTTCAGCAAGGCCATTAGTTACTGGATGGCCAGGGGCTATAAATTTTTGAAAAATTCCGTTTGTGCGGCAAAAAAGATGAAACTCTTCGCTCTGGAAAATGCTAGCGTTATCTGAAACAAGCTGATTTGGGAATCCATGCGTTGAAAAAATCTTTCTGAGAAGATTTATGGTTGAGGACGTAGTAGGTGCTTCTTTGATAGGTTCAACTTCCGCCCATTTTGACTTAGCATCTATGCAAACAAGGAAATAATGGCCCTGGAACAGTCCAGCATAATCTATATGGACTCGTTCCCAATTCTCGGATGGTTCATCCCAAGGGTGAACTGGTACTTTTGGTGGAGCCGATCTTGTAAGGGCGCACTGCTCACAACTCTTGACAAGTCGCTCAATCTGACTGTCAATTCCAGGCCAGTAAACATATTTTCGGGCTAATTGTTTCATTTTCATGATCCCTAGATGTGTTTCATGAAGTTCTGATATAACTTGACTTCGAAGGGATGTAGGGATGACAATACGATCTTGGCGGAAGATGACATGAGTCCACGCAGTCGTTTTTCAGTGACTCGATGATTTTCTTGAGTTCCGGATCCTTCTTGGTTTCCTCTTGAATAGTCTCAAATGTAACTTTATTGCTTGAGATATGAACAATTTGTTCAGAAAAAATTTGGTGAACTTCTTCTCCCATCAAGGTGTCAGTTGATATATGGATAGCATGAGCAGGAGCTCGTGAAAGGCAATCAACATTTTTATTTTCTTCGCCAGATTTGAATTTTACTTTATAATCAAATCCTGATAGAAATGAGGCGTATCGCAACAATCGTGCGCTTGTCATGCGTGGCAATTGTTCATTATGCTGAAAAATTCTTGATAGTGGTTGATTGTCAGTTACTAGGGTGAACTGTTTGCCAAAAACATAATCATAAAAATGATTTACACCAAAAATAATAGCAAGAGCTTCCCTGTCTAGCTGGCTATAATTAGATTCTGAAGATGAGAGTGAGCGGGAAGCATAGGCAATAGGTCTTTCAGCATGATCTACGGGGTGGCTTAGAACTGCTGCAACGCCATCTGGGCTTGCATCGCCCAATCATTGTAAGAATGACTGGTAAAGTAGGGTCAAATGGAATCAGAACGCGGTCACTACAAAGCTCTGCCTTTAATTTCAAAAAGGAGGCTTCACAATCCCTCGTCCATGAAAATCGTTGATTATTCCGCAACAACCTGCGGAGGGGAAATGACAAGGCTGAAAATTGTGGAATGAATCGTGAGTAATATGTCAGAAGTCCCAGAAATCTACGAACTCCGTCAGCATCTTTAGGGCGTGGCATATTATTGAAAGCTCGAACTTTTTCAGGGGATTTTCGAATCTGGTTGTGCTCCACAACATGACCTAGGTACTCAATTTTTTCTTCAAAGAAAGAACACTTACTTTGGTTGACATGTAGGTCGTGGTCAGCAAGACGTTTGAGGCAGGCGCGCAAATTTTGAGTACATTCTTCCAAAGTTACTCCATGGCATATTATGTCGTCAAAATATGCTTCTGATTTTGGCAATCCCTGAAGAACTTGAGACATTATGCGATTGAACTCGGCTGGTGCAGACTTGATGCCAAAACTGAGGCGGTTCATTCTATACATGCCACGGTGTGTTGCTATGGTTTGGATCATTGCACTATCTGGACAGACTTTTACATGCAAGTACGCCTTATATAAATCAATTTTACAAAAATACCTTGAATTGCGTAGACTGTGTAACACATCTTCTATTTTCCGTATAGGAAAGTTAGCTGAAATTAATCTTTCATTGACACCTGATTTATAATCAACGCACAAGCGTACACCACCATCTGCTTTTGGGATAACAACTAATGGTGATCCCCAATCACTCGCTGTAACTGGCGAAATTATTCCAGCAGCTTCCAAGGAATCCAATTCTTTCTCAACACGTTCTCGTAGAGCATAAGGCAAATGGCGCTCTCTTGTGAAACTAGGTTTTGCTCCCGGTCGTAGCTGCAGCTTAACTTCATAATCTGGAATGCAACCGACTTCCTCCGCAAAGACAGTTGGGAACTGAGCTATTATCTCGCCAGGTGTAGTGTCACAGCCTTTTGCAAGTACACTTGACATATGGTTTTCGGTGGTATCAATTTCTCTCAATTCAATCATTAAATCTCTAATCCATTGACGCCCAAGCAATGCTGTATGGCCAGACGGAACAATATACAGGTCACCACACGCATTTCTACCTTTATATGTGGCTGTTACCTTAACTTTCCCTCTTGGAAGAATTTCGTTGCCTGAGTACGCTCGAAAAATGGTATTTGTTGGTTGGATTTCTAGTCCCAAATTCAATTTCCTAAAATCATCCTCGTTTAGGAGAGAAAATCTTGCTCCTGAATCGACCTCCATGAGCTGGGGTTTTCCATTGATTTGGACTGTGACGATATATTTATCGGAGTCGGGGTTTACTTCGAAAAGGTCTACAAGATATGAAATGCCGTATTGATGTTCAGCGTTGCCCTGAGAAATTGCATTCGCAGATGATGCGTAACTAGGTTTTTTATTTTGTGACAGGGTGGTGATACGAACTCGTGAAACGTGTCCCTTGCGGTTACATGACGTGCAATGAACTTTATCATAATCAACGCGACAGTCTGCTAGTCTGTGATTATTTCTAGCGCACCTTGTACATAGGTCTTGAATCCCTAATGCTTTATAATCTATTCTACCTCAGCTGTGGGATCTATTTTTGGCTCCTGATGAATGAAATTTATTACGAGAATCAGGGCGGTCGGAAGAACGGTCTTGCTATTTTCTTCGAAATTGAGACTTCCTGTCCCTTTGTGGATGATTTGATGACCCAGATAGGTGATACGTGTCACTGGAGAAAAATGAAGTACCTGTATTAGACTGCTTTGCCAATTCCGCACTCTCAATATGAGCGGCCTCTAGTGCAGTGGCTTTGGCTAAAATTAGGTCAAAACCAGTCACAGTTGACTGCAGAAGCTGTTCCCTTATCCAGTTATGACGTAATCCTCGAATGAACTGAGCTCTGAGGAAAATATCATTCACCGAGATACTTGTTTTCTTCCCCTCTGAATTTTTACACGAGTCGGAAGTACATTCTACTTTGAATTCACAATCTCCTATATCTCGCTGTAACGCAGCAACAAATTCGGAAATCGACTGATTTTCTTTCTGGATAATGTTCAAGAAATAGTGTTGGGTCACAATTGCCCTACGTTTAGGGGTCAGCATGGTCGTGAGATTGGAAACAAGTGTCTTATAATCAAGGGACATGACAGGTTTTTCTGGTCCAAGGAATACGGTGAGTGCATTGTAATGTATACTACCAAATTTTTCATTGTGCGATAATTCTCGAAACGTTCTATATAACATGAAAATTTCTCTTTTTTTGAATCAAAGTTTTCAAAAATACTCACATTCGCGAGGTTGTTCGTGTCTGACTTGAGGTCTTGTTTACTTGATGCTTGAGAGGTTAGAAGTGATGTAAGCACACCCATGAATTCTTGAAATTGTTGTGCATCCATTCTTGATGATCTTGATAATTAATCCGAACGATAAATAAAATAGAAAACCGATAAAACAGCGAAAAAGTACTACTGGAAAGCACTGGTAAAAATTATGATTTAACGGGTATACTGCCGGTAATGTCCATGTAACACGTCGCGAACTTGAACTCGGATAGTTTAATCAGTTTTTTCTCGTCGCCAATTGTTATGTTTAGGTAAATCATGGGAAAAACGGGTAATAAAGTAATTGAAAATGTACACATGGCTTGGAGCGGAAACATGAAGTATACTCTATTAAAAAGGTTACAACAAGGTTACAACAAATGGTTACATGATACAAGGGCCTCAATGATATTAAACAGTCAATTAGTTTTAATGATACATAACATTTTCCTTATCTGTTTTTCTGTTAAGTGGCAACGTTTCACTGGCAACATTGTTGGTTTAATTACCGCATTATAAAGTTTAATTTTTTAATTTAGAGATAGATATTTTTTATTGTAAGGGTTTTGGACCTAGGCCTCTACGAGTTTTTTATATTCTTTCTTGTGAATATTTTCAGAAATTACTTCCCTTAGATATTTAAAGTATGGTACCCTGATATTATATAATATTATCTTTATTATATTATCATCAACATAAAACTATCTACAACCATATGGCAGTTTCAATAATTTATCATCCATTATTATTTTATCACATGTTATTACAAGTCACATAGGAGTGAATTAGATACAATATTATAATATTGTTAATTTGAATTTTATTTCATATTTTGTTAGACATGAGGAAAGTATTAATACATTATATACAATTTCAGTTCTGAAAATGGTGTTCATTGCCTATAACATAATATAGCATTGTGAACTTCAATGTATGTATATTTTACATAATTGACTAATAAAAACAGATGTCTACAAAATAAACATTTAAAATGGTAATGACAGATTACATTCTCCAGGTAAGTTTTCAATCCTTCATAAAGCTCAGCATCATTCATGAAATATTCGTGTGTTTTAGGAACTCCATCAACTAATTGACCACGATAGGCATGTTCTCCTAAATCTCGACAGACCCTGTTTTTATTTTCGTCGTAGTGGCATACAGCATCGGTGTTACCACGGTAACCCTAAAAACAGTCAATAATCAGTTATTATTATTATTATTTCTGAGAGTTAATTGTTTAACATATATTTGTACCATTACATCCGATCTCAGTTTAAGTATTTCGTGAGGAACTATTTTTTTACTTATGCCATATGAGCATTGGATCAGTCCATAGCTCAATGAAGATCAAATTTTAGAAGATCTCAATGGGTCATAGATTGATCTTCCAACGAACTTTACTTCAATACACAGCTAATATAGGTACCAGAGTTTCTTGCCCAAAGAATTTATTTATTTACAAAGATTTTATTTACCACTTCAATGACTAATTATAATTCATTGTATCAAACTTCCTTAGCTACATTCGTTCTTTCATTTTCTGTCTGATATTCATTAATTTCAACTCGCCTTCTTCCTGTACTTACCTCAACTTATTGGTTAATGTAATGACTTTCTTACAGCGTTCTGAGTAACATTTCATCTTGTAAATGGGTACTTCCTTTAATGCCTTTGTAATTGTTATAATAAGGTATCAAAAAATCATTTTCCACTTTTTTGCTGATTTAGATAGAGTATGAAATGCCCTTTCTCGTGATGAAAACAACAAAGTCGTAGTTAGTAGAATGGTTTGCTGAAAATGAATAGAAAGCAGAGTACAATAACGAAAAAAACTGTTTTTTTCTCAGAGAAAATAGCTGTTTTCTCGATAACTTCTTTTCGCACGTAAGCTCACTTTTCATAGACCAGGACACATTTATAGAATAGAATCAAAAAATAATTTTATTTGGGGACCAGGTCTCTTAAGAATTACAAATAAGTACAGCAACAATAGAACATATATCTGGTTAAGATGCTACATAATAAAATGAGAAGGTATTCAAATGTACTTATTAAAAAAAGTACTTCAAAGTAAATAAAAAAGTATGTTCTTGTCTAGAAAAACAAAATAACAAGAAATAAGTAGAAAATAAAATATATGAAAAATTATAACTGGATATGACCTAATGATTACAACTGATTAGAGGGCATATGTTTAGGAATTGAGGTGATGCTGGAAAAGCATGGGATTGAATGAAGATAGGGAAGAAGCATGGTGGATACCAGGTGGGACGGAGTTCCAAAATGTGGTGGTGCGGGGGAGAAAGGGACGCTAAAATGTTTTAGTTCTGTGAAAACTAGTGTAAACTTTAAAAGAGAAATCCTGGGATCGGACTGTGGATTTGAACTGTAGATGTTTGAGAGATGTTGAGAGCTGATGAATTGGTATAAGAATGAACCTAGCCCGTTAAACGGAACATCTCTGAATTATAGTCCGCAGGTAACATCCGTCATCTTGACAGCTATCAGAGAATGTTTGCATAACTTGCGTTTAACTTTCGGAATATTATTCGAAATTTAAAGAGTGTTTTTGTAAAACACAGTATGTTTTCGAATAATATGTGTACGGGCTTGGCAATTTTTCCAACCACCCATTGCTACCGAAAATGTGAGTAGCTTTAAGTTATGAGTAAGGTAGTTCGATTGATTACTGTTGTTACATCACTATCCTTTCGAGGCTAAAAATAAAATGAGTCAAAATTAGAAATAAAACATTTATTTTTCATTTGACATTATTTTTCAAATGATAAAATCAGTCTTTACATATTTGATTTGTTATTTTTTCTGTCCGTAGGATTTTTTCCACCCAAACAAAGGGTGGCAAGGGGCTCCCTTGCTTGGGTGATGCATGCCTAAACCTTACTGAAGATGTCACTGTCGCTGCACCCGCCGGCGCTTTTATCAATAACAATGCCGTCATTATGATGTGTGTTCCGTTCAACGGGCTAGGAAATATTGTTTACGGAGCTACTTTAACTTGTCATAATGCATGAGACCTCCTCAGGGTACCGAAGACAAACTGCAGTGAACAATTCATGATTCGCATACTAAGAAAAACTTAATAAGAGCTAGAAAATAACAAAACTGTTTATATGTAAAAAAACAAAAAGAAATTAATTGGATTTTGTAAATTATTAAAGAAATTATCAAAGATTAAAGAACTAGAGAAAAGATAAATAAATTGGCTGACTTTCGTTCATTCATCTCATTTTTTCAAGAAAGAATAGAGTCATAATTGAATAAATAATGACTGGGTTCTAGCCCAACGCCTACAAAAGCATAATAATATTAAATTTTATATTATTATGTTAAATATAAAATAGTCAAAATATCACCTTTTTATAAAATAAAATTCCAACTCACTTTTTCATAATGAGTCCAAAGTAATCCTTGTTTTAACAATGAGAGAAAAATGATAAATTTAAAAATATGACTAACTTGGCACTGATTCATCACTTAAGACAATCTAGGAAACAACTTATATCTGACTTAACATATGTTTTATGTTCTATTGAGTATTATTAAACTGATAAAGGTTTAAATTAAAAAAAAAAATATGGATAGGTTATTATATTTATTAAAAACATTAAAATAACCACCATACTTAGAAATGATTGCCCATGGGTATTTTCAAAGGAACCATTAATGTTTTTGAATAAAGATTTATTTTAGCACCAGGCAATCGAAGTAATAATATAGCAGCACTCTAGAATTAGATTGTAAAATGTATACTTAATGGAATTATCATTGATTTCATTAGTTATTATTAGTGCTATGGATTTCGACTCGTCGTGCTCGTAAAAAGTAAAAAAAAGACCAACAGATCTTTCTCAGTTGAGGTCCGGAACCTTACATTACATTGAATAATTACTGCTTTAGAACTTCTTCCTCAGGTCACCGGAAATACATAGATGTGATGATTTTAAATAATCTTCAGAATACGATAGCAAATGTAGATCTATCCTCTTTTCTTGGACAGATTTAGATGAATGAGAGGTTTCAATATACCGTGAATTTCATGGAGAAGGGAACAATTTCGATTTCGGTTCTTATATTATTACTGAGGCTTAAATAAAAGTGGTGAAATTTCTGAGAAAATGTTAAATTTTAATGGTTCCTTATTCAAATTGCTTTAGAAAATTATTGTTTAGCGTTTTACAACTCTAAGAGAATGCATAATGTAATCTAATGGGCACCATTACATCGCGCATACGTGTGATTGTCATGGCAAGTCCATAATAATGGACTGTTTACTGTATATAGTTACTATGTATAAGGGAGAGTGGTACAAACCGCCACCTCGGGCAATTCCGCCACCCCTCGTTTTTGGTTGTTGCGTCGTGGGGAGACGAACGAGGGTCCGGTCTTCCGCTAGCGACAGACACGGGAAAAAACAGGCAGTACCGCCAGTGATGTTGTCTGTAATATCAGTTTTGTTTGAATATGAGTGAATTTTCATCATTTTTTGTTATTTTACCAACATTTACAACCCGTGGTATTGGGATGAAGGTAAGTGTTTCTCATTTCTATTGAAGCATAAGTTGGTTTGTTATAGTTTCATGTATTTTCAATTTAAATTTCACTTGTTTTCATCAGTCGTTTTGCAGCTGTAAGGTTTCAACTACCGTAATGGCGTAGTGGGGTAATTCCGCCATGTTTGTATGGGGCAATACCGCCATACGGCGGTTCTGACAGCAAAACCCCAGGAAATCTGTTTTTGTGGAAAATGAAGATCAGAAGCAGTCAAAGGAAAAAAAGAAGGTAGGCCTAGAAGCTAAAATCAAAAAGGAGAAGAAAGATAGACCTGATAAAAGAAAAGATGTTCAAGGAACGAACAAATCTAAAGGCGGTGTTGTAAAGAAGAGAAATTTAGATATTAACAAGATGAAAACAGAAAGAAAGTTCATCTTAAATATTTTTCAATTTATTCTAAAATTGTTAACGGAAATTAATGACTTTCTGCTTATAAAATGTCATACCTACTGATATATTTTTGTATTTTTCAATAAAACGCATATATATTATGTCGGATACCAATATATGTAGTCCTATCCTTTACCCTATTCATCCCTATTGCTGAAAATATGTTAAATAAAACATGTGGCGGAATTACCCAGCGGCCATGGCGGAATTGCCCCACCATATGGGGGAATATCGCCACTTTGTGTATATTTCTATTTTTTTAAATATTACCCTCAATAACGAAGGCACACCATATATAAAAATATTATAAGGTAGAGAAATAACTAATTCAAGTATACAAACGTTCAAAAACTGTTTTAAGCAAAATGTCAGGGATTGGCAGAGATTTTTCCCTTAGGGTGGCGCCATTACCCCACTCTCCTATACAGCTTTCAGTAAATGTGAAATAAATATTTAATGTGGAATAATAATAATTGCCTTCGAGAATATGTGTATGCAGCAATGTAAAATAACTATTCAGAAAGCATAGATTTACTCAAGTTATTTCCCGATAATACATATGTAGTAATTATCTAGATGTATAAAAAAAATTCAAATAAATGATCGTTAAACAAATATTGAAAAATTAAACTGTACCCTTTCACACCGAATTTATTGGAAATTGAACACGTCTTATAAATGACTCATTTATTTCAATTCTAATCTTGAACAATAGTTTCTAATATTTTATGATGTAAATAAGCCCAAATTAAATGGTAGTTACCCTGCCATCTGACGGGAGTCCCTAGCCTGTACGATGTCAGGTACTCCTTAAAGATCCCTATCCTAATTAAATCTGGATAGGCAAAATTAAAGGCTCCTTCTGTAGCATCGTCCGATTAGCCATACCAGCATAAAAGTAATGTTAAATTAACCAACTAAAACCCTACCATCTGTTTTATATTTCTTCGTTTATTCTCTTCTCTGTCTAAAACCATACATATGTTTTATCATTTTATTTTAATATTTGTTTTCACCAAATTACATTTTGGACGCCATACAATTGCACATGGTATGATTCAATAAGGAAAATTGATTTAGTGTTATATTTCACATATTTTTACTTTTTGGCAATTCAGTTTTGTCATATTATGCTCATCAGTATTAATCTGGTATAATTTCATACCACCATTGAAGTGACAGTACTGTAGAGGAGGTTTGATAGTACTGGAGTAAAAATACTTTATTATTACTTAAAAAATACTTAATTATTGCAATGTGAAAAATCATAAAATAAAATCTGAAGTAATTTCTGGTTATGAAAATAAACCAAAGTCAATGCTGTCGTAACAATGATAAAATCGTACACAAAGTAAAGCAGAAAAAGAGAATCTGCATTGTTTTACCCCACAAATGCAATTGTGAATACTGCCCAATAGGAAAACGGAAAGGGATACTCAAAAGAAGGAAGTCTGTGACATTCAATAAGTCTCTTACGGCAAAACAACGAACGAAGAATATGACACCATCAAAGAGAAAAAGAGGTAATACAGATACAATTTCTGTTAAAAATCGTTTTTTAAATATTTTGAAAACTATTAAGGAGAAGTTAACGCTATATGCCCCTCAGGAGGTGTCCATCATGTTCGGGAATGTGTGGTACAGAATGATCACAGAAGAAAAAAAAGGAAAAGAATCTTCCCAAAATGTAACGAAAACCTTGAATCAACAAACCAAAAGAAAAAGAAGAAGAAGAAAGCGGAGGTGTTGACTTCTTTGTAAGCAGAACTTGAATAAAAATGTTTAATTTTTAAAAATTGTGATTACTTGTAATGAGTTTAGTAAGTTTCTCTAGGACAGTGGTTCCCAACCCAGGGGGCGTAAAGAAAAGGCAGGGGCAGGGGCACATGACAGTTGATAGTAAAAAGAATTCTCACTTAGTTTTGGTTATTTTTCTCTTACCAGTACTTCTTTACCTCACAATGAAATTTATAATGTAGTATCTTGTGACAATAAACCTAAATGTATTGTTTTCAATACCTAATGTACTTGGTGTTGTTTTTTTAATTTACCCATGCCATTTTTGGCAAGGGGGCTGAAAAGCAAAAAAGATTGGGAACACAAAAAAGGATGATTGTTAGATTGAAAGTTAATTCCATTTCTATTAATCCCGCAAATTATGCTTGTTATACATTTTCTTGATATTTTTTCCTCCTCTATTTCAAAAATTAGGAATTTTAATTGTGTCTGTAAAGTCACCATCCAATTCTGGTCGTTCACTATAATTTTCATCACTCAATTCAGTTAACCTGGTGGCTTTACTATCAGACTCAACAATCTGAGTTTCTGCATTCTGCACTGAACATATTATTTTATGGTAATATGTAGTATTTAACTATATGTATTGGTACGGGCTACTGGGTATTAAAATGAGTTAAACAATTCCTTAATTAAAGATACTAATATTTATTAACAATATGATAAAAAGGATACAATTAAACTATTAACAATTAAATTATAATTTAATAATTATTAAACTAATATAAATTTATAATGACAATATTCTAAAGATTATAATCTAGGCCTAACTCCTATTTAATTATTACAATAAAATAAGATATTACTAATTCTAGATATCTTAACTAGTTACAATAGTTTCTATGAATATTATAAAATTACACTACAATTTATAATAAATATTTATAATTTATAACTAATAGTTAACACTTACAGTTCACTAGTCCACCGACCGTAAGATTCTCCAAGTATGACAAACTGACACACAGTAACAAACAGAAACAGTTTATTACACTCGCGAGACTGTCACAGTTCACTGGTACACTTATTCACACGGGCCGGTTCAACACTGATTAGTTTATCACACTGACACTCACTTATTACACTTATCACAGATCTTCACTGGTCAACTCTCAGGCTAAGACTGACTCTCTCGAGGCGAGGGAAGTATTTAAATAGGCAAGGCCGAACATTCTAGAACACGGAAGGGCCAGACAATTCTGGAATCTTCTTAATCCTTTTCCGACAAAAGGAGACGATCTAGAACGGTCCTAATCCTATTTTAACTTCTCCCGCCGACGGATTTAAGCCGCTAATCCTTTGCTTCCTGTGACCGTAACACTGCCCCCTCCTTAAAAGTGCTCTGCCCCAGAGCATAGTCCGGAGAAATAGGGCATTTATGAGCTTCTACTGATGGAGACGCAATTTCTTTCCAGGGGTTGAACGTGCACACTAATATGGCAACTCCAGAGTTGGCGAATGTCTGTTCGATCATGTCCCTGACAACCTTCCACTCCAAGCCGTCGTATCTACAGCCCAACTTCGGAATAGCGAGCTTAGTGACACGCAGTCTCAGAAGCTTACTCCGTAGGTCGTCGAGGCTTCGCCGCAGTGAGTCATATGTTGGCTTCTGATCAGTGGCACGCTTGTTAACCAAGTAAAACAGGTGTCGTCCTTCGTACGGCGGGTGGAGTGCCTTCCCGACACTTGGTCCTTGGCGTTCCAGCTCCTCAGTTCCGCCGAACTTCTTCCTGAAGACCGTTGCAATCCCTCGAGAAGTCCTCAGATCTTCGGCAACGCAATGGGCCAGAGAATACTCCACTGGTAACGAGAAGATATCCCTGTAGATTACCTGAGTTACTCCACGGGTCCCTGGTACTTTAGTATGAGCAACTGAGTTATTTGTCTTGACGTTGTTTAGGTACCTGACCTGCTGGTCTTCTTTCGGGCCGTGGTCTCCTTTGTACGGTGCCAGTCTATTGAAATGGACTACCTTGGGTTTTCCTTTAGGCTGCTTCCTGATCCTATAGATGACGTCGTTGATCCTCTTGATGATCTCAAACGGGCCGTCCCAGGAGTTCTGCAGTTTAGGTGAGTAGCTTCGCCTTCTTCGTGGATCAAGTAGCCAGACCAAGTCTCCAGGTTGGTAGCCACCTTTCTCAGCCCTGATGTCGTAATGCTCCTTCATTCTGTCACTGGCTCCCTGGATGTTTGTGCGAACCTTCTCGTGGATATTATCCATTCGCTTCCGTAGATCCGTGACGTACATCTCTCCGGCAATTTCCTCGTCAGGCTTGAAACCTAATTTCAGATCACAAGGCAAACGAAGTTCTCTGCCGAACACCACATTTGCGGGAGTCTGCCCCGTTGCCTGACTGAACTGCGGTAGGCCAGCAGGAACAGGTGAAGATACTGGTCCCAGTCTCGCTGATGGTCGGAGACCACTTTGGACAAATATCGACCCATAGTCCTGTTCATGCGCTCCACCATGCCATCGGATTGCGGGTGAAGAGGTGTCGTCCTGGTCTTTCGTATTGCCAGTGATTCGCACATCCCGGAGAAGACTGCAGACTCGAAGTTTCGTCCCTGGTCAGCATGAAGTTCCATGGGTACTCCAAACCTGCTGACGAGCTGCTTCACCAGTACGTCCGCAACCGTGACTGCCTCCTGATTCGGAAGGGCGTAAGCTTCCACCCACTTGGAAAAGTAGTCCATGGCCACGAGAATATACCGGTTACCTTCATCCGTCACAGGGAAAGGGCCAGCGATGTCAATTGCTATTCTCTCAAACGATGCTCCCACGTTGTACTTCTTCATTGGGGCCTTCTTTCTTCTTATGGGTCCGTTAGAAGCCGCACAAGTCGCACAACGCCTGCACCAGTCCAACACATCGTCCTTAAGGTTTGCCCAGTAAAAGCGTTCAAGTACCTTTTCCAATGTACGGTGAACTCCAAGGTGGCCGCCAGATACTCCGTCATGAAGTTCCCTGAGTACTTCGGGCACTTTACTCTTTGGAACGATGAGCTGTAGTCTGCGCTGATCTCCTTCCGTGTTCTCCAATGCCCGTTTCAGCAGCCCGTTGTCCACTAGAATGGAGTCCCATTGGGCCCAGTAAGTCTTTACATTCTTCGACATTGGAGCAACATCCTGCCAGGTTGGTCTTCCTTGCCCTGATAGTTTCCACTGCTTTATTTGTTTCAAGTTCGGGTCCTTGTCCTGCTCCTTTGACACTTCTGCATCCTGCCAACTTTTCATGACCACCGTTGTCCTCAACACGGCTGCCTGCTTCTCTTCTTGTCGAGAACAATGCCCGCATTCTTCGTCACAAGGTCTCCTAGAGAGCGCATCCACATTTCTGTGACTCTTTCCAGCACGATGAGCAGATTCAAAGTCATATTCTTGAAGGCGCTCGATCCACCTTGCCACTTGTCCCTCTGGTGACTTGAGTCGCAGCAGCCACATTACAGCCGCGTGGTCCGTTCTCAGGAGGAATCTTATGCCGTATAGATATTTGTGAAAATGCTCTATAGATTTCACCACTGCCAGAAGCTCCTTCCTTGTGACACTGTAGTTGCGTTCCGAAGCTGCGAGCGCTTTACTGAAATATCCAATACCCCTTTCTTCTCCATCTTGGAGATGAGAGAGGACGCTTCCAATAGCGGTGTTGCTGGCATCTGTGTCAAGTACGAACTTGCCCTCGGGACGTGGATAGCTCAGAATAGGCGCACTACTCAATTAGTTCTTCAACTCCTCGAAGGATGACTGACACTCATGATCCCAATGGAAAGTCCGTTTTTCCTCGGTAAGCCTGGTAAGAGGTTTTGCGATGTTAGCAAAACCTTTCACGTACCTCCTGTAGTAGGTGCAGAGCCCGAGAAAACTTCTCACTTGATGTTTATCTCGAGGTACTGGCCAGTTGGTGATAGCCGTAATCTTTCCTGGGTCAACAGCAACTCCGTTGTCTGACACAACATGCCTCAAGTAGTTGACTTGCCTTCGGAAGAGATGACACTTCTTCGGGTTCAGTTTAAGGTTCGCTGCACGCAGTCGCTCGAAGACCTTCTCCAGATTCTTCAGATGGTGAGCGAAGGACTTTCCCAGCACAATAATGACATCTAAGTATAGCAGCCAAATTTCCCAAGAGAGACCTCTTAACACGCTTTCCATCAGCCTCTCAAATGTTGCAGGAGCATTGCAAAGTCCGAATGGCATTACTGTAAATTGCCAGAGTCCAGTTCCAATCGAGAATGCCATTTTCTCTTTATCTTCAGGTGCCAATCCAACCTGCCAATATCCACTGCGGAGATCCAATGTAGAGAAAAGTTTACATCCCTCTAGGGTGTCTAATCGTCAATCCTGGGCAGCGGATAACTGTCTTTCTTGGTGACGTTGTTCAAAAGGCGGTAGTCTACGCAGAATCTTGTTGTGCCGTCTTTCTTCTTCACCAATACGACAGGAGACATCCAGGGGCTACTCGAAGGCTCAATGACACCATCAGTCGCCATCTCTTTGATAATCTTCTCGGCGTCCTCCCGTTTGGCTAACGGCAGCCTCCGTGGGACCTGTCGGATGGGCTTAGCATCCCCGGTGTCAATCCTGTGCTGGACGATATCCGTTCTACCCCGTGGCTCTGGACTGATCTCGAAAACATCATTCCATCGGGTAATCATCTTCTTCACTTCCTCGCTTTCTTCAGGTGAAAATCCACGGCATGATTCGTTCACAAATTCTTTTAATTCTTCCGGCAGTCCTCGCAACTCGATGGGATGACGTTGCAGTTGACAAACCACTGAGGTAGCGGTTGTACATTCCCCGACCGGTGTTCCTTTGTACAGCGTTACAGGGAAGCAGTTCAGGTTCATTAGCCGAATTGGAGTGGTACGTCCGACCTTGAAGAGAGACCTTGCAACCATTACGCCGCGTCCGATCTCCTGTTCTTCTTGCCTTCCAGGTTCAAGGAGCACACATTGACCCTCAGGTAGAGGCCCTTCGACCATCCCATGCGTTATGATTTGGCTCCGTGCAGGTAGAGTGGTGTCTTCCAGTAAGCGCACTCGTGCGTAGATGTCCTTTCCCTGCCGAAGGATGACTTCTTCATCTCCCAGCGTCATAACACCTCTCGCCATATCCAGCTTGATGCCATATGCGATCATCAAGTCCATGCCCAATATGACATCTTCATCAATATCTGCTACGAGAGTACGGTGCTTCAGATGTTGACCCCCAATGGTGAAGGTGGCAACCGTCTCCCCGTAGACATTCGCTGGCTCTCCTGTGGCAGTCCGTAATTTCCAAGTCGTTGGCAAGACCTTCTCAGCAGGAACTGTCTTTGAGTTCAGGATTGTCATGGTTGCGCCGGTATCCAGTAGCAGACTTCGCAGCTGCCCGTTCACCATCCCATCAACGTAGAAGCTGTTCGTTCTGCTCCCTAATGACGCCACTCTACTGGTCTTCCTGGTGCCTCTGACATTACGGGCTGATAGTTGTTCCTTCCCATCAACTCTACTTCGTTCCTGTGGTTTTTCTTTCTTCTTGGATGGACACTTGCTTCTAGGGTGTCCAAGTTGGCCGCAGCTCCAACAGCGTATCTCCTTCTTACGGGTCCTTAGAGCCTCCAAAACCTTTGTCAGAATATCTTCGACGCTAGGGACCTTATTAGGCTCCGCTTCTGCTGCTCGAACTCGTGCTTGGCCCCATACCGACTGCCTGACAGCCTCGAACTCCATGGCCTGAGATAATGCGTCTCCCAAAGTCCTTGGCCGGGCGAGCTTCACTGCTTGTTGTGTCTCAGGGTCCCGAAGTCCATCCAGGAATTTGTCAACAGCCAGGCTCTCGTAGACATCATCGGTGACCGATGGATAGGCATTCCTCACCAGTCGGGCAATGTCCGCTTCAAATTCCTGCAGCGTCTCGTTGGTCTTCTGGATCCTGCTTCTCAGTTGTGAGCGATATAGCTGGTCCATGTGGCGGTGGCCGAAGCGCATCTCCAGTCTTATAATCAGCTCCCCGTTGTTAGACCGCCCCGACATTGGCATCCCCTGCAGTACTCCCAAGGCGTCTCCACGCAAGGCCAGGCATAACACTGAAGCTTGGGTCTCTTTTGACCACCCGTGGATCGAAGCAGCTGTCTCGAAGAGAGTCATGTAGTCTTCCCACGGCGTCTTTCCGTCGAATACTGGAATGGTGTTGTGAGTTGGTGGCGTCCCAGCATTGGCGGACGAAATGGGGCTATGAAGGCTGCCATCGGTGGAACGGTCGGTGTCGTTCGTCGGTAGGTTGCTCATACGTCCCTCGAGAGCTTCTACTCTTAGCCTAAGTTCGTTCACTTTTTCTCCTAGCCTAGATTCTACATTAGCTACTTCATTATTTACATTTTCCATTAACTTAGTTTCTAATGTGCCTAACTTAGACTCTAATGTATCCAATAAATCACTTTTTACAGTACCTAATTCATTCTGTACATTACCTAGCTCATTTTTGACAGTACCTAATTCATTACCTAACCTGTTTTCTACATTGCTTAACTCATTTTTAACAGTACCTAATTCATTACCTAGCTTATTTTCTACATTGCTTAACTCATTTTTAACAGTACCTAATTCATTTTTAAAAGTTGCAGACAACTTGTTTAAATCAGTTTCAAATAGAACGTCATCTGGATTTTCCCCTGACTATACCAAAAATTGACGCAACCTCTGTTGCAGTACAACTTTAGTTCCGTTAGAATCAAGATCACTCTATTAACTCCCGTTTCAAATCCGCAACTTTTAAATCAATCAATTTAACACTTTTAGAAGCCATTCTACATACAGCAGCCCAATAATTACAAAATGCAAGACAAAATGCAAAATAATAGCAATTACACAATAACCCCACACCTGACACCAATTTGTTACGGGCTACTGGGTGTTAACAATGAATTAAACAATTCCTTAATTAAAGATACTAATATTTATTAACAATATGATAAAAAGGATACAATTAAACTATTAACAATTAAATTATAATTTAATAATTATTAAACTAATATAAATTTATAATGACAATATTCTAAAGATTATAATCTAGGCCTAACTCCTATTTAATTATTACAATAAAATAAGATATTACTAATTCTAGATATCTTAACTAGTTACAATAGTTTCTATGAATATTATAAAATTACACTACAATTTATAATAAATATTTATAATTTATAACTAATAGTTAACACTTACAGTTCACTAGTCCACCGACCGTAAGATTCTCCAAGTATGACAAACTGACACACAGTAACAAACAGAAACAGTTTATTACACTCGCGAGACTGTCACAGTTCACTGATACACTTATACACACGGGCCGGTTCAACACTGACTAGTTTATCACACTGACACTCACTTATTACACTTATCACAGATCTTCACTGGTCAACTCTCAGGCTAAGACTGACTCGCTCGAGGCGAGGGAAGTATTTAAATAGACAAGGCCGAACCTTCTAGAACACGGAAGGGCCAGACAATTCTGGAATCTTCTTAATCCTTTTCCGACAAAAGGAGACGATCTAGAACGGTCCTAATCCTATTTTAACTTCTCCCGCCGACGGATTTAAGCCGCTAATCCTTTGCTTCCTGTGACCGTAACACTGCCCCCTCCTTAAAAGTGCTCTGCCCCAAAGCATAGTCCGGAGAAATAGGGCATTTATGAGCTTCTACTGATGGAGACGCAATTTCTTTCCAGAGGTTGAACGTGCACACTAATATGGCAACTCCAGAGTTGGCGAATGTCTGTTCGATCATGTCCCTGACAACCTTCCACTCCAAGCCGTCGTATCTACAGCCCAACTTCGGAATAGCGAGCTTAGTGACACGCAGTCTCAGAAGCTTACTCCGTAGGTCGTCGAGGCTTCGCCGCAGTGCGTCAGTATTAAAAAAGCAAATACAAGTTTGGGTAATTATTCTACAGGTTGTCACTTCCAGTTGAGTCACAAGTTTTTCATTCATTTCCTTTTCAATAATTTCAAATAATCGTGAGGTTTAGTATAAAAGAGTGTAATTATTGGAAATGTGGAAATTAATTGAAATGGACATGGGAATTTTGCCTACCATTTTATCAAGGAATGGACGTCTCAACAGACATAAATTGATCAGATGTTCACGTAGGCTTCCACGGTCTGCGGTATTGTCCATATAATCTTTTTCCGGGATGGACCGTGTGGTGTTGGTTTTGTTTGCCAAGCTTTCGCTCATCGTGTTGTGAGCTTCCTCAGGGCTAGTCAGTGAATGAAGAGCGGATAGTGGAGTCAGGGTGTATATAACTAGTGGTGGGGGGGGTCTCGGTCGAAGTCTGCCTTCCCATTGGCCCGCTTGTATCGAGTCCGTGGGCTGAGTTGTGTTCGGGTGGGTTCGTGTGTGTTCGGTATTGTCGTATGTGTGTGGATGGTAGGTTGATGTGTTGGTCTTTTGTTTTATGGCAGGGTACCAGTTTTTGCTGAGTTTGTAACCGTCTTCCTTATTGAAATTATTGGGTTCTTTAATAATTTCAATGGCTTCTCTAATGGTGCGGAGGTGATAATTATTTTCTTTAACCAGTGCGGTTGTGTTTTCGAAAGGTATGTGGTGGTTGGTGTTGTAGAAGTGTTCTGCTACAGCCGATTTTTCCGTCTTAAAGTTTTTGACACTGGATATGTGTTCTTTTAACCTTCTTTCAATGGTCCTTCCGGTTTGTCCAATGTAGACCTTGCCACAGGAACAGGGTATGCTATAGATGCCTGGAGTACGTAGTCCTAACTTGTCTTTGGGTTTCGGTAGGATGTGAGCTATTGTTTTGTCTGTGGAGAATGTGGTCTTGATGTCGTGGTTCTTTAGAATCCTGGCGATCTTTTCTGAGGTGCCTTTGATGTAAGGAATGGTTGTCTGGTTTTTAGGTTCGTTGTCGGTTTCGTTCTTGTCTTGTTTTTTTAGTTTTCTCTTGCGTTCTACTCGTTTAATAGTCTCTTTGTCGTATCCGTTTTTTAGGAAGGCTGTTCTCAAGTGCCTCTTTTCTTTAGAGAGCTGTGACGGTTCAGCTATCATTTCAGCTCTGTTGAGTAGAGTGTTGATGATTCCTTCCTTTTGAGACGGATGGTGGTGTGATGTGGCATGAAGGTATCTGTCTGTATGTGTAGGTTTACGGTAGACGGTGTGTCCAAGGTGGTTTCCCTTCTTCTCGACCAGGACGTCTAGGAAGGGAAGTTTCCCATCCTTCTCCAGCTCCATGGTGAATTGTATGTTAGGGTGGATGCTGTTTAGGTGGAGTAAGAATCTGTCCAGTGCATCTTTTCCGTGCTTCCAGATGGCGAAGGTGTCGTCCACGTATCTGAACCAATATTCAGGTTTTTGGGTTGCGGTGGAGAGTGCCTTCTGTTCAAAATGTTCCATGTACAGGTCTGCTGCCGGTGAGCTCAATGAAGATCCCATGGCTGTGCCTTCCATTTGCTTATAGTACTGTCCATTGAACAGGAAATATGTTTCTTTCATGCATATCTCCGTCAGTCGGTACTCTTCTTCGCTCAGAAGATTTTTCATAAGGTTCAGGGCTTCATCGGTAGGGACCTTGGTGAAGAGCGACTTGACGTCTTAAACATTAAAAAAAATATATTTATGTATTTTTTGCTGTTGAGATTAATTTATTGAAATTTACAACTGTAATAATGTTACAATAAATAAATCTGCTAATATGCACAAAGGACATGAAAAAAAAAACACTTGTGGAGAAACTACCCATCGGTAGCACTCCAATTTTTGAATCCCCGTAGGGATTTCCAAAAATTGCCGATAGTCTTGGTATTTCACAAGCCCATGGCGGTGTATTGGTAAAAGTTTTCAACTAGCAATAATCACACCTCATTAGCAATAATTTCACCTCATTTCATTTGTTACGACATTGCCTCTGCGCAAGGTTTATATATGTAAGATCTTTTAAAACGTGATTTATTTCAGTAATAGTAAAGAACTAAATTACACGTAAATTCAACAGTAAGTTGAGCTAATATTTGTCTATAATCAATGAAGAAGGTTTTTTTTTAAGATAAATAATAACACAGATGATGTAAAGATAAAATAACACCAGGTTTCTCAAGTAACCTTACACCTCCCTCCCTGAGGTCGCTGTTGAGGTGGCGGCGGGAAGTAGGGCTTGATGGAGTGGAACAAGTTTGAAATGTTCTTCCTCTTACCGCTGGCTACTTCTTTGAACGACGAGGAAATCTGCCTGACGACTGGGAATGGTCCTATCCGAATTGGATCAAGCTTGTTGCGATTCAACTTATTTCCATATTCGACGTAGACCAAATCACCAACCTTGAAAATATGTACTTTTACATTTTTATCAACGCTTTTCTTATTGATTTTGAAGCTCCTCGTTGAATTCCGGAAGGCTATCTTGTGGTCTTCTTCTATAGAGTATGGATCCCATTGTTCAGGCGTGATAGTCTTTAGTAATAAAAAACTGATTCTGTCCTGAAAAGAATGCGTTTGCCGGAGGCAGCGGGCTAAGGATAAATTTGAGAAAAAAAACCCATTATTGTGAATGAGTTACAATTTATTTTTTTGAATATCGCATAAGAGGCTGGGCATCCCTCCTGGTGTCTGTCTTTTTTATCTCCGTGACACTTGGTGCCGACGGAGGCTTCCTCCAGGAAGAGAATGAACACCGTTGCTTGGTGGTCCTGGAGGATAAATAACATCGCTGCATGGTGCTGGAATGCTTCCTCATGGAGGATAAATAACACCGCTGCTTGGTGCTGGAATGCTTTCACATGGAGGATAAATAACACCGTTGCTTGGTGATATGGGATTGCCCCAAAAATTGAAGAAAAGACAGACAACAGGAAATGGTGCCCGACAATATAAATGCTAAATTTAGAGCTTATATTGCGTCAGAATAAGAGTAGATATAGTAATATAAGTACAGACCAGTGTAGACTATTGTGGAGCCAGGGCTAGTGAAGTATGTGCCCTCTTCTCGCCCTGATGTGCCCTCGGTATCGTACGGAGGTGTTTGGAATGAAAGTAGCATGCTGCTAAAGTGAGCCAAGAAGAGGGCCCAGCCTTCACTAGCTCTCGGGACTGACTGGCTTTGGGCGACCTGGTCACGTGACATATGCGATAACGCACGAGTTCCCAGGCCGACCATTTACGCACATAATTTTTATACAATATAAAATAAAATGAGTAAAAACTGGCAATAAGCTAAAAGAGAAGATGTTAAATGAAATCACCTTTAAAGTAATATTGTTGCTTTAACACCCATCAAGCGGAGATATAGGAGATTTATGGCCGAACAATAGACACGATGGTGCAAAATGGGTGGAACTATGGATCGTATTATTGTATTCCTTTATGCATTCTTCTACCAAGGTAGACCAGGCTTTTCTAGTGTCATCGTTGATATTACCCCGCAGTCAATTTACTAAAGTTTGATTCAATCGTTCGTTTAATCCGTTAGATGTGGCATTGTCAACGCATGTGAAAACGATCTGAGTCCCAACACTCTTCAAATACTTGATGAATTCGGTTGTGTTAATGCCTGTATATTGGTGAGCCAGTAGAATTGAGACATTACTTTGTATAACTATAGGATCGAGTAAGTTAATGAAATGTTTAGCGGTTTGACCCTTTCTTGTTGAGATCCATGCATATCTTGTAAAGTGGTCAACGAGGATGCGCATGTACCGTTTGGAAGAGCGATTCCCTCCGAAACCTCGTCGAGCGACAAGATCTGGAAAGGCTCTGTGGCTGGGCCGAGATGGGAGAGGAGGCCGATGACATGGCTACGACGAACTTTGTTCTCTATACAAATCTTGCAGCTCCTACAGAAGTCATGAATTTCTTTAGTGGTGGTGGCTCATTTAACGTCACTTTATGCTGCTATGGCTAATCGGGCGATGCTACAGTGGGAGCTCTAAATCTTGCCTATCCAGGTTTAATAAGGATAGGGGTTTTAACGAGTACCTGACATCGTACAGACTCGGGACCCCCGTTTTACGTCCCTTCCGAAGGACGGCGCAACTAAGGATTTTTTACTCCCTTAAAAAATCCTAGGGCCACCTGCAGGGCTGCGAACCCGCGGCTTAGTAGTTTGTTACGCTAACCACTAGACCACAGGTGGCCGTATGAATTACTTTATCTAGACCCTTGAAATAGTAATAGGGTCTGATAGTTGCTTTCATGTGAGATGGGCCGATATGGCCATAGGGTTGATGAATAATTTTAATAATTTCTTTCCCAAACGCTGGGGATACAAAAATTCTTTGTTTATTTTTAATTATACCCTGGTCTGATTTAATCTTGTCAGCTGCTCTCAGCTCCGACAGATTTTCAGCCTGATCTTTTTTTATGACTGACAAGTCTATTAAGTTGGCGATCTGGATTTGAAACTCATTCTCGAAGTACTCGAGGACTGGATTTCTGGAGAGTAGATCAGCCAGAACAAACATTTTCCTTGTTTATAAATAATATTAAAGTTGAACTGGGATAAATAAAAAATCAAATCTCCCAGAATTTCATCAGATCTGGCTTTCATCCTTAAGTTTTCTAAGGGCTTGTGATCACAGCAAACCGTGAAGTGACGTCCAATTAAGTAGTGTTGCCAACATTTAATCGCATCTTTAATGGCTTTGCATTCTAAATGAATAATATCAAAATGTTTTTCACGTTCGGAAAGCTTGCGTGAGTAGTAAGCGACAGGATGAAGTAGGCCATCTTCTTGTGGCTGTTTGAGGGTTGCTCCGATACCTTTGAAGCTTGCCTCAGTCTCTATAAAGATGGGCTTCTCAATGTCATAAATAGCCAGGATCGGGGAACTACACAAAAAGTTTTTGATCATATTGAAAACTTGTTCACATTCATCTGACCACTCGAATTTTACATTTTTCTTCAATAAACGATGCAGTGTTCCAGTTTGATATCACTGTGTTCTATGCTCTTCAAATAGAAGTTTAGGAACCTAAAATACTCCGAACACCTGACTTGTTTTGGAATTTCTGAATTGAAATCAAATTATCTTGGGCGGGTGATACTTTATTCTTCGAAAACTTGTGTCCTTGATACTTTACTGACTTCGTACCAAACAAACATTTTTCTATATTTTATTTGAAAAGAAAAGATATGACCAGAACCGGGACTCGAACCCGGGTCTCCCCCACCTCTCCGTGGTGGCTTCTTTTCTTTTCTTGGTGGTGGAATCTTTTCTTTTTAAACAAAATATTTAAAAAATAATATCATATAACAATAAAATAAATTATAAAAACATGTTTCTAGTTTCAGTTTGAAACCTTCCGTGTTCATAACTTCTAAAAACATGTTAATATGCTGAAGATGATATTCCCAGTCCGGAGAAGAAATTAAAATATCATCAATGTAATTGATGCAGAAATCGTCCAGGTTATTTCTTCTAATAATGTTCGACAATATTCTCTGGAATATAGTCAAAGCATTTTTAATGCCAAACGGAAGAACTTTAAACATAAATTTCCCATATCTCGTAACGAAAGAGGTCTTTTCTCGATCTTGCTCTCGAAGTGGTATGCACCAAAATGTAGAATTGATGTCCAAAACAGTGAAAAACTCATAATTAGTTACTTTATCAATTACATCTTGAATAGTAGGAAATGGGAAACATTCAGGAACAATTAATTTGTTTAGCTTCCGGAAATATGTAGAGAGTCGAGATTTCCTCTTCTCTTCTTTTTTGTAGGCTAGTGTGACGGGCGAAGCATGCGGGGGAGTCTGACTCTTCGATGATCCCAACTTGCAAGAGTCCTTTTATTTGGCTTCGTATTTCTTCGTCATCCGGGATAGAACATTTGTAGGGGCGAGAAGTGACAAATTCATCTCTGAGTAGTTTTATTTCCGCTTCTCTTGAGTTAACCTTACCTATGTCGAACTTGTCTTTGGCAAATATGTGTTTGTATTTTTTTAATAGACCTAAAATCTCTTGACTGTGCTACTCTTGTTCAATATGTTGTAATTTAACATCAAAATTAAGAAAGTTAAAATTTTCGTTGGAGCCACTTCCAAGGTTCTTACAAGTAGTTGTAGTCTGGTTCTGATGATAACTAGATTTCTCAATCTGAACAAGTTTTGACCGTGTTAAATTTATATTTCTATCGCTATTAGAGAGATCTTCTGATTTTATGACCTCATCATCACTGGTACGTTGTAAAATTCTCATATTCTCATCTATACCTATCATCCTATAATTAGTAATAAATCATAGGATAAATTGTTATTCTTGACTACATATGTTGTAATATAATCAGTATTGCTTCCAATACGGAGTCTGATTTCAGCCCGGGGTGAGGTGAAATTAAGTCCGCTGATAGTTCTTAGCGCCGCTCTTTGTTTAATTAAATTCAACTTCAGCAAATCAGCAATTCGTTGATTTCTTAATGTTACATTGGAGCCACTATCATAAAGAGCCTTAATTGTAACATTGCCATTTATAACAACATTTAGTTTAATCAGCGGATCTAACTTCGCCCGGCTTTCTAGTTTAAATGTTCTTAATCAAGATCGATTTCACATAAATCGAGATCAGTGGTATTTATTTTTGATTGATTTGGAGTTTTATTTTTGTTACGACATTCCGATATTAAATGTTAAAGATTGTGAAAACCGAGGGTTTTGCAGTGAGAACATGGTTTGCGCTGATAATCACTCTTATGCTGGGGTTCACTTTTTTAAAAATAATTTAATGTGGGATTTTTATTAGATTTTGGACTTGATAGTTTTTCTTTCTTATTTTTCATAAACCCATCGTGAGGGCATAGCCGATAAGAGATCGAGCCGGTCTTTAGGTAATAAATGCCAAATTTTCTTGTCAATTGAAATGCACTGAATCATGAAGTCTTCAGCACTTCTCTTCACAATTTGAACAAATAATTGAGCCATTTTCCTACGTGTTGAGGTCTTGTAATTTAATTTGTAAGATCTTTTAAAACATGACTTATTTCAGTAATAGTCATAGGCGTAACGAGGGGGAGGGTTATTGGGGATGTAACCTCCCCTATTGCTTAGAAGAAATTTTAAAAAAATTGTAAGTAACAATTTAAAAGAAATACAAATTTGAAGGATTTTACTTTTTCATAGTTATTGTTGTGGGATTACAGAAGTAAGGGTCAATAATGTCAAAAACATCACAAAGAAAGTGGAAACACAGTTATTTTGGTGAATAAAAGGTACACTAAAATGACAAACCAAAATGTAATACTGTTTATTTTAAATTAATTATATTATTATAGCGGCAGTAGTGGCATTTAGCGGCAACAATAAGATCGCAACTGTCGTTGCGTGAGAAGGACAGTTTAGACAATTCTTAGAATCTAGAAGTAAAGTCTGGATGGGTCTAGAAAGTTACCTATGCAATTAACTATAGTAAGTTATTGTAACCAATAAATAAGGTTACTTGTATTTAAAAGCTATTTCTTGATTGCCCTTCCAAAAATAACATTTATAATGAAAATAACATTTATAAAAATTGTAATCTATTTATTTAATTTGAAGCTACATGATTATAGTATAATATAAATTATACCTATATTACGAGGCATCTTTTTTTAACGGAGTAATATGTAGGAGTGGTTGACTGGTGGGGGGCTAACCCCCTCCCCTCATGAGTCAACTCTAATTACGTTAATGGTAATAGAAAAGAATTAAATTACAGGTAAATTCAACAATAAGTTAAGCTAACATTTGTCTATTATCAATGAAGAAGGTTTTTTAAGATAAACAATAACACAGATGATAAAAAGATAAAATAACACAAGGTTGCTCAAGTAACCTTACATATATATTTGAATAATAACTAATAATACAAGAAATAATTATTGAAAATATAATTACAATTATTGATTAAAATAAAAGAAGTAAACTGGATTGGCTTTCGATTTTTTCCTAACCCTGGAAAATTATGTATGGATGCCTTTGTATGCTTGGGCATAAATATAACCAAAAGCTGGGGAAATGATGTTGTTTGAGCTACATAAATGTAAGTTTGAAAAACGGAAGAAGTGCCCAAATGTTTTTAATATCGAAATGTATTCAACATGAAAAAGTATGTAATGGTAGAGGACACATGATAAAATATTGGGTAATTGTGGAGGAAGAGTCTCCCTTCGGTCCACTGCCATTTTCGTGACGTAGGCGATAAACAGCGCCCTCTATATTTCGCTACCGGCACTTCTCACTCGCCATACAGTGTTTACATTAGTAGGACCTAGCAGGACAAAGTTTTTTCCGAAATGATTTGTATCAGTTGCAGTCTCTTACTCTGATTTTGATGCCAGTTTCGGCATAGATGAAGTTTTTTACGTTTGGTTTCTACGTGGAGTACCACCCATATAGGTTCGACTAACCCAAACGCTGTGTGGCGAGTGAGAAGTAACAGAAGTGAAATGTAGAGCTCGCTGGTTATCGCCTAAGGCACTCCCCCCTGTGACGTCAAAATTACGTCACAAAACTGGAGGTTATCGAAGGGAGACTCTTTCTCCACAATTACCAAATATTGAATAGATGGTGAAATCGACAAAAAGATATGTTCAAAAAGAAATTATATGTCTTAAAAAAACTATGATGATTATCTTCAGTGAATTAAAGGTTTTTATATAAGTAATTTAGGCCTTCAGAGTAACACCCCATCAATATTGTATATTATAAATGGTTTTTGTTTTACAATTTGTTAATGAAATAAATACTTTTATAATCCATAAAAAATATTTTTATTATCATATAAAAAAAAAATTGTACCACTACAACCCACAAAGGGTCTCGGGTTAAGTAAATTCAGTCCATTATAATATTGGCACATATAATAAATAAGTTAACCTTATTTAGTGTTATTAATGACTGCTCTCCCAGACAAATTGTATCCTTCATTAAATTCATTACAGTATAGACTGTACTGTTTCTAGAAGAATATTTGTGCATGGAGGTGATTTTCCTATTACTACCAGGTTTTTCTCCCAATTAAGGGTACCCACTATATTGCGGCTTAGTGCCCCAGGAGAGTCTTCAGATCCCCAGGGTCTATCTGAGGCTATTATCAAATTAACTAATTTCTTCAGCACAGCTACTCACTAAGCTACCGCACTCCTTCTATCCACTGAGCTCCTCGCTTTGTTATCATTTAATATTTGGAAAAAAAATCATTGTAATTAGTAAAAATTAACTGGATGCACATTACAGGTCATAATACTTCACATAATATAAACAAGAAAAAAATTCATTTATTATTAAACATTTAATTTTAATACAGCGATTAGTTTAAAAAAATAAGATTTCATGCCTTGCTCAAGATTATTTTATTTACTAAGTCAATATGAATGAAAACAAAATCAAATTTATATGTTATAGTCACATAATTGGCAATAATTTCTTAGTTAATTTAAGTTTTTTATATAGATTTATGACAGTTTGCTGTTAATACGAAGATAAAGTAAATGTGATATTTGTTAGAGAAGCAATTAGTTGACTGAAACTTCTAATGTAAGGATAGAGATAGTTGGGGGTGCAATCAATTAATTTTAATTGACTGCACCCCCAACTATCTATATCCTTACATTAAATGTGATATTCATTGGCCAAAAAATTTTATAAATGTATGTGCAAGGTCCTTTGTTTCTTATTGATGACTATATCTAGTAATTTATTGAACAATTGTTTATATGACAGATTTATTTTAATAAAATTACAAGATATGGAAATCATAATTTACAGTGCAATAAATTTATATTGATATAATATAAATGTATTTTGGTATTTATTGGTTTTCATGCAGTTTCTTCCTGGATGTTTTTTGTGTCATTCCTTTAAATTTAAAATCAAATAATACTAACTTTTTATTCATAGAATTTTAATTGTAGGTTTAAATTCACTTTTTTAATATACAGAGTGATTGCTCTGAAAATTTGCAATTTTTCAATTACATTCATTTAAATTTTGAATTCTACCACTGATACTTTCATATTTAGCATTTACTCATTTAAATTTGTCAGTTGTTCAGCTCTGAAATCATGAAAAGGAACACAATAGTTCAGAGTAATTTGTTCAGGCATTTTTAAGAAAATTAATTAAATAATAAATTAACTAACTGGCTTTATAATATGGTTCTTTGTTTTTTTTTTTAATTTTTTTAGTACTGCAGTTCCTGCATGAACTGACAAAATTCTAGCTGTCCACTGAATATTTTCTATTAACTAGAATGTTTATAGATACTTATTTGATGTAACAGATGCTCGCCTTAATTCTTTTTATCTTGCTTCTGACAGCCTCTGTTAATCACTTAGGATTTCTAATAGGAAATATCCTTATTCAAATTTTACAATGATTTAATTAAAATAAATTGAAAATTCATTTTATATTTATTAAATTTAAAAATACATTCATCTTACCAACTATAGTTTTTACTTACAGATTTACAATTTATATAAATTTTAAAGTAACTGAGCAAGTAATAAATGCTGTATTGTCATTCATTATAGTCACAACCTAACATTTGAAAGCTGTCACAGTCTAGATATCTTACGATGAGAGCATCCAATTATTATATAATATAATCCAGTATTATTCCTAAAAACACTGTGGTATAGGATACTATTTCCATTTTTTATTAATTTATCATTATTATAAATTATTATTTAATTTTGTTTGTTATTAAATTTATTTTAACCAAGAAAATTTAACTTGTTTGTTATAAGTCCTACTAAAATAATATAGTTTAGTTTATAAAAATTGGTGTTAATTATTATTAATTAGGTATTAATTTCATTGAACTAACATTATGACTCTTCATTGAACAAATATTATGATTTTATATGTTAATATTTATATCACAAATTTGAAAGTTTACGATATATTGTGATATCAACGTCATTCTTTATTGCGTTTGACTATGCTTATTTATTTATGGTAAACAATATAAACAATAACCCTCTTTGACAAGATTATCATATGACTGCCATGAATCTCACCATTGATGTGGAATTAAAGATAAAAAAAGTATAATATGTGTACAGTAATCCAAATAATTTTGTCAACTAAGTTGTATTGAAAATAGAAAAAAAAAACCTGTACCACTGCAACCTGTGAAGGGTCTGGGTTCAAAATTTGGTAGACTATACTGTCCAGCGTTTTACCTCTATAAAGGGTACCCACATTTGTAGAGGTTGGGTGAGCCCTAGAAGGGTCTACAGATTTCACAAGATCCATTCCTGACTGTTAAGATATTTCATAAACTATGTACTACAGCCAAATAGGAATAAGCAATCTACCACTGAGCCACCTTTTATTTTTTATAAAATTAACTCCTCCTGCTGTCTCCCAAAGGTAGTTCCCAATCCCAAGCCCGGAAAAAGGAGGAGGGATTCTCTTTGCAACCTGAGAGTACAAATAAGCACAATCAGGAAGTAGCCTCGTCCAGAACACGATAGTGAAGCAAGGAGAAGGGTGTGTCTGTACACCCTTTAAGGGGCAGCCCCCCATATCAGATTGAGGTGTTTGGGCCAATAACCCACACACTGAAAAACAAAAATCAAAAGATAAGAAATGAGAAGCACCAAACAGAAGGTTTTCAGAATGGAAAACAACAGGCTGGCCAATATGACATACAAGGCTAAGGTTGATGGAAGAAGGTCCAGAGGAAGACCCCGACATACCTGGAAAGATGGTGTTAAGAAAAGCTTCGCAAAGAGAAGCCTGCAATGGAACAGAAAAAGAGAAATGGTAGAGGATCGTACGGTGTGGTCCGGGCTGTATAGAAGGGAACCTCACACTGCATGAACGGTAGAGAGGATGGACTATGTTGATGATGATAAAATTAATTGTTTTAGTTTTTGATTAAAATATGTTAATCTCCAAAAATGTTGATTAATGGCTGCATTATTATGGGAATTTGATAATAGAGAATGTAAAGATGGCACATTATTTTTATTTTGTTGCACATTAATTATTAAACTTAATAATTAGAAAAGGCCATAAAAGAACACCTGAGTTTTAGTCACTGAGAACATGGAAATTTTTTTTTGAATTATGAACTTAAAAAGAAATAGTTTGGTTGATAAATTTGAAGTATGTATTTTTATCAGACAAGCAGATTAAGCTTAACTATATATAATGATTTATAAATAGTTTATAAGATAGGAACATATGCACATGGCAATAATAAACATTGATTCAATTTTTTTTCTTTTAGAAATAACAAACAATTTTAAAGTGAATGACATGTTTTTAAAAGAACTGCTGATCAACAGAAAAACAATTGTTCGAATTGTTCTTCTCTAGAGTTAGGGAATTGTGGTATTGTATTCTATACCACAGTGACCCGGGTGCAAATCAATGTCCTCTTCCTCTTTTGAGTTTAACAAGCCCATATGTTGCAAGGCAGAATACTATTATCCAGATGAGGATAGATATAAATCCATTATAAACGACTGGATGAGTAATGGTCCAAGCTCTGTTTGCAATGGCTCTGTATGCTTCTGTTGCTAAGGACATAGGAAAGAGCCACTGAAATTTCTTTAGTATAAAGTGCATTCCCTCGGGAGACCAGAACATACCTGCACATTCAGAAAAAATATAAACTAAATTCAAATGAACAGTAAATAATATAAGCAAAAGTAAATATTTATGTAATCGTTGATACCTTAAATAAGCACAAAAAATTAATTAATTAAGTTCATTATTAATGATGCAAGTTTATTCCTATAATTTAAACATAAATCTTATATTTACCACTCCAACAAAGTGAAACAAATTCCAGTGGTAAGCCTTACAGCCTTGCTAGTGAAAAAATTGTTACCTTTTTTAGGTAACCACAATAACGATTATCGCAACATACTTAACAGGAAGAACATGAATATTCTAAAAAGTACCCAGTTAGTTAGCAATCCTCACAGTCTAGGGCAAGTAAGACATTGGACAGTGGAGAAACTTTGTCTTCATGCTTTTCACCCATGCCAAACCAACTGCAGTTTTAAGAAGCCATCTGACAGGGAGTTTTCTCAATGCCTCTTACCAGTAAGAAACAAAGTGGACAGAGAAGAGAACACTGGATCACAGTCAGAAAATAAAGATTTGGAAGAGGAAAGGAAATGCAAAAAGAGTGGTTACGAGCCCTGTGATCCTCACTGGGTTGAAAGGATGAAACAACTATAAAAGTTCAGTATGTGTGTGTTTATTATTATCTGAGACACTTTCAGTTATTAACACTTAAACAGGAATATCCGTCTGAGAATTGGATATGATTCTGATTTGGGTAGTATCATCTATCGTGTCTGAATGAACTAGAAGAATTATGCAGATAATAAAGGGAATGGAAATACTCCAGAAACCTGTAAAAGCATTAAAAAGATCAATCATGAACACAATTCATAAAATGATGTCTTTTTAGCAATAAAGAAGTGTTCTCCATCTCTCAGGTGAATATTCTCCAGAATGCACTTTTAGGATGTTCCATTTTAAGCGTTAATTTTTAGTTACATAAAATTATAATGTTATTAGAGACCAGGTTCTTGTGCATTGACACGTTCTGTTCACTGGCTTGAAATTCATTATGGACAATTTATTTTAACAAGACCAGGCATTCTTTAAGTTCTCTTTATAATTTCGGATTTTTAACTTTTTTGTACTCTGTAAGCCTGATAACACTGATCAGGATGTTTACGGCAGACTTTGACTGTGTCATCAAATATTGAAGGGATCACTCCAAAAGGTTTCAATTTGGGTAAGAGATCCAGTAATGTGATGCACTCACTATCTAATTTGGTTCTAAAGAAGACGATCCTGGGAGATCCACATTTTCCAGGCAATAATACTTGAACAACAATCATAAATGAACCTTTACAACTTTGAGCATATGAGGTGGAAATTAGTGTTAGCAGGAGTTACCAAGAAATTGGGAAAAGAGATGTTTTATTCTTTAGCAAAAGCAGAAAACATTCTGTCTAATGGTTAAGCCCATCCAATATATCCTTAAGAAGGCAGTGTTTGAAAGGTAAATCCTTTGAGTAAATCTCAGAATGATTGAGCACCAACACCATCAGAGCAGAAATCACAAGTACTGCCTATGGATCATTGTCATATATGGCCAAGAGGACATTTATTAAGTAGGGTTAGTGTCAAGAAAGATGAAAATAATTTTGTATAAAATCCTGTCCAATTCTTAAAAAAGATACAGAAATTTTAATTGAATTAATTAAATTCAATTATAATATATAGTATAATTTTTATACATATCATAAAACAAAGTCCTCGGCCGCGTTTGCTTGCTGTAAACTCAATAACTACTGCACGGATTTTCATCAATAGATAGAGTGATTCACCAAAAAGGTTTAGGTATATAATTTGTCAAGGTTTTGTGGAAATGGATGGAATATCAATGGGTTTCACCGAAGACGCCGCTTGCCTAATCTCATGCAAATCATCTAACGTGCAAGATAATTAATTCGTATATAAAGAAATATTTGGTTTTGTTTTTATTTTTATAATTTCTATATAATAAAGTACAATAGCTGAAATAGGAAGAAAGAAAATCAAGACTCCCAAAGAAGCCTAACCAATGATATTCACGTGGTTCTTAGTGGCCGGTACATAAAAAAAAAAAAAATGCATTACACAGACAAATTATGCATTATTACCTGAGTAAAGCTGGGGTGGGTCACTAGTATTTAATAAAAAACCAGGAACTTACAACAATTGAATAAAAGATAATAATTATGTTAAATATTTTTTTTACTTTAAAAGTAATATTTTAATATATTGAAGGTTATAGCAAAATCTTACCAGAAATACAGCAATCGGTGATCAAAATACCAAGTAAAATAAATGTTGCAGTTATTTCTGAATCACATAAGACTCCCACAAATAATCCTAAAAAAAAAAAATTAATTTTATTTAAAGATCTATACATGAACAGACAAGGATTTTATTTTATTTTGTGCCTGTGAACTTAATCGAGTGCCCTGCACTACAACGGCTCAAGAAGCAAGGAGTCAAAACTTGCTGAAAGTTTTATCCTTTATCCCTCTCAATTTCCTTAATAAAGTGATGTGCTTATGAAGGTTACACAGTGTATTGAAATATGTTTTACAAAGAGGAAGTTTAAAATTTTCAAAAATCTATTGATAATGGCCATAAGAATTTCCATATTAGTAAGCCTCTTCATAATAAATTTGTCTATATTCAAGTCCAAGAAAACTTTTAAATTAAATAATTAGGTTAATCTTTAAAGTGATTGACTTTGTTAATTTAAAAATTAGCTCTTTAAACATTTCATTATTTATAAAAATAGCTTTAAAAAGTGTAAAAATTAAATAAAATAACCATGGGGTGTTACCCCAAAACTGATTTTATGGTTTTATTTGGCACAAATAAAACCATAATGTTGGAATTATAAAAAAAAAAATCTCATACCAACAGTCCTCAAATCATTTTAGATAGGAAAATACTTGCATATTTGAAGTTCTTTGTCTCATTTAGAGTGTATAAAAGATCAATGGAAGGTGAGAACTTCTCTATTTAAAAAAACAGCTACTGCCTATTTAAGAGAGTATTTGCAAACAAATTTCATAACAAATTTGACGTTCATGCCAGCTGGTACTAAAATTCTTTTGAATACCGTAGCTAAAGCAAACTAAATAGCTGAAGAGTATTGCAAAAATAAAAATAAATTTGCTTGGGATTCTACCAAGATTCCCTGATTTTTAGATATTTATTATTTTTGATAGTTCAATTGTAATTTTAAAATTTGCTCACCTAAGCATAATCCATTAAATCCCACTAATATGACTAATGAATATGCCACTATCACACTTCCTTCAAATACATGCGCATAAATTGCATACAGGATTATCACAATGCAGACAGTCTGGACCAAAAACAGCAACATAGTTGTGGCAGTGTAAGCAGCCAATATTTCCAAATTGGTAAGTCCTAGAAAAAAACATTAAATTTAATATTTAATGTATTCAGATAGAGTATCAAGTGTCATGGCCGCATACACAGTTCACTGTTAATGACGCTCCGCATTTGTTACCATTTATTGATGAACAATTGAACAGCTACAACTGAAAACGTGTAGGATTATAGTTTATTAACAATAGTTTATTAATCAAGGATTGTGAGGTGAATGACTATTATAAATATACATTTATTAACTGGTGGGCGTTTGCAACGTGGCAACTAATCCTTACAGGACTTAACAAAGTCGCCACAAGTTCAAGGCCAAGGCTTGGTACGTGGCTCTTCCGATCCTCCGATCGAATCCCACGAGAGACAACTTTTTTTTTTCTTCAAATCAATTAATTTAATTTAATTATTATTTAACTACAGTACAGTACAGGATGTATGTATATGATTTAGGGTTAAGATTTTATTTTTAATTATTTATAGATATCTTTATATGTATATATTTTTTTTTTCTTTCTCTCTTTTTATAATTAATTAATAGACAATGGATGTTGATAAATCGTATAGTGATGTGTCAGAAGAAGAGACTCCTTTCTCTGAAATAAGTGAGACGGACGCACAGTATTTAACAAGACGAATACAGAAGAGGGAGAGAAAGTCTGCGCCCTAAAACTCGCAGTAAAACAACTGCAGCCAAAAAATCTACAAACAGTCTGGAAAAATAAACCACCAATAGCCTCAACTAGTGGTAATTCTACAAACAATCCAGCTCCTAAACAGGAAAACCAGGGATTCGTTGACCCGAAGCCACCACCGATCTACGTATCAAAAATAAATAATTTCTATGCCTTCGGTCAAGAAATTGCTGAATTGATTGGCCAGACAAATTTTAGTTGTTATTTTAGAGTGAATGACATCAAAATAAACACTAATAACAAAGACATTTACAAAAAACTCATAGATCATCTGACTGTGAAACAATATGATTTTCACTGTTATCAATTGAAACAGGACAAATCATACAGAGTGGTATTGAGAGGGTTGCACTCATCCACCCCTACGTCAGCAATTAAGAAAGACCTAGAAGAAATAGGTCACAACGTGAGAAACGTCTCATGCGTATTACACCCATAGAGAAATATCCACTACCATTATTCTTCGTGGATTTGGAACCAGCTCGCAATAATGAGGAAATTTTTCAAGTCTCAAGACTCGTATATTCTATTGTTCAATTCGAACAGCCGAAACAAAGAACAACCTTAGTGCAATGCACTAAATGCCAAAATTTGGGCCATACTAAGAGGTATTGCCATCACGAAGCCAGGTGCGTCAAGTGTGCAGGTCCACACCCAACTGACACTTGACAGAAATCCAACGCCGTACCTGCAAAATGTGCCCTCTGTGGCGGAGATCATCCCGCTAACTATAGAGGCTGTGCGGTCTATAAAACCGTTCATCGCCAGAGAAGTCTTAAAATAAAAGATAGTAGATTAGAGAGGACTACCACTCAGGCACCTGAAGTTGACAACGTCAAAATCTTCCCTGAATTGCCGAAAGCGTCATTACAACTACAACAAACTACTGACACAACGTCCACAGAGAAACGAAAAGACAATAGCACTACAATTAATCTGCAGCAGCCTCGGAGTCGGGCGCCTCAAAACTCTCAACTCAAGCCTCAGACTTCCCTTAACAAAACTCAGACCTCCCAATCCAAGCTCCAGACATCCCATTCTACAGCTGAACCTCCACGTCAGCAAATTCCTCCCTATCATCAACCTTTACGGGTCAAATTGCCGCCACAACAAAAAAATCCGGTCCCATCCAGTCAGAACCCTCAAATGAATTCCCTAAATCAAAATAGTACAAAAATAAATCCAGCCACACATTCAACTCACAGATTCAACTCCAAGCCAACCCTCCTTTCCAGATAAATTATCCACCCCAACCTCCAGATGTAAATTCAGTCCACCATCCAACAGACATAAACTTTATCCTGTCTTCCTTCCTGAGAGACCTTCAGGACATCATCAAACCACTCATCGTCCTACTCACAAGACTTCTTACCGAAGTTCCATTTAATTTCCCACGATGAGTATAAAGCCCTTAACTATCCTTTTGTGGAATGCAAATGGCCTACTCAATCACCGTGACGAACTAGACATATTTCTTCATGACAAAAAAATAGATATAGCTTTGCTGACTGAAACTCACTTCACTCAACGTACACATTTCTATATACGGGACTACGTCACTTACAGATCAGACCACCCAGACAACACTTCACATGCTGGATCCTACATTCTCATTCACAAAACTCTATCTCATTCCCTTGTTCCTTCCACTCCAACTGATGCTATTCAATCAACATCAGTATCCATAACATCACGCCCTTTCCATACCACACTTTCAGCTGTATACTGTCCTCCCGGTAGTTCCATCTCTCATAACCTTTTAGATTCCCTATTCCAATCTTTTGGGCCGCGTTTTATTGCCGGAGGAGACTACAATGCTAAACACCAACGATGGGGTTGTCGAACATCCAACTCCCGCGGAAATATTCTATCTTAACTTTCATCCTCAAAGAGCTACTCAATCCTTGCCCCAAAAAATCCTACCTATTGGCCTACATCCCTCAAAAAACGTCCCGATATCCTTGACATATTTGTTACATCCCAGATTTCCCCCGCACAAGCCAATATTGAATCATTGGATGACCTCTCATCAGATCATAGTCCAGTCCTCCTTTTCTTGCACTCAAGTTTCGCTCCCAAGCCTTCCCTTCCCACATTGATTACAGGACGTGTTAACTGGGACGATTTCTGTTATGACTTGGAGGACAAACTGGACTTAAAAATTTCACTTAAGACAAAACAAGACATTGATACAGCCATAAAAAAACTTACAACATCAATAAAAAACAGTTTGCATGATAACGTCACAAATCATACAATTAATAACTATCAACAGACTGATTTGCCACAGCATATTCGTATCTTATTAAGAGAAAAACGCAGAGCAAGATCGAAGTGGCATAGAACTCGATATCCAGCATATAAAACAATCTATACAAAATTAACTAACAAACTAAAAGCAGAAATCAAGAAGTTCAAAATTCAAAAATTAATTACCACTGAAAATCTTACAACCACCGACAAAACATTATGGATGACCACCAAAAAACTCCTGAAGTTCAAAGAATTTAATCATCCACTCCTTACTGAATCAAATAACTGGACAAGATCTGACGGAGAAAAATCACAGTTATTCGGTCAATACTTTTCCAAAATCTTTCATCCACATCCTGATGTCATTAGCCCAACTCACATTGAATATATAAAAGAAGAGTTGGATGTTGCCCTCCAAATGTCCCTTCCACCCAAAGCGTTCCATCCTTCTGAAATATCCAACATTATTCACAGATTACCTTCCCGCAAAGCTCCTGGGCACGACCTCATCACAATTCATATCTTAAAACACCTTCCTAGAAAAGCCATTCTATTCCTTACCTATATATATAATGCTGTACTCCGCTCCACATATTTTCCTGACCTCTGGAAATTATCCATTGTAAAAATGATACCCAAACCTAAAAAAAAAACCGGAATACCCATCCTCTTACCGTCCTATCTCTCTTTTACCTTGCATGGGTAAAATCCTAGAAAAGCTCATCCTTAAACGATTGTACCCCATCCTTGATGCAAATCACATAATACCAGATCACCAGTTTGGATTCCGAGCATCCCACTCCACCATTCAGCAATGCCATCGTGTGGTGGATGTGGTCTCCTCTACATTAGAACGTGGATCATATTGTTCGGGAGTCTTTCTTGACGTGGAACAGGCTTTTGACCGAGTCTGGTATCCGGGCATGCTCTACAAACTCCGCAAATTCCTACCCTCTACATACTTTCTCATCCTACAATCCTATCTCACAAATAGAATTTTCAAAGTAAACCATAATAATTTCTATTCACCCCTCTTTTCCCAATCTGCTGGTGTTCCTCAAGGTAGTATCCTTGGCCCAATCCTTTATACAGTTTATACAGCTGACATCCCAACTCATCCTAATACTATCCTTACCACGTATGCTGATGATACATGTGTATTAACAGTCAACACCAATCCAGTTATTGCATCCCAAAGCCTCCAATCCCATATCACTGATCTTGAAGAATGGTGTCAAAACTGGAGAATTAAAATAAATTCTCAAAAATCGCATCAAATCACTTTTACCTTACGTCGTAAACCAATGACTTCCTGCCCTACAGTATCCTTTAATAATATCCCTCTGGTGCCTGTAGAACAGATCCGATCCGATCCGATCATACAAGACTGAAAAGACAAGAAACCGCACGACGTTTCAGGCTACTTCAACACTTACTAGTTTGTAGTTAGGGAGTTCTAAGCTCCCAATTAACTACAAAAGACTTATCTACATGACCATCATACGACCTATTTGGACTTACGGAGTAGAGCTTTGGGGCTCCACTAAGCCATCGAATTCCTCTTGTATCCAATCCTTACAGTCCAAGATCCTTCGTAAAATCCTCAATGCTCCTTATTTTGTTAAGAATAAACTCATCCATAACGAACCAAATGTCCCTTTTGTTGCTGATTTGGCCCGAACCCGGTATCTATCCTTTCATAACAAACTTCATCACCACTCAAACCCTCTAGTTTCAAACCTAGCTTCCTCTTCAATTCCCGATAATCCTCCTAGGCTTCTGAAAAATAGATGGCCACGAGACCTCCTTACTTGAACTTTGATTTGAGTACTACCAGTGGGTATTTCTCTATATTTCATTATCATGTCATTATATATCACTTAGCCTATTTACTTGTTGTATTATTGTAATACAGTTGTAGATATCAATAAATAAATTTAAAAAAAAAAAAAAAAATGTATTCAGATAATTTCATTAGTCTAGATGTACACAAATAAGTAATAGTGAGGTAGCATTAGCTAAGATAAAATATATGTTCAAAAATATACAGAAGGAATATCTTATTAAGATATTAAGCAGAAGCAGTTATTTGTATGGAAGGAAGCCTATGATGTTATTACAGATGCACTTAAGTTTGGTCACAAATACACGAGTTCAATTTAGTTAACAGAACATATTGGGTTCTTTCACATCATTCCTTCAATTTATAAATGTCTTAGTTTAAAACAAATTAGTTGTTTGAAATCAAAGATAAATTATATAATCTTCTTGTTGGAATGTTTTGGGAGGCACCTGCTAAAATTTCAGTAATAAAAATTTAATTACTTTTTTAGTGTTTTATTTGATATAACTTAAAAGCCCTAAATATGTCAGTGTTATGGCAAAAAGAACCAATTTGTAGGATTCACCTTTGGTGTATAACAACCTTCTATACCCAAAGTTGTGGGTTTGCAGCCCGGCAGATGTCCCTAGGATTTGTTAGAAGATAGTAAAGGGAGGGATGTCCTTTGGGACAGAACATTGTGATGGTGAACATGAAGATGGTAGTCCTGTTCCTGTAAGGTACTTGCTAAAGATCCCATCCAAACTATACCTGGATAGGCAAAATTTAGGAATCCCACTGTAGCATCGACCAATTAGTCATTGCAGCATAAAATGATGTTAAATGAATAAGTAACGACTAATTTGTGGATTTTTAAGAAACAATTTTATCCATTTTTTTCAATTTACTTATTTTAAATTTAAATATTTAACATGTAATCGTTTTTTTTATTATTTAACAATGAAAGCTGATTTTTTTTTTTTGAAGTGGTTTACTTTAACTAAATAGTGGTATGAGTTACTAAGTATTTTATACTTTATATTATATTTATATTGCGTGAAATTAGAATACACATATCATCAATGATAGAATTTTTATAAATCATTGATAATAGGAAATTTATTCTATAATTTCTTTTTGTTTGTTTATTCAACATAACTTTTAGTTGTGTTGCTAAGCCAAATGGGATGATGCTAATTTGGGAGTCCTAAATTATGCCTATCCAAGTTTAATTAGGATAGGTATTTTTAACGAGCACCTGATATCATACTGGCTCAGTACCCCCATTATATGTCCCTTTCAAAGAATGGCATAACCAAGGATTTTTTTACTACCTTTAAAAAATCCTAAGGCCATCTGCCGGGATGTGAACCTGCAATCTTGGGCATTTTATTGGGTTATTATGCTAACCATTAAACCACAATGGTGACCCCTAAATGAGAAGCTGTAAATAACTAAATATTTAGTTTATTGTTTAACAACTATTACAATTTGTTTAATTGTAAATGTGATGTTATTTTTAAGATATGTGATAAATAATTTTAATAACAACTGAAACAAATTGTTTGCAAGCCATAAATTGATAGTTATTATTTTCAAATTTAGTTCAGGCTAATAACTTAGTTGTTACATATTTAGAAAAATGTTTTTTTTTTAAATTTTATTATTCAATGAAATATACAACTGTATTATACTAATACAACAAGTAAATAGGACGAATGGTACAAATTTTCATGCATAAAGATAAGTATAGAAACTACCCAGTGGTATTTTCAAATAAAAAGTTCAACTTAAAATGTCACCAGGCCATCTTCTTTTCAGATGCCTCGGAGGAGAAAAAGGTTATACTTCTACAATGGCAATAAATTACTGTAGTGTAAAATATATTAATTAATAATTGGACAATTTGATTATGTTAATGAGTTTTCAAAAAGATTTTTTTTAAAAAGTATTTTTAGTTTTTCTTTATAAGAGAATAAATATATGATGATAAAATACCTGATGATATGATGATAAAATCATTGAATAAGTACCTGATATTAAACTTCTTTCAACGATACCAGTCCTTTTATCTTCAAGGATAGGTAACACATAAGCTACTGGTAGAAAAAATGCCAATCTGAAACAAACATTGTTTTTAAATATTTTTTTATTTTATAAACATTGTTTTGTTTTTTTCTTTTTTCCCCAACAGGGGAAACATTGCTTCATTGCCATTACTATTATTATTATTGTTATTAACTCGGCACTACAACTTGGTTACGAGTCTTGGCCTCCTCCACCAGCCTCCTCCGGTCTTCTCTGTTCTGCACAGCTGCCATCCAGTTCTTCACTCCCAGGACATCTCTCGCCACACCATCCGACCATCTCAGCTTCAGTCTCCCTCTTCTCCTAGTGCCATGGAGAGGTTCAGTCAAGACCCTCTTAGGTATTGCCTCGTCCTCTATCCTAGCCAGGTGTCCAGCCCATCGCAATCTCGCAAGCTTCATTGTCAGAATAACACCCTCTTCATTAAATATTGCATATATTTTGTTGTTCGTTTGCCTTCTCCAGTTCCCGTTGAGATGGACTCCTCCGAAAATTCTTCGGAGGATTTTCCTTTCAAAAACTAATAGGTCCTGCTCAATTCTTTTACCTGTCGTCCATGTTTCAGATCCATACAACAGGACTGGGTGAATCAATGTCTTGTACAGATGGAGCTTGGTCTGCCGTGATAGAAGGCGGGAGGTAAACTCTTTGCGGAGGGCAAAATAACACTTGTTGGACATCAATATTTTTCTATTCACTTCATCCTCAGGTGCATTACCATGAGTGACCAGTGACCCTAAATACGTGAACTGGGCCACTTTCTCAAAGTTGAAGAGGCCAACATTCATGGTTTTGTCAGGTTGTGGGTCCTCTCCTGTACTTAGTTTTTCCTTCATTCACCTCTAGCCCAAGTTTTCTGGCGGCATCCAACAGAGCCAAAAAACCCTCTCTCACAGACTGAAACGACCTCCCCACAATGTCCACATCATCTGCATAGGCTAAGAGCTAGACCATACGGTTGTAAACCACCCCGCTAGTCTGCAGATCAGCGTCCCTAACTGCCTTCTCAAGTTCCAAGTTGAACAAGAGACATGCTAGTGCATCACCTTGGCCACCAACCTGCACAGTACACTTCACACCACCCATGGTCAGCTTCACCAGGCGTATCAGCTTATTCGGAATATTGAATCCTTCAAGTGCCTTGTACAGTTCTTCCCGGCCATTATTAGATATAGTTGTATTCATTATAGTCAGTGCATAGCTCCAAAATATTTAGAAAATAATAAATTAGATATGGACAAAAAATTTCAATATATATGATTTTTTTTAAATATTTATTTTGTGTAATTAACATTTTATGCAATTCAGGAAGGAACAAAAAAAAAAAAAAAAAAAAAGGATCTAATATTTAGAGTGATTAACAGAGAAAAATCTCAGCATGTGGTTTTTAAGCACAATTTTTATATCTCCCTCAACATGTGGCTGGAGATAAAAAGCAGTCTAGAATTTCTATTATAGTATCACTTTCTTTATATAAATAATACAAATAATTAGATAAATTATTTTAATTTATATAAAACTCCGTAATACCAAATCTAATAAGAATTTCTTTTTATTTAAATACATTTTTGGAACAAAATTTGATTGATGCTTCAAGTAAATTACCACATTGAGCTCATTGCTTGTATCCAAACTGTAATATATTGTTTACATTTACACAAAATTCTTTAATATCTAATTTGGAAATAATTTGAATATATTTAATACATTTTTTTTTATCAAATCAAATGTTTAGAGGTTTAGGTAAAATACTACAGTCGATTTGATGTTTTGTGCTATGCAACTTGCTATGCTATGATATGCCATCTTTGAGAAGTTTTATTTAAATGCAACTTGATAAAAACCTATTACTATACCAATATTATTTCCAGTGCTCATTTAGTTACAAAAAAAATGTTGGTGAACAAATAGATAACTCAAACATTTTCAAAAACAACATCTAATTTTAAAACAACACCCTTGAAATACAGCCATCCTTATACTTTCACTAAAAAAATGCACAGCTCTTAATGCAGAAAGCATTCTTTTTTAAGTCAGAAAACTGGATATTTGGGTTATATTTATGAATATCTTGTTATTTTTAGTCTTATTACTCCATTCTACACTTAATTGCATGAATAAAATTAAAATAGTAGTTAAATTAATTAATTAAAGCGTTTCATTTTAATTTATGCTTAAAATAATTTTGTTAATTAGTTATTTTTTATTTAACATTTTTACTTAGTCAATGGTCTTAATTAAGAGAATATCAGCTATTTTAAAATTAATGTTGCACACACCAGCAGTTCTCAAATTAAAAGTAGCTTTTTAAAAATAAATAAAGTAACCGTAAATAAATATAGTTATTAATGATTCCTTACATTAAAAGGATGCCTGGTACCGAGAATTCACTGAACTCAGTTGTATTCAGTCCATATACTGGTTCTTTGAACTGTAAATAAAAATATTTTGCATTGATAAACATAGAATTAATTATTTGCAACAAAATTTCTATTTATTACCTGTATGGGTAACATACTATGGTTCACAGGCCACAGACATGCCTGTGATAATTGTTCCAAGTAATCAAAAAATGTTATGTATACTGTATATTTCAGAAAATCTGCTATTACTTTATCTAAAATTGTGAAAGCAAAAATATTAACAGATTTTTTAAAAATTGAAACGCATATTTACTAATTAAAACTAATAAATAATTACTTGCTGGGTCAATCCAAACTTCTACTTCACTCTGGTCAACCGCACTATCAGGCGTGTTCATACTCTTGTACAATCTCTCTTGTAAAGATTCTGTAAAATTTTCAGAAATGCGCAGAACGCCTCGAACCTTACTTCCAGTAACTTTTCCAAAAGCAATCCTTGTATCATTGTAAGGTATCTGAAGATTTTAAGAGTGTTATAAATAATATAAGAAATAATGTAGGATTATATCACCTCTCTGCATACTGGTTTGCTTAGGAACAGCCCTTACTAGAAATAAATATTAATTTTGAAATCAGTATTAACAATTAATGATACAATGATACTGATCAGGATACATCATTGTATCATGAGTGACAGCCTGCTATGGAAAAAGCCACAGGGCTCAAGTTCGGCTTATGATTATTTCCCCTTCACGGGTATATATTAAAACTTCAATATTGGAAAGTAGTAAAAGTATTCATTTTTCTTATTTATGGAGAAAATACATCATTGGCTTGAAAATATCCATCGGAGCTCACCAGTAGTTACTTACAGTGTTTATTTCCTACTAAGTATTGAACCAAAGATTCTTCATAGTTTTTTAAAAATTTAATTTATCGGTAGATAAATAAAGTTTAGTCTCTACTAAAAATTCTGAAATAGTGAGAAATGATTTATCAACCATTTGAGTTCCTTATTATTAAATAATTTATTTTGACCTTCACCCACACTATCTCCTCATTCATATAGTTTTTAATGCCAAAAAATACTTATTTAAAACATATAATAATATTTAATGTTTTAAAAACATCATAAAGCATTACCTATATTTTCACTGTTTATTTTAAAAACAATTTTTTTAATTAAAATTTTTATATATTTGATAAAAAAATTTAATGCACTCTCCTAAATTGCCATGGCTAATATTTTCAAGCCACCCATTGAAGGTTTCTTCGTGTTTTCAAATCCTTTATCAACGTTTCGCTAGACATGCTACCTACTAGCTTCCTCAATGCTAAATCACACTCCTTCAGTTCTCCTTTAGTATCAGATGAAGCCTTGAGGAATCAAGCAGTAAGCGTAGTTAAATGTTGGTAAGGGATTTGATGACACGGTCAAAACACGAAGAAACCTTTAATGAATGGATTCAAAATTTAATATATTAGTTTTTATATTTCTCCAATAATGAAAACAATTTATAAAAAGTTCAGATTAACTTACATCTTATACTCGTATAGTTATCTTCTACATGATCTATACAATTCTAGAATCTTTTTCTTTTTCATTTATTTATAGATATTTACAACTGTATTACAATAATACAACAAGTAAATAGGCTAAGTGATACATAATGACATGAGATAATGACAAGTAGAGAAACTACCCACTAGTAGGACTCAAATCACAAGTTCATCTAAGAAGATCACGTGGCCTTCTTCTTTTCAGACGACTTAATGAAGTTTGTTATGAAAGGATAGATACCGGGTTCGGGCCAAATAAGCATCAAATGGGACATTATGGATAACTTTATTCTTAACAAAATAAGGAGCATTGAGGATTTTACGAAGGATTTTGGATTGTAGGAATTGGATAGGAGAGGAAATTGATGGCTTAGTGAAGCCTCAAAGCTCTACTCCGTAAGTCCAAACAGGTCAATTGGGAGCTTAGAGCGTTTGTCTAGTAAGTGTTGAAGTAGCCTGAAATGTTGAGCGGTTTCTTGTCTTTCCAGTTTTATATGAGGATTCCAGGATAATCGTTTGTCGAGATGCAACCCGAAGTATCGGATCTGTCAATTCTAGAATCTAAAAATACATATCGCTAACTTGCAAGAAAACCGGCCCATCTCAAAAATTAGTGATTTTTCAATTTTGGTTTAATCATAGTAAATGAGATGACTAACTTGTATAATTCCGAGAGTCATAAAAAATATTCAACATCTAATTGCTGGTGAGAATTTTTAATTTAATCAAAATAGTCACAAGAGAAAAAAATTAGGCCTGAAGACATTCCTGATATTAAAAAATAGAAGTTATCTCCAAGTCATATATCCATTGCTAACTGAGTTCAAGAAATTATTTACAATATAAAGCAACCAAGAAGTAAATAACCAATAATGGAATTGAGCGTATCTACGAGTATGATGTAGTCATTAGCATAACAACTATCTATAGCCAAGGTTTCGGATTTACAGCTCGGCAGGTGGCTGTAGGATTTTTCAAAGGTAGTAAAAAGTCCTTGGTTAAGTATTAATATTATAATAATACTAGCTTTTGCCCGCGACTTCGTCCGCGTTGATTTTAAATAGAAATCTATGTTGAGTTTAAATGGAGAGTGAATTTTGAATTCCATAAATGAACTCCATATTATAAACAATGACTTAGAGCATTTGTGAATTCAGCCAGCCTACCAATGCTTGTCCCTTTTTTAATAGATTTTAATAAACTGTCCTATCAAATATTTAATGGCATAATTATTATCGATAAGTTTTGTAATATTATGCACCATATAATATCAAAAACTGTAATATCTAGGGATTTATTTTGCAAAATCATGAATACAATTATTATTATGTTAAAATGTAAAGCCTGCTTACTAAGTTCATATCTCTAACTTAACATGATATGATTTTCCATATTTTACACTTTTCAGGGTCGATTTTCAAAAAATAAAAAAACATGTATTTCTTTATTTCTAGTTGATAAAAATATCTAATTAACATGAAACATAGTTGATCTTGGTATTGAATGAGATCTGGACATAAGATATCACCTTTCTAAGATAGGCATAAGAGAATTCAAACATCCTAATTAATAAAGGGATCTCAATGAACTATTTTTCTTTTGTTAATAATTTCTAACAATGGACATATCGATGCCTTAGTTCACAAATGAATTAAGTACAAATTTTTCGAAAATATAAAACAAAATTTTCGGTTTTGTTATACAAATAATATTGTAATGTTGTGATCAGGAAGTCATAGATCATATGTTATAAAATTAATAGAGAAGCTGTGAAGGTTACAAAAATATATTGTGAGTGGCTCCTGTAAAATCTTGTTTTTGGTACTTAACACATATGTGAACTTAGGCATCGATATATTCTGTTATCTTTATTCTAAAGATTCTACCAAGTTATAAGATTATAAAACATTGAAAGGTTTTGAGATAAGTGAACTCCAATAAAAGTAAATTTAAGTAAGGAATCTTATCTCTTCATAACAAAAGAAATATTTATTACAGTATTTCATCATAGATTTTTTTTATTAGTTTTGAAACAAGTAGTTAGTTACCTTACTATCTTCAGATAGTTCTGTACTTAGAGTTTACTACCTACACCTGGGCAATTCAGTACTATACCTTCCTAAACATTCTAATTTCCGAGTTTGAACTGACCTTTTCTGTTCAAAGACCCCAATGTATCTTCCCAAGACTACCTGATAGGTTTGTTATTCTATTAAAATTTTAAATTATTTATTGCTTCAACAAATTTTAAAGTTTTATTTATTATTCAATTGGCTTTTCCATTTTCGTTATAATTTTCATTAAGCGATGCTTTTTTTTTTGTTTGTTTCATTTTTTTTTGTAATTGTAAGAATGGTTTCGAATAACGGTCGTTTTAAAAATTTATATCTTTTGTGACCAGAAGTTGCATTTATGGCTAAATTAAGTTGTAGAAATAAAATTTCGATAAGACTATTAAAAGAAATAATAAAAATGGAGGCATTTTTAAAATAATTTATTAATAAATTAGGAAAGAATCGACAGAAGTTTTTATTATTACCTTTACACAATGAATTGAATTTTCTTTACATCTCTCTTGTTTAATTATTCCAGTCCTCTAACGTCTGAAATATACATACATAGGTAATTCTAAGGGCATCTCAAAAACGGTTTAATTTTTTAAGTGAAATATTAGGATAATAAAATTGTTAATACTTATTAATGGACTGTTCTAGCTTTTGCCCGCGACTTCGTCCGCATTGATTTAAATATAAATTTATGTTGAGTTTAAACGGAGAGTGAATTTTGAATTCCATAAATGAACTCCGTATTATAAACAATGACTTAAAGCATTTGTGAATTGAGCCAGCCAATAAAAACTCCAAGACCCATTTTCTCTAAACCACAAAAGGTGTTAGAGTTATACAGGTATTCCTGCAAGTTAACGATACCTGGCACTTTTCCTTAATTTTTGTGAAGTTTACATAGGAAAAACTAAAATTTGACAATTTTTCGCTTTATTAGCTTTAAAAAAATTCTACAATTTAATGCTTTAATATCTTTAAAAAAAAATTTCTTACCAGAATAATGTCTTTTTTCTCCAAGAGAGACATGTAAACACAAGATGCTGGAAAACATGTGAAATTTGAAAAATTGTCACAGTTCCCATGACGCATTGACAATTCTTCATTGATAATACCTACTTTCAAACCTCGGGGTGTTCGCCCTAATGAATATTGAAACATCACACACGTTGATATTGGAATGAAGAACAATAAATACCATCCACTGAAATGAAAATAATATTTTTTATTATTTACTGTTATAACAATAGTGAAAAACAGTTAATTTTAATGGAGGTATAGAATCATGAAAACAGTTAATTCATTTTATGTACTTACAAAGAACCATACTTCAAGGTATATAAATTCTTCAAAAAATATCCCATGAAACAATTGATTGAGAACACTCTGTTGTCATGAATAGGTAACTTTGGCTTCACTGATGGTTTTGGATAGTTTTCCAACTACAATAAAAATGAAAAATCAAAAATGTGTTTTGGAATAATAAGACCTAAGAAATATAATTAACCATCATTTCTTATAATTTTATTAACCTTAAAATAAGAATTATAGAAAATGCATATCATTTAAAATAGTATTAGTTTATAGTTATTTCTGGTTAAACTTATTCTTCTCTAATATGCTTACCAAATCAGCATCTGTAATCGATCTTTGTGATTCTTGGATATGACTTAGCTTAACAAATACATCTTCAAGACTATTACAATCATAACGGTCTAAAAGGGATTGTGCTTCTCCTTCTAAAACTAGAACTCCTCCCCTCATCATTCCAACCTAAAATAAAATAACTGAGTTTATTAGATTTAAACCAACATTTTATATTCCTGTTTATATAGAAAAAAAATATGTTAAATAAATATTTTTTTAATCACCTCTATGCTTAAGCTAATTAATACAAGCTAAGAAATAATACCGGAGCAGAGTAGCTCAGTGGTAGAGCACTGAGTTCCCATGCCCAAAATCCTGGTTCAAATCCCGCTGCAGGGAAGACTTTTATTTAGTCTGTTATCAGCTAGAGATAGATCCTATAGGATCTAGGACCCTCCTGGGGCTCACCCAGCCTCTTTAAAGTGGGTACCCAAAATAAGGGGGAAAAATCTGGCAGTTGAGCATGATATAGGACAAATCACCTTCCTGCACAACCATTGTTCATGAAACAGTACTGTCTCTACCATGTGCTAAACCCCAGACCCTTCATGGAATGTAGTGGAATAGGTTTTTTTTTGGTTAAGAAATAATAACTATTTTTTTACAATAACTATCTAGTGTTATAAATATCAAAACTAGTGAGCTCTGTTTTAAAGAATAATTTTCCATTTAAGAAGTTACTAAGTATCCCATATGCCTTTTGTATAACAATTGGTTTAATTATATAGTGTTAGGGCATGTGAATGTACTTATGTTTATATTACCTTATTACTCTGCCTCGCTTCTTCAATATAGTGTGTTGTCAAAATTATTGTTTTTTTTTCAACTGAGGATAATTTCAACAAAAACTGCCAGATACTGGAAAACATTTGTTATTTTTTATTCACAATAATGATGATCATCAATACATTCAATCAATGCAATTTAATTAATTTACTTGTGGCTTAAAATAGGATCTATCCCAACCGTTGGCTCATCTAATATCAGCAATTCTGGGTTTCGAAGGAGGGCGATGCAGAGAGAAACTCTTCTTTTTTGTCCACCACTAAAAAAATAACACAAAAAAAACTCCTGTTAATATCATAATAAGTATAAATAATAGTCGCAAATTAAATAATTTTCAAAAATAACATATTAATTCAATATAATTTTACCATCAATTCATGCATTTTATTAAACATTACTTTAACTCATTAAGCTTGTAAAATTTAATTTACCTTAAGTTTTGTATTCTACAATTCTCATCTGGAATTTCAAGAATGGAAAATAATGTTTTTTTTTTCTCTTCGAGTTTATCTCCTCTTATGTCATAAATCCAGCCATAATAATTTAATGATTCTTTTATTGAGATTCCGAGGACCAAACCAATATCCTTATAATTCAAAAATAAAAATAAATGATGCTTCTAAAGGTTAAAGAGTGATCTTACATTATTTTCACTAAACTATATAAAATTCCAACTACTAAAAATTATATCAATAATAAAGTCATTATTTTTACTATCTAATTAATATTGAAAATTCTTTAACTTAACATCATCTATAGTTTGCTTGCTTCTTTTTGTTTGACAGTGTAATATATTGATCCTCAATACCGTTTATTTTTCTTGATTATATTTTTTGGTCTTTTTTGTTAATTTTATTAAATTTTAAACAGTTGTGTTTTTCATTTCTTTCAATCAATTTGTTAGTAGTTACAACATAATTTCATTATACAATTGAAACATCCTAATCTATTACATATTTTAAAGTTGAATGCTTGATAATAGGTTACTTTAAACTTTTATGGTTTATTCTAGTGTTTTATCGTCATCTCTAATCAGTGATGGCAAGTCAGAGGTTAATCCAAAACTATTGATGTATTGATGTACAATATGGGCATAATTAAAAAATATGGCTTAAGGTAATAGTAAAATGACGGTAGCTCTTGTTCTCTGATGAGGTAGTAGTAAGTCTAGCATGATCTATCCTAATTCTAGACATTTGATCTTCTGCCTATGAAATTTCCTACTTGATCTATGACAGTTTGACTTATTTAAAAAAAACAAATTTTGCTTATTTGGTTGGGTTTTATTACACATTGACTGCCATTTACTTTTCCTTTTTTGAGCGAATTACTTAGTTCTTACTTAGTTAGTTTTAACTAGATTATACTGTCCAGGAATCTGAAATACATATTTTTAAACATATCACATGAAGAACTTACAGGTGATGAACTTTTTATACTGTAGAATGTATTATTAAATTCATATATTATAAATTATAGGTTATGAAAAGTACTTTTTTGATATTATATTTTCTCTGAAGCATTATTTTTTTTCTTGGATTTATACATTTTGGAAAAGTAATTAGTAAAGTAAAAGAAACATTCAATAGGTCATCTAGCAGTCCATTGGCTTATAAGTTAAAATAAGATCTTTGAGGAACATTGAAAAATAAGCTTTGGTTTTTGTCTCAAAAAATGTCAGAACTTATTAGAGAGGTTTTTTGTTCTTCTTCTTTTGGTGTCATATTAAGTCTTCTAATGTTGGCCCTGGATATTCCAGTCCATTTACAACTGTACATCGGTCTCCTTCTAACTCTTCTAAGGTCCTTGATATTACCTTTCATTTTAAGCTGAAGGATTTTGTATATGTCTTTCCCTAGAATATATGTGTATTTTATAAAGTGTGTCTTATAGCCAGATATAGCTTTTTGATAGTCAAAATTGTTCTTTAGGGATATAGTCTCAGAATTTTTTTTTTCTATTATGTGTCTATATTCTATTATATCTGTTGAGTTTTTAAAATGGTTTGGTGTTACAGTAAGTTTCTCAACAACAATATTCAATAAGTTTTCTAACATTTGGACCTGGATTTTATATGTCTCTCTAACCTTGATGTTACATTATTTGTAGTTTAAAAATTATAGTTCAATTTAATAATTAAAATAATTATAAACAATTAAATAAATCTGAAAAGTTGCTATACTTTACTTGTGGCATGTATCCGATTCTAGAACTATCTTGAACCTTTAGTACTATCTCTCCTGCATCAATATGACTTCGGCCTAAGATACATTTGAGAATAGTTGTTTTACCACACCCACTGGGTCCGAGTAGGGCGTATCTATACATAAACATTAATAGAGAAATAAGGATTCAATTAATAGATTTCCTTATTTTACTTTAAACCACAAATACATTTAAGACCATATGGAATAATTCTCCATTCCAACTCTACTTACATTGACCCTCTCTCAACTGTCATATTAAGACCTTTAAATACAAGTGTCTTTTTACTAGAAAAACTTGAATAATCACTTCCATAGCTCTTGTAGGCATCCCGGACTTCGATGATGTTGTCAGCGACATTTTTCATGTTATTTTCCATTTAGCATTTATTTTTTAGTTGGAATTTTAGCTTAAAAACTCTAAAATTTCCTGCTAGAATATTTTTTAGGCAACCTGTAAAAAAAAAAAAAATTAACAGCATACGTTAAATATTCTTTTAAATTGCCACAACCAATATTTTTAATCCATTCATCAGGTGTTTTTTCTGGATTCGACTGAGTAGTCAAATTCTTTGCCAACGTTTTGCTGGCCATACTGCAAGCTTCCTCAGGGCTTAATCTGAGACTGAAAATTGATGGAAGCTTGCAGTATGGCCAGCTAACTGTAAGCAAATAATTTGACTACATGGTCAAAACCAGAAGAAATACCTGATGAATGGATTAAAAATAACACCATTGTTTGCTAGTTTAAAAAAAATGTGTTGGAAGTCTATTTATATGATTTACAGTTAAAAAAAAAGAAGAAAGTATAACAATGGAGATACATTAAAGTCTTATACGTATGCAATTATCAAATTTTTTATTTAACTATTGATATTAATAAATAGGAACCTTATCTAACATAGTGATACAATTACAGTCTCTGAATTTAGATCATGTCTAAAATGTATTTACATGATAAATCAACTTAATGCTGGTACAACAAATTACACTGTCCAACAAAAAAATATTTTTTTAATGTTTCCTTCACTTCATGAGTCAAATCTTACTAATTTTGGGTTGAAAAAAACGAAAATGACAATGAAAAAATTGTATTAGCTCTAGTTTCTGTGATACACCATGGGTCAAAATATATAACGTTAACAAATTGAGGCAAATCAGTAAATTTTAAACCATAAGTTTATCAACATTATAAATTAATTTGGAGTTGAAAATTAATGGCAGAATACTTGGCAGGTTGGATATTATTACCATCATGTGGATTTCATTTTTCTTTTGGCCTGTCTTTGGTAGGTGAGTTCTGGAGCATCCCTACACACGCACCAACAGTAATCTGCAAGCATTGATTCATTCCAACGGCCCTTATATCTTTGTTCCATTACAGAAATATCCTGATGGAATCTCTCCCCGTGTTCATCACTGACCGCACCACAGCTAGGAGGGAAAAAGTCTTGGTAAACCATCTGAATGTAGAATTGGTCGAGTAGCCGAAGGAATATTTGGGTATTGAACTGTTCTTTTTTTCTTTGTTGACAATCCCGACTTTATTGGTGGAGTCAAGCAGAAATAGCAGTCATTTATATGGTTTGTAGGCTCCCGCCAAACCATGAGCACAGCAAAAGGCATAGATCGTTTTTTTTTTTTCAGCCATTCTCTTAAAGTAACTGAACAAGAGTTACAAAATATATGTGGAGCCCACGACTTATCTTGGTCACCTACCGTAACTCCAAAATAATGCTTATAAGCAGTCTTAACAGCAAGAGTAAGATTGCGTTTCTGTGACGAAAATGTTACTTCACCACAAATGTAACAAAAGTTATTCACTGAATTCACACAACTTCGTGGCATTTTGGTTTAGTACACTTAAATATCACTCCAAAACATTAAATTCGAATAAGAAAGCAACAGAAACCACATCAAGCACTATCTGAAGAACTGAAATCCATATATAACCTCAAAATAGCTGTACAACTGTTGGTTTTGTCAGTTAACAGGCGCACCAACATCCAAAAACTAAATTTCTCGACAAAGTGAAAGATGAGCATTAAAAAATGACATGTTACTGTATCTTGAAAACAAGAGCTAATTGGTCATTTTCGAGGTGATTTTTGAACTCAGGGGGTGAAAATATATAAAACTGGATATTTTTAAGCCCGAAACAAATTCATTGTTGTTCAGTGTTATCATTAGGGGTCATTGGTTTCTTTTTGAAGTAATGAATTTTATAATCCGAATTTCGACATTGGAAATGCTAATAATCTTACTAAACCCTATATTTTTATATTCTCTTGAAATCCTATATTAGATATTTCTGTACCTTTCATGTTTTTAGAACATAATTTATTGAAAATTCTAAAAAATATGAATTATGTGGCCTTGTTTCTCCCTATCACATGTTATTGCTACTTCATAAACTTCATTGTAGATTTATCTACATCTCAAGTTAATGTATATATTAATATGTATTTACATATTCACCTATAAACTATACAATATGGGGAACGGAGTGGCTCAATGGTATAGCACTAAGTTGCTATGCCGCGAAAACCCTGGTTCAAATCCCGCTGCAGGCCAGACTTTTATTTAGTGTGTTTGCAGCCGGAGATGGATCATAAGGGATCTAAAACCCTCCTGGGGCTCACCCAGCCTCTATAAGATGTTATAAAAATAGGATATCAAAATAAGGGGGAAAAATCTGGCAGTTGAGCGCGATCTAGGGCAAATCACCTCCCTGCAGGCAGAACCGTTGTCCACGAAACGGTACAGTCTCTACCATATTCTGAACCCCAAACCCGTTCAAGGGTTGTAGTGGTGTACAGGTACAATTTGGTACTATACAATATGTTTTTTTATTTCTTAATTTGTTGCTAAATATAAATAATCAAACTTAACCCAAGCTTTACAATTAAATAAAAATAGAAATCGTTAAATTTATAAAACAAAAATGATATGCGCGATTTGGTGCAATATTTAGTTTTAATATATTATTTTATAGATCATGGAACGGATAGGTATTAGGGCTTGAACCGGCTATAAGCATGTTGATAGAATTTGCTTAATAGATACTATCCTATCTCCTACCTTCTACCTTGGTTATGAAACACCAGCTAAGTCTAAGATGGGTAGCTTCCAGGCTTTGGAAGGCCTTATTATGAACAGCGTCATGTTAATTTGGGAATAAAATAATCATTTATTGTATTTTTTTTTATAAAGCTTTGTTAGAGAGAAAATTAATAACTTATTAATGATTTCAAAACTAAAGTGTCTGTCGCATGCTAAATTAGTAATTGTTTTTTGTTGTTCATTCATAAAATTAGTATTATAATTACTTTAGTTTAATTTTTGCACAATAAGTAATAGAACCGTTGAATATGAGAGGGATATTCAACATTTTTAATGTTTGTCAGGTATGTAGGCTCTTTTTCATATATTAGATAGTTTGTTCTTTATTCATTTATAAAACATTTGAGACATTAAGTAATAAGATCTTTAACCACTCATACCATTTTGTTAACCCAGAAAACTGCGTGCATACTGAAACTTGAAAGAATGTAAGGAACAGCCAGCCAAGTGGCGAAATAAGAACCGGGACTGTTTCGGAAAACGCATGTAGATTACTTATATGAAATAACTCGATATGTTTGAGAAATTTAACAGTAATATAATATATTCTCATTGATGGAATTTTGGGATTCAGTCAAACGAAGAAACAAAAAAGAATGTGGAACGAGTAGAAATATGTTGGATTCATATGGAGGAGAAGGTAAGAGAAAGAATTCATACTGAATGATAATTGTTGACCTTCATAATATATGTGGAAAAAAGTGGTTTGGGTAGAGGTTAATGAATTTCTCGTAGAATTTGAGAAAACTTTATTGAGTTGGCGTTGGCTACTCAATAAAGTTTTTCTCCAATTCTACGAGTAATTCATTGACCTCTACCCGGACCACTTTCTTCCACATACGAGAAAGAATGTTTGTTTACTAAGATTTTAGAAAGCACTCCTGATTTTTATCCACAAAATTAATTGCAATTGTTTTGTTTTGAGGTTATTTATAAACATGTATTGTTATGATTATTTTATTCAATAGCTTAAATAACACTGTTATTATAACAGATATCTAAAAAATAATCTGCATGCGTTTTCCGAAACAGACCTGAAGAGCCAAAAGAATCCTATCTAATTGAATTTATGTTTCGAGAAAAGTAAAAACATAAGGACTAATTTAAGGAAATGTTAAATATTATAACAATAAATAGGCCTTTAAAAAATATATCAATGATATGTACATGTCGCTGCTCCGGAAGTATAATGCCACAACTGCAAAAATGAAATTTTACAGGACAAGCTAATGAAAAATATGTAATTCCAATTTGTCTTAATAGAATGCCCTATAGATAGGTTTAATTCTTATATTAGAGTAGTTGATAAACAAATATGGGTTTTGTCGATTTACAAACATCTAGTAAATGCGTTTATGAGCCCGCCAAGACAATAAAGTCAATTTCACAAAATTTTACAGTTGCGTCTTTATACTTCCAGAGCAGCGATGTGTGATGTCCATACGATATTTCATTCCTATAGTCAGTCACCTATAAGGTGCATGACCGCGTAGAAGGACATAAGCAGACTGTACGCCCTGATTTTGACTGAACCTTGAAACAGTTTTTTCTCTCTCCTGAAAAGTGGTGTTTTACACTTTCGATACTTAGCATTTTATCGACGATATTAGATTTACAGCTCAGTTTACAAGATACGGATTACGTCTTGTCTGACTAAAAAAATATACATTTAAATTATTTTGGTGGGAATATTAGTGTTGAGGAAATAGCTTGAAAAGTCTTGAGAGGTTAATTAGGAGATATGGAAGAAGTAGGTAATTTTTTCTAGAAAGGAGAGAGAGGGCAAGTGCACAAAAAAAAACTTTAGGAGGCGCGCTAATAATTGTTTACTATTTTTGAAACAGGTTTTTTTAAAAAATAAATCCTGTCTTCAAGGATTACGGATTTTTTTTTAAAGGAATAATATGTTGATTGATTCACTGAATGATACTGGATTATACGGAAATATAGTGCAAGCATTTTTATGCTTCCACAGACCTTGTAAATACGTGGTCGCTTTAGCATTCTTCCTATTTCGAATAGTCACAACTCTATTTCTGTTTTCCTTCTAGCTGCTGTCTTGATTATTTTTATCCTTATTTTATTTAATTCGAATGTTATTCCGTTCATTTCTTTTAATAAGATCCCTGTTGACTTTTTCCTACTATAATAACATGTTGTTTGGGCGATTCATTATTTATTTCATTTCCAGCTTGTTGGGTATAAATTGTTTGTTTTTAATTTTATTTTCATAAAATTAATATCCCCTATGTTTATGAATGACCAGCCTGGGCTTTCGTACTTTGTCCAATTGGTCACGTGGTATTAGCGACCAGTCAGTCCGTGGCGAGAGCTGGCGAAGTGCGGGCGGGGGGGGGGGGGGGGAGTAGAACATTCTGTAACGCTCATGCCTCTCTGCCATGTACCATGGGAGGGCATTTCTCTCTCGCTACTTCCTCCTGATCCTCTTCTCGGCTCACTTTGGCACCTTGTCGCATTTTTACGCACCCGGGTCGAGAGGAGGGCACACTGGGTCGAGAAGACACACTTCGCTAGCGCTGACTCACCCATAGTATAACAATAGCTGTATGTATGTCACTGTATCTTTTGTATTTTATTTTTATCTGTAATTAAAGTGTTTTATTTTATTTTGTATCTTTTTATTATTAGTGCACCACCTTAATTATTCAATTGATTATGTTTGAATTAAGTGTAATGTTGGTTTCCATAATTTTTTTTATAAGATTTACTCTCATATTTAAGAATAAGCTAATAATTCGGATCAGATTAGAAACGGGGTCAGAGATTTGTGATTTTTTTATTAAAAAATTGCCGCTCTCCCCCTTATATTGGTACTCCGCGGGCTGGATCATTAGCTTAGTATCATATTTAAAAGATTTTGTTTTTTCGTTTCGCATTGACCCATCATAATGGTCCTCCGCGTGCCGTATCATTGGCTAAGTATCGTATTTAAAATAAGATATATTGAAATGAATGGTGTTGTAATAATAAACCTAAAATGTTAAAAGATCTCTATTGTTTATATAGCCTCTTTGGGATTATTACAAACTAAGCTTACTACTCGCAGGGACGAACACACAACGCATTGTATAGTTTCAGGATGATACTATATCTTAACAGGGAATTAACCATTGTTTACGTATCTAATTTACAACTAGATACTGTTTAAGTGTTCTAATGACACTGACGCACAAACGCACCAACGCATTGATTACGTATCTAATTTATGACTAGATACTGTTTAAGTGTTCTAATTACACGGACGCACAAACGCATTGATTACGTATCTAATTTACAACTAGATACTGTTTAAGTGTTATAATTACACTGACGCACAAACGCATTGATTACGTATCTAATTTACGACTAGATACTGTTTAAGTGTTCTAATTACACTGACGCACAAACGCACTGTTTACGTATCTAATTTACGACTAGATACTGTTTTAACTTTAAGTCTTCAAATTACTGAATAACAATTTTATTGAGATCCTTGTTGTATGAAACTCAATTTTTAATTTACAATTATACTTTTCTCACTTTTACACTCGATCTCGCTCTCGCTCTCTTTCTCTCTCACACACACAAGCACGCACGCTCACTCACTCGCTCTATCTGCCACTCTATTTTACAAAATAAAAATAAAAATTTAAGCTATTTTCTTAACTGCATAAACCTTAAGACTCTATTGTTTTTTTAATTTAATATTAATATTTATTGTATTAATATAATTGTAAGAATAATTGTATTAGTTTCTTAAAATGGTCAAAACATTTCTGTAATAATATATATTATACCTGAAATTAATTCAGCAAAGTCATTCACCATAATTTTATTTGTTATCAACTTACCAGAAATAGTTGATGGCTTATGGGTTCTAATTAAAAATATCATTTAAATCCTTTAAGACATGCTTTAAGTTCATAATATAATGTTAATATTTCATGTGGGCCCCATTAATGCTGTCTAATCCATTTATATTTGCTTCCCCTTGTTAGCATGTGGTGATGTACAAATTTGTTATTAAGGATAATTCATAAGTTCTTTAAAAATATGAAAATAGTTTCTAATAATATTTTAGTTGAAAGCCTGTCAGATTCTTGATACTCAATGCTATATTTTTTTAACGTACAAACAAGTAATACTTTTTGTTCAATTATATATATTTTTATCACGCTTTTAGAAACTATTGATGACCTTCTATTTTTCTTGTTAAGAACAATTTTTGTACTCTTAAAATATTCTCAATATTTTAATTCGCATTCCCTCATGGTTTTCACATTCATTGATAATATCATAACATGTAAAACCCAGTAATGTAATTTGTATTCATATATATATATATATATTCGCTCCACCGTGCTAGAATGTACTGGTCACTCCTTAATTTCAAATCAAGAATAGTTTTTGTCCTTACAAATATTGAGAATGTTTTCTATAATAATATGTTAATGGACATTCTTTCATTTCGTTTCCAATGATAGTTTTATTTCTTAAAGAGATAATTAAGGCAATTTTGTTTTCGTTATGTATTGGCATCACCTGACAGTTAACGCATGGGTTACTTATAAACTTCTTGGTTAAGAACAGTTTTATTTCTTTAATTTATTGTAAATTTTTTCATTATTGTTTTACTTAGGATTAGTTCAGACTCTTTGTATTAATGGATAATGCCACTTCAGAAAGATAAATTTAATGTATTTGTTCAATTATGTAGCCGCATCGCATCAACTTATGAAAATATATTGATAATTGGTAATTCTCTACTAGACAGTAATTTTAGTACTTGAAAATACGCAATATAATTTTTTGGGTTGCCATTATTTCATGTGTTAATAATCATTCCTACTGTTATCTCTCTAATGAACCAATTAACCACGTTATTTTGTTTATATAGCTGCATTCCTCATAGGAATATATAGATGTTTTTTACTTTTCCAGAAAAGAATATTTTTTCTGTTCTTAAACGTTTCACAATATTGTCTGTAATAGTCTTTAAGTTGACCTTGATAGTATTCCAGGTTCCATAATATTTATTGATAAAGCTGGATCCTGAAGAAACAATTCCTGTCGTCTGGTCGCTTATTAAATCGCACAATTTATAGATTGTATTGATCAGTTACACTTTTCTTGTTAAAACAGAGTTTACTCTACGAAAATATTTAAAATATTTTAATTTTGCACTCTTTCAGGATCATTATATTCCTTGTCAATGTTATCTAATGCAGAAACTATAAATGTAATTTTCATTGATTGATATTTATTTCACCATTTATATAGCATGTGCCAGGCACATGTTAGAACATGATGTCTTATACTTTTCGCTACAACAAATAGTTGATGTTAGTCCATCAAAATATTGTAATTCCCTCAGAATATTTACATACCTTGGCTGTGTTATCTCATGTAAATCTAATCAATGTGACTTTATTCCTTATAGAATTTATTGATTGATTATAAGTTTCTAGTTAACAACAAGTCCTTAGTTTTTTAAAACATTCAAAGTATTTTATAATAGTATTTTAATTGTCAATCCTACATGAACCTTCTTAACGCACCTTCCTTCATGAATTTTGATTAAATTCTTTATATTCATTGTAAATATTGTATTATTAGGACTAATTAATGTACTTTCATTTGTTATACGGTTGCCTGAACTCATTTTGAATGTATATAATTTATATTTCACTTGTTAGCGAATAATTGTTTCTCTCTTAGAAACAAAATAATCTCTCTTATTGTATCTTAGTTAGCATACTCTCATATTCTTGATACCTCATCGGTAATGTTACGCCATACAGAACCAATTAACGCAGTCTGATTAATTTAGTTGCATACTAATTTTTAAAACCTCTTCACTGTGATATATGATTTAATTTTTTTTTTTTTTTTAAAGAGCATATATCTTAATCAGACCTTTAGTCCTTATTCTAATAGGAGCAAGACTCAATTATATTTAGAAGACAATTTCGCAACGCTTCCCACACTTTGTAAAAGCTAATAAGGACGTCGTTTCCCCTCAGTATTCTCCAAAAATCCGCACCACATCATTGAAGTCTAAATCCAGCTTCATTGATTCTCGTGAAGTATACTGGGTGGGTGGTCTTCTTAGCAATACCCCAATAATTAATGATGCTAAACCTCTGTTACTTTCTAATCATCATTTTGTGGAACAACTTCTCGCAGAAGAGGGACATCGAAGATGAGAACTTCTACCGCTGATTATACCCGTCCTCCCACCATACTTTGGTCCTCTTCCAACATCCGCACCACTTGCTTATACTCGTCCTCTTCCGTTTAGTTCCATAGTTTTAACAATAACTTGGAAATTTGAAATCAAATTTGGTGGGCGGTATGTTGGGTATAAATTGTTTGTTTTTAATTTTATTTTCATAAAATTAATATCCCCTATGTTTATGAATGACCAGCCTGGGCTTTCGTACTTTGTCCAATTGGTCACGTGGTATTAGCGACCAGTCAGTCCGTGGCGAGAGCTGGCGAAGTGCGGGCGGGGGGGGGGGGAGTAGAACATTCTGTAACGCTCATGCCTCTCTGCCATGTACCATGGGAGGGCATTTCTCTCTCGCTACTTCCTCCTGATCCTCTTCTCGGCTCACTTTGGCACCTTGTCGCATTTTTACGCACCCGGGTCGAGAGGAGGGCACACTGGGTCGAGAAGACACACTTCGCTAGCGCTGACTCACCCATAGTATAACAATAGCTGTATGTATGTCACTGTATCTTTTGTATTTTATTTTTATCTGTAATTAAAGTGTTTTATTTTATTTTGTATCTTTTTATTATTAGTGCACCACCTTAATTATTCAATTGATTATGTTTGAATTAAGTGTAATGTTGGTTTCCATAATTTTTTTTATAAGATTTACTCTCATATTTAAGAATAAGCTAATAATTCGGATCAGATTAGAAACGGGGTCAGAGATTTGTGATTTTTTTATTAAAAAATTGCCGCTCTCCCCCTTATATTGGTACTCCGCGGGCTGGATCATTAGCTTAGTATCATATTTAAAAGATTTTGTTTTTTCGTTTCGCATTGACCCATCATAATGGTCCTCCGCGTGCCGTATCATTGGCTAAGTATCGTATTTAAAATAAGATATATTGAAATGAATGGTGTTGTAATAATAAACCTAAAATGTTAAAAGATCTCTATTGTTTATATAGCCTCTTTGGGATTATTACAAACTAAGCTTACTACTCGCAGGGACGAACACACAACGCATTGTATAGTTTCAGGATGATACTATATCTTAACAGGGAATTAACCATTGTTTACGTATCTAATTTACAACTAGATACTGTTTAAGTGTTCTAATGACACTGACGCACAAACGCACCAACGCATTGATTACGTATCTAATTTATGACTAGATACTGTTTAAGTGTTCTAATTACACGGACGCACAAACGCATTGATTACGTATCTAATTTACAACTAGATACTGTTTAAGTGTTATAATTACACTGACGCACAAACGCATTGATTACGTATCTAATTTACGACTAGATACTGTTTAAGTGTTCTAATTACACTGACGCACAAACGCACTGTTTACGTATCTAATTTACGACTAGATACTGTTTTAACTTTAAGTCTTCAAATTACTGAATAACAATTTTATTGAGATCCTTGTTGTATGAAACTCAATTTTTAATTTACAATTATACTTTTCTCACTTTTACACTCGAATTGCCGCTCTCCCCATCACAGCTGGTAAAAAAATTGTTTTTGGCTCAATTAATCAGGACTAAAGTAGTTCATTTCACCCTATCCGTTACAAACTAGGCCAAAAGTAGAAAAGAATCCCTAGGGAACTAGCGACGAGGATGACAACTTAATTTGCTAAAATATTATAGTCCAACATGTAGAAGAGGCTATGATTAGGTTGGTGCGTCTTGTCAATGTGTGCCGTTAAGTTCAGTTGTTTTGGTTAGGACTAGTATAGAACTATATAGTTATAGAGAGACTGGAATACCAACAATATCTGCGTTGTTATTTACTGAAACTACATTGCATATTAAATTGTAAACATTCATTAGACATAAATAGTACGTTAAAATTTAAATAAAATATAGTTTGTCTTCTTACATCCCATCTGGGGATAAATTCTTGCACCTCGTAGACTAAACTTATCATTATTCCCAGTAATATTTTTCTCCCTCGGCGTCGATTCGCGTTGGCTCGGGTATTCTGATATTCTTATTCTGATATTATTTAGTCCCTAGGTCCATAAATAAATATTTTTATTTAAGCCCTCGGTTTTTGCCTCTCCCCCGCAAGTATCTTGTCAAATACCTTGTAATTAATTCTTGAGTAGAGTCATGATGATTGATTACGTTGCGGGCTCTGAAACCTTCTTAAACAGTGAGATAATGACCGACCAATAAGATATTAATGATCTTAATTACAGACTGTGTTACAGACTTGTTACATTCCAGATTACTTCAGTTATCTTACGAAGGACTTTTCTTTACTACCAATCGATTACAAATTAGAGCCCAGGTCAAAAAGTCTCATACCAGAGTGGTTTATCAGAGAATTGTACACCCTTAATTTTATATTTCTAAAGGATTATTCAGAATTTCAAAAGTTTTAAAAGAGAGAATGAACCCTTTTTCCACTTAGTCTTTACTAATATTTCTCAGGTGGTAATTATTACTAAAATCATTACAATATGTGGACTTTTATATTTGATTTGTTCTGATTTTATTCTTAGAATCTTAGTGACTCTCTCAGTACTATTTTAATTGATTCTGAATACATTTTTAACACCAGTGGATCGTAAAATTACTTCATTCTCTATACATTCGTGCATTTCGCCATTTTAATGTGGTGTAACACCACAAACATAACCTGACCAGTCACTGGGGAAGGTCACACCCGGCACAGTCAGTGTTGCCAGTGATTAAACAATTAATTTATTAGCAATATTTTTTAGCAACACTGACATAACCATGTACATAACCTGCCGAGAGTTGGTGAACAAAAAACGTGGTGTGTAAACAAGTGACTGGGCTTTGAAAGACTATTACTCAGCGTCTAATGAGAACTTTATTCAAGTATAATTATTTCCTTTGATTAAATCATTTTCTTTTTGTAACCTGCAGTACAGTGATTATTTATTATTTCACATAGAAGTGTTTTTATTTTTCTGAATATAGACTTTTATTTTTTTTCAAAATCGTTTTAATTATTCGTCCTTTCAAAGTGGTGACCCCGACGTGATGGTGAAGGACGACGAATCGATGGAGGAAAAGCCAGCGGAGGAAACCCAGGTTAGTGCAAGTGGGCCCGGGGCTAATATCAGGATCTGGAGGGGAGTCCCAGAATTATGGTTCTGCCAAACGGACGCCGTATACGCGACTTACAAAATTACGAGCTCGCGAATAAAATTCCAAATGGTTGTGGCGAACTTGGAGTTCGAAATTTTAAGGCAGGTTTCAGACTTGGTCACAAACCCTCCTGCGGAACCATATGAGGCTCTCAAGAACCGGCTAATCTCGACTTACGCCGAGTCCGAAAATCAGCGCATTAGACGGCTGTTAGAAGACAAGCGCCTCGCAGATGGAGAGCGCCCTTCTCATTTTTTAAATGAACTGAAACGGCTCGCAGGGAGTTCAGTTTCCTCCGAATTGCTGCGCACAATGTGGATGAAGGCCCTACCAGATAGGATGCAGGCTACACTGGCCGTAACATCGGATACCTCAGTAGATAAATTGGCGGAAGTTGCCGACCGCATCGCCGAAATCTACGAGCCGAGTGTCAACCAAGTAAGCTCCCAGTCCACGCCGCCCCGCCCCTCGTCCTCAACCTCTCACCTCGAGGAGGCGATACAGAAGCTCACCCTGGTTGTCGGCGAACTCAAGACGCAGTTGGCCCGCGGCCGAGGACGAGGAAACGAGTCACGAGACCGGAAACGACCCCGCTCAAGAAGCAGGAGCCGAGGTGGTCTTTGCATCTATCACCACCGTTTCCGGGAGAAGGCTCGTAGGTGCCAGCAACCCTGCAGCTGAAAACCAACCACACCACATCTGGGAAACTAATCTCAGCGACTGAGAAGGCGGACTCCGTCGCTGAAATCAACCACCGCCGATTATTTGTCGGAGATATGGCTACTGGGTAGCGATATTTGGTCGACACCGGCGCGGCCGTATCGGTCTTCCCAGCACGGCGACGAGAGCGCAATCACCCCGCCAATTGCACACTGTTTGCAGCCAACGGCACCACCATCAGGACCTATGGGGAAGTCACGAAGACACTGAACGTCGGACTTCGACGCCCGCTTCGTTGGTCTTTCATCTTGGCCGACGTCAGCAACCCGACCATCGGAGCGGACTTCCTCTTCCACCATCACATCTTGGTCGACCTCAAGGGACAACAGCTGGTGGACTCACAGACGGGCCTGACTTCCAAAGGCAGCCTGAAGCACGACCCCACACCCTCCGTGTTCGCAGTACCATGCGGCGAGTGGTATTACGACCTTCTACGTAAATACCCTGCTATCACTCGTCCATCTGCTGTACTGCAGTAGCCGAAGCATCCCATCAAGCACTTCATAGAGACGAAGGGAGCGCCAGTCACCTCTAAAGCCAGGCGGCTTACACCCGACCGTTATAACGCCGCACGGGAAGAATTCCTGAAGATGGTTGACGAGGGTATCTGCAGGCCATCTAGCAGTCTTTGGGCGAGCCCCCTCCATATTGTTATGAAGAAGGATGGCACGATAAGGTTCTGTGGGGAACACCGCCGGCTCAACGCCCAGACTTTGCCTGATAGGTACAGCGTCCCCAATATTCAGACCCTCAACACCAACCTGTTTGCTATGACTACCTTCAGTAAAATCGACCTCAATCGTGCTTACTACCAGGTACCCGTGGCAGAAGAGGACATCCAGAAAACGGAAGTGATCACCCCCTTCGGTCTTTTTGAATTTTTGGTGATGTGCTTCGGACTTAGAAATGCCGCCCAAACGTTCCAGCGCCTGATGAACAGCACCCTCGCCCTGCCGTATGTTTTCGTTTATCTCGACGACATACTGGTAGCCTCAGCAACGGAGGAAGAGCATCGCACTCACTTAGAGGAAGTCTTCAGACGGCTGAACCAACACGGACTGGCCATCAACCCGCTAAAGTCAGAGTTTTGCAAGCCCGAGGTCGAGTTTTTAGGCTTCCTTGTGAACTCTCAGGGTATTAAACCTCTCCCGAGCAAGGTGGACCAAATTGCAGAGTTCCCTCGTCCTGCCACCAAGGGTCATCTCCGACGCTTTTTAGGGATGATCAACTTCTACCGAAGATGCCTCCCTAAAGCTGCGGAAGTCCAACGCATCCTGCACGCGCTCATTGGGAACAGTAAGAAGAACGACAGCACCCCTATCCCATGGACTCCGGATGCAGAAGAAGCCTTCGCGTGCTGCCAACGAGACATCAAGGATGCTGTACCATTAGCTCGCACGTCTACGGACGCAGAGCTGACTCTGGCTTGCGACGCATCTAATTCGGCTGTCGGGGCTGTCCTCCAACAACGTGAGAGAGACCACTGGAGACCGCTAGGTTTCTTCTCAAGGGCCCTCACACCAGCACAGCAGCGATACTCTGTCTACGACCTGGAGCTCACGGCCATCTACAGCGCCGTCAAGCACTTCAGGCCATGCATTGAAGGTCGTATGTTCAGCATGCTCACGGGACAGCAACACCCATAAGAATTCGCAACGCGAACTTCATCAGCCAGTTCACTAGCAACATTCGTCATGTCTCTGGGGCTGAAAACAAGGTAGCTGGTACCCTTTCACGGCTGGAGGTAATAAGCGGCACTGACGACATGGGGAACATTGTCCAGGCTCAGCAGGAAGACCCTGCGATTCCTGAACTCCTTCGGAACACAAGCCTGCGGTTGAAGCTGATCGAGCTCCCGCACTTGGACAAGCCACTTCTCTGCGACTTCTCGACACCAAAGGCCCGGCCTTATGTGCCACCATCCCTCCGTCTGGAAGTTTTTAGGAAGCTCCATTGCCTAAGCCACCCTGGTGTTCGCGGGACCCGTCGCCTGGTGTCGCAAAGATACTTCTGGCCAGCCATACAAGCAGATCTAGCGACTTGGATCCGGAACTTCATCGCCTGCCAGCGCTCGAAGATCCACCGGCACACGGTAACACCTCCAGGTATCTTCGCCCCAGCCGGCAGATTTGAGCATGTTCATGTGGACATAATTGGACCTTTGCCGCCATCGGATGGAAAGCGCTATTGTCTCACCATGGCAGATAGGTACTCACGCTCGCCTGAAGCAGAACCCCTCCAGGACATCTCCGCCACTACAGTCGCCTCAGCTCTCTACAGGACATGGATCTGTAGATTCGGTGTCACTGCTCGGATCACCACAGACCAAGGCCGCCAGTTCGAGAGCGAGCTGTTCACTGGACTCCTGAACCTACTCGGCTCACGTCGCTGTCGGACTACCGCGTACCACCCACAGTCCAACGGGGTTGTTGAGAGATGGCATAGGACCTTGAAGACTGTCCTCACAGCACATCTCATCGACGCAAGCTCTTGGACGTAACTGTTACCCACAGTCCTCCTAGGCTTGCGAGCTGCTCTACGGGACGACAACTCCACAAGTGCGGCTGAGTTGACTTGTGGGTAACCTTTAAGACTGCCCTCAACCTACCAAGCAGGTCCCAAACAGGTCGAGCACAGCTCAAACCTTTATGCCCAGGAATTTGAAGACCTGCTCTCATGTCTTCTTGCGGGACGACACAGTGAGGAAGCCGCTGACACCACCCTACTCTGGGCCGCATCCAGTTCTCCAGAGAGGGGAGAAAACCTTCGTCATCGATCTTGGCGCGGGACAGAAGACAGTCACAATGGACCGTCTAAAAACAGTCTAAAAATGCCCCCGCCACAGAAGTCGACCAGCCTTCATCGGTTAAGACGTCACGGCGTGGACGCCTCATCCGTCTCCCTGTCCGATTCTGTGACAGTGCCATAGGGGGGAAGTGATGTAACACCACAAACATTACCTGACCTGTCACTGGGGAAGGTCACACCCGGCACAGTCAGTGTTGCCAGTGATTAAACAATTAATTTATTAGCAAAATTTTTTAGCAACACGGACATAACCATGTACATAACCTGCCGAGAGTTGGTGAACAAAAAGCGTGGTGTGTAAACAAGTGACTGGGCTTTGAAAGACTATTACTCAGCGTCTAATGAGAACTTTATTCAAGTATAATTATTTCCTTTGGTTAAATCATTTTCTTTTTGTAACCTGCAGTGCAGTGATTATTTATTATTTCACATACAAGTGTTTTTATTTTTCTGAATATAGACTTTTATTTTTTTTCAAATTCGTTTTAATTATTCGCCCCTTCAAAGTGGTTTTCTTATCAAGGACTGTGTTGAACAGAATCGGCCGGACTAAAGTCTTCCAATTTTTTAAACCAAAACTGTGCATTTAGAATCAATAGCAAACGCATACAATCTTATTGATTTAGCTAACTCCTCTCTTATTTTCTGTCCAAGAGATTACTGATTTGGATGAAGAGCTAATCTTATCAGATCAACCATCCTCTTATGCCTATTAGTGGCATATTATGTTTCCAAGGTAAATGGATACATTGGATAAAACTAAAGATTACCTTATAAGTATTCCGATGGTCTGCTAGGTACTAGGCACAGAGCTGCTACCGAACCATTACATCTCATTCTATTTATATGATGGTTCTAAATTGGGTTCTTCACCTATCTTCCATTAAAATCACCGATTCCTAATTTTATGTTACATTTCCGAGCCTGATTCACATCTTTTTAATCAGTTTTTTTTACTCTTCTCCTGAATCGTTGCTAAGTGCTGATTTATATAAAAGTAAGCTTGGGGAGGGGGAGGGGCGGAGTGGCTCAGTGTTAGAGCACCGAGTAGCTATGCCGAATGTCCTGGTCCGAATTCTAATGCTGGTAGCCTAGATCCTAAGATATCCTTCAAACCTTTTTAAATTGTATAAAGAAAATTCTAAATAACACTAATTTTACATTTCAATATTGCATATTATATATTTATTATATTAATAAAAATATATATTCAATATATTAATAACAATTGATTGCGATGCAGGAGGCTTAAGTTTACCTTGAAGATGCCTCATCTCTATGAAAGTGAGCCCTTGGACACTTGAGGAAGTTGGATAGGAATAAGGAAGTAGTGGAGTGAATTAGAAATGACTGCATATTTTTTTTTTTTTTTTTTAAATATTTTGTTTTATTTTATTTTAAAATATGTACAAATTTAAAAACATTGGTGGGATAATCCCTTACAATGAAAATGAGTTCACATTACAACGGTTACTGATTAATATGTTTTTGTTGTTGGTAAAATTTAAAAAACCAACAGAAATGAGAGTACATAGGATTTACTTAAGACAAAATTTATGTATAATATAATACAAAATGCACATTATTTATAATAGTATGTGTTTTGTTCGTTTGTGTCTGTATTTTTGTGTTGTTGTTTTTGTATAATTTCCTATTTCTTGTATGAGTGTGTTGTCTGAAAGTTGGCATGAGGTGAAGAATCTGAGGGTTTGTTGGTGTATGAATTTTTGTATTGTTGGGATGTCCAGTTCTTTGTGCATTTTGGCGATTTTAGTATATATTGGATAGTTTTTTATGATTCTTAGACATTTGTTTTGAAAGATCTGTATTTTGTTAATGTGTGTTTTGCTAGCCAAACTCCAGACTGGGCATGCGTAAGTTATCATGGGCCTAATGACTCCCTTATATAATATTTTTTTATTTTTTTCAGATAATTTTGACTTTTTGTTAAAGTATGGATACATTTTGTATAATATTTTGCGGGCGCTATTCAGTTTATTATTGATATGATTGTTGAATAGTAGTTTGCGGTCTAGAGAAATTCCTAAATATTTAATATGGTTTGATATAGGTATTGAGATATTGTTAAGTAGTATGGTAGAGGGGAGTATAGGTCTTCGTTTTGTGAAAATTATAGCTTCGGTTTTGTCAGTATTTGTATTGAGTCCCCATTTTTTCAGATATTTGTTAATTTTGCGAAATGCTTCCTGTAGTCTTTTAATTATTGCAGTTATCTTATACGATGATGACAGTATTGCTGTATCATCAGCGAACAGTGCGATATCTACATTATTGATTTTTGGGATGTCATTAATAAACAAATCAAATAATATAGGGCTGAGACAGGAACCTTGCGGTAGACCTGCGTTTGTGTATCTATTTGTTGAGTGGCTACTGCATATTTTAGAACATAAGTGTTTGCCTATGTTTGATGCACATTTTTTTCTAATGAAAGATACAATGATGTAACATTTTTTAAATTTTTATAACTAGTCCACCTAACTAGCGATTTTGATTTTAAACATTACTGTATATATTGCCGGATATTACGATTAACGCTCTTATAATATAATATCCTGGTATATTAATTAATTATATTATATGGATGAACATTTCTGGAGGTCGAGAGATGAGGTAAAAGGAAAAATAAAATGAAAAAATATAAATGCCATGGGAAATTTTGTAACTATTAATTGGAAGACATTAATGACATAGGAGAAGATAGAGGATTGATAATTGAGAAAACAAATTTAAATTGGTTATATAATCGGGATGGAAAAAATTAGGCGTGCTAATAATAGAAGTTTAGACGTAAAAAAAAAATATAGGCAAATCATAGGGAACTGATTGAAGGATACAGAAATAATAGTCCTAAAATAATCACGTACTACCTCCGCATCCCAGTTATCAATAAAGAGTTTATAATGCTGTGCTGAAGAGGAAATCTAAATGATTCTGGATTATGCTTCTCCTAAAACGAAAAACAAGATGGACTTTGAATTCTTCTTGGGCAATGATATACGTGCTTACCTAACCACTGCCTGAGGTTTTAAAACTAAAGTTAATTGAAAATTTTCTGGAAAAGGATTCGTTGAATCCATAATAAATATATTTTTGAAGAAATGTTAGATATGGAAAATAGACAAGGTGTAGGCCGAATTAAATACAAACAATGAGATCAGAATTATTATAATGGATCTATATTTATAACAAATCGTTTTCAAAATTTTTTTTTGTCCCGAAAAAATAGTTTCCGCTTCTGTAAGAAACAATATAAAATATACCTTGATAAAACTGATATAGGAACATCTAAATATCATCCCTAAAAATTTCATCACGATTTTCTCAAATATTTATCCCTAGAGGTCTTTCCGGTTCCAAGATAATGTCGCAACAACGGTCAGATTGTGGATACGGTTTTTGGCGGTATTTTGGCGGTAGGATTAATAATAATCATACAGAAGGAAAGATCAACAAGGTTGCCAGTGGCGATGTACACAGGAAAAGATAACAGGATTTTAACTGTCACGGGCAGCACTAAATCCCTCATTTGATTAAAATGAGACGTGGTTGGGAATTATTAATTATTATAAACACGTCTTAAAATAGAGGAAGACGATTTTTCCTAGGACCAACACAGACGGAGACTATCCTAGATTGCCTGGAAATGCTAACCTCGAAACCATTACTCGAAGTCCGGACTTTCGTTTACTGTTCAGGATCAATATGGTTGCTAGTGAAGTTTTATTGGGGCGGTACTATCGTTGAATTTATCAGAGGGAGAGAATTCTATAGCTTATGCAAGTCATCAATTAATTGACACGGAATAGTCCCATCGAACGCGAGCTTCTGGCACTGGCGGATCTAGGAAAATTTTTAGGGGGGGCATGGTCAATGTGGATTTGTTATCAATGTATACGATCCATATATGAATGAAGATACATAAAATATAAACTTTTAATTTAAGACAACTGAGGCCAGAAAACAATAACATGGATAAAATAAGCTCCTTGATCAAAGCGGTAGCTATCTATATGTGAATGAAAAACATAAAAGGGTTCGAAATCACCGATTTTGGATGCACCCATTGAGAAAACATTCGATACAATGAATAATTTTGGTGTGTAAAACGAGTTTTTTTCTTGTATGAGAGGAAAATAGTTGACTGGGTGATAAAATGGAGAATGAAGATAGTTGGGGGTGCAGTCAAAAAGTGCAAATGCAAAGTCAAAAAATGCAGTGTTTTTTTCTTGTTGAAAACAACTAAAATTCAGGTCAATATCAACTAATGGGTCAATATGAACTCTAGAGTGGGGGACATGGCCCCCATGCCCCACTCAAATCCGCCAATGGCTTCTGGGGGAATCGGGGACTGAAATCATGGAAAATGTGTATGAGGGTTTGTTGACAGTACTAGTGTGTTACTCTCCAGCAACAATGCATTTTTTCCAAATTTCGTGTTCTCGGACGCTGCTGTCACCTATATGTTGGAAACAGGGTGGTTCTAAAAGAGAGGAAAAGATAAAAAGTCTGTGGAGACAAGAGAGAGGATAAGAGTGAGTGACTAATGGATTAGATGCCATAGGCAGGTTGAGACTGAAGGATCAACGCACAGCCTAAACCGCTTATCGTAGAGATTTGAAGCTTGGAGGGTGTGTTCTATGTATGATGTAGGCATTCGATAAGAAAGGATTTTTCCGAAATTCATCCCCTAACGGGGTTAAAAAGGGGTAGAAAGTCATTTTGGCGGTTATTTGCTTCGAAGCTGATATTAATACTTCTACTTCAGGTTGTAAGTGAAAACATTGCATCGCAATGTAATCGAGGCAACTATACTGACCGGTTGTTCTCGAAGAGAGCCTGTATTTATTCCAAGGATTCCCCTAACACCATCAAATTACCCCTTCGCATTCAAGAGAGTGAAGTTTCCCATCAAAGCCTGCTTTGCAATAAATATAAACAAAGCTCAAGGTCAAACTCTTAATGTAGCAGGAATAGACATGAGGGAAAGCTGCTTCTCTCACGGCCAGTAAGTGCACAGAGTAACCTGGTGATTCTAGCTCCCGAAAAACAAAAAATATTGTTTACAAAGAAATACTACGGTAGGTTTATAGTATTTCGATTTCGTTGTAAAAAGATAATACCGCCGTTTAACTTTCTTCAGATCAAAGGCCGAGTTTCGTGTTCACAAAATGTAACAAAATTTTATTTTATATTTTATGTTTATTTAACCTTTACTCTCTCCCTAAGCTATAATAAAAATTGTTATATTTTATATGTATTCAAACATTTGAACATAACAATTTACATGTTCTGACAAAATTAATAAAGTAAAAAAAACAATTAAAAATCCTATTAGAACCATTTTAGACTTCTACGAGGACGAAGTCGCGGGCAAAAGTTAGTTTTTTATATAAAAAATATGACCCATTACCCATTTTTATTATTCTTAATAACAAAGTAAAAATTATTAATGAATGATTGATCGGGAGTACTCCAAAGTGAGAGAAAAAAAAAGTAAAAATATCTTTTCCATTTTGTAACCCCAATATTTCCGATTTAAAATTCTCACCTTGACTCATTTTGTCTAATTACACCTCAATTATGCCATATTGCTTTAGGTATACGAAGATGATCAAGGTGTGGTATCATTAAGTTAATGTTATCGTATGTGGATCATTATGTTAATGTTAATTATGGAAATTATATCAAAGGGCTATTACTATTGACGTAGTGTTGTTGTATAAGCATAACAAGCAAAACTATTACCATAATAGTCTAAGAAAAAACTAGGGAGGGAGTGGAGTGGCACGTGGCGGCCGGAATGGATCGTATGGGGTCTAGGACCCTGCTAAGGGTCACCTAGCCTCTATAAAAAAGGTACTCAAAGTAGGGAAAAATCTGGGGGTTGAGCGTGATCTAATACAAATCACCTCCCTGCACAACCAGTGTATCAAGATACAGTACAGTATCTAAGACGCACTGAACCCAATATCCTCCATGAGTTGTAGTGGTACAGATTTTTTTTTTTACAGAGTAAAACCCTTCGATATTCCTGGTTACAAATTGCCCAATATCCTCCATGAGTTGTAGTGGTACAGATTTTTTTTTTACAGAGTAAAACCCTTCGATATTCCTGGTTACAAATGTGGTTTACTTCTAATTAGTATAGTTAAATTCAATGGGTACTTCTGTGTTAGAGCGGCGTCACTGATAAGATGACTAAATCTTACATTCCGACGCTAACAAAATGTATTTTGACGTAACACACTGTCTCCAACGTGTTACATTTATATTTTAAAACTACAATTTAATTTAAATAATAATATTTCATTATTAATAATGTTACGGGCTACTAGGTATTAAAATGAACTAAACAATTCCCTAACTAAAGATACTAATATTTATTAACAAAATGATAAAAAGAATACAATTAAACTATTAACAATTAAATTATTAGACTGATATAAATTTACAATAACAATATTCTGAATGTTTATTATAATCTAGGCCTATTTTCTATTTAATTATTACAATAATATAAGATATTACTAATTCTAAATGACAACTATTTACATAAATTTGTATGAATATTATAAAACTACACTACAATTTATAACTAATAATTAACACTTACAGTTCACTAGTCCACCGACCGTAAGATTCTCCAAGTATGACAAACTGACACACAGAAACAGTTTATTACAATCGCGAGACTGTCACAGTTCACTGATACACTTATTATATACACTCAAAACTGACTAGTTTATCGCATTGACACTCACTTATCACAGATCTTCACCGTGCGTGGTCTACTCTCAGACTGACTCACTCGAGGCGAGGAAGGTGTTTAAATAGGCAAGGCCGAACATTCTAGAACACGGAAGTAGGGAAAGAATATTCCGGGTTTTATGTCTCTTGTATACGACTTGTATACGAGTCTAAAGACAATGTTTAAATAGCAGAAATAACGCACTTTTGAGCAAAGTATGACTTGCCAAAAAACATTTATTGCACAATGTATATTGAACATATAGAATATATATCATACATTAAATTACGTCACAACACTTCTCCCCTCAACAAAAAAAAACACAAATCACATACTGGGTATCTGTCAGGCACTGGTATGTACCTAGTCCTGCCGAAAATGGAGAGGCTTTTTTTTTCTTTCCGCTGAGGCCTCCTTGGTGTATTGTCTCCTGCAATCTTGTCTTCCTCGTCTGAGATCAACGGGCTATAGTGTGCGTTGTCCGGCTTGCTTGAGTCTTTCTCTTTTGATTCCAATCTAGGCCCCAATTGATTTATGTGTCGCTCCCATAATAAGTATGTCTGGAGTCCCAGTTGGTCTTGAACCACTCCTTTCTCCCATTTCCCTGAACCAGCTCGATAATCACGAGCCCCTACTAAAGCCCATGGCTTGAAAATCACTTGCCGATTACCACCATGTTTGCACGTATGTGAGTATGGTGTGAGTCTTGCACGTTTTTCTTTTTTCTTTCCTCTTCTTGATCTTTTTCTTTTTGTTTTATTGCTTCTTCTATCATTTGAAGTCTGGCAACTTCTTCTAGTTTCCTTTCCCTTTTCTTAGCTTGAGTTCTTTGTATTTCTTTAATTTGTAATCTTCTGGTTTCTTTTAATTTTTCATTTGCTTTGACCTTATCTTCATACACTTTCCTTTCCTTTTTCCACCACTGCTCTTCATATTGCTCTTGAATTATTTTAGCCCTGGCTGCTTCTCTCCTTTCTATATCGTCTGAGCGTAGTTGCTGAGCTTTTCTCATTTTCGCTAGTTTCATTTCTTCTTCTCTTTTTACTCTTAAAAGTTCTTCTTCTCTTTTTTTGTCTTTCTCAGCTTTCTTCTTCATTAATACTTGAATCTTCCAATCAACCAACTTTGCCTTTCCATTTTCTTTGTCCAAATCATTTAGAACTTGCTCGCTCATTCTGTTTATTTCCATTCGTATTTTCTCTTGTCTCATTTTTTTCTCTCCTTTTTGCCACAAATGATCAATTTTAGATTGCATTACTGCCTCGTTTAAAATCATCGCTTCTCTTAGTTGTTTTTCTGCTTCCATCCCTCTTTCTAAGTTATTTCGTTTCACTTGTTCGTCAAGGCTATTAATATATTCTTCTTTTTTCTCCTGTCGAAAAAGAAATTCTTCCTTTTCTCTGGCTAATTCCTTTAATATTTCTTGTTCCATCATCTCATCAAGACGTTTCTCTTCTTCTTTTAATTCTTCCTGTATCTGTTTTCTTTCCATTATCAGCTTTGCCACATATTCCAACTTATTAAGGACAGGGTCCATTTTACTGTAGCTGACATAGTGTTTTTGAAGCTCCCACTTTCTGTTATTACTTTCTGCTGCTTCCAATTCATATTGTTCACGTTGTTTCTTTATTTCACCGTATTTGCCTTTACCTACAGTGTTCTGAACTGATTCAAGTTTATCTAATTCCGATTTACACAAAATCAAATTCTTGGCAGTGTCCCCTTTCGCTGGTATATTAATATCTCTCACATAATCTCGGGTCACTGCTCTTGCATATCTTTTACCATTCCTAATGAACTCTCCATTCTTTGCAAATTGATCAACCGGCAAAGGCTGCCTAAGTGTAACATTTCCTCTTTCTGATATCGTGAGATATCTCGGACCATATTTCTCTTTCCACTGACTGATTTTCATCTGTTCCAATCCTCTTCTGCCGATTAGTGGAGGTCCTCCATTTTTAACAACATAGAGTTCCAGTTGAAATTTGACCTCCTTGTAACGTGCCCCTAATTTCATTTTCCCCATTGGAATTATAGGATTACCTACATAGCCTGACAGTTTAATATCATTAGGGGCTAGTAAAATGTGTGAAAAATTAGTCCTATAAAAATCATCAGAAATAACATTATTTAGTGACCCAGTATCAATCTCAAATTTAAAAGTTCGATTGTCAATAATCAAATCCACACAATATTGGGAATTATTCCCCTTATCTTGCCTGATGGAAAAAAATGTATCAGGTAAGCTTACCTCATTTTCATTCGAGCTGAAAACTCAGTCACTGCCTCGTTATCTTTTTGTTGGGCTATATGAAACTCTTTCCTTGCCACAAAAACTGATTTGACGGGTGCAAAATGATTGGTTAACAGAGTGGTAAGTTCCTGAAACATCTTAGTTGCCGGTTCAGCCGGAATGCAAAGGGATTGCAATAAACCCATTACATCATCTCCTAAAGAGGCTAATAAATAATTTTTCTTCGTATCTTCATCGGTAGTAGATGTGTAATTAAATGTACTCACCATCCTTCCTAAGAAGAACTTCCAACATTGTTGGTTGTCGAACAATATCGGTGCCGATAAAATTGTTTTGTCCGCCATTTTTTTTTTATCCTCGTCGCCAGTTTTTATGTCTCTTGTATACGACTAATATGAGTCTAAAGACAATGTTTAAATAGCAGTAATAACGCACTTTTGAGCAAAGTATGACTTGCCAAAAACATTTATTGCATAATGTCTATTGAACATATAGAATATATATCATACATTAAATTACGTCACAACACCGGGAATCTCGAGAACCTTCTCGAACATCTCCTTTGTCGGAAGGCATTAAGAAGGTTCTAATCCTATTTTAACTTCTCCCGCCGACGGCTCAAGGCGCTAATCCCTTGCTTCCGTCTTCCTCTCTGCGACCGTAACAATAATAATATGCAGATATCACTTATATTTTATCTACAAGCCAATTTATGCTATATCTAATATGTCCTTAAATAAGTCCTTCTGTTTGTAACTTAATTACATAAATTGAATTAGATAGGATGGTCTCTATTGGTTCCTCTTTATTTCTTGTTTCGCCACTTGGCATTTCCCTACATTCTTTCATTAGTTTGAGTATGCATGCTATATTCTGGATTAACGATCTTATAACTAAATGTACAAAATGTTTTATAAATGAAAGACAACAAATATGGCTATCAGAAAACATACAGAAACTCTAACAAACCTATTCTCACATATTGAGCGATTTTACTTCTATGTGCAATGATTAAGTATTTACATGATAAATTTAATGAATGAAAACCAGAAAAGATGGGTGTAAACACGCTACATAGGCAAACAATAGCTAAGGCCAAAACGTTACAACATTGCTATATGCTCTTCTGCTATAATTAGTTACGCCGCTCTAACAGAGAAGTAAGAAGTATTCAATTAATGCTTATATAACCTATACAGATTTTTTTACCATTTGGTAAGGATCACTGTAATTGCTGAAAAGTAAATGAAGAACGATTTGTTTCGAATTGTGAATGAGATATTTCTTCTTGTTCTTCCGTGCCACAGCATTCTCGGAGAGTCAAGGACTCACGTAATTTGGTCTGTCAGTCTTCTCTGTTGGCTGCTGCTTCCCTCCAGAAAGGAATAACTGGCTGGATATTGCATTGGCTGAATCGCCATCTATTCATCGCTATACATAGAATACATAGTTTACATGAAAATGCATGTGTCAGTGATGCAATCTTTAAATTTTGACTAGCATTTCTTTTTTTTTATAGTTTTACCTATAACAAGATTTCATCTATAATTACTAAATATATGTGTACAGCCATCTTTTAAAATAAACCTTTCGTTTATTTCAATAATATCAGCTTCTATCAGCTTCAGTTTATATGCCCTTAACAGTGTCTCTGAATTATTGGTACAAATTCATAGCAATTATCTAGAGACGTGTCGTTTTTTGAAATATATATATATTTTTTTTCCCCGTGTTCTTCTAAAAATCTTGGATTAGTTTTGATACAAGCCAACCGGTTTGATATTGTGGTCTCATCGGTTTTACTGCCATCGTTGAATTTAATATGATTGAACATAAAATAAAGTATTGAGCATAAACTAAATACTCTAGAGAAAGGTTTAGTAACAATTTGTGTATATACTTGAAGCTGTATATATGTTTAAATAAGTAAGTGAATATTTTCATTGAGTATTTGTGCCCAAATCCAATATTTCCCATCTTCTTATCACTGGTGTTTATGGTAATGACCTTCTAAGTTTTATTTCTAAAAATTGATCGACGCTCATTACAATTTATTAATTTTTTTAACAGTCTCCAACATACATTATATATACATATCTCAGCCGAAGATGGATCCTATGGGATCTAAGACCCTTCTCGGGCTCACCTAGCCTCCGTAAAGTGGTACCCGAAATATGAGGAAAAATCTGGCGGCAGAGCGTGATCTAATTCAAATCAACTCCCTGAGAACCGTTGTCCAAGAAATAAATTCTAGCACGTACTGAACCTGATTGTAGTGGTACAGTTTTTGGTAATCTTCCCAAGAGTGATAAATCCTATGGCAGATAAATTATTAATTCATTCTCTCATTGGGGTATCGACGTTATTCACCATATCACATAGGTTTGACCCTCCTATCTAAGACTCACCAATCTCAATAAGCTGGCTCTCCTTATCCAGGTACAAACCTGACTATTGAGTGTGATCTCGACCCGATCCCCCCTTGGGATAACCATTAAATTAGTAAAAGTGCAGAAACCACCATGAACTTATTCCGGTAATTTTTTTTCTTCTTCACGGAACGGCCTTAGAGACCACGCGAAGATCATTATTTTCATAATTTTTTATAATTATTGGTCATTATTTTGAGTTTTAAATATTTTTATTTTTTAAAGAGAAAAGATAGGCCCTCGACCGGGATTTGAACCCGAAACCTTTGTCTCACCGTGACATCGCTCTACCAATTGAGCTATCCAAGGCCGCCTGCCGGCAGCATTTGTCCTCGGGCGGCAGGCTGCCTTGGATAGCTCAATTGGTAGAGCGATGTCACGGTGAGGCAAAGGTTCCGGGTTCAAATCCCGGACGAGGGCCTATCTTTTCTCTTTAAAAAATAAAAAAATCATTTTTTTTTTTAATTTCAAAAATTCTTTTCCTTCTTTCTTTCCGGCTGTTCTCTCTATTTTTCTTCGGTCCACGCTATTCCTTTTCTCACATCTCTCTATCGCACAAGGACCTTAATTTCTTTTAGTCTTTTCCCATATCCCTATCGAAACAGTGTTGGTCTGTTATTTTCAGTTAAACCCTTTTTTTTATTCTAACCACCCCCAGCACTCTTATACCTACAATCATTTTATAGTAGTTTTCTCTATTTAATCTCTTTGGATGCATCCTCACCACATGAACCTTATTCTTATATCCGTTTCCAAATCATTCACTTCTTTGTATATTTCCTTATAAGGTCTCAAACTAAAGCCTTCCTGTGTCTTCTTTGGACCGTCAATTGTTCTTAGCATTCTTCTTTCTATCCCTAATATTTTCCTTGGGGAGGGAAGTGGTTCCGTACATTATCACAGGCTTGACGGCCGTATTGTAATGTCTTATCCTCACGTTTGTTGACAGGCTCCTTTTATTATATAAATTGCTTATCGGGAAACTTTCCAATGTAGTTATTTTCTTTTTTATGATTTCCTTCTCTGAACTATTGCTACATAGAATTTTCCCCAGATACTTTATTTATTTGTTAATTTAATTCTCCCGTACTTTGTCTCTACTATTTTCTTTTGAAAGTTTCTATCTGTAGTCATTAATTCTGATTTCTCAAACGGTATCTGTAAACCTGCCTTTTCAGCTACTTCCTTTAAAGTGTTCCACTGCTCAATCGCTTCGCTTTCAGTCTCCGCCATTAAGGCCAGATCGTCCACATATGCCAGGCATCTTACTTTGATGTGATTGTTTTTGGTCACTATCGTTGCACCAGCATCATTCCAGTCTCTCTCTTCCACAGTTCCTTTATGATTTTGCAATTTAATATTTTACACGAATATATTTTATTTTAAGTATTGAAGACTTAGTCTTATATTATTATTTTTAAGGAATGTTCTGGAATATGCGAAAGATTAGAGAATGAGAAATGAATAAGCTAGAAAAATCCAATATTTTTGCCAATCTCCAACTTTAAATCCAATGAAAAGAGTTAGTTCCAAGTTTCACTACCACGTGTTACAATGGAAAAAAAAAGGTTCTGTGAATCATATTAGAAAAAATTGTTATTGCACATTTCGACATAAATTATCTTTTCTTGTGAAACGCCATGAAGTGTAACTCTTCAAGGACAATGGATAATTATAACATAATGAGAAGAATCATGATGAATTGTTATTTCTTTTTAATGCCAACTGGAAATTAGCCTTTATTACGCTGGAGTTTTGCTGCAATATAATATTTATCTATTTTTTACGAATTTTAATGTTCTTCTTACTTAAACTGTAACAAACAAGGTTAAGATTGGTTCCGTAGGTTCACAACGAATAAATTCCACGCCACCCCGCCAGGATTCAATCCGGCATTTCAGCATTTTCGAGGCTGCTAAGTTGGTGCCTCAGGTACAATGCCTTCCCTCATAGGGAACCACTCAATCAATCACATGGATGGATCCATAAGTTCCTATGGTTTTTGTTAGTATTGCGTAATCGTTTTCAATTATCTCAAGTTATTTTTTCCTATCTTAATAGTAAGATAAGATTATAGAATGATATTCGTAAAAGTTTTCTCTTCCAAAATGTTATGTTTGGTTTCATTGGCATTAGTATTGTCCGTTCTACAGCTTCGTAAACATACCAAATGATAAAATGAATTTTTGACATATTTTACTTTTTTATTTCATCAAAGATAAGATAGCTTCGGAGGTCCACAGAAACTTATGTAAGGTATAAGGGTACGGTGTCGTAACAGAACATATACAGAGCTCAAAAATGGTTTGCCGAGTTTCAGGACGGTTTCAAAGTTTTACCTCGCAGTGGTCTGTCCATCGAGGTTTATTCGAGTGATATCAAGGCTTTATTCGAACAAGAACGTTCGCCACAGGTACGTGAATTTGCGGACACTGGGATTTGGAACTGTTCAAAGGCGTTTAACCTGGCAAATCTAATGGTGATAATAGGGATCATCTACCACAATGTAGTGCGATGGAGTTCGTGGATAACTAGTGACAAGCCGTCAAATAGTTATTGAAATCGATATAATAAAAAAAATATGAAATACTGATTTTAATAACTAACTGATAAGTAACAGCTAAGCTTGTATGAAGAGTTAGGAATATGGAAACTTTTTAAAAATAATTATAATAATGTAATATTCATGGTGATAGTTAATTATCATTATATATATATATATATATAAAATAGTTAATTATATTCAACACGCATGTTAATAATGATAAATATAATGTAAAAATACAGAGAAACAAAGTTTAAGGTTATCTTTAAAACACTGTCTTATTATAATTTAATTAATCTTTTTTAAACAATACGTTTATAAATAAGTTTAATCAGTATTTTATGCCAAAAAGTTTACATTATAATCAATTGTTATTTTTAAATATTATGAATTGAAAACCATCAACTAGACAATTGTAGAGGGCTTAACTCGAAAAATGCCAATTTTTCAGTTATATCAGTCTTCTTTTGATGAAGCGATATGCCAATGTATGATTAAATTATTACCATCTGAAGGTGAATTAAAAAAAACGTGACTTTTTTTTCCCGAAATGTCTACTTGACGGAATCAAAAAGTAAAAAAAAAAGTCTCCCCCACACTAGTGATTATTAAGTCTTGATGAAGAATTATTGAAATTGATTTTCCCTCCATCTGGACCATTTTCCCCTCCATATTATAACGAGTTTCTTTTTTTTTTTTTTTTGCTAAGTTCGTCAGCCATGTGTCTTTTTACATATGTGAGCTCACTCTACTGTGGGCTGTCGTTACGTGGGAATGCATATCAGTGGTTTATATGGCCAAGTAATTGCCAAATTTTAGTGTTTACCTTATCTTTTCTATGCGGCTCAGCGGTAAGCATCCTATTAAAATTTGTAAATGAAATTGTATATAATCTTTGTTTTTTTTAATAATAATTTATCTATGATTTTTTAGTTGGTGTTACGGTTATGTCGTTAGTATTATGGTTACAGCGTTGGTGTAATGATTATGTTACGAACTTTATTATGAATACAACCTACTTTTTTGAATATTTTTATTTAATCAATTTGGACATTGGACCGAAAACCCAACAACCTGGTCACAAATATTATGGTGTCCGATCAGGGCTACAAAAGAAAAAATCTAAAGATAAGTCATTAGTTGAAGATTAATTATTAACAACTTTTTGAAATAGTGAAGTTAACTGATAATAGTTTTTTAGAGTAATTTTTTCAAGCAATAGTTCAATATTTTTTCTAATATTTAACTATAATTTTCATATTAATTGAAGGTCATAAATTTCCTGTTAGTGAAAGCTAAATTTTCGTCTTATAACCAATTTTGGAAGTGTATAGATAAATATTTTAATTTTAATTTCGTACTTTATAAACAATAAAAATTAAGAATTTGTGCCTTAGGTCGTAGAACGATTTAGTTTTGTTTAACATATGTTTTGAAAATTATTTCCTAACAAATTATTTTATTTAGTATTTTTACCGTTCTATTTAGTAAGTTTAAATAGTTCAATTGAACATATGATAGATTAGCAAGTAAGCATTAAGTTCACTTAGAGACAACAGCTGTTTGTTATAATTGTATTATTTTATGTTTCGTTTTAAAAAGAAAAATATTTGTTTTATCAATTGATAACTTATAAAAATGTTTACTAGGTTTGTAAAGGACGCTTACAGATTTCATTTAATTTAATTTGTTAGTTGAAATTATAATCTAATTTAATTTTTATTATTTTACAACTTTTAAAAAGTTCTATTGGTATTTTTTCTACAATATTTAATTTCTTTGGCATCTTTTTTTGTAACGCTGGGTAACGTCTTGTTTTTATTGTCGTAATGGATGATCCAGTCGTTCTAGTGTCAGAGAGGGAGGATATTTTTGCCGCAGTACAATTAATTTTCACAAAATCCAAATCTTTGAGTGCCGATTTAGCATCCGATTTTAAACCCGCTTATGACCGCTTATTCAAAATTGAGCTCCGTTTTGAAGAGAATCAATCTAAAATTCGGATATTTAATGCAACTGTAAAGAACAAAAGTGAAAAAATCGAGACTACAGAATTACTAAACTCGTATCACGATTTAGTTGATATTACAAAAGCAAATTATTATAAAGTGCTGCAATCGACTTGCCCTTCTGAGAATAAACCTGTGGTTGTCCATTCTCATTCTGTTCCTCACGAGCTATCGAAGATTGATTTACCGATATAAATGATGCAGCTGCTAACAAAGTGAATCGCGATGCTCAATTCGACCAAATGAAAATTCAGGCAGTTGGTTCTAAGGAACAGGTTGTCTCACCGCCTGAAGTACAATTAGGAAATATTACCGAATCGATTATTTACGAGAAAACGTCCCTAAAAGACTCACAACCGGCTCTACCAGCTAAGAAATTAACTTACTGGAATTGTGGTGGACCCCATGTATATTCGAGATGTTCGCTACGTCGTAAGGTGTTTTGTTACCGTTGTGGTACACCGGGAGTTTTCATTCAAGCATGTCCTATAAGTATTCCGGGAAATTTGCAAGGAAATCGGAAGTAAGGGTCATTCCTATTCCCATGGTTTCAGCTGACCCGCCAAGTCCCGATTTACCTATTACCGTGCCTTATCGTTTACCTTTTTGTACCACTAAATCAGATATTGTTTCTCCTTGTGTCGTATCGAATTCTCCCGAAAGTTCTTCCGTATCTCGTTATGGCTTACCGTTTCCTAAACAACTTTATATTGATTTCCAAATTGGGAAACATGATAAAGGAGGCCTGGATCTCCTACCAGGCCAGGCATGACCCTGGTTCCACTTCCTCATTTGTTGGACTAGAAGGGGTGGAAATTCTTCTTAAATTGGGATATGAAGTTGAGAAAATTCCCGAATTTAATATTTGTGTCGCTAATGGAAGCTCTTGTATTGTGGATAAAAGATTATCTATTTCAATTACCGTTGGGTACCGTTCTTATGACATGAAGTTGTACGTTTTAACCACGCTTCCATTTATGTTTCTTTTAGGGTAAGATTTTATCGTTAAAACCAATATGTTCACGATCGTGACGCGACGCGGTGGTTTTAAGATGATCCTGAACATAAGTTCTTGTTTCGTCAAGATGTTCAATTAGTAGAAGGAGAAACATAAAAAATATGCAGCTTAAGTTCACTTGATTGTTCAGAAAGGGTGGATCTGGATAAAATAGTCAGTGAAGGTTTGTGAATTCTCCAAGATTCCAATGTAGATGTTCAGGGTGCCCAACCTATCAAGCAACGCTCCTACCATTATTCACCCAAAGTACTTGAGGCAATGTATCAGGAATTAGATCGAATGTTGGATGAAGACCTAGTGGAACCTTGCCAATCTCCATGGTCGTCCCCAGTAGTCATGATCGTAAGGGATCTGGTTACCATTTTTGCCTAGATTTCTGTAAGGTTAATGAAGTCACTTCTAAGGATTCCTTTCCTTCTTTCTTTCTTTCAGCCATCGCCCGTTTGTGGCCTTTCGGCCATCCGATGCCGTGCCGCCCAGTATAAACGAGCTCGTCCCTCTATCGTTGCCTCACAAGTGACGTCCTTAAGGCCATCGCAGGTCGTAAGGTGTTCTGCAGTTCCTTCAGCATTGGAATATAAGGGGCATAATGGAGGATTCCTATCCTATGCCTAATATGACTTCTCTCTTAGATGGACTTCGACAGGCTAGATATCTCTCCAAATTTGACCTCAAGCAGGCATTTTTGCAAATGCCTCTTGCCGACGAAACTAGTAAAGACATTACGGCGTTTACAATTCCTGGCAGAGGATTATTCAGGTTTAAAGTTATGCCCTTCGGGCTGACGAATTCACCTGCTACCTTTCAGAGGTTAGCCGATGCAATATTTGGATCCGAACTTTACCAGTACGTAGTCGTTTTTCTCGATGATATTTTGGTTTGCACGCCAACTTTCGAACTGCATTTGAATATGCTAATGGAAGTGTTTCGTCGACTTAAAAGAGTTATCGCTTTTTGTTCTCGTACCTTAAGTTCGGCTGAAAGGAATTATACCTTAACTGAAAAGGAATGCCTCGCAGTTCTGTTTGGTATCAAGAAGAATAGGCACTACTTGTAAGGTTATCCGTTCACTGTAATAACTGACCACGCCAGTCTTAAGTGGTTACTGAATTTGAAAAACCCTTCAGGTCGTTTGGCTAGATGGGCTCTTCGCTTGCAGCCTTACAACTACAAGGTGGAATATCGTAAGGGCAAACTGGACACAATGGCCGATGTCTTTTCACGAACATTTGCAATCACAGTATTGTATACCAGTTCCGATCCTAATTCTTCTACCGATCCAGTTTCGTCTTCAGGAACTTCCATACCGACCGACGAATGGTATAATCAGAAATTTTATCGAGTCCAGAAGCCCCCACAACTCCACCCTGGATGGTTAATAAAGAACGGACAGTATTATAACATCGAAATAATCCTTAGAAGGGAGAGCTCGAGGATCCCAGTGAGGAATGGAAAGTTGTCGTTCCTAGATATTTAAGGGGATCAATAATATTTGAAAACAATCATCTACCGCAGTCAGGCCACCTGGGGGTAAATAAAACTGTTTCTAGGGTTAGTAGATTATATTATCGGCCTGGATTATACCGCGTTATAAGCCAGTATGTAGACAGTGTGAATTATTTCAGAAGGTCAACCCCAATAACACTCCACCTCGTGGTTTAATGTACCCTCGCTATTACAAGCAGCCATGGGAAATGGTGTCAGTTGACATTATGGGTCCTTATCCTAGGAGTTCTAAAGGTAAAGTGTATCTGCTGGTATCTGTTTGTAGATTTATTTAGTAGATGGGTGGAATTATGTCCCATTAGAAAAGCTACTTCTTCAGTTATTGTAAATAAACTGAAATCGCGCATACTGTACAGATATGGCGCACCGCATAAATTAATTACCGACAATGCGAAGAACTTCGTTAGTAATCTCGTTACTGAAGTAGCTAAGGAGTTTGGAATCAAGAAAGAAACTACTCCTCTTTACCATTCGCAGGCAAATCCGACGGAAAAGGCTGTGGCGGCGTTTGCGCTGGTTCGGCAGCGAGAACAAAAGATATATATATAAAAAAAATATACATAAAATATATTAAAAATAACTTACAGACAGCGTAGTACACCACTCCACCGGCGTTCCCCCAAAAGTGGCCCCAAATTCCCAATGTTTAACTTGGCCAAGATAAACGCAAAATTCAGGGCACTTACCTCGTGGTAGGAATCTTTTAACATGGACTGTATTTTACTATAGTTTGGAAGCACAAATAGGCGTCAGTATTACAATCTTGATAAATACAATTCTTCTCTTCAAAAATGGATTCAATCTGGCAGCCAATAATGTCGGCAGACGCGCACATTACACACTAAAGTTTAAAAAGTAGTGGGGATGAGATAATACGCTCTAAGAGAAACATTAGCCCTATTATTTATAGAAATTGATGGCAGATGTCAGCACTATACAGACTGACACCTAGCGTTCTAAGTTTGAACAGATTTATTAGCGTGAACATAACCGCCCACCAAAAATTATAATAATTTTTCGAAAATTAAAAGTTCTCAGTTGTAGAACAAAATTAAAGGAAACACTTACAACTTCAAAAGAAAACAAATGACTATTTACAAAAAGGAGAGAAGGTAAACTTTACTGATCAAGTAGTAAAGGTATTAAGTTGCTAACAGCTCTTGTCAGCAACTTAGAAGCGTTAGTTCTTACAGAAGCAACTCTAGGCACCTCATCAGGACCAGGAAACAGCTTCTCTATACGACCTATAGGCCATTCTAGAGGAGAGGTCCTGACACCCTTTATACATACAATATCGCCTTCCTTAGGTAGAACACTACTATACGTCCACTTTTTTCTTTGAATCAGAGTGTTCAAATACTCTTTTGTCCATTTATCCCAGAAAAACTGTAATTTCTGACGCACTTGTTGCCAATGGCAGCGAATATTCACTGAAGGTGAAATTGGAATTTCAGGAAGAGAAATTAAGGGTGAACCAATTAAGAAGTGTCCTGGACTGAGATAATTAACAGCTTCACTGGGGTCATTAGACAGGGGACAAAGAGGGCGGCTATTCAGAACTGCTTCTATGCGAGCAAAGAGCGTAGAATAATCTTCAAACGATTGAGGAGTGTAACCAATTAATCTTATGAGTAAATTTTTTGCCGATTTCACACCTGCCTCCCATAGACCGCCAAAGTGGGGGGCGTATGGGGGGTTGAATTTCCACATTATTTGTTTTTGGGCACAAAAATTACCTATATTGGAGTCATTTTCTTTCAGAAAGTTATACACTTGGTCTAACTGACGAGAAGCGCCAATAAAGTTTCGTCCTCTATCGGAAAGTATTTCAATTGGGAGGCCTCTACGCGCAATAAAACGTTCTAAAGCTGCAATGAAGGATTCAGTAGATAACTCTGAGGCGAATTCCAGGTGAACTGCCTTAGTAGACATGCAGATAAACAAACAGAGATATCCTTTAGTAATGCGTGGTTTGCGGGGGTTGCCCGATTTAACAGAGAAGGGGCCGGCAAAATCAACGCCTGTGGAAGCAAAGGGGCGACTTGGTTGGACTCTGGAGGCGGGTAATGAAGCCATTTGGGGCTGAAACGGTTTCGCACGGAAACGATAACAAGTTTGACATTGTTTTATAATTCGACGCAAAAGACCACGAACAGACAAAATCCAATATTTTGTGCGCAATAGGGCCTGAACAGTATTGGGTCCAGAATGAAGTGATTTGATATGAAAGTGTTTACATAATAACTTAGATGAGTGAGCTGTTTTAGGAAGCAAAACTGGATGTTTGGCTGCTTCACCCAAAGAAGAAAAGGAGAGCCTTCCGCCCACCCTGAGGAACCCCTGGGGGTCGAGATAAGGAGTAAGGGAAACTAAATTCTTAGGAACCTGGTTTTTATCCTTTAATAAAGTGATTTCATTCTGAAAATAATGAGATTGAGTGATGAAAATTAATTTATGTTCAGCTGCATCTAATTCTTCAGAAGTGAGATAGCCTTGAAGAGGCGTTGAATTTAACTTATGTGCTCTAGAATTCTTTATAAAGCGTAAAACATATGCAAAAACTCTTCTGGCCTTATTGAACGTTGAATAACGCTCGATACACTCTGTGAGAGGGTTACCAGGATAGACAGTAACAAGAGATTTTACTTCAGGAAGAGATGAAATTTCATACTCTTCATTAAATGCGTTAGGCCATTGAGCGGAATCTAGAGTGAGAAATGGAGCACCATTAAACCATAATTTTTTAGTAGAAGACTGAAGAAACTCATCAGGCATAACGCCACGAGAGGCCATATCGGCAGGATTCAAGTTAGATGCAATATGAGACCAAACACAATCTTGAACATTTTCAGAAATTTTTACAACACGATTGGCTACATATGTTTTTAACAAATGAGGTGGAGTCAGCAACCAAAACAACACTATAGTGGAATCAGTAAATAATTGAATTTTATTTAAGGGAGCGGATAATTTTATTTGAGAAGCAGACTTAATTAATTCGCTCAATAACAGAGCTCCACAGAGCTCGAGACGAGGTATAGTAGTAGTTTTAAGGGGAGCGAGCTTAGTTTTCGCCTTCCAAAGGACGCTAAAATTACCCTGGAGGGTATGGGAGCAAATATACACGGCGGCAGCATATCCCTTTTCGGAGGCATCACAAAACCCAGCTAGAGAGTAGGAGACAACTTTTTCATCTGAAACAGGACGATGTATTTTTAAAGTTGATATATCAGGCAGCTTTTGATTAACTCGACACCAATCATTCTCTATAGCAGATGGTATAGGGTCGTCCCAATCAACTTTAGCTAACCACAGATTCTGCATAATTTGTTTTAAATTCATAATGACGGGGGCAAGAAAACCAATGGGGTCAAAAATACGAGCAATATAAGATAGTATATTGCGTTTGGTAAATTTACAATCAAACGGAGAGACAAAAAACATAAAGGAATCAGTAGCGGGGTCCCAGGTTAGCCCTAATATTTTAACAACGCTCTCATCTTTTGAAAAATCGAATTTGGTTTCTATACGCTCAGATGACAACCCTTCTAAGACGCTATTATGGCTACTAGAAAATTTACTTAGAGAGAAACCTCCCCTTTTTAAAAGTTCTGTCAATTGATGACGTAAAGAAAGTACTGAATCAACATCATCAGCTCCGCTTAAGATGTCATCAACATAAGTACTACGCAGAATAGTATCGGAAGCTTCTGGAAAGTAAGAGCCTTCATCTTGGACAAGCTGATGTAGAACTCTTATAGCTAAAAAGGCGGAAGGTGTGACACCATATGTGACAGTATTTAATTCGAAATCAATTAAATCAGATTCAATAGAGTGGCGCCAATAAATATGTTGGTAACATCGATCGGCAGGACACACCATTACTTGGCGGTACATTTTTTCTATGTCAGAACATAGAGCTACACGATGGAGACGGAATGCCATGAGAACATCAGTAATATCTCTTTGTAATTTGGGGCCTGGGAGGAGGCGATCATTTAACGATAGACCAGAGGAATCGGGATCTGACGCATTAAAAACAACCCTTATCTTGTTTTTACCATTGGATATTTAATTAACCACATGATGTGGAATTACATATGAAGAGGGGATAGGTGCAGGAGACATATGCCCAAGAGAGACATATTCATTCATAAATTCTAAATAAGATTCATACTGGTCAGATTTTCTTAATCTGGATTCTAATTTAATTACAGATTGTTTAGACTTATTATTATTACATTCTAAAGGGCTAGCATCCGGTTTGAAAGGTAAGGAAACAAAATATCGGCCGCTGGAATCTCTATAATGAGTTGATGAGAAGTGATCTTCAACTATTTTATCGAGGGGGTCAATCGGTATATTAGTACTAAAATCTTCAATCTCCCAAAAGCGTTTCATCACATCTGCTAATGAATGAGTTGTGAGTAATATTTCATTACTTAAGTTATAAGAGGCGGCACTAGTAGGACCTACTATTACCCAACCAAAACACGATGATATAGCAGAAGGATAACCTTGAATAGGGGATTCAGATGTTTGAACTAAAATATCGGGGTAAATATCAGCTCCAAGGAGCATGTGAATTTCTGAAGGAATATGAAAAGTGTCATCTGCTAGATTAAGATGTTTAAATTTATTATTGTTTCATCAGAAACAGGAATCGAAGGAAGCGAATTCGAAATTTGTGATAAGACTAAAGCTTTGAGATGGAAGTTATGATTCGAAATTGGAGACTGAATAAAACAATCAACAAAGCCTACAGGTTGTGTATTAACTTGCCCAATACCGGAAACCGAACAAACAACAGGTTGTATTTTCAAACCTAATTTTTGGGCGCAAAATTGAGTTATAGCTGAGACTTGTGAGCCAGGATCTAATACAACACGAATAGGACGCAAATTTCTTTTATAATCTTCAATTAAAACTTTAGCTGTTCCTAACAGCACTTGTTGGAAGCAAGGAGCAACATTAGAGATTTTAAGATTGGATGCAGTTTCTGTGAAGGCACATGAAAATTCTTGTACCTCAGAAGAACCAGAGGCAGCAGTGACGGCGGCAGAATTATTCTTATTTTTATCAATGGAGGCGGAAGAGGCGGCAGAAGTAGTATTGGAGGCGGCAGGAGTTGTATTAGAGGCGGCAGGATGCAATGTAGAATGATGTTTTTGTCTACAAATTCTACAGACATTTGTAGATGTACATTGGATGCGTGAATGGCGGCCAAGACAGTTAAAACAACGTTTAGACTCTCTTAAGAATTTATATTTATCATCAATGGAAGACTGAATGAATTTAGAACAATTGCTTAATAAATGAGATTCACTACAATTAGGACATTTAATGCGCTTAACAGTAGGTGAGGGGTGTTTGGAAACAGGGTGAGGGGTAGGAGTATTCGACTCTACCATTAACATTTGAGTTTTAGAATTTTTCTGAATGAAATTATTATTACTATTAATACGTGTTGATTTGTCCGAAGGTTCATTCAACTCTAACATTCTTACCTGTTGAGTAATAAAATCGATAAGTTGTTGATAAGAGGGAATATTATCTGAGCTATGTTTATTTTCAAAAGTTCGCTTTGAGGAAGCATCTAAATTTCTCCAAGTAATAGAAAAAAGTATGAAATCTGACAAATCTTCTAATGCTATAGCTTTAATTGCATTTACAGATGTATTAAAAGTATTCAACATAGCTTTTAAATTCGACAATGAAGATGACGGAATAGGTTTAAAATTTAAAATTTTATTCAAATACATGGCAGCTAAACGCCTTTTATTTTGAAATCTATCAGTTAACGCGTTGTATGCTAATTCATAATTTTCACTAGTCAATTGAAACCCAGAAATAATAGCTAATGCATCTCCTTTAATAGAAGATTTTAAGTACTGAAATTTGTGAGAATTTTGTAACGATCTGTTATTATGAACAAGAGAATCAAACAAAGAAATAAATTCAGGCCAGTCCTCTATTTTACCAGAAAAGGTAGGAATCGGCACTTTAGGAAGCATAAAGGCGGCTGATGGGTGCACTAAAGGTGCAACTGAAGGCATTGTTTGTGAAGAAGATAATTCTCTTTGAGCTTCAAAATCCCTTAGGATACTTTCTATGCCAACAACAACGTCTAGAAATGAACTTTGAGTTTGAGCGGTATCAATTCTCTTTGCATCAGGAAGCAAAAAATTCAACTCTTGAATATTATTCTGAATATCTTCGAATTTTTCCTCAAATTTAGTAACCCTAGCTGTGTAACATTTTATTTTAGAAAGATCATTAATCGTTAAAGTTTTAATCACATCGTATATTCGAGTTACATTAGCAAAAATATCAGCTCGTTTGCTGCTTAAAATTGTTAATTTTTCAATAGTTTCTTGTTCAGACATTTTTATTTAAGAGTTAAAAAATATGCAGAAAAAGATTTATTTAAAATTAAATAGGAATTAGAAAAAATATTATATAATTTATAGTGTACTATATATATATAGTGCATGAAATAACTCGCAATGAATAACAAAGATAAATGTTTTTAATAGATTTAATTAAATATTCTAATTAATATCGGGCCCGGAGGACCAAAAATTTGGGTTCATGTGGCGGCGTTTGCGCTGGTTCGGCAGCGAGAACAAAAGATATATATATAAAAAAAATATACATAAAATATATTAAAAATAACTTACAGACAGCGTAGTACACCACTCCACCGGCGTTCCCCCAAAAGTGGCCCCAAATTCCCAATGTTTAACTTGGCCAAGATAAACGCAAAATTCAGGGCACTTACCTCGTGGTAGGAATCTTTTAACATGGACTGTATTTTACTATAGTTTGGAAGCACAAATAGGCGTCAGTATTACAATCTTGATAAATACAATTCTTCTCTTCAAAAATGGATTCAATCTGGCAGCCAATAATGTCGGCAGACGCGCACATTACACACTAAAGTTTAAAAAGTAGTGGGGATGAGATAATACGCTCTAAGAGAAACATTAGCCCTATTATTTATAGAAATTGATGGCAGATGTCAGCACTATACAGACTGACACCTAGCGTTCTAAGTTTGAACAGATTTATTAGCGTGAACAAAGGCGAATCGGAATATCAAGCAACTCATCGTCATGTACCTAGGGAAGAAACACCAACGCTGGGACGAGAAACTAGGAGAGATCCAGTTTGCTTTAAATTCCGCCGTTCAAGATTCGACCAATTTCAGTCCTGCCTTCTTGAATATTGCGAGAAAACTAAGGCCTCTACATCAAGCTACCGACGGAGATATTCTTGAGGCTCGCACAAACGAACATGCTGCTTGGGCCGCTAAAATGGGAAGCCGTAAGTTCATCATATAGCGAGGAAACTTACTGAAGGCAAGTTTAAATCAGAGTAGTCGATACAACTTAAGACGCCGAAAAGATCGTTTCCACCCGGGGGACCAGGTCTTAAAGATGACGTTTCAGCTTCTTCGACAGCTGATAAACTTGCTGCTATACTGAACCCCAAATATGAAGGCCCTTATACTATTATTGTGTTACATATTGTTTCAGTTACGGGTGGAGGATCCTCTAAGTTGAGAGATCAGGATGGAAAGATAATAGGCTTATGGCACCCCTCGAAACTTATTTATTTAACTTAATTATATTATCCACTTGACGGACTTAGTCGGTGGAGGGGAGTGGCACCACCTTCCCGGCCGATGCACCACTCCCCTTACTACACTACCCCACCTCATAATATCTGTGACCAGGTTGTTGGGTTTTCGGTCCAAGGTCTAAATTTATTAAATAAAAAGTCCAAAAAAGTAGGCTGAGTTCATAATCACCAACTACATAACTATAGCATTACACCAACGCTATAACCATAACACCAACGACATAACCATAACACCAACTAAAAAAATCATAGATAAATAATTAATAAAAAAACAAAGATTATATACAATTTCATTTACAAATTTTAATAGGATGCTTACCGCTGAGCAGCAAAGAAATGATAAGGCAAACAGTAAAATTTGGCAATTACATGGCCATATAAACCAGTGATATGCATTCGCACGTAACGACAGCCTACAGTAGAGTGAGCTCACATATGTGGAGACACATGACGGACGAAGTTAGCGACAGAAAAAAAAAAAAAGAAACTCGTTACAATATAATTTATACGGACAACCAATAAGTATACAGGTTTTCGAATAAATCTTTTTTAAAAATTGTTTTGATTTAGTTAACTGATCTTTATGTAGTTTTTTGCGCTGATTTCAAAACATTGGTTTTTTTCTATCACGTAAGGCTTGCCTACAAAATAAAGTTGAAGTTTTTGGAAAAAGTGCAATATATAAACGGAAAATTTTGGATTTGTTTTTCTTATTTTAACATGAAGTAAAAGCAGAAAAAAAGCAATGATGCCTAGCTAAAATGAGCATAAAAGTGATCCACATGGTTGTAAAGTTATTATAAGTCTTTGTAAAAACGTTTTCTGTTTCCATAAAAACTTTTATGGTACTTTTTCGGCTGTGCTCTTGTGCATTTTCCCTTTGAACATCCAACTACTGCTTGTAACGTCTGCTTGACATAGTGTTGTTTCCTGCCACGACTATCTCATTCACTGAGGAAACATTGAAACTTTGTGTAACCACTTTGTTGGCCTAGTAACATGGAAATAACTTTCAAATCCCCACAAATGGTCCATTTATGGTCAGAGTAGCCGAGCTTATTAAGAAAAAACTTTAGATTTTCGAAGCATTCTTTCAAATGGACTGAGTGCCCAATAGGCACAAAAGCACATTGGTTACCATTGTAGAGAAGTAAAGGTTTTAAACTACTTTTTGATGAATCAAATAAGAAATTTGTGACTTATCTAGGGATGATGGACTTTTTCACCATTTTTTCCGTAATCAGAAAAAAAAAAATACTGTTCAACCCATTTGTTAAATATGCTACAATTTTTTCATCGCAGACCTGTGTTATTTATTTATTTACTGGCTTTTGCCCGCGGCTTCGCTCGCGTGGAATTGGGTTGCCACATAAACTTTCGTGACTGATCATTTTAAATAAATGATTTTTTTTTTTTAACTATAAGTTACTCGTACATCCAAAATTTTAGATGTCTAACTTCAAAACTTAAAACAGAGGCGGTTAGAACATTTAGGTGCGAATTAAAGAATGAAGAATGAAAGAGGAGCAAATTTGGATAGCGATCATTACCTGGAAATAGCACTATCCATGACAAAATTAGCAACATACATAAGACTAGAGGTACCCGCTCAAGGAGAATAAATACTCAAAACCTGCAGGAGCCAGAGTACAAACTACAGTTTGCCCAAAGGTTGGATATAGCTATGGAACGTGGTTTTGAGGAGAATGGTGTTGATAAAATATGGTGCCAGTGTAGTGATGCTATTAAACAAATTGCTGAAGAAGTACTGGGCTTAGAGGGGCCACCTCAGAGGTCTGAATGGTTTGATCAAGAATGTTAAGAGGCTACAGACAAGAAGAACAGGGTCTATAGGAAGATGATTGATGTACAAAGGACTCGCCAGGCTGTTTCTGATTATAGAGTGTTAAGATTGGAGGAGAAACACCTGCATAGGAGAAAAAAGAGGGAGAAAGAAGAAGAAAGAATAAGAGAGATTGAGGTATTGAGTAGACAAGTTAAAACTAGAGATTTCTACAAGACAATCAATGCCCAGCAAAAGGGATTTAATCCAAGATCCAATACTTGTAGAGGTAAGGACTTCAATCAATTGATCACAGATAAAGAAGGGATCCTGGAAAAATGGTCCGACCATCTTTCAGTCTGCTGGGGAGTGTTAAGAACCCTGCCCTAGAAGATAGTTATGGCTCTGACACAATTCAAAATTACTGAGAGTGTGAGCTTCTTGAACCACCAGATGATGAGGAAATTGAGGCTGCAATTCAGAAGCTTAGAAATTACCGAGCACCTGGACGTGATGGCATACCAGCTGAACTTCTGAAGGCTGGTGGAAGTGAAATGATAAAGGTGAATCGAGATCTGCTATACAGTGTTTAGATAAGCAAAACTCTCCCGCATGACTGGTGCATTGGCCTTATCCTCCCTCTTCACAAGAAAGGAGACCAGATGCTTTGTGATAACTAACGTGGTATAACACTCCTAAGCTATGCCTACAAAGTACTTTCGAATGTGGCATTCCAAACACTACTTCCCCATGCCCAGAGAGAGATTGGAATGTACCAGTGCGGATTTATTAATGGTAGATCTTGCATTGATCAAATATTCTCCCTGAGAACTCATATGGAAAGGACTAGAGAGTACAATATAACGACCTTTTCGCGTATTTCAGCAATGCCTATGACTGTATCATCATGGGAAAACTGTATCAAAGTATGGAAGAAATGAATGTCCCCAGAGAATTGATAAGCCTCGTGGAATTGCGAATGACTTGTCTGAAGAATTCAAGACAACTAGGGGTCTGAGACAAGGGGATGGACTCTCGTGCCTATTATTTAATTTTGCACTAGAAAAGGTCATAAGCGACGCAGGGTTACAAGTCACTGGTACGATTCTGTCTAAGTCCATCCAAACACTGGCCTATGCAGATGACATAAACATAGTGGGAAGAACACCGAGAGATCTGCAACAGGCTTTTCTTGCTTTGGAGAATGCTGGACGGCGTATAGGTCTTCAGGTAAACCAAGTAAAGACTAAGTATATGGTGGCTGACCCTTTAAGACAATCGGATACCACCATCATGTTTGGTGCCTACACATTCGAAAGTGTTGACAGTTTTGTCTACCTCGGTTCTCTGGTCAAAGCAGATAGCTCAACCAGCCCAGAAGTTCAAATATGTAGCATGTTGGCCGCTAATAGCTGTTGTTTTGGGATGGCAAAAATTTTACAAAGTCGTCTGATATCAAGAAGAGCCAAGGTCATGCTTTAAAACAATCATTAGGCCTGTTTTAACTTATGGATCGGAAACTTGGCCTCTGTCAAGGGCAGATGCCAACAGTTTACTGCTCTTCGAAAGAAAAATATTAAAAAGAACATTTTGGAGCTGTAAGGGTTGGCGATCAATTTAGACTCAGACAAAATGCAGAGCTATATCTTTTTTATCAGGAGCCTGACGTGGTGAAGCATATAAGAATAGCTAGGCTGAGATGGGCTGGACATATGTCCAGAATGGAACCAAAACAAAACGGCAGAAAGATACTAGAAACATGCTTTGGAATGAAAAATAACCCACGGAGTGCTAAGAAGGAAGAGAAGAGAATTCTTTAACAAACAGATAGAAGAGGTGGAAGAAAAGTTCAGAAAGAACGACACAAGACTATTCTACAAAGCCTTCAAACAAAAAATAAAAGGGTTCACCCCCACTGGTCTAGTACTGAAAAGGGAAGACGGGACACTGGCACAAACTAGTGAACACAACACGGACAAACGAACCAATGGGAAGGCAGACTTCGACCGAGAACACGCCCCTAAGGTATATATACCCTGACTCCGCCATAACTGACTAGCCCTGAGGAAGCTCACAACAGGATGAGCGAAAACTTGGCAAACAAAACCAACACCACACGGTCCATCTCGGAAAAAGAACATATGGACTGTAATGTCTAAGCCGAATATGTTGAAAAACTACTCAACTGTGAAGAGCCCAAAAAAAGACTGGCAACACAAAAAAATACCACCGATAAAACAGATTCAGCTCCACCGGATGATGAAGAATAGACGATATTATAGCAGCATTAAAGAACAACAAAGCATTAGGGGATGATGGGGCAATTTGATCAACAGTTTGAGCAAACGTGAGGATAAGACACTACAATACGGTCGTCAAACCTGTGACACTGTACAGAATGAAAACCGCTTCCCTCCCCGGCCGAAGGAAAATATTACTGATAGAAAGAAGAATACTAAGAATAATTAACGGCCCAGGAAGGCACAGGAAGGTTATAGTGTAGTGTATACTGTCAGAAAATTTAAGGATTTAAAAAGGGAATTAATCAATGCTTATTGATAGTGAGCATTATAGAGACTTATCCTATCAAATATTTTTTCGAATAATTAATACCTTATACACTGTTCTTAATGATATTCACGAAAACCTTGATTATGCCGTCCTTCAGAGGAACGTAATAAGGCCTGTGCGGCGTCTGGTAATCATTAAAGATATCAATTATACAATTGTCTGATTAGCCACAGCATTATAACATGACGCTAAATAAAATAAACTAACAGGTATAATGATTGAGCTATTCAAAAGAATAGATATCATATATATATATATATATATATATATATATATATATATATATATATATAGAGAGAGAGAGAGAGAGAGAGAGATATCAAGTAGAATGAGAAAAATACTATATAATAAAATACTTATAAAATATATAAAATAAAATACTTATACTGTTTTATGATAGAAAAAATGATCCAGACAGAGAGAAAAAAATATTAAGATGATGAAGTATTTATTTATCGAAACTAACGTTTCGACCAACATTGCAGTTCTTCTTCAGGGCTGAATAAATGATGAAGGCATGGTATGTGCCTCGATATGTTGATAAATGATAGCTTCTTAGTATTTATGATACAATTTTTGATCTCCACCCGAACTTCCTTCTCCGTGACATTTATACAGTCAACTAATAATTATAATCATCTATACTATCCCATGGATTTCATATGCTAAATATGGCGTAAACATCGGTTTTATTTCACACTATCATGTTAGAAATCATGATAATAGTTATTTTCTGGCAATTATCTATAAAAGATTTATTAATCCTTGAGGAGTTACGGAATTCCCTACAGTTAGCATATTTCCTGGATAGGCAACCCACGGAAGGTCGAAACTATTCTTAATCATATAATAATCGAATAAACTATTATTCGAATTTTTTTTCTTAATCATAATTCAACAAATTTGTGAGAACTGACACCCAGTGACGGGGACATTTTATTTCTGACATCATTGCACATCAGTAATATCCAGTTAGAGGACAATAGACATTGAAAGAAACTTGAGAAAATTGAAAGATTATAAACAATCATGAGGAAAATGATGTAGTATAAACAAGCCAACCTGTTCAAGGTAAAAAAGAAATATATTGAAATGACTGAGAATAACTACGATGATTTAATATATGATAATTAGGTTATATTTTGCATATTGTTATTCATTAAAAGCCATAGAATAGTAAAATAAATTATTTTGAATAACTATTAGTTGACTGTATAAATATCATAGAGAAAAAATGGTCCGAGAGGAAATCAAAAATAAAATCTTGAAAAATAGCTGTTTATTACATACCAACATTTCGAACCACTTGTCTTCAACATTTATTCAACCCTAACGAATGCTAGCAATGTGGGTAGCTACGGTGCTTACTTTTTAGATTTTTTTATGATTCTCTTTCTCTCTTTATATGTATGTGTGTGAATATATATATACATTGTGTTGTAACATATGAAATGTCAGAGAAGGTGTAAATTAAAATTATTAGCAAAAAAAATATTAAACTTTTATAGATCACCAGTTTGGATTCCGAGCATCGCACTCCACTATTCACCAATGTCATCGTGTGGTGGATGTAGTCTTTTTAATCATTAATTATCTTATTGATTATTAATTATCTTATTAATTATTAATTGCGTTATTAATTCTTAACTATCTCATTAATTATTTTTCTGTTTCCTCTTCCGCCTTGCTTGTTTTCTTATTATATCTTTTATTTTTTTCCTTTTCACTCATTTATTACCAGTGATTATATTGGATTAAACATATATATGTCAACATATACTTTGCATCTTATTCTTTTATTTTAATTTGTTAGTTTTATATTTACATTTTTACCGTATATTACATTGCCATGGGAATTTTATTGTGCCACGTGAAGCACTTATGTGTATTATTATCTAATAATAAAAAGAAAAAACCCGTATCACTACAAACCGTTAACGGGTCTGGAGTCCAGTGCATGGTAGAGACTGCACTGTTTCATGGACAATGGTTGTGCAGGGTGGTGATTTTTCCTAGATCACGCCCAACCTTAGATTCCCCCCCTCGTTTCGGGTACTCACTTTATATAGGCTGGGTGAGCCCCAGGAGGGTCCTAGATCCCATATGACCCATCTCCAGCAGCTAACAGACTAAATAAAATCTGCTACAACAGTATTTGAACCTTGGATATTCGGCATGGCAACACAGCGCTCTACCACTGAGCTACTCTGTTCCCTTTAGGCATAATAGAATTATTTTTTTATAGTGTTACGATCAGAGAGAGAGAAAGACGGGCGGAAGGGATTAACATCTTAAGCCCATCGGCTGGAGAATTAAGAAGGTTCCAGAAGATCCGAGAACGGCTACCCCCACTCCCGCGTGTCTAGAACGTTCGACCTTGATATAAAAACCGCTTGCTGCCGCCTAGGGAGTCAGTGGAAAACCAGTCAGTGTGATAAACTAGTGAGTAATAAATTTGTGTGTCAGTGAACTGTGACAGTCCGCAGGTGTAATAAACTGTTTCTGTTAATTACTGTGTGTCAGTTTGTCATATTTGGACAGTCTTACGGTCGGTGGACTTTATAATTAGAGGTCTGTAAGTGTTAATTTGTATTTATAAACTCTAGCGTAATTTTATTGTATTCATACAAATATATGTAAATAGTTATTTTAGTTAGTTTAGTATTAGTAATATCTTATAATATTTTAGCAATTAAATAGGAGTTAGGCCTAAGTTAAAATCTTTAGAATATTGTTATTGTAAATTTATATTAGTCTAATAATTTAATTGTTAATAATTTCATTGTATTCTTTTTGTCACTTTGTTAATAAATATTAGTATCTTGAATTGAGGAATAGTTTAATTCATTTTCACACCCAGTATCCCGTAACAATAGGATATTTTAAAGAACAGCGTAAACATTTACTGCCATTTTTAAGATCTTCCTAAGCTGTTTTTGCTGAAGTAAATAGTCTGCTCGAGAGCGGAGCGGGTCAGTGGTAGAGCACTGAGTTGCCATGCCTAAAATCCTATTATTATAAAATATAATTTATAAATATATAAATAATTCATAACAATGTATCGCTTATATTTGCATCGTTTAATGTTTACTATTTTTCAGCATTATTAAAATATTCAGGGGCAATTAAAAATATTGTTTATTAAATTATGGATTTTATGCTTCTGATCAGCAGTAAACATAATAACTCCTAAATCCGTAAACCACATTTCCTTGGTTAACTCATATACGAATCCATCAAGCCTCAAGCTTTTTACATCTACAATTCAAAATATTCTGCCCAGTACCAGGAAACAAGTTCTCGCCTTTCGACCTTTACATTTGTTCAGGCATTTGTGTGTTCCTTTTTTGCTCCGCTAAGATCCGCCATGCTTCTTTCCTATCCTCATTATTCTTGCATCCCCATTAATTCCCAAACAGACGCTCTTTAATCAATTATAATTATTGGATAGAATTTATTAGAAGTAATAATAATAATAAGGCTGTTTGTTGTTCGTGTATAGCCACTGGGTAGTTTCTCTACTTGCCTTTATTCATGTTAATATATATAATTCATTATATTTATTTATTGCATAGTTAAAATACAATTGGAAATTTAAAAAAATAAATTGAAAAATGTTTATTTGCAATTTTAACAAAATGTGGGAGATCGTATTGTTAGACTATATTTGAAAAGAATTGTAAAGAAAGACAATATTTGTAAACTGAAGTAAGAATAAAAAACTTGATAACCCGTTGATTTGTTTTAAGCCAATGTTTCAGGATTCAGGATGGCCAAATCAATTTGGGTGATTTTTATACTTTTAGGGCATTAAACATATAACAAAGAATCTCAAATGTCTTGATTTGATTTTGCATTTTTATTAATAAAAGTTATTGTGTTTTGACGTGAATACGCTTTTACAATTGCTTCAATAGTCGGAGACAATTCTAAGTTGTCCTTCTAAGTTGAACTTGTTATTTGAGTACTTTACTGAGTATTTTAAATAGTGTTATTTGACTAGTAATGGGCGGTATTAGTATTTACTATTACTATACTATATAATACTATTACTGGTGTAAACTATTATAATACAGGTGTAAATTTTAATAAATAAATTTAAAAAAAAAAATATTTATCTGTTTAATGTCAACTGTTCAGACCTGGAGTCATAAAAGGGCTTAATGATAAAAGTTCAATATTTATCGTACATTGATACAGAGGTGCAAAATCCCTATGGCTTCTCACTTGAAACTGGTCCAGTTTATTATTGAAGTTATCGAATTCTTATGAAGATTCAATTTAAGATTCAGCAGTGACTGTATCAGTGTAACCAGGATTTTATATATTCCATTATATAACGAAGGACTAATGAAGCGAGAGCATCACCAAAAACAAAATCTCAAATTTTAGGGTTTCATTTAACATTTTCTCCTAACCAAAACACACGAAGAAGTTAATTTGATGGTTTCATCTTATTAATTTAAATTGTATCTGAGCTATAATATAACACTTTATGATGTCTTTTGTCCAATTCTATAGAATGATATTAACAGACCGCTGATTGACCTCTTCAGAAGAATGTATAGCAACAACCAGTGTTAAATTAAATGGGTAGGAATGTGTCACCAGAATTTTCTACTAGTAAAGGCTTACTACTAAGCTGTCACCCTCCCTATTTAAAAATTACATTGGGACGGCTTTAAAAGAATGGGATAAAAAATGTAAGCAAATGAGAGTAAGAATAGGTAACAGCCATCTCCATGTCCCACTGTTCGCTGATGACCAGATAATTGTCACTCAAGACCATGAGGTTGCAGAGTACATTTTACGAAAGCTATGGCAAACATATTATACTTGGGGACTTAAAATAAACTTCAGCAAAACTGAATACATGACCATTTATGATCAGGACCTTGTTGAAGGAAATGTAACAAATAGAATGAATAATTTCAAATATTTTGGCCCTGTAATGGAAAGGAATGGAGCGTCCGATAAAGAAAGAAAACAAAGGATCAATAACACCCACAAAGCAATTTGTATAATTAACTCTCGGTCCTTTGGAGCAATAACATGACGAAAGCTGATAAGAAGCTCATATACGATATAAGTCCCATAATTGAAAGCATATTTCTGTATAGACTAGAGACATGGACGATAAGCGCTGTTCTAGGAAAAAAAGCTACTTACTGCCGAAATGGACAATTGGAGGAGACAATCCCTGCCAGGGTGTCCAGACTAGAAAGAAGGACTAATGCCGAAATTAGATTGCGTATGCAAACTCAAAGAAACGTTCTAGAAAATAAAGAAAAAAAACGATTAGAATGGTAAGGGTATGGTATGGTCATCTCAAAAGAAAGATTAAAGAAAAAAGGAAAAAAGATTGCCCAATTTAATTTTCAATTGGAGTGCTGAAGGGAGGAAACGGCGAGGAACACCACAAAAAAGGTGGATAAAATAAGAGCATGGACGGCCATGGCCTGAGGGAGGAAGATAAACAGGAATGATCAAAATGGAAAAAAAAAATTAAAGAAAATTTTTGGTTGAAGGAAACCTCAATTTGAGGAGACTACTAGATTTTTATTTTTATATGGATTAATTAACGGGTATACAAATACACAAAAGTGAATAAGGATATTGCTAATTATGAGGAATTTACTTTGCTAAGCATTTTATTATTATTTCAATAATAAACTGCAATAGTATTTATTCGAAAATACTTAATTTCTTTACTGCAGGAAAATTCAATTGATTGTTTTTGAAAGATAACAAAGTAAAAGGTATTGTTTTTTTTTGTTTTTTTAACTCGTCTTTTCTCTTTTTTGTTAGACTTAACAGCCAAGGTCACCGGCAAGTTTATCATATCGCAGAAGCGGTACGCGTTTCTCTGAGCGCAATCTCCCAGGCTTTAGATTTCGTGAGACTGGAATTGCCAATTAGAGACTGGGCGGTGGATCGGAGCACATTACAACGCAGAGAGAGGATTAGAATATTGGCATAACTGGCAGAAGTTCAAGGTATTTTGAGACGACCTGCGGCTACAGCCCGCGACCAGCAGCTCAGATGAGGACTTTTAAAGATTTTTGTGTAATTATTCCGCAGGTTCGAATTGAGTCACAACAAATTTTAACTTTTCATTCGTTTCCTCTTTCACATTTTCCAATAATACAAGTTATCCTGAGCTATTGTATGGGGAAGAGAATGCAAATTTAGAATGTAAGTAGAGAGAATGTAATTATGGAAAATATATATACTTCTGTAATCATTTCATCTAGAAAAGAATGTTTCAACACACGACATATATCATCTATATTTCGAAATGTTAGTTGAAACTTTTATTCTTGATGCAATTATTACCGAAATCTACTCTAAGTTTTAACGTTTTAACGTTACTAAGTTTTAACGTAGTTAAAAAGTTTTTTAGACCATTAAATAGTTCCATTAAAAACTCACAAAGCTTCATATTAAAACCCTGGCTCAAATGAAGAGGAGTTGTCGGGACGGGGAAGAATGGCTCCAATGAATTGAGACCCCTCTACGTTAAATGGTACAAAAGAGGTAGCGAAAGAAAAAGAAGAAAGCTTCATATTCTTTTTAATAGTACCTATTTTAAACTCATTTCGTCTTTCACCAATAACATGGTAATCATTATGTTTTGTAATAAAATCATATTTCTTGTAATCCTTGGAATCCTCATACTAGACTGAAACGACAAGAAACAGCTCGTCGTTTCAGGCTACTTCAACATTTACTAGAAAAAAGCTCTAAGCTCCCAATTAATTACAAAAGACTCATATACATCGCAATCATTTGATCCATCTGGACTAACGGAATAGAGCTTTGTGGCTCCACTAAGCCATCGAATTCCTCTCTTATTCAATTCTTACAATCCAATACCCTTCGTAAAATCCTCAATGCTCCTTACTTTGTTACGAACAAAGTAATCCATAATGACCTTAATGTCCCGTTTGTTGCTGATTTGGCTCGAATCCGATATCAATCTTTTTATGAAAAACTTCATTTCCACTCAAACCCACTACTTTCAAACCTCGCAACCTCTTCAATTCCTGATAATCCTCGGAGGCGTCTGAAAAGAAGATGGCCTCGTGACCTTGTAAGTTGAAATTTTTATTTGAGTACTACCACTGGGTAGTTTCTCTACTTGCCTTTATCTCGGGACATGATTTATCTTTCATTATGGTTACTTGATGTAACTATTTCTCTAGTAATTAACAGTTGTAAATTTCAATAAACATATTTTTTTTAAAATGGTACTCAAAAGCTAATTAGAAGTGAGGTGAACCTATTTATTCATTTTTTCTTATTTTAATTTTTAATTTAATTGTTTACAGACATAGCTTCTTCAATAGAACAATTTCATAACTCGAAAAAACTAATTTTTTAATGTTTCATGTCTTGTCAAAAAGAAATTAGATGGGTTAAACAGTAAAAAAAATTGATATTGGTAAAGCAATTCCTATTGAAATAATGGTATCGAAATTATTTTATTAATCATTAGAAAAATTTAATTTAATTTATTAATTAATATATAATTAATTTAAAAGTTTGAAACTTTTTTTTATTTTAACTTATGCCATTATTCCCATAAAAATTCAGATTCAAACATGAAAAAACTCAAAATATAAATATATTAAAAACAACAAAACGTCTTCATATCATATTATGAATTGAAAAGCTTCATCCATTAAAATAGCTACTTTAGCTTAATTTTGAAATAAAAAATTGGCATTTTTTAATTATGTCGTTGTTATTTTGAAGAAGCGATATTTAATTTGATATTATGAGTAAATTCGATAAGACTTTCTGCTTTTATTTCCTGTAACTATTTAAATTTTTCTCGAACAAGCAAGGGACAGGAATGAGTCCTTGTAGCGCCGTAGCGCCCATTTAAATTTTTCTCATAACCCTGTTATGATAACGGGGATATATCAGTGAAGAGAATGGATTTGTCCGAGGTACGAACCAGGATAGCTCAGTTGGTAGAGCACCATGACGGAAACATGGGAGGCCCGGGTTCGAATCCCGGCCCTGGGTATATCTTTTCTCTTCAAAATGAAAATATTTAAAATTAAATTTTTTCTCATTTTTCTTCTTCTTTCTACAGGAATTCAATCATAGAAAAAAGAAGTATGATCTCGGTATGTTCTCGGAAGTCGATAATTAACCGAGGTCGTAGTAAGATTTGCATATCAGCATAGCAAGGAAGGGAATTTCCAAAGAAACCGGTTCAACCTCGCGTGGGTCAATGAAACCAACTAGTCCAAGGTCAGTTGCCTCACCGTTTTTAATATTATAAAAATGGTTTCTTGACCTTCATCATAAAAAACAAAACAATCAAGGACATCATAAATAACAGTTCTTAGGGTATAGTGTAGTATAAAATTTTAATATATTAAGCTACCAATTTGGTATAAATAGCTACTTAAACTTACGACGGGCTTGTCTTTTCTTGTCAATTGCAACTATTAATTATTAAATAAATATAATAATAACTATAGTGTAAATATAAATATTAAATATAATAATTATATAATAAGAATTACAATACAATAATTATATGTAAACATTGCTATTAAAGAAATAAAAATATATCTATTTACTAAATATTAGAACTATATAGGATATTGCGACAATTTTAATAAATGTTCATAATTTTAACCCCATATTCTGTACATTCAGGCAGAATGCGAAATTAGATCTTTCCTTTTTTTAACTTAAAATTTTTTACAGCATAATACTTTTTGATTCTTCATGTTAGTGGGCGTAGAAGGTTTTTATGCTAGACACTACACCACAGGTGACCCTAATGATTTTTCATTCAATATTGCCTAAAATATGTAATCTGCTATAAAACTAAACTCATGCCTTAGGACTTTTTTAACAACCGAGTATTATGGTTCTCTTCGCTTTTAAGCATAAAGGTATGAAGCAGTATGAGCTCGATACCGTCCATCAGAAGGGATGTAAACGGGGGTCCCGAGCCTGTACGATGTCAGGTACTCATTAAAAATCTTTCTTCTAATTAAACCTGGATAGGCAAAATTTAGAGCTCCCACTGTAGCGTAATGTAATTAATGTAACGTCTTAAGCCCTTTGGTGGAAGAGATTAAGATTGGATTAGAACCATCTCGACCATCCTAGAATGGTGCGTCTAGAAGGTTCGACATTGATATAAGTACCACTACGTCGCGAAGCGGCAGTCAGTCGGGGAGCAAACCAGGCTCTTTGATGAACTAGTAATAAGTGTATCAGTGAAACTGTGACAGTTTGTGAGTGTAATAAACCGTTTCTGTTTATTACTGTGTGTCAGTCAGTGTGTCAGGAGAGTCTTACGGTCGGTGGACTTTAATTAGTAAACTGTAAGTGATAATTTGTAGTTATAAGCTCTAACGTAATTTTATTGTATTTGTATAAATTTATGTAAATAGATAAGCTATTTCGTAGTAGTACTATCTTATATTATTTTAGTAATTAAATAGGCCTAGGTTATTATAAATATTTACAATATTGTTATTGTAAATTTATATTAGTTTAATAATTTCATTGTATTCTTTTTGTTACTTTGTTAATAAATATTAGTATCTTGAATTTAGAAGTAGTTTAATTCATTTTTACACCTTTTTTTTACTTATGGGAGACCTCAATAGCAAAAATAAAATGTGGAATTGTCACAATAACAATAAAAATGGTAATCAACTGTTAAAATTTGCTACCCACTTTAAACTCGAAATAGTATATCCAAGTTCACCTACTTATTCCCATACCAACGGGAAGTCAAGACCTAGCATACTAGATATACTAGTGACTAAATCCTTCAGTATGATTTCTAGGCTAATTTCTATACCAGAATTAAGTTCCGATCACAACCCGGTATTGTATCGGATACAATTAAAACCTATAACCCAAACACCTATCGCCAAATACAATTATAAATTCGCAAATTGGCTCCAATTTAAAAAATCTTAGATAACTCAGACATCAATCATATAATTTCAAATCCGGATGAAATAGAATCTGCCATAAAAAAAATTAACTTCTATAATCAAAAGATCAGCCCATCTAGCAATCCCCAAAAGCTACGCAGCTACCCACACAGATGAATTCCCCCAAATACAAATAAAACATTTGCTAAAACTAATAAACAAATATAGGCGTAGAGCTCAAACCCATCCTAAAAATATAATAAAAGCATTCACCAGAAAATTAACAAATCTAATTCGTCTCAAACTGAATCAATGGAGAAACTCCAACTGGGCTACAACTCTGAAATCATTTAAAACTAGCGATAAAACCTTCTGGAAAATCTACAAGATTTTTACGAAAACAAAACCGAACATTCCCCCACTAAAAATAGATAATAAATATATATATTTGATACGAAAGAAAAACTTTCAGGGATTGCCGATCATTTTGAGAATATCCAAAATTCACCAATCAGCTTAACCACAATGTATCATAAAAATAAAGTGAAAAAACTGTTAACTATTACATATATCAACCAGACCTGAACAAAACAATTTAAACATACCTAAACATTAACAAATCACCCGGACCGATAATATTCCAGCAATATTAATAAAACACCTCTCCAAGAAAACGATAATACATATTACCAAAATCTTCAATACCTGCCTCAGATTAAATTACTTCCCGAATATTTGGAAAAGAGCAAAATTGATAGCCACATAAAGACCCAGAAATTATATCCAATTATAGACCCATTAGTGTACTTAACATCTTGTCTAAACTGTACGAAAAAATAATAAAACATCGACTGTTCCAGCAGATAACAGATAGCAATATACAAATAAATGAACAGTTTGGTTTTCGGTAGTTTCACTCTACAACGGGTCAATTGCGAGATTGGTTGACATAATCACTAAAAATTTCAACCTAAGAAAGCATACAGGCACGATCCTCATTGACATATAAAAAGCATCCGACAGGATTTCCCCTCAATTCCTCATCCACAAATTAATACAATCCAATATCCCAAGATACTTAATTCCAATAATATACTCATTCTTAACTAACAGAACATTCTTTATTTCATCAAACAATAGCCATTCAACAAATAGATACAAAATACGGGTCTACCATAAGGTTCCTGTCTCAGTCCTATATTTTTTTATTAATGACATACCAAAAATCAATGTATATATCGCATTGTTCGCTGATGATACAGCAATACTATTATCATCGTTTAGGATAACTGCAATAATTAGAGGACTACAGGAAGCATTTTACAAAACTAACAAATATCTGAAAAAATGGGGACTCAATACAAATACTGATAAAAGCGAAGCTATAATTTTCACAAAACGAAGACCTATACTGCCCTCTACCTTACTACTTAACAATATCTCAATACCTATATCAAACCATATTAAATATTCAGGACTTTATTTGGACCGCAAACTACTGTTCAGCAATCATATCAATTATAAACTGAATAGCGCAGAATATTATATAAAATGTATCCGTAATTCAACAAAAAATCAAAACTATCCGAAAAAAATAAGAAAATATTATATAAGGGAGTCATTAGGCCATGATAACTTACGCATGCCCGGTCTGGAGTTTAGCTAGCAAAACACACATTAACAAAATATAGATCTTTCAAAAAAAATGTCTAAGAATCATAAAAAACATCCAATATATACTGAAATCACCACAATGCACAAACAACTGGACATCCCAACAATACACAAATTCGTACACCAACAAACCATCAGGTTCTTCACCTCATGCCAACTTTCATACAAGAAATAGGAAATTATACAAAAACAACAACACCAAAATACAGACACAAACGAATAAAACACATACTATTATAAATTATACGCATTTTGTAATATGTTATATATAAATTTTGTAGTAATTAAATCCTATGTACTTCTTTTTTCTGTTGGTTTTTTAAATTTTGCCAACAACAAAAACATATTAACCTGTAACCATTGTAAGTAAATTCCTCTTCATTGTAAGGGATTATCCCACCAATGTTTTAAAATTTGTATATAATTTATAATAAAATAAAACAAAATATTAAAAAAAAAAAAAAAAAACTAGCACCATTAGTAAAAGCGGTGTTAAAGTATATATAAATAGTTAAAAAATATTAGTAAAATAATATTGAAATGTTATTATATTTATCTAATATAAAATAGTGTTTAAAATATTACAATAATAAAATTACTATATATCCATAGAACGCACAAACCAAAATACTAAATAATATTGCACCATGATTAATTGGATTTTTTGTGACATTACTGATATCCTTAACACCACTCACCCAGAAAAATAGGAAACTTTAGAACAAAAGGAAAAAGATAGGTTTTTTGATATGGTAATGTGGTATTTGGCCATTCTGCCAGGTAAAGTGGAAAGAAATGGCTAAAAAAAAAATGTTCAGATTAATTAATCTCTTTGAAAATTCTCTCGTGTTCAAATTCGGTTATGACAGATAAATTATCTAATGAGCTAACAGCCATAGATGGACCATATACAGGTCCTCCTTGTGCCGCACACAGCCTCTATAAAATGTCTAACCTTAATCAGGGGAAAACCCAGCGGTTGAGCGTGATCTCGGCGAAATCAACTCTGCATATTTGTTGGCTAAGGAACAGTGCAAACTCAACAATTTACTGAATCTAATAACCTTCATTGGTAGGAGTAGTACAGGGTTTTTCCTTTTCTCTGTTTTTAGAAATTATCTATTAACTATTATATCAACAATTATCCAATATATAACTATTATATCAAAATTATCTATCAAATAAACTTCAAGGATTTGTTTTCAGTAAATTACATTAGAACTGTGTATTATAATTTATCAAATCTTAATTTACATTTTTAAAATACCACAAAGTATTACTAAGAATTTCTTGTAAATAATTTCTTAGAATGTATACCGACTTTTGTTTATTTTTTCAAAAATAAAATAAGACTAAGAAAATGATTAATTTTCTTACAAAAATCCTCCGCATCGAGCTAAAAACGTATCTTTATACATTTATTCTGTGGTAGACCTAATATTTATGAAATTTATAAAATTCCATTTGAAGTAAATTAGATTAGGGAACATTCAGCTAAACGTAAGTATTAATGTTCACGTAAAAGAGACAAGTTAAAATTATTTTTTCGAAAAAAAAATATACGTGAAATGCTATATGAACAGACTGTCGGTGAATGATATTTATATGGAAGATATTTTTAAAAATAGCAATGATACTAATTAATATTTATTATTATTTTGTTATCACTCATTTTATAATATGGAAATAATATCTCACTATGAATTGTCGAATACGTCTATCTTCATGGTATAAAATACCAGAAACATCATATTTGTAAATTCCAAATTATTTAAAACAATGGTATACCTACTATTTATAACTAACAGTTACCGATTTTGGATCTATTCAAACGATATTAAATTGAAACAGAAAATAACTATATTCTTATATACATTTTATACCATATAAAATAACTGTTTCTTTCTTAACCCTGAAGATGGCCTACACCGTTTGCCGAAACGTTGGTTCAATTAAAAAATAAGTTATTCTTATTTATGTATTATCATTGACTGCGCCCCCAGACCAATTGAATCCATCAATAGTATATTTAATTTAGAATGAAATATTGGACCGACAAAATAAATTTGATTAACTTTCAATATTATTATTTTCAGACAGTTGAGCTACTTCTCTTGAAAAATCCCTATTAATTTTTAAAAATATATTCAGCAAAATGTAACTACTTTTACGATTAGCTAATTTTGTAATTCTGAAATTTTAATTAAAAAAAAATTAATTATAAGGATTTTCATTTAATATTTCTCAAAAATTCCTAAAATATAGGACCATAATTTTTTTTTTTAAACTTTTTATAAAAATATCTATTTTTTGTAATCTGGCTTCCAATGATTTAAATACTTCTGATGATATAATTGTTTTTATCTTCAAATATATAGCTTTTAAATGCAGCTGAGTTTATTTTATCACTATATTAGTATTACAGTACGTGACTGTTACAGAATCGTGTTAAAAGCAAGCACATTATTGTGTTCATGGATTCATGTTTTAGAAAAATAAATCATTTCAGCTCGAAAATTAATATCTTTTCGTTTCACTATTTATTTTGGTATGATTTATTATTATTTAAGTATGACCCTTATTACTATGCACTTCGGCCTAAAGAGGCCCATTGTGCTTGAGTCCTAAAAATCCCTAACATAGGTCTAGACTTCTGAGAAATTTTAAATAGTCTTTAAACCTCAGTTCTTGAAGTTCCTTGTATCCACCAGGGCCAAGGTCAAATGTCCTCTTTCGACTTAGTGCTATACATTCAAAGAGGATGTGCCAAGGGGTTTCGTCCTCCTCTTTGCACCATCTGCACCTAGGTTCTTGTTCAATGCCTAGGAGATGCATGTGTTTCCTGAGTTTACAGTGCCCAGTGATGGTTTCAACCATACTTTTGAGGTCGGTTCTCGACGAGTGAGCAGCTTCTTTCTTGATTTTATCAGAAAGATTATCGTTGGGATCCTTTATGAAAAGTTTTGTATGCCTTATCTTGGCTCTATCCCAACGTGTTTTTATCTTCCTCTTGGCTAGTTTATTAATTGTATCCTTAGCCAGGGGAAGGGGGACCCCGCACCATGGTTCAGGTCCAATAGGAGCAGTAACTGCTCCTTTCTTCGCCAATTTGTCGGCCCTTTCATTTCCTGGAATATTACTGTGCCCAGGGATCCAAAATATGTTAACTCTGTTATGTACAGCTAGTTCATCTAGTCTTAGACAGCATTCCTCCACTAGTCTGGAGTTTGTTACTGCATTTTGTAATGCATTGCATGCTGCCTGACTGTCAGTGAGAAAGTTAATTACCTTATTCTTGTGGTCCTTCATAGCGAAGGCACCTGCAAGTATTGCCCATATTTCCGCTTGGAATACAGTGGGTGTCGTGCCCAGAGCTAAGTAATGACCCATGCCCTGACAACCCCTAAACCAGAATCCCGAGCCGGCACCAAACTCCCCTTTGGATCCATCCGTATACACATTTAGACCATTGGGTGGATTAAAGCAATCATTCTTGCTTTTGCAAATCGCCTGTATATTGACGTGAAATCTTTTTTCAAAGTTATACTTATTCAGCATTGAATCAGAATGCTTTTTTAGATCTGCATTTTGCTCGATTATATCAAAGACACTTCTGTGTCCAAAATCGTTGGTGGGTTTTTTGACCCCTCCTATTTTTACTAGCCTGTAGGCTGTCTTCAATGCCTCTGATTCAATTAGAATGTCAAGAGGAGTTAAATCAAGTATAGTTTCCAGTGAAGCGGTAGGGGTGGTTCTCATGGCCGCAGTGATCATAATGCACCCAAGCCGCTGCACCTTCTCCAACCTTGATCTATTTTGTTGGATACCAGCTTTGTGCCACCAGGCTATTGAGCCATAGGTTAGCACAGGTCTAACTATTGCTGTGTACATCCAACGGGCCATCTTGGGGCTAATTCCCCACTTGTTGCCACATAGGCTCTTACAAGTCCACAGAATTCTTGTGGCTTTCTTGGTAACATAGTCGATATGTTCATTCCAGTTTAATTTACTGTCCATAATAACACCGAGGTATTTAACCTTCTTGCTGAATGGAATACTCATCCCTTTCATCCTAGGGGGGTTGAGTTCCCTCAATATCCTTTTGTTTGTAAAAGGTACAATTACCGTTTTATTAGGATTGATGTTCAATCCTACTCTCATGCACCATCTCACCACCATTCTTAGTGCCATTGTCATCAACTCTGAAATAGTTTGTTGGTCAAAGCCCTTGATTATAATTGCTATGTCATCTGCATAGCCTATCGCTTGGAAACCCGCCTCATTTAGGAGGTGTAGTAGTTCGTCCACTACCAGGTTCCATAGGAGTGGGGAAAGGACACCTCCTTGGGGGCAGCCTGCGGCTGCTTTAACCTTTAGGTGATAATTGCCCATATTGGCTTGAATGACCCTATTCTTTAGCATGGCAATGACCCAATTAGCAATGTTTGGTCTAGTGCCGTGCCTTAGTAGGGCATTAGTTAATATATGAGTAGGGGTATTGTCAAATGCTCCCTCTATATCTAGAAATGCTCCGAGCGCGATTTGTTTCCACTGCAGAGCATCTTCTATCTGGTCCACCACTGCATGCAGCGCAGTGTCGCAAGATTTTCCCTCTCTGTATGCATGTTGATGCAACATTACTAATCCATCACTGAGATGTTTGTCCCTGATATATCTATCAAGAATTTTCTCCATTGTCTTCAGCAAGAATGAGGAAAGACAAATGGGGCGATATGATTTGGGTTCATCATATGTTTCTTTCCCTGGTTTGGGAATAAATGTGACCCTAACTTCTCTCCAAGCTGTTGGGATATAATTAAAGGCCAAACAGCCCTGGAATAGAGTGGAGAGCCTGCCTAAGATGATTTCAAGACCCTCTTTTAGCATGGCAGGATAAATTCCGTCAAAGCCTGGTGTTTTGTACGGCTTGAGGTTTCTAACTGCCCATTTTATGGCGCTGGTATTGAAGATTTCACGGACTGATGTCCAGTCCGGTTTGCACCTATCCTCAGGGAGGTAAACCTTCGTATCCGAGGTTGTGAGCTTGCTCCCCGGGAAGTGCGATTCCAGCATAGCAGTTATAGATTCTGTAATGTTCATGGGATCTCCATTTGGTTTCTTTAAGGAGCCCACTGTATTACAGTAGTTGCTCTTAGAAAGTATTTTATTCATGCGAGCGCATGTATTCGTATTATTAATTTCTTCACAGAACTGTCTCCATGAGTTCCGTTTGGCTTTCCTAATGAGGTTATGATATTCAGTTAGAGCGTGTCTGTATTCGATCCATTCACCAGTCCTTTTTGCTTTATTGAAAAGTATTCTGGTTCTAGATCTTGACTTCTCTAACTGCATATTCCACCAGGGTACATTGCAGTTTGACCCTTTAGTGGTTGTTCTACAGTTATCCTTGAATGCAGTGATAAGTGCCTTAGTCAGTAGTCCATTTAAGAACTCCAGCTGGTAGGTATTAGAAGCCAAACGGGGACATTCTTTAATTAAGTCTTTAAGATTTGTCCTAAAGCCTTCCCAATTTGTATTTCTGGGATTTCTATAGGTTTCAGGCTTTGAGATTGTAGCCTCAAGCTCCCACCTGATATATTTATGATCAGAACTGGAAAAGTCTTTAGAGACATGCCAGTTTGTAATATTTATCATTCTAGTTGATTTAAAGCTCAGAGTGAGGTCTATGACCTCCTGTCTGTTAGAAATTTCAAAGGTTGGTGTGTTACCTTTGTTAACTATATCTAGATTATTAACTAGCAAATATTCCAAAAGGGACTCACCTCTACGGTTGGTGTTACTGCTGCCCCAGATGTTATGATGGGCATTGGCGTCCGCCCCAATAATTCCCATCGTTTCCTGTCTTTTGAGATAGTCAACTATACTCTCAAGGCAGGTCGTTGGGACTTGTTCCTCAAATGGGAGATACAATGAGGCCAGGATGACTTCCTGGCCCCCTAAATTGATCATTACTGCCACAGAATCTCTGGAACATAATGACCACATTGGAAAACAATTTAATTCTATTTTTGCAAGGATGCAGGCTCTGGGCCTTGGGCAGTTTGCTTGGATAAGTCTATATCCCTTCAGGCCCAGTCCTGCAATCCTGCTATTTTTGTTAATCCACGGCTCTTGTATAAATATAATATCAATGCCATGACTTACCACATATTGCTGCAGAGTTCCACTGGCTGCCCTGCAGTGATGGAGATTTATCTGCAGCAGCTTGATCATAGTGATGAGGGGGGATCACCCCCGGGATGTGGTGGAGTTTCCTCCTTTCCACTGCCCGGGGACGGTTTGCGGCATACGGGCCCGGCCGCGCCGACGGCCTGACGCCCCACCCCGTAATCCCTCCTGCCTCCGTGCTCCGTTCGTTGCCGCCTGGTACCAAGCTTGGCAGTGACAGATACACTTTGGCCCGAAGTGGATCCGGGCACGGTGACGCCAGCCGCCGAGACAGCCGCACCCTCACCACCCGTTGTTTTTCCCACCTCTTCACCAGTCTTCATATCGTCCACAGCTGTTTCCGGTGTGGGTGCGTCTTTTCCTGGAAAGAATTTTACCTGAAGGTTGTGGAACCCGTGGTAGATTCTTCCATTCTTCTCCTCAATGGCTTTGGCCACAGATTCGGGAATGGATGCCACAAAGTACATCCCATGTTTATGGGTCTTGTTACCAAGAATCTTCCATCTTTCAGTCTGCAGACCCGTATTCTGTACCTGCAGATTCTGTAGGCATTCCTTAATACCTTCCACTGGGTTTGGTATGAAGGTGCCTATCTTCCTGAAACCCTCAAGTTCTTTGGGGTCGCAGGTTTTCAGCGGTGCTCCCTCCCATGGGGAGAGCTCCGCAATATTACTAACGAACCACTCCCTGGTGGACTCGTCCTTGCAGTTCACCACGAGTGCTCCGTCTCTCAGGGAGTAGCCGTTGAAGCCGACGGGGGTTTGTTCAACCTTCCTCTCCCTCATTCTTTTCAGGAGCTTGAGCATAAGGCCCTGAAAATCTTCATCCTTCAGTTTCTGATGAGGATAATCTGTATGGGCAACTGCAACCTTGATGCTTGCAGCTGCTCCACTATAGTCCATTTTTGGTTTCTTCACCGTTTTGCAAGGTGAAGGAGTCTCCTGCTTCTCCCTACCTCTCTTCCTCTCATCCTTGGATGTTGAGGGTTGAGTTTCGGTGGGAGTCGCCTTTTTCTTTTGCCGTAGAAAGTTCTTCCTCTGGCTATGCGTCATGTTCTTCCAGACTTCGTCTGGAAGTTTGTTTATATTGATCTCAGAGGTGGTTGCCAGCTGCTGTGCAGGTGGTTCCCTTTCCTCTGCGAGGTCTGAGACCTCTTGTTCTAGGTTAGCCATCAGTTCAGAGACCGATTGGCTAATTACTGACGAGTCAGTCGTATTTGACTCCATGGAGTCCTCATTTATTTTAAAATTTGTATAATTTGGGTTCATTTTGTTCCCACGAGTAGCAAAGGTAATAAAAGGTCACCTATAGCAGAGCCTTGTTACTATAGGAAGGCATTTATTGAAACCGGAGGTCGCCCAGGTGTCCGGAGTTCGCATAGTAGGACTGAATCACCCTCAGCCATTCATCCAATAGCCTATGCAGTTCCGCCTGGATTGGGGGATGTTTATCGACTTCCCAGTCTAGTTCCGATGGGTTTCGTCAGTGAGGAGGAACTCCCCACTGTGCAGGGGTACCACGTGCAGGACGAGGCTCTTCACCTCGCATGGGTTCTGGTACTAATAAAAATTTCTCAGAAGCCAAGACCAATCGGACTGAGAGATGCCTATCTCCCTGGGTGCTTTGTAGCTACCCTTCACCCCCTTGGTATGATTTAAGTTGTATAATATTTATAACATTTTATTTGAATCACTGGAAATTGTATTATGTTATCCTATTTACAATTGTGTCGTGTTTTGTAAATCTTACTAATATTATAAATGTGAAAGTTTGTATGAAACTACTGAACGGATTTGGATGAAACTTTACAGTAATATAGGTTATACATCAGAATAACACATAGGCTATAGCAAGCGCGAATATAGGGGAGGGGCGCACGGGGGCAAGTGCCCCCCTACAGTTTTTTAGGTACTGTGGAGAATCCATTATAGTACATAATTAAAGGCAAATCACATGATCATAGTTGTTAAAATAACAGAAAGAACATGAGTGAAGTTATTTGTTTTGATATCCTACTAATCTTACTAATATTATAAATGTGAAAGTTTGTATGTTTGTCTCTCTTTCACGCAAAAACTACTGAACGGATTTGGATGAAACTTTACAGTAATATAGGTTTTACATCAGAATAACACATGGGCTATAGCAAGCGCGGATTTAGGGGGGGGCGCACGGGGTCACGTGACCCTCCGACTGTTTTTTTAGGTATTGTGGAGAATCTATTATAGTACATAATTAAAAGCAAATCAGGAACTTAGCATCTTGAAATTCGTAGTCGGTTCTTTGTATACATAGTTTAAGAAAGAAATTTGGACAATTCCACCCCAAGGGTTTCCCCTCTAATATAATAGGGGTTCAAAGGTTGTATAGAATCCGTCAGTTTTGAAGTTAGACATCTGAAATTTTGGATGTGCGAGTAACTCATATTTTTAAAAAATAAGTAAATTATTTCTTAAAAATGATCTTCCACGAAACTTTATGTGGCAGACCAAATTCCACGCGAGCGAAGCCGCGGGCATAAGCTAGTAACGTTATATTTTCTAGTAACGTCAGAATTCTAGACAGACGCATACAGTAGATTTATAGTGTGTATATAGTATAAAGTAGAAGTGTAATCACAGACTTACAAAGAGAACAGTTATATAAGTAGCATACCTTGTTAACGGAGGGGAATAGATCCAGAATATTAAGAGAGACTTGGTATTAGCCAAAATTACTGATGAAGATATGAAAACAAGAAACAGTTTTAAACTTAAAGTTGGAAAATGGGAGGCTAAGCCACAGACAAAAGCGCCGAGAACTGGAACAAAATAGAGCGAAAAGAAAATCTGAATTCTCGCAAAGGATGAAAACCTGGTGGGCAAATAAGGAGAACAAGAAGCCTCAAACGTGAACCATGTTTACTTAGCCTCTTCCACTTTGGGAGCTTTACGACTAATAATAATAATAAAGTAGAAGTGTAATGCTATACAGAGTTTTAAGGTTTTAAATGGTGGTATGAAGTCCCTCATTCTGGATTTTATTATACAAGTGAATGACCTAAACTATTTAAAAAAACATCTTAAGTTGCGCAAGAAAATTATCATTACTACACTTTTGTAAGGCTGGAAAACAGCATTATTGACTTCCTGCTAATTGTGTCCTTTGGAATTTAGAAATTTAACAATGGAATTAAAATTTATCACAAACACTTTCACCAAACCATCCAAGAAATGAGCTTACTGCAGGGATCGCAAATCGTGGCTTCATGGAATAGAGATTCCTTGATGTTAGAATGCCATGACGAAGTAGTCGAAGACAAAAGAAACGCTTTCTCAACAAAGAAAACCAAATTGAAACAACAGTAAAAGATACTATAACCAATTAACCAAAAGTTTTTGAAAGACATTCGAAAACACTTACCAGTATTTTCAATATCACTAGTGACTCCAGCCAAAAGCCATAATTATACACACTGGTACTCGTACTAATAATGTCTCTGCTATCACATTAAAAAAAATTGTTCCTTTTAATAATTAATTCGCTAAACCAAAGTTAAATCCCGTGTGACGATAACTGTTGTAAATCCTTCTTTGGAATATCGGAGCAATAGGCAGAACGAAGAGTGTAACAGCACTTTTATAGTAGCACTTTCATAATAAAAAACCCAAATAAACCTGATAACAGCTCTTACCACACAAATAAAACATACATTCGAATTTTAAACACCGAAAACAATACACCACAAAATAATAATTTCAACCGGAATATAAAAAAATGACTACTACAGAAAAATATAGAAATAGCGCTATAAATAAAAGCTCTGATGTGCAAAATATAAATTCCTGTTATTGAAGCATGGCAACATTATGTAAATAATATTCAACAATAATGATTATATATTATATTGAATGAATATAGCTTTTCATTACAAAAAATTAGCAGGATTTTACTGATTATAATACTTTTTACTTCAGATGCTATTTCAATTTTATACAATAGTATGAATAAATTATATTATAAAGTCGTAAATCTTTCTACTTGTTTATTCCTGTCCAGGCCGTCTGGAAAATTCCCCGCAAAACAAAAAAAAAACACCCAACTTTATAGAATTTAACATCTCGCCCAGTCTTCATATATTTATACAGTTATACTTAATGATATTATGAAAAATACTTAGTCGTCAATTTCCAAGTACAATTTGTGTATAAACATATTTTAAAATACAATTTGTATTTTTATCTTTGTTTAATTTTAATGCATAAGCTTTAATTTTATATAATTAAATAAAATCATGTTTTTTCACTAACAGCAGGGCATGATTATGACAATACGAAGCAATAATTTTTTGGTACGTAACAAAAAGATAGATTTATGTTTACTGACTGAAGCTCAAGAATCTGGTAAACACTTACTGATATATTTGTGAGCTGCAAAATTATCTGTGCAGTTAATTTATGTAGAGGTTTATCTAAAATATCTATGTATTTATTTCTACTATATATGAAGTAAATTTCTATTATTTTAAATATATAATGGTCAAACTTTTTGGATTTAGACATTGTTGCGGACAGATTTAATAACACAAATAGCCAAAATATTTATATTAAATATTTAAAATAATCACTTACTTGTATCCTGTCAGTCACGACCGGCATACACTCCCAAACGCTGCGTTCCACCTGAACCTCAGCCTATACAAACACTGAGTGAGCTGTTCCAAGGCCCAGTGTCGCTACAAGATTGAACTGGAGCCTGTCCTCCAACTGTTAGGCACCATACTGTTCACATGAAATGATCTATTTTATCATAACAGTTAAAGTATTATTAAGTATTAGATTTTCATATATGCTATACTATTTCTACATCATATATAGTTATTTTTTTACAGATTTACACATTTCAGTTGGCAACACTGATTTAATAGCAAAACGACAGCTGACAATTGCTGCGTGATTAGTTTAGTCCGTCTTTCTATAAAGAGCAGGCACGCGGCAAAGCAACAGTTGCAAGGTGTTGATTTTTTTAATTAAAATAATAATTCGTTTCTGGAAATTCACTGCGCACTGCATGAATTTTAAGGTCGTCATAATCGTCCATACTAGCGGCTAATTCGATTTAATATTGAACGTTTCCTGACCACTTACACTATGTATGTTATTAAGCATCTCATAAGACGCAAAGTGCGCACAAGCAATAGCCGCTGTACAACGTAGCATTGAGGAAGACCCAAATCAATTAATTTTACGTCAGTACCAGCAACACCAGATGTGTCCATCATATTTATTGGACATCTTATGAAAAGATATTACCTTTATGTGCATACAAAGTTTAACTTGTGCAGGAAATGGGCGACCTGTTGTCCAGTGGTTAGTATAAAAAACTACTAAGCCCAAGATCGCGGGATCGTAGCCCGGCAGGTGGTCCTAGGATTTTTAAAGGGAATAAAAACTCTTGGTTATGCCGTCCTTCGGAAGGGACGTTAAACGGAGGTCCCGATCCTGTAGATTGTCAAGTACTCGATAAAGAGAAAGCCAGTCGATGGTCGCATGTGCCGCCAGTTTGGCCGAAAGGTCGAAACACAAATTGAAATAGATTTTGATTTTCCAATTATAGTCATGTTGAGCGATGAAGCTCTCTTTTGGTTGAATGGGTGCTTTAATAAACATAAAGGTAGCATTTGGATAATTTTATAATAACAAGGTTTTGCCGAGACCATTAGATACAGAGAAAGTCACTGTCTGGTGCGCTTTATGGGCCAGCGGAATCATTTGTCTTCATGTCTCGAAAAAATATTTTGGCAGAAGGAATAGGTACCTACATGATTACTGATTTTTTCCTGTAAAATTGCGGTACCAAGCCTTTACGGTGTCAGGTACCCATTAAAGACTCCTATCTTAATCGTACCTGGACAGGGAACATTTAGAACTCCTGCTGAACCATGGTTCTATTAGCCATAGCAGCATGAAGTGACGTTAAATGAAGTGAAATTAATAGCTATTTTGGCTGTAATTAATATTGCTGACACGTAGTTCCAAAGAGGACGGAGCAAAATGCCATGGCGCGATACAATTTATTTACTCAAACAAAGTTTTGATGAACGAATTATTTCACGTAATAGTCCTGTTAATTGGCCAACAAGATCAACAGATCTAACCACATTAGATTATTTTCTTTTGGGATAAGCCAAGTGACTTGTCTAAACCGATAAACCATAGAAAATTGAAGACTTGGAAAAAGTCATTTTGGGAGATATTGCAGAAATACGGCCACAGTTGCTGTAAAAGCCGGACATTCAGAATGCTCCGGCCGAATCCTGTAATAATATCAGACTATAAAGGTTTCAGTCTCCTTGTCGGATTATGTGGTAATGTGTCTGTCAGTAATGATTGTACCAGTAAGTTTGGATGTCCAGTATGTGAGTTATGAATTATTTTGTAGTTTTTCTTGATTGTGTCAGTCACGAGTGGTATGCTGAGATCTTTGTGTAATGTTTTATAGTAATGTAAAAGGGACTATGTATAATATAACGAAGGAATTTCGATTGAAAAACTTGAATGGTCTTTATGTGGGATTTTTTGCATGACCCCCACACTTGCGAGGCGTAGGTCCATATTGGTTTAAGTAGCATATTGTATATTATAATTATGTTTGTTAGTAATAGATTATTTTTGTGGCGAAGTCGGTGATTCAATTTTGTTTTCAAATTAATTACGTGTGATTTCCAAGTCAGACTTCTGTCCAATGTAAGGCCCAAGTATTTTGACAGTGTTTGTCTGGGCAATGGTGTATTGTAAAGTGTTGAGTAGGGCAGCCTGAATGTTTAAGTGTAAATGTTACTTGGCTACATTTTTGTATGTTAATTTTTATAAGCCATTTATCGAGCCAATTTTCTAATGAATTTAAGTGTGTCTGGAGGTTCTGAGAAGCTATGTTGCGATTAGTATTGGTCGAAAGTATAACAGTATCATCCGCATATATGGCAAGTAGTGTTTCTAGAGTCTGTGGGATGTTGTAGGTGTTTATCTCTATAGACAGAACTGGACCTAAAATACTGCCCCGCGGTACTCCTGCATTGATTCGGCAATAGTCGGAATGTTTACCATCCTGATTAACAATAAATAAACCTGTCCTCTAGATAGATTTTATGATTAGATAATATGCCTGTGTTGAGCTGATTTCAGCTTGCACAGGAGACCATCGTGCCAAACTTTATCGAATGCCTGTGAAACGTCCAAGAACGCTGCTGTGAAATGTTCCTTAGATAGTTATTTGAACCAAAAATTTCTGATTATTTTTTAAGATGTTCATACGAGGAAGACCACGGATCACCTGGGAAGAAGGCGTGCGGGAGGCGTTCAGGAAGCGAGGGCTGGACTAGAGCAGGAGAAGAGAAATGAATCGGGAAAGGGACACCTGGGTCAAGCTATTTAGAGGACATCCCCACACTGTGCAGTGGTAGAGAGATGATAGTGGATTATGATGATGATGAAGTTCAAAGGATAAAAAAAAATCATTAATTTTATGTTTGGACCGTTTGTGTAAAAAAAATGTAACATAAAGCAGCGGCTCAGAAAAAATTGTTGGACTTTAGCTTTGTATTTCTTTCTTCTTTTTTATTCTAGTAATAATTAATTTAGTTTAAAACGATCAGAAATTTTGAGTTTCAAGTAAACCATCTATGCGCCTCTATTAATTAGATCTGAAATCGCCAATTTCATGTTTAACTAATGTTAGTTATTTTTGTTAATATATAACTAACAATGTAAAACATTAAGTTGTAATAAGAAAAAGTAGTAAGAAAAAAATAATAATGTTTTAGTAAATTTAAGCTTTTAAAAAATGCGATATTTTTTTATACAATTTAGGTTATCATAAATATAATGATTTAATTTGGTAATAAATAAATAAACGTCATAAAAATAAAGTGGTAAGGAATGTGCCAATAAATAAGCGGTCCTTTCAAACGGCTACTTTGAAAAAAAAAAATGTATAACCGACAAATACCAAAACTAAAAATAATTTATCGTTATAATTTACATTGATCCAATTTGATTGGACCCTAAACTTTTATTTGATTCTTTGTTTGAAGTGCCACATGTGATTTATAGCTTGTGGATTTTCTTCTTATTTCTTGTGAATAGGTAAATAAATTTTAGCTGTTCAAATTATATTCAAGCTTCTCATTTGTCTTTTTCTTATATCTAATGGATTTCTCTATAGATTAATGGATGAATGGATTACAGCAGATTAAACGTTCTATTTATTGTTTAGAGGTATGAAAAAAAAGAAAAACCGTACCACGATACCTCATAAAGGAATTTGGTTTCAGTGCATGGGTGGGCAATATTTTTAAGCCAACGTTTGTACAAGAAGTCGAGTCCATGCTCAACTGCCTGATTTTTTCCAATTATATTAAATCGCTGGGATAACTACAGGAGTAGATCCGGCTATATGGATCCAAGGCTATTAACAGAATAAATATTTTGCAAACCACAGCAGACATCGAATTCGAGACCTGGAGTTCAGTAACCTAGCACCCTTGAACTGGTTTGTAATTCCACATTGGGAAAGGACAAATGGGAAAAAATGGCTCAATTTTGCTGACGTTTCATTCGCATGACATTCTAAGGAAAGGATAAAATTTTACTTTGTTAGTAAATGTAATAGAAAGTTATATGACTGCTATACAAACAAATCGATTATAGCTGAACATTTTTTTTCTTAGCCCTTATATTAAAATACATCTTTAGTTTCCATATGTACTGCTTATTATTACATGAGGCGTCTCACTCCAAACCCAGATAACCCGTCAGTTCCCATATGCACCTACAGGTGCATCATTTTATTTTTCTTTTAATTTTGGTTCTGTCTCAGTTTCTGCTCTTCCAGAGCCATGTATCGGTTAAAAAACATTTTAGCTTTAGTTTCCATGCCTCTCCTACAGATTTTGGGCATGAATATCACTCTCATATCGGCTTAGAACTGAGAGGTTCCCCGCCTGGAGATTATCTTTTTGAGTTGTCGATTTGTTTCTTTGACAAATGACACAAAAACGTAAGTTGAGATGTTTTTGTTGTTGGGATGTCTTTATAAATGTATAAGCTAAAATGTGGACTGGCTTTTGTTCTGTTTTTTGAAAACATTCGTTTTGCTGTTACGAAATTGAACTACCAATTTCAAACCAAAGTTGACCGAATTGGAACTGTTAATAAGAAAACGAAGATTCGAGTTGATTGTCCAAACGTCATAAAAAATGCAATTTTTTATGGGCGGAATAGACAGATTTGATGAGAACCTTGGCTCGCTACGTGATGGATATCGTGGACGAAAATGGTGGTTCCCACTATTTATATTTGGTCTTAATGCAGCATGCCAAAACACTTGGCGTCTCAAACGTCATTCAGAATGTCATAAGTGGAATTCAGAAGAAACATCGTTCAGAATTACTGTAGAACTCATGAGAAGCCACCAGAAAGAACGCATATAGTGAAACATGTAACAAATAAAAAACAGGAACGAGAGTCACCAGCATCGCAGCACAAGGCTGCGAGCTGCGAAAAACATATGATCTGAACTGAATATAGAAAGAGAACGAGGAAATTATGCCAACAGTACAATTTTTTTTTATGACTTTCATTTATCCATATAATAATAATTTTTTTTCTCGAATAATTGACAAGCTAATTATTATATAGTGATTTTTTTTTTGTTGCCATTTTCAATAAATTTAATTTGTAAGAACTAGAAAACATTTTCAACCTCAAACCCCTGCAAAACCTTGGGTGCCCATAAGCACCTACAGGTGCTTACTCATTATTATATTATAGTATGGTCAAAATTTGCTGGTAAACCATACAAGACACTTAAATTAAGCTTAGAAAATTAAATTAAGTTTATGAATATAAACTTTTTTTTTTAATTTTTATTGAATGATAATTGTTGACCTTGATAATATACGTGGAAGAAATTGATCCGGGTAGAGGTCACAATGAATTTCTCGTATATTATTTATCGTATATATCGTTTAAGACCTTTACCCGGACCAATTTCTTCTACGTTTTTTTTTTTATCTTTACCGAAGACCTAATGGGAAATGACTGGTTAAATCCATTTTGGAAAAATTTTCACAAGGAATAAACAAAATATAAGAATTTAATTTCTTCCAGGTATTTAAAAATAGACAAACCAAATTAATATCTTTAATACCCTATTTAATGGAATAACTGTCAATATATTTACATTATTTGAAATATTTCAACTAATCTATTAATTATTAGTAAAAAATCAATCATTGGATTTGCCGGGAGTTTAGAATGACCCCGCATATTGTGGTACAAACGATTTGCCAGCTTTTCTAAGAGATAATAAAAAATTATGATTGTGAAACCTTTCGGAAATGTAATAAAATGATGCTAAGCTGAACATTTTCAAAGACATTTATTATAACATCTAATTATTTTCTAACAAAATCACGCATTATTTTTCAATTGTTTTCCCATTGTAGTGGTTCAAACTCTTTTCTTATGTTTTAGGGATGAAAAAAAGGTTAACAATCATTAAAAGTTATTTATTATTCATACACTTTACCATTTCGTTAAAGCTCTTTCGCACCTTAAAAGGATAAACAACTTTTCAAATTTAAAACCACTGAAACGGAATTTCAAAGGATTTACAGTTTCTAATAACACTCTTAATTTATTTTAATATATTTTAAGATTTGAAATATATCATATCTATAAACGTATAGGCATCATGATATAACTCATTTAGTGCTCGAGAACCGCTTATTCAAACAATTAGTCAACGTAAAGTATAAGAGAAGATGAACGAATTACCCATACCAAAAATAATCACTGAGAAAAAAATATGTACTATTTTAAAACATCCCTAATCGTTCAATACTAACTGCGATAAATTATCGTCCATTAAGTAGCAGGAAGAATGACCTTGCCTCACCTTGTGTGAATCGATCATCGAAACTGTCTGGTTAAAATCATGTGATTACTGTCAATTTTAATTATAGTTTCTATAAATTTAAGTAAATGAATGTGTAACAAATAAATAAACTTTCTAGGATTTTATTAAAAACTCGAAGCTTTATATGATCAATTTTTGAGCTTGAAATTTGTTTTTTTTTGTTTATTGAAAACTTTATTCAGACATTACAATCTGCCACTTGTAGGTAATAAGTAATGGTGCTATGTAGCTACAACCATTCCATAATAAAACAAAAAAGTGGTATAAACAAAATAAAATAAGTGATTGTCATAAAATATATACATACGCAAACATATATACATACGGTAATAAAAGGAAATTAATGCAAAAATGATAATAAAATAAAGTCTAGATAAAAAATAATAAAAATAAAAATAATAATAAATAAAATACTGTACACATTCAAACCCTATTTTACAATTTGCCTGGGTCTCCGAACTAAGCTTCTTCCCCAGAAATGAGGGCAAAGCAGAAGTTTAGGAGGCCCGTGCCCCCTTTTCCAGCCGCGTCACTGCAATAAACTCCAATGGAAGCTGGAGCTTGAAATTATTTGAAATTGTTTTCTTGTGATTTTTTATTGTTTATGTTCATGTATGTGATTTGTGATTGCTTATTAATCAGTAATATATCTTTCAATCCCTCCCGACACTGGGTAAGACAACAAAATCTCATAATTCTTGTACAACCTATTCTATATTCATAAAATTGTGCATAAATTAAATTAAAAAAAAGCATATAAAAAAAAATATGTGCCAAAAAAAGTATAAATAATAACGCTCTGCGAATGCTTTGCGGATATATATATATATATATATATATATATATATATATATATATATATATATAATTATTTTATGCCTTTGGGTGAGGAATTAATGACTAATTTGCGTTTCTCTGAAAAAACAAAAGATTTACTTACAAAACATATTTACAAGTCTTAAATAATTACATTTTTGTTAACAAAACATTCACTCACCTGGAAAAAACAACAAAAAACGGCATTTAATGCCCTTACTTTCTTCCATCTTTCAGGTGTTAATTTCAGTTTACTGACAAAGACAAAATTAATTAAACAACTTATAACAGTACAATATAACTGTACCCTCTCGTATGTCTTTAATTATAACACTTGTGACATCAATTAGGCTTTGGCGGTATCACAGCAGATTCTAAGTCTCGTATGTTAGCGACACAGTTTTATATATGTATATTTATTTATTTTATTTATTATGTATGTATATTAATTTATAACTATATCTTTAATATAATTATTGAAGTCGAGAAGAGGGTCAGTCTTAAATAGTACTTTATTAAACAGAAGTACAAATAGCATTGCAAGTCTAAGTGATTTACAGGCAATTAACTCTAACAATATCCAAATTCTCTTAATTCTAGAGCTACATATATACGAATAGGAGATGTGAGAGGGATAAGGGTGAATGCACCTACTCTGACCCAGGAAATAACCATGTCCTGTTGTGCAGTGAACTCCTTAATAAGCAATGCCATAATAACAATATTGGCAAAACATGGTAATTCTTGCGTCAGGAACCCACCGTATGATCATTATCATATAATTAACACTCAAAGTATAGTCAATTGTTATCTACCGTCATTATCCATCTGCTTGCGGGACCCCACGCATTCCTTGGGATGGCTGTCAAAGAACTCTTGGATCGCAATTTTAACTGTCGCGAAATTTTCTTGAAAAAAACGGACCAAGGGTCGAAACAAGTAGTAATCCGATGGTGAGGGGGTCTGGACCATATGGCGGATAAAGCAGGAGTTTGAACCCATGAAGTTAAAACTTTTCTTTTTAACAACGGAAAGTTGAGGACGAGGATCAGTGTGAGGACCAGTCTACAGCACTTTTTCACCTTCCCAATGGAGCTTAGATGGCGACTAACAGTATCTTTCGATACAGCAACAAGTTCGCGAGTATTTTTGGATAGATTTGACTTAACAGCTTCCTGCCGAACCTCATCAGTATTCATTAATGTTCGCCCGGAGCCCTTCTTCATTTTCAACCTCGTATCTCCACTATTTTTTTTTTCAAACTCCGCACTGTGGGCTGGTCAACGAACAATTCTTCATATTTAATAATTTCACGAGTGCTTCAGCGGTTATGAATTTTCCCCCTAGTATTAAAATTACAAGAATTTCGTAGGACACTGTCATGTTTCTTCTTTGAAAAAAATAACTTGAATGAGGCATTTTTTTAAGAAGTCGAATGGAATTAAACAATCATAGAGAATGATCTAAAATGGTATTATTAAGTATTAAATAGGATTCAGATATTTACAGTCCTATGAAATCTTGAATGAAGAAACGGTAATTCTTTTGTTACACCCTCTACATTTAAGGCCATATATCATCGCTTCTTTCCAGTTTGTATCGTCTGGATTCGGTTTCCTAAGGCTCCTCCTCATTTGCGAACTGTTTCATTGTTCAAAAAGTTCATTGTTCCGAGTTAAACAGCGGTCTGTAATTCAAACGAATTTGTTGAAGTCGAATGTCAGATTATTTTTTTAAATCAGACTTTCCGAACTTGAGATATGGCTACGACTGACACATCACTCAGCCTTGAAACAGCCTCCTCTATTTTGTCAATGTTGTTGGTGGAGAACATTTGCAGAAACATCATTAAAAACAAGTTCCGCATTTCGTGACGACCGGCAAAAGAGGCAAGGACAGTTCACGGTGATTTTCATTGAAAATTTGCCTTTAGCTTCGACATTTCTAATGAAAGCAGCAAATCTACTTCTGAGAAAGCAGAACACGGCGAGAAACAACCAAAATGGAAAATCGCCTTATCGCATGAGCCATGCATTATTCGGTGAAATAATTTTAAATACGTGCTCAGCGCAGACTGAGAAAATCCGCCAAATAAGGCTCATGTAGTTATTTTTTTTAAAAATCCGTTCAAGGCATAATTGAAATTCTCCTGAGATTTATGAATGGTTTTTAATGGGCTTCGATAGATGGAAGTATCAATAAACCAGCTTTCACATCTTTTTTCTAATGGCATTTTAATTTTCGACTGCCTTGTGGAACGCTAACTTAGAATAACAAGAATTTTTTTGAGACCCATTATTATTTATTACTATTGATTAATTAGGAATTTACACATTTTCTAGATGTTCAGATGCTTAATCGAAAAATAATTTCGGTGGAGTAGGTGAGTTTTGATTTTCAGTTATTTTATAAATATTCTTCAATATTGGGATCATTTATTGAGATTGAGGATCATTGAGGGTTAAAGTTCCGTATTTTTTTTTAAGTGGAAACGTATATAAGGGCATGTACATTATGAACTTCTGCCTTTTCAATTCAAAACATTCCGAAGTATGACGAAATAAACATTTAAACCATAAATATATATCATAATTTTCCTTATAGGCCTAAGTTATACACAAGTAAAAGTATTTCCTTAACGTGCAGTATAATTAGACAGTAAAACGTTGGTTTCTTAGCCAGAAATCCCTTCCTGTAACCTCCATGTGACTTTTTGTTATTAGGGAACCAATAATATATTAATAAACCTTATAAATCCTCTCAAACTTTTAAATTTTTTAATAAATAATTTAGATTTTTTTTCATTATATATTAATGCCCGATTTATCAGGCATGTGTTGTTTATAATCATTAAGAGACAAAATTAAAATAATATAAAACCAGATTTTATCATTTATTCTTAACTAATCATTTATACTAGAGGAGTAACTGTGTCACCGCGCCGAAACTGTCTCGATGTAGCAAAGGGTTCAGTTTAATCCTCATGGTGCATATATGCTCAGTTACAAATGCCTTACATGAACTGATTTCTGTTATTGTTCCATTTTTTTAAAAGGTTAAGCCTTATATTGGTCCATTACATTTTTTTTATAGAATCTGAAGAAGACTAATTTTTTAATATATATTCACACACATTACCAAGGACTCCATCTGGACAAACGTCTCACTTGGAATTCTCATACAAGACTGAAAAGAAAAGAAACTGCTCGACGTTTTCGCCTACTTCAACATTTACAGGACAAACGTTCAAAGTTCCCAATTAATTACAAAACACTCAATTACATGACAGTTATTAGACCTAATTGGACATACAGAGTTGAGATTTGGGGCTCTACTAAACCATCCAATTCATCTCGTATCCAATCCTTACAATCCAAAATCCTTCGTAAAATCCTCAATGCTCCTTATTATGTCACAAACAAACTCATCCATCATGATCTTAATATTCCATATGTGGCTGATTTGGCCCAAACTAGATATCTATCCTTCCATGAAAAGCTCCATACACATTCGAATCCGCTAGTATCTCAACTTGCTTCCCAAAATATTCCTGATAACCCTCCGAGGCCTCTGAAAAAAAGATGGCCTCGAGACCTTCTACTGTAGAACTTTATTGGAGTGCTATCAATGGGTAGTTTCTCCACACGTGTTTTATTTTGTTATGTCCTTTGTTGATACAGCAGATTTACTTGATGTCATATAATTACAGTTGTAAATATCAATAAATTATTCTAAAAAAAAAAAATTCATACACAATTTCGCCATTCTGAAACCGATTTCAATAATTCTTTTTTAGATACAAAAGATTTGTCTTGGAGGGGAGGGATTGTCATTTTTAAACTTTATTCTGGTCTGGAGTTGTAGGGACCCAAAATATGGGGGAAAATTTGACGGTTTTGCGTGATCTGAACAAACCACCTTCCTGCACAACCATTGTCCAAGAAACAGTACAGTCTCTACCATACACTGAACCCCAGATTTTTCACAGGTTGTAGTGGTACAGGTTTGTTTAGGGTTAGTAATATAGTTATCTTTTCCGCAGGTTGTCACTTCGAGTTGAGTTACAACTAGTTTTAACTGTTTATTCGTTTACTTTTAATATTTTCCAAAAATACAAGCTATTGTTATCTTTAGTATAGAAAAGAGAATGTAATTATGGGTAATAAGTAGATTTTGGTAACCATTTCATCAATAAATAAAATTGTCAACTAACATTTAGTAGTATATATGATAGACGTTGACACGTTCATTTATAGATGAAAGGATTACCGAAGTACAGAAATTTCCCATAATTACTTACTCTTTTCCAAACTAAAGCCCATGATGATTTCTATTTTTGGAAAATATTAAAAAGGAAACGAAAGAAAAGTTAAAGCTTTTTGGGACTCAACTCAAAGCGACAACCTGAGGAATAGTTACTGTAATATTAATTTATGAAGAGGTGATGGCAGCAAGAGGCTTGGCGGAGGGAGTTAGGGAAGACCGAGAGTATTGGTGACAAAATGTATAGGGTTTCCCCAACCGACCAAATGTATATGACCAAATGTATATGACCAAAGGTTGTAAAAGCCCGAGAATAAAAATGTTAATTACATAGAAAACATTGACAGCAAATATTATCATACTTTAAAATTTACGCGTACTACAAAAGCTCGTCGGTGAAATAGTGAAACTTCATTATGCCAAGTATTGTACTATAAATTATTCAAACAGAAACAAAAACGTGTATATAAATTATTTTATCACATTCAAGTTTGTTTTTTTTAATAATAAGGGCATATGAATACTCATTTTTAACTAAGATGACATGAATATTTTCTCAGCGATGTAATTAAATCTTTCTTCTTCTTATTTTCTTAGTAAGTCATTACATTTGTTTTCTAACAGTTGAGGTCACGGGAACTTCCAGAGATTATCTTTTTCACACATGAATCAACATGGCTATTTAAGAATAAGTTATTCACACTAATCTGGATGAATCATTAGACATTTGTGGTGAATAATATTATTTATAAAAAAATTAATATTATAATAATGATGTACTCCACATATTTGTTTTTTAAATATATTATTAGCTGCAGCTCATTATTAAAAAGTCTGTCCATTATATACGTGAATTTCAAAAAAGTTCATTGTCTCCAAAATTTAAAGCATATTGTCTCAATACATAGAAATGAATGAAACTGATGTTATTGTTCCTTAAATTTTCTTCGAGATCATATATATATATAATCTCGAAAAAGAAAATTTAAGGAACAATAACATCAGTATATATATATTGCTATGTTTCTACTCTTAAATATATCTTGAATATATATATATTGATATTTGGGATGCCAGAGTCTCATTTAGGATGAATACTCAAATTATTATTTATATTCCTTAATCTTAATTGGGTTCCTTTCCAAAGGTCTATTCTTGTGTTTACCAATTTACTCATCTATAATACCTTCAATATATTATTTATGAATAAATAGTGTATCTGGGGTATGTAAGCACCAGAAGAATTACAATAAGGATCGTTTATTTATTTAATTTCAACAAGGTTAATGATTCAGATTTTAATATATATATAAAAAGGATTGCCATAAAATACATTACAGGAAATAAACTTAACTTATCTGTGGACAGGTGTAGATTGGGTTACTGGTCGTTCTTCGCCGTGCTGCCTCCGGGATTCTCTATCTGCTGCCAGATCTCTCCTTGCTATACATCTCCAGAGTACCTCCTTCCTGTTCCACCTTCGTCTCCAGAGTACCTCCTTCCTTCTCTTTGTCTCTCTCTCGAGCGCTTTCTTCAGCCTCCTATCTCAAGAGTTTTCTTCTCTCCCCCTCTCCTTCCTTCTCCACCATCTTGGCCCATAAAACTCCATAAGGTACCCAAAAGGTCTGTTCTTTGTTCCAAACATATTCCCTTTCATGTGTCCCGACAGGTCACATTTTCCCCGCTCAGCATCCGTTTCATGATGCCGCCCGCATCAGTACATAGCATTATCGCTAGGTTTCCGGGGAAAAGAAAAGATGTTGAACAAAGAGAGACTTCTTTTCTTTTCTAAATATTAAAATGTTCTAATTTTTCAAAGGTTGTATATAAGTTTATGGCAATACCTTACATCTTTACAATTATGCAATTATTTACATATAATTTGTTTGAAGATCTTTACAAGTTTACTTATTGTTATATATTTTACAATACTTTATTTACAGAGTTTTGTTATATACATCGGTAATGAACTAGAATTAATAATTGTTCATGATAAAATGAGTTAAATATTCTTAAGTAATATTACGTGTCACACTTGTTTTTCAAATGGTCTATTTTAATTAATTGTTTCAATATCTAAGTTGATGGTTAAACTGGATAACAAGGGGAATACCTAATAACCTTACATGAACAATAATACCGCTAGTTTTGTTTAAATCAGTAGTATGGAATAGTTGAACCTAGCGTCTATATGTATTCTTATTAACATATTTCAATATCATTATTCAATAGTTATAGAGTATACCGGCTTATTATTGTAATGTTGAATTATAATTAATGGTTCTAATATTAACTATAATAATAAAAATGGCTGACTAGGGGAATACCCAATAAACCTAAAATAAACAATAATACCACTAGTTTTATTAAATTAGTTGCATAGTGCAGGCTAAACCTAGTGTCCTGCGTCTTAACACATCTCAATATTCTTATTTACTAAATTCATACACGGGTATACCTCTATCTTCCTGACAATTACTTTTACTTTTATGACAATTTTTACCTTTACTATAATATTATAATTTGTATACATGGTTAAGATTAATATTGATAATATATAAAACAATAGTTATAATATAACAAAAAATATCGACTGTACAAAAAGGTTTGAACCTTATCTTTTTTTATTGCCACTTTTGCCTTCAATATTGGGTACCTATCAAGTGTACCCTTATGGTATCTGATAATCTCCACTACCCTTGGCAAAAATATTTCACCACCTGTACAGCGGGTTCCTTTGAACTACATTACCATTTGCAGAGGTGAATGCCGCCTATGCACGTGTGAGTGTGACCCATTTAAGTTCTACCTGCTCGCCCTAAACTCTTATCTTTAACATATTTTAATGGTCTTGCATTTTATGGCGTCCATTAGTAATGGTAAAAATATTTAAACTTTATAAATTATTAATACAACAATTTCTAATACTATTAATATTATTTACAAAAAGTTGACTATTCTTATTTACATACAATTTTCGAATCGTTCTGTCATTTACAAATAATCACCTACTCTTTTAAGCAATATCTAAAATCAAGAGACAATCCTTTTCGTTAACCAATATTCCATCCGGTGGTAGATATTAAAACCTTTTTTTTTTTTCACCTGGCCCCTGAGGTAATTTCGGACATCTGCAGTCCCATAGAGAACATTTTGTATTCCCATATCATTCTTCATGTTTAGCCCAAACATAATCAAAATTTTTATATTTACTTTCTTTATATTTTCTATAAAATGATTATATATTTCATACGATTTTTTCTGATTAAAAGTGCAGTGTACACTAGTTGCAGCTAATTGTTTTACTTGTGGTATAAACCACAAAATGAGATCTAATCGATACATTTTCTCCACTTTTACCATTGTTCCTTGATTTTTTCCTTGGCTCTTAGCTAGATGTGGCGACTTAAACTTTAAACTTCTGTGTGTTTAAAGATTCCCTGTGTTTATAAACCGTTAGTGCAATATTTTCATCTGGTTCTATTCTGTTTATTGTTTCATGTGGAGACACAAATTATCTTAAAAGATTCTCCATACAAATTTATATCGGCGATCATTTCAATATTATTTCTAGATTTAGGACTGTCCTCTTTGAGATCTTCTTCCACCGAAGTGTCCTCTATTTCACATTGGCCATCTGGCATTTCTACTTTACTTGTCGAAACCAAACTATTATTTACCAAATCATTATTGTCCTTTGAAGCTTTATCTGTGAGTACTTCATGATCATATCCAGAACTGGGGCTGTTCTCTTTGAAATCTTCTTCAATCGAAGTGTCTCCTATTCCACATTGGCCTTCTATTAGCATTTCTTCGTTTCTCGACAATATATGATTATTAAAGTTTGTATTTTCACTTATTGGTCTGCTAGATTGAGGTACTTCAGCATCAGCAAGGTTACCCTTCATTAAATTAATCTTACAGTCTCTTGGATCGTCATAATTACTAGTAGGTCCCTCAAAAGAGCAATTTTCTTTATTGATTACTACCTCTTCTTGGTTTGTTTCCTTCTTCTTTATTTCTTCTACCCTGTCCGTGTTATTATCCATATCCTCTATCCTTTTGTTTATACTTGCATCTATTTCTTTCACCATATTATCCATCTTTTTTTCGATGTTTTCCCTGAATTCCTTTAACTCTTTCTTATTGTCTTCCCTCATTTTTTTTTAACAAATTCAATAAACTAGACTCCATTTTGAATTTAAAAGTTGGAATCACCCCACGCGGAAATAAAATAATAAGAATAATCAACTATAATTATGTCACTAGAAAAAGTTAAGAAACAAAAAATTCAATCTATTTATCTGAATCATTAACCAAAAGTGATTTTAAAATTATTGAGAACATAAAGTTAATAAACATACTTAATTAAACAAATTCAAATTAGTAAATTGGATAGTAAGTTCCCCACAAGGGATGCCATTAATAATGCTATGTTTCTACTCTTAAATATATCTTGAATATATATATTGATTGCCAGAGTCTCTTTTAGGATGAGTACTCAAATTATTATTTATATTCCTTAATCTTAATTGGGTTCCTTTCCAAAGGTCTATTCTTGTGTGTACAAATTTACTCGTCTATTATACCTTCAATATATTATTTATTTAATTTCAACAAGGTTAATGATTCAGATTTTAATATATATATAAAAAAGATTGCCATAAAATACATTACAGGAAATAAACTTAACTTATCTGTGGACAGGTGTAGATTGGGTTACTGGTCGTTCTTCGCCGTGCTGCCTCCGGGATTCTCTATCTTCTGCCAGATCTCTCCTCCTTGCTGTACATCTCCAGAGTACCTCCTTCCTGTTCCACCTTCGTCTCCAGAGTACCTCCTTCCTTCTCTGTGTCTATCTCTCGAGCGCTTTCTTCAGCCTCCTATCTCAAGAGTTTTCTTCTCTCCCCCTCTCCTTCCTTCTCCACCATCTTGGACCATAAAACTCCATAAGGTACCCAAAAGGTCTGTTCTTTGTTCCAAACATATTCCCTTTCATGTGTCCCGACAGGTCACATTTTCCCCGCTCAGCATCCCTTTCATGGTGCCACCCGCATCAGTACATAGCAATATATATATATTAGGACTAAAGTAGCTTGAGAGCTGTATTGCATTAAATGTTGCTGCGTATCAAACATCAAAGATTGTAAAAGCAATCGGGAGAGACAACGTTGGCCCATAGTTATTAAATACATTATTATAATACGTTAAGAAATAATTAGGTAGCTTGTGGTTAATTTCAGTATCATATAATATGTGTCGTAAAAGTATTCAAAACAAGAATAGACATTATAAGGGGCTTGTGTAAACGATTACAAGCATTAGAGAAGTAGTGCTAAACGATGCTCAGAGCTTCATTGGCCAACCATTTCAGAAACGGAATTATACTCCAACAAATACAGAAATCTGTGGAAATATTAGACTACGTCAAAAGAAATAAATTGGCATACTTTGGTCAAGTGTTAGGAAACGAAAATTACTGTCTTCTGTTGCTAATCATGCATGGCATTACCATTGCAGTTACATTCTAAATATTACATGCTCGCAAATCCCTTAACTACTCACTAAGTCGACGTGTATTCTACGATCGTCAATCAGAACGTTATCCATTTTCAGGTAGGCTTGCTCACAGGACTTTTGTTCTTCGAATTCTACAAAGGCGTAATGTAGAGAGTCTCCAGTTTGATGGTCACGGATAACTTCACAACTTATGACTTTACCAAACCTCCTAAAAAGAATTTCAATGTCTTCATCAGTCTTAACAGGATTCAATTTGCAGACAAAGAGCACATTTTCAGGAGGAGCGACGCCGGCATTTGGAAGGTCTCCGACGATTTCTAATATAGTCGCTCTAGCTTTTGCCTCCCTATCTGCTTTAAGTTCTTGTAACTGGACCTCTGTTAGACCCTCTTCATCATTGATTTTTTCATCAGCTCCTATTCTACCATTCGAAGCCTGAATAGCTGACAAATCAGGAGATGCATCAGGAATAATAAGCCCAAGTAGATCTTCGAAAGGATCTTCAAGGATAACAGTATGGGTGATCCTGATATCCTGGTAGGGTCTAAATTGATTGTCGCAAAGTGCATCAAGTTTAATTAGAATATCATGGCCTTCGGTAACTTCAGCGAAAACACAATGCTCCTCCAAAGATTTTAGTTCTATTTTCGGAAGTTATAAATTTCTTCCATCTGAACTAATATTATCTATTTCCCTTTGAGCAAGTTTTAGTCCAGGATCCCTGGTACATTTTTGCACCTGATTACTATCAAGCTGAATCTTCGTGAATAGCTTCGTTTTGATGAGACGCCCAACAATTTCCTTTGCAAAAATTTTCGATTCATGTTGATTGATTACGAGGTCATCAAAATGATTACTAACCAGCTGATTTTTTTTTTTACTTAATCTTACTAATATTATAAGTAATATAGGTTATACATCAGAATAACACATGGGCTATAGCAAGCGCGGATTTAGGGGGGCGCACAGGGGCACGTGCACCTCTCCACCCCCGACAGTTTTAGAGGTACTGTGGAGAATCCATTATAGTACATAATTAAAGAAAAATAACATGATCATAGTTGTTAAAATATCAGAAAGAACAAGAGTGAAACAATTGTTTTGATATCCTACTAATCTTACTAATATTATAAATGTGAAAGTTTGAAACTCTCTTTCACACAGAATGTGTTATTCTGATGTATAACCTATATTACTGTAAAGTTTCATCCAAATCCGTTCAGTAGTTTTTGCGTGAAAGAGAGACAAACATACAAACTTTCACATTTTTAATATTAGTAAGATTAGTAGTATATCAAAACAAATAGTTTCACTTTTGTTCCTTCTGATATTTTAACAACTATGATCATACACAAAACTTCACTGGTTTCTGGTTTAGACCATGTTGTTAAATTTTCTTTCGCCAACGTTTCGCCAGACATACTGCTAGCTTCTTCAAGGCTGGATCGAGAATGAAGACGCTCCGGCAACTCGCGGCTTTATATAGCCGTCGCTCGGGTTCACTCGGGTCCACTCGTAGTTCGTCGGGTTTTTTTCGCTAGTCCATAGGGTTCTTTCGTGTCCGTGGTCGGAATCTGCTCTTCCATGACTGTGATTGAGTTGTTTCTGTTTTTTCTGGCTCTGATTGGCTGGAATTAGGTTCTTTAGCTTCTTCTTGAGTGACTTGTTGTTTTTTCTTTTCCTTTATGGGTATGTTAGGAAGCCATAGTTTGCTTAATCTGTACCCGTCTTCCCTGTTGAAGTTTTCCGGACGCTTGACTATTTCAATGGCTTCCAGTATCCTCCTTTCTGTGTTATTGCTGCATTTCTGAACGACTTTAATTTTTTCAAATTTTATGATATGGTTCGTGGTCGTAAAGTGTTCCGCCAAAGCTGATATTTTACTATCCATTTTTTTCACACTTTTAATGTGTTCATTAAGTCTTGTGGATATCAGCCTACCCATTTGCACAATGTATTCTTTTCCACAGGAGCATGGAATGCTGTATATGCCAGGTGTTCTGAGCCCTAATCTGTCCTTTGCACTGGGTAAAACTTGGCCTATCTTCCTGTCTGTGGTGTATATTGTTTTTATGTTGAACTTTTTCAGTATTTTGGCTATTTTCTCTGTGATGCCTTTGACATATGGGATCACTGCTTTTTTAATTTCTTCTCCTTTTTCCTCTGTTATTCTTTCTTGTCCGCCTGTCTTTTGGGCTTTCTTAAATTCTCTTTTTATGATGTCTTCCTTATACCCATTCTTTATTAATGCTTTTTTTTAGGTGTCTTTCTTCTTTCTTTAAATATGACGGTTCTGAAATTCTGATGGCTCTAGTCATCAATGTTCTTATGACACTATGTTTTTGTGAAGGGTGATGGTGCGAGGAAGCATTCAAATACCGGTCAGTGTGGATAGGCTTTCTGTATACCGAGAATCCTAATCGGTTACCTTTCTTTTTCACTTTAACATCCAGGAACGGTAAACCTTCTTCCGTTTCAACTTCCATAGTGAATTGGATATTTTTGTGTCTCCCGTTCAAGTGGTTGAGGAAATCGTTTAATGTTTCTTTCCCATGCGGCCAAATAACGAATGTGTCATCCACGTATCGGAACCAGTGTGATGGCTTCAAACCTGAAGCTTTTAATGCTTCTTGTTCGAAATTTTCCATGAAAAGTTCCACGACTAGTGGGCTTAATGGTGATCCCATACTTGCGCCTTCAATTTGTTTGTAGTATTTGCTATCAAATAAAAAGTACGATGATATTAAACACAGTTCAGCCAAGTCTGTATCTGCCTTACTGAGCACTTTATTCATTAGTGATATAGTATCCTTTATAGGTATTTTGTTGAAAAGGGATTTCACATCGAAGCTGACCAGTATATCTTGGTGATTGATTCTTATTGCTGCTATTTTATTCCAACATGAGTCCCTGATGTGGTGTTCAGTGTTGCCGATATGTGGTTTTATTTTCTTGCTCAAGTATTTGGCCGCTTCATACGTCACTGAGCAAATGCAATCCACAATAGGACGTAGAGGTATTCCCTCTTTATGGATTTTCGGGAGACCGTATATCCTTGGCGGTATCGGGTCAGACCTGATCAAACTTCTGACTGTTTCAATTTTATTGTCTTTCAGAAACTGGGTAATCCTCCGGTTTATCTTTCCAGTAGGGTCTTCTTTTAGTTCCTCGTAGGAACCATCATTCAGCACGTCTTTTATTTTCTTAATGTAATCTATCTTCTTCATTACGACTGTACTGTTGCCCTTATCCGCAGGTAATACTAAAATGTCATCCCGTTGCATCAATGCCCTTAAGGCTTTTTCCTCTTTAATAGTGAGATTTGATTTCGGTGGCTTAGTCTTCCTCAGAACCCTAGAAACCTCTCCCCGAATCTCTTCCGCCATTTTCTCTTCTAATCGGCTCACTGTAGCTTCTACACCACTTATAATTTTCTCTATCGGTATTCTCTTCGGAGCGATAGCGAAGTTATGTCCCTTTTCTAACACTTTCAAAGTGTCTTCAGATAATACCTCTCCTGTGAGGTTCTCTACTGTGTTTTTTAGTGTTCCAACAGACAGGGGGTTCTTAGGTCTTTGCTCCATCTGTAGCTTGTTGAATTTCTTGTTTTGTTTTGATTTTATCGTCTGTTCCTCTTGGTAGGTTCTTAACCAGGTGATTTCGTCTACCTTATTCCAATCTTCCTTTTTGATACTTCTGCTGAGGAACAGATGTTCTTGATATAACTTATTCTCCAACAAAGCCAGTTCCTTCCTGGTATCAGCGATCATAGCTTTTATTATTATAACCGAACATCGAATTTTTGCGTTTTGCGTTTTGGATTAGACGAGCTTGTTATGCCAATTCTTGCGCAATTAGGGATAATCTTATGATCCCTACATCTTTTTAAAAAGGCGAGCCTGCAAATTAGACTCGTTTTCTTTCTTCTGGACCTCTCCAATGTCTTCACTCTTCGAGTTATGTCCTCCCCATAGAGGCTAATTAAATACTCTTTCAGGTTTCCACGGCCATTATTTATACACAAAACTTCACTGGTTTCTGGTTTAGACCAAGTTGTTAAATTTTCTTTCGCCAACGTTGAAATAGTCAAGCGTCCGGAAAACTTCAATAGGGAAGACGGGTACAGATTAAGCAAACTATGGCTTCCTAACATACCCATAAAGGAAAAGAAAAAACAACAAGTCACTCAAGAAGAAGCTAAAGAACCTAATTCCAGCCAATCAGAGCCAGAAAAAACAGAAACAACTACGTTATCCTTAAATTTTGGAGAATCGTCAAATCGACATATTCTATTCTTGCTACCTCTGTTAGCTACCATAATCGAGAATTTTCGCAAAGGAAATTGTTGGGCGTCTCATCAAAACGAAGCTATTCACGCTTGATAGTAATCAAGGGCAAAAATGTACCAGAGATCCTGGACTATTTATTTAGTCCTTAATAAAATTTATGGTGTTGTTCATATTTATCCATCTTTAAAGAAACTAAATCAAATTTATCTTTATATACTTCTAATGAGGCATATTCTTGCTCATAATCATTCTCTTCATTGGTAGCAAAGATACTCTCTCTAATTTTTCCGTCAAAATTATTCAAATCACAAGCTAACCTTTCCAACTTCTACGTTAAAACTTTTACCAGCGCCTCATCTGGGTTATCTTTATCGAACTCTTCAATTAAGTCATTACAGGTCTTGGTGAAACTTCTCCTAACAGGCTTCCCCATAAGAATCAATTTAAAAGAGCTTATCATTTTGTTTCCTCACAAATGTAATCAATAAACAAATCACGTCGAGGTCACCACAATGTGAGGATTCTGATAAATTAAAAATTAATTTATAATCCTCCAAATATTCAAAAACTTATATATTCCACTAAATAGAAACAATAATATCCTTTTTTTAACCTTTTTCACCTCATGGTGTTCACACTCACAACAATAGTAAAAAATCATATGATCATTTCATGATCATCCAACACTCCCATTTTTTGTCGAAATGTTTACTATGATCAATATTTTTATGTTTAAGTTTTGTTTTAATGTTGTATTTTCAATTTAGTGTTCAGTTTTAAATATAGAAAATAAAAAAAATGTAAATAATAGAAAAAAAACAACATGAAAGTACAATTGTATGTAATGTACTATAAATGAATGAAACATGCAGAACAATAAACGTCCTTCACGTAGGGGTACTGCGTGAAGGGAAATATATATATATATATATATATATATATATATATATATATATATATATATATATATATATATATATATATATATATATGTTAAGACAAGACGATGATCGCATTGTCGCTAATATCAAGCTGGCAGATTAACAGCTGTTAGAATCTATAAATAGAGGTTTAAGATGGCAATAAAGTCAGTGGTAACCCAGTTATCGTGCGAGTCATTTCATTCTCAATTTCCCTTTTTTTTATGTTTTGTTCCTGGAAGTATATAAGTGGTGCAGAAACCCGGGAACTTTAAAGATACAATTTTTTTTTTTGTGTAAACAAAAAATTAAATAAAATAAAGCGTGGATGATTTCCATGACCACGGTCCTTAAAGTGCAATTGGCAAGAGACACAAGAAAAAAGGATTGCGCAGCTCGAGATAAGTCTTTCTTGGAATACGCCCAAGAAATTGTAGATTTGAGTGCTCGGGAGGAAGATGCACGTGACGAGAACGAACCAGGAAGGAGCAGGGTTCCTTTTAGAAGAACACAAATAGGCAAGACTCGGTCAAGACCGGAAATCGGAAGACGGAGAGAAGTAGATTTCAATAGGAGAAAGAGAGACCGCAACTTCGGGAAAAAAGACAAGCATTGTGAAGGCCTTGTGTACAGGAGAAAGGATACAGGAATGCGATTGTAAATTAGTCACTCTGAGTGGTACCTGTAAAGTAGAAGGGGAGACCGTGATTGAACTTGAGAGATGGGGTTCCAGGGGGCGCATGACCGTTCATGTGGTGAAAAATTTGCCTCGAGAGTATGGGGGTATAATCGGATGCGATGTAATGGGGCGAGTGGGAGCCAGTTAGGTGTAAAAACGAGCGGTGAATAATAAAAATAGGGGAAATGGTTTATAAAGTCTTAACGGTACTGAAGAACGGGCAGAGAAAAATCGGGGCGATTAATCAAAAGGAAGATTGGCACCACGCCATTAAGAAGGAATTCGGAGATATATTTTTTAATGAAGGAGAAATCCTCAGTGTTACAGGGCAAACAGTACACGAAATCCGTTAAAACAAGACCGCGTGACATATGTTAAAGAACGTCGTTACCCGCAAGCACTACGGCAACACATACGGGAAGAGTTGCATAACCTTAAAATGCAAAGCGATCATTGTAGACAGTACGTCACCGTACAATAGCCCCCTATGGGCAGTAAGGAGGCAGTAAGGCAGTAAAAAGAGTGCGGACTGCGAGAAGTACCGGATCGTAGTGGATTTCCGGGAGCTTAATGAGATCACTTTGGGCGAACGCTATCCCATTTCGAGGTTCGATGACATTTTAGACCGACTTGGGGGGGGGGCGACAATTTTCAGCACCCTTGATCTGAAGGCAGGATACCATCTAATTCGGATGCACCCACGAGACCAGCACAAGACAGCGTTCACCTTTGAGCGGGGTCATTTCGAATTTACACGGATGTCCTTCGGTCTGAAAAACGCGCCGATCACCTTTCAAAAACTCATGGATGAATTTTTGCGTCGAAGATCTTCGTAAGGTGTTTATGAGGCTGCGCCAGTTCGGGTTTAAATTATCCGGAGAAAAATCTGTTGTGGATCAGGGTCAGCTCAATTTTTTGTTGGGCCATACTATATCCAAGGAGAGAGTGCGACCAGATATGCGGAGGTTGAGGCGATAAGACAAACGGCGATTCCGACAGATGTCAAAGGAATAAGGAGGTTATTAGGAACATTAAACTATTATCGCCAATTCGTGCCGGAAATGGCGGAGTATCTTGTGCCACTCAACAACATGCTGAAGAAAGGAAGGAATATCGTTGTGATAAGGAGTTAACAGACGCAGTCATTAATAACACGCCTCGTCAGATTATTTGGAAGACGAAGACCACGGGACTTCAGAAAATGGAAAATTCAAAATATGAGAAACATGTTAACGTCACTATTGGTCCCAACCAGGAATTAAAGAAGAACAAATGTGCCGGGTGCTGAAGAACGCATCGAGAGCTGGCATGACCAACTACTTCTACGTTGGAAACGCAACGGTCTGGGAAAAGATCCGAAACTTGTGGAGGGCCGAGAAAATAGAGAGATGCTATCTTATGGTCGAAACGATGTGTGATCCCGATCAATAAAAGGAGTTGACACTCGCATATCACCAGGGAAAGACGAACTACCGAGGGATTAATGAAACGAAATGGCGTTGAAACGAAAATATTATTAGTTAGAAATGTGAAAATCTATCGAAGACTTAATAAGCGAATGTCACATTTGTAATACCACGAAGTATGTTCGTCACCCCCAGTAGGGATACAAACAGAGACATATACACCAACGGTATCTTTAGTCGAGCTCCAGATCGACACTTTTACGTGGTGGGGATTCAAATGGGTGACAGTGGTGAACACCTTCAGCAAGATAGCCATGTCCCACTCGGTGAAGGAGAAATCAGCTGCAGCGGTCAGTAAAACCCTCCAAACGTGGTTCCAGTTTTATGGAGTGCCTGATGAGATTTCCTCAGACGGGGGTAGGGAATTTGACAATGCGCAGCTTAGAAAAGAGATGAAAGATTTAGGCGTCGCCTGACATTGGAATACACCGGGCATCCAAAAAGCAGAGGAGGAATCGAAAGACTTCACAATACTCTAGGGGAACATCTTAGAGTATTTCACGCGGACAAGGGACTGGAAGCAGATGAGGCAATGCCCCGGGCCATAGCGGCATATAACCACTCCATCCACATGGCTACTCCCCTTTCGAGACCCTCTTTGGTCTACATGCACGACGGAGAGATGAGGTCGTGGACGAAGGCATGGCAGGGTGATTGATCGCCAATAGAATAGAGCTCGAGAGAATATGGGGAAAAGCATAAGGAAGGATGGACGTGGAAAAGCGCAAGAGAGTCGCGCGGGAAAACCTGGGAGTAAAAGATATTACGGTTAAGATCAGGATAGGTACTATCGTGTACAAGAAAATTGTGTCGAACCGCGCAAAAGAGGTTTTGCGTTATGAGGGGCCATGCAGATTGATTGCTATTAGAGAGCATAACTTAGTCACTGTTCAGAGTGTGGCTGAGCCGAGAAAACGTAGGACAGTTCATATCGAACAGCTCAAGATTCCAGTTAGAGAAGCCGTGTACACTATTTCGGTATTTAATTTTATTGCTAAGGAAGCAATTTTTCTTTATATTCTTAAATTAATTATTTACTATTTTATCTGAAGTACTGTCGGAGCTTATTTTAGAGGTGTAGTGGAACAGTGTATTTTCATTTCTCTTGTGTATAGTTTTTGTAAATTAACTTATTTGCATAGAAACATTTTTGTTAATTACGAATGATATTTATGTAGATTTTTTTTTTAAATTTATTTATTGATATCTACAACTATATTACAATAATACAACAAGTAATTAGGCTAAGTGATATATAATGACATGATAATGACAAGTAGAGAAACTACCCACTGGTGGTACTCAAATCAAAGTTCAAGTAAGGAGGTCACGTGGCCATCTTCTTTTCAGACGCCTCGGAGGATTATCGGGAATCGAAGAGGAAGCTAGGCTTGAAACTAGAGGGTTTGAGTGGTAATGAAGTTTGTTATGAAAGGATAGATACCGGGTTCGGGCCAAATCAGCAACAAAAGGGACATTAAGGTCGTTATGGATGACTTTATTCTTAACAAAATAAGGAGTATTGAGGATTTTACGAAGGATTTTGGACTGTAAGGATTGGATACGAGAGGAATTCGATGGCTTAGTGGAGCCCCAAAGCTCTACCCCGTAAGTCCAAGTAGGTCGTATGATGGTCATGTAGATGAGTCTTTTATAGTTAATTGGGAGCTTAGAACGTTTGTCTAGTAAGTGTTGAAGTAGCCTGAAACGTCGTGCGGTTTCTTGTCTTTTCAGTCTTGTATGAGGATTCCAGGTTAATCGTTTGTCAAGGTGCAACCCTAAGTATCGGATCTGTTCTACAGGCACCAGAGGGATATTATTAAAGGATACTGAAGGGCAGGAAGTCATTGGTTTACGACGTAAGGTAAAAGGGATTTGATGCGATTTTTGAGAATTTATTTTAATTCTCCAGTTTTGACACCATTCTTCAAGATCAGTGATATGGGATTGGAGGCTTTGGGATGCAATAACTGGATTGGTGTTGACTGATAATACACATGTATCATCAGCATACGTGGTAAGGATAGTATTAGGATGAGTTGGGATGTCAGCTGTATAAACTGTATGTAGGATTGGACCTATATGCAGTTTATAAAAGTTATCCTAAATCTATAGAATACTACCTTGAGGAACACCAGCAGATTGGGAAAAGAGGGACGAATAGACATTGTTATGGTTTACTTGGAAAGTTCTATTTGTGAGATAAGATTGTAGGATGAGAAAGTATGTAGAGGGTAGGAATCTGCGGAGTTTGTAGAGCAAGCCCGGATACCAGACTCGGTCATTTATGTAGATTAAGCTAGTAGTATTTTATGTAATTAGAATAAGAATCAATTAATTTGTAATTTATTTTTGTTGTTGTGTTCTCTCTCTGCAATTTTTGTTTTTAGTTTACGAGGATGTTCGTAAACTGGCAGGGGGAGTTAAGACAAGACGATGATCGCATAGTCGCTAATATCAAGCTGGCATTGTTAGGAGCTGTTAGGATCTATAAATAGAGATTCAAGATGGCAATAAAGTCAGTGTTAACCCAGTTATCGTGCGAGTCATGTCATCCTCAATTTTCCTTTTTTTAAATGTTTTGTTACTGGATATATATACTTTTTAATTATTATTATTTTTTTTTTAGAGATAGGTAAGGTGATATATTTATAAATGATACAATAACACTGTTTCATGAAAACTTTTATTACAATCGTTTGAATAATAAAGTCCTTCAAAGAAATAAAAAATTACAATTTGCTCAGTATCTTCACAAAAAAAATCACAATTTTAATTTTTTATTTGTGGTATGATTTAAAAACAATCTGGGTGTATTTTAACATTACATCTCTCACACCTATAAATAGTTTGGCTTTTACACACTCTCCGAATCTACTCTTTACTCATAATTACATTCTCTTTTCCATACTTAAGCTCACGATACTTGCATTTTTGAAAAATATTAAAAATGAAACGAATAAACCGTTTAAACTTGTAACTCAACTCGAAGCTACAAAGTGCGGAACAGATATAGAAACAATAATTGTTTAGGACTTTTTTAAAAAATTAATTTCCAACTAGTTAGTTTAACTTACTCATGTGGTGCCCTACCTCTTTGGTAACTGGAAAAGTAGAAAATCCGCTTATTTCACAGGATGTTTTGAATAAGAATTGTGTGGCATGATTCCTTCTGTTCAATAGGATTAAAGATAAGATTAATAAATATCCTTATTCGATTGGTTTTAACACAAGTTTATTATTTTAGCATTATGACCTTACTCGGTGACAATTTTCTTCTTGTCATCTATTAGTTATCAAGATGTGTTGCTACAATCCAATTTATACACTGACTTCATTGTTAATGGTAAGTAGACTGACTAGAGATTTATTTATTGACACTTTGTAAATTAAATGTTGTGTTTATTATGCCTGAAAGAAATGTGGACATTAATCTGAATAAAATAAAAACTTGCTGTGTAATTCTTTGTTTGCCTTGGGTACTTAATTATATAAATAAACTTAAGATAGTATAATATAAAGCGATTCGATTAGTTATTCCTCAAAATACTATCATCTATAATATTGTTGTGGAAATGGTTGAATTAACCTGTGTTTTGAAATTTTAATAATTGTCAAGGGGTGCAGTAAATAAATTTGACATAAATAAGTACAATTTATTTGCTATCAGTTCCGCATTAGTTACTATTAAAATGGATGGATTGTTTCAAGTGCTCCGATGTGGGTGTAAACTAGGGAAAAAAAAGAATGAAGCTTTCTGTTAAATAGGATTAAGAGAAAATTAAAAAATATTGTTATTGAATTAGTTTTAGTACAAGTTTATTATTTAAGTATATTTTGAATCAATGATTGACTTTTACAAAACTATTTTTAATACAGTAAAACCTCTATTATCCTTCACTCACTGTTAACTGTCACACCAGTTTGAGAAAAAAAAAAGTTTGGTTGCTAAAGTCATAGACGCCGGCTAAGAATCAATCGTTGTCTTGACAAATCCGTTTTCTAGAATCTTTTGTTTTCTCAAAACCTAGGCATCCTCGCACATATTTCTCAGATATTAATTATCTTCTCATCCCTACCTAATGTAGCTTCTGCAGTTGAACTACCTTCAGTCTTCATTCTTGTCTTGCGGGTACTTATCATTTTATTAAAAGTACGTACAATAATGTCGGAAAAAAAGACAAAGGAAGAGTTTAGATCTTGCTACCAAGTTTGAAATTGTAAAACGTTTATGAAAAAGTAAAATTGCTTCAATCTTAGCAAAAATCTATGATATTCCTCGGACAACAGTTAGTGATATAAAACATGTGGGGGATCCCTAGATAATGTCCCTTCTATATAATCATTTAATGATTATTAAGAAGGGGCATACTATGATTGTACACAAGTAAAGAGCTAAACACCACCTTTAAATTGATATAATTTTTCAAGAGGGAAAAATTGGAAATACAATGATTGTGCTTTTAGTCATTGATGTACTTGATTATTATAATTTAAAAAAAATATTTTTACTACATATGTATACCTTATTAGTACGTAAATAAGTTACGAGTACTTATATAATGTCTAATGTTTGAAATATATTGTTCAATTTATGTGTGTATATCTATGACCCATCCATATCTATCTATTTCCCAAATCTGTCACCATATTGTTCCCGGACCCTGATGGATAATCGACATTCTACTGTATTATAGTTGAATTTATTGATTTATGCCTGATCTGCTGAATGATTTAAAATTTATTGTTTCAGAACTACTTGTACGATGTGCGATTAGGGACTTGGCGATGTGTAGTAAAATGGTATAAACTTCTTTAGATCACACTAATTAAGAAAATATTTTAATCTGAAAATTTCCAATCAAATCATTGGAACAAAACTACCTTTTAACAGGAAAGTTTTTAGTGTTTTATTATACAATCTAGAGGTGGTGAATATGACACTAAAAGAAATTGCAGAATCGATGTTACTTGAAAAATATCAATAAGCATAATGCTAAAAACTGAGCATGATGCTAATGAGTTATTTTAGTTCTCTGATGGAGACATTAGCCAATGAAAAAAAGATTCTCGAAGAATCATTTATGCTAAAACTTAAGATGGTTTATGATAGGGGAAAATTAAGAGGATAACCTCTTAATCCTTCAGTACCAAAAATGATGAAATAATGATCATTGTTGAAAATCAAGAAATGGTATACAATTTTGTTGAGGAGCCATGGAAAACAATTTTGTTTTGGACATGAAACTAAAGCAAAATGGTAAGTTGCCTCATGTTGGTGGACACAAGATATATATTTATTTCAAAGTTTTTAATTATTATATTATTGTACAATAAAATTTCTTATAAATTTTATTAAGTAATTCTTGAAAGTTTTTTCCAGATTTCAGAAGTATTCATTCTTCTTTAATAAGTTTATAAATTAAGACTTAATTAATAAATTTATTTATTTTTATTTTTTAAAATTGCCATTTTCTTCTTATAATTTCAGGATATCGACAATACAAATGCAAAGTATGGAATGTGTAAGACTCCATTTTTCAGGTGAGTGAATAAACTGGTTTAAGGTTCATTTTAAATAGATGAACATTTTAAATTGAGTGCGTTTCCTCAAATTTAGTTTATATACATTGTTTTAGTGTCATAAAAATACATTGTATAATTTAGTCTTTATACATTGTTATTGTCCTTATAGATGACTCTGTATCAATTATAAATCAAAGCAATCACTATACATAGAAAACAAAAAATGTGTTTTGTTTTTTACATTTGATACTTTACATTTGCGTATGATACTTGCACATAAACTGTGCGTATGTGTTCCTCCAAGATGAAAAGACCAACTTGAATGATGCCATGTTTACTGGTGATTTGTATTTCTGTATAAATAGTGGTAGCAGACGCCAAAGAGTCCACAGAAACATGAGATGCATACAATGGCCCAGTTCATGACCTCTTCAGTGCAGGGTGTTGGTGTTCTCTTCTGGGCCTAAACTGTACCACATTCTTCTGAGCTGCTGGTTGCTGCAGCTCGTCTCAAAAAGGCGTTAGATGTAAGGCCATCTTTCCACAAGTAACGATGGTTCATTTGTATGTATAAAGTCCTAGACAAAACACCTTTAACTTCATTTAGAATCTGGGACCTTTGGAAAAAGTTCCTTCTGGCAGTGATTACAGTATGTCTATCTTTAGGTAAACAAACAAGAAATTGTACCAATTTAAATTAAACTTCCAGTTTTATCTGATAGCTTTACATTTTTTTTAGGTGTCCCAGAACAGTTTTTTAAAAGTGTATTTATTTACTACTGTTTAAAAAACTCTGTAGTTGGTCTTCTTCTTTTTTTTTTTTTTTAATTTTATAGGTTTATAAATTATATAATCTCTAAATTAATCTTTTCGATTTGTTATTTACTCTGCCAGTTGTCTCTTCGAGTTGAGTTACAACAGGTTTTAACTTTTCATTCCTTTCCTTTTTATTATTCAAAAAAATATAAATTATGATGAGCTTTAATATGGATAAGAGAATGTAATTATAGGTAATCGGTAGATTTCGGTAATCGTTTTATAAAGAAATAAAGGTTTCAACTGACATTTTAAAGTATAGATGATTGCTTGAGTATAAATGGTTGCTTAAGTATACACATTTCTCATAATTACATTCTCTTTTACATACTAAAGCACATGATAACTTTTATTTTTGGAAAATATCAAAAGGGAAACGAATAATCAGTTTAAACTTACTTGTAACTCAACTTAAAGTGACAACTTGCAGAACAGAAACCTTTCATCATCAAATGAAAAAATATTAGTAATAAGATTGTTGCATGAAGTTTAATTGTTAGAGATAATCCTTTTAACTGAATGAGAATCAAGTATCATTTTTATGACTTCAGTGTCGACTATTAAATATATAATATTAAAATATGTTGTAATAAGATATTATCAAACCAATCTAATGGTGAGAGGTTCTTTGTTTCTAAATTATTTATTATTTGTTTTCAGGCTATTTTGGAGCACTATGACAAACTACTTCCCTCATTCATAGAGTTAGCCATTGAAGAACGTTTCACCTTTATCTAAATATGCAAGTACATTCCTGTTTATTCATGATACGATGCTTTTAATTTAGTTTTTATTCTATTAAGTTGTAACCTCAGATATAGTTTTTAAATATGTATTCAAAAGGTTGAATATTAAATTAATGTTTTTTTTAATTATAATATATTTTTGTAAATAAGTAAGCAGTAGTAAAAAAATATAACTATGTATATCACAAACCTCTTTGAACCTACCAACATGGTGACTTATTTATTAATTACATTATTCCCTTTTTATTTCAAGGGATTACGCTGTAATGATTAATTTTTTTTTTACGTGAATAAGCCTTTAAAATTGCTTCAATAGTTGGAGGCAACTCAAAAAAACGAATGATAACAAAATCAGGGGATACAGTTTAGTGCTGCTGCTAAGTACATCTCCATCCAAAATTCAATTACCTCTGGATAGCTAAATGATCATAGAATTCATTACAATAACACTTACCGCTAGTTAATAATACTTTCCTTGAAGAGCCAGTAGTGGACTTTAAACTGTGTGAAAAATCACTCGACTCAGACAAAATGCCAACGTTGTCATGTTCGAACAGATTAAACTATTGCTCCTGGTCTGCATTTAACACTGATGAACATTATTCACAACGGGTGTGCCGAAAAATTATTTTTTCCTTTGATATATATACTATGATAATAGCTGGCAGTTCAACTCGGATGTCCGCGTTATCCCGTTCATGATCACAACAAGCAAGATACGAAGAATCGTCACACCCAAGACCTATAATTAATAAAATTATATTGTAACATAGTAATTATTTGTTTACTTAATTTTTTCTTGAATACTTAAATACTAATATTTTTTATAAAAAATATTATCTGTCAGGTAAACATATTCACGTTCAAAACATAGCCGTGTCCATGACACCTACGCATACCCCATTTTTTGTGTTGCTAGTTGGTTATAGGTTTACTTGGTATAGTTAAGTATTCTTACGGGCTACTGGGTATTAAAATGAATTAAACAATTCCTTAATTAAAGATACTAATATTTATTAACAAAATGATAAAAAGGATACAATTAAACTATTAACAGTTAAATTATTAGACTAATATAAATTTATAATAACAATATTCTAAATATTTATTATAGCCTAGGCCTATTTAATTATTACAACAATATAAAATATTACTAATTCTAGATAGCTTAACTAGTTACAATAGTTTATATGAATATAATATCATAAAATTACACTACAATTTATAACTAATAGTTAACACTTACAGTTCACTAGTCCACCGACCGTAAGATTCTCCAAGTATGACAAACTGACACACAGTAACAAACAGAAACAGTTTATTACACTCGCGAGACGGTCACAGTTCACTGATAAACTTATTACACTGGCCGGTTCAACACTGACTAGTTTATCACACTGACACTCACTTATCACAGATCTTGCGTGGTCTACTCTCAGGCTAAGACTGACTGGCTCGAGGTGAGGGAAGTATTTAAATAGGCAAGGCATGTTTGTTTAAATTTATGCTCTTTGAGAATAAAACAAAGATATTTAATCAATTTAAGCTCTTTTATTTAAATATTAAAATTAAAAAATTGTTTTATTTGAGCATTAAAAATTACAGCGTTTTTAGTAATACATTTTTTAAAAGTTAAGAAAAAAATCACTAAGGAAATAACTAATAAATAAATCTACTAAGGAAAATAACGGTTTTTAGTCTTAGCTTAAAATTATATCGGGTTTTTGAGTTTCGGCATCGACTTTAGAATCATTGTGCATTGTGCTAATAAGAAGAACATTTTTTCTTTGGAACATGTGATACCAAAACAATGTTGTCACGAAAACCAAACATATTTGATTTTACATTTCTACGATTCATCTGATTGCCATTTTCAATAAGTTCAATGTTGTTAAAATACAAACATTAAGTGTGCATCAGCACGTATAGCTTTACAACAAAGTAAGTCAAATTCATTGTATAAATTCAAGCTGCCAGCATAATTTGTTGGTCTCTAATAATAATTCTTTCCTGTATTGTTTTATAGATTCTTGGAGCATTTAGTTGTACCCACCCACCCTTAACCTTTTCTAAATCCTGCTTGTTCTTTGTCAACACATTCATAATTCTTTTGGTGAGTCGTTTGATAACACTGGTGAAAACTTCTGCTATATTTAAACAGAGAAAATAGGTAATTAAATATTCTAAAGCACTAATCTGGTTTTTAAAAAATACTTTATTTCAAATACACCTTAAACTGATACTAATCTAACATTACGACTAGCGTAATCAAGTGCTGCTAATAGAAAGAGTGACCAAGTTCTCAGGAGGAGGGGTATATATATCGGTAGCATGTGATTAAGTTAGCATTTGAATCAGCATTCAGATAAGATGTTGCGTGGCCATTTAACTCCTCCCACGGAAAAATTTGACGTTACTTTTGGAACGTCGATGTGTGCATTTTTATTGTTACATAATGTTGAAGGTGTATGTGTTACAATTGGAGTAGAAATATTTGGCTATTTGCATTTATAATAATAAATATAAATAAAAATACATAAGAAAATTAAAAAGGTAAAAATACCATAAATAATGTGTAGTTGAGTAGTATCCCATATATCGCATTTGTACAAACTTTGGTGATGTTACATTAAAGTATTCTAAGGCACTAAAATTAGTCATAAAATTATAAAATATGGTTATATAATAAATGTTCATTAAGAATATAAATATGGTTAAGGTTAATAATACAATCATTTGAAGTAATACGAGGGCTATTCAGAAGGTAAGGTACGTTTTGGAATTAAAAAATAACCAAGTACAAGAAAAATATTTTATTATATACATGTGAAAGAGGGAATAAAATACTACTTTTCAACACAATCACCATTCAGCTTAGAAATTCCTGTCATAGAATTCTGCCGCCTGTGATCTCAGCCACTTAGTGACGCGTAACTGGAGCTCCTCATGGTCATCAAAACGCTGTGTTGCTAGCCAGGTCTTCATGTTTAGGAACAAGTGAAAATCACTTGAAGCTATTGTGTTCCCGACGCAACTGCAAAGTGAGGAGCCTGGGGGAAATTATCAATAATATACCTGAGTACACACACAACGAATTACTGTTTATTACACTATATACATTAAATAGGTTAACACATGGACGAGACCCAACACTCACCGCCATTGAGAACATTCTCACCCAGCGATCTCCCCTCCACATGGAATCGATTACAACTCTACACATCGATACACAACACTCTTCTCTCCTGACTCTGATTTTATAAACTAGTTTACACAAAAACAAAATCCCTAAGATCTCCGTGTTAACCTTTATTTACAACTTTTTTTTTCTTCAAACTTTACACCCAACTTTTCAATATTACAATTGACTAAAAAAACAACAAAATGACAAAATACAAAATAATAGTATACAGACTAATTACAGACTTTACATCTATTACATAGACATTTTTTTTACACATTTTGGATATGATTCAATGAAATCAACTATAATACAAACAAAATTTTACCTGTAACCCTCAAATTGACTGTTTCTGAATCTCTGTGGCTTTTTAATGACTCTACCAAACCTCGAAATTGGACTAAGGTCTTCCGATACTTCTCCCTGATTATCTCTATTTACAGCTGACTGAAGTTGTAGAGCTGTCTCTTGTCGCTTAGGTAGCCTGCTAGCCACCATTGGGCCCACGATACTTGCTACCTTTTCTGCAACCATTTGGTGAAGCTCCTCCCTACTGAGTATTTTCTTCACCACGTGTTTTACTATATCTGGGATTAGTTTTCTCTCCCCTTCCAGTCTTAGGATAATATCCCGTAACTTGTTAACGTTCCCATTTATGTAGTCTTTTTTTCCCCTTGAGAACGTACTTCTGTATCTTTCCATGTAGTGCTGGAGATTCTTTTGCATCCCACGTGCCTGATCCGCAGGGCTACCTTCATTATAGATATGGGGAGTACTCCCTCTCCTTTCCTCTTTTTTTTGGATTAGGGGCTGAGATCCTGGGCCCCATCCGACTCTTTTCCCTCGTTTATCTCACTCTCACTTGTTCTGGGAGGCATATCTTTTAAGTCTGACTTACCCACCTCAATGAGTTTTCCGAAGAACCTGGAGTGGGTAGGCACCTCTCCTATTACTGTTGGTACTTTTTTTCCCAATGTTAGCTTGCGCGTCTGCTCCTGCTTCAGTCGCTGACACTTCAATTCCGTCCATTTTTACTTCCTGGTTTTTGGCCGTCATCATCCGGTTCCTGCCTTTCCTCTTCCTGGTCAACCGGCTGACCAACCGGTTTCCCTCTTTTTTCCCTGTTCATTTTTTTTTTTACTTAATATTACGTAAAATTTTTTGAAATTTTTTCCTATTAAAGCTTCAATAAATGAAACAATTAATTAATTAATGATACTCCTGTCCGTGAAGGGCTCCGAATTGCATGAGTGTCCCTCGGGCCTCAACCACCACTCCCGCACTTGTAACTTTCCAGTTCACTGATCACAGAGCTAAGCTATAACCCGTCTTACCTGCTCGGTGTCTGAGAGCCTACTGATAGCTGTTGGGCCAGTGGTAGGTGGGGATAGTCCTCGGGAACCAATTTTAGGTGCGTCTGCTTCCCTCGACTGCCGGAGCGCAACATGGGATTCATCACATCCAACCAAGACCTTCCAATAATTGCAGGACAAGACAAATTATCCACATCAACAAGCGGCAAATAAAACAACTCATTATGATACCATACCTCAGCCTGAAAATACCCCTTAGCCTTCAGACTTTTTCCATCGGCAGCTGCCAGTTTCCCTAAGAAAGGCCTCAGACTCATAATAGAGAAATATTTTGTATACATATTCCATGAGATAAGACTAGACCAGAAACTAAAAGAAAATTCAAATCAGTCATGTTTACAGTTAATAATACATATTTACCTCCTGACTTAAGTGACCCCCAGCCAGACCAATGGTTATCTAAATTTTTGGCGTGAAATATGGACTCCATGGAACCAAAATTTCTTCCTTCTTGATTACTTCCTTTACTGGTGACCGCTGACTTTCTTTGGTGACAGACTCGACTCGAGTGGTGTGGCCTGGTTTACCACAGATGAAACATTTCCATTTCTTCGCTGGACAGGATTCCAAAGGATGCTTGATGGTGCACATATGACAACTCTTGTAGACATGATGAGTAGACCTACTTCTTGGAACCAGTACCGGCGTCACGACCATAGGACTGATGTTTAACAAATTTTTTGTTGTAATATGTGAACGGACGAATTTGACATGACTTGTTGTGATCGCTCTATTGTTTTGAATTCCGAAACTAGTTTGACTGTAGTCTCCCAGGCGAGATCATCCGGTTGCGCCTATAATTTGTTCAACAAAACCTGATTCTTAATACCTGATGTTAGGCGATCTCTCAACACTTGATCCAATAATTCTCCAAACTCACATGACGCTTACAAATTTCTGAGCACAATTACATATTTCGTGAGGGATTCCGCCGGATCCTGATTTCTGGAGTAGAATTTAAATTGATTTGTTATCAGACAATGCTTCGGTGCGTAATAACCGTAAATAAAGTGGGCTCTTTGCCTTTTATATTCGATTAGGTTTGGATTTTTTTGGAATTTTTTAAGGGCTCTACGACGATTGCGGATAGTTATTCTGTATTGCTCATTAAACCAGGGCACGGACGGTCTGTTAGGGGTACCTTTAGTTTGAGGAATTGATGATTTGGCTGTCTGTAGTATCATGTCTGTGAAGAGTTGGCAACCTTTTTCGATCCTTATTTCAGATGGGGGAGGGGGGTGGGGGTGTTTCGGGAGGTTTAACGAGAGAAGAAAAGAGTGGCCAGCCAGCTTTATCAATAACCCTTCGCGGATTCCAATTAGTGTATGCTGTATTTTCATATTTGAGGCGGATTGGAAAATGGTCTTTTCTGTAAAGTTCCGGGAGTACCGTCCATTTGATAAGATTAAACAGTGAGGGGTTGCACATAGCAAGGTCTATAGATGAGTAACTACTGAATGTGTGACTTAAATAAGTTGATTCCCCCCGTATTAAAAAGTAAGAGGTTTGATATTTCAAGAAAGTTTTCTATAACTCTTCTCGGGAATTTAAGTCTGCCAAACCCCACAAAGAGCTGTGTCCGTTCATATCTCCGATAAAGAGGACCGGTTGTGGTAATTGGTTGTAAATATGGAGTATGTCTGATGTATGTATAAGTGGGTCTTGGGGTAAATAGATATTGCAAATTGTGAATGTGATGCCAATGCCTATAGTTATTGCTGTAACTTGTAATGGTGAGTCTATTTCTATTTCTTCAGAATATATGGAGTTATTGAGGGCAATAAGCACTCCTCTAGAGCCATGTTCATCGGGGCCATTGGTCCTTGTATATGTTAAAGTTTTTAAGAGTAATTTTGTCCCTAGCTTTGAGGTGTGTTTCCTGTATGCAGATACATAAAGGGCCCTCATTGACCATCATAATCATTAAAGTGGGTTTTCAATCCGTTACAGTTCCATTGTTTAAGAGTCATTTAGGAAATAGGGTAGTGAGAGGTAAAGGTTATTGAATTGTTGGAGCCCTAAATTACATTGTTTAACAGGATCTAAAGTTGCACTAAATTTATTCATCTTGGTTTCAACAAATAAAACTAGCTAAGGGTGAAGAAAATAAAAATAATAGTCATGAAATGTCCAATTTAAAAACTCAGAGATGTAAATATATTCTCTGATTTTCTGACATATAAAATAATAAAGAAAGAGCCTGTATTCATATGAAGTATGTGAAATTATACTCATAGAGTGTTGGTAGATCTGCATGAGTACGCATTACATTGTATCGTATATGGGCATTTTCATAAATACAGGGACAGATGTACTCCTCATGAGGAAGAATAATAATAACTGTTCTCTTAGCAGCATTGAACAGCTTCCTGGTGCTTTTTCTTAGCTTGTTTTAATTGTCGTTCCACCAGGAGGTTTTCCTGTTGGAATTAGTATATCACACACGATTGCTACTGGTGTAAGCCTCTGTCAGAGCTTCATTAAGGAGTTCCAGCTGTCGTGTGTTTTTTACGACCTTAGGACAGTTCCTCTCCCCAGTTTGCTCTCTACCAGAATGCTGTGGAAGGACCTCCAATCAGTTCGTCTAGGGTTCCTATACCGTTGGATCTGGGGAACATTTAGGCTAAGGTTAAATCTAATATACCTATGGTCTGAGCATGTCTCTTCATCAGATACATGCCAGTGATTTATATAGGTACTTACCTGGTTTGAAGCTATTGTGATGTATCACCTCTGACCTCAAACTATTACAGAAGGTTGCCCTATTACCCCTGTTTAAAATGTCAAGATCAGAATTAATGATAAACTCAAATATTTTCTCACGATGATTAATCTACAACAGCTTCATGCTCCTAGTTGTCCTGAAAGTCAGAGGAGTCCGCCACCAAGATGAGCTCATTCAACTCGTCCGGAGCAGTCCCAGCCTCCGGAACCAGCTCTAGGGGTTCCATTGCTGTGCCGCTATCACTCCCAGCAGTGGTCCGTGGATCCACCTCCCCCTCCTAGGAGCTACACCAGAACGCTGAGGAGTGTCTGCGCCTGCCTGATCTTTGATCTCTTTTTTGGCCGGCTTCCTCTTGAGCAACCTTAGGGTTACCCTATGCATTCAAAAGTGGACCTGCATATTGCGTTCCCTAAGGCTGCATATGCATGATTCAGGGAATCCTGCAATGTCTATGCCATTCTGCACCCTCAACCTTCTCATGTTGACATCTTTCGAGATCTCTCTATCAGTATGGAAGAAGGCTCCTACCTTCACCTGCTGCATGAGTATACTCACGTCGTCAATCCGAAGGGATAAAACCCCTCTCCAAGACGACGCCAGCCAACCACTTCTGCGTTGGATGATTAGCACAGGCAATTACACAGCCACCCATTTTGTAGGCTATGCCACCAAACTGGGGCTGCACCCTGCCAACCTCCTCAATCTCATCCAGCTTTAGAAGAATGTGATTTTTAATAAATTCACATTCACCTGGGGACAGTCTGGTCGCAGGGTAGCTGTAGCAACCCTCAACAACAGCAACCCTCCTGTCTCCAACTGCCCTCGAGTAAGACTTAGAGTAGGTCCCAGTAACCCTAGACTTTTTGGCTACAGGAGCCGTATTGCCCAGGGATGATCTGGGCCTCTTCTCAGCCGTGACAGCCCTCTCCGTTGTCCGAGGGGGAACTCCTGAACCGGTGGACCGTTTCATAGAGAAACCCGACCCACCAGCAGTCCTCCTTGACCCAGGCGCAGTCGAGGGGCCTGCCCCAAAGTGCTTCCGCATTCCGGCACGTGCGCCTGCCTTGTCCGCTGGTTTCCTAGGAAACCCCGCTTCTCTGACAAGCGCCGTCCTCCGGGGATGCTTCCGCCGCAGCATGCCTTCCCGACTCCGGAACTCCTTTCAGAGACGACTTGGCTGCCGGTTCCCGAAGGAACACTGCAGTTACATCACCCTCATGAAACGGCTCCATCGTCGAGGCAATGCCGCTGTTGACGAGGTCTTTAGCCCTCCTAGTACCCCTGCGCCTGTTTCTCCTCTGAGTGACATTTTGGAGAGGACCAGACGCCTGTACAGCACCTTCTAAGCCTCCAGGGGCTTGCGGGTTGGTCATATCAAGGTTAGAGGGACCTGCCTCCTCAAGACCGGCGGAAGCTGCCGCAACTCCAGTATGTGCTAAGACAGTCTCCCCCGACGCCGCCATGACTCAGTCCCTGCGACTTCATAGTGAGCACCTGCAATTGGGCCTCAACCGAGGAGTCATCTATAGAATCCATTGCTGGATTTTTCTTAATTGAAGTGTCCAAGGAAGATCCCCCTTCCTCAGACACTGGTAAATTAAAAATGTTTGAGTTTAAATTATTGGGGTTCATTTTGCTGCTCGCTTGGCTTGGGTGTTTTAAGGCCCACACAGGACCCCGCCTCTGTTGTTCGCGAGTGCATAATGTCTTTTAGACATATGGACTCCCCAGGGGTACCTCTTGGAGGTGACAGTAGGCGTTGATAGGGATGAGGGGCACTGTGATGGCTCAGGCAGTGAGTAGGGCACTATAGCCTTTGCCATCCGCAAGAAGAGAGGGAGACACCCACACCCATCTCCCACTCCAGTGCCCCCATTACCCTACCCATTCTCCCCCCCAAAGTGGTCTATTAGTAAATTCACAAAATCTGACTTCGTTGGTAGCAACATTGGATGCTTTGTGTCATAAGTTAAAGGAGCCGGTTACAACCTGCCGCCCACCCTGTCTAAACCAGTGGGATCAACAAAATGATTTAAGGATCCAATGACTATAATGACTTCATTCACTCTCCGTCTAACGCAGAGAGACCAGTCGATAGCTGTAGACCATGGAAGACAGTTATAGTTGCCTGGCGGATTTCCATCAATGTTAATGATCCGGATCGTACTGAGTTACGCTTGTTTACATTGTTCACAAATCGGAATACATAGGCCATTACTTGGATCATGCGTGAATACGAAGAAAACTGGTCTATGATTTTATCCACTTGGCACTCCTCGATGAGCCACAAATCTGTCGAAACACGTCATGAAAGCATCCGTGCTTAGTTGGGTCACTGCTTCAATATGTACCGCTTTGGTGCTGAAGCATACAAAGAGACATACATACGCTCTACTTAACGCAGCTTTACGTCGCTAGGATTTTTTTGGACCCATCTTGAGAAAAGTAGGACATTCGATAAGGCGATGTGTGTTTTTACAAACAACACAAATAACGTTCCCCGCTTTTGCATTAGTCATCAGGACTTGTCTTGTTTCTTTTCCAAGTGTATTTTTGGAGTAAGATGGGATCCCTTTATTATTTGAAGTCATATCAGCTGACTGCAATTCTACTATCTGCTGTGAAATGAATTCCGAAAAGTCTTGCCAAGTAGACAACTCGGCTTTTGTGCTGAAGGTCATCTCAAAACATTCTCGAGTTTTACTATCTAATAGTCGAAGTATATATGTATAAAGTATATATCCAGCTGGTTCGTCAAGCCGTAATTTATGAAAGGCTGAGGCACTCTCCAGGACTGACGATGACAGATTTTCTTAACTGGATAGCGAGTGTTTTGTCAGCGCCTGAAAATTGAAAATGTTTACTAGATGATATGTTGCTTGAATGCGAAGACTGTCAAAATGTTTAGTAAGCGCATCCCAAATAGTGGTATAACCCTCTTGGGATATTTGAATGGCCACAATTACTTGTGAAGCAGATCCTCTCAGACTTGACTTTAGGTAATGGAACTTCTGCCAGCGCTCAGTTCCTCATTATCATGTATAAGGGAGACAAAGGTATCCCTAAATGAAGGCCATTCGACTATGTTTCCCGAAAATGATGGGATATTTATTACTGGTAGTCGCAAATGGAAGCCCGTTTCTCTTGCAGACTTCTCTCTAAACGACATCTCACTAGTGTTGGATTCATTGCTTTTCTGGGATGAAATTTCAAACGATAAGGCCTCATAAAAATATTCACCAGTGTTATCCTTAAGCTCCTTGTATTCCGTAACATCATTTCCGGCGGTTTTTAAAAATTTTCTAACTTTCCTATGTTTTGAAAGGAATTTATCGTGAATAGAATCTATCCGAGAAAGCCTCGCCCGGAATAATCCCTTCTTACTCGCATCGGTACTATAAGCATGCCCAAGAGTGCAGGTTTGTTGTATATCAGCGGTGAGATCATTTAACTCGTTTATCAGTTCTTCCAAATTGACCTCCATTTCATTAGGTTTCTTTGGTGGCATTGTGAAAACTATATGGCCAATAAGAACAAATATTTTAACAATTATGATATGAAATATATATATATACAATACGTGTTTCAAAATAATTTATTGCTCAAATTCCCATTCAAAAAAATCAACTTGGCGTAAATTTTATAAAATTTTGAGCTCGTAAGAAATGAAAATAACTGTTAAAAAAAAAAAAAAACAGATGTATCTTAAAATAAAATGTAAAAACTATTATTAATAGGAAACACGTTAAAAGAAGAACAAAATGATAACTAGACAAATAAATTTAATGAAATGAGAGATTACAACCATTTTGTTTTTCTGAAAAAAAAATGTAAAATTTGTCCCTATACATTACTATAGATACTATGCATTGAATGGTTCATAAATTTAACAAAACAAGAAATGAATACTATCAGTTTAAAATAAGAGAAAAAAACTAGAGATCATTTAAATGGTTACTTATTAATAAAATAAATTTACTATCCAAACAAAATTTCGTGCTCTAATCAATTAACTGTCTTTCACAGAAAATGCATTTTTTATATTATTATAGTGTTATTGGGTACCTATATATCTGGTGATAGTGTTAGGAGCCATTCACCAAGTGTAGCTGGCAGCTGGAATAATTCACAATCGGCGACTGCGAAGCAAACAAAAAATGGCACCTGGAAGATTGATCTGCGACTAGTGAGCTCCTTTGCATCAAGAAACGATCTGGCTTACAGACGAGGTGGGGGTTCCGTATTGTTCATTGATAATGCGGAAATAGTAAACAATCGCGGAACTTGAACTGTTATCTTTAAAAGGTTGAAATCATTAATACATATTATGAACACTTAAACATCAGAAAAACAATATTCTCTCGGTTCATTAACAACAATAAAATTTTAACTAATAATACAGATAACGTAAACAGGAAACTTTGCTATCACTCAATAGCGAACAGAAAAAAATAAAGAAACAAAGGAAATAGAAAACGGCACAAACACACATATAATTGCATTTAGCTTTCATGTCTAAAGCATTATTCAAATTAAAAATATATTTATCGACTGTAATAATAGAAACTGAAATAAAATTCAAATTTGCAAGAAATATAAAATTAAAAGAATGGTGCAATGATTAAAGGTCACGCTTATCTGAAAAAAACAAACAACTAATAGTAAGAGAATGGTCTATAATGCTTGCCTGCTTCCGAAGAAAGCCTTAACTCCACTTCACTTGAAATTGAGGTATTCAATAAAACGTTTGTTTGTTTGTTCATTTGACGTCACTTTATGCTGCTTTGGCTAATCGGACGATGCTACAGTGGGAGCTCTAAATTTTGCCTATCCAGGTTTAATTAGGATAGGGATTTTTAACGAGTACCTGACATCGTACAGGCTCGGGACCCCCGTTTAACGTCTCTTCCGAAGGAGGGTGTAACTAAGGATTTTTTACTCCCTTAAAAAAATTCTAGTAATATCCTATTAACAATAAAACGTAATATATACTTTTTCACATCCTTTTTTGCTCTGAAATGTACATTTAAAGGATTAATATATATATATATATATATATATATATATATATATATATATATATATATATATATATATATATATATATATGTATTGTTGAGGTTCAAAATGTTGAGGTTCTGACATCGTACAGGCTCGGGACCCCCGTTTAACGTCTCTTCCGAAGGAGGGCGTAACTAAGGATTTTTTACTCCCTTAAAAAAATTCAATGCCATTCTGCACCCTCAACCTTCTCATGTTGACATCTTTCGAGATCTCTCTATCAGTATGGAAGAAGGCTCCTACCTTCACCTGCTGCATGAGTATACTCACGTCGTCAATCCGAAGGGATAAAACCCCTCTCCAAGACGACGCCAGCCAACCACTTCTGCGTTGGATGATTAGCACAGGCAATTACACAGCCACCCATTTTGTAGGCTATGCCACCAAACTGGGGCTGCACCCTGCCAACCTCCTCAATCTCATCCAGCTTTAGAAGAATGTGATTTTTAATAAATTCACATTCACCTGGGGACAGTCTGGTCGCAGGGTAGCTGTAGCAACCCTCAACAACAGCAACCCTCCTGTCTCCAACTGCCCTCGAGTAAGACTTAGAGTAGGTCCCAGTAACCCTAGACTTTTTGGCTACAGGAGCCGTATTGCCCAGGGATGATCTGGGCCTCTTCTCAGCCGTGACAGCCCTCTCCGTTGTCCGAGGGGGAACTCCTGAACCGGTGGACCGTTTCATAGAGAAACCCGACCCACCAGCAGTCCTCCTTGACCCAGGCGCAGTCGAGGGGCCTGCCCCAAAGTGCTTCCGCATTCCGGCACGTGCGCCTGCCTTGTCCGCTGGTTTCCTAGGAAACCCCGCTTCTCTGACAAGCGCCGTCCTCCGGGGATGCTTCCGCCGCAGCATGCCTTCCCGACTCCGGAACTCCTTTCAGAGACGACTTGGCTGCCGGTTCCCGAAGGAACACTGCAGTTACATCACCCTCATGAAACGGCTCCATCGTCGAGGCAATGCCGCTGTTGACGAGGTCTTCAGCCCTCCTAGTACCCCTGCGCCTGTTTCTCCTCTGAGTGACATTTTGGAGAGGACCAGACGCCTGTACAGCACCTTCTAAGCCTCCAGGGGCTTGCGGGTTGGTCATATCAAGGTTAGAGGGACCTGCCTCCTCAAGACCGGCAGAAGCTGCCGCAACTCCAGTATGTGCTAAGACAGTCTCCCCCGATGCCGCCATGACTCAGTCCCTGCGACTTCATAGTGAGCACCTGCAATTGGGCCTCAACCGAGGAGTCATCTATAGAATCCATTGCTGGATTTTTCTTAATTGAAGTGTCCAAGGAAGATCCCCCTTCCTCAGACACTGGTAAATTAAAAATGTTTGAGTTTAAATTATTGGGGTTCATTTTGCTGCTCGCTTGGCTTGGGTGTTTTAAGGCCCACACAGGACCCCGCCTCTGTTGTTCGCGAGTGCATAATGTCTTTTAGACATATGGACTCCCCAGGGGTACCTCTTGGAGGTGACAGTAGGCGTTGATAGGGATGAGGGGCACTGTGATGGCTCAGGCAGTGAGTAGGGCACTATAGCCTTTGCCATCCGCAAGAAGAGAGGGAGACACCCACACCCATCTCCCACTCCAGTGCCCCCATTACCCTACCCATTCTCCCCCCCAAAGTGGTCTATTAGTAAATTCACAAAATCTGACTTCGTTGGTAGCAACATTGGATGCTTTGTGTCATAAGTTAAAGGAGCCGGTTACAACCTGCCGCCCACCCTGTCTAAACCAGTGGGATCAACAAAATGATTTAAGGATCCAATGACTATAATGACTTCATTCACTCTCCGTCTAACGCAGAGAGACCAGTCGATAGCTGTAGACCATGGAAGACAGTTATAGTTGCCTGGCGGATTTCCATCAATGTTAATGATCCGGATCGTACTGAGTTACGCTTGTTTACATTGTTCACAAATCGGAATACATAGGCCATTACTTGGATCATGCGTGAATACGAAGAAAACTGGTCTATGATTTTATCCACTTGGCACTCCTCGATGAGCCACAAATCTGTCGAAACACGTCATGAAAGCATCCGTGCTTAGTTGGGTCACTGCTTCAATATGTACCGCTTTGGTGCTGAAGCATACAAAGAGACATACATACGCTCTACTTAACGCAGCTTTACGTCGCTAGGATTTTTTTGGACCCATCTTGAGAAAAGTAGGACATTCGATAAGGCGATGTGTGTTTTTACAAACAACACAAATAACGTTCCCCGCTTTTGCATTAGTCATCAGGACTTGTCTTGTTTCTTTTCCAAGTGTATTTTTGGAGTAAGATGGGATCCCTTTATTATTTGAAGTCATATCAGCTGACTGCAATTCTACTATCTGCTGTGAAATGAATTCCGAAAAGTCTTGCCAAGTAGACAACTCGGCTTTTGTGCTGAAGGTCATCTCAAAACATTCTCGAGTTTTACTATCTAATAGTCGAAGTATATATGTATAAAGTATATATCCAGCTGGTTCGTCAAGCCGTAATTTATGAAAGGCTGAGGCACTCTCCAGGACTGACGATGACAGATTTTCTTAACTGGATAGCGAGTGTTTTGTCAGCGCCTGAAAATTGAAAATGTTTACTAGATGATATGTTGCTTGAATGCGAAGACTGTCAAAATGTTTAGTAAGCGCATCCCAAATAGTGGTATAACCCTCTTGGGATATTTGAATGGCCACAATTACTTGTGAAGCAGATCCTCTCAGACTTGACTTTAGGTAATGGAACTTCTGCCAGCGCTCAGTTCCTCATTATCATGTATAAGGGAGACAAAGGTATCCCTAAATGAAGGCCATTCGACTATGTTTCCCGAAAATGATGGGATATTTATTACTGGTAGTCGCAAATGGAAGCCCGTTTCTCTTGCAGACTTCTCTCTAAACGACATCTCACTAGTGTTGGATTCATTGCTTTTCTGGGATGAAATTTCAAACGATAAGGCCTCATAAAAATATTCACCAGTGTTATCCTTAAGCTCCTTGTATTCCGTAACATCATTTCCGGCGGTTTTTAAAAATTTTCTAACTTTCCTATGTTTTGAAAGGAATTTATCGTGAATAGAATCTATCCGAGAAAGCCTCGCCCGGAATAATCCCTTCTTACTCGCATCGGTACTATAAGCATGCCCAAGAGTGCAGGTTTGTTGTATATCAGCGGTGAGATCATTTAACTCGTTTATCAGTTCTTCCAAATTGACCTCCATTTCATTAGGTTTCTTTGGTGGCATTGTGAAAACTATATGGCCAATAAGAACAAATATTTTAACAATTATGATATGAAATATATATATATACAATACGTGTTTCAAAATAATTTATTGCTCAAATTCCCATTCAAAAAAATCAACTTGGCGTAAATTTTATAAAATTTTGAGCTCGTAAGAAATGAAAATAACTGTTAAAAAAAAAAAAAAACAGATGTATCTTAAAATAAAATGTAAAAACTATTATTAATAGGAAACACGTTAAAAGAAGAACAAAATGATAACTAGACAAATAAATTTAATGAAATGAGAGATTACAACCATTTTGTTTTTCTGAAAAAAAAATGTAAAATTTGTCCCTATACATTACTATAGATACTATGCATTGAATGGTTCATAAATTTAACAAAACAAGAAATGAATACTATCAGTTTAAAATAAGAGAAAAAAACTAGAGATCATTTAAATGGTTACTTATTAATAAAATAAATTTACTATCCAAACAAAATTTCGTGCTCTAATCAATTAACTGTCTTTCACAGAAAATGCATTTTTTATATTATTATAGTGTTATTGGGTACCTATATATCTGGTGATAGTGTTAGGAGCCATTCACCAAGTGTAGCTGGCAGCTGGAATAATTCACAATCGGCGACTGCGAAGCAAACAAAAAATGGCACCTGGAAGATTGATCTGCGACTAGTGAGCTCCTTTGCATCAAGAAACGATCTGGCTTACAGACGAGGTGGGGGTTCCGTATTGTTCATTGATAATGCGGAAATAGTAAACAATCGCGGAACTTGAACTGTTATCTTTAAAAGGTTGAAATCATTAATACATATTATGAACACTTAAACATCAGAAAAACAATATTCTCTCGGTTCATTAACAACAATAAAATTTTAACTAATAATACAGATAACGTAAACAGGAAACTTTGCTATCACTCAATAGCGAACAGAAAAAAATAAAGAAACAAAGGAAATAGAAAACGGCACAAACACACATATAATTGCATTTAGCTTTCATGTCTAAAGCATTATTCAAATTAAAAATATATTTATCGACTGTAATAATAGAAACTAAGAGGAATAATAGAAACTGAAATAAAATTCAAATTTGCAAGAAATATAAAATTAAAAGAATGGTGCAATGATTAAAGGTCACGCTTATCTGAAAAAAACAAACAACTAATAGTAAGAGAATGGTCTATAATGCTTGCCTGCTTCCGAAGAAAGCCTTAACTCCACTTCACTTGAAATCAATTAATAGTCCTTCTTTATACCTGAATCCAAGAGCATATGTGACTACATCCCATCCACGGTTTTTAAAAGTTTCTAAAAATTTGTTTTTCCATTCATTCCATTCTGAATTTATTGTTAGTTTTATGGCCATCGAGCTATACCAATCCAAACAAGATTTTTCTAAAAATAACCTCAATATTTCTATTTTTGTTTCATCTTTTGATATATTAAAGCGCTCACACTCTTTTTCAAAATTCTCTATCCATTGCGTTGCATTAGGGTTCTTGCTTGTGAATTTTTCAATAATAAATTTCTCTGAAATATGTTTTAGGGTGTGTTGATTTTCTTTCTTTGTTGTAGTTTCTATTAATTTTTCCAAGATAAGTTGCAAATTGTCATCTTTGTCTCCTGGTTGTTTTGTGCTAATTTCTTCTAAATACTGATCTAAAAATTGCATATTACCTTCCTCATCTATATATGTTTTCTTAAGATCTTCATTTAATTTTATCCATATTTTTCTACTTTGATGCCTTTTCTTTATGCTACTTTTTATTTTTGAGAAAGTGTTCGTTTTGACAATATCTGTATGATGACTTACCGGTTTCAGCTCATCAGGTAGAACATAACATTTTCCTTCTTCTGTAGATATTGAGTTGATAACTAATACATTAGATTTTCCATCATTTGAGGCTGACATCATAAATTCAAATTGCAACCGGTCCATCTTCTTTTAGTTGACAAAAATGTCGTTTTATAAGATATATTATTGAGGATTTTCAAAATAAACCACAAATTGTTTCTCTGAAAATACAAAGTTTTGTTTTATTTAACACGCCTTAACAATATTACAACAATTATCGTTTAACTATGACAATTACACTTTTATCTCACCTGAAAATACAAAGAAACGACATTTAAAGTTCACTAATATCGCCTCCTCAATTATATCCCTTCATTTATCTCTCTACAAGTTTTTATAATAATTATCTTAACAACAAATCATCTGACTATCATCCGCCCTTGAATCCCCGTATCACTCCGACCGCTGTGCCCTCTACCAACTTTCACTGACAACTTATGAACGCGCGAAGCGCGGCAATTTTGAATTAATGAAATGTCATTTCATTACATCTCCCTCCCTAAGAGCGAAAATCCTAAATAATATATTTATACACTGCACCTACAAGTTATCTTCGTATTCGTTTTCCTCTACTTCATCTTCTCTTGTTACGGGTTGTAGTTTTGTTATGTGGAATAAAGTTGATTCTGTTTTTCTGTTGCCAGTGTCAATCTTATAAATGGAGTTTGATAATTTCTCTATTATCTTGAAAGGGCCTATTTTTAATTCGTCTAATTTCTTCCTATTCAGTCTATTTCCGTGTTCTTCATATACCCTGTCTCCTATCTCGAACTCTTGCATTTTCCTATTTCTATCAAATATCTTTTTGTTGTACTTGTGGGATTTTATTGTATTCTCTAATGCTAATCTTCTATCAGCAATCCACTTGTCTTCCTTTTCTATTGTTTTAATTTCATTTGGTAGAATACTGACGTTTGTACCATCCAGTAAATATTTTGGTGCAAAACCTGTAACCGAGTGTTCTGTTTCATTATATTTCTGTATACATTCTCTTGCTACTGTTGTCCATGTTCTCTTATTATTTTTCTCATTTATCTTACATCTTATTTTATTTACTATTGTTTGATTTAATCTTTTGTTGAGGTTCAAAATATATCAAAGTTATTATCGATATTTGGCGTATCAATGGCGGACCAATATTAAGTGGCCGTGAATTTATAAGTAAATAAAAATTATTCTAAATTTTAATAAAGCGTATTTAAAAATTTAATATACTGATTGCTTATTAAACACAATTTTTATATATATCTGTAACTGATTTTCAAATCATACAAATGGCATTGCACACTAAGGACAAGGCAAAGCTCCCGCCATCTTTCAAGCATTCTGCAGCGTGGGGTCCTTAGGAGAAGACCTTCCCAGGTTTGTGAACTCTCTTCAAGAACGCCCTGAGTGAAGACTTAAGTTACATGACTTGAAGATTGGATGTCCTGAAGGTAGAATCTCTACAAGCATTTTCTACCATTGAGAGTCTGCTGTAAGGATCAGTTTTCAAGTGTCAAGAGAAGCATCGGTGTCATTCGGCGTCACTGTTATTGGTGAAGAAGTTTGAAGACAATTGGATGAGATAAATGTGAGTGGTTATTATATAGAAATTGTGTTTTAATTTAAATTGTTACAACTAATCCCAAACTGTAATTATCATTGGCCCACGGAGATTAAAGATCTCAGTTTTGTTTTGCTCTTATAATAAATACATTTTGTAATAAAATTAAAATTCTTAACATTTGGCGCCCAACGTATAGGCAATGATAATTAGGGATAATAATCAGAATTAATAAGTAAAGAAACATTTTTTTACATATAAAATTGCGTCAGCGGCAACATAACCTATAACTTAAGTTTCGTGTATAAATCCGAATAAGATTCACTGATTAATAACAGTAGAACCGGTGAAAATAATAAAAATAAAGGTTTTATTAATTATACTCTATTGATTAACTAATTATTGTCTAAAGTATTAATTTAAATTCAAGATGTCTGAAAATGGTGATGGGAGTGAAAGTATAGGGGAGAATAATAGTCAAATTAAAATGTTAGAAGAGTGCCATAAAGTAGTGGAAAATGAGTCAACAATTGTCAGGGAATCACAGACCGCCGTCGGAAGTCAAAGCGTCACAGAATTAAGAACCGGTCAGGAATTCGCCGGAAACGGGCAACACGCGGCCGGCAAAGAAAGCTCGGTAGAAACGTCTGGAGCAAGCATGATGTTTGAGTTATATAAAATGATGAAAGAGAATAATAAGAAAATGGATAACATGAGAGAAGAGAATAATAAGAAAATGGATAAAGGTCAGGAAATGATTAGAACAGAAATTTCTGGGTTAAAAACAGAAATAATTAATACGATTAAACAAGTATTTGACGACGGGATTTCGAGGTTGGAGGTTAGATTAACGAGTCATAAAGAAGAGAAGGTTACAAAGTTAACAAATACTGTGGATCAACAAAATGAATTATGTTTTGCTCAACTAGATACGAATATAAAAAATACGGAAAATGTTATTATACCTTTTGAAATTAATGAAGAAGAAGCTTATACTATCGATGATATTAATAAAAATGTAAATGAACTTTTTGCCAATGATGAAGAAGAAATTGATGAGGAAACAACTATTAATTAGAAGAAAAAATCCAAACTAACTTTTTCAAATGATGATGATGATAATTCAACAATTAAAAAATTTGTAATTGAAGATGAAACAAGAGATAACCAGTGTTTTAATGAGAAAATAGAATTTAATGATTTTTTATCAGAGGATGAACTTAAAAGTAATTTGGAGAAGAGTTTGATAAAAAACCAACCTGTGTGTGATTATGAATTTGATGATGATGATAAGAAAGCTACCAATGATAATTGTTATGATGCAGTTGATGTTTGGGGAATTGATAAACCAAACAAAACAAATGAAGATAATATTGATGAGCCCAATACTACCGTGAAAAATAAGAATTTAGACAGTGATATTTATGATGCCGAAGTATCTTCTGATGAAGGCCAAATAAAAATTATTAATCATGAGGTGGAAGAAAATTTTGACCATTCCGAAAAGATAAATAAAGAAAGAAAGGATAAAGCTAAGAGAAATAATTTACAAAGAAAAACCAAGCAAACAGTCAGTAAATATTATATTGGGATAAAATGTTGGAAAAGAGCTGCAGACATCCGAAACTACCTGCGAGGAAAGGTGAAGGAGAAATGTTGATTTTCAACACCGGTTGGAATTTAAGGAACTTTATAGGATTACAAAATGACTAAATCGCAATAAAATCTTTGTTTAAATTTGTTCACACCTGCTACTAAATCTAATAAAACTAATAATTATTATATATAAAACCAAAAATTAATGTAAATTTAATAATTCATAAAGAATCCGGAAAATAAACATTTTTTTTTTATTTATTTTTTATAAGACAGGCGAATGTTGAGGTTCAAAATATATCAAAGTTAATATCGATATTTGGCATATCAATGGCGGACCAATATTAAGTGGCCGTGAATTTATAAGTAAATAAAAATTATTCTAAATTTTAATAAAGCGTATTTAAAAATTTAATATACTGATTGCTTATTAAACACAATTTTTATATATATCTGTAACGGATTTTCAAATCATACAAATGGCATTGCACACTAAGGACAAGGCAAAGCTCCCGCCATCTTTCAAGCATTCTGCAGCGTGGGGTCCTTAGGAGAAGACCTTCCCAGGTTTGTGAACTCTCTTCAAGAACGCCCTGAGTGAAGACTTAAGTTACAGACTTGAAGACTGAGTGACTTGAAGATTGGATGTCCTGAAGGTAGAATCTCTACAAGCATTTTCTACCATTGAGAGTCTGCTGTAAGGATCAGTTTTCAAGTGTCAAGAGAAGCATCGGTGTCATTCGGCGTCACTGTTATTGGTGAAGAAGTTTGAAGACAATTGGATGAGATAAATGTGAGTGGTTATTATATAGAAATTGTGTTTTAATTTAAATTGTTACAACTAATCCCAAACTGTAATTATCATTGGCCCACGGAGATTAAAGATCTCAGTTTTGTTTTGCTCTTAGAATAAATACATTTTGTAATAAAATTAAAATTCTTAACAGTATATATATATATATATATATATATAAATGAATGTATGTGTGTTTGTCCTTTATGCATTACTACACCAATCATCCGATTGTCATGAAACTTTGGGAAGTTGTTCAGTACACTCTAGGAAAGGTTTCTACCTACTTTTTTTTCTTTTTTTCTTTTATTTTTTTGGATTTAAAAAAATTTTCAAAAATTTCTAGAAAAAAATAATTATTTGTCTAAAAAAACTTAATAGATTTTTTTAAAAAGAAGATTTAATTTTCTACAATTTGAGCCCAACCGCAGCTCTGTAGGTTCAATAGAACCTGAGTTCAGTCCTATCATATCTATATATATAAAAATGAATGTATGTATGTGTGTGAAACGCGGTTGAAAATTAGAAAAAATTAAATGATAAAATTAAAAACAAAACAAATTAAATTGAATTAAAAACAAAAATATTTAGACTGGAATACGATGCTATCCGGTAAGTCGTAAGGCAACAAGGTAAGGAAATAATCAGGCAAGAAAATAAAAACTGACTCACCGAATCTTGCCGGACACTCCTCTCCTTAATGAAGTCTCGTAGGTTTGAGCACACCGCGGTGGCGTACATCCAATGCCGGTCCTCTCAATTCGGTCATAAAACATAGGAAGTGGCGGTGTAACATAAGACTAATAATCAAAGGAGCGGTGTAGAATAAGCGGTGACCAACAGGTTCAGGAAGCGGTATAACAATAGACGTAGGAAAATGCGGGGGAGAAAAGCGGTTCTGCAACTCGTTTCAGCAGAGGTATACAATAGACTAGACTCCGGGTAGGGGGTTTTAATCCTGTTAACTGTAAACACGCTCACCCGGAATTATACAGAAAAAGTAAATAAATACAGAACTACACAGTGTGTTTCTCCTTTCATATGCATTACTACACCAGTCATCCGCTTGTCATGAAACTTTGGGAAGTAGTTCAGTACACTCTAGGGAAGGTATTAGCTAATTTTATTACTATTGATTGATATGAAGCTCCTTTTATTAGGCCTACATTAAAATCTACTTTTAACATTTAAAAACCATTTAGGGCTAAAAAAGGTAAACACAGAGGGGTTTTTACAAAATTTATTCATACAATGTTACTTAAAATATAATAAAACATAGATTGTGTTTTGAGTGGGACTATTTAAAAAGTAACACATTTCATTATTTTAAATTGAAATCCATTCTAAAAAACACATTTTATTGTCTTGTTTGAAAAAGATGTTTGTAATATTATAATACTTAGTAAAAGTTAAATTGGGCGTATACTTTAAATATACCTAAACATATTTTAAGAAAAGAAATTATAATAAAAAGCATGGGTTGAAGTGGAAATTATTGCAAGTAGGCTACTTTTAAAATGCAGGATTAAAAGTTATTAGAATGAAATAACATTATCCAAAGATCTGTGCAAACATTAAAAAAGAGTAAACAAAAATTGTTACCTGTATTTATACAAAATAACAAAGGGTTTATAAAAAAGTTCAAGTCTCGAAGAACAAACCAAAGATGTTTTACAGTTAGGAACACACTTTTTTTGGCTAGGGCTAGATGTCGTCTGAAACACACAGGTCTGAAACATTATATTCAGGCAAGTCCAACCAAAAACGTTTCCCATTTTCAGGCATCAAGGGAAACAGTTTTGTGACAATATCTTGTTTCTTCGCCGAGCAGATACCTCGAGGTGCAGTCCGGAAAGTAGGGGGCTCTTTGCCTTTTCAACTCCCTTTTTGGTAATGAAGTTGTTAGGTTATCTTCCGGTTTCCTTACCATAAATCACTATTTGTTATGAAGATGCCTAACTTTTTGTTTCAAAAAAACCGGTTTTCTCTAAACCGGCACTAGGCCGCTGGCTCGATACAGTTCAAAATCGGCGAGAGACCGCTTTTCGGGGTAGAAGATAAGAAGAAAGAAGAAAGGGGAAGAGGGAGGAAGAAAAGGAAGTGGGAGATTGGACTAGAGTGTCCAGACCCCTACCCTAGGCCAATGAGAGCACGTCGACCATAGGGGCACTGCCTTGCCACCTCCCAGGTCTGGGAGGGGGGACTATATCTTTGAATAATGGGTTTTCACTCGCCTTTAGCCTCTCAAAGAATTTGAGGTGCCTCCGGCTAATGTAATTAATGATCGCCGGAATTTTTAGTTCCTCGTGCAATTTAGTGCTTTGTGCTTTTTCAAGCGACGTGCCTCTCACTCTCACTGCCTGAATTGTTGTAGGGCTCGGAGGTTGGATTTAAAGAGGTGCTTAAGTAGCGGCGCACCATGGAGCAGCGTGGGTCTAATGACAGATTTATATATCTGGCATTTAAGCCGCAGCGAGAGCTGCTGAGAGCAGAGCAGGTGGTAGAGCCTATGGGACTTATATCGGGCCAACTTCAGCCTCTGCCTGACGTGACTCGAGAAGGTAAAGTGCCTATCAAGAGTGACGCCAAGGTAGAGTAAATTGTTCGATACGCGGAGTTCAATTGTGAAGGTCGCCGGTAGGCGTTTTTTACCTTGCTGATATGACATCACGATGGCGTCCATCTTGGAGGGATTCACCCTGATGCCACTCAGCTTCAAATCATCAACGATTGGGACCGACGCCCTTTGTGCCTTTTTAAGGGCATGCCGGGTGTTGGCGCTGGAAGCGTATATCCCTATGTCGTCTGCAAAGGCTGCTACTACCACTCCTTCATGCTTAGTCGAGACCAACGGTGCTGTATATATCACGAACATCAGTGGCCCTAGCACAGACCCTTCAGGTACTCCACAAGAGGTGGTGCCAGAAGTCGAGTAACTGTCCCCGACTCGTACGACGAAAGATCTTTCACTAAGTTGGCTTCGGATCAGACGGCATGGCGAGGCTGGGAAGCTAAACTCTTCCAGGCGTCGGAGTAGCAGTGGGTGAGACACACTGTCAAAGGCCTGAGTGCAATCTAAAGAGATAAAAGCCGTGGCTTTGTTTCTACCCATCTGCTCAATGGCGTGCGCTTGGAGCTTGGCTAGATGATGGTCACAAGAGACACCTCTAAGGAAACCGGTCTGTTCCGGTGGGATAATGTTTTCCTCACTACAGTGGTTCAGCATGTGATGGTGGACCAGCCTCTCGAATACTTTACTCATATGAGAGAGCAAGCTGATTGGCCGGTAGTGCTCAGGTAGGTTTCCAGACTTCCCCGAATTGAGTATAGGCACTGCGATGGCAAGTTTCCATGCTTCGGGGAAGTATGAGATCCTCATGCAGGTATTGAAGATGTTCAATAGAAAGGCTTTACCCTTTCTAGGAAGCATCCTCAGCATCACATAGGGGATGTCATCCAGCCCCGATGATTTTTTACCTTTAAGACGTCTTAGTACCGACTCAAGTTGGTTGAAGGTGGAGAACAAGGTTTTTTCATTAGGGCACGGGAGCGGCCCCTCTGGGATTGGTGGAGCATCTACCAGCCGAGCAGTATCACTCGCCTCATAAGCTTTTGCTAGAAGCTCAGCTTGTTCTCCAGGCGTCAGCAGGTTGCCTCCTGATTTTAAGTGCACCGTCCTCCTCTTAGTAACGTGGCCCTTGACGAGTCGCCAGAACTGGCGGTGACCGTCATGGGTCCTACGTACTTGCTCATGCCAGAGGGATGTTTTCCAGTCTCGCATGAGGTTGGCTATCTGCCGGGTCATCGCGTTGATGGCCGGTTTTAGCCCATAGTCACGGGAGCGATGGAAAATATTCCTCAGGTTGTTTCTTTGGCTAATGAGGGCTAGAATGTGCTTAAGAGGTTTCCTGAGGGTGTTGGGTTGTGGGCTGAACTTAGGGATCATTCGGTTTGCCGAGTCCAGGATGGTAGTGGTGAAGACTTCCACCGCCCTGTTCACCTCTGCCTCTGTGTTGAGATATTCGATCTTGGGTAGATCTTCCTCAATGCTAGCCCTGAATCCCTTCCAGTCGGCCTTGTTTAGGAGATATTTACTCGCAGGCGGGGCTGCGGGGGTACCTCCGAATGTATATACAATCGGCCGATGATCTGACGGTCCGAATGGGAGCGCTAAAACAGCTTGTTACCGTGTGCAGATCCCTGGTTAGGATGAGGTCAAGAGTTGAGGTCCATCCGGGTCGGGACGCATGCCGGAAGGTATGAACCCTGGGGTGGAAAACTTCCAGCAGGGACGACAAGAGAAGGTGCACGGGGAGTGGGGAGGCCTGAAGCTGTTCCTTCCCCCCTCCCCTAACCTGACTCTGCCTGGAGCCGACAATTGTACTACAGCTCTTACTCGCTTTTCATTCTTTATAGACCAGCAGCCAGGGTCCAAAGTAATGTATCATTTTAAGACAATTTGTATTACGAAACATTGAAAATATCCACAATAGTCACTGGACGTCTGCCAGTTCTTACCCGCCAGGTTACGAAATATCGGCAGTTTCAAACGACTTAAAATCGAATTTTATTTAAATAATCTAAAGTAACTCATTTCCTGTTAGAGATTTGAAAATTTATAAATAACATACACTTTTTCAATTAAATACGATCGGAGAAAATGGGGAAAAAAAACTGTTCGCTAACCGGCAAAATAGGGCGAGTTAATAATAAAAATTGTCTTAAAATGATACACTATTTTAAGCCTCAGCTCCCGGTCTATTACGTTTAAGTCTTCAACACCGAGGGGGTCTTTTGTTAATTTAAATGGGATTATTACTTTTTTTTTTTTGGTATTGGAATTAGACATCTCAAGGCAAAGCTTCGAGATTCACCCACCCCCGCAAATAGGGTGGCTATAGGTATAGAACTATTTGGCCTTGACCAGAGATCCATCCACCCACCCAATTGGCAGAGGTTGGGCTCCTTACATATATCAAATTTATTATTCTTTTGTAATTTATATATTAATGTAAAATAAATACATTTATTTGCATAAACATAATGCTGTTTATAAATACTTATTAATTTATGAACTGAACTTAATAAAAATTAAGAATCACTGAGGGGGTAAACCCCCTCAATTCCGCTGGGTCCTGCTCCCTGTTCCGGACTCCAAGAATGTTCTGTTCCCGATTCCAGGCTGAAGGGTCTTTCAGTTCCAGCGTCATCAGCACTATCCGATGCTGTGGATGATGATGACGTTCCGCTCATTGATATGGTCATTTCGTCAACTCTTTCCTCCAAAACTCCTTCTTTTTTCCATGCTTGGTCAATAACGTTCATTGTGTGGGCTACTACTTTTTTCCACTTCTCAGGAGTCACATTCCCAATTGCTTCTCTGGTTAATTTTTCAACCTGGAACAGAAAAAAATAAAATATTTTTCAAGGAATAATATTGAACGAGTTCAACAAATTATAATGAGAGGAATAATTCATCTTACCTCTGCAATTGTGAAGGTTTTATTGCTTCTTGCGACGTCTCCTTTTATTTGTGCCCAAATCAATTCAATAGGGTTGAATTGGCAGTGATACGGGGGAAGCCTCAACACTTCATGGCCGGAGTTTTTGGCTAAATGATCGATCTCGTAGGTCTTATAAGAATTTTTTTGACTTTTTACTATGGTCAACAGTTCGGCCTTCTTTAGGGTGCTGTCATAAATAATATTTTTCGTATTCAGCCATTCAATTATGCAACTTTTTGTGGATCCCGAAGTAGGAGCTTTATTTATTTGTAATGAATGGTACGGGGCTTTGTCCATTACTATTGTTGATCCAGGTTGGATATTTTTCAACAAATTTTCAAACCACTCTTTGAATGTGGACGCGTTCATTTCTAGGTGATAGTTCCCTTCTTTCTTTGACCTGAACAACAAAAGGGCTCCAGGGACAAACCCTTCCAGCGTACCTGCATGGGTTAAAATTAGCCTTACAAATTACAAATTTAAATTTACAAATTTAAATTACTATTACTATTGAATTAACCCACTCTGTTGGTTCCTCTACTTTTACAATAATTTTGTCTCTTTCCATTTGATTTAGTGTCTTTTTAAATGTTTCTTGAAGTGGGAATGGTATTTTCCTAGGAGGATGTATGCATGGATCTATATTTTTATCAATTGTTATATGATGTTTTTTATTTAAGCACCCAACACCTTCAAAAACTTCTGGGTATTCATCTAAAATTTCCTTGGATTTAATCAACGATCTACAATTTATTTTGTTAACTTTTCTTATAATGTCCGGTGTTGCGGGGGAGAGGGGCCTTTCACAATCGAAACGCAAATCTCTTCCCCTGGGGGTTGCCAGTTCCACTGACGGTGAGAACCTTAAGAATGAGAAAAAACAGAGTAGGGTGGGGGGGGTAAGTGGTAACACCAGGGTGAGTCATGGAGAAATAAATATTTGGTGGGAATATGCCATACCAGAGAAAGGGTAACCTGTAATTTGAAATTATTTTAAATCTAAAAACAATGACAACAAAGATAAATAAATAAATCAATTTAATTAATTCATAAAACATTCAACCCCTTCAGCAACTTAAAGACAGGGAAAAATAAAGAAAAGAAATAATAAAACAACCTTTCCAGTTAACGATTAATGTAGACAATTTATTAAACATAATCTTATAAAGAAAAAAATAAAAACAATCTTTTTACAAGCATAAAATGGGATCCCTCTTTGAATTTAATTAAAATACAAATAAAAAATAGCCTAGTTATAATATACCAGGTGGATAAAAAAAAATAACCTAGTTATAATATCACTTATAATATACCAGGTGGAATAAAGACTTATTATTTTCTTTTATCATGATGAAGTGGGTAAACAGTGTCATATAAACAAAACCTTGTTGATAAGAAACTTATCAAACAAGGTTACCTTCTGCTGATGCGGTGTTAGCGATGCTGAATGCAGCTGGTGGTGGGGATGCAGGCGGTGGTGGGATCGTTCACTCCGTTGACAGCCTCCGAACGATGCACGAAAACGGCACTCCAGCCGTGGTGAGGTGAAGAGGTGGTTTGAGAATACTTCGGCGGTACCACACATGAGTTGCTTCGCCTATATCTGGTCCCACACTGCCTCTAATCAGTAGTAGAAGAGGGGATTTCACTCCTTAACTAGCCTTTGTTGTTGTTATGCGACCAAAGGTTGTGACAAAAGACCGGGCTCTCGCATTAACAATGTAAACATTGCAACTTTTAGCATTCTCTATTCATTATCTGAGAATCTTTATTAAACGTCTTTGGCATTAAAATAAAATAAAATCAAACCTTACATTTTCTTAAATTAAATTATTGTAAGTAAAATTAAAATTCTGTACCTATTTACAATACAATAAACAACAAACAAAAACCTTTTTCTCAGAAACTGGAAAGGAAATAAATCGAAATTAAAACTTTCAATTTAGTATTCACCATTAGTTTACTAAGAGAAAATTAAAAGAGATAAAAAAACAAAAAAAAATATTCGTGCTTAAACATCCAGTTTAGTACAACCTTCCAGGCCTAGTATTGATGGCGAGTTATTATCAATAACGAAAAACTCAAGGCCCACAGTAAGCTTTTTATATCTAACATTCAACCCAATGTACTAAGATTTTGCTCTGTATAAGTTGTCAGTCTTTGTTTTGTTTTATTTAAAGACCTCCTCTCAATTCCTAATTCTGAAATGACTTTGAAATTAATTATGTTGGCCATCGCTCCAGTATCAAGTTTGAACTCATGCTGTACCCTATTTTCCAACAGCAGTGTTGCCTGCCATTCCTGTGTGTTTAAATCACTGTTTATATTATCAATAAAATATTTATTTAAATTCTCTTCTTGATTACATTCCAATTCAGAACTTGTTAGCTGTAAGCACTTTACTTTCCTTTTCGTCCTGCATTGTGAAGCGTAGTGGCCCTTGATGTTGCATCGGTTGCAAGTTAAGTTTAATGCTGGGCATTTATTTCTCTCATGTTTCAAACCACATCTGAAACATTTTTTAAAATTTTGCATTCCATACTTGTTATTATCATTCCAATTATTTGAGCACTGCTCCTTCCTAGTATTTTGAATTTGATTTCTATTATTGATGTAATCAATTTCTAAATGATTTTGGCTATTACCTGACTTCATTATTTTTGCCTGTTCTCTGGATTCTTCATATGTTTGAGCGATTTTTATTGTGTCCTCAACCTTTTTGTCTTCTAATTGCAGTAAATTTTCACGAAGTACATCATTTTGAACCCCAAATATACATAATTCACAATTTAGTGCTTTATTTTTTAGATCTGTAACATAGTGGTCTAGCGATTCTCCTTCTGTTTGTTTTCTGCTGAAAAACTTATAACGCTTAAATTCTATGTTCTTTTTCGGCAGAAAATGTTCGAATTTACTAGAAGTGATTTTAAATCTGAAACCGTACTCACATCAAACGTGTTATAGATTCGTAGACCTTCATCTCCGATTAAATGCAAAAGTTGGGCACATTGTGTTTTTTCCGACTTTTTGTCTTCTGTTTAAAAGCTATGTTCAGTCCTTGTAGGTATCCATCTTTGTATTCTCGGTGGAGGGTTTTTACAAGCAAAAGGGTGACATAGAGCTTGATGGTCTGATATAATGTTAATTTTATATCCTGCAATAGTATCTTAGAATTTTCTTACAGCAATGATGATGGAATATAGTTCCTTTTTTCTGTTACAGTGACTATTCTTTTTTCCTTTTCATTAAGTTTTTTACTGTAAAATGCGATGGGTAATTTATCTCCATTTTCATTAAGTTGATACAAAACTCCCCCAACTGCAAGATTTGATGCATCACATTGGATAATAAATTCCTTGCCATAATCAGGATAATTTGGTTGATAAATTTGCACATCTCCTTTTTTAAATCTATAAATGCTGCTTCTTGTTCGCTGCCCCAATCTCACTTAACATCCTTCTTTATCATCTTTGTAAGTGGCGCTGACAATTCTGAAAACTTGGGTGTGAAATGGTTGTAAAAATTCATTAATCCTAAAAATGATTGAACTTCTTTCTTATTCGTAGGTCTGGTAGGTGTAGATTTGAAATTTTCAATGGCATATGTTTTGTCAGGTTCTTTGGTGATTCCTTTTCTACTGATAGTATGTCCCACAAATTTAACCTCTGATTGCATTAATTTACATTTGTCAAAATTTAAAGTTGCTCCTGCATTTATGAGGCGGTCAAAAATGATCTCTGAATGCTTTAAATGATCATCAAAGTTTTTTGAAAAAATAATTATATCATCCACATAATTTTTAATATTGTCCTCGTATTTTGTGGGGATGACTGGGGTGATTGCCTTAATAAAAGCTGATAATGCATTTATTAACTTGTCCATTTTTCTCAAAATGTGTGTGAATTTTTTTCAGGGTAGTATATTCAGGCAATGTGCGTTTGTTGATTTTGCAAGCATCCCTACACGGCCTCAATTCTCCGTTTGGTTTTTTTATGAAAATTAGGGTGTTGACATAAGGTGAACTTGACCTTTCAATCAATCCTTGGCTTAACCACTGCTCAATAATGTCTCTTGCCATGGGAAAATCAGTTGGTTTTATCGGATAGCTCTTACAACAGTAAGGGCTGTCATCCTTAACTTTTATTTCATGAATATAGGTGTTTAGTAGGCCTATTTCAGTTCTCCACAATTTTTCGTATTTTTTTAAGAGGCACATTAAACTTTCAAATTCCCTTTCCGTTCCATTTGAAATATTCTGAGACTTACAGTCATCATCTTCTTCCCATTCAATCTCGTCTTTTTTTTCTTGCTTTATCACACTTAACTGCACAGTTTTGTTAAAAATCGATGATCGATATTTTCTCAATTAGGCCATTATATTCAAAGCAGATCTTTTTGTTTTCGAAGTTTATTTCAGCATTAAGTAAGTTAAATGCCTCCGTCCCTACGATAACTTTGTGTATGAAATTGGCTACAATTAAAAAATTCAACTTGATTTTAATATTATTATTATTCACTTCTAAATACCCTTGCTCCTTTACTTTTTGAGATTTATTTCTACAGGCTGTGATAATCATGGTATTTTGGTGTTGCTCACATTTTACATTAAAATTTAACTCCTTTCTATCATTAACCCCATTCACATAGTTCGCTAGTTCCCTGAATCCTGAGATCCTGGTCAACCGTACCATATGTAACAACATCTGTGGATGGAAGTGTCCAGCAATTATCCTGACCCATTTATCCTCATTTCCATCATTTTGTAAAACTCCTGCTTCCTGCAATGATATAACCCACTGTGTGATATACTGTAATGGTGTAATAAGTACATTTTCATTATATTTCTCTATGTGTATCTTATTTAACACATAATTTCTGTAGTTGGTCCCTCCAAATTCAGCTAAAAAATTTTTTTTGAAATTCTCAAATTCGTTTACCTCAAATTTCCGCGTTGCCCACCAATTTAATGCTTCTCCCCCCAATTTGCTGGCAATTGATTCCTTTAAGCTTGCCCTACTCCGATTATATTGACAGAATAATTTAACATCCTTAATGAATTGATTAGGAAACCGAGTTCTAAAATTATGAAAACTTTTAACTTCAATATTTTGTATTTGTGGGCATGGATTAATAGTGCTTCTTATTATCCTTTCGTTTTCAACGTCATCCATCCTGCTGGTAATTTCTTTATATTTGATTTCTTGATTTTTTTAAAAATCTTTTATTTCTTCTTTCATTTCCTCAGTTTCTTCCCAATTCTACAATTTAATTCCATATCATTTTTACTGCATTCTGATTTTAATTCTTCTATTTTGTTAGCATTTTCACCAATTTTTAGATTAAACGTTTTCCCAAAATTTTTAATTGCTGATTCAAACATTTCCTCAGACCTTTTATTTTGATCATCAATTTTATTATTTAATATCTTCATTTCGACCCTCATCATGTTTTCCACTTCTTTTTTATTTTCAACCATCATGTTTTTCATTTCTTCCCTCATGTTTTTTCATTTCTTTTAGTAATTCACCCAAATCCATCATTGTTTAGTGGCATGGGCTCTGGGAAAGTTCCTATAATTTTATTTACTTCTTCATTGCTTATTGCGGATTTTCCTTCATATATTGTCATTTCTTCGTCTTGTTTCTTATTCATTTTGAAATTATTTAATAAAAGTCTTTTATAAGGGCACGAGGTTAGTTTACTAGTTATTTACTAATATAAATTCGAGTCCCTGTTCATGGGGGACATTTGTTAGGTTATCTTCCAGTTTCCTTACCATAAATCACTATTTGTTATGAAGATGCCTAACCAAAAAATACTCTTCTTCAATTAATTAATAATCAAATAATAATATCGGGCGCCAATAAATAAATGTTAACTTTAATAATATTTTATATTATAAGGATTCATATGACATTAGGATTGACGAATAGTTGCATATTTTTAAGGCTAACATTAATCGGGTTTTTACCCAGTCATTTAACATGTATTCTTTCAACTTTCAAATTCTATCTTTTAACTATTCTAATCCCCACTGTATTGCACTTCACTTAAGAGCTTATGAACGTTACAGTACCTTAGGTCACTTTGTGATATTTGTCAACAATATGGTGGCTTCCTCGTTCCTCTGTTCCCTTGGGTCCACAGTCCTCTACCTGGTTCCTCTTCCGTTGGTTTCCAGCTGCATAAGACCCGCTCTAGCTCCACTTGCTTTTCTACCACTTTTTCATCCCCTCTTCACATTTCGTCGATCACAATTGATCTTTTGCAATTTTGAAATTTACATATTAATACCGTTTAACAATTATATAATCAAATTGACGTTCAAAAGAGTTTTTTTATTTATCCTTATAACTATTACTTATTAATTTATAATGGTACAAAAGAATATTTACAAGTTATTATCACTTAACCTTTTAGAATCTCTAATTTGTCTAAATGCAAATACTCGTCTATATCTAATTAAATATATATATTTTTTGTTTATTAATTTTATTTGATTCCTTACAAACTCGAGATCCTGAAGGGGGCAATATTCATTGTAGCAAAGTCTGTACAACAATGTATCTTTGCCACATTCAGCCTTGATGTACACTAAGTCATTCAGGTAGGGTCGAGTCGCAAATTTATTCAGCTTGTAGTTAGAGACACAAGAAGGCCATACAGCAAAATCTTCATGCTGCATTGATTTTACCACTGTTTTCCCGGAACAGGTTGCTCCAACAGCATTCTTAAAGTCTGAAACGTCGTACACTTTGTCATGGCGACTGAGAGACAGTTCTACTTGATGGTGAAATGAGTCAGCCGACATAAATGTGTGCCCTGGTTCAAAAAAGTACAGTTCAATGGTTTGAGTGGCTCCGAAGAGTTTATGATGTGCACAAGGTAGGTCATCAAGCACCAATTCTTGTTTTGTGCGGAGCAGTTGTCAAGCCATAGTGTGATGTTGGGAATATCTCTGAAATGTTTGAAAAATGCATCGAAGGAACTAATGATTTCCTCCTTCTTTCGTCCACATGCCATATCACTGCAATTGGCCTACCTTGCTTGCTGTTAGTGCCAAGGGGTACAAAACTTTTATTAAACGCAACTAGGTGTTTAGTAAAAACTGTAGTTTTAAACCTTCCATCCTAGGCAACATGATATCTTTTTGCAAGTCACGTGAATAATATATGTGATCTTTATCTATAACAGTGTTTGCATGGGTTTTGTAGAGGTTTCTTGCAATATGGTCAGACCACCCGTTGCAAGTACTACATTCAGGGTTTAAATTTTTTTTGCTGTGGTCAGTTTTAATGAAAACTTCACCTATTTCATACCTTTCGTTTCCCAATTTGGTGAAGATATATTCATCATTTTTAAAATAGCTCTATACAAATCATAGGAGCATTTCAAGTTCGGATGTGTGGCCACGAAGTTTTGATGCATGTTATTTATGGTGATATCACCAGAGAGGTAGCGCCTCAATGGGGCATGCTCTCGTCGGTAGTGCAAATGGATGGGTTGTAAGACTCTATATGTGCCTTTACAACTTCTCTGTCAAATTTTGTTGGTGGAGTACATTTCCCCTGGCCATCAGGAGCAATATTTGTTAGGTCTTTCTCAACACACAAGACATTGTGAAGAACTGTGTCGTTGTTTTTAGAGTAGCCTATAGTTGTAAAAAAAAATGTCCTGCATACCTGGACATTTTCCTCATTTTCATTTGTTAGAAAATACTTCAATGAAAACTTCCTGGACGAGTTTTCACTGCCTCTTCGCCTCTTAACTCCATGCCTGGTTGTGGAAATCAATATAAAGTTTCTTCGGTCCAGCCAATTTTTTCCGCAATATATAGAATTGATTTGATTTCTTCTTGCTTCTGAAATATTTTCAGTACATTTCAGTCTACAAGGTTGATACAGGGAATGTTTTTTTTTACATATTTCTCTTTTTTTTGTTCTTGTTTACTTAAAACTGACTTTTTTCTAATTCTTGGTGTCCTTTTTTTAGTTACCTCTATATTTCGGGTTTCTTCCGGTTGTATGTTTTCAGCAGGTTAGTCTTCGCTTGCTGACAATAAGTTATTAGGCTGATCAATCCCTAGGCCTATGCCATCCTGAACGTCGTCGCGGTCATGGGAAACTGAATTGTTGAAATTAGTAAATTTAACTGGTGAAAGCTCAGTTAAAACATAACTGCTGTCGTGCTCCTCACTATTATTACGATCAAAGTCAACAACAGGAGCAGCCGTTGAAGTTGGCGCTCTAGCGGCTAGCAGCAACGGATCGTCAGGATCATGATCGTTACGATTATTTACGTCTAATAAACTCAAAATATAACTTGATCTTGAACTACCATACATGTCCAATGTCACGTTATAAACCAAATCATAAGTCATAAGTCACAAGTTACAGCAAATCATAAAAATGGCAAATAATAACACACAACACCATAACAAAACACAAGACTCTTCTTAGATTGAGGTTATTTTTATGTAACTAAATAATCTGTCTATAGGAAACAGTTGATTATGAGAAACCCCTGTTAGTTTTAGTTAAAAACAACATCAAAGGCCAATTGTAAAAAAATTCATCAGAGAGAAGAAGGCCACTCCCACCGGCAAGTGGATATAAGGCTTTCTATTATCTTATGTGAGTTAAGGCGTGGTTCCAATTTCTATTGTATTTGAAGTAAAAAAGCCTTAAGTATAAAAACAACTGTACTCGAGGCTTTTTTTCTTCAAAGGTTACACTTGAGGCTTTCTTATTCTTATTATATATTGACTCTGAAGTTTGACAATAATTACATGTAAATATTTTATTTGAATCATTGTGCTGTAAAAATTGTGTTTATCTTTAAATTTGTTTTATTTATCCCAAATTAAAAATAATAGTCATTGAAACCATGGAGATAAAGATTTCATGTTCAATAAAATATCTAAAGATTAATAAATTGTTATGTGTAATAATGGGGGTGAAGGGTAGCTACAAAGCACCCAGGGAGATAGGCATCTCTCAGTCCGATTGGTCTTGGCTTCTGAGAAATTTTTATTAGTACCAGAACCCATGCGAGGTGAAGAGCCTCGTCCTGCACGTGGTACCCCTGCACAGTGGGGAGTTCCTCCTCACTGACGAAACCCATCGGAACTAGACTGGGAAGTCGATAAACATCCCCCAATCCAGGCGGAACTGCATAGGCTATTGGATGAATGGCTGAGGGTGATTCAGTCCTACTATGCGAACTCCGGACACCTGGGCGACCTCCGGTTTCAATAAATGCCTTCCTATAGTAACAAGGCTCTGCTATAGGTGACCTTTTATTACCTTTGCTACTCGTGGGAACAAAATGAACCCAAATTATACAAATTTTAAAATAAATGAGGACTCCATGGAGTCAAATACGACTGACTCGTCAGTAATTAGCCAATCGGTCTCTGAACTGATGGCTAACCTAGAACAAGAGGTCTCAGACCTCGCAGAGGAAAGGGAACCACCTGCACAGCAGCTGGCAACCACCTCTGAGATCAATATAAACAAACTTCCAGACGAAGTCTGGAAGAACATGACGCATAGCCAGAGGAAGAACTTTCTACGGCAAAAGAAAAAGGCGACTCCCACCGAAACTCAACCCTCAACATCCAAGGATGAGAGGAAGAGAGGTAGGGAGAAGCAGGAGACTCCTTCACCTTGCAAAACGGTGAAGAAACCAAAAATGGACTATAGTGGAGCAGCTGCAAGCATCAAGGTTGCAGTTGCCCATACAGATTATCCTCATCAGAAACTGAAGGATGAAGATTTTCAGGGCCTTATGCTCAAGCTCCTGAAAAGAATGAGGGAGAGGAAGGTTGAACAAACCCCCGTCGGCTTCAACGGCTACTCCCTGAGAGACGGAGCACTCGTGGTGAACTGCAAGGACGAGTCCACCAGGGAGTGGTTCGTTAGTAATATTGCGGAGCTCTCCCCATGGGAGGGAGCACCGCTGAAAACCTGCGACCCCAAAGAACTTGAGGGTTTCAGGAAGATAGGCACCTTCATACCAAACCCAGTGGAAGGTATTAAGGAATGCCTACAGAATCTGCAGGTACAGAATACGGGTCTGCAGACTGAAAGATGGAAGATTCTTGGTAACAAGACCCATAAACATGGGATGTACTTTGTGGCATCCATTCCCGAATCTGTGGCCAAAGCCATTGAGGAGAAGAATGGAAGAATCTACCACGGGTTCCACAACCTTCAGGTAAAATTCTTTCCAGGAAAAGACGCACCCACACCGGAAACAGCTGTGGACGATATGAAGACTGGTGAAGAGGTGGGAAAAACAACGGGTGGTGAGGGTGCGGCTGTCTCGGCGGCTGGCGTCACCGTGCCCGGATCCACTTCGGGCCAAAGTGTATCTGTCACTGCCAAGCTTGGTACCAGGCGGCAACGAACGGAGCACGGAGGCAGGAGGGATTACGGGGTGGGGCGTCAGGCCGTCGGCGCGGCCGGGCCCGTATGCCGCAAACCGTCCCCGGGCAGTGGAAAGGAGGAAACTCCACCACATCCCGGGGGTGATCCCCCCTCATCACTATGATCAAGCTGCTGCAGATAAATCTCCATCACTGCAGGGCAGCCAGTGGAACTCTGCAGCAATATGTGGTAAGTCATGGCATTGATATTATATTTATACAAGAGCCGTGGATTAACAAAAATAGCAGGATTGCAGGACTGGGCCTGAAGGGATATAGACTTATCCAAGCAAACTGCCCAAGGCCCAGAGCCTGCATCCTTGCAAAAATAGAATTAAATTGTTTTCCAATGTGGTCATTATGTTCCAGAGATTCTGTGGCAGTAATGATCAATTTAGGGGGCCAGGAAGTCATCCTGGCCTCATTGTATCTCCCATTTGAGGAACAAGTCCCAACGACCTGCCTTGAGAGTATAGTTGACTATCTCAAAAGACAGGAAACGATGGGAATTATTGGGGCGGACGCCAATGCCCATCATAACATCTGGGGCAGCAGTAACACCAACCGTAGAGGTGAGTCCCTTTTGGAATATTTGCTAGTTAATAATCTAGATATAGTTAACAAAGGTAACACACCAACCTTTGAAATTTCTAACAGACAGGAGGTCATAGACCTCACTCTGAGCTTTAAATCAACTAGAATGATAAATATTACAAACTGGCATGTCTCTAAAGACTTTTCCAGTTCTGATCATAAATATATCAGGTGGGAGCTTGAGGCTACAATCTCAAAGCCTGAAACCTATAGAAATCCCAGAAATACAAATTGGGAAGGCTTTAGGACAAATCTTAAAGACTTAATTAAAGAATGTCCCCGTTTGGCTTCTAATACCTACCAGCTGGAGTTCTTAAATGGACTACTGACTAAGGCACTTATCACTGCATTCAAGGATAACTGTAGAACAACCACTAAAGGGTCAAACTGCAATGTACCCTGGTGGAATATGCAGTTAGAGAAGTCAAGATCTAGAACCAGAATACTTTTCAATAAAGCAAAAAGGACTGGTGAATGGATCGAATACAGACACGCTCTAACTGAATATCATAACCTCATTAGGAAAGCCAAACGGAACTCATGGAGACAGTTCTGTGAAGAAATTAATAATACGAATACATGCGCTCGCATGAATAAAATACTTTCTAAGAGCAACTACTGTAATACAGTGGGCTCCTTAAAGAAACCAAATGGAGATCCCATGAACATTACAGAATCTATAACTGCTATGCTGGAATCGCACTTCCCGGGGAGCAAGCTCACAACCTCGGATACGAAGGTTTACCTCCCTGAGGATAGGTGCAAACCGGACTGGACATCAGTCCGTGAAATCTTCAATACCAGCGCCATAAAATGGGCAGTTAGAAACCTCAAGCCGTACAAAACACCAGGCTTTGACGGAATTTATCCTGCCATGCTAAAAGAGGGTCTTGAAATCATCTTAGGCAGGCTCTCCACTCTATTCCAGGGCTGTTTGGCCTTTAATTATATCCCAACAGCTTGGAGAGAAGTTAGGGTCACATTTATTCCCAAACCAGGGAAAGAAACATATGATGAACCCAAATCATATCGCCCCATTTGTCTTTCCTCATTCTTGCTGAAGACAATGGAGAAAATTCTTGATAGATATATCAGGGACAAACATCTCAGTGATGGATTAGTAATGTTGCATCAACATGCATACAGAGAGGGAAAATCTTGCGACACTGCGCTGCATGCAGTGGTGGACCAGATAGAAGATGCTCTGCAGTGGAAACAAATCGCGCTCGGAGCATTTCTAGATATAGAGGGAGCATTTGACAATACCCCTACTCATATATTAACTAATGCCCTACTAAGGCACGGCACTAGACCAAACATTGCTAATTGGGTCATTGCCATGCTAAAGAATAGGGTCATTCAAGCCAATATGGGCAATTATCACCTAAAGGTTAAAGCAGCCGCAGGCTGCCCCCAAGGAGGTGTCCTTTCCCCACTCCTATGGAACCTGGTAGTGGACGAACTACTACACCTCCTAAATGAGGCGGGTTTCCAAGCGATAGGCTATGCAGATGACATAGCAATTATAATCAAGGGCTTTGACCAACAAACTATTTCAGAGTTGATGACAATGGCACTAAGAATGGTGGTGAGATGGTGCATGAGAGTAGGATTGAACATCAATCCTAATAAAACGGTAATTGTACCTTTTACAAACAAAAGGATATTGAGGGAACTCAACCCCCCTAGGATGAAAGGGATGAGTATTCCATTCAGCAAGAAGGTTAAATACCTCGGTGTTATTATGGACAGTAAATTAAACTGGAATGAACATATCGACTATGTTACCAAGAAAGCCACAAGAATTCTGTGGACTTGTAAGAGCCTATGTGGCAACAAGTGGGGAATTAGCCCCAAGATGGCCCGTTGGATGTACACAGCAATAGTTAGACCTGTGCTAACCTATGGCTCAATAGCCTGGTGGCACAAAGCTGGTATCCAACAAAATAGATCAAGGTTGGAGAAGGTGCAGCGGCTTGGGTGCATTATGATCACTGCGGCCATGAGAACCACCCCTACCGCTTCACTGGAAACTATACTTGATTTAACTCCTCTTGACATTCTAATTGAATCAGAGGCATTGAAGACAGCCTACAGGCTAGTAAAAATAGGAGGGGTCAAAAAACCCACCAACGATTTTGGACACAGAAGTGTCTTTGATATAATCGAGCAAAATGCAGATCTAAAAAAGCATTCTGATTCAATGCTGAATAAGTATAACTTTGAAAAAAGATTTCACGTCAATATACAGGCGATTTGCAAAAGCAAGAATGATTGCTTTAATCCACCCAATGGTCTAAATGTGTATACGGATGGATCCAAAGGGGAGTTTGGTGCCGGCTCGGGATTCTGGTTTAGGGGTTGTCAGGGCATGGGTCATTACTTAGCTCTGGGCACGACACCCACTGTATTCCAAGCGGAAATATGGGCAATACTTGCAGGTGCCTTCGCTATGAAGGACCACAAGAATAAGGTAATTAACTTTCTCACTGACAGTCAGGCAGCATGCAATGCATTACAAAATGCAGTAACAAACTCCAGACTAGTGGAGGAATGCTGTCTAAGACTAGATGAACTAGCTGTACATAACAGAGTTAACATATTTTGGATCCCTGGGCACAGTAATATTCCAGGAAATGAAAGGGCCGACAAATTGGCGAAGAAAGGAGCAGTTACTGCTCCTATTGGACCTGAACCATGGTGCGGGGTCCCCCTTCCCCTGGCTAAGGATACAATTAATAAACTAGCCAAGAGGAAGATAAAAACACGTTGGGATAGAGCCAAGATAAGGCATACAAAACTTTTCATAAAGGATCCCAACGATAATCTTTCTGATAAAATCAAGAAAGAAGCTGCTCACTCGTCGAGAACCGACCTCAAAAGTATGGTTGAAACCATCACTGGGCACTGTAAACTCAGGAAACACATGCATCTCCTAGGCATTGAACAAGAACCTAGGTGCAGATGGTGCAAAGAGGAGGACGAAACCCCTTGGCACATCCTCTTTGAATGTATAGCACTAAGTCGAAAGAGGACATTTGACCTTGGCCCTGGTGGATACAAGGAACTTCAAGAACTGAGGTTTAAAGACTATTTAAAATTTCTCAGAAGTCTAGACCTATGTTAGGGATTTTTAGGACTCAAGCACAATGGGCCTCTTTAGGCCGAAGTGCATAGTAATAAGGGTCATACTTAAATAATAATAATAATATGTGTAATAATTAACCGTAGTGTTAAGGCCGGATAGTTCATTTTATAAAAGATTATTTTAATCATAAACAAAACAATAAATATTTTGTAAAAGGAAAGAAAATTTTACTTTTATTTTAATTTCATCTATTTTTTTTGGTAAATATAATGGTATAAACATTTATTTTCATATTGTTATTATTTGTTTATTGTTATTTTGTTTAATATTGTTTAAACAATTGGAATAATTTTATTTTATTTATGAGTTTGGAAACATATGTTATAAAAGTGAAGTGAGAAAAACAAAAGGTAGTCGACTGGCTTTAGTTTTTCTCACTTCACTTTTTCAAAACAAATTTATAGATAAACACAATTTTTACAGCACAATGATTCAAATAAAATATTCACATGTAATTATTGTCAAACTTCAGAGTCAATATATAATATAATTCCTCTTAAGAATCCGGCTTCCTTTCGTAGAGTTGATAACTTAAAGATGCTTTCACACAGGCTGTCACTCGTAGAGTAGAATAACTTGGAAGATGCTTTCACACAGGCTTCCACTGGTATAGTAGTAATAACTGTGGAGGTCCTGTCTCCTGGATGCCCTGGTGCAGAGTAGGATGAAATATGGCAGGAATGCTGGTAGTTGGCGGCAGTGCCATTTGTATTACATTCAAATCAGTTATATATTGGGTCATTATAAGTTAAGAGGTAATATGTTGTATGAAGAGACGGCATGGCATTTTTTTTTATATTTTTACTTAAGTATACATTTTTTTTATGGAAATTTTAAGTTGATAACGTTTACAAAGTGGCCAGTCAATTTGTTGATTTTATCTCGTTTTATAAGTGACCAGGGTAAATACTCAGTACAGGGTAGAGACAAAATGCACAGGGGAGGATACTTTATGGACAGGGAATAGAGATAGACATATTAAAAACAGGGTTATTTTTACGAATCAACTTTATTTATTTATTTTTATTTTAATTAAAATAATCCTACACAAAGTCTACTGCTCGAATAATCTTCCATAAATTTGACTATGCACGTTTACAAATTCTCAGTTTTTTCTTGAGCTGCACTTTGTGCCCATCAGTCTTAATTTCTTGCCTATTTTATTTTCATTTCTTTCGGTAAAACATTGCATTTTTTTTACTATTTTTCCGCTTAAAACTCTTCTGAAGAACCTTTTTTCTAGTGTTGAGATTTGAAAAATTTTCATTCGCTCGCCTGTTTATATTTTGAAGGGGCGGTGGGTCTTCATTATCCGAACATGGTGTTTCAGGAGCATTGTTTGTATTATCTTGGAGTGCTAAAAGACGTCTACGAATTTTTGCTTTTTCTCTCCATTCTTTTCTAACTTTCCGCTGCTCTCTGGGAGTCATCTGCTGAACTGTCTTAATAACTCCTTTTTCTTTCTTTTTTTCATATTTTTCCCTTTCCTTGATTTTTTGTTGAGCGTACTTATCTTTGTCATTTTTAATTCTTTGGTATCTTAATCGTTCTGCTATCCTTTTTTTTTCGTACCGTTCTTCGCGCATCATTTTATTTCTAGGTGCCATTTTCTCTGTAAAAAAGTCATATTAAATTGTAAAGTTAAGATATACATAATGCCAAGTAAAGGTTCAGAGAAAAATGTAGAAGTATTCATGAAAACGCATACAAATGTATCTCCCCTGGACATTAAGTATCTCTCCTGCCATCAAAAGAGCCAGGAGAAATATGCCAGGGGAGATACATTTTCGATTGATATCTAAAATAGCCGTAAAAGTGTTTCTCGTACGCAATTCACAATCAAAGGTAACAATGGATGCACTATTCATAGTGAATATTTAAGTATTTATTAGTATTTTAACAAATAATTGCTAAATAAAACTTACCAGTGGAAAGACTGCATTCACTCAACACTTCTACATCCAGCGAGATGCGTGACTGAAATGGCTGTTAAAATGGCTTCACAGTCGGCTTATGCGCTGCTTGCTACTTGCTTTGCGTTACATCCTATGCACTCAAGGTAACAACTTCCACAATCTAGCAAAACAAAACTGATTTTGAAACGAAAACAAAAAGCCAGGGGACGAGACACGAAACACGGAGGACAAATTTCGGCATTGATATTATTTATGAAAAATTGGAGTATAAGTAATTTTACTTCTATGCGTCTAAGATATTGTTCTGTATAAAATTAACGAGGATAAAGTAATTATTGACTTTTAATACATTCATAATAACTGGTTTACAAATAAAGTCAGTTTGGGGACAGACCAGGGGAGAGACTTTTTTCTTATTTTAGAACTTATTATGACTAAACTAAAATGTAGAAAACATTTAGTTTTAAGTAATAAATAGGTTAATTAGGAAGTTAGTATAAAGAAAAAGTATTTTTTTGTCCTGGCCATGGAAAGTACCTCTTAACTTATTATGACCCACATATATATATATATATTATATAAATAAATTGTGTTTTATTTTATTAATGTGATAAAATCTTTTTCCAGTCAATTTTCCTTTATTTTCAAAAAAACGTTTCGACTATCTATAGAGTCATTTTCAATTTTTGGCATAAGCATACTTCTACTACTTACAAGTCAATTAATTTGAATTATCATTCAAAGTTATTTTATAACTTTACCTACTTGGAGTTTCAATATCCTCCATGGTCAATCTCTAATCTTATTGTGTTTTATTTGACCAAACCCGAATATGAAATAAATAAATAATTTTTAAAATATTTTTCATTTATTTAAATTCCTTATAAATTTATGTTAACTTAATGGTGGTCTGCTATTGATACGCTGAATATCGATAATTACTTTGATTTATTACTCAACCCATTTTGAACCTCAACAGTATAGATACCTTAAATAATTGATTGATTTGTCTTTTAAGACGATAGCCATCATCAAGTTCGACAATGTAATGTCGCTTCCCAAGTTTCTGGATTATCGTACCCAATCTCCATATTGGCTTGTCGGGAGATGTATACCATCTAGATTGAATCCGGTCACCCATGTATAGTTGATTTGTGTTGAGGTGGTGTCAACCTAAGCTTTTGGGGCTTCAGTAGATTTAATTTGATAAGTATTTTCCTCCCTAGGTATAATTATCTGGATGAAGAGCTTTTCTTTAGATTTCGTTTCTTTATAATGGACTTCTACATCTGCTATTCCGATGGGTGTGAAAACGCCTGTTGTGTAAGTGTGGAATCTGATGTTTGTATTTCATAATTCATTATTGAGGTTTAATTTTTCAAAGCTTGGTTTGTTCAAGAGAATTTGACATGCTCCCGAATCAACTTCTAATTGTTGCATTTTCCTATTGATTTGTACTTGGACAAAGTATTTTTCTATGTCTCGCTATAAAGTTTTATTTTTAATGTTTATATGAGGGTCATCCGGAAAGTGATAGATACCCGTTTGTGGAATAAAGACACAGGAGTAAATATTAACAAATATAAACATTCTTATTGGAAAGAGCGGTTTAACCTCTTATGTTACAATTTATATCTTTGAAAAAAAAACAGCTTCCAGTCAAATTCTCTTATTCTTTTAAAGACAAGACGTTTCAGCGCTTAAATGCCATTTAAAATTTTAAAAATACATCAACTTCAACTAAAATATAACTTTTAAAAAATATAGGTCAATATTCTCATAAAAAATGCATAGTAATATATTTAAAAATTATTATTTCTCTCATTTTCCTGGGGATCCACTATCCTCCCATGGTCAATTGTCTACTAATAGCTTAAACTTTGATCTGTTACAATTATATATTAAATATGAATTATTAATCAGCTGTTGTTACTTTCTCTATTGCCTCCGTAGTGCTTCCCCTAACAACAGTATCCATGAACTTAATGTTTGGCTTGGTAAGCCTACCATTTCTGCTCATCATAGGGGTTGGTCTCTTCACGGGGCACCTTGTTCTTGTGTTGATGAAGTTTTCTTCAATCCCTGTGTTGGTTCGTTCTCATTGCCTGAATCCAGAAAGAATGCTGGCTTCACTCTATCAAGGGTGACTGTAAGTTCCCTGATAGGCAGTTTTAATGTGCACAGTTTCTCCATTCTACTTATAATTGTATGAGTTCCTGAATATGGAGGAGCGAGTGACATCTTTATCTTGTCCTCTCGTAGGAAGACATAGCTACATGTAGATAATTTTTGTGGAACAAAGAAACTTCTGTGGAACTTCCTTTTAGATGAGGGTGCAAATCTAACAAAAGCTTCCTTTAACTCTATATGAAGACCCTCCTTATTGGAATTTATCTTGGATGTTATAAAGAAATCCCCTGGAAGGCCTATGGTTTGACCATACACTACCTCGAGACACTATAGTCTGTATCTTCCTGAATTTTTCTCAGAGTCCTAGGATTACTGTAGGTAAACACTTGGACCAAATTTCAACATTTAGGTGAGCCATCAAAGAACACTTGAGTGAACAATGCCATCTCTTTACCATACTATTGGCTTAAGGGTCTACAGATTCCTTGTTCCACCATCTGGCAAAATTCCTTCTTTACCAGATTATACTTCTTTGGTGGAAGTCTTCTGACCTTTGCAGAAACTGGATGGCTATAGGTCTCAATTATGTGCTCAGTGTTATGTTTAACTGGTTCCTTAGTTGGTGATGGTCTTGTGAGTCCAAGAAATTCCTTCAACAGGCCTCCATATGTATGTCCTTCCGGTATTGCTGAAATTATTGCAGGTATTTCTCTTCCTATTTCCCCCTAGGATATAAGCCGGTAGTCTGGTCGATCAACTGTCTACCCTTCAAGTCGACTAATAAGTTGAAGTGATACATGAAGTTGGCTCCTATTGTGGGTTTAGGAATGTCAGCTAATGCAAAATTCCACTCAAATTCCCTTCAAAGTCCTAAATCCAGTTTTAGCTTTCTCTCTCCGAATGTCTTGATTCGGGTGCCATTTTTCAGAAAATAAATTAAAGTCTGAAGTTGTATTTAATTCCATTGTCAGTGGTAACACAATATCACAGCCCCTTTATCAATTAGAAAGAACTGCCCAGTCCATCGATCTGAAATGAATAAGCGGCGTTGGACATCTGTGGATTCGGTAGCCCCCGCATACTTGTTTCCCTGATTCATCTTCTACCATACACAAGGGAGTTCGCATTTCTTGGCATTCTATTTAAATCTAAAATGGGAAAAACATACCCAACCAGGATTACTTGGATTCCTAGATGGGTACCAGGTCTTCTTGGTGCCCGATTTGAGTAAAACTCCTTCCTCTTCTATATGAGCTTTGTTTGGTAGTGATCTAAGCAAACTGTTTTGCTAGTAGGTCTATCTTTGCATCCAAACTTGCAATGGTGCTCTGTGAACTGGAAGGTTCCACTACAACACTACGTGATGTTACTGTAGAAGTATCATAAGGCTGAGTAACCCTCTGAATTTTATCAGCTATCTCCACTTGCTATCCAGATCTGTATGACCGGTGCTGAGAAGAATGTCTGGAACATTTTGTGGCAATGATCGCAGATCCGTGTAGGCTTCTCATCTCCCAGTTGTTTACCTTCTAAAAGTTCTTGTATTTTTCTTGTCTCAGAATCGGAGTAGGCATTAACGAGTCTGGCTTTTAGATTTTCAATGGGAGTAACTCTGTCAATTGAAAATTTACCTCCATATATTTAAAATAATAATCTTTATAATCCTTTAGTTGATAATATTTTCTGATTTGTTGTTGATATAACACTCGATATTTATGTTGAATATGTAACCATATAAAAAAAATATGTTTTAGTATATTCAATCCCATCTTTAGTTTGGTTGTTTATGAGAAATAGTATGTCTGATTCTTATTGTTATAAAATTATATACTTTGACCTTGGCATGATTTATTTAGGCATTGGAGTCTTACTAATCTCATTTATTGTTATCTTATTTTTTTTCTTTAAATAATGCTATTATTCTTATTATTATTATTATGTTATTAGTCTTTCACAGTTTTCTTTAAATAATGTTATTGGTGATAATTCACAAATATTTTTTTTCTAATTTATTAATTAGATTGTAATTAATTAATTAAATGTATTATATTGTACTCTATTAGGTTATATATTATTATATGAAATATATGACATATTAGGTTATATATTATTCCTGTATTGTTATTCTAAAGGGGATTGTCCCAGAATAAATAAAGCCTGCGTTATTATTATTAGGATCTTCTATTTTTTTTTTGGCCAAGTCCAACCATCTGCAGTTATTAGTTTTTTTTTTATTTTTCTCTTCAAGATTTTGTATTTTTCTTGTTAAGAAATTTTCTAACAATAATAATAATATTATTATTATCACTATTATTTATCAGAGTTGTGATAGTTAGTTACTCATCTTATTTCATTCTCAATTTTCCTGTTCAATATCCTGTTTTGCTCATTATATATCTCTTGTATGATTGTATGTATATTCTGCAATATCGACTATAGTATAGCAATTGTTGTTAATTGAATTTATCTTTAAATCTGCTATAAATAAAAAAAGAACACACATGGAAAAATAGTCATTGATTGCTGTGAGTTGTAAAGTTTATTTATTTATTATGATTTAATTATCTACATATTGAGCTGTGAGTTGTAAAGTTTATTTATTTATTATGATTTAATTATCTACATATTTTTGCATTTAAAAATGTATATATGTTCATAGCTGGCATTCTGAGAATAATCTTTCGTGACAAATAAGTTTATGTATTATTAATTTTTCATTATTTTTTTCAAATTAATTAAATATATATACGCATATTATTAAATAATTTTGCAATTATATTGCATAAAATATTAGAAAATATTTTATAAATAAAATTGAAGTAAAGAAAAAAAGTTGGAAATAATTGTGACATGAGTTTGTCTTCAGATTCCTGTGATTTCTGCTAAGCTATAACTTTATTTATTTATCTAGGTCAACTAATTTTATAATTAAGATAATTAGTTTAAGATTTGAATTTAATATTTTACAGAAATAACTACTTAACTTAACATACAAATTGTTTTATTATACCTATATATTTTGTACAAAAATAAATTAATTGTAAAAAACGAATAAAGAATGTTTTAATTTTTTTTTTCCTTTTGAAACATCAATTTGAATGATTTTGATAATGTGGTTTTGTCCTTTTTACCACAGCATTAAAACCATTGTGTGGATCAGCAGTGTATTCCACAATTCGCAGAGTACCATCAGGTTCTATCAGACTGTATTCACCTCTTACGATTCCTCCGTCTCGGGTTTCCCATTGACTTTTTGTATCCCCAGTGTGTATATCACTTATAGCATAATCAAATGCATATTTAGGGTCATGCTGAAAAGAACAGGAATGTATAAGAACCTTATATGTTAATTGTAAAATAATTGTTTAAACAAGTATTAATATTATTTGTTGCACTTTTTCCATGAACAAAGCTGTCAGTGGTTTCTCCACTGTTGTGTTTTATAGGGTTGGGTCTTTGCCCTACGTCCAACCCTCCAGTTTTATCCGGTCTTGGGACCGGCTATGAAGTCTAGCAAGCTAACTCCATAGGTACAGGTTTCCCATTGACTTTTTGTATCCCCAGTGTGTATATCACTTATAGCATAATCAAATGCATATTTAGGTTCATGCTTCATATTAACATATTATATGTTAATTGTGGAATAATTGTTTAAACAAGTATTAATATTTTTTTTTTTTTTGTACCGGAACTTTTGTTGTATTTAATATTTATTTGAGGGGAAAAGTAAAGAATTTCAATTATATATATTACTCGTTTAAAAATGCTTTAGCTTGATATTTCTTTCTAATAATTGTGTAAAATGGTTTTAATCATTGACACATAGTAGAAACAAGAAAAACAAAACAAGATTTTAGATCTTTAAGTATTTTTCATTTATTCTATGTATTCGATATTTGTGTTCTTACTTATTCAAAATAAAATAAGTGAATAATTTTCAAATGAATGAAACACTTTAAATTTCATTTGGATAAAAGACCGAAGTAAGATAATAATGACCTTAGAAAGTTCCATTTCTATTCTTACTAGAAATTTCAATGGAGTTCAGATGTTAAATGATAATGAAGCTTTTTTTTATTATGGTCATTAATGTCATTGAGAATAGTTACTATAATGAATAACTTTGTACCATAATGAAGATGATACAAATAACAGTATCGATGATGGTATTCATAATACATCCTTGAGAATTCTTGGCAGGCCAAGGAAATAGGTAAGAATAGACATAATATTCATTATTATAGTTACTTTGGTTTTTTGAATAAATATATATGGACTTTCTCAGAAAAAATGCATTAAATCATTTCTTATGGTGCGATTTTTGTCCAAAATAAATTTTAGTTATGCCTCTAGCCTTACTATTGAATGTTTTGTGAACCCACAATCAATACTTTATTTACTTACGAAAAGTTTCGGTTGCTTCTATAAATAAGTTATCCAAGTATATTAAAATAGTTTGGTCAATGAAAATTTGAGAACTAATGAATGCACATTTATAAACTATCTTTTGACTGAATCTCAAGAGCCTGAAATTTCAATTATAAACAGTTGAGGAATATACTTAACAATATACATTATATAATACATTATTATCTAACTAAATAAGTATGTACATATTGGTTTCTAAAATTTTTATTTTTTGTAGGTTCTGCTAAAACAAAGATGGTAATATTTGTGGTAATAATATGCAAAGATGCTCCTACATCTCATTCTTAACCCATACTAAGAGTTTTTTACTACCTTAATAAAAATATTTAAAAAATCTAGGCATGCAGCATTTTTCTCTTATGCCTCATAGCTTGATCTGAGCTTTAGTTGCTCATGTTTCTTGTTGGGCTTTAAAAAATAATCAAATTATTAATTATTAAACTATGTCAGAGTGAATGGTGGTAATGAAATTACATCATAGTCATATTTTGATTGATCAATTATCCCTGCAGAAACAGTAGCAGCAATCCATATTCCAAAAAATATACTGTATGAAACCTGAAAAAAAAGTTTAGTTAATAAAACAGAAACCTGGTTGGTTTTCTTAATTAATAAAATTTTAATAGCTAGGTTAATAGTAGTAAGTAATATTTGTTCCTTTAAATGGTACATATGTCTTAAAAGACTAAGGTAACAAACAATAACTATATGAGTAAATGAGAATTTCTTAGGAATCGAACGGTGATTTCTCAATAGAAAAATTATAAAATCATTGTAATTATAAAGATAGAAATAAACTAATAAATGTGACATAGCCATGACAACAAACCAGGGAGTTGTTAAGGTAACTTATAAAGTTGTATACAGACATACATATATGTATTTATATACTGTATACATTCTGTTTTTCTCCAAGACTGCTAGTGAGGCCAATGGAGCCTATGTTTAGTTTACCTATCTGGTGATTTAAATTTGATATACACTACAAATAACTGTGAAAAAAAGCTGATTAATAAATTTTGGAGTCATGGTCATAGAAATAATGGGAACAATGAAGAATTGGATTGTGGAGATTAACCAGTTATGGTTAGGCACAACTCATCTCTGAGATTAAAAACTAAATTTCTGATTGAAATTAAGGGTTCAATTAAAAAAAATCTACTATTCAATTAAAAATAGTTACGATTATCTTTTAAAAAATAATGTGTCTAATAATAAAAAAGAAATACCATTTAAATAAGTTTAAAAGAAGTCAGCATTTCACAAAAAAGAACTTTCATTCATGAAATTTAACGCAAATTTATAAATTGTTTATGGTGCCAGGATGTAACCCATAAAAAAAGTAGGGTCACCTGTTCCAAGGGTGTATACAACTTTCCAAAATTTATGTTGATTTCTTATTGAGAAATGCTCTATAAGCAGGGGATGCTTCATGACACAGCATACTAATCAATCACAATTTTTTATAAATATGCAATTTTTTGTTCTTTTTGACCTGTGTTTTCTTTTTTGTTTCTACTAATAATTCCTCTGTACTCTTATTTTTTTCTCTCCCGCGTCCTCTTTTCCTTTGTTATAGAGTACTTGTAATTAAAAAGACAAGTTGCATACCAAAAATACAAAAAGAAAGGGTCATTGTTTACAACCTGAACACTGATAATTCTGACACTCACAAAACCTACCTTCTTATTCATATTAATGAAATTGAAATATACAAAATGTAATAATAAAAAGATTATGCTAAACCTCTCTAGCCACGCTCCTCTTCTTATGTAAATGTTTTCAATACATTTTCAACGAAAACATCTCTATTATTATTATTGTCAAAATCCATTTGACGACCTACTTCACATAATTTCGTATTTGGAATTATGCCGAACTTCTGGAAGTATTTCACAGATATCCGTTTTATCTTTTACAGAGTGCTACTCACAAAGTGTTATTCTGTTCATTTCAAATAGGTAATAAAGAAAGGAATAAGACAAAAAAGTAGTTATTTATGCACTTAGAGACTAAAGAATATCATTATTTCCTCAGTAATACGTTTATTATTTTTAATCACGAGGCGAAGCCGAGTGAAAAAAAATATTGCTGGAAATAATAAGTTTATTCTACAAGCTGCATATAAGATTTTATCTCCATATGGAATGTAAGATACTGTTGGTATTCTAGTCTCTATAACCAATGCTAGTCATTACCAAAACAACTGAACTTAATGGCATGCATTGACAGACGCACCAACCTAACCATGAGCTCTTTTACATATTGGACTACAATATTTTAGCAAATTAAGTTGTCATCTTCGTTGCTAGTTCCTTAGGGATTCTTTTCCACTTTTTAGCATAGTTTCTAACGGATAGGGTCAAATGACGTACTTTAGTCCTGATTAATTGAGGCAAAAAACGCTTGTTTTTCTTCCAGCTGGAGATAAACAAAGATAAATTTAATAAAAAAAACTGAAATTTAATGAAACAATATACAAAATTAACAAGTCAAAAAAAAATTTAATAACGCACAGACAAATAACTCAACTAAAAATAGTGATAAGAAGAGGTTAGTCAAGATAAGGAGGTAGATTTCATGCAGACCGGCAAAAACACAAGTGGTACCAAAGTAAGCTGTTAGTTTTTAGTGATAGAGTCGATAACTTAACCTTAATAATTTGTGTCACGGGTTCGCGTAAAACTGCAGTAGTTATCTTTTGTGAATGAATTAATTTTCATAGAAATTTAGCCATGCGCATTTAAGAAACTAATCAATGTATAGTAAGTTGGTTTTGTCAAAAGCTGTAGATTGTGACGAATGTAACGAAATGGAAATCGTCCAAAGCTTAAAGATTTCATATTATGCAACAGCACCCGTTTACCTTTGTTAGCGTTGGGAAATATCTTCCGCTTACAGCTAAGCATTGCAGTATAATTTCTACCCCATAAGAAGAATGGTCATCAAGATCCGAAGACAGTGGCTAGTCGCACAATTAGGCCTTGTTAAGAAGTTCTTGTAGCAGTAAGCCGCATTGCTATTAGTACCAGTTAAGTACGGGTATTAACGCAAGCGGTACATCCGTTGTATAATCTTTACACATACTGAGTATATTACTTCTCCAATCATCAACAATGGGACATGTTGCAAACATTAACTTCTGAAAGAACCTTGTGTAATAATTCGGATTATAAAATAATGCTTATTAGAATAGAATAGAAAAATAAGTTTATTCTGAGACCAGGTCCCTTAAAAATTACTCAAGTGTACAAAACTTAATAAACATATATCCGGCCAAAAGCCTACATTATTAAAATAATACAATATTTACATAATAACATGAAAATAAATATAAACTAAAAGAATGATAGGAAAGCTCAAACGATTTGGTTCTGTGGGAACGGGTATAAAGGCGAGATCTTGTGCCCTGGGATTGTATAGAGGATTTAAATTGTAGAGACTATAGATATAAGATGGATGTGACTTAATGGTTTGGTATAAGAAAGAACGTAGGAAAAAGAGTCTACAGATTGAGGGGAAGAATCACTTTAACTCATCATAGAGGTGGGACTCATGGGATTTCCTCGGGGCATCGCAGACAAACCTCATTCTATTCATAATTCTCCTCAATCATTCCTTGAGCTTGTTCGAGAGGCCCCCTTAGGCCACACAGCAATAGTCAAAGTGTGGAAAGACGAAAGAAATAATGAGGAGATTATAGATAGGCAGTTTTAGAAGATGCCAGGAACAATGGAATAACTTTTGGGAGTTTATTGATCGACGGGAAATTTGGGCGATGGTGGGTTTCCAGGAAAGGGATTGATCAAAAACGATAAAAAAAACAACAGAGGAAATATAAGTAATTATGTAGTAGCTTTCTTGCTATGTGCAAACTATTCAAGGGTTTATTAGAATGAATAAACAATTCTATATTTATGAAAAAATAGGTTCTTTTCGTTTATCACTTGGGCGTATTCGTATATTTTCTCTAACGAATTACTTACCGTTTACGAATTTCGACCATAAAACAAGCTATATTTTGACACATTTATTTACTTCTCTTTAGTTTGAGTGATTCTTCATCTATTTTTTATTTATTATTCTTTCTAAATATTTTTGATTAAAAAAAAATACTGCACCTTTATAATAGGTGAAGGGTAGTATTAGGTTTGTTTGTTTATTTAACGTCCCTTTTCGCTGTTATGGCTGATTGGACGATGCATCAGTGGGAGCTCTAAATTTTGCCTATCCAGGTTTGATTAGGATTGGCTTTGTTAACGAGTACCTGACATCTTACAGGCTCGGGACCCCTGTTGGGCCTAAATCTTAGGGCCAACTGCCGGTCTACGAACCCGCGATCTTAGGCTTAGTAGGTTGTTATGCTAACCACCAGACCAAAGTTCGTCCCCTAGTATTAGGTTTAGTTTATGGCAGAAACTGCTCTGTTTGTAGGATAATGGTTGTGCAGGGGGACAGACTGACAGAAACCACGCTTAACCGCATATCACTTATAAGGTATTAGTGATAATTTAAAAAATTGTACCTCTACAACCCTTGAAGGGTCTCGGGTTCAGTACATGGTTGAGATGGTACTGTGCTCCAGGAGGGTCCTAGATCCCATAGGATCCATCTATGGCCGCTAACAGATTAAATAAAAGTCTGCCAGCGAGCGGCATTTGATCCCAGGACCTTGGGCTATACCATGCTCTACTACCACTGAGCCACTCCGCATCCCAATGATAGTTTATTAATCGTAAATGAGGTACGCGAATATTTTATTTTAATTTATGATAATTTTTTGAGCCACTGATCTAAGGATTAAAAATCTATCTATATTCGGATCTTATCGGGATTGCTAATGTAAAACATTGAATTATCAATAAATGCACATATAAAAAAATATGAAGTATGCTAATTTTAATGAAATGGTTTATACAATTTATATTTCCAAAACGCGAATCTATGACCGTGCCTGTGACCATTTTGAATCTCTAAACTAAAATATTAGGTTCTTTTAATTTTCTGTACGTTTTCAATTCGTGTACATTTCGTTCTTCAGTACCCTCATTTCGTATTTATTAACTGCTGAGATTTGATTAAATAAAAACTACAATAGTTGTTTAGATGTAATAAAGTATACAATTCATGAACTAATTAGTCAAATGCATATACATTTAATATATTAAAATATTCATATTGTAGAATTTTAGAGATAAAATAAAAACACGGAAGATAAGGGAAGACCTTGAAATGATATTCGTTAAGAACAAAAAAGTAAAGATTATGAATATAAAGAAATAATAAATAAGTTTTCAATTTTGTTCTGTGCCACGGAGGTAAAGGTAACCATGTAAAATAGGTAATATTTTAGGTAAATTGTCTTAAATAAATACTATGATCAATACTTCCAATTACTTAACGATGCCGATTACAAAGTGGACAATTTGCTTTAAGCTGTCTCTATAAGTAATGAAAGAAACAAATTTTAATAGCTAAAAGTCATAGAAAATTGGTTTTCCTGAACAAATACAGAAATGGCACCTAGTGCCCTTTACGTTTGGGGCACAGAATTTTAAAATTTTCCTAGACTAGATTTTACATCATAAACGTTTGAGAATCTTAAACACAAACCATTTATTTTTTTTCTCCTAGCTTATTCAATAGTGCCAACTAATATTTTTGGAATGACGAAAGAACTTAATTAAAAACTAAAAAATGTAGTTCATATTGAATGATAATTGTTGACCTTGATAATATATGTGGAAGAAAGTGGTCCGGGTAGAGGTCACAATGAATTTCTCGTTGAATTGGAGAAATACTTTATTGATTAGCCAACGTTTCGATCTACTTTGTAGGTCTTCTTCAGGGGATGAAGAATAAAATTGGTACAAATACATTGAAACATAGTAAATATAAATAAACAAAAGTAGGGTGAATACAGGCAATAAAAATGATAAAGATGCACAGCAAGGTAAATATGAAGGTTAAAATGTATGGTGTATACTATAAACAACGAAGTGCCAGAAAATACATAATGAAGAATAAAATTATAATAAAACAGAAAATATTGAAAAATAAAAAATAAGGTAATAAATTACTTTTTATTTTATTTATTACCATTATTACTTTTTATTTTATTTATTACTATATTCTTAATTTTTTAACACTTTCTGTTTTATTATTATTTTATTCTTCATTATGTATTTTACTAACTTTCTGGCACTTCGTTGTTTATAATATACACTAATACATTTTAACCTTCATATTTACCTTGCTGTGCATCTTTATCATTTTTATTGCCTGTATTCACCTTACTTCTGTTTATTTATATTTACTATGTTTTAATAAATTTGTTCCAATTTTATTCTTAATTGTCTGTATTTTGCATATCCTTTTGAAGAAGACCTACAAAGTAGGTCGAAACGTTGGCTTTTTTGTTGTTGAAGTTTTTCTCCAATTCTACGAGAAATTCATTGTGACCTTTCTTCCACATAAAAAATGTAGTATTTAGAGGAATTATAGTATGTATTACGATTATAGTAGTTACTAAGTAAAATTTCACAAAGTAATTCAAGATCTTGGAATCCTTCATCTATTTATCTTAATAAATTAGGGTTATGATGTATTGAGTTTTAATATTTTATATAAGTCGATTGTTTAATGATTAATTTTGTGAGTTCCCGTCCTTCTCGAATGTTGTCTGTTACCGAAACTGTACTCAAATGGAAACGAATACACGATTAGGATCTTCCCGCATCTTGATAATATGAATTTGTTAAAATAATATTTACATTATATTTTTTGTCATTTCTATCTTCTATTTTGCTACTCACGTTTACTGCCATTCTTGTTGTCCTGTATAGTCGGGAAGATTCCAGGGGACTGAGATAAAGCGGAAAAAAGTACATAACCATTTATATGGTTCCCCTCCAGAAGTTGCGAAAGGAGTAACTCGACTCCCCACCATTTAATGAGACCATATGCCGTAATCAAATCTCACTTCTTACCTTTGACAAAAACCTCTTCTGTTCGAATGCCGGTTAATTCTCTAAGCCTTAAGGTTTATTAGAAATATAAAAAAAGTCTCATTTATCTCTGATTATTGAATCCTTATTTTTTTTCAGTATCGTTAAACTTACACCATTACAATCTATGTAAAGTTATAGTGCATGGTAAGGATTCTATTGTCTCCAAGCAAGTTGAGCAAGGAGGATTTTGGCTGAGATCACTCTTTCACACTAAGAAATTCCCTTTATAGAGGCTGAGTGAAAGTCGATTCACGTTTATTAGAAAAATTTTCTGTTCTATGGAATTTTCTTGAAAATATTTCTGATTTGTGAATAAATGAACCATATTTAATATATTTTCTTTATTTTCTTGTATATAAAGAAAAAAAAAGGGAAGAAATAGGAATGAAGGAAGGAGGAAGAAAAAACAAAACAAAAAAATACTGATCAATCCATATCGGACATACTGTAGTTTTTAAGTATGCATTTAAAACAGACAAATTGTAATGTACAGTATGTCCGATATGGATTGATCAGTATGCTGTGTATTACGGCAATCCAATATAGTTTGACAGCACTGCTGAAAATAAAGCATTTCTCTCTCTATTTATCGAAATATTATATTATATTATAATACTCCAAGTAAATATAATTAATGATGTATAAGGTCATGAAATAAAGGAATGCAGAGAAACTACCCACTGGTATTACTCAAATAACAAATTCAACATAGAATATCACGAGGACACTAGAGGATTATCATGTGTAAAAGAGGTAGCTAGATTTGAAAACAGTGGATTTGTGTGGAAATAAAGTTTGTCATGAAAGGACCGGTATCAGATTCTAGTTAAATCAGCAAATAATGGTTATTAAGGTCATTATGGGTTACTTTATTTAGAAGCATTAAGGAGCATTGAGGAATTTACGAAGGATTTTGGATTGCAAAGGTTAATGTTAATAATCTTGAAGCATTTTTGTCATTACTGTTTTCAATAAAAAAAGAAATCTTTATACTGAGCATGATACAATTATTTGTGCCATTTTTTAATGGATACCAATTCACCTAAATCAAATTGAATGTTTGGTGATTTAATTTTATTGATTTGTTTAGTCTCATTTTTGTAAACCGTCCAATGGATTTATCTGCTCTTTTTTTTTTCTAACTTCTTTTCCATTAATCGTTTGCATTTCTATTAATAATAGTGTTTGAAGTTCAGTGAAAACCAACTAACAAAATAACAAAATTTTAATAACAAAGACATACTCGATGAAAATTCTTGGCAAACTTTAATATAAAAAAAATAATAATCAAAGTCGTGGAAATTAAAATTTTATATCGATACAAGTTTTTTAAACTGGAAATATTTAATTATTGTTCTAAAATACTCCCTTATAAATAATATGGCAGGATAAGATGAAGGAATGAAAAATATGTTAAAATGTTAAGTAGTTTGTTTGTTCGTTTGTTCATTTAACGTCACTTTATGCTGCTATGGCTAATCGGACGATGCTACATTGGGAGCTCTAAATTTTGCCTATCCAGGTTTAATTAGGATAGGGATTTTTATCGAGTACCTGACATCGTACAGGCTCGGGACCCCCGTTTAACGTCCCTTCCGAAGGACGGCGTAACTAAGGATTTTTTACTCCCTTAAAAAATCCTAGGGCCACCTGCCGAGTTACGAACCCGCGATCTTGGGCTTAGTAGTTTGTTACGCTAACCACTAGACCACAGGTGACCGTATGTTAAGTAGTTGCTGTTAATAATCATTAATTGATACAAAAATATACTGAACACCATTTTTTTATATATAGATTCTTCTTTTTCTTTCTTCGATTTTGCTAGTTTCGATCACTGGAAACAATTAACTTGTTGATTAGTCCTTTTATTACAGATTATAATTTTTTTTTTTACATAGAGGGTTAATCTAAATTCAATGCGTTACATCCGTGGGTCCCAGCAAAATAATGAAATAGTTTGCTCTAAAACTCAAAAATGACAATAATTTTATAACTTTCAATAGAATAGAATTTCTTTAATGTTTTTTTTTTAAATTTATACTAATTGATTTAATGTGATCAATTTAATTTTTTTTTTTTTTGGTATAAGTGATCTTTGGAATTAACAGGAAGGAGTTGTGCAACATGTGGCCTACATAAATAATTAACTTTGCATTTAAAATGGGAGCAAGATGAATTATTTATCCTGAAAGCTTTCATTGTTATATTTTTCTCGAGTACTCGGTTCTCAATTTTCTTCTGTTTGTATTTTCAATTGATCCATAAGAACTGAGCACAGTACAGGAGAATGAAAGGGGCATAACTTCCTACATTTCGAGTTTAATGACTATTGTGAAATATTAAAAAAAAAAAAAGAAGGAAAAGAGGTAAGGTATATTATATACACTAAAATAAAAAATCAACCATCCAACTCAATTTGGTGAAGCTCTAGAGTACTGAAAAACTGTGAAAAAAATATCTGGCCTGGTTTTTTAAGTGAATTTTAGTAGAAGGGTTCTTTTCCATTTTCACTATCAGTTCCATTGTTGTTGGAGCCCTTTGGACTCGGATGACTCGCTTGTCCGATTCTCGCCCAATGAGCTTGCTTGCAAAGGTTTGCCGTACTTCCTCTTGTAATGATTCGAAGATAATTCGCATCGTTGTGGTGGCCTGTCTGTCCCGAATCCACTTCTTCCTTTAGCTCACAGAGGCGTTTTTTCATGCTCAGGCCACCGGATAATTATGACTCGCATGGACACTAGTGCGTTCTATCTGCTTCGCTAAGGTAAACCCTATGCTACTTTACTACTGTTTATTTTTATTTTACTTTTATGTTTTTAAAATTTCGGTTCAGAAATTTATTTCGGATATGAAGAGATATATTTTTCTCAACAGAATATAACTAATTGGAAAACTGGAGTTAGGAGAGGTAGGATTGAAAGATTCAAAATATATAGGTATCAGGGAACGACTAAACAGGATATGAATTAGAAAAATCTAGAAGGATTTCTGGATAAAGGATGGAGATGGCTTAAAGGAATATTGGAGACAGAAAACTACGGCAGAAAAAAGAAAATAAAGTTGTAACGTGATCCGGTGTATACGAAGAAAAAGGACATTGGAAAACATAAATATAACGTATGTTGCAAAAACTAGATGCTTTATTAATTAAAAAACATGACAAAGTAGCAGTACTCGAACATTTAAAAAACAAAATAAAAGCTTAGCACCGCAAAAAGAACGATCACGATTTTATTCGTCGATTAGTTTAGAAAAATCGAGTTCAAACGTTGAAAAAATAATGTGGTTTTCTTGAATAATTATTGTTTGATTATAAAAAATACATGGCGGAGTACGGAATTAGTAAAAAAAACTATTAGTTATGAACATTTCGACCCACATCGATTGTCTTGATCAGTGCTATATTAACATGTTATAAAAAAAAAAAAAAAAATGGTAAAAATAATATGTACGCAATAAAATCAAGATTATGATAACATTTGTGGTGGATGGTTATATGGTACATTTTTTTGGTTTAACACATCTCAATCCCATTTTGGGCACTGACCCGGCTGAGGATTGGACATACTCGGCTTATCCAGGATTATTTGATGAGGAAAGCATTCCCACCTCATTACGTAATTTTTTAGTATAACCATATCCTCACTGAATGTTATTCTCTCAAGACTTATAGAGTAACATTTCTTGACGAAAAATGGTTGACTTGTTATTTCTAAAATACCATTATCGGATGGAATTTGTTTTGTTTCTTAAACAAGCACAGATATTTTCTGTAAATTAATTCTGTGTTTAACAACATTTTGATCTTTTCAAATATTCATATGGTGTTAATATATCCCAGATGTTGGAAAAACCCAAAGTGCGTCGTCTCAATAAACAAAAGAACTTGTATCCACTATACTGGTGAAAAAAAGTATTTCCATCAAGTCATAATTCATTTTAGCTTTCACTGCACGAAAGTACAAGAAAAAGTAACCAATTTTTATAATTAATAATGGCCAATTTTATGAATATATCAAAAGCGTTCTATTATCATATTTACTGGTTAGTCATATTCTCTTTCTTTATGAAAAATACTTAGAATGACTCTGATCCACAATATTTTCAGATATTGTATTGTAATAGTGCATCGATATATTATGTTTTGTATTTTGTGACAGAGCTAATAAATACAACATAGAACTGGTATCGGCGAGTAGACAAATAGCTATATCAGTTTCCTATTCTCGAAGGGTTTAGAAAATAATAATAGATGGCACGGGTATAGCAATGCTTCTCGGTTCTGTCCTAGTCTGATATCAATCCTTATTTATGTCTCTAATATTTTATTGCCATCTTTTATGCCCTCTGTTGCGAAAACACGATTTCGAATTAAAAAAAAATCCTTGAAAGGTTCGTTTTTGTATTTCTCGATAATTTCGTAATTTTAAGGTATATAGTATATACTTGAGTTATAAACTTACAGATCTAACAACAAGCTCTTTCAATTAAATAGTTTATCAGCTAACGAAATTAATTTTTTATTTTATTTTTTTTAATGACCAAGAAAAATAGGCACTTCACACTGATTGATCTAGTTTTTTATAAATGTGATATTGATAGACATACAAAAAAAAGTTCAGTACCCAAATGTGCGAGCTTTAGTTTAAAAAGTATGCGTCTCCTGTTATATGTCTTAAGAGCAGCTATGTGGGTAACATTTAAAAAAAAAAAGTTATTTATTGTAATTTATAAAAAATATTAGATAATAGTTTACATCAAGTAAATATAATGAAAGGCAAATAATGGCACGAGATAAATGCAAGTAGAGAAACTACCCAATGGTAGTACTTCAATAACAAATTCAACTTATGAGGTCACAAGGCCATCTTCTTTTCAGAGGCCTCGGATGATTATTGGAAATTTAAGAGATTTCGTGTTTTTTCAATCAATAAGTAACGAGACACAAGAATGCTACAGACGCTTTAAATTTTGTTATTTTTTAGAACTACAGTGTTTTTCCTATTGTTACTTTGAATGAACACACATCAATGACTCAAAGAGATATCGCCAAGGAATGTGGAGTGAGGTTGGGAATTGTTTGAATAAGATTTTGAAGCAAAAAAGGGAAACTGGGACGATTGAGGTGAACAGAAAAGGGAAATGTGGAAGGAAAAGATAGACAACAGCAAGAGATGAAGCTTTTCTCATAAGGAAAAGTCAAATAAACTCTAGAAAAGCCAGCCAAGAACTTCAGCAAGGCTTAGCGCATGCTGGGTTTGTTGTTCATGACTCCACCGTACGAAGTCGCCTTATTGAAGGTGAAAGAAAAAAAAATTAGGCCTCAAAAAAAAAAAAAATAAATAAACAGTTACTGACGACTGCTATGATGAAAGAGCGATATGATTGGGAGAAAATGCAGGCTGGACTGTTGAAGACTGGAGAAAAGCGCTGTTCTTAGATGAGACCCATTTTTTGGTACAAGGACAGCGATTTCGTTTCTTTAGAAAAAGCGACAACGAAAAACTTGCAACACAACATTTAGATGAAACTGTCAAAAATCCATTAAAGAAGATGTTCTGGGGCTGCTTTTATTTTAAAGGTACTGGATCCCTTAAATGGTGCCGATCGAAGGCATGATGAACTCACAAAAATACAAAGACTTGCTAGAATACAAAGATTGGAAGCCGAGCTAAGAAAAGTTGATGCCTAAGGTCAAGTAGTTTTCCAACAAGATTCAGCTCCATGTCACGTGTCCAAGGTGATGAAATATTTCAAAGAAAAAATAATTACATGCCTTGAATGGTCAGGTGACTCTCCGGATCTCAATCCAATCGAAAATCTGTGGGCTACAGTTAAAGCAAGACTTAAAAAAGTTGATTGCACAACAAAAACAAAGCTGATTGAGGCAATAATTCAGACATGGTTTAGAGACACGCAATTGTCAGAAAATTGTGAAAAACTTGTTGATTCTACAGTCTAAATCGTGTATAAGAAGTTATAAAAGTTAAGGGGGCACACATCTCGTACTAAAAAAAAACAACTTTATTGTAGTTGTTTCTGTGTATTTTTCCTCAATAAAGAATATTTCTTATTTGTTCTAATTTATCACTTGTGTTCACGTTAATTCGCACAGTACTGTAGTATGACTTATCTTGGCTTTTACATACAGAATAGAATGGGGATTCTAAAGAAAAAAGATACTACAATACTATAGTACAAAGACTACATGCAATTAAGATGTATACAACCACATTTTTATTATTTATTTCATGTTTTTTTTTAAGTGAAAACTTCTCTAGCCTCGTTTAGCGACTATTGTTAGGGGGGAAACGTATGCTATAGAGCCATCCTTTATTACCTTTGATACTCGTGGGAACAAAATGAACCCAAACTATATAAATCTAAAAACAAATGAGGACTCCATGGAGTCCAATATGACTGACTCGTCAGGAATTAGCCAATCGGTCTCTGAACTGATGGCCAACTTAGAACAAGAGGTCTCAGACCTCGCAGAGGAAAGGGAACCACCTGCACAGCAGCTGGCAACCACCTCTGAGATCAATACAAACAAACTTCCAGACGAAGTCTTGAAGAATATGACGCATAGCTAAAGGAAAAAGTTTCTACGGCAAAAGAAGAAGGCGACTCCCGCCGAAACTCAACCCTCAACATCCAAGGATGAGAGGAAGAGAGGCAGGGAGAAGCAGGAGACTCCTTCACCTTGCAAAACGGTGAAGAAACCAAAAATGGATTATAGTGGAGCAGCCGCAACCATCAAGGTTGCAGTTGCCCACACAAACTACCCTCATCAGAAACTGAAGGATGAAGATTTTCAGGGCCTTATGTTCAAGCTCCTGAAAAGAATGAGAGAGAGGAAGGTTGAACAAACCCCTGTTGGCTTCAACGGCTACTCCCTGAGAGACGGAGCACTCGTGGTAAACTGCAAGGATGAGTCTACCAGGGAGTGGTTCGTTAGCAATATTGCGGAGCTCTCCCCATGGGAGGGAGTTCCGCTGAAAACCTGCGACCCCAAAGAACTTGAGGGTTTCAGGAAGATGGGCATCTTCATACCAAACCCAGTGGAAGGTATTAAGGAATGCGGGCCAGAATACGGGCCTGCAGACTGAAAGATGGAAGATTCTTGGCAACAAGACCCATAAACATGGGATGTACTTTGTGGCATCCATACCTGAATCTGTGGCTAAAGCCATTGAAGGAAAGAATGGAAGAATCTACCATGGGTTCCACAACCTACAGGTAAAATTTTTTCCAGGAAAGGACGCACCCACACCGGAAGCAGCTGTGGATGATGTGAAGACTGGTGAAGAGGTGGGAAAAACAACGGGCGGTGAGGGTGCGGCTGTGTCGGCGGCTGGCGTCACCGTGCCCGGATCCACTTCGGGCCAAAGTGCATCTGCCACTGCCAAGCTTGGTACCAGGCGGCAGCGAACGGAGCACAGAGGCAGGAGGGATTGCGGGGTGGGGCGTCAGGCCGTGGGCGCGGCCGGGCCCGTATGGCGCAAACCGTTTCCGGGCAGTGGAAAGGAGGAAACTCCACCACATTCCGGGGGTGATCCCCCCTCATCACTATGATGATCAAGCTGCTGCAGATAAATCTCCATCACTGCAGGGCAGCCAGTGGAACTCTGCAGCAATATGTGGTAAGTCATGGCATTGATATTATACTTATACAAGAGCCGTGGATTAACAAAAATAGCAGGATTGCGGGACTGGGCCTGAAGGGATATAGACTTATCCAAGCAAACTGCCCAAGGCCCAGAGCCTGCATCCTTGCAAAAATAGAATTAAATTATTTTCCAATGTGGTCATTATGTTCCAGAGATTCTGTAGCAGTAACGATCAATTTAGGGGGCCAGGAAGTTATCCTGGCCTCATTGTATCTACCATTTGAGGAACATGTCCCAACGACCTGCCTCAAGAGTATAGTTGACTATCTCAAAAGACAGGAAACGATGGGAATTATTGGGGCGGACGCCAATGCCCATCATAACATCTGGGGCAGTAGCAATACTAACCGTAGAGGTGAGTCCCTTCTGGAATATTTGCTAGTTAATAATCTAGATATAGTTAACAAAGGTAACACACCAACTTTTGAAATTTCTAACAGACAGGAGGTCATAGACCTCACTCTGAGTTTTAAATCAACTAGAATGATAAATATTACAAACTGGCATGTCTCTAAAGACTTTTCCAGTTCTGATCATAAATATATTAGGTGGGAACTTGAGGCCACAACCTCAAGGCCTGAAACCTATAGAAACCCCAGAAACACAAATTGGGAAGGCTTTAGGACAAATCTTAAAGACTTAATTAAAGAATGTCCCCGTTTGGCTTCTAATACCTTCCAGCTGGAGTTCTTAAATGAACTACTGACTAAAGCACATTCAAAGATAACTGTAGAACAACCACTAAAGGGTCAAACTGCAATGCACCCTGGTGGAACAAGCAGTTAGAGAAGTCAAGATCTAGAACCAGAATACTTTTCAATAAAGCAAAAAGGACTGGTCAATGGATCGAATATAGACACGCTCTAACTGAATATCATAACCTCATTAGGAAAGCCAAACGGAACTCATGGAGACAGTTCTGTGAGGAAATTAATAATACGAATACGTGCGCCCGCATGAATAAAATACTCCCTAAGAGCAACTACTGTAATACCGTGGGCTCCCTAAAGAAACCAAATGGAGATCCCATGAATATTATAGAATCTATAACTGCTATGCTGGAATCGCACTTCCCGGGGAGCAAGCTTACAACCTCGGACACGAAGGTCTACCTCCCTGAGGATAGCATTCAGATTCAATGCTGAACAAATATAACTTTGACAAAAGATTTCACGTTAATATACAGGCGATTTGCAAAAGCAAGAATGATTGCTTTAATCCACCCAATGGTCTAAATGTGTATACGGATGGATCCAAAGGGGAGTTTGGTGCCGGCTCGGGATTCTGGTTTAGGGGCTGTCAGGGTATGGGTCATTACTTAGCTCTGGGCACGACACCCACTGTATTCCAAGCGGAAATATGGGCAATACTTGCAGGTGCCTTTGCTATGAAGGACCACAAGAATAAGGTAATCAACTTTCTCACTGACAGTCAGGCAGCATGCAATGCATTACAAAATGCAGTAACAAACTCCAGACTAGTGGAGGAATGCTGTCTAAGACTAGATGAACTAGCTGTACATAACAGAGTTAACATATTTTGGATCCCCGGGCACAGTAATATTCCACGAAATGAAAGGGCCGACAAATTGGCGAAGAAAGGAGCAGTTATCGCTCCTATTGGAACAGAACCATGGATCGGGGTCCCCCTTCCCCTGGCTAAGGATACAATTAACAAACTAGCCAAGAGGAAGATAAAAACACGTTGGGATAGAGCCAAGATAAGGCATACTAAACTTTTATGCTAAACATAAAGGATCCCAATGATAATCTTTCTGATAAAATCAAGAAAGAAGCCGCTCACTTGTCGAGAACCGACCTCAAAAGTATGGTTGAAACCATCACTGGGCACTGTAAACTCAGGAAACACGTGCATCGTTTGGGCATTGAACAAGAACCTAGGTGCAGATGGTGCAAAGAGGAGGACGAAACCCCTTGGCACGTTCTCTTTGAATGTATAGCACTAAGTCGAAAGAGCACATTTGACCTTGGCCCCGGTGGATACAAGGAACTTCAAGAACTGAGGTTTAAAGACTATTTAAAATTTCTCAGAAGTCTAAACCTATGTTAGGGATCTTTAGGACTCAAGCACAATGGGCCTTTTTAGGCCGAAGTGCATAGTAAATAGAGTCACACATAAATAATAATAATAAGTGAAAACTTCTCTAGCCTCGTTTAGCGACTATTGTTAGGGGGGAAACGTATGCTATAGCGCCATCGGCCCGCGCGAAGTGCTCGTGATGTTTTACGCGAGAATTGCGACTCATCTAACTATGTTTAAATTTGGTAGTTTAATTGATATTGATGATACTAATAATAACTCAAAACATCAATAACTAGCTGCCTTTATTTATATAAATTTATGGTGGCGACCTGTGGTCTGGAGGTTAGGATAACAATCTACTAAGACCAAGATCGTGGGTTCGCAGCCCGGCAGGTGGTCCTAAGATTTTTAAGGGACGTTAAACGGGGGTGCTGAGCCGGTACGATGTCTGGCAATCGTTAAAAATCCCTTTCATAATTAAACCTGGATAGGCAAAATTTAGACCTCCTACTGTAGCATCGTCTGATTAGCCATTACAGCGTAAAGTGACGTTAAATGAACAAATAACAACAACTAGCTGAATTTTTCGTTTCTCATAAAAGATTTTATTTGTCATAGTTGATGTCTTGTTTAAAAAAGAATTGAAGTACAAAGGATTTAAGTATTGTTGAACTTAAAGATGATAGTAATGCTAAAAGTGAAAATGAAATCTTTACAAATACAAATACAAGGTATAAATAATATAACTGTATATAATTATCATTTGAGTTAAATTATTGATATTTTGTATTAAGCTTGTGCAGCCCATCATATTTTTTTAATAATAAATAAACTACTCCAATACGTATATAATTATTGTTCGGAGTGTCGTTGTTTGTTCATTTAACGTAACTTTTTGCTGTTATGGCTAATCGGACTATGCTACATTGGGAGCTCTAAATTTTGCCTATCTAGGTTTAATTAGGATAGGGATTTTTAACGAGTACCTGCCATCGTACAGGCTCGGGATCACCGTTTATCGTCTCTTCCGAAGGACGGCCTAACTAAGGATTTTTACTCCCTTTAAAAAATCCTAGGGCCACCTGCCGGGCTCCTAACCCGCGATCTTTGGCTTAGTAGTTTGTTACGCCAACCACTAGAGCACAGGTCGCCACCGTTCGGAGGGTCAATATATGTGAAAACCAGACTAACGTTAATAATTTAACTTGGAATAACTAAATAAAATTGTACAATTACTGAACAGGTTGTTGATTTGAGAGGACCAAAGAGATAGAGCATTTTCCCGGATATTTTTAGAAGTCATTCTAACGATCAAAAAAGAAATCACGCATTTTTTAAATTTTCATAGAATTTATTGATTTTTTTTTCATAAATCTGTTTTTATTGAGAAAACAGGTCATTTTTCACGTTTAGTCACTACATTAATACTTCAATACCCCACTAAAAATATAACAGTGGTGTGGATATCGACGAACGTCAGTGCCAATCTAAGCTAAGCTCACTTGGCATTGGCTAAGCATGATAAAATTACTTTAAATAAATTTACAACAGTAATGCTTATATTCAAGACAACATAGGAAAAATAAAAAAGTAAGTATTATATATCATATTATAGTAAGTATTTTGGTTTAGTTATTTGTTGTAGTGTTCAATAAAACTTGATTGAATGTGAGAATGAGGGCGAGGATGGGACGAAAAAACAAGTTATAGGACTTTGGCATAATGATTCGTTGGAGTGTTCTGTACAATATACCAAATGAAAACCGGTAGGATTAAGTAACCAAAATAAATATAGTTAAAAAAATATGAAAAAAATCAAAGAAACATAATTTTTTAGTATGTTCGGGGAAAAATATTATTTTCTACTAATCGTAGAAGTATTATTTTTCATAAAAAACCATTATGATTCTCAATGTCTCCAGGAATAAGAGTTTAAAGCATATATTGTTTATGCCTATTTAGGTACGTGAAACAAATTTACAAAATTTTCTAAAATATAAAATACAGAGTATTTTAATGCATGAGAGAATTAGGGATTTTTAAAACGAGATAAATCTCAAATATTGACTAGTATTTCCTGTTTAAGTTTTGAGACTTAAGGCTTTTCGGTTGGTAATTTCCCATCAATCTCTTAACATTGGCTTTTGCTCTTCAATTGTAATAAATCTCAAATTTAAAAAATAAATTATGTCTATACATTTTTCATGATTTGTTTTAATGTTATTTTTATGTTCTTTCCCATTAGCTATAGCCTTGATTATATTAGTTTGTTGTTATCTTTTGTATTTAATTAGGTCCTTTTTAATGAATATTATATATAAAAATGTATACCTTTATTATGTTTTTATTTTCTTCATACGAATTTATAGCTAACAGAAAATGGGTAACTGTTACGAAAAAATAATTTACGTTTTCAATGTCACGATAGGCGTAGCTATAATTTACGGTTTGGTTTTGTGTTTCAATTTATGGAGGTGCTAGGGTTATAGATTCGTTATGTTCTACATTGCTCTATCGATAATTCAACAGCTCCTTCTCTTATCAACTGGAATGTCGAAAAAGTGTCTCGTAAATTTAAAAGAAACTTGACATTTCCATTTGTTAATTTGGTTAAATAAGCCCATGAGCTAGTTTTGTTTTCTTATCATGGGCGATGTTTGTCACCGTAAAGTGTTTCCGGATATTTCACTTTGTTACGTAGATAGAAGCAGCAGGCTTTTGAAGATTAACCGTGTTCATTGTCTCCGGACATAGCGGATGACCATATATTTATAACAGGGGATTTAATATATGATAATTATACATTTGTTTAAAATGATTTCATGAACATCTTTTATAGTATTGGTTTTTTTTAATTATTATTATAATTATTATTATTGGAGCCATTGGAGACTAGTTAGATAGTGGGGTGTGAAGTGGTAATGAAGAGAACTTATCACTTATTTTGGGTGGAGGGGGCGTCGTTGTAAGATTTGTATAGAATTAAAAATATCTGAGTACTACCAGTGGGTAGTTTCTCTACTTGTCATTCTCATGTCATTATGTAACACGCATTCTATTTACATGTTGAATAATTGTAATACAGTTGTAAATATCAATAAATAAATTTAAAAAAAAAATATCTGTTTACAGGAAAACAAAATTTGACGTGGATTTTAACCTAGCCTACTGGTGTCTTTTGACCTAACCTTTTTTTGACCGCCCATACATTTTTGAAAATAAGTTTTTCTCAATATTAACGATGTATTTTAATTTTACTTTACATTACAATCATCTCATTTCTGCAAGTTTTCATACGAATTGAGTGGTTGGATACTAACATTTTTTTTTATTGGATTTTTTAAAAAATAATTATACCAAGGGACCGTATTCGAAAGAATCGTCGTCTTGAAGGTTTTTAATGATACACAGTAATAATCTCAACTACAGTTAACAACTAAATGAGAACTAAAATACACCAGGGGGTACATAGGTGGAACTTTTTTTTAATGTTTTCCGATGTTTCGGCTTGTCTTCTATACTTTTGTCAGAGCAGAGACTGTATAATGTAACTATTCTTAATAACGTTTACCGACGGTGACTATTAATACAATTATTAACGTATTTATTAAGCACTTAAGTTCAGACGGACTGACTGCTGAAGAATAGAAGCTGGTTACAAAAGCCTACAACACTAGATCGAAGACTGCCTCTCAAGAAGCTATTATCATTTATGCCTAGTCATCTATCGTCTTAGTTCAAAGGGAAGGTTTTTTTTTTTTTTTTTTAAATTTGTATTGTGAATTCTTATTGTATTGTGAATTTGTATTGTGAATTCTTTTAAGATAGAATGTAATCATTGTATAATTAGACTGTAGGCTAATTGTTTAAAATGGAAGAAAGTTAAGAAAATATCTTGTATGGGTGGTGTTTCTGCTGTTTTTGCTTCCAACAATCCTATCGGCTGTTCTTTCAACTAAGGATTCACATCCGTAACTCCTCCTAAGAAAGTCAAGATTGATATTAAACGGGAAATGTTGAAACGCACTGATGGAGTTTTTTTACTATTACATAAAGCGTAAGAATAATTTACTTAAAATACTGCTGATAGGTGATAATGTTTTTTCTTGAAAACGTATATTTAGTATGTATAACCGCATAATTAAACGTATGGCTTTTGTTAAAGAAAATTACCAAGTCGTTTTTAAAGTTTAAAATTTTAGAGTAAGTCATTATTTTTAAATACAAGATCAGTATTTTGGATACTTCTTCCGCAGGCTGTCGCTTCGAGTTGAGTCTTAACAAGTTTGAACTTTTAGTTTTTTATATTTTCCAAGAATATAAGTTATCATGAGCTTTAGTGTGGAAAAAATAATGTAATTATGGGAAACGTGTATACTTCGTTTATCATTTCATTTAGAAATGAACGTTTCAACAAATATATATCACCTATACTTCAAAATATTAGTTGAAACTTTTATTTCTTGACCGAAAATTGTTACCAAAATCTACTCATTACCCACAATTACACTCTCTTTTCCATAGTTCACGATAACTTGCATTTTTGGAAAATATTCAAAATGAAACGAATATACAGTTAAAACTTGTTGATACTCATCTCAAAGCGACTAAATACTACAACTGCGGAACAGATACCTTATATTCATTTTAAAAAAATAGTATATATGCTTAAATTTTCGTATATGTTTAAAGTTAGCTTGAGATAGCTGTCTCTAATTAATGTGTCTGTTTTGACTGTTGATGTGAGTTGTGCTGAATTTGACATTCGTTGATATCAATTTTTTAGTCGTCGACTGGTTAGTTGGTTTTTAACATTTTAAATACTTAAGTTTTAATTTTTTTGTGTCTTTCAATTGCATTCTAATAATAACTTTATGTCTCTTTTTGAGTTTTATCATTATACTTATGAAGTTATGTGAGGTTAATTAAACAGAGATAATTATTTATTGAAGATCCTTATGATTTCCATATAAATTTCTGGGGAAAAAAAAATACTAAAAATGACTTTTTTAACTTACATTGTATAGATTTCTTTATATGGTAATTTGGACAAAAAAAGAGATTTATAAAATTTTTCAACATTGCTACTTTTAGTTTCTAAAATACTATTGCAGAAAAATATGGATGCTGCCCTCATAAAGTATTTAGGTAAGTCCCAGGACTCTTTACCGAATTGTAGCGCAATAAAGTAGTAGTAATACGTGTACGATTAATGAATAACTTTTTTAATAACCAAATAATCGAATAAATACACACATTAGGTATTATTTTAATCAGATAAATACATTTCTGCCATCTATCTCACCTTGATAAAAACGAAGCACTTGGTTTTGCTATGCGTTGTTCATTTCTGCTTTAACGCCTAATGATACTCAGATACTAACCCTCAACACACAACTGTACATCGGGCAGCCCGCCTTATAATCAGGATTAAACAGCGTACAGATCCCTTTGCTTTTCAATCTGCTCAAAATCACTTTTTATTACTCTTAAAACACCAGCAGATTCATAAATAATGTAATACTAAATACAATATCGTTTAATTTCTGAATTCTAGAGTGTATTAAGTCATAGAGGTAAATAAAAAAATTGAATCTTTTTTCGTCTTGATGTAATAAAGGATGTAGATCTAGTAATGTAATTTTTTTTAATCGTTTCCAATTGATTCGAATAGAAAATATGTTTTGTGATAATATTTTTTGATATTTTCTGAAAGATCTTTGTTTGACGTAATCCGATTTTACGAAAATAGTGGGCACATTATCTGATATTATTTTCAGACGATTTGTTCATCATTCGTTGAAAACAATCATTCGTTGGTTCTTATTTAGACATATTCACGTTTCCTTAATTGCTATGTAATCTTTATTATTGATTCAATTTAATTAATGAGATCCTCATCTGCATCAAAAATAAAATATGTATGTAAAATGGTTGTAAGAATAATGCCACCCCAATTTATAATATACTAAAGAGTAGTCTTGTCGAATATCATCTTAATTAAATATATTAATGTGTATTTCAAAACTAAATAGTTTATGTAGCAGATTAATAATAGTGATCATTCAAGTAATAACTTTTTTTTTCTATTGTTAAATACATAAAAATAGCTCACTTCATTTCCTCCCATATCTTTTTAATAGCGGACATCATTGATTGGGGAAAAATCTGGCGGTGGAGCGTTATCTCAGACAAATCACCTAACTGCGAAACCGTTGTCGTAGAAACAGTACAGTCTCTACCATGTACTGAACCTAGGATCCTTTATGAGTTGTATTGTACTGTTCTTTTATTTTAATAACACAGTATATACGGAAATTCTTAATATTAGATTAAAATTTGTTACATAATTTCATCATTTGAAATTCGGAACAGAAAAAAAAATCAGTACAAATGAACTAAAGAAACATTTATTGGAATTGTGATTTGTAAACAGCTGAAACATAGAAAATCATACGATTCCTAAAAAAAAAATTTCAATCCAGTATAATCATGTATATTCACTCAATATAATTAATCCATGTTGCTGAAAACGACTTCTGGTTATTATTGAATATCTTATATACAAAAAAAAGAGAAATCCTTTCAAGATTATAATATTGAAATGTTTAAGAGTCAATCTTCTTGAATCATTATGATGTTCCTTATTTCTTTAAATGTGTAAAAAAAAAACACATCATCATCATCATAATGTTTTTCTTTTTGTCTATTTTCTCTCTGTAGTTAAACAATTTTTCCATACGTTTGGTCCACAGTATCATTTCTGGGGGGAGATTAAATTAATTCTCTTCAATATTCTTTTACCAGCTTCCTTTTTTTACACACTGATGTTTCTTCCAATGCAATTTTTAATGTTTAAACGAAAAAGAAAAAAAATTAGAAATTAAAAATTCTAATTTCGTCTACATTATTTTTTTTTACCAGTGAAATTCGTATAACTTCCCGGAAAATATTGAGTAATAACTGATTAGTCCCTCGGAGAAATACATACGCCACAAAAGTTCTAAATCTAACGTACATAAATTAAGATCGGTATCGGAGCCCAAACGCAGAAGAAAACACGCTACGGAGATGAATGGCAATACCAGTGCCATTTAAATACGATTTATTATTATTTCCTATAACTGTATGAGAAAAGAACGCCGCTAAAGCTTTCGTATAAATAATAGTTATAGCTAGACAAACATATAACATATATGAGTTTTTTTGGAGTGGCACGGTATAGACTTTTCTGCATAAATGTATCATGAATAATTTAAAAAAATGTTTAACCTTCGAGTACTTATATATTTTTTCCTTATACAAGTAATCACACCTGTGACCACCATATTTTAAAATCGTATTAATATAAATAAAATAAAATATATAATCATTTTTTTTATATTACTTACATGAACCGTATTCCCACAATCAATGAATTCATGATATTTTATCAAATTCCAATAAAAAAACAAAAACAAGATCGATTAACGAATTAATTACAATATATTGAATTTTGATTTTAAATAATTAAAAAACTATTAATGAAACAAGGAATGCTTATAAAAACTAAAATTGTCACTATCCTAAGCCTAATAACTCGTCAATTCGTTTGGTATGTTGGTTTCCATATCGCGATTTCGTCGTTATAGTAATTTTAGAATATTGTGTGACGAAACTTGAACTCACCAGGTTCTGTTTAGATTATTTGAATCTAGTCTTATCCTAAAAATAGCCACTCTCATTTCGAATCATTTTCGATTCCTCATCAGTGTCTTACATCGCTGACACTGTATCATGATAGATGCTCTATCTATCTTTTCTTCTCATAAAAATAGCCAGTTCCATGTGATGATAAAAATGGCCATGCCTCAGTACTTGAGAATTAAAGAGCACCCATAAAATAACTGAATTTTATGCTGTTCTTAATGGATTTGTTTTGATTTGACCTCGTGAGGACATAAATGATCAAAACCTGTAGGTAAATATGCGTAACAATTTTTTAAACTTAAAGTTGCAATAATTTATTATTAACTTTTGGAAATATTTTAAGTTTGTTAAATATATATATATATATATATATATATATATATATATATTAATGCATTCCATAAATATAGGGCAAAACCACGAAATGCAAAGAGGTAAGAAGAATAAAACGATCTATTTAACAATAGAATGGTGCAAAATTTAATTAAGCTTAATTTAAAAAAATAGAAAACAAAGCAATACATGAGTAAAAATCATAAAAGTAAACGATTGAAATAGTAAAATTACAAAACCGAGTAATTGCTGCTGAAAAAAACAACTCTAGTGGAATGGCAAACATTAATCTAAATTAGGTAAAATTGCGAAACAGTTGTTGCGTGGCGAAATTATAACTGTGGCTTTTACTGTTAGAAAGGGAAAATATGTCTTTATGATTGTATTATTTCGTTCCAAGATTAATGAAATGTATAAGGGCATACTAGTTTTATTACGGGCGAGATTAACCGTAAATCTTTATGACTCTTCAGTTACAAAAGTAACCCATGCTTCAACGATTTTCGAATCTTGCACAATTTATATAAAAGAAATAGTTACAAATATTTTGCTAATAAATAAAAATTCTTTCTACTTCCTAACATTTTTCTTTTGTAATTCAATAAATGGATGAATTTGTTGATCAGTAATAACTTCTGTATTTCTTTATAATCATATTCTGAATAAATAAACATGCAAAAGTAAGTAAATATAAATAGGGTACATATAAACAATATAAACTTAGTATTGATTATTATATACATATATAAAACAGATATACATAATAATCAATACTCAGTAGGCATAAACATTGTGAGTATAATAAAGCTAAACAACACGAAAATGTAAATAAAAAAAAGTCTTCGAAATATTCCTCTAAATTGTTATAATTTTTAAATATTTAGTGTTACTGCAATGGTTGTGCATTTATTAAACCTCCAAAATATAACTGTTTAGAGTAAAAACAAATACAATAAAAAATATATAAGTCTGTTTTTTTCCGTTTATCGTCACTTTTTGCTGCTACGGGGGAGCGGAGTGGCTCAGTGATAGAGTACTGAGTTGCCATGCCGGAAATCCTGGTTCAAATCCCGCTGCGGGCAGGACTTTTATTTAGTCTGTTTGCAGCAGGGGATGGATCATATAAGATCTAGGACTCTCCTGGGGCTCACCCAGCCTCTAGAAAATATTATAAAAATAGGGTACCCAAAATAAGGGGGAAACTCTGGCGGTTGAACGTGACCTAGGGCAAGTCACCTCCTTGCAGAACCGTTGTCCATGAAACAGTACAATCTCTACTATACACTGAACCCCAGACCTGTTCACGGGTTTTAGTGGTACAGGTTGTTGGTTGTTTTTTAAAAAAGCTGGAAGATACCCCTAAAACGTAATATTGTATATAGATACATAACTTGTTGGTTTTTGACTTGCATCTCATTTACTATATCTGAATAATACTTTTCATCTGCCGCTTCGTTAATGTTAATTATTATAAAGATACATAATGATGCCGGAGAGTTACCGGATGTGCTTGGCGTCACGAGAAAATTTTAATTGCATCCTAAAAGTTCGCGTGATATCTGCCGAGGTTTAGTATCGATATGTAATAAATCATATTTCACCGGCGGCTCGCAATATATCCGAAGAAAGCTGGCAAAATTATAGCTTTTCTTTATCCATGGAGATATCAACTATTCCAATTTGTGCTTTATGGGGTTCTGGGGATCATTAGTAGAAATTATAAGGATATTTAATATCAACATTTTCAACAACTGATTTTGATTTATAATGAGATCTATATTCCTTTTTATAATTTTTATTCTTGAAAATACCAATGAAGTTTATGAATTTCACGGTTGTGCATGGAGGTGACTTGTCCGAGATCACGCTCAACCGCCTGGTTTTACCCTCTGTTTTTGGCGCTTACTTTATAGACGCTGGGTGAGCCCCAAGGTTTCCAGATCCTAAAGCATCCATCCTCGGCTGCTAACAGATTAAATAATAACCTTCGGCACGGCATCTCAGCGCTCTACCAATGAGGCGCTCTTAGTTATCTGAAGACCAGGTGCTTATTTTATTATTAAATCTGCAAATCTGCATAGCTTGTGACTCCCAATTGGCTTATGGCTCTATATTTCTGGATATTCAAACTTAGTAACAGATATTCCTTCGATTGAAGATGTGTGAAGTTGCAAATGCTTCTAAAGACGGGGCAATGTGGGTTAATTTAGGTAAACAAATTAATTTAAAAAAATCGAGTTCTTTATAAATTTCGTCAACCATTTAGATTTTTTGTTTATCGAAATAAATGAATAATTCTTAATTCAGACTATTGTCATCCATTTCATACATATGGCAAAAAAATCTGAATCTTCTCTTTTTTTATTTTATTTTTTTCGATATTATCTAAATTATCTAGCTCATCTTTGTCTGCCGATCACCTGTGATTACTGATATATAAGGCATCTGATTCCAATCCATTTTTTTTTCAAATTTTGATTTTCTTCAAACAACGATAATATTCTTTTAGGTTTCCACGGCCACTATTATTACAAAAGACTTTGTTGATTTCTTCTGGTTTAGACCGTGTTGATAAATTTTTCGCCAACGTTTCGCCAGCCATGCTGCTGACTTCTTCAGGGATGAAATGAGAATGAGTAATTCATTCATTATGGCTTATGCCTATTTCAGCCCTGAAGAAGTCAGCAGCATGACTGGCAAAACGTGGCGAAAAATTTATCAACAAGGTCTAAACCAGAAGAAATCAACAAAGTCTTTTTTAATGATAATATTGTCTGAAATATTTCTACTGCCAGAAGTCCGGCTCCAAGACTGTTAAATCTAATGTAAAATGTATAATGAATCTAGACTTCCACGTCAAATCATTTTACAGTCGTGGTCATAAAAATTCCATCACTTAAAAAAAATAATGGAGGATCTCCTTTGACCAATGTTGTTCTTACCTTTTAATAATTTTAAATGTTTTGCAAAGGAAAAGAGCGTGTTATTAGGCGTGAAAAATGGTTAAATCTCAAACAAAAAATAAATAATATTCATAAAATGATAAATAAGAATTTTAGTGTTAACGAGGAATTTAAGAAAAAAATTGTTTTTTACGTACTCATATGAATTTATTTGAAAAAAATTGTATAAAAACATTAAAAATATATTTATTGAAATACTAATATAAACTAGTATTTTGTTGAATCGCCATTAGCCCTGATAACTGAGCCGGTTGGTTTGGCATCGACTCGATCAAATTTTTCATGTTTTCGTCACGAATCTCCTCATTCCACACCTTTTCGATTTCCGGTTTTAGCTCATCTTTATTCTTAGGCTTTGCAATATTAATTTGTATTTTCATGATCATCCACAAGTTTTCTATATGATTTAAATCAGGGCTATTGCCTGGCTTTGGCAGCGTGGAGATATCTTTTTCTCTTAGAAACTACTTTACCTATCCAAAAACTCATTGGTAAAGGCAATGAAAAATAATGTATCCTACAGCTAATACATTTTTTAAATAAATAAATAGTTAACTTACCTATTTGGCTCTATTGCATGGAGCAGAATCATCTTGAAAAATGAAGTCTCTGCAGTGTGCAAGATGGGAATTCATTGAGGGCATCAAACCCTCTAACCGTCCCATCTATGAAGTTTATTTTACTAATTCCAAAGTAGGAAGAACATCCCCAGAATATCACACTTGCCGGATGTAGTACTGGTTTTTTAGTACGATTCGTCAAATCCTTCATTGGCCGACGTCTTACTTATCGTCAAAACTGAAGATATTGAATTTACTCTCATCTGAAAACATCAATTTTCTCCAGTCACCAGATGTCCAATTTTTAAAATTCTGCGCCCAATTAAGGCGAAATTGTTTCATTTTTTTTGTGTTAAGAAATGGCTTTTTGGCTGATTTTCTTGCCCGTAAACCTTTTTCTCTGATCTGCCAACTGTTTCTCTACTCAATTCTGCTAAATTTCTATCTGCTAGATCTTTAGATATTTCTTTAGCTGTTTTGAAGCGATTTTCTAAGGATAATCTCATCATCATGCGATCTAAACGCTCATCTGTCTTCCTGTTCCTCCCAGTCCCTATCTTTAGCTCGGTAGATTCCTGGGAAAGATTTTTGTTTATTATTCTTAGCACAGTGGATTGGTTGCACCTCAGCCTCCTTGCTATCTCACGCGAAGAAAGTCCAGCTTTAGCAAACATCTGTTTTAACTTTTTCCTCATTAGACATTTGCTTGAAACTCAGTCTATTGGACATAATAATAAGAAATACGAGCTTAATATTGGATACTCTGGGCACAACTAAACTATGAGTCACTGATTCTATCTCATTCTAATACTAGTAGGTAAACAAACACAATCCTACTATTTGTTTACACATTTAGGATCAAAAAAGTAACAATCATAGGTGATGCAATTTCTATGACCACGACTGTATATCCACTCCAAGCACTTAGTTCACCAATCTTAAGCATATTTTTATCTCCAAAGAGTAAACCCCCCATATATCCAAAGAGTAAACTCTTTAAAGATGCGTGATGTTGATTCTCTTATCAAAATACCTTTTGGGGAACAAGATCAAATGCAACATTATCCTTATGCTTATTTTTATTGGGTAACAATCAGTCCATTTGAATGGATGAAGAAGCAGTCTCTGAAAACGAAGATTCCTTTGAAATTGCAATTATTTGAAATATATAGTTTATAATGTTATTTGTACACAATAAAATTGAGTTTATAAAAGTTTTGTTTTCATTCAACTAAATGACATCACTCTCAAAAAGTCAACAGTACAGGATTATGGTGATTTAAAATGGTCATTCACTCCAAATCAAGTTAGATCCAACCAAACCACTACATTTCCCAGAATCCTGATGGTCCAATTAAAAATTGTAAATATGTTGACGGACATGCCATTTAACAGTTTATTAAAGATATTATTGGTTTGTCTATTTTTAGATACTTGGAAGAAATTAAATTTTTTGAGATTTTTTGCCCTCGTAAAAATTTTCAAAAATGGATTTAACTGGGTTTGGAATATTGTCCTATATGCGCCTTATATTGTCTATTATAAAATAAATGTTATTTTTTATTTAAACAATTTATTTAAAACGACCTCACTTCTTATAGATCATCCATTTGTAAGGTAGGTCCTATTTTTGAAATATTGGAAATCCATCTATCATCCAGTTTGGAAAGCGTTTCGCCACAGGTACCTAGATGATGATGCAGCAGAAACCTTTCGGGTGCTTTCGCAGTTCTTTCGAGATATCACCGGAACACGTGCGTGTGTATATCGATCTTCTTGCACAAGCATTGTGTTTGCAGCGAGAAACATTAAATTACAGCTAAATAGATAAGCGTAAAACAGCCGTGCCCATTGTTTGGGCAACGAGTCGAAAAGAATAGGCTCTTGGGTGGCGAATTTTGAAAAATCATTCGATGTGTGTATTATTGAATAGGTGCGTGGAATCGATTATCGATATTTAGCCGCTCCAGGCACTGAAGGTATGGCACACTCAGCCCCTGAACTGGATCCCTCAAGGCCCCGTACCATTGTGTAAGATCCACTGTCCCAGGTCGTCTATCTCATAGTTCTACTACAATGTAACAGTAGCGGAATTTTCTTTATAGTTCATACATCCCTACATTTAAATAACACTTTGAGTTTGTATATTACATTAGAAGTAGAGGTCTGGTATAATTAGTAGATAATGTTTTTTTTTTCAACTTAACTAAGACGTTAATTTTGACTCAATAAATATTATTTCTAAGACTTAATATATGGTCATTAGCAGAAAAATGGAAGATTTGGGGGATATAAATATTATATATAAAGGATAAAGGATATAAATATTAGAAGTTTAAGAGCGAACTTTGATACTTTTCTTATTGAGTTAAATAATTTACCGGAATTGCCTTATGTTATTGTTTTGTCTGAGATATGGATTAATGTTGATGAACAGATGTTCTATAAAATAGATGGTTACAATAGTTTTTTTCAATGCGATTGCAACAGTAGGGCGGGGGGTGTTGTTGTTTATACTAAAGAGGATATAAAAGTGGAAGAGGGAATAATTGATATGAGCAGTGCTCAATGTGTACAACTTAATGTAAATACATCTCAACTGACCTTTACTCTGCTGTCTGTTTATCGTAATATCAATTTTTCTGTTTCTTTGTTTACAAATGAGTTTGCTGATATACTGTCATTAGTTAAAGGAAATTTAATTATAATGGGAGATATTAATATTGATATTTTAGTTAGTAATAATGATTCTGTTTTATATAGTACTCTTTTGGAATCTTTTGGATTAAAAAGCAAAATAAAGGAACCTACAAGAATATGTAATAGTTCTGCCACATGTCTTGATCATGTTTTCGTTAGAATATTTAATTCTTACAAATATGAAATAAATAGTGAAATACTACATTTAAATATAACAGATCACTCAATGGTTCGGCTTTCAATTGTGGGTAGTAAATTCATATCAAATGATGATCATGATGAGGTCTATTGCTATAGAAAAATTAATTATGATAAGTTTACTAGATCAATAAAGGCTATAAGTTGGAATGAAGTTTATACTGCTAATGATACGGATAGAGGTTTTGATATTTTCACTAAGCTATTTACAAAAGCCATTGAAACGTCTAAGGAATTGATCCCTAATTGTAACAGTGGTAAAACAAATAAATTAAAACCCTGGATAAATGATGGTTTATTGAAGCAAGTTCAATTAAAGAATCTTTTATTCCATAAACAAAAGAAATTTCCGAACAATATTAGGCTCCGTAAAAATTACATTAAATTTCGTAATAAATTAAAAGATGATATTAAACATAGCCGAGATCGCTATTATTCTGAACTCTTTTATAAATATAATGGAAACAGTAAGCAACAATGGGATTTAGCCAGCGAACTTATTGGGGAAACAAATTCTAGGAATAAAAATAATAAGTTGCAGATCTTTCTGTCTAATAATTTAATAAATGATCCTAATATTTTGGCCTCTAGCTTTGGAGAATATTTTTCTCAAATAATAAGGGATGTAAAATTAAACTCATCAAATCTGCTCCAAATTCAAGAACCCGGTACACGTAAAATATATCGTACTTCTTTTCTTGTCAACCCAGTAAATGAATATGATGTAATATCTGTTATTAACTCTCTCAAAATGAATAAATCACCTGGCATTGATGGAGTAAGTACAGCCTTGGTTAAATTAGTCAGTGAACATATCGCCCTAGTATTAACTTATTTGATTAATCTTAGCTTTATATCAGGGGTTTATCCTACTTGTCTGAAAACTGCTGTTGTTGTACCTATCTTTAAATAAGGCAATAAAAAAGATATTTCAAATTATCGGCCGATTTCACTTTCTTGTACATTTTCCAAAATTTTAGAAAAGATAATGAAATTAAAATTATTGAAATTTTTAGAATCTAAAAATATTTTAAGTGATAAACAATTTGGTTTTCGCCAGGAACTAAACACAGAACATGCATTGGTTAATTTTAAGTCCAATGTATACACATCTCTGAATGAAAATAATAGGGTTGGATGTGTTTTTGTGGATATAACTAAGGCGTTTGACACATTAGAACATGAGATTCTCTTTGATAAAATGGAAGGTATGGGTATTAGGGGAGTTGTGTTAAATTGGTTCATGAGTTACCTAGCTGATCGGAAACAAACTGTTAGAATAGATAACTGTTACAGTGAATTCTATGATTTGCGTTGTGATGTTCCGCAGGGATCAGTGCTAGGCCCTTTTTTGTTTTTGCTGTATGTAAATGACCTCTGTTCGGCACCGTTAAGAGGTAGTCTCACCGCCATTTGCTGATGATTTGGCGCTCTCCTACTCTCATAAAGGGTGGGTCACTGTCCAGTTGCATATGCAACAAGATATGGTTTTCCTGAGTCATTGGTTTGCCTATAATCGTTTAATATTGAGTGAAAAAACTAAATTTCTCTGTTTTGATCTTAGAAATAATTTTAGATCAGATTTTCAGTTAATCTTTCAAGATCAAGCTTGTTCAGGCAGAGTTAATTGTATCAATAATAAATGTATCCCCCTTGAAAGAGTATTTGAATTTAGATATTTAGGAATAGTCATTGACTCTAGGCTGTCTTGGAGAGCACATATTTCTTACATTTCAAAAAAAGTAAAATTAGGGCTACGAAAACTTTATTTCATTCGCAATAAGTGTGACCACTCCTTTTGTTGAAATTTTACTATGCTCTAATACATTCTGTTTTAGAATATGGGATTGTTTGGTGCCTATGCCAGTATAATTAAGCCGTTACTGATTCTTCAAAAAAAAGTTGTCAGATCAATATTGAGGAAAGCCAGTAGGGAACCTTCTCGACCACTTTTCATTTCACTGCGGGTATTGCCCGTTAATTATTGGTTTTTGTATAAAACCTTAAGAGTATTTTTTATCAGAAGTGGTAATATTGATCGCCATCCGGCTGTATATGGAACCAGACTTAGAAACCTTTATAGTGTGTCTACACCTAGTTATACTTTTTTTAAGTCGTCTTTTGTTTACATGGCGCCACAAAATTTTAATAACCTTCCCAACAGAATAAAAAATGCTTCAACCACAAAAATCTTTTGCACTACTCTGAAAGTATATATTTTTTCAGAAAAGATATAGATCATTTACTGCACAGCACTTCTGAATTCATAGTCTACTTTACTTCTTTACAGCGTAACTTTTCTTTTTTATATGCTCTCAGGCCAAGACTTCATCTTAATTAATAGAATTGTGAGAGTAACCCTATCACAGGTTATGACCTTAAAGGGTACCTATACCCATTTCCTTAATTTATTTTTATGTATTGTTTACTTATAAGCTTATTTACTGTATTATAAAATATGTACTTATGTTAATTTTTAATGTGGAGATGGATTAATAAATAAATAAAAATATTGTTTTAGGAGGGAATAAGTTTGAAATTTAAGTACTTAGTATCTATGGTATCTAGACAAAAAAATATTTAAGAGTTATTATTCGGTCTCAACATCACTAAGGTTTGTCCCGAAGTCTAAAAATCAGAATTTATAAAACTATCATCCTTCCAACTCTTCTTTACATGTATATATATTTTTTTTTTTTTTTTTTTTTTTTTGTATATGGGGCCCCAGCCTCTATAAATGGGTACCCAAAATAAGGAGGGTCGAGCGTGTTCTAGGAGAAATCACCTTCCAGCACAACCGTTGGCCAAGAAACCGTACAGTATCTACCATGTACTGGAACCCTAGACCCTTTCAAGGGTTGTTGTGGTACAGGTTTTTGTCTTTATCTTTATTATAACTGATTCTATCTTTATTGAAATTTCATATGATTTTAGTATGACTGTTCCCGAAGGTAATGTGACCTGCGCAGATTGTGATCGTTCACGAAAGCTTATCTGTGACCTCTGGCGAAATTTATCCCAAACTAGCCTCACCCATCAGTGAAAGTTATATGCAATTATCTGTTGGTTTTCTCAAAGCTTGTGATATGCAACCCACTAGAGGACCAGGTTAGGAGGCATCCCTCTGAAGAGAAAATGTTTTTCTTTTATTTTGTTGTGCATTAACAATAAGTGATTTTGATGCTGTTATAGTGAAATTTCGACTGAAAATGTGTTTTGAAACTTGAATTAAATGTTTAATTTTTTTTATGTTCTATGAGACGTATGGGGATGATGAATTATAATTGTATGGGGAGTTAAAATAGAAACGTGAACTATAATTTTTTTGAGGAAGAAATGGTCCGGGAGAAGGTAAAAAAAATGCTGTTATGTTAACTATTTATGCATGTTAGTAAATATCAAGGAGAACTCAATATTTATCCCTGAAGAAGCCCTGCAATGTTGGTATAAAAGTTGGCTCCCCAATAAACAGCGCTTCCACTTTTTTTTTTTTTTCTCTTTATATTTCCATCCACACCTGTCAAATACAAGTAATTGACAATCAGCAGATTGGCTGACTGAAAAAAAAAAAAAATACAACCTGACATGGAAGGCATGACGATGAACAGTACCCAGCGGTACCTCTCCATTGGCTTTCTTTAATTTCCTACTGTAATAGATCCCTCATCCACGTCCTTTTTAGTCTCCTCCTAGTGTTCTCAGGCATGAGAGTAGTGGCCATTTGTTGTATCAATGGGTTTGGGTGTCCGTATAGTTTTTCTTGAAAGCGTTTGTAGTACGTTCGTATGTGTTCGTCAACCGTTTTTATTTTTAAGTCAGTATGCAGAGTTTTGTTATTGACGTACCATGGTGGATTAGTGATAAGTCTAAGTACTTTTGACTGAAAAGTTTGTAGTCGTTTTTTGTTAGTCTGTTTAGTGATGCCGTAGATCTGTAAAGCATATGTCCAAACTGGTTTTAGTAAGTAAATGTACGTATTTAATTTCTGTCTTACAATAAACTACTAATATACAAGACGATCATCAAACCTATCTGGACTTATGGACTGGAACTGTGGAGGGACCGCAAAAAAATCGAATATCAGACGCATTCAATCCTTTCAATCCAAAGTCCTGAGAACTATTGTCAACGCTCCTTATTATGTCTCCAACAAAACCCTCCATAATGATCTCAACATTCCTTTTGTCCTCGACCTCATCCCTACTAAATTCTCAAACTTTCACCAAAACCTTGTCTGTCATCCCAATCCCCTGGGCCAGTCATTATCCAGTTCCACACATCCATATAGTTCGGGGACCCAGGCAAATTGTAAATAGGGTTTGAATGTGTACATTGTTTTATTTATTTTTATTTTTATTATTTATATCTAGACTTATTTTATTTTGTTTATACCACTTTTTTTGTTTTGTTATGGAATGGTTGTAGCTTCATAGCACCGTTACTTATTGCCCACAAGTGGCAGATTGTAATGTCTGAATAAAATGTTTAAAAAAAAAAATTTCTGTCTTAAATCTAATTTGGAGTTTTTCCTGAATAGCGAGTACATTATTTTGAGTTTGTGATTTAGTGATTGGCGTTTCATCTTTACGTGAGGACCCCATGTCATTCTCCTATCGAATGTGAGTCCTAGGTATTGTACTTTGTCTCTCTGTGGGATGGGCGCGTTATTAAGGACAATAGGAGGGCATGTTTCGCGTCTAAGAGTAAAAGTGATGTGTTGTAACTTTTCGTGGTTCAGTCTGATTTTCTACAGCTTGCACCACTCATTAACCTTTTGTAAGTTGTGTTGTAAGTTTTGTGAGGCCTGTATCGCGTCTTGATGTTTGGTGATCATGGCAGTGTCGTCAGCTTAGGTTGCGATCAGTGTTTTAGGACTTTGTGGGATGTCATTTGTATATGTTATGTACAGTAGCGGTGCAAGTATTGATCCCTGAGGTAGACCGGCTAAGATGGGTCTTATTGAAGATAGCTCTGAGCCCTGTCGGACTAAGAAAAATCTGTCTGCAAGGAATGAGAGAAGAATCAGATAATAAGTGTGTGGTAGTACAGTCTTGAGCTTAAAGAGAAGCCCCTTGTGCCAGACCTTGTCGAATGCTTGGGTGACATCCAGAAATACTCCAGTTGCATATAACTTCTGCTCTAGTGCTGTCGATATGTAGTCAGTTATTCTGTGTAATTGCTGAGTAGTCGAGTGTGACTTTCTAAAACCGAATTGATGGTGAGGGATTGTATTTTTGTCAGTCAGTAACTTTAATAAGCGGGGATAAAGTAATTTTTCAAAAATTTTAGAACAAATAGGCAGTAAACTAATAGGTCTGTAGGATGAAGGATCGGTAATGTCACTATCTTGTTTTTTGGCCAATGAAACAATAGAGTATTTCCACTGTATAGGGAATTTCGTAGTCCAAAGTATTGAGTTGTTGATTGTCGTAAGAAGCACTAGAGCTTTCCTGGGCATTTGCTGGAGCACCTCGGCATTTATTAAGTCATAGCCCGGGGCTTTTCTTTTTGGTAAATGTCTAATTAGTTCTGCTACTTCTGTTGGAGTGAATGAAGGCGGTGGTAGTGTTAGTTGTAATAGAGCGTTAAGTGTGTTATTTACAGTTATTTCGTGTTCTATGTTAGTGTCAGAATATGGTGTAAACACGGAAGAAAGATGGTCAGCAAAAAGCTCAGATTTTTCCTCGTACGACACAGCCCAAGAGCCGTCTTCTTTTCTAAGAGGTGCCGACATCTCTCGGTGTTTTAAGAGTCTTTTGGTATGCTTCCATAAACTTCCATCGTCTGTCGAGAGAGATTTAATATAATTCTCATAGTTTGATCTGTTAAATTTGGTAATTTGACGTTTTAGTTCATTATTCAGTTTGTTAAATGTCCGTCTATCTGAGGGTTGTCTGTTAGTTTGCCATATTTTACGAGCTCTTCTCTTGGTCCTGATCAAATCTCTAATATACTGCGGGTAGCTTGGTAAACTATCCGCTTTTGTATCTCTGGGTTTTCATCATAACCTAGCTGCGTCTTGAATACTGGTAGTGAACTTTTCCACTGCCTTCTCTAGTTCTTCTTCATTCTTTATAGCTATAGGGATTGAGAGGTGAGAATTGAGATAACTTCTGTATAAATCCCAATCCATTATACCCTGTGTTAGGGAAGGTCTTTTTTGTGCCTCAGAAGGCTCTTCTCACAGGATCATTTGAACTACAGAATGATCAGAGCAAAGATCAGAGCTCGTATTTACAGTCTTGTTTACTGTTCTTAAGCCTTTTGTAACAAAAAAGTCCAGTAAGTCCGGGGTTTTGCGTTTAGAAGTAGGCCAGTAAGTAACTAGCTACGACCAGTAACCAGCTCCCAGGAACCAGTATTATTACTATTAGTACTTAAATTAATATTGTCCGCTTCCATATCACTTACCGCCTGCGGAGAAGTAGACGCTTCGCCCATGGCTGGCGGAAAAACCCGCACTTTTATTGTTTAAGTCTTAAATCTAATCTGTCTGATCAGAATAAAACACTTTTTAAAAAGAAAACAGAATATTAAAACATTAACCGAAGTTATATTTATAACACATAAAACTAACCTATTTTCACTTTCACTTCGATCATATGTTTGTGCTTCCACTTTAAGACCATTTTCTTCCTTATATATATATACATGTATAAGGTCAACTATTCATTTTTTGTTTTGCTTCAAAATCATCAAAAGACACAAATAAATTTTCTGTTGTGGTTATGAAAGAGGACGATAACATGGATTTTAGTTTTTGGTTGCCCAGATTCAAAAAAGTAAATCTGCTTGAGCAACGATTCTGATACCAAAAATGTTTCCCGACACAACAGCATTTAATCGAAAAAAAAAATATCTTTTTCCACCGTGGTTCCCTATAATGTTAACTGGGAGATCAAAATTTTGGGATTTACAAACGATATTTTTCGATAAGGGATTGCAACAAAACCACTAGAACCTCCTAGAAAAAACATATACAAACTGTATTTCCAATAAATATTTAAAAAAATGAATGACAAAAAAGATTTGAACTGAAGACAAAATGGTGTTTTGTTACCCGATCACTTTATGGCTAATAACCACAGTCTCTCTCTCTCTATGAAAATATTGATGGCTGACAATATAATTTTATAGTATGCTGAGCAAACTAAACCATGACAAATAAGTGTTATTAAATCTAAAGTAAATTTAAAATGTGTGATCTTTTGTTTGTCATTAAGACTCCTTAGAAAATCTTGTCAACTGGAGAAAGGAAACATGTCCTTGTAAAACAAAGCTTCTTTTTCTTTATCTGATTCAAGATTAGAATCATACACAATTTTACACATGTTAGATATAACTGTAATGGTGTAATAAAAATAAAATGCTCAAAAACAATTTAAACAAATAATTTATTATGCAAGGAAGCATGGTTTAGAGAGGTTGAAAACTATGGGGATCACGCAGGAGGACATAAAGTATTCCGCTTAGGATGAAACTCCAGGAATACCAACCAGGTTTTCCAACAAAAACCAAAGCTAAAAACTGGAATGGTGTGGACAGAAGCGAGAAAGGAACAACATAGGAAACGAATGCCGGGATACTTGGCAAAAGTTAAAGCCCATGCAAAAGGGAAAGAAAGAGGAAGTTGAAATAGCGTGACCGGGAAAAGAAGAAGAAACAAATATAATGTATTAATCAGATTTTTCTCCCTTATAAAATTTATAAAAAGTGGACTAGTTACCTTTTTACTATTAGTGATTCATACAGAAGTTCACATTTGTTTTAAAAGCTTCTTTGGACATACAGATAACAGATAACAATAATTATTAAAAACAAAAAAAATACAATTTCCTTCAGTAGTGCAAGACGTTGTGACATTTTAAGTCTTGTCATTGTCTATCTTGTCATTCACACTCTGTTTACTTGGAATAATACACTTGCGCTATGACAGCTCACACGCCCATTATTTAATGGAAATATTATTATTATATAAGACTGTTTGTTACTACTAATGTATGAAAAAACAATAATGTTTCTGGGAACCCCGATATTGGCATAGAAAAAGATTTAAAGAAATAATGTAAAATGCGTGGACAACAATCAAAGGTTGGATTTCTATTGATCAGCTATTTCCATCTGTAAATCTTTTTTAAAATTGTATTTATTAAAAAAGCCCTATACCGCTACATTTCTTGAACGGGCATGGTAGAGACTGTACTGTTTCATAGAAAACGGTTGTGCAGCTAGGTGATTTGTCCTAGATCAAGTTGAAGCGCCAGATTTTCCTCCTTGTACTGGGTACCCACTTTATAGAGGCTGGGTGAGTCCCAGGAGGGTCATAGATCCTATATGATCCATCTCCGACTGCTAACAGATTAAATAAAAGTCTTGCAAGCAGCGGGATTTGAACCAGTATTTTCGGCATGGCAACTTAGTGTTCTGCCATTGAGCCGCTCAACTCCGTTTTATTAATTTTTAGTTTTTTTTCTTAAAATAGAGAGAAATAAAGAGATTAATATTTATTTATTTAAGACATAGATTTTCTCGATAATCATTACTTTTTTTTTTAAAAATCGGATGAAACTTATTTTAACAAGTGAAAATAAATTTTAAAGCATATAAATAAATATTCCTTGTTTTGCCCTCAATTTTCTATTGAATGTGCAATGAAATGTTAATTACCATAAATGAATTGTAAAATGATAATTGAAATAGATATATTTTTATTTATTACTTTGGACATTAAAAAAAATTATACCTAAGTTTATTTTTCATTTATACTTTTTATAGTAGTTACGAAGTAAATATAAATTTTCTCTTTTTCGGTTTGTTTGATTCGATAAAACTTAATTCCAAGTCAGCTGATCATTTAAAAAAATTATATAAAATTTTGATTTATTACTCTTAGGTATTCATACAATTAAAGAAAGGTATTTAATTAAAATATGTGCCAAAAATGATGTAAATAGACGAATTGGAACGCTTCGTGAATAGGCCAACAATTAGTTCAGAAGTCACACGCTGTTACTTCAAAGTGACGCATATAAATGCGCATGTAAATATAAAAGATACCTTTTTACAGAATGAGTCATATTTGCCACTATAATGATAAGAGTGAAGCTTTCTCGTTATATTTCTTTTTACAACTATCCTGTTGGGAATGTTCCATTGGGAATCGTATACTAGATTTTCTATCATTATCTCAACTGATTTTACCATGATTTTGCCGTTTTATGTATTCAGCCCAATCGTTATTTCGCTAATAAATAATGTATGTCGTTCATTGTAGGTAAGTATGGCATTATTCAAACTGAACATTGAGTTAGCCTTTATTTAGACCATTTGAGCAGTTCTTTTCCCAAGACAATTTGCTAGTCCTCAATCGGTTCAGCCTCGACTTGGTAGATTTATTTTCTTCAGTCTCGTTGCCAATCCCTATATTATTTCTTTTTTTAACATTGCTTTGCTCTGGATTATTGAGAAGATTATTACGAAAACTTAGAGGCAAAGTAGTAAGGAGAAAGGACGTAATAGCTGCCTCTGACATGGAATTTTAAAGTCCTAATTGAATTTTTAATAATTATAACGTAGTTGACTTATTCTTGGGTTATATATGGTTCTTAGGTTTACACAATACAATATGTCTTTTTTAATTTTGGAGTAATAGGATACAAATTTTATTTTTAATTATTTACTTAAAATTTATAACTGCAAATTAATAATACATCAAGCAAATAGAATGAAAGGTGTATAAAGCCATGTAGAGAAACTAACCACTGGTAGTACTCGAATAACAAATTCAATTGGTCCCGAGGCCGTCTCATTTTCAGATTCCTCAGAGAATGATCAGGAATTCAAGAGGTTGCTAGATTGGAAACTAGAGGGTTTGAACGGGAATACAGTTTTTCATAAAAGGACTGGTATCGGGTTCGGGCCAAATCAGCAACAAATTAGACATTAAGGTCATTATGGAGTACTTCATTGATTAAATAGTAAGGAACATTTAGAATTTTACCACGAATTTTGGATTATAATGATTGGATACAAGAGGAATTTCAGAAAGGACAGAAATAATTTTCAATGATAGTTGGTTTACGTTATAATTTTTACTATTGATAGCTGTTAAAAAGCTCTTATTGTAAGAGTGATAAGCGAAAAATTGTTTTTTAAACTCAATTCTTAATATTTGTCTCCAAAATTGTTTTTCTTCTGCCAAGTTCGCGGTCAAGGTACATTCCCCGTGTTGTTAACAGTCCAAGAGGATCGTAGATCCCATATGATCCATCTCCGGCTGCTGAAAGCTTAAATAAAAAGTCTTGTCAGCAGCGGGATTTGAAACTAGGACCTTTGTCTTGGCGACTCAGCGCTTTACTAATTTCCGTACTTCACTACTCCGCTCACATTACTCCTAATAAAGATTGCAATTAAATTTCAGTTTTGGAAACGCAAAAGTACAACCAGACGAAATAAATCACTTTATAAAGTATCGCATTAGACAATATTATCGATTATATCTGCTAGTGAAGACATCAAAATGAACGCTAAAAACCCAAATGGTCTGCGAATCTAGCGGCGAAAATGAATGTACATCATGGATCTCTATCTTCCAATAATAGCTGGGTCCAGGATAATAAAACAGAAATATCTTGCCTTGGGATAGCTTATTTATGAAGAGCCTTTAGCCTATTAGAAAGTCCCTTAGAGTGTTAATGAACTGTGAAAGGATATAGGAGATCGATATAGGACAGTTATTGGAAAAATTTATAGTGATAAGAAAAAAATTAATTAGTTTCTTATAGAAGGTTAAAGATTGCTCTAGTTATGAAACGCTTATCCGATATTTTTTGGAATGGTATTGAAGTATAATGCGTAAAAGATTTCTATGTAGCATGTTTTTCATTTCACAAATAAATTTTATTATTTTTCAATGATACAATGGTTAATGATTGTCAATTTATTATGATTAATAATATTTGATATGACACTCACACGACTTTTCTATTTCACAAAAAAATTAGTTGTGATTTTTATTTAAATATCTAGATTGATGAAGGGTTATTGCTTCTTTTCGAAGAAATACGTGAATACGTCTTTAAAATTGCTTCAACAATGGCAAACAATTAAAGAAAAAAGAGAATGTTAACAAAACGGGGTGATACAGTTTGGTTTTGCAGCTAAATATCTATCATATCAAACCAAAATTCAGTTAGACCTTTGGATAGCTAAAGGATCAAAGAATTCATTGAGGATGATAAGTGAGGACTGTTAAGTATCGAGCGCGGTGGAGGGAGAAGCGCCGCTATTATGAAGTAATTTTTCTGTGTATCGAGATTTTCATGGAGCATTAATTTTGACTTGAGAAGCTAAGACGTTCGTTTGGGTCTCAATCGTTAGCTGTGGTCAAAATTTATCGATTGTGTATAAAACATTGGTGTAAAATAGAGACAGCGAATATAATAAGGCGTTAGAATAATCAAAATTATATTAAAAATATATCAAAAATATGTCGGCCTTCAAAAATCCAAATCCAAATACAGAGATCGTATACGGTTGGAAAGGGCTTGTCAAGAGAGATCGAATGATAACAATGAAACAACTCATGACCGAGTCACACAGACCTTTAATTAATAATGTTATATTGTAACACAGTAATTATTTGTTTACTTGAATTTTCCCTTAATAAATAAATAATAATGTTTTATATAACAAATATATTACGTTAGGTAAAGGTAACGTATTCACCTACAATATACGGCCACGTCCATGACACAGGCAAAGCCCATTTTTAGAATTGTAGAATGGGGGCAGAGTGGCAATATGGTAGAGCGCTGAGTTGCCTTGTCGAATGTGTCCCGGGTTCCACTGCTTGACGGACTTTTATTTAATCTGTTAGCAGCCGGGGATAAATCCTATGGACCAGAACCTTCCTAGGACCAGCCTCTATAGGGGGAAAGGACTCATCCAAAGTAAAATAGGGGGGAAATCTGCGTATGGGTGTGACCTAAGACTAAGTGTTATAAGACAATCACCTCTCTGCACAACCGTTTTCCAAGAAATAGCACAGTCTCCATCATCTACTGAACCCCAAACCCTTCTCGGGTTGTAGTGGCACCGTTTTATTTATTTTTATACCTTAGATGAGGCATGCAAGACTTGCTCTCGCATGAAGAACACTTCGTTACCTACTTAGGTCCGTTGGTGCCACAGTTTCTCCTCGACGTGAACGGCCATTGTTGATTGTTTCTTAGTGAATGTTGGCTTTTCATTCAAGTCCTCATCTCATCATGGAAAACTATTTTCGACATTTTGCGCCATCCGTAACAGTCTTATATAAGTCACGTCTCGTTCTACAATGACCCATTCATTTTACCACTCCTTTATGATATTGCTTGCAGTTGTTAGTTATTCTCATTTCAAGTAGAGCGTCGGCATTTGGAATAGCTATATAATCTGTCTCCTTTCGAGATTACATTAAGAAGGTTTTCTGTACGTTTTGTTCTGGGATGTGCATTGACCGAACTTGTGAAATTTGGGAAAAACCCTATATTGCTATAACCCTTGAAGGGTCCTGCTTACAGTTGGTAGTAGAGACTGTTTCTAAGCCAACGGTTTTGCAGGGAAGTCATTCGTCCGAGATCATACTCAACCTCCAAATATTCACCTCAGTAAACTTTAACAACCCCAAATAATTGATTTGCCTCAGTCCGTATTTGAATGCGTACTTTCAGCACAGCAACTTAGCGCCCTGCACATTGAACCACTCCACTCCTATAAATAAATACAGAACAAACATGATATATTACTTCAGGACTTCTATAGCGAACGTCTGTAAATATGATTTTAGAAAATTTCAGATTTAGTCAGTGTACTATTACTATGTGCATTTTCAGAATAAAATTAGGCATACTTTATTGCACTGGCACTCAATTAGTATGTGATCTACTGTCTCAGATTACTAACTTTTGCAGTCACTTGTTTATATTATATTTATTCAAAATTTTCACATAATTATTAATAGCTATGTTTTTATTTAACTACAGCAGCATGACTTAATCGGAAAGTATTTCAATCAGACGACATTAAGAATGTAATGTTTAGAACGGTATTTATCGCTTCATAGGCCATTGAATACAAAAAAGGCCTACTTCTGATCATTGGCTAATCTTAGCCAATTTCTGTGTCTCGATTATTTATTGACAGTTAAAAAGTCTATTTTGAACCTCAATTAAGTCGATTTTTAATATAATGATTTGTAAACAAATTTTTATTATGTCCTTTTAATAAAGAACGAGGAAGAAGAACCTTCTATCTTATAGAGCCTGGGCTAACCCCAGGGGGGTTGTAGAATATGTGACTTGGTTTTTCTTATACCCCCGATGAAGGTCGATGCATTCAATGTAATTAGAGAACTTTCAGGTGCAGATCAGTAAATCTGGCAATATGTGAACACTATAGTTTCGTTCGCATTGTATACTGGTTCAAGCAATGTTTTTCTGTACATCAGAGAAACAAAAACTTAGGTAAATAATTCGTACAGTATCAAACATAGCAACCTTATGTGTTAGTAGGTTTTTTCTGTAAGTAGTAGCCTTACAGAATACAGATGTTCGTTTCATTAAATTATTTTGAATCCAGAGTAAAGTGCTAGTTCATTTTCTATATAGTTTTCTATTAAATAATCACTTAAATAATAAAATAAATTTCTAGTATTACCTTATTAGATTTCTAGAGAAAAAATTTCTCAATAGGTACCAAAAACAATTGCCCTATTTCTTTAAAGCTCTTCGGTCAAATTATGTGGAACGGACTAATTATTTTTAATTACTTTCAATCGTAATGACATATATAATTATTTTTAATAGCTGTTTCGAAAAGCTTTTACATCAGCTTCGATTTACTTTACGGCTTTGTAGTTACAAGTGGATAAGTTAAGTTTTTGTATGATTTATTTCATTCAACGTTCAATTTTAGTACATTATTATTTGAATAACTATTTTACCTTAATAAAAAATGAAAGTATTATTTATCTATGGCTGTTTAACTGGTAATGTTTATCAAAAAATCCTGCGGAATTCTGTCTTTTAATTTCTTTCTTCTCGAATATCTTCTTCTTGTTTCTTACTATTTTTTTGTGAGACATTTAGCTTTCTGCATGTGAAATATTTGATAAACTTCCCTCTCCTTATAAAAAAAAAATTCTCTTCTGTGTAGGATGTAGAACGAATGGTGGAATTGTTATAGTAAAAAATTGTCGCAGCTACCATAGGAAGCTATAGGTTTGAGAAAAAAATTGAATTCTAAAAATAACGAAAAAAAGTATGTATGCACTTAAATATATGTCAAAAATGATAGTTATAAAAAATATTATAAAAAATCTTTTTAAAAAAACACCATTTTGGTCATAAAAACATAGGTCTGCTTTTAGTTTTACTAGTACCAATTATAAATAGGGGAAAATAAAGAAAATGCTGACACTAAAAAAATTATTATTTAGGAGAATATTTTTGGATCTAACCACAAATAGTTACAACAAAATGATTTTTTTTTACAAACTATTTTAATTTTTTTAATCCTAATTTCAATAGGGAATATAAATATATATATAATTCAATCAGAAAAAAGTTAAAAAGGGCACGAGGGCGAGTTGAAGTGTAAAATATATATATATATATATAGGATATGCATAAAATACATATGATCTGTACAAATACAGGGATAAATAACAATTGTAATAATGTTCTAGTATTGATTTCTGGCGAAAAGAAATTTTCTCCAGCCGTTGTCCATAATCTTGCCACTCCCAGCCTCCTGCCAGTGTGCCAACCTGATCCAGTCGTCTTTTATTTTTTCTTGTTCCCACTGACTTTAAGTTTATTATTTTCTTTGGCATTCTGTCATTATCCATTCTTGGCACGTGCCCAGACCTTCGTAGTCCATTTACGTTACTATGATGTTTCCTAGAGTATCATCGAACTTACTGTGTGAATCCCGATTGTATAATCTTCTCCTAACACTGCTTTCTTCAACCGGTTCATAAATCTCTCTGAAGATCCACCTTTTAAATAAATATATCTTCTGCTTGACCGTCCTTTCCAGGAATGTTAAAGTATTGCTTAACGAGAAATTGAATGGTAACAGAGACTGACAAAAATTATCTTTTCCCATTTTTAGCTAGGTGTTGAGAAATGCTATACTTCTCAGTTTAAGACGAATTATATAGTAGAGTATTATAATATTATATAGAAATATCGCAGGCGAAACATTTTTAAACAGGATTTTACTCATCGAGTGTAGGGTTGAGTTTAGATAAGCACTAGTAGGAACAGTGAAAAGGTGATGGATAAATATATTCTGACCCGAATATAGGCGAGAGATCTATGCCTCATCTATAAGCCATAGTTGTTATTTAAATTTATAACAATTTATGGTTATATTAATATTTCTAGTGGAATACATACAAAGAACTAAAATAGGAAAGTACTTCTGGTCAAGAACCTTGTGAAATAATAGTTCACTGCATTTAATAAAACTCATTAAGTAACTTTTGGGATCAAGACAAGAACTGGGCTGTGCAGTAAGAGCTGTAGAGCGTAGCGGCGGGAGATAGGCCCGCTCCACTGAGCACGGCAACAATCAATTGCCTACTTCACCCGTCATTTGGTAGTCAAAGCAGTGTTCCTTTAATGTATGCATATTAATGGATAAGCAGTAAAGCAATACCTCACGCCTTCAAGTCTAATCACATGAGGATAGATGAGTCAAACTCAGTGCGAATAAGTCGGTCAACCAACCTCAAGCTGGTGTCTCTTGTGACCAATCGATAACTGTAAATGGGGGTGGTTATAGAGCAGCCAAAGGTGATTAAAGACTTAATTTAACTTCAGTATTCTGGAATAGTATGAATTAGGCATTAATACTCTTGCGCTGCTTTTTGATTCAATACTTTGGTTGTTTAGTTAACATCACCTTATGCTGCTATGGCTTATAGGACGATGCTACAGTGGGAGCTGTAAATTTTGCCTATCCGAGTTTAATTAGGATAGGGATTTTTAACGAGTACTTGAGATTGCGCAGCCCCTCCGAAGGACGGCATGATGATGATTTTTACTCCTATTAAAAAATCCTAGGGCCACCTGCCGGGCTTAGAGCTAGATCACAGGTCGCCCCTATTCAACACTATATTAGAATCAACAATCAATGAAAAATAGTTGGAATTAAATATGGAATTGTTTCTCAAATTATTATTTTTTACTAATTATTGTACTATTGCAGAATAGTATTACGGGTTAATGGTGGAATATAATAGAAATCAGATTTTAAAATGGAAATAGGTCCCTTTTCAATAACAAATGAGTACAGAAAGAACAGAATATACTTTATGTCCAAAATACTACATAATAACAATCAGAATATGCTACAACAACTGCATAAACTGTTCTTTTTTGTGAAAAGTAAAAAAAAATAATAATAATAATATATCTATATGACTACAACCCATGAAGGGCCAATAATTATATCTTCTTAAATAACAACAGTTTGGGAATGGAAATACTTAAAAGCGTCAATTTGAATGAGGATAGGGAAGAAGTATTGCGGATATTATGGAGGAATATGCGATATAATAATAAACTATTCGGCTACTAATAATGTTGATCTACTACAGAGAGATGAAACACGTCAGGAGTGCCTTCAATGGTAGGCTTCTCCTCCCTAGCCTAAGGAGGCTTCTTCCACGTAAATCCCTTATGGGAGGTTAGCTAAAGAAGATCTGTAATACATTATGTGCCATATGGCATTTGTTTGATTTCTTTCAATAAATATATCGTTATTTTAAAAATTACTAATAATATGTTTGGTAGTAATGAATGCGGATTGATAGTATGTATGTTGTCAATACATATCAGTTTCAACATATATAGGTATATACATACGTATTTAGCCACACAGATCAATATTGTAGCCATTTAATTTTTCTTTTTGAGGAACGAATTCGGGGAGCTGACGTTCCTGGCCTTGTTTAGTTAGCTCAACAAAAAATACGTTCCCATAACATTTCCCTTTTGCTACGGTAGAGATGAAACAAGGTGGGAATTCAATGGCGTATCTAATGGATATTTTTTGTACGATTTGTGTAGAAAAAAATAAAATAACCTTTATAGTAAATATAAAAGCAACCGTGAACGAAGGAAGCAAACTGAAATGAGAAACAAACAAAATTAGTTAAGTTTTAATCATATTTACGTCTTTTATGTAAAAGGTGCAAGCGACATTTATTAAACTTTATATGGAATACATTGAACGTTTTTCTCTAAGAACGTATTATTTTTTAAAATATATTTTACTTTATAACGTAGTTCATTATGAGAACACATTCTTTATAATTAAAATAAAGTTTTTGGGACTTCCAGAACAGATGAAGGACTGAGTGATTTTTCGAGAATTCGGTGTTTATTTCATGAGTAATCATTATTTCTATTTTTTCCATTGATAGATCAATTGAAATGATGTTTATGATCCATAATCAGTTGAAAGTATTTTGGCGCGCAAGCCTTTTTTAAGGAAACGAAGACGTATTGTCAATACTCTTCAATTAAATACAAAATTTTAGTAGTTGTTTTTTTTATTTAAGTAATACCATTCTGTTTTAGTTTCTCGTGAAGATAGTCAAGATTTATTATCTAGGTCTGGTCCAAGCTCCGAATGAAGCTAAATAGCCAATCAATCATCATTCCATTTATTTAAATATTGTCAGGTAAAAATGAGTCACCTTAATACACTTAAAAATGTGAAAAATGTGGGTAATGGTTTATAACTTTAAGCCAGCTCAATATATACAGATTGTGAATTATAGCTATATTTTCAATATGTGATGACAGGTACAAAGAAGCACATATAAGAGACCATAATTTAAAGCATATTGCTATGTGGAGCAGAGTCATGGACGATAATCGCTGCTTTAGGAAAAAAGCTACTTGCTACTGAGAAGGGCTATTGGAGAAAAGCTGCTAAAGTATCCAAACTAGATGATCTCCAAATCAGAGAGCGAATGCGAACTCAACAAAATGTCCTCCAAAATATAGAAGAAAAAGATATTGGAATGGTATGGTATCTAAGGAGGAAAGATTGCTCTGTTTAATTTTTAATTGTAGTGATAAAGAGAGGAAAGGGTGAGGAAGACCACGAAAAATATATAGGAAGAAAATGGAAAAACAAATTAAAATAAATTTTTATTTGAAGGTAACCTCAATCTGAGGAAACATTAAGGAAAAAAGTTTTCAATATAAAAAATTGTGGTAATATGATGGCTAGGTTCTCGTTAATGGTTAGCATCATAGATTTTAGAAATTGCTGCTAAATTATAAACTGTTCGTTTGTTGTTGTCCCAGCGAGGAAAGACCTATACCCATCATTTTCACTGAGGAAGGGGAAGACCAGCACTCCTCCAACTCCATCCTCTACCTGGGGTTGACATTGGATAGGCCCTCTCCTTCTTCAGCCATGCTCTGGAGAGACTAAAGAGATATAGGCTCTATCCCCTGCTAATGTCTCCAGAGCTTTCACTGAGGCTGAAGCTCCAGATATAAAAGGCCACAATTTAACTGATGATTAAAAACCATAGAGCTACCAGAACTCTGTACTCTGCCAAATAGTTTGAGGCACCAATTTCCAAAGAGTCCAGAGTAAGAAGTTCCATGAAAAACAAAGGCTCCCTAAAGTACCATAGTTCATCAGCCAGAGGCACATTAAATTCTTTGAAGGCCTGAAGGCCTGCGTCAATCCACTCTTTAAAGAAATTGTCCCACCACCCAGGCTTGGGAGGTGGCAAAGCTCTATCCCCTTGGTGGATGTATTCACTGAGGGAAGGAGATACTGCAGTCTGGACTCATCCCTTATCCCTCAATAAAGAACCAGCTGAATGGTCCCTCTCTATTCTGTATAAGCCAAGACAATGTCTAAGACATTAATTGTAAATAAGCTCTACACTAAGCTATACAGTGGTAAGAGCACAGGTGCCTTCAGTGGTATGATATTAAACTTTAGTATTATTTCATATATTTAGTGTTAGTCATAGGTATATAGTTTTAGCTAGCATGTAATTTGTAAATAAAGGAGGAATAATAAAAAAAAAAAACTGTTCATTTGTAGTAAGCATTGTAAGTAATAATTTCTAGTGATTAAAACATACATCATTGATGAGCAGTTAGCGACCTTAATCCTATATTTTTTGAAGGAGTATACCTTAACCACTACTCCATCCCTTAAGAAGAATAAACAAAAAAATCAAATAAACGACAGCTAGTTGTATAACCATAATTCAAATGTCAAAATAAATCATTTAATAATTAAAATTAATATTAAATGTCAGAAATCATATTAGTACCACATATTTATTTTTATCAATAATATTTTCAAAAAATACTGGACAGGAAGCATAACATTTTCTATTTTCTTTCTTACTACTTCATTTTTATTGAAGTAAATGATCATTTAATATTAAAATAGTCCTCACTCCCTGGTTCTCACACTGTTAATCATTACACCATTAAAACAATAGAAACAGTCCATTAAAATAACTTATTTCAGCCACAGCAACATAATCGTAAATTTGTTTTATGAAAATTAAAAGTATTGTAAAAGTGTTAAATTGGATAAACGAGGAAATATATCAATAAACAGGTTTCTTTATTTTCCCCTACTCAATCACCATTTTCAGATTTTTTTCACTACATGACTATTACATTGGAATGCACATACATGTATGATTTTCATACATTGCAATTTTTTTTATAAATTAATCCAATTTAGAAAATCAAAAGATAAGAAATATGTGTAAGATAATAATGATCATTGAATAGATTGATCTTTACTTATGTTGGATTATTATTCATTGTTATTGTTATTATAATTTAATATTTTAAATTTTAACAAGATTTAATGTTTATTAAATGTTGTCGTTTTTTTTTTCCAATTAGAAAAAGAAAGAATGGTCAGTAAACAGTTGTGTTGAATACACTGTAACAACATTAACTATGTTATGTTTTTATTCAACAATTTTGGTTCCATGTGAACATGTAGAAATTTACTATCTCTATAATTTTCTGTTTCTCTATAAAAAAAAGATAAGAAGAAGGTAAATATTGATGTTTTTTAGTTAAATAAATTGTCAAGTAATTCTTTGGGGAATTTATTTTTAATTTAAAAGCTAAATAAGACCTTCAAGTTCTTCATGACTAGCTCAGATGATGGCTCACATGTCTGTGACCAAATATTGCTTTTAAAATAAAAATATATTTCAGAGACTGCATACTGACTATTTATTCCATTTTGAAGGAAAATAAAATATCCTAATTTTTAAAATAAAATATTTATTCATTAAAAATAACAAGTAATATATAAATCATGTATGTAACCATATATACAATAGAATTATGAATTGATGGTACTAATTTCATTTTTTAAATAATTAAAATGATGAAAAATCAAACAACTTTTTTCTTTCAGCAATAATACAAAATTGGTTATAAATTAAAATATATAATATTTATATTATAAATTTGTAAATTTATAGAATAATAACACCCACAGACTAGGATACAAAGATACAACATAATTTAAAACTTAATACCTAATCTAGTATTGCACAATTGTAGCATGGCGGTGACAATATTTTATAACAATATATTACTCATAAGAAATAAAATGACAGTACATGCATATGTTTTTTTTTTATAAATACTTTTATACAGATGTGTATGTGAACAAATATTTTTTTTTTTTAAATCTTTGGTAATATTTGACAAATATTGCCTACATTACATTATTTATGTACATACTATATGAGCACATTTCTTAAATGTCTAAACTTAAAATTAAAGTTAAGTTTTTGTTTGAGTTTTTCATTATTTAATCTTATCCACATGGATTCTAGGCTGTTGAGCAGGCCATGTTAGATACTACAATTTATATTAAACTAATGTTGGGAGATTATAAAACATTAACCTAGATTAGGGGTTCCCAAAAATTTCAAATGAAGAATAAATTTTGTAAAACCAGAAGTCAGATCTAGCTAATTTTAGTTTACCAATCTTCAATACGCTCAAATATTTAGAATAATTAACAAATCTGAATAAATACTTTTAATTTTGTGTTGATTTGTGCTATGAATTTTAAATCTTTCACTAGTACATTAAGTTAAATGATTCAATCTCTCACCTCGTTTTTCGTAAACAATCATACTTCCTAAGCTCTTTCTGTCAGAACTCACTTAACAATCTTTTTTCAAGTTTCAAGTTTCAATCAACTGTTACATGTCAAACCAAAAAAGTCACAAATCGCTTGATACTGATTTTTAATCTTTCGATTGCTAGCTCTTTACCACTTACACTGAAATGTCCAAAGATTCTGACATAAAAAACTTTTTAAACTCCTCAGACCAGTAAGACATGATTACAAGAGAAAAAGAAAAAACACAGAATGCCAGTAAAGCTTTTAGGTTTCTTACTTTTCAATTTAACTCCATGAATCATAATTTTTTCTCTGTAATTGCAGTAAATGAAATGCAACATTATTTGTTCACAATTAGTAAGGTTAAATGTTTGCTTGTGTGTATGATTTTATCTCATTTTATGAAATAAAATATGTAATACTTTTTTGGAAAGGAAACTGTGGTTCATAATGTTTAGTTATTTGATTTTTACAAAAAATTACTACAATGCGATGAAAATTGTAAGTACCATTTCGCCAATGGTCTTATTCTGCATCAACAACAAATGAATAATGTTTTAAATAAATATGCATGTATAAAAATACATACATATGTATATTCTTCGTCCCATGTTAACTTTTTTATATTGCAATGAAGTGAGTAATGGGAACAAAACAAGTTTTTTGAAAATTTTAGGAATCCCTGGATTATCTAACTTATATTTAACTTATCAACCTTAAAAATAAATAATTATTTACAAGTATTTATCATTTATGATGAAACCCAAATTTTATTTTTATGATTTGATTATGATATACAGTAATGAAATATGATAAATTGAATGGATAGGGTGCTTTATACTTGAACATAGGATTTGAGTTCTATATTTTTTATCATCTCTCGAAACTTTTAAAAAGTTTGTTCTAACCACCATTGATTAATAAGGATTGCCATAACTTTATTTTTTATCTATTTCATATAATTTAATCAGTAAAGGTGGTGCATATGATTTAATTATTTGTTCAGTGTTTTTAAGTAGCTGTGTATCAGAATTACTAGAAAAAAAAATAAATATACAAATACAATGTAGAGGTAGGTGATAAACTTAATATAGAAAGGAAGTCATAACACAGCATCATTGTGCAATATTGTCAAAAGAATACTTTGTCGAATTTAGTTAGCTTTTTTAAAATTATTTTTTAAGACGTTTTAAACATCGTTAGATGAAAATTATCTTGCACTACTCACGATTTTGGTTCCTTTGCATAAATCAAAGGATTAATTTGCTCTTTTGAATTGCTGTATTATGCTAGAAGTACTGCGGATAAACATTCACGTTGTTCGCTGAGAGAGTAGGTGTTTTGAGATACCTCAGGTAATCAAAGGGTATCGACGCATAGCCGCCAATGCGACCCGGATTCGAAGTCGGTTTGATGGGAGTACCGTCCCGTTCTGTGGCGGGTGTGCTCTCATCCGGAGTCTCTGGGAACAGCACAGGACCGTTCTTGTTGTCGTAGGCGGACTGGGGTATCTTAGAGGGCTCAGGTTGGGGCATCATGAGCGCCATTCCTGCGGGCACGTAGTGGATAGTAGGTGCGAGAGGGATATACTTGACCTTCATGGGCCTGTGGTCGGCGATGTCGTCGTGGTGCTGGAAGATCGGCTTCACGACGTGCTGTCCTGGCTTGATTCCGTTGAGGGGCCTCTTGACTGGACGCCATGGCCCTGGGAGCTGGTTCGGTGAGGACGGTACCTTGGAGTACTGCTGAAGCTTCGGCTTCCTGGAAGGCTTGTGCGGCTGCTGCTGGTAGCTGGGAAGTAACATCTGTGGCTTGTAGTAGACGGGCTGAGGCGCGGGTTTGCTGTGAGTCGGGGTGTGGAAGATCTGGTGGCCGGAAGGACTCGAGGTCTTGACGACCGCGTTGAAGCCGTTGGTGCCGTCGGCCGTGTATGTCACCGTGCGAATGGAGCCGTCTGGTTGGACAAGACTGTACTCGCCCTTCACCTGGTCTCCGTTCCTCTCTTCCCATTGGTCCTTCATGTCTCCGGTGTGAGGGTCCTTCACTCCGTACTTGAACGAGTAGTTTGGCCTCGTCTGTGAACAGGGAAATCACACTATGTTATTTTTCAATCAATTATATCTACGTTTTTATAGTAATAGATTTTTATAATATCGTAGATAAAAATACCAACTATCGAATGTGAAAACAAAAATTTCTTTTTCGATCTATAGCGATTGCTTAAGGATTAATGAATGTTATTATTGTGAACATTTTTTTTACTGTGATTTTCAAAGTCTCGATGTACCACATGAAATCCGATTCAAATAGTAACAGAATCCTTGCAGTGCATTATTGAATATTTCTTCTTCGTGTGATTGTTGTTGAAGTTTTCTATAAAACCAAAGTGATGTTTTAAAGCAGATTATCAATTATGACGTATTCAATAGGTAGCAATTTCGATCTTCCGGAACTATTTGAAATGATTCAATACAAACTGATGAAGCTACCACATTGGATTGTTTGCGTCATAATCATAGAAAAATAATCATAAAATTGTTGAGAAAGTGACTAATGTGTTTTTGACTAAAAAAAAAAAAATACTTTATTCGATAATATTCATCTAAAGCCGTCTATGACGCACAAAACCATGTATAATCCACATATAGGTGAAATACGTTTGAGGGTACGCTCTGATCATGAAACAGTATTTTCATTGAAAAATTAGTCGTGGTTTTTCACATTCGATATTTTGCATTTGTATCAATGATATAAGGTGTGTACGAGGATATTTATTACTGTTGTTATCCTTTGGTCAAAAGTATTTTTCCATATATAATGTAAATATTATATATTTTTCTTACTCTGCTACCAAATAGTTATTTATACGAATAACAAATATAGAAAATAATTAATATCAGATGAATTCTCTTTATATTGTCGTATTTTGGCTAAATTAGAAAAAAAAATGGGGAGAGTCTCGGTATTATAAACCTTGAGAGACAGCAATCTTCTGAAAATAAAAATTATCTTTATGAAGAGTTAATCCCTTCCTTAAACGTATTTTGGGTGATCTATGGTTTTGAAAAAGGCGTCTCTAATATTTGGATTGTTATAACCTGTAAACAGAAGTTAGATACATCTATGGAATTTATTTATGTCTTAAGAAGATGCTATAATTATTAATTAAAAAATTAATAATGCTCTATTACATTTGTACTATAATACAGTTGCAAATAGTATATTGAACTCTGAGTAGCCAGACCGGCTGATGACCGTGATCTTTGGCTATCTTGCAATTAGCAAAAGTGACGTAAGATAGCAGCAGTGTCAGGGCTCTGGCTGCATTCCTCTGCGCCTCTTGCACCCTCTCCGCCATTATTCTTTGTTTTCTTTCCTCACCTTCGAGGCATAATTGAAATCTCTCCTTTATTGTAGCCATTTTTCACTCAACCATACGAACATTGTTGTGAGTAAAAAGTATAATATGTTCTTAACGAAAAGAGTGCTCCACATTCCCTTTCCTTCCTGAGTACACATACACTTAGACATAGATATAAACATATTTACGGACTCAATGTACCTTTTACATGTACTTGATTGGATCATGTCTTCTTCTTTACCTAACGAAACCCGAAGTTTCTAAAAATCTGCGGAACCTTGATGTTGTGCATATACAATAATAAATAAATACTGAATATATAGTGAAACTTTGTCTGTATAAGATAAATTAAAATGTTCAATACCGCACTATAAGATGGATGTTAACTCTATGGTACTAAAGGGAAAAAAGGCATCGATATAAATCGTCTCTTTGGCAATCGACATCAACATGTTATCTTTTTATCAAAATGAACCTGACTCCAAGTAATTAATTAGCTATGTTTAAATACATAAAAAAATGTATTCCCATAATTTTCATTGAAAACTTTTCTATCCTTATCAAAATCAATTTTATGACATTTTCCACATTATTTGGTCTTTGGAATGATTCCGAGGCATATCACAGCTTCTTTTAAATACGGCTATTTACAAAGGGTTATTCTGTTGATTTTAAACATGCAATGACAAAAGGAATATGACAAAAATTAAAACTAATAAATAATACAGAAATTTAAACAGATACTAGACAAAATTAACAAGACGAAACCACTAGAAAACAATTTAATAAGGCACCCACTAATAAATAATGAAACGAGTGATAAGAAGAGGTTATACGAGTTAAGGAGGTAGGTTTCATGCAGACCGGCTAATACGTACATAAATACTAAAAAAAAATACATAAAGATGTAACTTTATGACTATAATAAGCTCTTTTGCAACGTACATGGATAATTTTGGCAGGGTGATAGAACAGAAAGAAGATCTACCTTTCTTTCTTATAAAAAGAAAGAACAATCGATAATAGGAACAACTCATAAACAGGGATAGAATAATAAATAAAAAAACTCTTAATGCTCCAGCGATAATTGTATACTAATTGAATAAATACTATGGGTGAACTCTTAATCATACATGACCTGGCATGCTCTTTATTAAATAAATTCAATAAAACTATTCCCGTACAACGACATAATCAACTGCACTAAGCAACGAATTCAAAATAATCCAGTAAGATAAGCAACTCGTGTTCCATGCAGATGCTTATCACATCTTTACACAACCGTTGTCCATGAAACAGTACAGTCTCTACCATGTACTGAACCCCGGGACTGGTTCACAGGTTATAGTGGAACAGATTTTTTTTTAGCTTTCACACAAAACCCATTGTTCTTTCGGTTTTTGCCAAAAGGTACGGCCAAAGAGATTCAAGGAAGAGTTGCAACCACTAGAACGATATCAGATTAAGATGGATTCGTCATGAAGCTAGAAGTAATCCTTTCGAAGGCGAGATACAAGGTGGAATTGAAGGAATTTACATTGATATCGTAGAATCACCGAGAAAAAATGTGATATAGATAGATGTGGAACAGATTTTTCAAGGCGATCGTAGCACACCAAGGTCTTTAAAATACAGAGATAAAAATGATATACGTAATATTATTTTATTACATGTCGGATAAAGTGGAATTAAGTCAAAGAATTTCTAATTTCAATTAACTGGTTCAATCATTATAGTACGATTAGATATACGTACGATATTATTCATGTTAATTATATATGTACTTTGATATAACACATATATTATTAAATCATGATTAATGGATGAAAATAAAATAAATTATCTAACCTAAAATAAATTATTATAAATTCTTAAGAGAAGAAATAACAATAATATTCATAATGACGCTAACCTATCAAACTTGGTAGATCTTTTTTTATTAATTTGGTTGGCTCTTTCCTGTTTCAAGGTCTCAAATAAAATGCTTACTGGAAAGACATTCAGCGCTAACGAAGAAGTTATCGCTTAAGGTGAGGCCTAGTTTGAGGCTAGAGAGAAATGGTGGTATCGAAAAATTACATGATCGCCATAATCGTTGTGTATCTTTCTTATTGAATGGTGTCGAATATTTAAATCTAATTTTACCAAATAAAATGAGTTTTACTATGTTAGCCTACAAACTTATCAGCCCACAGGTTATACATACCTAAACCTTCCTCATAAATCCAAGCAGTAACTAAGCTTACCGCGAACAGAAAGATAGACCTGGCGGAGGACTTGATTTTATATCCATCCATTATCCGTAGACAGATAGATGGGATTAGGCCGCGTCATCCATGAAACCTCCCTAAAGGCTATACTTTTTCCTACACTTCCAACAATTATCGTTATATTCCAACCAATGTACACAAAACCTTGACAAATTATATACCAAAACCTGAATCACTCTGTCTATTGGTGAAATCCGCATAAAAATCCGTTCAGTAGTTATTGAGTTTACAGCGAACAGACAGGCAGACGCGGCGGAGGAATTTGTTTTATAATATGTATAGATTTAATAAGCAAACCGGACGGGTTATTACTAAAGTTTATTTCGAAATATTCTAACGACAGTGAGAAAGTCGAGATTCATCCTGTAGGTCCGCCATAAAATTTATTCTGACCATCCTTGTTCAGTTTCGAACAGAGGCTGCAGTAGTTACGATGTAGGTCTTCTTGAACCTTCTTTAATATTGTTATTGTTATCATTACGTATTTTAAAACAAATTATGGATACATTTATTTTTTCAACATACCTACCTTATGATGAAGAGCTTCGAAAAATTCAAAAGTTTAGGGCCAATGAATCAAAAAATCGATATTGTTTTCGATGCACCTAAGGATGATTTCGATAGTTGCCTATAGGACACTTAACAACGTTCAAATTTCCTTATTCAAAGGTCGAGATAAATGTCGTAGGTACGCTATCAAATAAATTTTAGCCCTCCTGTTTTTAAGTCACATTACATTTAATTATAAAACCAATTGCACTAACTATAGATTGTTATGTCTGAGTGCGATGGAGATTGGGCTCGTTGTCATGTTTATTTTCAGGCGCTCTCCTAAAAAACAGTTGTAAATTCCAAGTATTATTATAATACAAAGGATTGTAAATCTTTATGACTGTGAAAAGAGGGTATCAGCCCACATGCTTGAGTTGTTACTCCTAATCTCTTAGTATTATGCATCTATATATGTATCATAAATTTATATGGTATATATCCTATTCATGAAAACCGCAATACCGCTATGCAGCATCATACAATATACTTATGTGATAAGTTCTACAATAAACCACATTTTTCTATTGTAGAATAGCTATTAAGGATCATACCTTCTTTTCCTAGGATATTATATCATTTTATTTAAAACCCTAATTTCTGAATATTAATATTGAAGGTATAAAGATATATTTTGAAGGACTAAAAAGCATAATAGTTTTTTCAGCGGGTTAAAAACATTGCTCATTCCTAATGCCTTTAGTGGGATTACCGAAAAGCTTGTTATTTTTTTACTAAATTATTCAAAAAATGTGATCTTTATATTATTTTCTAAAAAAAAAAACAAACATTAAAAATTGTATGGAGTTGTTCTGGTACTACCTGATTGCATTATTCTACAGGTGAGGGGTTAAAGAACATTTTCTTGCAACTCTAAGTGAACCACAAAACTTCTGCATCAGTTTCATAACACTCATCATAAAAAGAAGGTCACAGTTTCTACTGTTATAGATAAGAAAGATATTTTAATGACGCAAAACTAATCGCATTAAATTGCATTAATGTACTAAGGTAAAATGGTAAAGATTTTGACCTTAGAGCTGCATATTAATAAGAAAAGAAATAGGGGAAGACCTAGAGCAAAGTGAAAATGAAGGATATATTCAAAAAGTGGAGAAAGAGATAAGGAATATGAATTTGTATTTGAATTTGAAACCAGGAATCTTTACAGAATTTGAATTCTCATACATATTTCACTCATACATATTTCACTCATACATACATAATACACTCATATTTCGGAGTTTTTGTTAGTTCATTTAACGTCACTTTATGCTGCTATGGCTAATCGGACGATGCTACAGTGGGAGCTCTAAATTTTGCCTACCCAGGTTTAATTAGGATAGGTATTTTTAACGAGTGCCTGACATCGTACAGGATCGAGACCCCTGTTTAACGTCCCTTCCGAAGGAAGGCGTAACTAAGGATTTTTTACTGCCTTAAAAAATCCTAGGACCACCTGCCGGGCTACGAACCCGCGATCTTAGTAGTTTGTTACGCTAACCAGTATTTCGGATTTTCCATTTATGTTTACTCCATAATCATCAAAACGACGTACTGTTATTATGGAAGTGATCGAAAACATACCAATACAAACTTTATCCAATACTCCACCAGAAATGGCTGTTAAAATGATGGGAAATATACGGAAACATCTTGCAAAATGGCCACATTCGCCATACATAGTAATGAAGGTAGACTATTGTAACTTTTGATAAATTAAGTTATACATTAGTAGTAATTTTATAAAACATATTAGGGGTCGAGGGAGCTCAGTACATAGAGTGTTAAGTTGCTATGCTAAAGGTTCCGGGTTAAAATCCAGGTCTGGCAGTTTAATTATTTTTTACCTAAGATCCATGGATAAACCCTGTGGAATCTACAGATCTTCCTAGGGTTCACGCAGCCTTTATAAAGTTGGTACCCTTAAATGGGGAAACACTTAACGGTTAGGGCACTTTGTGTAAAATCACCGTCTTCTCAACCATTGTTTTAGAAACAATACGCACAATACTCTGTTCTAAAATGCAGTGATACATTTTGTTTTTAATATACAAGGTATTAATTATGTAAAGAATACTTTTGATACTTCTGCTCCACCCTAAAAAAAAATAATATTAATAATATTTGTGCTATAATTTGCTGACTTTCTGTTACTTCTTTAATGAACAAAATAAATTCATGATATAAAAAAATGAGGTGTGGCCGTGTTAATACGTTTACGTTATAGATAATCTTTATTATATAAAATTTATTTTTTATATATTTAAGAAAACATGAAGTAAACAAATGATGTGTTACAATACAACTTTATTAATTATTGGTCTGTTTGATTCGGCTATATGGTGCTTTATTGTTACCATTCCTTCGTTCTTGATAAGCCCTTTCCAACTGTGTATGATCTCTGAATTTGGATTTGGCTTTTTGTCGCGTTCAGGCCGACATTATATACTTTTGATAATTTTTTTTTATTCTAAAATTATATTATTTTTACTGTTGCTATTTTACGATTGAAACCTAAACGAATGTCGTAGCTTTTGCGAGTCAAAAGTTATACTGAATGGAAATCTCGATACGCAGCAAAATGACCTCAAAATGTCGGTGCTTCCCCATCCACCTAGCTTGTTGCTTTCCATTCCTCACTCATCGTAATGAATTCTTTGATCCTTTAGCTATCCAGTGGTCTAATTGAATTTTAGATTGTGATAACAGATATGTAGCAGCAACACTAAACTGTATCCCCCAATTTTGTTATCATTGGTTTTCTTTAATTTTCTTCCACCATTGAAGCAATTGTAAAGACGTATTCACGTCAAAAAAGTAGAAGTTGTTATTTACTTTGTTATTTAACTGCTTGATTACTTTAATAAATTATTAGTACTTGCATTTCCTGACAAAAAAATAAAATAAAAGAGAAATTACCTAAATTAATTACGTTTTAATGAGGTCTACAAGTCACCCAGTATTCCTATAATCAGATAGTCACTACCTAGCGGTTCCATGATGATGTAACGGCAAAAATCACTCAGCAGAAACTTGGAAAAATATAAAACTGTTTTGTGAAAGTTCTTGGAATAGATTGCTTTCATCCTTCGCTAACTATTCGGGGATTCGTGAAAGATTTTGTCTAAATATGGAATTTATTGCTGGAGAAAAATATAAATGTGGTATCTAATATTGCTTTATTATATAATAATTTACATAAGAACACTCCAAAACATTAATTTACATGTCTGATCTGAGAATGGATTGTACTTTTTTTTCACTATTCAATGAGTCATTAGTTCTTCTTTTTTTTATTTGAATGTTCACCAACTTCTAAAGTTAGCTGAACGGAACCGTATCTTTAACTTCATTATTGAATAAATCAAGAAAATAAAACAACGAATAACTTTTTATTATGATTTATATATTGAAATTTACAACTGCATTATAAAAATATCAATAAAACAAGTAATTATAATTATTGACACATATTGGTACGAATAAAAGCAATTTGATAAAGTATTCAGTATTCAAATAAGAATTTCAAGTTAGAAGGTCACGAAGCTATCTTCTTTTGAGACGCCTTAAAGGAATATCGGGGATTAAAGAGGTAGTTATAGCTAGGTTTGAAACTAGTGGGTTTGAGTGGAAATAAAGTTTTTCATAAAAGGACTGATATCGGGTTCGGGCAAAATCAGCAACAGATTGGCCATTTAGGTTATCATGGAAGACTTTATTCCTAACAAACTATGGAACATTAAGGATTATGCGATGGATTGGATTTTGTAAGGATTGGATACGAGAGGAATTTGATGTCTTAGTAGTCACGGAAGTTCTACTCCGTGAGTCCACATAGGTCTTGAAATAGTCATGTATATGAGTCTTTTGTTATTAATTAGGTGCTTAGAGCGTTAACCTAGGAATTGCTGAAATAGCTTGAAACGGCGATTACGTATATTTTTGCAGTTTTAGTTTATATATGTATATATATATATATATATATATATATATATATATATATATATATATATATATATATATATATATATATATATATATAGTAACTGTATAATGCCAATATAAAAAAAAAAAAAAAAAAAAAAAAAAAAACTGTAACACTAAAGATGAAGGTTCTTGATTCAATATTTGGTAGAGACTGTACTACTCTTGGGCATCGGTTTTGCAGAGTGGAGTCTTGTCCTAGATCCACAGTTTACACCCTTATCTTGGGTTCCCGCTTTATAGAGGACGTGTGAGCCCCAGGGGTGTCCTAGATTCTATAGCGCCCATCTCCGGCCACTAACAGATTAAATCAGTCTGCCGGCGAGCGGGATTTGAACCCAGGACCTTCGACACAGCAACTCAGCGCTCTACCACTGAGCAACACCGCTCCCCAAATTATATGAGATGATAGTTATGTAAATATTGTCATATAACAACTAACAGTACACTAACGCTTTAGAGGCTGTTACTCTCCAGGACATTGCTCAGTGTTAATTCTGACAAATGTCTCATGGTTGATATTATTTCCTTTGTTGCTCGGACACAAAGGCATTGAGCACTGCGAGCACGCTACACATTGCAAAATGGTGATTCCCCTGGAACTATTAAGTTACATGTCTCTTTTTCTTTCTTACCTTTTTTGCAGATCCATACGGTGTGCAAGTTTGTACAAAATCTTGATTTCTTGAACCAAGTAATTGAGTAAGATGGAAGAATTCATGCAACGCTATTTGGCTAACATTAATGCTCAACGGGGAAAGCAGTTGGAACAACTTAGATAGCCTTAACGCAAGAAGAAGGAGAAGAAGAATTAATATATAAATATATTTCAGCAAATTAGTTTTGCATTTATCGCCTGATCTTCAAAGCCAATTGATAGTTACGAAAAGCTTATAATTAGAAATTAGAATTATTGCTAAGCTGATCTCAATAACCTGAAAAAACTTGTAATTGCTAAAAATGAAAAACTTTATTCAGTTTCCTTCAGACAAATGCCTTAGGTTTAAGGATTAATTTATGCAATGATAATTCCAATACATTGCATAAATTAATCCTTAAATACATAATTGTGCTTATTACTTTATGTCTTGTACGGTTTGCTCTTACTGATTATCCATTAACAATCTATTTATAAAATATTTGTATAAATATTATCCTCGCCAACATATTTCTTCATTTCTTTTGTGGAATATAAATTGCACCTCAAGGAAAAAAAAGGACAGTTTATCAATGCCCATGTGCCAGGTCCGTTTGTAGAATTTACCCATGAATTAATTTTTTTTTTGTCGTAATAAATAATGGAAACAGATTAATCCATAAATCTTAGTATTCAATCCATTAATAAACTTAATAATTTTTCTGAAGAATGTCTACAAAATTTATATTATGTTAGTACCGTGGTGAATAATTCAGTACCGTGGAACGGAAAATTTGAAATTTTTTGACAAAGGGATTAGGCAGCGCCTTCGATGAAACCTCCCAGGTGGCTATACTTTTTCCAACATTTCCGCAAAATATCGTCATATTCCAACCCATTTACACATAATCACGATAAATTATCTACCTAAATCTTCCTAGTGAATCATTCTATCTATTGGTGGAATCCGCAAGAAAATTCCTTCATTCATTTTTACAATTTACAGTTTCATTCAGTTTACCGTGAACAAACGCGGCTGAGGACTTTGTTTTATAATATGAATAGATATCAATTTAATCTTACGTATCTATTTACCCGATACATTTATTATCATAATTTCTACATGATTTCAATCATGTCTTAATTAGTAAATATTCATAAATTAAAATTTACATTAAGTAAATTGACAAGGAAATTAGACCTTAACACCGGAAATCAGTTATGTCAAGCTGATGCCATTTATGCGCTACATTATGTGTATCTTGAGCTTCTTCCTCTTTAAAATCGAATGTGTGAACTCCTGTAGGTTCTCATAGATTTAAAATATTTTTCTGACCATACTTTCTGTAAAACCTTTTCTGTTTTATTTTTATTTTTAAAGATAAAAAAGTTAGGCCCTCGGCTCGGAACCTTTGTCTTTTCTGTTTTAGTTTGCCTTAATAATATTTCTACGTAATTATTTTATGATTTCATAGCTATCTAATTTTTGAGAAGGAACATTTGTACCTATGGCTACTTCTTAAAACCTTCGCTCTCCAACTGTCCCCAGGGTTATGCCGAAATTAAGAGAAAGCGTTGATTCTCGGGACTTTCATTAGGGACTTAAATGGTAGTAATTAATAACAAAGGAAGCGGATGTGACTGTCTACCGTCTAAGCGGATGTCATACATAACCAATCATATTGTTGAATTTATTTATTACCACAGTAAGACAGCAATCAAATTTTAAAACCAACATTGAAGAGTTTTGATTTCAATCTAAATTAATAAAGGTAGGAAAAGAAATAGGTTTAAGTCCTGCTTATAAATATTAATAATTTTTATTATGAAGAGTTACTGAACGTAATAATAACATTGTGGTGTATAGTTCTTAACTTTTAAGGCTACATTATAGAATTCTTTTGTATGCATTGCATAATAATTCTTACAATCATAATTTTTTTTTTTAAATATGTATAAATTTTTAAATCAATTGAATGCAAACTCAATATTGCGAAATAGAGAAGACAATATCTAGTTGAAATCCAGGTTTTACAAAAAACTTAGTACATAATGAAAATGGCCAAATAATCACAAAAAGTGCATAGAAATACATCTTACAAATTCGCAAACTATACTAAGTAAGGGATCTAAATATAAATAAGTAAACCTAGCATTTATAGGAAATACTGCATTTTTAAGAAAAAATGTTGTTAATTGCTTTAGAACTTAAGTTTCAAATGAGTGCATTATTAGACCGCTATAAGTTACCTATTTGTCTTTGATAACCTGTAGATAAAGTAAAGAGATCTTGATATTAAAAGCCAGAGAATTAAGTATGTAATATTTTCTTTTTTGTTTTTTTTTAGAAGTAGCTACATTCGCATTAGTAAAACATTGTAGTGATTACATCAATAAGGATTTTTAAATAAGATTACATAAATAGAGTAAACAGATTCAGATATATTAGTGTAATGAATTCTAATGACATATTGAAAGATATACGTTGATGACTGCAATCAATCCTAAAGGGAACTGGTTTGATTAGTCATGCTGCTACTGCCTATTAGCCTTCTAATCGACTTCAGACTCGACAATCGCCTGCAATTCCCTGCATTCTGAAGAAGTAATAGATTTTCACAGTAGATTTTTCAACTTAATTATGTTGAAGAAGTATTATAATGTAGATATATCATGAACAAAATTAATAAACAAAACTTTTAGTATTAATTTTTCTTTGCGTTTATATGTCCAAATGAGTATTAAATATGACAAAAGTGATGAATTGTACTGAAAATAAATTTAGATAGAACTTACAAAGATGAGAATGATAAGTTAATTAAGCAATTTGTGAATTCTGCTCAATTGGCTTCAGTGTCCAAGCTATAATTTCAACGAAAAGTTACATCCTTTGATCTGAGTAATATTTCAATAATAAAATGAGATGAAATACCGAGATCGTTATACTTAATATACAGGGTGTCCCGAATTTAAATGGCAAAACTTCAGGAATTTACAGGGGACCGAAAAACTAAGACAAAAAGTCTTTTAGAGATTTGCTCGTTTTTGCTTAGTTTTAGAGAAAATCGCAAAAAAAGAAACAAAACAAAAATGTTACAGGTAGCGATTATCACCTTTCAAAGTTCGTCAGGCTAGGCAGTGAGATATGTAAACACTTAATGATATCCTTTACATTCTTTTATTTGTTTACATTTTGGCTTCCTTCTAGGATTATAATTCCTAAATCAGTCTTCAGTCAGTTACTCAGATATTTTTGTGTGAACAGCATCAGCCACAATGCCGCATAAATATTCTAATGTTGAATACGCTGATATGATTCTTGTGTATGGTTTCTGCAACGGTAATGCTTTAGAAGCGGTGCGGGAGTATGCGCGCCTATTTCCAAATAAAAGAGTGCCTAATCGACGAGTCTTTTCCTTGAATTTTAATAGACTACGAGAGACTGGGTCATTCTTAATAGGCAATGAAGGCGACCAATTCCAGGCAGCAGTAAGAGCAGATTATCGGAGAAGAAATTGTGTCCAACGCCACTTCGATAACAATCCTGAGACTTGCATCCGAAGAGCATCTGCTGCATTAGCAATATCGCGGCAAGCAATATGGCGAACTTTGAAAGGTGATAATCGCTACCCATACCATCTTCAAAAAGTTCAGAATTTATTACCTCAAGATCATGTCAAGAGATTGAATTTTAGTAACTGGTTTCTTGAAAAAATTTGCGATGATAATTTATTTCCATTAAAAATTATATGGACCGATGAAGCTACCTTTACAAGAGGAGGAATTGTTAATCAAAGAAATTATCATGTATGGGCTCTTGAAAATCCCAGAGCTATTAGAGAGAATATGTTTCAGCATGAATTTGCTATTAATACTTGGCTTGGAATTTGGAACGGTTTACTGGTGGGACCATATTTTTTACCTGGAACATTGAATGGTATCACATTTATACATTTTTGGGAGAACGACTTTTTTAATTATTTAGATGACATTCCCTTACAACAGCGGATTGAAATGTGGTTCCAACTCGATGGATGTCCAGCTCATTATAGCAGAGTTGCTCGAGCTTGGCTGGATATAAATTATCCACAGTGATGGATTGGACGTGGAGGAGTAGTACCTTGGCCACCCAGATCACCTGATATGACACCCATGGATTTCTTCGTATGGGGAACCTTGAAGCAGAAAGTTTATTTGGTGTCAATCAACTTAAGAGAGCAATTAAGAGACTGAATCATAGATGCAGTGCACCAAATATCATCAGAATAATGTTTAGCTGCAATTTATCAAGTGATTGCTAGATGTGATGCTTGCATTGGTGCAAGAGGACAACATTTTGAGCAATATTTACATTAAAAAGAACATAACATAAATATAAATGTAAATAAATAAGTATAAAAATGAAAACTTGTTTTGTGTCTTTTTTTTTGCGATTTTCTCTAAAACTAAGCAAAAACGAGCAAATCTCTAAAGGACTTTTTGTCTTAGTTTTTCGGTCCCCCATAAGTTCCTGAAGTTTTGCCATTTAAATTCGGGATACCCTGTATATTAATTCTATATCATTAATTAATTAGAGACATATCCTTCTCTTCTCCTAAGGTTGGCGTGGTTGACTGACCAGGAGTTGTTTATCAAATAAAGGTCCTTTTTAATTTCATTAAATAACATTATAGTTATTTGTGGTGATAATGGTTACAAGGTTACAAAACTTCGCACTTATCTTAAGAGTGAAGATAATAAACCCAAAGGGACATTTCTTTTTTATATCCAGAGCACCCATGTTTTCATTAATTTCACTCTAGGATGCCACCGGAAGATAAAAAGTTTTAGTCTTGATAAAATAATTGTATTTAGGTCGAAGATTTCATATTTATCGGTGAAAATACGATTAATATTTAATTAGTGTCCGAAAAAAATTAACTAATGGAAACAATATTTGTGAAATACGAAAAAGAATCAGATTTCGCAAAAAAAAAAAAAAAATAATCACTCCTTCACTAGGCTTTTGAAACTATAATACACGGAACTTCAGATAATGTATCTTTTTTATATCCTTAAGTTGAAGACATAATCACGATTAAAATTAATATGTAAAGTTGTTGGACTTGGTAACACACGAATAATTATACAGTTAACCTCTTAATTACCGGTTAGCGTAGTAGAGGTATTTGTAGAGATATTACTGTTGCCTCTGGCCACGAGAAGTTCTAGTTAATTGGAATGAAGTGTAGGCAAGGACTTATGGTTCAGCAGCTTTGCTAAGAGTTGTACATAATGAAAATTAAGCATGTACTTAAATATAAATATATTATATACGAACGCTGCATTTTTCAAAACACTGTGAACATTACTTACCTCATTTTCGAAAGTTTATTTACTTTTCGCACTTCCTCAATGAACAGATTGTTTATTTTAAGATAAATCATACAAATTTATGATTTCTTGTAGCTTAGAGAAAGTTGCATATTATTAGCAAAACGTATAAAGAATATAAAAATAAATTGTATTAAGTAATACATTATTATTTGACTTAAAATAATTGTGTTTGAGGTTAGGTATTTCTCCAAAACCAGTTAAATGACTACAGCAAAATAATATATAATTAATCCTAATATAAACTAGGTCATGATACTCAGAAGTGATTGTTTCATTTAAAAAAATATATAAATGAATAAAATTACGCAATTACCAATAAATTATTATATCCAATGAATATATAGCATATTGAGTTACCTTCAGTAACGATATAGTCATAAGATGCTGCATGTGAAATTTTATTTCGTACTTTGTTACTTCCAGCAATGAGTTGACTTGAAATCATAATTGGCCTTCTTTAGGAAAACTTGATAGAGGAATAAACAATATAATGAAATACAAAAATTTTAATATACTTATTCCATTTTTAATAAATTGTTTTTCTTCGAATAATTATTATTTGTCCTTACTTACAAGTGGAAGGATGATCCGGGTGGAGGTAAAAAAATAAAGTCCTAAAATAATGAACGTCGGCTTTTAACAATTAATAAATTCTTTTACCTACACTCGGACCCCCCCCCTCACAGAAGACTTTTCTTTATAATATTACCGATGTGCATAATAAAAAAAGTATACTCTGCAATCCTAATAGAGGAGAACATCTAGGAGAAAGGGTAAAAATATGAGATTTCAGCTTCGATTGTGTAGAGGATTTTTTTTACCTTGTAACAATACTGTAGTTCACTCCATCAACTAGAGATTCAACATTGGATTATCGCGAACAATATAGGGGACTATGGACTTCAGAAGCTTATAAGAAGCAAATAACACTCTGGAACAATAAAGATACGAATAATATAATACCCTAATTAGGCCTATTCTCACCTATTTTCCGGAATGCTGGACGATGAAAAAAGCTCTAGAATCGTCTCTTGTGAGATTTGAAAGGAAGGTTCTGAGAAGGATTTTTGGACCTGTGTGTGACAGCAGTCTATAGAGGTTGAGAAAAAACACTGAGCTTATGCTTCCAGATTGTTCACCCTACTTCCAAATTCACTTCCTTCTAGGATATGAGACTCTGTAGTGTTCAATTTTTCTTACTTTCTTAGTCCACTTTGTCGTGGTCTTCATTTGTAAAAATAGTCAAATATTTTCTTGGTCAATCTATGTTTCTTCATTTTGTGCGGATGTTAGAGAAATGTCAGGCTTCTCTTCAACATAATATCCGAAATTCTTTCTATTTTCTGGTTGATTTATTTGTTACATTACAGTTTCGATCCAGCTTCAGTCTGAACTTCACCCATGATTTTTCTTGGAACAGTTTTTCTTTCCAGGGCTTCCAGTTTTTGTGACTATAGTGCATCGAGAGGATAAAAAAACAAAAACATTCAGGAATATTGTTGAATATTCCTATACAATATTGAATATTATATTGTTGCTTTTGTATTGATACTTTATTTTGGCCCATCTGAAAAATAAGGCATGTTTCTACGAAGGCTATTAAGAAAGTAAGGAACATTTCCACCAGGCACGCACCAATAGCGTATATATTGGTGTGCTCGCGCTCGGCACCTCAGTCAGCGTCCAGCTGTGACAACGGGAAGATCTCCGCGCTACCTCTTTTTTTAAATATTCAAATTTGAAATGTGCGCTGCAATCCAAAATCACTCCAGTTTTGAGGTAAGATCTGTAATTCGTTTTTTGCTAGCAAAAAACTTAAACCATTAGAAAAGTACCGAGGAAAATTCTCATCCAAAATTTTCTTTTGCATGACAATGCCTGATCTCACAAGGCAAACCGTACGTAAGAACTCCTGAACTCGTTCAACTAGGAAGTATTTCCTCATCCCCCCTATAGCCCTGATCTTGCTCCAAGTGATTTTTACTTGTTTCCGAAAATGAAGACCTGGCTAGCAACACAGTCTTTTGACGACAATGAGGAGCTCCACCGCGTCACTAAGTCGCTGAGATCACAGGCGGCAGAATTATATGACACCGGAATTTCAAAGCTTGTCCACCGCTATGATAAGTGCCTGAATTTGAATGGTGATTATATTGAAAAATAGTATTTTAGTCCCTCTTTCATATGTATGTAATAAAATGTTTTTCTTGTACTTGGTTTTGTTTTAATTCCAAAACGTTCCTTACGTTCTGAATATCCCTCGTACTTTCGTAGTATTTTGCTGGTATAAATATATTCCATCCATTTTAATAATTTGATCATGAACAAACTAACACCTCCCATTCGATTATGATAGCTATCAATAAAATGGTGTGATTGATATTGCCGACTAGACAGATCATTGTGCCAGGAGGTTACGCTCCAGATCTGGGACTATGAAGATTACGTCTGCGTGTCTTTCGCTACAGGGCGCCTGCAATCTTTTATTGAATACACGTCTAGTTAGCTCCTGGATTTTTCAGATCTTTCAGATCTTTTTTCGATATAATTTTTTTATTACCATAATGATTTAAGTTTTTTATCCTAAAAATAGAAAAAAACATGGTTAGCGAAAACAAAAGTTCGATAGCAACACTTTTATCCAATGAACACCGTTCAAATGCAAATCAGTAATATCTTTCTCAGTGAAATCTCACCTAAGCCTCGGCCTACCCCTCAGAAGTTTATCAGTACAATATATAAGCTCAACAACTATAACATAACAATCGTTGCGATGATTTCGTTTTAACTACATTGCTTTACAAATTATTAATTATTATACGTAACAAATGCATGCTTCAATATTCTGAGCCTCCTGAATTCTGAAATAAACTCATCCTTGTATTTGGATAAATATTCACCGCGTTACCTTATTATCTAAGGTCTAAAAGGTTGTTCTTCGAAGTTCGCAAATTCAGGTGGTTTCGTGGCTTAAATTGAGTAACATCGACATCATAAAATTATAATATTTTCCAGCTTTAACTTTCATTTTATTTATGTTTAAATTTAGTTGTACCTCGTTGTTACGGTCCCTGAATACATATTTTTCTTGTTCAATCTTAATTCCTTCATAAGTCACTTCCTTTTCTTGACCTCCTTATCATTAAAAATCCTGACCACACCTTATCCACAGATTGGTATACTAAACCCACTTACTCTGGCAGACTTCTTAATTATTACTCCCAACATCCGCACCACCTTAAAATTAACGTCGCTAAAAATATCATTCACCATGGCCTATCCCTCTCTGACACCTGCTTCCATAAAACCAACATCCACCGTATCAAAGAAATCCTTTTAAAGAACAATTTTCCTCCCTATATTGTTAATAAACTCATCCATGACTACTATAACCCCCCACTCCCACCCGATCGCCACATCCACCATCTATCCCTATATACAGATCCTTGCCATATATACCCTCCCTCTCTAATAACATTCAAAAATACTTACGTTCCTTTATCCCCAATTTACGTATTGCCTTTAAATCCCATAACAAACTTTCCCATATTTATACCCATATCAAAGATCCTATTCCCCTCAAACTACGTTCCCATGTCATCTATCGTATCCCCTGCTCTACTACTAATTGTAACTCTTCCTATATCGGTGAAACTAAAAACTTCCTTAAAGATCGTATTACCCAACACAAATATGCCATTTCCTTTCATAACCATACCTCCTCTAAACTCTCCGAACATGCCCTTTCATTAAACCACACTTTTGATTTTGATAATACGTCTATCCTAGCTACTGTTCCTAACCATGATAAACGCATCCTCTCTGAAACTATCCACATAAATTTAGATTCCTCCACTATCAATCTTAAGAATGACTCACATCACCTTTCCTCTATCCCAAATTTTTAATTTACTCAAAAAACCTTAAATTCTGTTACTACGTCACTGATGTTTCCTTTGTTATCACACTATTGACATTTATATTTTTTTTGGTATTATCTTTCCACTTTTCTCATTTATTCATTCATTTTTGGCTTGCCAATATAATTTTATCCATTTATTCATTTTCCCTCATTTCTCCTATACTCCAGTATGGTTACACTCTATAGTTACCTTTTTGGCCGCTAGAGATCGCTGCTACCTCTTCGCCTTACTCCGTAACGTATTTTTCATTGTTAGTCAGCCCGTGCACCCAACGGCCTCTCTCTCCAAATCGGTACGTCTTTTCTTTATATTTTATTTATTATATCCTTTTCTCTTTAGCCTTTCTCCATTCTTCACACTACATATTTTCCTATTTCCCCCTTATCATTTTGGCATCCATCATATGTTGGTAATCAAGAGGTCATATTTTTAAGCACTATTTTTAATTTTTCAAATTTATTCATCCTATCAACTATTTTTCAAACTGTTATTGTACACAATAGTTGCTGTACAATAGTAATACTATTATTCACATTAGTTATTGTACTTACAGTTCCATACTTTTCATTTTGTTTGCATTTCTAACTGTCATTCTACGAGACACCTTCCATTTTTTTCTACATATTCCTATATTATTATGTCTCATACATTTACTTATGTAACCTCTAGAAGTCCGTTATCATACATTTTATATCTTTATTCTACTAGTTTTTCTAAATTCTTCATGTTCCAACCTTTTTTTATATGTTTATCATCTCATTTTGTATCTTTGGCTTACCTCCTCTTTTTTATTTCCCTTTATATTATTTTTACTTTTCTATCCTTTCTGTACATTTATTTTCTGTATTTTATTTTATATTCGTTATCTTTAATTATTATATCTGTCACTATTTTAATTTCTGTTCATTATCTTTAATTTTATAAAATCTGTCTTTATCTTAATTTTATTATATCTGTCACTATTTTAATTTCTTTTCATTATCCTTAATTTTATTAAATCTGTCTTTATCTTAATTTTATTATATCTGTCACTATTTTAATTTCTTTTCATTATCTTTAATTTTATTAAATCTGTCTATATCTTAATTTTATTATATTCTGTCACCTTTTTAAGATTCGTTATCTTTAATTTTCATATCTGTCACTATTTCAATTTTCTACATTACATGTCACCATATTATTGTTACTGTACGGTTTTATATTTTTTGTTCTGTTTGTTTCTCTCTCATAGCCCTGAAGATGACCTACACTGTAGGTCGAAACGTCGGCAATAAATATAAGTCTAGTACTTATTCAGTGTTTTTTTTTACTGCATCCCCAACTATCTCCTTTCTACATTTAATTCCTTCATATTTAAGTTACGAATTTCGTGGCCCTTTTAATTAATAACCAATAATTTCCTCTTAACAGTGTTTCTATTGACAACTACTTATTTAGCGGTTTTCACTGATGTTAAATTTACTTTTTAGTATAGTTTTTGCATCTTAACTAAACAGTACCAAATCATCTGCATACACAAAGATAGAGAGATAATTCAATAAAAATAGAGAGAGACTACAATAAATGGATAATTTAAATAAATCAAGATAAAACCCAAGCTATATTATTCACAAAGAGACGACAGAATTATATCCTCCAACTGGATGCAAACAGAACGCCTGTACCATGGACAACGCAGATAAAATATTTGGGACTTAATATGGACAAAAGGTTAACTTTTACTTTCCACAAAGATAACATATTCAACAAAGCTAACAGGGCTCTGTGTATTATATATCTTTACTTTAATAGAAATTCTAAATTAAGCACAGATAATTTGAGTACTACCAGTGGGTAGTTTCTCTACTTGTCATTCTCATGTCATTATGTAACATGCATTCTATTTACTTGTTGTATAATTGTAATACAGTTGTAAATATCAATAAATAAATTTAAAAAAAAAAGAAAAAAAGCACAGATAATAAGTTATTATTACATAAAGTCTGCTTACGACCTTTACTAACATACGCATGCCCAATATTTAGTTACATGTCTAAAAATAATTATACAAAATTACACATATTCCAAAATAAATGCCTTAGAATTGCTGGAAATTATGCATATTACAGTCAAGATAAAATTATGCATAAAGAATTAAGTATACCTTATGCATTTATCAACAAACTATGTAAACAATTTTTTTTCCAAGTGTAAAAACAATAAAAACCTACTTTTAAAATTAATGGGAACTATACAAAACATAGTACCAAGCGGTACAAAACATAGTATACTCAGGTATGGAACGTGCTAACAAATAAACGGCCCTTTCAAAGGGTTACTTTGAAAGGAAAAAAAAAAAAAAAAAAAGCGGTATGTACATAAAAGAACAAAACATTGATTACTGTAGAATACCAATTTCTTTTATTTCATTGTTTTTGTTTATATAAATTTAAATTTTTTTGTTCTCTCTGTTGGTAGTTTTTTTATACATTTTTACTTTCATTGTAAATTATGTTTCTTCACAGATACATTTATATTTGTACAATTGTTTTTAATTTGTAATTAATTGTAACTGGTCTATTTGGTACAGCATGTAATTTTGTGAATTATAGTAAATTATACAGTAAATAAATAAATTTAAAAAAAAATCTGCATACACAATCTTTATACTTATGATACATGCTTGCGTTTGCTCTGATTTAACCTTCTTCACACTTTCTGATTTTAATCTTTTCCTTAGAAAATTCCTACAGAAATATCAAGAGGTAAATTATAAAATTAGGGAAGGGAATTAAAAATAAACCAAATTACAAACGAGAATAATATTATAATGATATAAGATTTTTAGTATTAATCCACTTTAATGTTATAGGTATTAACAATAACTATAAGCATCACAAAAATATGGACATAACAACACCAATAGCCGTGACAGATTTTAAAATAAAAACGTTAAAAAAAAGTTGCTTATAGTGGAGTTTGAGAATATCATTATTTTTTTATGGGAAGCTGTATTGATTTAGTGTCTATGTAAATATATATAAATATATTTTTTTTAATACTTTCAAATCTTCAATTTTAGGTTACTTAAAAATATAAAAAAGCGTAATTCTTTGGCAGAATAATCAAATTAATAAGAAAATAATATAATCAAAATACGCTATTATTTGTACATTAAGTCTAATACACAAAATCATGCTCCGTGAACTAATTATAGAAATAATTTATTTCACTTTAATCTAGTTTTTAAAAAAAAATTATCTTTACCAATTAATAAGACCATTGCACAAAAATATTCAATTCCAATATTTTTAAAAATGTCTGTATTCTTTATTGATTTTATATATTTTAAAAAATCAATACTAGGATTCATATATTATAATCAATGATTTTTGATATTAGGAGCCATATAAAACACCATAAATAGAAATAAAAAAAAATACGGCTATTTTATATTTGGGAAATCTGAAAACATCAATTTTTCAGATATTTTTAGTCTTCTGTTTAGCATATGTCGTGTATTAACAACTGGATAAGGAAAATAATCCAAGAATTTAATAGAAAGATTTTTAAATTAATAAGTGAAACAAAAAATTGAAGGTTCCAATTGAAAAGTTACTTTCACTCATTATATTCACCCAGCCGTCCTTTAATTTTTATATATTTCGAATTTCGTTATATTTGGTGACAGTACAACATTCCACCAGAAGCTCATTGGTACTTAAGACAATCATTGAGTATCAATATTTCGTTTTCTAGCGATGAGTCGAAGAAAAAAAGCTTATCATACTTGAAAGTGAAAGACTCCATTTTTTTATTTATAAATAATAAAAGCCTGTATTTAATTTATTATTTATTTAAGTTTTTTTAATTATTTACAATTTTTAATTGTAATGAATTTTTTCAATAAATGATTAACTTTTACTTAAAGATCTCTTTAATTTTATCTTTAAAAATATTTACAATGACCTTACAACAATTTTGTTACTAAAACCAAACAATTGAAATATATTGTTCATTTAACATTTGTCAATTATTTACTCCAAATATTGTTCTCCTATTTTTTTGTAAATATTCCGAATTGGAGTCGATTTCGACAATAACAGTGGTAGTTAAATAATCTATTATTATTGTTTTTGTATTTAATTTTGATTTAGTTCTTTTTAATTTGAATTTCAAGGCTTTATTTTGATTTCAAAAAAGAATTTTTACTTAATATCATCGCAGTGGATGCCCCCTGGTTCATCAGAAACAGTCAACTGCACCGTGAACTACAAATAGAAACAATAGACGACCACATAAAAAAAAGATTCAGAAAATTTCATAGCCAGCAGTTAAAGGAGCATTAAATTACAACATAGGAAAGCAGACATCATCTCGAAGACTAAAGCCCAGGTTACTACAGGACATCTTATTATAAGTTGTGTAATTATATATTTCTGTGATATTACTACTTTAAATTTATTTTACAGCGATTTTATATGTAGATTTTTTTTAATTTTTTTATATACTTTTATATGTCACAATTCACTCTTATTTACATTTAACCAATAGTTATAACGATGTATTCAGTTAGGGATGTCTATTGTACGAGACTATACCCCCCCCTCCCTCCCCCCAAAATCAATTGTTATCAACAATAAACAATCTATATTATAACAACCATGTAAGGCCCACCAGGCCGATCTGGAAAAAATAAATAAATAAATAATTACTTAATATGAAAATACTTGAATTAATATTAAACTTTGAGGCGTAAACTTATGTTAGCATTTATATATTCCTAGTTTCAATGTAAAATGCTTTGTCCTGACTGACTGACTGATCTACGCATAGCCTAAACCGCTGATCGTAGAGACTTGAAACTTGGAGGGTGTGGTTGTTTCATGGACAACGGTTCTGCAAGAAGGTGACTTGTCCCTAGGTCACGCTCAACCGCAAGATTTTGCTCCCCTTATTTTTAATAACCTATTTTTTGAGGCCCTAGATTCCATATGACCCATCTCCGGCTTCAACCAGGCTAAATAAAAGTATTTCCCGCAGCGGGATTTGAACCAGGATTTCCGGCATGGCAACTCAGTGCTTGACCCCTGAGTTGAACCCCCCCCCCCCCCCACTCCGCTCCGGAAAAATATATAGGTTCCTTTGATTGATTAAGGACTATATAAAGGCCCTATGCGAATTTTTTTCATCTATCTGACTATTCCATCGATAGTTTTTAATAGATTTCATTATTAATTTTTTTTTAATTTATACAGAATAATCAAAACCATTTTTAGATGTTTAAAAAAATATTTGAATTATTTATTATTTACCGTTTTGGTTTAGTTAACACGTTGTTATATTATATGAGATATGCCACAGTGTTTATTTCCAAATGAAAAGATCCCACTTTAGGGCACAACTTAAATTATAGATTTTAAAAGAATGTTAAAATTTGGGGAGAAGGGCACATTTGGTAGAGCATATAATTGAATAAATATATATTGGCTGGAAGTTGTTACACAACTTCTTTTGGATAATAATACATTCAAGAAAATACCATTTTTGGAAAAGCGAAATTGATTTAGCAAGCGTTGCCTTTGGGGGATTTCCTTATTGGCTTTGCTAAGTACGTCAGTTCAAATTTTAGCGGAGTAACAGTTCTTACGTAAGAAATTTATATCAGCTTCCATGTCCCTATTCTTTCCCTTACGTCTCCCTTTATTTGTACAGGAAACGTAAAAATGGAAAAAAAACCGTTGACACATTTCGATATTTAATGTTTCTTATATTTCCGCTGCATTATACAACGGGTTGGATCTGTGGGAATTTCGATTAAAGGAAGTGTATTTTCTTAAATTAAGTTGTTTAGAATCTTAGTATATTTAACATGCTAATGTTATAATACTACATTTAGTCTCGGTAGAAATGCCTATTGGTACTTTATTAACCTAATGTGTGAGACTGACCGGCAATAGAAAAGAAAAGAAATAACAAAATCGAATCTAACAAATGAATAACTCATCTGTTCTTTTTTATTCATTTCATAATTTTATAATGAAAGTTACTCTCAATCTTTTGTTCGATCGATTTACGTCAAAGCATACCAATTGAAGTTATAGACACTGCTTTTGTGGAACACCATGACCCCCCAAAAAAATCCTGGGCGCAGTGGTACGAAAACTTTTTTATTAAGTAGTTCATGGTTCAGTGATGGTTATAGTTCCAAACACAAAGATTACACAATCGTTGGAAGGTTGTGTTGTGACTGCAGATTGTATTAGTCCCGCTCTCTGCCTCTGTATTGCTGTAAGGCTCGACATGATGGTGGTTGAAAAAGCAACTTTGTAGTGCTTTACGGCATATTCATGAGGAAAAATTGTATTGTATTGGATCATTTTAATTTCTGTGACATTAATGTGAGATTACTTAGGAAACCCTTAGGAAAAAATGTAGCATAACCAATAACTATATAAATATGTTAGTGTTTCCAGCTTCTTTTTGAATAAAGAATTACTTACAAATAAAATAATGAAAAAATACATGGCAAACATAATGTTGTCAAGCTTTCCGAATATTTTCACAGTAAATAATAATAATTATTATTATTATCATCATTTTTTTTTATCTGATTTACCTTCCTCCCTATACGGCCATAGTCTAATGCATACTTTTCTTCAAGGGCAGTCTTTCTCCCTCCATTCTTATGAGATGATCATACCATACCAATATACATATCTCTATATTTTGGAGGAGGTTTTTTGAGTTTGCATTCGCTCTTTAATTTCAACATTAGTCCTTCTGTTCCTATGATGCTGGGTCAATTGAAACTTAGTTATTTAACACAAAAAATGCAACACAACTTTAGGAACTTTTTAAAATGTATGTAATTAGACTCGGACGTGGAGTGAACAACACAACAATAGAGCACGCTTGGTAACTAAACAACAATAACTTTCTATGAAGGTGATAGCAATATTTGAAACGTATGAATATATAACATTAAATGTGCTTGAATAATAATTAGTAAAAATATTAAAACAGAATAATAAATATCACTATACACTTCGAAACGTTACAAAACCTATGCATGAGGACTATTAATAATTATCCCTGCTACACGAAAATATCGAGATCTTGAACTTCCCACTATAAAACAATATTTTTCAGCCCTAACTCCAGCTTCCAAAAACCCATTAACCCGAGAAATCAGTAACTATGATAAACATTCGATACGACGGTACACGCACAAAAGAACAAAACATATACTTATAACTTAAAAAATCACTTTTGCAGGTATTTTAATCAGCTATCTGTATTTATTGTATAGCTATTTTTAATTTATTTTCTATTCAATTATTATTGTTATATTTATTTGGGGAGTGGAGTAGCTCAGTAGTAGAGCACTGAGTTGCCATCCCGGAAATCCTGGTTCAAATCCCGCTGCAGGCCATGATTTTTATTTAGTCTGTTTGCAGCGGGAGATGGATCTTATGGGATCTAGGACCCTCCTGGGGCCCACCCAGCCTCCATACAATATTATAAAAATATGGTACCCAAAATAAGGGGGAAAATCTGTCGGAACTTGCAGAACCTTTGTTGGTGAAACAGTACAGTCTCTACCATGTACTGAACCCCAGACCCTTCATGGGTTATACTGGTACATTTACATTATTATTATTATTTTTATTTATTCATATATTATTATTAATTTCCTGCTATTGTAAAACTTATTTATAAAAGATAACTCCAATTAATTAAAATCACTGTTCTTTAAACATGTAAAGGAAGTCGGGAACATGTATTTACACTTATGCAGCATGTATTTGTAAAATTGGATATAAAGTTGTTTATTATTTATTATTATTATTATTATTAGTATCACTATACACAATAATAAAAAGCTGTGTGGTTTTTATGAAACCACGATGCAAGAGAAACTTTTCTTGGTTTGTAGGCATTTAACTAAATTTTTTTGGAAAATTATTTAATTTAGGGTATCAAAATTGCGTTTTTAATCTTAACTTATTTAGTAGACATATTTTAGTAGACAAAATATTAAATTATAAATGTTAAGACCGTGTAAAAATTCCAACGAAAAGCCCTTAAGTCACTGAACTAAAACAGAAATTGAAATTATCTGTCGAATATTTCGCCTGAATGGGCGAATATTTTCTGTTTTAGTTTGGAGATTTGAGGGCTTTTCGTTGGAATTTTTACACGGTCTTAACATTTATGTAAGGTCTCTTTTTACTTATTGAATTATAAAATTTAATTTCAATTTGCGTATTAGAGTAAGGAATACATAATTAATACAATAATTTAGATGATAAACGCATATTAAAAAGTAAGAGCAATCTTTATTTAAATCTGGGATATAGATATTGTATCTCGACTCGTACTCGTATCACTACCGCACAGTGGAACGAATCAACGCATTTGTTGGACATTGAACCAATTCTCTAATAACTTAATTTGTCCTTTATTTTGATCTTGAATCATACTTTATACTTGTTCTCAACAAAATCCATAGATAAATTAATTATGAAATCAAATCAAATGAAAAAATCTGAATTGAAATGTAAATTTTTCTAAAAACTCTCATATTTTTAAAGCAATCCACTGTTTGAGGTAATGCCTTAAATTAATCGTGCACCTACTGGAAAACAACTCACCCATAATAAGATATTTTAGGCAAATAAAACTTGGGATTATTTCATACGTCTGGGATTTTTCGGTGAAAAGTGGAGGATAAAACTAAAAAAATTAATTGCATAAATCGCTTAAAATCGCCTACCTTCACAGTAAATAACTAGAATGTTTGAAGTATTTTTTCCATTAGGCGGATTCTGCTACTAGGTGCTATTTTTTGCGAGAAAATGATTTTTTCTTGTCTTTTCTGGGCCTTGAGAATTAATTTAAAATAATTTCTGTATTGGCGTCTACTTTACACAAGTTTTCTTTTGTTTACCAATGTTTGTTTACACTCATTTATCCGAATAATCCTTATTTAACATAATAGTATTAACAATGAAACTCAGTTTGTGTGTGGTATTTGAATGACATAAGTGCAATGGTTCCTACAACAGATCAAGTTTTTCAATTTTTTCAATTTAATCATATAAGTTTTAAAGATTATGACCTGGCATTGGAAGAATGGATTAATTCGTTTAGACTGGAACAAATTTCAAATACCGCAAAGTTCTGCTTACGGGAAAAATTAAGAAAGTTCAGTGGTAGCTTGTACTCTCGCCGGATTTCGTCCCACAGGAATATCAATTATTTTCTGGGGAAGCATGAAAACTGGTTGAATTTGGATTTCATTGTTCCTGAAGATATTAGCCAGGGCCTACCTTCATCGTCATAATCAACAGCCGCAAGTATACCCATCTCGCTCTCAGTCATTCAAACAATTATCCGATTGGACGGGGGCAAACGGAAAGTTTTAGAAAATGTTCAGAGGATATGTTCGCTTTTGTCATGAAAAAAAGATTCAAATCTGATGACAATGCGTATCCTTTAATTTCGACTCTTAGACCGAAAATAATAAACATTAAACGTGATTTATTTCCAGAAGCACAATCACTTATTGTTACTTAGAATATGGAAAAACAAATCGTAATTAAAATTAAGTTGTTAATTTTGGTTTAATTGTGATCGTTATTTAAATAAAACAATTTTATATAGGCACCTAAATTTATTATAATTTTGATGTATCAATTATACCTAGTATATTGACTAACAAAAGTAATTATCAATTATTATATTAATTTTTTTCAATGATTAAATTTTTTAGTTTGTTACTTTTTCCTTTGTATAACTTTATTTAATACCTATGTATCTGTCTTTCCATAGAATACTGTATTGTACCTATTCTCGTTGTATATCGGTACAATAAATGGTCCAATGATAGATAATAAATTATCTAACATCGAAATATCAAATCGAGAACTTTTACATGTTCCCCCAAAAGATCTGATCCCATTCAAAAAACTTTAAAACCGTACCAATAGCCTTATTCTAGGAGAACCAGAAGCGGAGATATTAATGAATGTCCAGTCCTCCCTAACGCCCGTTCCACTGTGTGCCCCTTATGCCTTGAGTAGAACTGACGCCCGATTTTAGCTGCTTGCATTTCTGACGATATCTGCGGCATCTTCCCGCATTTAGTCGCTTTCATTAAAGATTTTTTTCTGTATCAATATTTTCGGATATAGGTTTGCCACTTTGAACGATAAACGTATTAAATACAACACTCGAGCTTGACCCCTACTAGTACTCGACATGACATCCATCGGCAGCCTATTAATTTTTTCCGGCGGCTCAGAGTGTAGTTGACTTCAGCTTCTGAAGATGACTGAAGGCCTAAATAAATTTAAATATATTGATTGAACCGGATTTTTTTTTTTTTTGTTTTTCACATTCTCCAAAATTTTATTTACAATATAATAATAAAAATTTACAATGAATACATGCAAATGCTTATATATAAAAAAGCCTTCTGTTACCTTTCGGTAATTTAAGGCGTTACAATGGGAGTCCGCTGAAGGCGGTTTTTACTCGAATCGGCTCAAAGCCGCTGACTTTATTCAATGCAATTACAAAACAGGGAGGGACCGTTTAGCGGGATCAAGAATAGTGGTAGGAAGAAGAAAGTAAAGGCAGGAAGAAGGAAAACGAAGGAAGGATAAGGACAAGGGAGTACTTACCCCATCCCTAGATCAAATGTAAGCACATCGACCAAGGAAACACTGCCCTGCCATCTCCCAGGTCTGGGGAGTGGTTTTAAGTCCCTATATAAGGGGTTCGCACAGGTCTTCAGCCCATCAAAAAATTTGATGTGCCTCCGACCTATGTATTCGGGCACCGAAGGAAGCCGAAGCTCCTCCCGGATGGTGGTGTTAAGTGCTCCCTCGAGCGATGTGCCACTTACGATCTTTCTAAGGATAGAGTTCTGGTAATGCTGCAGGCGCTGCAGCGTTGTTTGTAGAGGTGTCTCAGTAGTGGTGCACCATAGAGCAACGTAGGTCTTATAATGGACTTGTAGATTTGCAGTTTCAACCTCAGTGAGAGCTGCGGTGACAAGAAACAGATGGTATAGCCTGTGGGATTTCTGTCGTTCCAACTTCAATCTTGCCTGAACGTGCTTTGAGAAAGTGAGGTGTCTATCAATGGTAACGCCAAGATAGAGGATTGAAGTGGATAATCTTCTATCCACGCAGTCCACGGTAAAAGTCTTCGGTAGAGGTTTCCTACTCACATTCTGAAATGACATTACGATGGCATCCGTCTTAGACGGATTCACCCTAATTCCAATCAGTTTCAGCTCGTTCACTATGGTTTCAGTCGCCATTTGTGCCTTGTTAAGGGCATGAGGGGTGCTGATGCTGGTGGCGTAAATCCCAATATCATCCGCATATGCTGCTACCATTGCTCCTGGATGCTTCATTGCAACCACGGGTGCTGTGAAAATCACAAACATCAGTGGCTCCAATACAGAGCCACTCCTCTTACTCCACCTACTCCACAGGTGGTGGTGCTAGAAGTCGAGTAACTGCTACGAATGATCTTCCGCTGAGATAGCTTTGGATCAGACGACATAGAGTGGCGGAAAAGCTAAACTCTTCTAAGCGTCGGAGTAACAACTCATGAGACACACAGTCAAAGGCCTGTGTGCAGTCCAGTGAAATGAACGCCGTTGCTCTGTTCATCAGCATGTGCTCTATGGTGTGCGCCTGCAGCTTAGCCAGGTGGTGGTCCCAGGCAACTCCTCTTAGGAAACCAGTCTGCTCAGGTGGATGATGTTGTTCTCTTTGTAGTGCTTCGACATGTGATGGTGAACCAGTCTCTCAAAGATTTTGCTCATGTGAGGGAGCAAGCTGATCGGCCTATAGTGCTCAGGTAGTCCTCCACTCTTCCCAGGCTTGAGTAGTGGCACTACGACGGCTTGTTTCCACACCTCAGGGAAGTACGAGATCCTCATGCAGGTGTTGAAAATGTTCAATAGAAAGGCTTTACCCTTCCTAGGAAGCATCTTCAACATCACATAGGGGATATCATCCTGTCCTGATGCTCTGTTACCTTTCGTGCGTTTTAGTACTGACTCGAGCTGACCGAAGGTGGAGAATGTGGGCTTCCCGTTGGGGCACGGTAGTGGTCCTTCCGGGATTGGTGGAGCATCTAACAGCCGAGCAGCTTCTCTCTCCTCATAAGCCTTCACCAAAAGTTCAGCCTGTTCCCCAGGCATCAGCAGGTTGCCTCTAGATGAAAGAAACACCCCGCTCCTTTTGGTTTCCGGATAAAAATTAAAATAACTGATCAAATATTCATATGAAATAAGTAATGCGAGAAGGTAATGTAATGCGACATGCAATAGATGAACGAAAAATTTTGGGGTGATGGAAAAAAGCTTTCACTTTAATAATAATAAATATCGCACGTTATATACAAAATAGTTTGAAGCCTATAGAGGCTATAAATGATCAGTGGAACAGCCACACTTCTTCCTAGTCTGGATACCCTGGCAGTTCTCTTGCAATAGTCTACCTCAGTAGCAATTAGCTTGTTTCCTAAAGCAGCGCTTATTGTCCACGCCTCTGCTTCATATAACAATATAGTTTCAATTATGGACTTATATATGAGCTTCTTGTTATTTTTCGTCACATTATTGCTCCAAAGGACCGAATTAAGCATAACAATTGCTTTGCGGGTTGTATTTATTACTGTTACTGTTATTTATTGTTTTATCTCTTTCGGACGTTCCATATCAGAGCTCAAATATTTAAAATTATCCACTCTTTTTATAATCTTTCCTTCAACAACGAAGTCCTCCTGATCATAAAAGGTTATGCATTCACTTTTGCTGCAGCTTATTTTAAGACTCCAAATATAATATATCTCCCACAGTTTTCGTAGCATGTATTCGGTATCCTCGTTGTGTTGAGCGACAGTTACCTGGTTATCAGCGAACATTAGATTATGGAGATGGCTGTTACATATTCTTACTCCCATTTGCTTAGATTTTTTTATCCCGTTCTCCTAAAGCCATTCCAATGTAGATTGTAAATAGGGATAGGGACATACAGCAGCCTTACAAGAAACCTCGTGCTACATCTAACTAAAATAATAATACTGGAGGTCTGGTTGACCAACATTGGATTAATAACTCGAAGGCAAACACTACTACAAATAGAAATATTTCTTCCATTAAATATTATGTCTTTTTTTTTTAAATTTTAGTGTTCGCTACAAATTTCTAGTTCTCATGTCAAAGGAGTTATTATCGTAGAAGATGTTGAAAGTTTAAGAAGGCATTGTTGTGCTATCCTAAATATCCATTAACGTAACCTAATCTGTACCACTATAACCCATGAAAGTTCTTAGGCTCAATGCATGATGGAGGCTCTACTGTTTCTAGGACAACGGTTGGGCAGGGAAGTGAGTAGTTCAAGATCACGCTGAACCGCCATGTTTCTTCCTCCAAATATGGTTACCTTGGAGGAGCACTAGGAAAGTCTCCAGATCCAAAAGGATCCATCCATAGCTGTTAACAGATTAAATAATTAATCTGGCTCAACCAGATTAGAACCGAGGACCTTCAGCACAGCAAATCAACGCTCTATACACTTAGCTACACCGCTCCCATTCATTAAGGTAATTCATTCAAATAAAAAAATGAATGTTATCCTGTTAATTAATCCCTCGACCACGATCACACCTGTTATAATAAACACCCCGTTTATTTCATATTTCAATTTTCCTAGCCATTAATGGGACTACGTTGATATACTTTTACGTATAATATAGGGTTTAGGACGAGATTGGTAGATGTGAGAGAGATAATGAAATAGCACAAGACCAAGTTGCCTTTTGAGGAACGACCCAGAGATCAGGTTCAACGGCACTTTCCTTTTTAAAGTGATCGAGTGCTGTTGAGGAGCGAGAGTCCTTGTGTAGCCAGATCGTTTTATAGTTCCTCTTTGGATTTTAGTTCCTTATAAAGTTTAAAATGTCGATCGACATAACTGTCGGGTGTTGTTTTAAGTTATTTTTAACGGTTATAAATTTGATTCGTTTATAACTTTCTATATCCATGAAGAGAATAAAACGAAACGTTTCCAAAGAAAACTACGTCTGGCCTTGATTTTCACTATACAAGTATCTTTAGTTAGCTATATCTTATTTCCTTTCCAAAGTAAGATTATTTTTCATTAGCATTCAATAAACATGTCTCTGTTTCCGAACAATATTTAACATCGATTCTTGCAAAATGAGAAAAAATATAAAGGCCATTGAAGAAAAGAGAATAGACAGAAAAATACTGTATCCTGTACCATTAGAACTCTTAAAAGAGTCTTGGGTTCAGTACATAGTAGAGACTGTACTGTTTCTTGGGCAACGGTTGTGCAGGGATGTGATTTGTAGTTGATCACGCTCAACCGCCAGATTCCCTCCCTTATTTTGGGTACCCACTTTATAGAGGCTAGGTGAGCCCCAAGGAGGGTCCTAGATCCCATAGGATACATCTCCGGCTGCTAACCGATTTAAAAAAATATATATATATATATCTTGCCAATAGCGGTATTTTAACTCAAGACTTTCGGCATTGCAACTCATAACCACTGAGCCACTCTACTACTAGAAACATACTGAAATTGGTTAAATAAAAAATGCATAACGTTGGAAATGAATACCAGTGACTCCGTTATAACGATGATTTGTATAAAAATATGAGAACGTCACAGATGCAATCCGGAAAAATAGAATTTATCTATGGACACCTGTGTAGGATCGACTCCACACAAATATTCGAAAAGATAATATTTAATGTATTTTGTATTATTTTATTTAATGTATTTTCAGGAAGTAACTACAAATAATACAGGGGCTATTTGGACAAAAGAAAGGATATGTCCGTACAAAACGAACACGACAGAATGAAGGAGATTGGGAGCTGAGATTACTGCAAAGTTTAAGTTGATGAAACGTTGTCCATTGTGACTTACCCAAAAAAATTTTCTGTCGTTTCGCTAGCCAAACTCATAGCTTCTTCCGGGCTTAATCTAAGCCTCATAGTCTCAGATTAAAGACTTAGGAAAATATTACAATAATAGCTGTGGCAATGTAAGAAAGTAGTTTAAAGAAATTACAAAAATATGTTTCCAAAAAAGTCCTATTTTTTAAAATTTTATTCTTTATTGTATAAAATTCAAGTTTAAAATATAATGTAATATATTATGGCAGTGATAAAGACTGGAATGACCAATTGAAGCTTTTTATACATTTTTTTTCTGATATCTCAATATCAGTTATAAATCGATATTTACGTCTCAAAAAAGGAAGTGAATCCTAAAAATTGAAAATAAAATTATATTTTATTATACAGTTATAGTATTGCTATAGTTTTGGTGCCTATAGCCTTTTTTAAAAAGAGCTCACTACAAAAATAATTATTTCTTTTTGAAAAGAAAAGATTATTTTATTTGAAGTCTTCCAGACAGAGGATCCGGGTTCGAATCCCGGCCAATATCGAATCTTTATTCTCCAAATAAAAATAGTTAAAAATTAAAACAATTAACAAAAAATTACAAAAATAATTATCTTTCCACCTAATTTTAATTAATTTAAAATATATTATAAGAATCTTAATAAACAAAATTTGTTTTGTTTCTATCTAAATAAAATAAGGGGGTTAAATAGAATTAATCTAGTTAGTCTAAAAAGCAATGCAAGCATACACGTCTTATAAAATGCATAACAGGCCTTATTCAAAGCATTGATATTGTTAATCAATTTGTGGTCAGTGAAAGTTCTTGTATAATAAGCAGTATTTTAAACTGAATTTCGATTAATATTTTGCCCAAAAAAAAAAAAAGGTCAAGTGAATACATTTCCGTGAGAACCAATTATAAAATGATGTAATTAATCTAATTTATAATCTTATCTTAAACATTTGCGCTTCTGAAGATCAAAAATAAAATAAAAATAAATTATCGTTATAAATTTATTATTAATATCGCACATATTATGCAATAATCGCACATATTTATATATTCATTATACGATTAAAAAGTTGTACTTATTAATTCGTTCTTTAGACATTTATTCCAACTACGTTCTGCAATTTGCTGCCTCCTGAGTGAATTTATTTTGCCAATTTATCTCATTTAATTAATGTAAAAATTATATTTATAAGCTGTAAGTATTATTTATTGTAAAATAAAAATTAAATATACACCTTTATATTTATTTATAATATATTTATTTATATATATTTATATGTACCACGTTATTCACACACAATATAATTCTCACGTCGTACAGGGAATTAAAATGATTCAATACCAACATTAATATTAAAAATCTGAACTGAGTTACTTTTGGATGAAATTAAAATAATATCTATGATATACTTTAATATTAGAAAATGTACTAAGTCATTAATTACCAGATTTCTGAAAAAAAAATACAAACTAATTTTTTTTTATCTCAATTTATTTTTTTGTTAATAAATAATAATGAAAATTAGGATTATTAACATTTTTTCATGTTTATTAATTTTCTAGTCTTAAAATTTCGTAAATATAAAGATGCAAAAGTGCATTTATAAGTTTTCTAGTTGTAATTCGCTATACATTTTAACTCAATTTCATATAAAATTTCATTCAAAACATATCCGATTCTAAATTTTTTTTTTATTTCAAAACTTATATTTTTGTTTTCAGAGTGCAACTTTCATTTTATAATAATTTCTTTTTTTGACTTCTAGAAGATTATTAATGTCCTTCTCAATGCCTGTTAAAAGTAAATCTTCATGAGTACTAGCATCTTTCATTTATGTTTTTATTAAGGGTAATATCTGAAATCTATGGTAAAGGATATGAAATTGCCATTTGTTTTCGATTGGAGTCTTAATTTTAAGACGGATTGTTTTGATGAAATACATATTTAGCATTAAGATGAAATTTGTTTCAACATATCATTAGAAACTATTTTCAATCACATCCTATTTCAAGTCAATATTTTTTAACGTCATTAATTTTCTTCATTTGGAATTTTTAACATGTCTGTTGCCATTTAACTACAATACATTACAACTCTAATACAAATATAATAAATATTACAATCAGTTTTACAGGACTTCAATAAATATTATTTTCTCAAGATTTTATCAGAAAAAACAAATAATAACAATGATTATATAACCGTTCAAACAAAACGAAACCTTTTTCTTTATATATCACCTATTTATTTGATTTTACTTTGTATGAACATATCTCGATGCTGGATCATTTACTTCTTTATTTAGTTAAATTTAAAATCTTGGTTGTTTTAAGTATCCCTAAGATTTCTAAACAATATTTACCTTAACATGTTAAACAAATTTTAATGTTTACAATTTTTTTTTTCATATTCCATTGAATATAATCGATAAAAATGAGATCGTAAATCGTAAAATGTGATATTTTATTTAATTTTTATGAGCACTGTACTTTTATTATACCTCTTACCACGCGTTATCTTAGTATATAAAAAAGATTTGCATTTTATGACGCAATAATTAAATAATTGTAGCAATAATAAATAATTGATGATTATTAATTTTAATAACCAAGTGTATTTTTCGAGTAACCCAGAGAAATTCTTTACTAGGTTTTCTACGCGTTGACCTCAATTTAGATCTGTGTGGTTAACATTCGGTTACAACCATGATGGGACAACCTTGAGTAGAAAGTAGTCTTTATGGATGACACTTAACACACATAGATCCAGTCTGCAGCAGCACTAATGTCTTATTTCTCGAACTTGTGCCATTACAAGAAGTTCTTAGTTTGGATTGGTAAGTCGCTTTCCGATATCTTGAGAGAACAGAACTTTTACTTCTTTTCTTAAAAACGTTTATTATTGCGTTTTCATACTTTTCTTGGCTTGCAGTTGTTCTTGAATTTTACTTGGAGTTTTGAGTGATATTTTCTAATGTACCAAACCTCATTCACCTGTACGTGTTAAGTTGAAATAAAGATACAAATTAATTACTCAAATTACTGACTCTAAGTAGTTCAGATGGCAGTTTATCATGAATATGCACAAAAAACATTGAATTATACACTGCCTGCAAACAGATTTGATTAAGTATTAAATTGATGTTATTGGAACAAATAAACCCACTTATGATTTATTAGGTAATAGATAAACACTTAGATAAAATAGTAGAAAAAAAAAAAAAGTAGAAAAATCTAAAAAAAAATCAAAATAGGAATAATTAGATATTAATGAGGGAAAAACGTATTATATGTTTATGCGTTCAAAGACTACCTCAAGAGAGGATTATCTAACCGTGGAGGGTTACTCCTTTAAAACTGTCAAGAATTTCGCTAATTGGGAGCAGAGATCAACTATTAAAATAAAATATTAACATATGTGTAAAAAAGGATTATGGTAAGAAACCAAGCATACTTCGCAATCATAAAGTTATTCGGTAGTCGCTGTTATCAATGGCTATAAAGATAAGGTTATATATGACGTTTATAAGATCAATTGTGACATTCAGTGGAAACAAGGAAGACCCTACCTCAAATGCCTTAAGAATCTTCGAAAGAAAATTTCTTAGGAAGATATATTGACCTCTACTGGTAAAGGGTGAATGGAGAATAAGATAAAACAGGTATCTGTAATAAAACAGATAACGAGGTATTTGGATCCTGCGATATAGTCTATTTTATTTTATTTTATTTCAGGATGGAGGATAATAGAGCTCCCAAAGATGTATTCACCAGAAGGAGAGGAAGACCTTGGAGACGGTGGCTCTAGGATGTGGATAAGAACATTATAGAACTCAGGATCCGAAATTGGAGAGCCGGATTACTGTGCAGAGGAGACTGGCATAATATTGTCACGGAAACCAAGGTAGATTCTGGCAGTAGTGCATAATTTATAAATTATCGTAGAATTAGTAGTATTTTTTTTTTTAAGATCATTTTCCTACACTAGTTATTCTTTTCCATACTCTTAAATTTTAATCTTCAGGGAGGGTTTCTTTCGTCATTCATTGTTTTTTTCGTTTTGTGTACAAACGAGTTTTGGTTTGAAACGAATGCATTAATCTAACGTTTTGTTATTAATGATTTTTTAGTTTGAATCCTAAGTATATAAACCCCTGGCATCTGAATATTGACATATTCCACAATAATATTCGCATAAAAAAAGGTATTTCTATACGTGAACTTGCCACAGGAGTTTTTTTTTTTTTACTTTATAATTTATTTATTTTTTATGAATAATCAAAGAATGGAATCCCATGCATATCCAATCTTTTCCAATACCGCCATTATTATCTAGACATGCCAATGTGTTTTCTCGATCTCTCGCAAAGAGATGTACACACTGAGGCTTTTCCCCATCACTGTCACTTTCCTATTCGCGTGCCCTTCGCAGAGAGAGAGATGTCTCCAACATCCGGGAAGACCAAGAACTTGCCAGCCCAGTCTTCCTAAAGCTGCTTCAGGTTTGTTATTATAGTATTATATTATAAGGAGTTTGTGATGGCGTTAGCTAACTGGATGGACCAGAACCAGAAGAACGGCACGGGACTCACCAAGGCCACGGTCATCGAGAAAGTGGTCGCTGGCTGGGCGTAGAAAGTGACTGTCCTTAGGCTTCCTCTGTCCCACATACCGTTCTGTCTCTACATATTCCATATCTATAATTTATGTTGTCCCCCTCAATGATAAATATAATGCATAATAGCACTTTAATAGAAAAATATATATTTAGTAATAAAAAAAAGAAGGTAAGCCGTGATATTTCTAATATTCGTGTTATCGGTATCGAGTCATCAGATTCACATTACTATTAGTATTATTATTATTATTCTTATCTACAAAATGAACTTCCTAATTGAAGATATAATTTTTATATTATTTGCAATAGCCACGTGTTTTAACGTCTGAATGAATATTAGTACTATTATTTATGCAATATACTTACTTTATGTTTTAATTTATATACACAGATTTATGGGACTGGGCGTAATTGAAAGACATACATACCCATAGATGAAGGCGTCCGACCACATCATAAACTTAAATATTCATAGATGCCAGCTTCAACTAAGACATATGTTTACTGTACATATATAATAAACGTACGTTGATGCGGTCCAGAGGGAATCCATCGCTGTGGACGGAATACTTTTTCCTCGAACTCTATTGCTTAATTAAAAGTACAAGGCACGACTAATCAGATATTGTAGTAATTATTTTGCACCAGATTTTATAATAACAGAATATTATTTTCAAGCATAAATCGCCTACTAAAATAAGAAACATATATATTGTTAAAAAAAAAAAAAGTGTTTAATAAGTCAAAAAAATATATATTAAAAAACCTGGAGTGGCATAGTTGCTATTAATGGTCACGAGTAACTACGAACAATATATGTATCAATAATATCTACAGGAAAATTTATGAAAAATATCAAAATATTTTATAATATCTAACTTGAACTACTTAATAATTTATCTTTTAGTTACTTTTTTACTGTTATTACAAAAGACTTTATTGGTTTCTCCTGGTTTAGACCGTGTTGCTGAATTTGCTAGCGAAACGTTGGCGCAAAATTCAGCAACACGGTCTAAACCAGAAGAAACCAATAAAGACTTAAGTAAATATAATGAAAGATAAATCATGTCCATAGACAAAGGCAAGTAGAGAAACTACTCAGTGGTAGTACTCAAATAAAAGGTTCAGCTTAGAAGGTCACGAGGCCATCTTGTTTTCAGACGCCTCGGAGCATTATCAGAGGTTGCGAGGTTTGAAACTAGTGGGTTTGAGTGGAAATGAAGTTTGTCATGAAAAGATCGATATCGGATTCGGGCCAATCGTCAACAAACAGGACATTAAGGTCATTATGGATTACTTTGTCCGTAACAAAGTGAGGAGCATTGAGGATTTTACGAAGGATTTTGGATTGTAAAGATTGAATACGAGAGGAATTCGATGGCTTAGTGGAACCCAAAGCTCTATTTCGTAAGTCCAAATGGGTCTAATGATTGTCATGTAAATGAGTCTTTTGTAAATAATTGGGAGCTTTGAACGTTTGTCTGTTGAATGTTGAAGTATCCTGAAACGGCGAGCTGTTTCTTGTCGTTTCAGTCTAGTATGTATGAGGATTCCTAGTTAAGCATTTGTCAAGGTGTACTCCTAAGTAACGGACCTGTTCTACAAGAATCAGTGGGACGTTATTAAACGATACAGGAGGACAGGAACTTTAAGTGTTAAAACCTATTAAAATAGAGACGGTTCTGTTTCTAAGCCAAAGGTTGTGGAGGTAGGAAAGTCATACGAGACATCACACTCAATCGTAAGGTTTTAGGCTGGTTTTAGGGAGGGTCTGCAGATCTCAGGAATCAGTTCACGTATGTCGGCAAAAGAAATAATCTATCTGCTACATCAAGATTTGACACCGAGATATTCATCATAGTAACTCAGCGCTCTACACTCAAAACAATAATTTAACAATAAAATAAATAATTTACAGCCTTGCTAAACAGTTTTTTCAACAGTTTCTCACTAAATCTAACTTCTAAGGGGAAATCCGTTATTGGTTCAGCACAATTGAAATTGGGAAAGTGTCGCGCGTCAGTGTAGTTCAACGGATTTCAGTGGCGCCAACTAAACCTTTATAAATAATGAGCATGTTGGCAGACCTGTCAGGAAGTTATTCAGCAAGTCAGGAGCTATTTAGCCGGCATGTAGTCTACCGTGTTAACATCCAAGCTTAATTTTCTAAAAAATGGAATGAAAAATATGTTTTAAAAAATGAAACATGAATTTTCGGTACGTTATTTAGTAAATTTATTTAATATACACCATGTTATCTATAAATAAAGCAAAAGTGCTTTGTCCTGAATTGCTGACTGACGGGTCAAAGCACAGCCAAAACCGCTGATCGTAGAGACCTGAAACTTGGAGGCATGTTTTTTTTTGTATGACGTAAGCCATAAGAAACGATTTTCTGAAATACTCCCCCTAAGAGGATAAAAAGGGGGGCAAAGTTTGTATGCTTGCTCACGTTTTTCTTACTCACAAAATTTATTTTCTTAATCTACATATTTTCACTGAACAAAACAAATCAACTAATGTCAGCGGCTCTGAGCCGGTTCGAGTAAAAACCGCCTTCAGCGGACTCACATTGTAACGCCTTAAAATACCGAAAGGTTACAGAAGGCCTTTATATATATAAGCATTTGCATGTATTCATTGTAAATTTGTAATATATTGTAAATAAAAGTTTGGAGGATATGAAAAAAAAAAAAATCAACTAACATTCTCCACTCCATACCTCATCCCCACTACAGTATACCCCCTGGAACGCAGCCTGCTCATAGCTCATTCCAGTCTCAGCCATCTCAGGGAACAGACCTCCCAGCTTTCCAGCCACAGCAGTCAGCCTCTACAACGGAAGACCTACTGACAAACCTCTTATCGAACCAGATGATGCACATGATGTTGAAGATGATCAACAGGGCCTACGAGACCAACAAACGAAATGACTGAACACCACTTCATCAACTATAATATCAGAGGTCTGCGCTCCAAGCTGGCTGTTGAGATACTCCTGCAGCAACACCGGCCATCGATAGTCGCGCTGACAGACATCATGTTGTCCGCCTCGGATCGACTGTACATCCAGGGGGTACAGAGGCCTGCACACCGTGGATTCAAGCGAGCGTCGACATACTAGTCCGAAATGATGTGCCCTCTAGGAGAATTCCTAACCCAGAGTGTCCAACTAATGGTACTCACAGTTGACGTACGGTTCAAGACCCGTTTCACGTTCAGCTGTGTCTATAGGAGGCCGCAAGCTTTACATACAGCTATGAAGTTGACGTTGAAGCACGCCCAGGCTGTGAGCCGATACATAGTCCTAGGAGACTTCAATGCTAAGCACACCGCCTGGCTATGCTCCAATATAGACACACTGGGAACCACCATCACCAAGACTAGGTTGTGCGTCTATCACCCCGGGATGCATACCTTCAGGCATGCAGCCCGACATGGATCGACCTTAACGCTGGATCTTCTTACCAGGGATTCGCACACCGTTACGGATTGCATTGCACTCCCGCACGGACCACCGGCCCGTGCTTTATACTTTCGAAGGTACCCCCGCAGCTCCGCCTGCGAGTAAGTACATTTTGCACAACGCAGACTGGAAAGGTTACAGTTTAGTGATTTAAAACAACCCTCCCATACGTATTGTCGGCGTACCTCTAACAATAACCGGGAGAGTCTGTCTAAAGTCACCATCTAAAAGCACCACCATACCTCCCATGATACCCTGGTTGCCTTATCATTCATTGTCTGATCTAGTGTTTCGATTGCTCTTTTATGGGGCATTGTACATTCAGTCCAAACCAACAGCTTACACTGCTGTATCATTCTTCCGCAGTCACTGCTTTAGGTGACTGGTGTTTCAATGGTAGTTTTAGAATTGACTGCGCTGTTCGTGCTCCACTAAGTAGCGTAGGAACTATTCCAGAGGAAACTACTGCAACAGCAACTCCTTTATCTTTCCGGACTGGAATAATAGTAAATTTAAAAGATAGGGCTTGCCAGTGCCTCCTTGAGCATCCAAAAAGAACCAACCTCCTTCGCCACTGGAAACTTTTTGAATAACTGTGTCAAAAACTAATATTAGTTCTGAATTTAAAAGTGGAAAGGCTTCTGTTATTTGTTGCAATAAAGAAAGAGTATCGTAATCTAGTCCTCGCATTAAATCACTACTAACTTCTCCAATTCTTTGTGGTTCATTCCAAAATTGGATAAATTTTTTCCAGTAATAGTAATCACTTGGTCTTCAACCTTTATTAGTGCGTCATTGTAAATTAAATCATTGTTTGAAACATTCGTATTCTGTTCTTGTAATATGTGTAAAATATCATCCGCCATGTTATTTTTATACTTTTCCGACAATTCTTGAGGGTTTGAAAAAGCACATGTTGCTATTAGTATAGCGAACAGCTCTCTCACCTTGGGCGCAGATATGCATTGTGCAGCCTCTTTCAGAGTTGTATCCCAATGATTATCATTCTCTGATAACCCTGTTGCCTCACATGTCTCTCAAAATGTTGAAAATTCTTGATTATTGAGCTTTTTGAGATCTTTGAAAGAGGTTGGCCCACACACATGGTGTAAAAGCATTAAAACATATGCTTGTAATTTATTTCAAATTAAATCAATTATTTTTAATCCCCTATTTCAACCCCTTACAATCCTTCTATCGCACAAAAAATTAGCCTTTCTCAGGCTCTAGACTATGTCTGTTCCAAATTTCATCACAATCGGCCCAGCGGTTTGACCGTGACAGACAGACAGGGTTACTTTTGCATTTATAATATTATATGTATAGTAATAATAATAATAATAAATTCTTTATTTATTCTGGGACAAGTCCCTATAGAATAACATAACTGTACATTATTGTGAGCTTTAGAGCCTTAGAGTACAAAGAAAAAAAAAGTAGAAAAATCAATCTATAAAGCTGATGAAATAATAATAAATAAAAAAATAACTTCTTATGATAATGAAAAATGATGATTTCACATTACTTCACATTAAAATTAAAAATAAAAATAAAAATGTATAAGCAAAATAATTAATATTCTATCGATATTTTTATGTATGCACTTCGGGGAACTGGAGGGATAGAAAGTAATCAAATAAGCGGGATTTGAAGGTAGGAAGGGTCTTAGAACAGCGGCTGGAAGAAGGGATAAAATTCCACAGGGAACAGGACCGAATCAGGAACGATCTGTCGAAAGCAGCGGTTCGATGGGCCTCTATGTACAAATCGGAAGGATGTGAACTGGTATCACCGGAATGGATGGAGGATTTAAATTTGAGGAGCTATATATATATGTATAATGAACGGCGGGATAGAGGAAGGATGCAAGGAAATACTTACGGCGATAGGAAGAATACAACCACCTCAATTCTTCATAAAATTGGGAGAAAGGTCCCTGGGGATCCCGAAGACAAAGCGTACAAATCAATTCATCAAACGTTTTATTATGGATCCAATATAAAACTGTTGGTAGAGTTTCAGCCAATAATTATTCTACTATCTTTCGGCGACGTTTCTGAACTTAATTGTTTTCATATCCATGATTTAAAAGTGAAAAATAATAGGATTTTAGGGAATAACATTAAGTCACACATTAATATAAATATGTAATAGTTATTGCCAAAAGGTCTGAGACTAAATCTAAAATACAGGAAAAACGTTTCTGCTGGACAGTCTACATATGGGTCATATCAATGTTATCGATTATTTTATGTACGCCTTTTTAAAATATATACACGTTTTCTGTTGATAATTTTTATAGGATATATCTATATATTTCCCCTAATTCCATTAAGTGCCCAAAGAAAACTTAATCTATGCTTTGAAAATGCTATTTTGTGAAGCTTTGGAAACTGACAAAATAAAAAATATGTGATTGATCTATTTTTAACAATCAATATTGAGTTTTGAAGTTTAATAGTCTTGTTAGCTTAGTTTAAAGTATCTTTTCGATGCTATGGCTAACCCGTAAATTTTGCCTATCCGTTTGGGATAGGAATCTTCAAACAGTACTTGACATTGCACCAGCTCAGTACCCCAATTTTACGTCCCTTCTAAAGTACGGCATAAGAAAGGATTGTTTGCTTCTTTTAAAAAATCCTAGAGCCACCTGCCTGGCTACGATTCCACGACCTTGGGTACAGTAGGTTATGCCATGCACTATGCAATATGTACCTATGCATTAGACAATAGGTAACCCCTAAAAATAACCTGTCTAATCTTCTGTTCTCCAACATTTCGTTTTAACATTGGGGGAGAGAGCCCGAAGTATTGGGAGAATTTGTCTCTAAGTGTTGTGCAGTTAAAATATTTCTGAATCTATCCATATTTTTTGGTTACCCAGTAACCACCATTATCCTTCTTTCTCCGAATAAATTTGAGTTTCTATTACTTATTTGATTATTTTTATGAACAGATTTATTCTATCTCTAAAACTTAAACTTCTGAGTTCTGGTAAGTTACTGCAGTTACCTCATGGTTGTGGGTTGCCTGACTTACCACACGCTGTTTAATAAAGATACGTGCAAAACGGGACTCGGCTAGATTTTGAAAAAAAGTGTGAAAGAAAGGAGAAATAGATATGTTTGTGTAACAATCGCGTAACTATTGCGGCAGCCGTGTTCTTGGGGACCATTTTATGCTTATCAAAAAGCCCCAGACGTGCGCGATGGATTCTGTTAAGTCGGACAGGCCAAGATCAGCCGGCAAATAGAACATTGCAATCCATTGTCATTCCATTGATTAAATAACTTAGTTTTTATTCAATAACCTATAAACTGACCTTAATAGTAACATGTATGATCTCGCAAATCAGTAGCCTTTTACACTTCGATCACACTGTTTTATCGAAAATCTGCTGCGTGTGATGTATTGTTGAGTTTCTTATTTCAACAAGTTCAGACTGCATTTTTAAATAAATTTGATTTGATGAACATTATTTTATATATATGGAAGATTCTCAGAACAAAATTTAATTGTTATTTGAAACTCTTAGAAGTGGTGTTTCTATTGAACATATTTCTATTTGTCTTTTTTACTATAATGATGAAATCATTTATTACATATTGATAAAGACTGAGGTGGCTTTCAGTAAATAAAAGTGTTTCAAATTTCTGAAATTTTTTGTATGTATACAATTATTTTTTTTAAAACTTTTGTGGCTTATATCAATAGGTAAGCAATTGGATAGTTGCACAAAAGAAAGCTTTTTTTATTTGTTTTTGATTTTAAATCAGTATAGGATTGGTAATGCAGATATCCTTTTTTAATTGTTTTTTCAGTATTTAGTTTAATTATTTTATTTCAAATTTTTGAACTCTTAAAAAAATATTAACATGATGGACAGTGAGGTAATTTTGAGGATCATTCTGGCATGACCTGTAACTTTGGCCCAATATTTCGAAAGAATCGATCCACTAGAAGTTCCCTTAGACACGGTAGTTTGGATTTTGATGTTTTAATTTGATTTTTTTTTATTTGACTTTTTTTCTCGCTTGATTTTCTAGGAATTTACAAATTTTCTTGACAACATTCTTGTTCATCTTACTAATATTATAAATGTGAAAGTTTGTATATTTGTCTCTCTTTCACGCAAAAACTACTGAACAGATTTGGATGAAACTTTACTGTAACATAGGTTATACATCAGAATAACACATAGGCTATAGCAAGCGCGGATTTAGGGGGGAGGGGCACGGGGGCACGTGCTCCCTCCTCCCCCATCTGTTTTTTATGTACTGTGGAGAATCTATTATAGGGCATAAATAAAGGCATATCACATGATAATAGTTGTTAAAATAACAGAAAGAACTTGAGTGAAACTACTTGTTTTGATATGAGCGAAGCCGCGGGCATAAGCTAGTTATTTCATCATTTTTTTTCAAATTTTTATATTGTTGGACTAGCGTTATTTAAAAAACCGAAGGTGGTATACATAGGGGAATTGAGTAATGATTCTTTTAATAAAACATATTAATCAATATTTATTATATAATTGCTTATGAATCAGTAATATAATTTAAATAAAATTAATAAAAAAATATCTATACAGACCATATACATATAGGTACATATGCACATATACAGACCATAATACTTAAATGCTGATTGTACTAAGTTGATTTTTTTTACTATTGACTATTTTTAAATATAATGTATTATAATTTAAAATAATAATATATTAAATTTAAAATACGGCGTATATGCTTATTATTGTTCCTCAAAGTAGTTCCGAAGAAAGTATTTTAGTGGGGTTATTTGTAAAAGATATTCTAAAAAATGCTGTTAACAGGTCAAAATTACTAACTAATACTACACTCACTACCTTAGGTAATACTAAGTACTTTCTACCTATTACTATAATTAGCTAATACTAAGTACTACCTAATACTGTATTAGGGAAATGCTTGTATTTACCTAATACTAGTTGCAATAACGAAGGTCTCCTGTTTTAAATTCAATTGCTGGCAAGACCTTCCTTTAATCTGTTAGCAGCCGGAGATGGATCCTATGAGTTCTAGGGCCCTCCTGGGACTCACCCAGCCTCTACAAAGTGGATACCCAAAACAAGTTGGAAAAATCTGACGGTTAAGCGTTAATCAGGACAAATCAACTGCCTGCACAACCGTTGTCCAAGAAACAATACAGTCTCTGGACTATTTACTGAATTCTATACCCTTTCAAGGGATTGTTGTGGTGCAGTTTTTTTTTTTTAATCCTATTCATGATATTCTATTCTAATTGAAATATAATGGAGCGCCTTAATTACTCTTAGGGAAAAATACGGTTTGTATTGAGAAGATAGATCTAGTGAGCCGTGATCTTGAACGTCCTGTTGATCGACTGCCGTGAAGATCGATCTGTTTCTTCAGTTTTTTTCTGAGTCGAGGTCGCAGACAGTTCTTATGAACGTTGGCCTAGAGCCAGGAGTCTTCCAGCGTGACATAACCCACGTCTTCAATATACTTTACTGTATTCTACTAGTTGGAGATTATGTTTTTTAGCATTAACAAAACTAAAAATCTTATTCATCCATTTCTTAAGAGCGTTTCAAATACAATCTTGTCCACTTTCAGTTGTTTCTGCTACATAGTATTAAAATATGTGGGGGAGTAACTCATGACTTTTATAACTATTGAACTATTGTTTGTTTGTTTCCTTTAATAACCTTTGTTTCCTTTTATAACCTCACAATATACTGCTATGGCTTATCGGAAGATGCTATAGTGGGAGTCCTGCATTGTGTCTATCTAAGTATAATTAGGATAGGGATATTAAACAAGTACCTGGCACCACACAAGCTCGAGACGTCCTCTGAAGGACTTCATGACCACGGACTATACTTCCTTTAAAAAATCTTAAGGCCGCCTTCCGGGTTGCGAAACCGCGGGAATTGTAGGTTGTTAAAATAAATGTGTGGCTTAAATGTGATACTGAATCAAATTAAAAACTGTTTGTGCTGTATAAAATAATTATAAACATTTTCCAGCAAAAATATAGAAAAAACTTGTACATATTACAAAAAAAAGTAATATAGATAAAAGGCTTTTAGAACGATGCCTATACCTTCCATTTCATTGTTATTTTTATCATTTCACGGAAAGAAAAAGGAGTTTAGACTTTCTTGTAAATTAGCATTGGTGAATTTATTACCTATTTATTATTATTATTATTATAAGAAGGGTCATGCCTATAGTACATTGTAGAAGCTGTACTCTTTCTATCACAACGATTGAGCAGTGAGATGATTTGTCTGAGATCAAGCTCGATCATTGATACTTCTTCTTCTTCCTCTAACTCCTGTGTGCCGCTAAGCGTGGAGTTGCCGTCTCGGTCTACCGAGCCTATTGGTCTCGGTCCCTTGCCATTCTTCTCATCTCCGGAATGGTGAGTCCTCTTACTGTATCCAGTTTCCCAATGTAATTGGAGTACATACATCTTGAACTACCAGTCTAGCTTCAAAGAACCACCTGGCCTTTCGGGTACCACTCATTCTGCAGACATGCCCAAACGTTTTCAATTGCCGCATTTCCAGGATGTCCCGCACTGATCTTACTCCCAATCCTCGTGAATCCTGTCATTTCTTATACAGGGCAACTGTCCTTCGGAGGAATCTCATTTCAGCCGCTGCCATCCTGCTTGTATGTTTATCGAGGGTTGTCCAACTTTCAGATCCATACAAAAGCACTGGAAGGAAAACAGATTTAAATATCCTAATTTTGGCATCCGATGATAGTTTTGGATATCACGTAGTACAGTCCATTGACATTCATCACCCGATATAAAAACCTCCTGGTCTATTTTACCATCTTTGCTCATGACTGTCCCTTGAAATGTGTAGGTGTTCGTTATTTCTATGAGTTCACCATCACATAATATCCTAGGCTCCAGGTTTTCCCTTCCTACACACATAATTCCCTCATGGGCTAGTTCCACTGTCGGGATTAACGACGCTCCGGTCTCCTGTGGTCAGTACACGGCGCACATAACATAACACTACACGGCGCACATAACATAACACTACACTGTTTCCAAATACTGACAGTAAGGACATATACAGTACACACTCCATGATCGCCTCTCTTGGGAAGAGCCAATGTTGGGAGTATAACCGGCAGCCTGTTGTCCCTCGGCAAGGGACCTCCATCCCTGGGCCAATCACGCGTATGGAGTAAACTGATCCAAATGATCAATGCAGCCATTGATACAGAACTGTTAAATAGTATTTAATTTTTTTTCAATACGAGTATGTTTAGTTAAAAATGCATTGTGGTACAATGTAAAGTCTAATGTCGAAAACGAGATAAAAGAAAGAAAAAAATATATTTAGGAGCGGGGTTGTTCAGTGTTTAGAGTTTTGAGTTGTTATGCTGAAGATTCCGGGTTTAAGTCCAATATTTGGAGTCACTATTAATCTTATGTAAGAGTAAAACCTCATTAATCCAAACTAATAAGCACTAAAAGAAATCAAGAAAATCGAAAGCCTGGTAACATAGAAAAAATTCTTAATGAAGTTTAATCTGTTGATCACGATAAAAAGATATCTTTTGTATCACAGCAATCTATTAAATATTGCTTAAAAGAGAACGCTGTTTTTAAACGCTGTTGAAGTTTTTAAACGCTGCATTTTCGGCTGAATTCCATAAAATATATAGAATGCATAAATAAATCGGAGCATAGGGAGCGGAGTGGCTCAGTGGTAGAGCACTAATTTGGCATGCTTAATTAAACTCTGCTGAGTTATAATCTCGCTGCTGGCAAGACTTTTATTCAGCCAGTTAACAGCCGGAGATGGATAATAAGGGATCTAGGACCCTCCTGGGGCTCATCTAGCCTCTATAAAGTGGGTATCGAAAATAATGGAGAAAAATCTTACGGTTGAGCATGATCTAGAACATATCACCTCCCTGCATAACCGTTGTCCATAAAACAGTACAGTTTCTACCACGTACTGAATCCCCAGACCCGTTCACGGGTTGTAATGGTAAAGGTGTTATATATAAAACGTCGTATATAGATACAAATAAAACGGAGACCCTAACGATTATGGGACCTGTGTTCGTGGTCATTAGAATCTTGATCCAAAGCAAAATGTAATATTTAGCGACTCCATTCAGCTATAATTCAAAATTGTAATGCACCATTAATAACACACACGGACTACTAATATTTAACTCAAAATTCACGGAACTCAAGATATTTAGTACACCTGACATTTTACGTAGCTGTTCCTGCATTATATTGCTGTATATCTAATATGACTGCTATTATATCGATCGCTATCAACTTCCTAGACAGTACTTTCTACTATTAGCATGCGAATCAGCCTTCTAGCGAAATTCCGCTTATATTTTAATCTGAATCTCAAATCTTACTTGGGAATTAAAATTTTGGACTTTACTAACGACTCTCAAGCTGTTATGCTTTATAATAACTTTATAGCAATCTTAATTGTGCAGAAAACCTTCTGCTTACAAGATATTCGTACACGTGTTATCTATCTTTTATAATGTATGACTCTGAAACGTACTTATGTTTTAAACTTATTATCTTCTAAATGAGTCTTAATTTCACTAAAATATGATAAGTTTGCAACTGCTTTCAGGAATTTTGTAAATTAGGTAAAGCAGCATGAAGTAAGAGTGCACTCCGAGTTTGTCCGTAATTATCTCTTTGAACATAAGCCCTTATATTGTAAGATACATATTTGGAACATGAAGTCTGAATACTAATGTATCACAATTCTTGTATTGGACTTATGTAAATAATTATTTTCTATTTAATTTTTAATATTCAGCCTTTTATTATTTTTATTTATTTATTTACAGTTACAATATTTAATTAACAAAATAATAAATTTCATTGTTGGTTATTAATCTAAGAAGTTAATTGGGTTCTTAGAGATTAAGGGAAAAATATCGCCTACTGCAACTGATGATGCAGTGGAAGATTGTTAGTAGGAGGGAACCGGAAGGAAGAGACACTCCTGGCTGCAGAATTTAAGGAAATCATTCGGTCTCACAACTGCCCAATTGCTTAGATGTAGTGCGAACAAAATTAAGATCGTCATGATAATACCCAACATACCACACGGATCAGGCACAGGAAGAAGAAGACTTAATAATAATCAGACACCACCAATCTCGGCTGACAGAGATAATTTTTACCCCAGACCAAATCCGCTAGATCACTGTTAACGCAATCGTCCCCCCTAAGTCTCGGTCTACCGCATCATCTACCCCTCATATCAGTCGGCACAGCGTTTATTTACTTTATAGAAATTCGTTCGTTAATAACCCTAGCAACTTTACAAGGCCGTCCTAATCTTCGTGACGCTATCGCTTGAATAATATTAACCGTGTATCAACTTCGCAACTCCGCAATGCTTTTAACTATTACGACTAAAATTAGTATCATAAATTATATTGCGTATATAAATAAATAACTCCCTACGAAATTCAAACTATTCTCCAACTTATTTGACTTAAAAAAAAATACTATACCGTAATCATAATTTTGCACTCCTACTAAAGTGAGAGTTTGTAATATACACCTAAATTTCAGGGGAGCCGACAATGAGTAAGGCACGCAGAAGGTGCTTTCTCAAATTCGCGGACACACCCCGGAATTGCTCGTAACAAGAATGTACTGTTTTAATCTTTTCTATAAACTCGAGAGCGTTCACGATTTTGTTGTGCTCCGTGACTCCGCCTTGGCAGATTATCTGGTCCGTTCCATCCTCAGGGAGTGAAATTACTCGACTATCAGCTCAGGAGTCGTTATTGTCAACATTCACTTTTCGGACTATAATTTTCTAACTGGTTTCGACAGGGTAATATTATATGTTTGCGAGTTATTGGGTGTTTTGTGGCTCGTGGTATCTCGAGCTGTCTTATATATGATCAGCTTGAAGCTAAGAAGAAAATAGTATAACGCACCCGGTATCCGATACTGAGAAATGCAGTATTTATGAATCTAAGGTAGTGTTTTTGATAGAATTGACTCTTACGAGTTGGATATTATTTTATTACTTTGATGTATAAGACCGGTCACTTTAACTGCGAAAATTGTATTTATACCCTTACTATAATGATCTATCATGGTTTACAAATAACGCTCAGTACAAAATTTATGTAAAGGCATTCTATCAGATTTACAAACATACACTTACTTCTTTATTATATAAAATTGTGTTGTATGTTCATATAAATCGGTGTGTAGACATCTAATTTATAATGGTTAGGGATATCAATAGTTTTAAGAACATCAAAGACAAACAAGAGTTGTTTGTTTATTTAACGTTACTTTATGCTACTATGGTTAATCGGTCGATGCTACAGTGGATGCTATACATTTTGTCTATCCAGGTTTAATTAGCATAGAGATATAAATAGCATAGAGAGTACATGACATCATACCGGCGCGGGACCCCTGTTTAATGTCCCCTTCTGAAGGACGGCATAACCAAGGATATTTTACTTCCTTTAAAAATCCTACGACAACTTTCCGGACTGCAAACCCGCGATTTTGGGCTAAGTAAGTCATTATTCCTAAATATTTATAGGGAATGTAAGGTAATAAATTAAAAAAATATATTGAATACAGATAAACGGTATGGGAGAAGAGTCGGAAGGAGTAAATATCGTGTAACATCTAAAAAATAACAGATACTAACAAAATGTTATTTTACTGGGCCGAAGTCCTGCCTTAGTATCATTTTAGTATTTTGAGGTATGATGCCCAATATTTTGTTTTTTTATTTATTTCTTTTTCATTTTCAAATTCTTAGTAACATCGACAGCTATGCTGCATTACATCATTTTTCGTTACAATGCTTGTTGTAACTAAATTTTGATTACAGTAAAAAAAGTGAAGTAAAACCAATTTTTAAATTTTCACTTCAAACACTTGTTTTACTTTTATCAAACTTTATATATACAAGAGGCGTGACGAAGATTTAGTGAAAAATAATGAATTTATAGATATTTCTTAATTTACTACTTTTTTTTTACCAATTTTTTGCATTAAATATGTACTTAAAGATTGGATTAAAATATTCTATTTTTGGCTCAAATAAAACAGCATTTGAAACTGCTAACGAATAAATGTATATATTATTAAATAAAATTATTCATTTATTAACACAAATAACCACAATAAACACTCTAATTTTTAGTTTATTATTTTAATCACACTTTTTTTTAAACATTTCTACTGATTTTAACAATTTTACCATCGAAAAAATTTCATTTGTAAATTCCATTTTCTATGTGTATCCAAACTATGTTGACATCTGAAGTACCTTATAATTGTATTAATAAGTAATTATTTATTACTTTTACATATTTATATAATATATTAGTGAATATTTAATGAAATTACAATAATAAGTGTTTTTATTTTAATTAATTTTCACTTACATAGAGATCATGCTGTACTAACTCTTCACCGCCGAGTGCTTTTCTTCGCAGTGATAGCACTGAACACCACGTTAAACAGAGTAAAAATATCTGAAAAACAAAAATATAATAGTTTTTTAGTTTTATATTATAAAGAAAAACTAAAGTAACATAAAATAAGAGCCATATCTCTGCATTAATATCTTCTATAACCGTGACCAAAGTGATCGCGATAATTGAATAAAGTTACTTTTCATTATACTGAAAGATCGACTTAAGGGCTTGAAAACGTTTAATAATATCTCTGTATATTAAAAATACGTATCGACGTGAAATACATTTGTTCAACTGGAGTGTTGTGAGGGCAGTCAGTGTATTACAAAGTCATGATTCAGAAAAGGAATATAGTATTTAGATAAGGTTTTAAGTATAGAGGTAATTATGAAATATATATAATGGCGCAGAGTGGAATCTGGAAATGTTTAAGTGCGAAGAAAGACCAAATAGATAAACTACCCACAGATATTTTTCAAATAAAGATATATGTTAGAAGGTCACAAGCCCATCTTCACTTTAACTAAAAACTGATTATTTCCTGAACATAGTAAGTATTATGATAGCAATGACATGAAAAAATATTATTAATTTTTTTTACTGTGGTCTGTTTATCACATTTTCTCTGGTCCATTTTCTTCCTAGGCTCTATTATGTCATTTATACCACAATGAAGTCACGTTGGGATTTCTGCTCTGGCAGCGACATATATCTTAACGAGCTTCTGATTGGTCTCGGTTCAAACTGACATTTCTATTGTAGTTCTTAATTGTGATATTATTTAATGTTCTCAGGATCTGACACTTAGTCAATTCTCGTAACTACCCAACACTTACAGATTGCCGTAACTAATTAATTTGTTCACGAAGAATTATATCCGTTTACTATAGCATTTGTTTCTTCTGTTGTTCCTTTCTTAAAATTATCTTTATTGAATAAAGCTTTATTTCTATTTAGTTACAGAAGCTCAGCCGAGATAAATTTAAACGGACTGAAATATTTATCTAATTTGGGATGTACTAGAGAGGACACAAGTTTATCCATAGTTATGCTAGGAATTAAATAAAGAAGCTAAAATAATTAGCTCATTAGTACCATCTGCGTTTAAAAAATATTATTGAAAACCCATAGTAAAAAGAAATATTAAAAATTCGATACCATCATGGTTACTGCTATATATACATATTGGTACACAAAAACATCTTGTTGGAGATGTTGAAAAAAAGTATCGATAAATTCATCTTTACGCCATATGAAATTTACCTGAGTATCACCAATATTAAATTGGAAATTTAATATTGAGTTTTGGGATTATTATTGAAATGATTTCCACTTAGGGCCCAACATCTCAAATATTTATACCCAATATAAATTTGGACGGAGTAGAGCTTTGGAGCTCCACTAAGCCATCGAATTCCTCTCGTACCCAATCCTTACAATCCAAAATCCTTCGTAAAATCCTTAATGCTCCTTATTTTTTTAAGAATAAAGTCATCCATAACGACCTTAATGTCCCTTTTGTTGCTGATTTGGCCCGAACCAGGTATCTATCCTTTCATAACAAACTTCATTACCACTCAAACCCTCTTGTTTCAAACCTAGCTTCCTCTCCCATTCCCGATAATCCTCCGAGGCGTCTGAAAAGTAGATGGCCACATGACCTTCTTAGTTGAACTTTGATTTGAGTACTACCAGTGGGTAGTTTCTCTACTTGTCATTATCATGTCATTATGTAGCACTTATCCTATTTACTTGTTGTATTATTGTAATACAGTTGTAAATATCAATAAATAAATTTATATAAAAAATAAATAAATTTGGGTTTTGGGCTGTATGAATTAGATGGACTCCTAGTTGTCTAAGTGTACTTATTTCTATAATGGAGAAGAGACATAAATTATAAATATGATGCAATAGAAGAAACACCCAAAAACAAATCCTTAAAGTCTCTAAAATATTGGAAAACCGAACAGTCAACGTTTCGAAAATTTAGTTATCATCAACACAAATACAAAAGGACAATCACATCAAAGAAAGCAAAGTGCAGCACTTTTTAAAAGTGGAAGCTAGTCACAGGTTAAAGATAATATCAATACTCAAATCACCTACATCCATTATTAAAGAGACAGCTAATTTCGTTATTTCATTTTGGTAATAATTAATATCTAAAACTTTCAGTTATCTCAAAGATTTAATTGTTAATTTATTAATATCCTAATGTAACATCTTGTAGTCTATCATACTCTCCTGGAATTTTTGTAATTTTATAAATAAACGTCTTCACGCGGATCTCATTACCGCGTAGGGGTGCGTACCACGGGTGGCGGAGGTGGGTATAGTCGGTGGAAATTTCATGGAACTTCCTCCTGTCCAATTCTGATGGACTCGCTGACCAACATAGAGAGCGCCCCCCCCCCCTCACCCCAGGCTTGCTGGAGGAATGTGAAGCCGGTAAGAACTACTCACATCATGCTTTAGTTCACAAAATACCATTAATAGTCACGGATAGTTTAAACGCTCATTATCCTGAGATAAACCGTTCGGGTGCTCGGGTGGGGACTACTTCTGGGAATTCATGGCGCAAGTTGAAATAAAGTTTGGTGGTATCCGCATCGAGCCTTCGCGTTAGTTAAGCCTTATTATATCCTGTATGCCTGCAATGGCAGGAAGGGGGGAAAAAAAGGCTAAGCCTTATTATTATGATCATTTGTTCATATTCATTTATTTTTCACGCAAGTATGGGTTCAAAACAGAGATGGGGCCAATTCCAACCATCTGCAGTTATTAGTTTTTGTATTTTCTTTTTTAAAAGCTTAGAAATTTTCTTATGAACCTGGCTGTATCTAGGAGAAATGCCTGAGCCTCCCTTAAAACCTCAACCGGAAGTCCTAGCCTCTTAGTGTTCTCCACTGTGGATTTAGTGGCCTATCCATTCGTGGAAACTATTATGATTATTAGTATAAATAAATGTATGAGGATATCGTTTGTAATTTCTGGATGATTTCATGATAAGATATAACAAAATATTTCGGATGGCATAACCTGCAATTAGCAGTTACATATCGTTTTCCATGACTCAAACAGGAAGCAACAAAAGAAGAAAGATGAATAGATGACCCTAAAGGCCAATTAGAAAAAAGAACATGAACTCAAAACTGTTTGGTCTAATAGCTCTAGGACTCACTAGAGAACGGAAAGAGGCAAGAAAAAACCTACTCTTGAGGTTCTGACCTCTCAGTCAGCGGAGATATCTCTCTAGCCGTGTTTTTACAACAGTCTCATTTGCATTCGAGCAGAACTGAATCTCGGACAAGCTAAGACAGATATGTTAGTTTCGTGGTTATCACCACTGCTATCCACCTTAGGACTTATCATGATATAATATATAAAGATTTTATCAAAGTTTTCTTCACTTGTGTATTTTCGACCGGTTGTCAGACGCTCCGTGTCTCTCGCGCGTGATCTAAAAACTAAATAAGTTGCACAGCAAGCTTTAGTTCTTATCTCAACCCTTGCGTATTTCCGCGTTGTTACGAACATGCTAAGAATTTTATAGTATCAATTAAAAACAAATTTTTAATTATATTTTAGAACAGCTTCAATGCGAATCTTCAAAGAATAGTTTATAAGATTTTAAGACTAGCTTAAAATATTTTGATAGTACAAGTATGAAATTCATGATTCATGGTTAGCATTGCTGGATATAAACTCGCTGTTGTCCATAATTCTAGTCAATAAACCTGAAAAAACAGCACGTCTTTTTAGACTTCATCACTTAGTAATGAATATCATGAATCATGAATATGAATAGAATATTACATACTTTTTAAAAGAAACACTAACTGAGCCAAGACTATCATCATCGGCGGCATTCTCAATAATTTTAGAGAAGTTCCAGTGAATCCTTAATGTAGTATATATCAGAATAAATAAATTTAAATAAAGAATATTTAGATTGAATTATTTAATTGTTAGTTGTCAATAAAATAAGGTACGTAAATATTTTTTATAACAATTTTCGCCTTCTAAATACTTCATCCTTTGTTGGCAATGAACTTGACGATTGAAACCAGAAAAAATAAATGATGAATGGAATAAAAATGTCGGCCGTGACAAATTAAGAGAGTATTTATTATTTTTATCTTGATTAGGATTAAATTAATAAATTAAATTAAACCTTGATAAAATTCAGCAGTGATGAGATTTTAATGGGTTAAAATAATAATTAAAAATTCAATATCAACAAAATTATTTGATGTGGTTACATTTTACATTGTATGAAGCGAGATAGCTCAGTGTGTAAAGTAATGAATTGCTATTCAAAATGTCTCGGTTTCAAATCAAGCTGCGATGATTAAATCATTTAATATGTAAATAGCCGCAAATGGACCTTGGTGGGATATCAGATCCTTCTGGGGTTTACTAAGTCTCTATAAAGTAGATACCTCTTGTTAGAAGTAAAACCTGGCGGTTGAGCGTGATTTCGGACAGGTCACATACCTGCAGAATCGTTGCCCTAGAAACAGTATAGTTTCTATCACGTACTGAACCCAGAACCTTTCATGAGCTGTAGGTGAGCAAAGGGCGATTCCCTAATACCAAATAAATGATCATTTATAATCCCCACAACTAGTATTACATGTAAAGGTAGGTATATTTTTAACCAGTCATTATTTTCACAATAGTTATTTTAGTTAAGTGTGGTATATTTCTTCCTTCTCTCTCCCAGTGTCGAACCACCGCATTAACAAACACTTTATGAACTGTCGTTTTTTTCATGAGCATTATTTATTCTAAATTTCAGGTCTTGTGCATTGGAACAAAAATAAATTGGCGATAATCATCTTTATTTGTATTCTATTTTTAATTTAAGTCCCTTTCGAGAATGATCAACAATGAAGAATCCGAATTACTTTAAAAATATGTGATCTTCTTAATCAATTTACGAATTAATTGTAACTTTTTTGTATGTGAATAAGTAAACAATTCTTCTAGATAACCTATCCCGTTATACAAACTTTTTTCATTATTCCCGCATGTCCTTATCAGCACGATAGAAGAGAAAGTAAGCTTATATTCCAATTGGATTCCATCAGCAGGTGATTTATTCGCTTGGCAGAGATAAAGTTTACTTTCATCTCAGAAGAATTTCAATAAGTCACTTCAAGTAAAGATTATACGAAAGAATTACTCGCCGTTTGGAAATTTATAACTAATTATTAGAAATGATTCGTCAACTTTGTTATTTTAGGAAGTATTTGAGAAATCTGATAGGAAATAATTATTGATTTAAAAATCAGAAAAAGTGATTAATTGGGCTCCGGATATAATCAAGAGAAAGAATCAATTATATTGATAGATGTTAGAGAAGCAATTAGTTGACTGGAACTTCTAATGTAAGGATAGAGATAGTTGGGGGTGCAGTAAATTAAAACACCATAATAAGTGCATACTTATTTATTGTGTGCCAACGTTTCGACCTACATTGTAGGTCATCTTCAGGGCAAATATACTGATGACCTACAATGTAGATGTAGATGTACAATGTAGGTCGAAACGTCGGCACACAATAAATAAGTTTGCACTTATTATGGTGTTTTAATTGACTGCACCCCCAACTATCTCTATCCTTATATTGATAGATGTTGAATACTATTGGTTGGCCTAAGGAAGGATGGAGGTAAAAAAAAATCTCTTAAATAGGGAAAAATGTTTATTGGAAAGCCAAATTTTCGACCCACATTGAAGGTTTCCTTCAGGGCTAAATATACAAGATACATATAAATTAAAATAATAAACGGTGAAGAATAAGAGTATATGTAGTATATTGATAGAATAATAACACACGAAGTCAGTAGTCGATATAAAAACCAAAGGAGAGTGCATAAACATCTTTGTCATTTTATAATTCAATCTCCTCTAATTATTATTTCTACTACTTACTCTATTTATTATTAATCTATCAATATACTAAATGTTGTTCTTTATCTTATATTATTTTAATTTATATCTATCTTGTATTTCAAGCCATGAAAAATACCAGCAATGTGGTCGAAACGTTGTCTTTCCAATAAACAGTTCTCCCTATTTAGGAGAATTTTATTTTTACCTCCACCCGGACCATTTTCTTCCTCATACTAATTAAATATTTTGGTAATTTTATTAAAATTACGCGTGTATAACAAATACATAAAATTGGATTTATATTTTTGCCATACGCTAATTATTTTAAATAAAAACACCGACAAGAAAATATTAAATTTTCCCTTCAATACAGTAGATGATACTGCCTGATGACGCCTTATAGAAAACCTCTTTTCTTCCGATTTCCATCGATCGGACACCTGTTCATGTCATCTCCTTTGGAGAAAAAGGCAATTTAGACCCAATACGTCTCCCCTTAAATGTTCTCATGGACCGAGTCTTGTACTTTTGTTTAAGTATTAGAAAATAAAGCCATAAACCTAAATTTCTATAGCGCGTGTAGAAGTGAAGCATTATACATGATATTATTTTTATAAAAGTTATTATTGTTTCATAGCTGCTTCAACGCAAGCAAAGGATCCATACTTCAGTCTCGTAAACTAACCGGATGTACAATCAACCTTTAAAAAATAGGAACCCATAATTGGGAGAAAAACTTGGCTATTGGGTGTGATCTTACCTCATTGTTTTATCTTCTACTTCCCTCGCCAAATACATGTTGATTTCTTTATTTAATGATAATTATTCAAAACTATCCTATTCCTACTTTTGTTCAATTGCCAATCGGACGCTAGTTAGAGATATGAATTAAACGATTAAATGGACTTTTTCACATTATTTCGCTAATTTATACGCACAATTTCATTCTAACAAAACTTCAGGTTCTAAATCAGACTAAAACCATTAACAATATGGCTAAATATTTTGACTAAATTAGCGAAAAATGTGAAGCTGTCAAGTTTAGGAATTCCGGAGATTTTGAACGTCTCATACGTTTTACTTCAAATCTTACTAAGCTCATTTTTGTTCTCAAAGTTACAAGGATTTCCTCATTTTTTTCTTCATTATTTTATTGTTCGTCTACGAAATATTGCAACTGAACATGTAATGTTGAATTTTCTCCTTAACTTTTCTATTTCCTTAAAGGTTGTAAATTATAAAATATCTCTTTTAAATTGCCGTGGCCAATATTTTTAATCCATTTATCGGATTTTATGATCGGCGCTCCTTCTGGGTTCGACCGTGTCAGGGCTTCCTTAGTGCTTATTCTGAGACTGAGTCTTGGTGACTGGATTATAAAATTTCTTTTATTGTTTTTAGATGCTGATTTCTTTTCTTTTTTTTCTGTTGATGTAAGTATTCATTTTAATTAGTAAGATTTTATTATCAGCTCTATTATATTTTTTACAAGAATTACGAGTATTCTTTTTATTTGTTTATATTCTTTGTGATTTTATGTGCGAATTTTAATATGTATGTTTCTGGATGAAATTTAAAAAAAAATTTCTAAGAATAGCAACCATTGGAATGCATCATGACTAATTTTAATATACTCGTATATATATATATATATATATATATATATATATATATATATATATATATATATATATATATATATATATGGTTTGTATATATTAAACATTACATCAATGAAGAGCAAATACATGACATCTCACATCGAAATCCCAAACAAACTTATCAATAAGATTCTGAAGCTGCTTCTCCACAGCTATCGAGAATAGTGTTGTAAGATATTCATTCAGAGATTTTTGGTCCATGCACGACCTGCTTTGGGGGAAGAAATATAGGTCCTGATGCGCCTCCCGAACAGCCATAACCCTCGGACCAAGACAGATTTGTAGCTGTCCTGGAATCCGAGTGAATATTGGTCGAAAGTCGTGAATCGGTTCCAAAGTTGAAGCTATGGGCGAACTTTCGCTGAACCCTGGGAACCATTGTTCACAGTAGTGTGGTGTTAGAGGTTACAATTTCTATCCAGACAATTTCCCGCTAGCAATAATAATACCAGTATTTCAAAAGTAGCAAGTCAAAAACGTTTGGAAAAAAGGGAAAAACTATTAGTAAGATCGGAATATCATTAGGACCCTAAGATTGACTGTAGGCCCTTCTGGCAGCACTACGAAAGCACTGAAGCTAGGTTGATATAGTTTTGATGAATGATAAAGGGATATTTAAACATTTCTTTCATGGTCATTACTCATCAATAGGATGACCATAGTGCTGGGCCTAAGGTCTACATAGTCTGTAGTACCAACGGAAAAAACAATACATTAATAATGTTAGTTAGTTATGTATGTATATACAATTAACAACCTTTCATCTACATTAACTATATCTTATTCGCCCCGTTAAGTAATTTGTTATGCAGGTTGGAATAGGTTAATGATAGGTTAGGGATAGGTTAGTCGTCATTATGCAAGATATCAGTGCTATATTGCTGAGTGATTGCAGTTGTAGGAAGTGTTGTACAGCTCCTTCAAGATCATCAGGAGGAGATTATCGAATGCAACTATTACAGTCGGATTTATTGTAGTCCCTTATGAATAATTAATGAGAATAGAGTGCAAACAGCGGGTTATCTCGTTCTAGAGTTCAAGAGAAAATACTCAACGCTTATTACGTTTGACGGTTATGCTTTACTATAAAAATTATAAACTGAGAATTCAGCAAATTTTTTTTAAAAATATTTAAATAGATAATATTAGTATCTAAATATTCGATACATTTTTTACTGTTATTATAAACAGCTCAACTAGTCAAATAAAAAATAAGGAAATAATCCTCTAGTCTTTGCTCATTATTTATTCATACATCACTGCGTTCATATTTCCTGTTACAGTGGAAATTATGAATGGTTTGTAATTTTTAAAACTGAAATTTTGTTGATTCGGTATTTAAATAAAGTATCCCAGGGCGACTTGTGGTCTTCTGGTTAGCATAACAACCTACAAAGCCTAAGATCGCGGGGTCGTAGCCCGGCAAGTGACCCTACGATTTTTTAAACGGAGTAAAAATCCTTAGTCATGCTGTCCTTCGGAAGGTACTTTTTCAACGGGAGTCCCGAGCCTGGACGATGCTGGGTATTCATTAGCGATCCCTATCCTAATTAAATCTGGATCAGCAGAATTTAGGGCTCCCAGAATAACATCGTCCGATGTTCCATAGCAGCATTTAGTGAGGTTTAATGAAAAAAAAAGTAGTGCTTCAGCTAAAAAAATATGCAGTTATTCGTACATTAATATCTATTATTATTATTATTTATAAACGGTTAGCTAGATATATCTTAGAAAAGTGTAAAAAGGTCGGGGGTTGCAGTCAATAACGTTACACAAAATAAGTATGACTTATTTTATTTGTACCGAAATTTCGGCTCAATTTTCAGGGATGAGAATAAAAGAAACATTAAAAAGTGCGCCCGGGGGCGGACGGGGCTCAAAGCCGTAGTATTCGGGCTTCAGTGAAGGCAACCTGTCTAGGGGAGTACCCACGAAATAAAGTACAGCTGTCCTCTAGTTTGGGGGTTGACTGCAGAAGCATTGGGGAAAAAAGAGTTTCCAAAGAAAGTATGGTGGAATGAGGAAATTGCAATAGCGGTTGCTAAAAAAAAGTTGTTATACTCTATACGGCTTTCAAGTAGGGATCCGAATGTTTTTCAAAAGTATAAAACAGTCTGCAAAAATGTTAAACGGAAAAAGATCACAGCGATAAATGAGTACTGGGATGGAAAGTGTACACTAATAAATAACTGGATGCATGGTCAGAAACCAAAGGGAGCCTGGAAGGTATTAAAGTCCATCAAAAATTCAAAACGAACAAATTCTATCGATCTTATTACACAGAACGACTGATACTTTTCTGGATTACTTACTGAGGGGCGCCCTAAAGTTATTGTTGAAACGCCTACAACAAATGTTGAAATAGACGATATTGAACCGATATCTGTGGAAGAGATAGAGGATAAAGCGATCATCATCAATCATCGCTGAAAGGAATGAAAAACGGACAATCTCCAGGCCCTGGTAATATTCCTGTTGAAATTATTAAAAATGGGCCACTTGAACTTAAAAACTACCTGGCTGGTCTTATGACGACGTGGATAAGAAGTGGAACTGTGCCAGAAGAATGGACTGAAGGAAACATAACGCTAATTTTTAAGAAGGGGAGTAAAAAGGAATGCTCCAGTTACTGAGGGATCTCAGTTACCAGCAGCATCAGTCGTAATACCCGAAGAACAGGCTGGTTTTCAGGCGAACAGGCCATGTATTGACCATATATTTACCCTTACGCAGCTGATTGACAAAAGTATGCTTGCAATAGTGAAGTGCATATGGTCTTCATAGAACTCCAGAAGCATATGATACGGTCCCATAATGCAAACTATGACAATCACTGGAAAACATGAAATAAGCCAACATTTAATAAGAGCTATCAAAAGCTAAAATAAAGGGGTCAAAGCTAGGATATTACTGAGGAATGGACTGACAGACGGGAATCCTATCACTAAAGGTCTCAAATAAGATGTTCTCTACCCCCTCTGTTATCCAACCTATATGGTTGGATAACAGAGGTTAAAGTTGGTTCTACAACTTTGAAGAGGAAGTGTAGCTAAATACCCATTAAAAAATTACATATTAGTAATAAAGTCCTCTACAACTTATAATTTGTGATAACCAGGTGATAGTCACAAGTGAAGAAGATATATGCTAAGGAAACTTCAGGAGGAATATGCTGCTTGGGGTCTGGAAATGAACAGGAAGAAAACAGAGTACATGGCGATACATGGGAATACAACCTTATCCCTTGAAAATTGGAAAAACCCATGAATACAAATTTCTAGGCAGATGGTTAACAGACGATGGAAGATCCAATAAAGATATAACAGATAAAATTGTTGGGTGTCTTAACTCTGTTCTGTGGAGCAAAAAGTTTGACCTAAAAAAAAAAAAAAATGATGTTCCACTCGTTGGTTGAAAGTGTTATCCTCTACGGATTCGAAACGTGGACGAATATGAAATAGGAAGAAACGAACTTGTTGGCCGTGGAGATGGACTTCTGGAGACGCTGTGTGCTATTTTCAGAATTCAGCACGTCCCCAATTGAACAATTAGGCAATTGGTTGATCAGGAAACAACGATCCTCTTCGCAATAGAAAGAAAAAGTTTGAAATGGTATGGCGACATAAAAAGAATGGCAGAGGACCGATGCCCAAAAATAATCTTCGAATATTGCCCTATGAAAAGGAGGGAAAGAGGACGGTTGAAAAAAAGATGGTTGCAGGATGTAGAAGAGAGCATGGCAGCGAGGGATCATAGGGAAAGAGACTGACTGAATGGAGATCTTGGGCGAGACCCTTTAAAGACGTAAAACAACCAAGTTGTTAAAAATCGTTAAAAAAAATTAATACTAAAAATTAAAACTAAATAAAATATAACAGACTAATTTAAACAAAGATGATAAGCAAGGAATTCAACATGCAAAAGATAAACTATGAAATAATTGATGAGAAATAACAAGAATGGAAAAAATCTAAATTATAATAAAGCAGAGGCAATAAAAATAATAAAACACAGATAATGGAACAGTAAATTTACAAGAGCACACCAATAAATCACTTATTTGTGTATATTTATTGACAGCACCCCCCTCACCATTTCATACGCTTCTATTATCATTATTACTTGATACAACATTTTATAGACTACTAAAATGGCTTATGTTTTCTTTCTTGCCATTTAGCTTCCCGTCTGAAGTCTCACTATGTAAGTACAATATTTATATAAATCACTGTAATAAAGCTTTGGGAAGGAAATGTTATATGAGTATTGTACGCTATGACTACTGACATTTTACTTAGATTGTGATAAAAACATTAATTTTTATAACTGCAAAATTTATTAAATTATTAAATTAATTAAATTATTAAATTTTTATAATTAATTATTTATAAATTTTTATAAAATGTTCAGATTTGTGTGTGTATATTTATTTAGTTATTTATTCCAAATAGATCCAGGAGGATCAAGCAAAGCACTCTCAAAAGGTTTTTTTTCCTTGCAAACTTTCTTCCTCTTTTCACCATAGATTACACAAGGGAACAAATTTTTATTAATTTTTTGTTGCATGGAGTTTTAGGCCTGTTGTTTACTAATTAGAGGTTGGTGATTACAAATCTAGCCTCAGTTTTTCTCCAGCACCTTTTGTTTTTGGCAAACAGCTGATAGACATATATTTGTACTAGTCACATTCAAACTTCAATTCAACTGAGTTGTTTAGTGAAAAAGTTTGTGCTCTTGTGTTAAATAACAATGTCCAAGTTAAGAAATATCTGTAGAAACGATCCAAACTATTTCTGTAACATTTGTGGTGAATATACATTCAAAAATTGTAGGCTAAGTGTGTCAGAGTTTATAACACAGGTATATTTTGATTACTTTGGATTCGCTTTGGACATCCGTGACAAGTACTGGATCCCTCATATGGTATGTAAAACATGTGTTGAGTCTTTGAGATTATGGGCAAATAAGAAAAGACCCCATTTTAAGTATCAAACACTCATAATAATTATCAAGATGATTGTTATTTTTGTGTGATTGATATTAATGGAATTAATAAAAATAACCGGTCGAAATGGTCTTATCCAAACTTGTTATCTGTTACTCGACCAGTCTTGTTCTCTGGCGATGCACCAGCACCCCAAGCTTCTTCATCTGTACAAAATGATCATGATATAGAAAAACAAAACTATTCTTCAAGTGATGAAAGTCGGACAAGTGATTCTTACCCTGATTTTACTTCTGAGCTCCAGCTCTTTAATCAGGAAGACCTCAATGCATTAATCAGAGATCTTGGTCTTTCTAAAAAGACATCGGAGATTCTAGCTTCTCGATTAAAGCAAAGAAATCTTTTAACCCCAGAAACAAGAATTTCATACTATCGTAACCGAGAGGCAGAATTGCTGTCATTCTTTTCTAAAGATGACGACTTTGCTTTTTGTTCAGATGTTCCTGGTTTATTGAAAGCAATGGGAGTACAGAAGTATGATCCAAATGAATGGCGTTTATTTATTGACTCCTCTAAACGTAGCCTGAAATGTGTACTTATGCATAACGGCAATAAGCTGGGTTCGATACCGATTGCACATTCAACTACAGTCAAAGAAGAATATGCTACTGTAGCTTCTGTAATGGATAGAATCAAATACAACGAACAAAAGTGGTTGATAAGTGTTGATCTAAAAATGGTGAATTTTCTTCTTGGACAACAAGGTGGATATACAAAAAATCCATGTTTTATTTGTTTATGGGACAGCAGAGCTAGGTCTGAGCACTGGATTAGAAAAGATTGGCCTTCCAGGCAATCTATGGTTCCGGGACAACTGAATGTAATAAATGAGCCCCTTGTGCCCACGGATCGAATAATACTGCCACCTTTGCATATCAAACTAGGGCTCATGAAACAATTTGTCAAAGCTTTGAACAAGGGTGGTGATTGCTATAAATACATCTCTAAGAAGTTCTTTAATTTGATCCAAGAAAAAATTAAAAATGGAATTTTTGAGGGTCCCCAAATAAGAAGGTTGATAAAGGATGAAAACTTTATTAGTTACATGACTGATATTGAAAAAAATGTCTGGAATGAATTCGTTTGGACTGCTCAAAATTTTCTGGGAAACAAAAAGGAAGAAAGCTATGCGGAGCATATTGAACTAATGTTGTTACACTTCCAGCAGCTTGGTTGTAATATGAGCATCAAAGTACACTTCCTCCACAGCCATTTGGACCGTTTCCCTGAAAATCTTGGTGATCTGAGTGAAGAACAAGGGGAACGGTTCCATCAGGACATTCGAACTATGGAGGAACGTTACCAAGGTCACTGGAATGCTCACATGATGGCGGACTATTGTTGGAGCATTAAAAACAGCCCCCGTGAACCGAATCAAGCCAGAAAATCTTACAAAAGAAAATTTTTTGATATGTAGTGGTAATTTTTTTAATAGTTTTCTTAATAAAAAATATTTTCATCTTAAAAAACAGTTTATAATTATAACCCCAAAAGTAAAGCTGATACAAACAAACTGACTTCAGATCTTAAATCAGCACCTCGAGGAAGTAGAATATTAGTCAAAATATTTCATGCAACAAAAATGTTGTTCCCTTGTGTTATTTTTCCTCTCTTCTCTTTCACCCATTTTGTTCCTGGTCTCTTCAATGCTTCCTCCTCTGACATCATTATCCGTATTCTACCATCTTTTCATGTACATTTACATTACACTATACACTTATTCTATTTTCGCTTTTCCTAAATCTAGTTTCACTTGAATAATCCGTTGTGCAGTTTACTTGACTTTTGTGTACCGATACAACATATAATTTTTTTTACAAATAGTTACTTTAATTTAAGTTAATGTAGGAGTTATAAAACTCAAGGCTTGCTGCTTCTGACTAGTCCAACTCTCTCTAAAGGTATTATTGCCCCATATCTTGTATTGCCTCTTGAATGGCACCTTTTGTATTCATTGATACGGCTGGCATACATTGCGTGCCATTCCTTTGCTACTGGCTATGATGTCTGCACTAGTGCCATGGCCAACTCATTAAAATCGTCTTTATTATTCATAGTGTGAGGTGACACAGGTCCACCAGAAAGCTGTTAATAAGTTTCAATTTTACTTATTACCTAAACCATAGCAGCTAAGACTCCAAAGATACTGGGACAGTTTAATGATTATGGTAAAACCCCTTTTGTAAAATTTTAGGTACAAAAAGGACATTGAGGTGTGAGCCTAATTGTTATTAAAAGTATTAGTAGGGGATCTGGATTTCGTTAGAACGCCACCAATGGTAAGATGCTTCTGGACTGAGCGAGAAGAATGCACGCAATGGATTTATCAAAGCAAACAAGAATAGGCCAGAAATAGCTAGAGAAGAATTGCTGAATCAATTATGAGAATTTTCCCAAGAAGTTTTGGGCACGATGTAGCAAATATTTTATAGAAAGTAAATATCAATCTTAACAATCAGGAAAAGAAGATTTGTTAGTACACATTTATAAAAACTTAGAAAACACAATCAGAAAAAAGAAGAAGAGTTTTGGGTAAAGAGACAAGAGAAACCTGGGAACCAAGTCGAGTATAGAGCAGAATCTACAGTAGTAATAAGAATTATGAATTTGCTACGGGAATTGTATTATAACACGCACGTATATTGATCGGATACGAAGAAAAAACATATTTATGAGATGCTTTTTCTGGACTAAAGGAGGAAGAGAACATCACCGAATATGATGTGGTCACTCCTAAAAAAAAAAAAAAAAGATCTGCACCACTACAACAAATGTAAAGTATTCAGATCAATGCACAATAGAGAATACACTGTGTCGAAGACGATGGTTGATGGTTTGCTCGATATTGGCGTTCAACCGCAGGATTTCTCCCCCAACTTAGGACAATTCATTTATAAAAGCTGGGTGAGTCGCAAGAGCGTTAAGAACTAAAACTTATCTTTCTTCTTTCTTATTGTCATCTTCCCTACATTTCAGTAGGGGACAAAAGCGCACTTCTAGTAGGGGTCAAAATTGCTACCTGCGTCTGTCAGGTGCTGCTCTCATGGCTTCCCTTTTTCTTTCAGGATATTTTGGAGATTATTCTTCCAGATCACAATCGGTCTTTCTCCGTCGTTTTCCTGTTGGTTTCGCTTCAATAGTATCTTCGTTGACCGGCAGTCACCAATCCTCTGTGCTTTGGAGTCAACTGCGATTACAGTGTTTTAGGGCCAAGGATTCACATCCATAGGGAGAATAGGAACTTATGTCGAGCGATAAACAGAGATGTAAAATATGCACTGGTTGAATCTTAACCTATTGCCTTCCTTTGTATTCTCGGGCCCATAGATTACCCTCAAGATCCTTATCTCTACATTAATTAATTTTTCTAGTTAGGGAAAATTGTAGTTTCCATCCCGTACAAAGTCACTGGTTTTTCACTGTGTCTTAGTGTTTAATTTTGGCGTTAGATGATAGGTTCTTCAAGATCCTTATCTCTACATTAATTAATTTTTCTAGTTAGGGAAAATTTTAGTTTCCATCCCGCACAAAGTCACTGGCTTTTATTGTGTCTTAGTGTTTCATTTTGGCGTTAGAGAATAGGTTCTTCTAATTATGAATATTTCCTGTTGCGAAGCTTAATTTTTACTTTTATGATCTCTTTTCCCAAACAATTGTTGCTATAATCGTTTTATTTTACATTCAATATAGCTTTAATTTTAATTAATTTATTTTGTTTGATTGGTTTTTATTTTGTTAGCTCAAATAATATCGATTGATTAAAAATAAGATGAATATAAAATTCGCTTATTTCAAGTTGAATGTTACTATTCAAAAAAAACACATCCCGTTATAAAAGTTAATTTTGGGATTTTGGTGTCTTGATAATGCCTGAATAGGCGAAACGTCGACTGGTAAGTAGGTGTATTTTTTGAAACATAAGGCTTTGCATTGTGGTTTTTCCCAATTGCATTATAATAAATAATAGTGTTTCTTTTTGAGTTTTTGGCTCTATTTTAGTGATTTAATTTTATTTATTTATTAAATAACATAAAAAACATGTTTGCCAATCCTTCTGAACTCCATTTATCTCATTTATACTCCATTACACAAGGTCAATAAAAACGAGAAAGTACTATTCTTCTCAATAATTAAACAACAGTGATTATTAAGTTAGAGCGAGTTAGTGAGTTGTTTAAGAGCCGTGGGAGACAACAGCAACGTTGCGTAACTTAGTTCCTTTACATGCTAAAAGAAAACGGGAAGTTACAATGGGTGGAAACATTTCTTTTTGTGAAGGAGCTTCCCTCTACCGGGCTTCGGGAGAACTTGCCTTTCTAATGCCCACTAATGTATGGCTGCAAATCGGTCGCTTCATGAATCATTAGCCGCTGATGACAATATGTCCATTACGTACGTCACACTAGAGGAAAACAATTGTCTTTCTTTTTCATAATAAACAATATTATTTAACAATTTAGATGCTATTAATTTTCCAATATATTATTAATCAAATATGCTAGATAGCGTACAAGGAATTTAATTTAGGACTCCTTCACGCGGATTTTTACGAGTTTCAACTTGGATATTGCGCTGTCTAAGCTAGAAGGAACATTGCCACCGCGTTCGGGAAAGGATATTGTAGCGAATAAACCATTTGCAGTTGGTTTGAGAAGAATTAATTTCTTCTTTCTACCTAGAGATGAAACATACAACGTAGAGCAGAGATATTGACATAATCCTTAATAACAACAAAAACTACCTGTATTTGTTATTCCTGTACTCTTACACGACAACGTCAGACCTCATGTTTAAAAAGAAACAGCGATGAAACGAGCTGGATCACGACGTCCTTCCACACCCACCTTATTCACCAGACTTATCTCCAAGTGATTTCCATCTGTTCAGAAATTTGGACAACTTCCTATGGCGTGAAATTTTTAAAATTACGATTTTCAGATTTTATTCTATTACAAAACTCCTAAGTATTCAGTCCTGGTACCTACTGAAGATTTGATAACACTTTGGAGAAATGTTTATAAAATGTGGGTAAATATTTTAAATAATTTTTTTTTTTGATTTCGTTTACTTAATGATCTTTCCTTTGAAAATGAACTTTTAAACAAAACCATCCAATAACTGAAATTTTTTTTTTTTTACAGAAGTTTTTTGTATATATAGTGCCCGTGGAAACTTGAAAGAGTATTTAACTGAAATATTGTTTAACCTAAAAAAGTATTGAACCTATGTTCTTTATTGACCACTTCTTATTCAAGAAGTTTCATCGATTATCAAGATGCCATTCAATATATATTGTAAAATTATTTCTCCTGTAATTTTACTGTCTTACAATCTTCAAAGATTTCATTTCACTCTTGTTTTTTTTTTAATTCTCAATAATGTTATAATTAATCCCTTTGTTGATTATACTTCATTCCTACCATTTCTGTTCATTAAATTATGTATTTTTAGTATTGCAACGAGAATTAATAATCACGCGCCAAAATAAAGCATAACTTCAAAACAGCAAGATTTGCAAAAATGCCATTTTAAAAAAAATCTCGATGTAAACTAATAAAAGCTGACAAATAACTTACATTTTTTTTTTTAATTAAACACTTTATTGAAACATTACAATCTGCTACTTGTAGCCACTAAGTAATGGTGCTATGTACCTACAACCATTCCATAACAAAACAAAAAATGATATAAACAAAATAAAATAAGTGAATGTAATTAAATACATGTGAAAAAATATATACATGCGGTAATAAAAGGAAATGAATGCAAAAATGATAATAAAATAAAGTCTAGATAAAAAAATAAAAATAAATGAAATAGTAACTTACAACAAATGCCTTAATCAATTTTTCTGATATAGAAAGATTTATTTATCAAACATTTAAATATAATTAACAATTTGTAAAATGTTCATGTATATTTTTCATTCTTCTGATCTATTTATAAGTGATTCGACAACAATTAAGTGATTAAAAGTCATTTACTTTTTTTTTTCACGCAACAGCCTTTTAAGGCGAGGTGAATATCACTACTTTTCTTATTTTATTTTCGTCTTTTCTCCCAGTATTTTCTCATCATTTCTGCATGTCTTGGCTTCTTTTCTTCTAATCACGCAGTACCCTTCTGTTTTTCTTTTTTTCCACAAGAACATTGATTTCTGTTAATTTCTTTGTTCTCTTTCTAGGCAGTATTTTTCTATTATTTTTAGTTTTTCTGCTTCCTCCCTCATTTGTACATATCCTTGTAAGCTCTTGTATTCACGGATTTTGGCAAATACTAGCTTGTTAAGGCACCCTTGGTTCATTCTTACCATATGCCCGTAGAAGGGATTTGTTTTAATATATTTATTTTTTGATAAATGTAAAAAATTTATATTATAAACAAATAATGTTTTCAGACAAGGATTCTCAAATTTACTTAATGAACTTGATAAGATAATAATTTATATGTATATAATAATGTTCAATTATAGAATTATCAAATTGTAGTTAATTATTGTAAAAATGAATTTAAAAGGCACATAGTATACTTAAGTATGGAATGTGCAAATAAATAAACGGTCCTTTCAAAGGGTTACTTTGAAAGGTAAGAAAAAAGAAAAGATAATTTGTGAACTATAGTAATCGCGAAGTCATGTGGGTAAAATAATCAAACATGGTGAAGCTTTAATGTTGAAGAAATTGGTCCGGGTAGAGGTCACTGAATGAAATTACTTGAGAATTTCATTCAGTGACCTCTACCCGGACCAATTTCTTCAACATTAAATTATCATAGGTCAACAATTATCATCAATATGGTGAAGCTTTATTTAAATTAAAAATTAAACTTCAGATTTAAATTAAGTAAATTCTACTAGATTAGAAATTAAAAAAAAAAATAATACAATACATGGTGAACGCTTATAATTGAAATGTTTTAATAGTCAGAAAAGTGGTTATTTTTAATTTCTTGAATAAGTGTTAACTGGCCACTAATTTTGAAATTACTGATATTTTAAAATAAAATTAAAGCCTTACTATGATCATTTTTTTGATTCTTTATTATACTACTTGTTACTGGCGTGTCTTTAATGTTACTAACGATTGCTGCCAAAGCAACAACTGAAATAGTAAATCGATAAGGGGCGGAATAAAAGAATTATTCCCGCATTGACAAATACGATTTTCCGATCTGATAACTCAGATTTTCGGGTGTGATTGTAGCTTGGAGAATGTCGGTCATAAATTTAGAAACTTTTTTTTTTTATAAAGAAGTTAGTGCAGAATCAATGAGTTATAATAAGAATTATGAAGTTGCAGTGGGAGGAGTCATGTCACGTTGATCGAGTACGACGAAGGAAACGACATATAAGAGTTGCTTTGTCTGGATAAGTAGATGAAAAGAACATCAACAAAGATGAAGTGCTCATACTAAGTTCATATTTCTAAAAATTAATAAATAAAAAAAGAACTGTACCATTAAATTTTTTCTGTACCAATAAATTTTTCCCTCATCGACAAGTAAGATTTTCCGATCTGAATTCATAAAATCAGGCATCATTCATAATTTATATAATTATTTATCTTCAGATTAGAAACCTTTTTGTAGTGAAAAATATAAAAATAATGACATTCATTAATAATAATAACCCAAATAAAAAAAATTCTCGTTATTGTTATTATAATATTGATATTGATTATTATTACAATGATTTTGTTATATTTTACCTCATTATTTCGGCAGTTAGTTATTAAAAATATGAATGCACAAAAAATGCATTTTTCTATTATTCATAGACATAATCATTATACATTGGATTTCACACCTTTAGGCATTGTAAAATTAATATGTTTTTTTAAAGTGTGATGAATTTTAAGGATTAAAAATTGTGAGGGGTTTGCCAAACAATTTTCTCGGTACATACAAAAGTGAGTAATTTATCAGAGAACGAAGTATAGCTTTAGGGCTCCACTAAGCCATCGAATTCCGCTCGTACCTTACAATCTAAAATCTTTCATGAAAACATCAATGTTTCTTACTTTGTTACGAACGAAGCAATTCATAATGAACTTGTTGCTGATAAGGCCCAAAACCGATATCAATCTTTTTATGACATTTTTTATTTCCATTCAAACAAATTAGTTTCACAACTAGCAACCTCTTCAATTCATGATAAATCTCCGAGGCTTCTGAAAATATGATGACCTTCTAAGTTGTATTTGCAATTCGAGTACTATCGGGGGGTAGTTTTTCTACTTGCCTTTATCTCATGCCATTGTATATATTTCATACTACTTACTTAATGTATGACAATTATACGAGTACAGTTTCAACCAACAATGTTGTATCCCAGTGAAACCTTGACATTTAACAGAAATGCTGATAAGGAAAATCTAAAGAAAGAGGAAAGGAAAAAAATTAGGAAAATTCTGGGACTAAGAAGGACATTACAGAAAACATCTAAAATTAAAAAATATTCTAACATAGAAATAGACATGAGAGAAAGACATCTTAGATACTATGGCCACATAATGAGGCTTCAAGATCACATACTTACAAAAAGAATAGTAAAACACGTATCATCCCTAGTTAACGGAGGGGGATGGATCCAAAATATTAAGAAAGACCTGTAATTAGGCAAAATTACTAATGAATACATAAACACAAGAAACAATTTTAAACTTAAATTTGAAAAATGGTAGGTTAAGCCAGATACAAAAGCGCCGAAAACTGGAACAAAATGGAGCGAAGAAAGAAAAGCTGAATTCTCCCAAATAATGAAAACCTGGTGGGCAAATAAGAAGAACAAGGAGCCCCAAACGTGAACCATCTTTACTTAGCCTCTTCCACTTTGAGACCTTTGCGGCTAATAATTAATTATGCAATTGTAAATTTCAATGAATAAATTAAAAAAAAGAGATATTATATATAATATTGGTTTTAAGTCATAGATACTATATATGGTTATGGTTAAAAAATGTTTTCACGAACGGACTTGTACACGTAACCAATGCCACCTGCTTCTTACAGGGAGGAGAAAGCCGAGGACAAAGACTAAGCTATAGGAGCGTTTGAATGGGCCGAAGTAGATGGAAGTGGTTCAACAACGGCGGAGCAGCTCCGTAACCACTGCACATCCACTCCACTGCTCTAATTGTATCAGTACGCCTTACTGTTTTCCTCTTAGCTGGAAATAATAAGGGAACTGCTGATTGAAAAAGTCTTTGGAAAAAAAAAATAGAAGCCTATTGTTCAGTGTGGTCAAGACGTGGCAATTGTTAGAAAATGGTTTAATCGAAAATATGGCAGTTGATGAATAGACTTCTCTACAAGGACTCTTGTAAGGATGCTACTCAAGAAGTAGAGATAGAATAGTAATGAAAATAATTCATTAAAAATGAATTATTCACAATCTTCCGAAACTTTGAGCCGCTGTGTCTGTCCTTAATATGTCCTCTTAGTGACGAAAAAAGGTATCTACATAGTTATAATTGTTCACAAATGAATAAAATTGAGTTATTTATTGAGTCATATTTAAGTGAAAATAAATACAGGAAATGATCATATTACAGAACATTAAAAATAGAGTTATATATCCAATACCACATATATCTCCAATACGTCAATTTCGTAGATACGGTTTGGTATCACTGAGGTGACGATTAGTATCATCAGAGGTGTTTCTGAAATATTAGGCAACATGTCTGGTTCAAGTTTTGGTTAATGCTCTTCTTGATGATTAAAAATACTCGAATATATTTTGGCGCAGCTGGCTAAATTCGCAAAACGATCTCAAAGGGACCCTTCTTATATTTTAACAACAATACTCATTGAAAAAGAAATTTAATATTATACTTATGTCTATGTATTCATTTTAAGAAATGGAAAAACGTTTTGTGAATATGTAATTTTTTTTTAAGAAATCTCGCTCAAAGAACACGCCAGAACAAAACAAATATCGCACAAGTATTTCTAAAGTGAAACAACTCAAGAATTGGAATTTTTAGGAGGAGAATTATGACCATGAAAGCAATGGGCATATAATTCTTAATCGCTCGTCAAAACTGTATCAACCTAGCTTCTTCTAGAGGCACTTGTGCCCCTCTTAGTGTTCTCATGCTTTTTCAAGCTCACTAATAATTATTCCCAGTTTTCCAAAATTGTAGGCTATGATTTTTATGTCCTTCTTATTCCTTTTTTTCTTTCATTTCCAGTTATTGTTGACGTAGAGGGCCCTCGATCAATAATTTAGTATATATTAAAAATACAGGTGCCAAATCATACTAGTAGACCTTGGGTGTTAAGAACAAGAGGTAAGGTATTCTGTTAGATACGGTATCCATTTTAAATAACGATTCTCTTTTTAAAAAATGCTAAAATATTAGAAGCAATTTTTATTAATACTACAGCGTTGGCTGTATTATATTTTACGACTTCTCTTTGATTTAACTGTTTCGAGATGTTAGTATTGACTATTCAATATTTTAATATATTAATTAATTTTTTTTTAACGATTGTTGTTGTTTGTTCATTTAAGGTCACTTTTTGCTGTTATGGCTAATCGGACGATGCTACATTGGGAGGTATAAATTTTGCCTGACCAGGTTTAATTAGGATAGGGATTTTTAACAATAATCGGACATCGTACAGGCTTGGGACCTCCGTTTAACGTCCCTTCCGAAGGACAGCGTAACTAAGGATATACTCCCTTAAATAATTCTAGGGCCACCTGCCAGGCTACGAACCCGCAATCTTTGGGCTTAGTAGTTTGTTACGCTAACCACTAGACCACAGATTGCCTTTTTTTTAAACAATCTTTAACAACTTGGTTGTTTTACGTCTCTAAAAGGTCTCGCCACAGATGTCGATTCAGCCATCCTTCTCTAAGAACCCTCATTGCCATGCCCTCCTCTACATCCTGCTACCATTTTTTTTTTTTTTTTTGGATCGTCCTGTTTTCCATAGAGAAATATTCGAAAATTGTTTTTGGCCATCAGTCCTCTGCCTTTCTTTTTAAGTGACCATACCATTTAAATCATCTTGTTTCTATTGCGAAGAGGATCGTTGTTCCCTGATCAACCAATTCCCTAATTGTTCTATTAGGGACGTGCTGAATTCTGGAAAGAGCACAACAGCGACACTAATAGCACATCTAATTAAGTATTATTATTATTTCCAATAAAAACTAAGTAAAGCTCTCTCATTATGTTCCTCAAAAGTAATAATTAGTTGATAGATAGGTCTTAGCGAAATGGTGTTGAATCTCTTGGCTATGAGGGAACAGTGGAGTATTCTTGGACCTTCTTCAGCCAGTGCCTGATTCCTAAGACTACTGTGTGCTTCCATATGTTTTAAATGACTTGTACGAATATTTCGAAGATATGCACATATCTTTTCCATTGAAAGAGACAGTTATTGACCACAAATGATTGTTGTTGATAAATAAATAACTGTCCTCGAATTCAAACCCCACGAACTTTGAGTCCTTATGAAGATATTCGATCGCAGTTAACGGTCAGATGTAACTGAATGCTTCACATGATGGCCACTGCTTCCTTCTTCAAAGTTTAACGGTCTCATAATTGTATTGAGGAAACTGAGAGCTGGCTAATCTACTGTGGAGAATCCTCCAGAGTTATTATAATTATTCGTAAATAATTACATTATATTAGGTAAGCTTACTTCTTATATACTATAAGCTTTTTATCATTTTTTTTTTAAGTGAATAGAAATTTCTTCCAGTTCATTTATTCTGATGAGATTTGCGAAGTTACTACGAGCCAATTGAACCATCCCTCGGTTTTAGGGTTATATATTTTCTATTTTTTTTATATTAGTTATTTAATTTAATATATATAACATTTTTATTTTTTATTGTCAATATGTACTTCTTTTAACAAACATTGAGTATTTGAATTTTTTATGGCCCACTGAGCCTCAAAAAAGAGAGCTACAAGTACCGATTGCATGGATAGTTCATACAATACATAAAATTAACAAAGATTTTTCATAACAATAAAACTTAAAAGATTAAGGTACAAAAATGCTACCTCTACAACTCATAAAGTTGGTTCAGTAGATGATAGATATTACTTTATTACTAGGACACTGATTCTTGGACAATCACCGGAATTTCCCCAATTTAGTTTACTCACGTTATAGAATTCGGTTGAGCCACAAGAGGGTACAACAGTAGATCCCAAATAGTCCATCCGTGGCTGTTAATAGATTAAATAATTTATCATACAAAACTGAATTTGAACCCATAACCTTCAACCTAGCACTCTATAACACCCTGCTCCCTTCAATATAATAAACCTCTAAACCTAAAGTATCCCTAAAATTCAGTAAATAGGTGCTTAAACTTTACCATCCTTAACTTTATTGTACATGTCAACTAGCATTTCCTCATGGTTAGTTTAGGTTTCTGAATATGAGAATTTCTTTTCCCCCCTTTTTTTGATAAAATGTAATTTACCGTTTTACAAAATGACATGTGGAAAGCAGTAGTTAAAGAAAGATAATAAAAAGTTGAAAAAACCTAAGCTTGTTATACAACTAAATTTATACTCTAAAAATTATCTACAGAAGATCTGGAGATCATAAAAAAAATGTTTTCTAAGGAAGCAAATTTCTTTATTTGAAAATTAGAGAAAAATATTGATGTTAAAGTATAATATTCTTCTTCTTCAAACAGCGCTATGGACCTAGGACCTTGGCCTCCTCGACTTAGACAGATTATCAGCGAATCTTCTCCATACTGTTAACCCTAGTACTCTAAGGTCTACATCTACATCGTCCAGCCATCGCATTCTAGACCTTCGTCTTTCTCTTTTCAAATTCCTCCATGATCGGCTTTAGGAGCATTTTTATCCATTATATGTACGTGGCCCAACCATCTTAATCTTGCTATTTTGATACATACACTATATCAGCTTCTCCATAAAGGTCCTTAGTTTTTCATATGGTTCCTGCTTTTGTTGGGCCATATACTGTTCCAAGGATTTTTCTTTCCCAAGTATTCAATAATTTCTCTTGATGCTTGGATAGAGTCCACTCCTTCCCACCATACATGACAACTGGTCGAAGTACTTTCTTACTTACCCTTATTTTGAGGCTTCGGAGAATAGCTGTATTGTGGTACGTGTTTCTGAGGACCAATAACATTGATTACTGTTCTCGATTGAATCCTTTATTTCATGTTCCAGTTTGTTATCTTCTGTTATGCCAAGGTACATAAATGTTTTAACACTTTCAAAACTACACCCTCTTCCTTAAAGATATTCACCTATCAAACTTTAAAAATGTAGTATCATCTCATACTTCTTTTCTTTATATCAAACTTTTAATTTGTAATGTTCTAAATAGCCTGAAGGTCCCATATCTAATTTAAAAAGTATAGGCGCTTGTAACTTTCTTGGAATAATGGAACAAATTGTTATCAGATGGCCTGTGCAAGAGCTGATGGATGGATGCTACAGCTCATTGATCCGGAAACGAATCCGTAGAACTGACTGATTAGGAAAAGGAAAGTTTAGAGCTTAACAATAGTGGCTACTCAACTATGAATAAATTTAGTAACAACTTATGAAAACATCGGACTTAACTTTCGATAATGAAGGTAACCTTGAATACGGTTCAAATAATCCAGAAGTTAGTGTTCTCTATAACCAAATTAATAAATTTATAATTTATTCTAAAATTGGGTCGATAAATGTCTTATAGAAATCAAGATACGAAAGTCAAACCAAGTAACATTCATACTTAGACGTTCAGACTGTCCCTCACTAACACTTTACAATACGCCACTGCCTTACAACTCCAGACAAAATATGTGGGTTTTAAAATGGGCAGAAGACTGACTTGGAAATGAAGTGTGACTAACTTGAAGAAAAGCTTAAAGACGGCTTCTTTACAATAAAAATAACTATGAATTACCAAAAATTTTGTTTATTCAACATGGTACTTAAACCGATATGGATATGAGGACAGATTTTTTTTTTTGCAAATCAGGATGGTAAACATCCCGACTATTGCCGAATTAATGCAGGAGTATCGCAGAGCAGTATTGTAGGTTTACATCTATACTCTATTTACACCTACGACATCCCACAGACGCCAGAAACACTACTTGCTACATATGCGGACAATACTGCCATAGTTTCGAACAGTGTTAATCCGAACATAGCTTCTCAGAACATTCAGACACACTTAAATTCTTTACAAAATTAGCTCAATAATGGTGTATAAAATTAACATACAAACATCTAACCAAGTAATATTTATACTTAGACATTAACACTGCCCCTCACTAACATTTTGCAATGCCCAGACAAACACAGACAAAATACATGGGCCTTACAATGGACAGAAGATACAATGGACTGACTTGGAAATAACACGTAACTAATTTGAAGAAAAAAAAATTGAATCACCGACTCTCACACGTAAGACCACTACTTCACTACAAAACTAAAACATCACTAACAAACAAAATTATACTATACAACATTCTACTTAAGCTACAGATATGGATCTATTCAACGCGGGTGAGGGACTTATGCTCAAAATCTGACTTACAGACCATTCAAATATTTCAATCAAAATTCCTTCGTTACATTACTCATTGTCCCTTTTACATCACTAATAAGGACTTACACAAACACCTGAACATACCACTAGTGACTGACACGATCAAGAAAAACTACACATGACTCACTTGCTGGAGACCCAAACTTATTGGTTTAAACATTGCTGACAGAAACATTACCACGGAATCTGACAAGGAGATTGAAACGTATTAGAAGCTAGGATCTACTATAGAAACATGAACACGGTAGGAGTGCCTTCAATGGGAAGTTTCTCCATATGCGCTTCCACATGAATCCATTAGAGATTTTCGAAAGAAAGTCAAAAATACCATATGTGCCAAATGGCATTTGTATAATTTCTGTCAATAAATATTTACCATTATTATTATAAAATCAGTTAGAGCCACAACCGACGAAAAATCCGCATCGTTTCTCGATTGGCTGTATCCATCATAAGAATTCATAACATGATACTAATATCCATTGTTAGTAGATTCGCATGCTTGATATCAGTGCTCCTCTTGTGGTTCAGTGCTTAACACTAATCTTGTTATTTGAAACAATTTCTTCCAGGAAAATAAAAATGTTTCATTCATGATGAATGGAAAACTAAATTTCACAGTAGCAAGTTAGTTAGTAAGGTTGAATAAATACCAAACAAACTTTGTATATTGTGTAGATATATACACAAATTAAAAAAAAATTCTGTCAAATTATTCGTAAGTGGCGGTGTTGTGAAAAAAAAAAGAAACTAAAATTGCTATCATAACTTTTCCAAATTAATTCTTGTAGTATTAAGAACAGGGGTTAAGCTCATGCCAAAACTTCAAAATCCATTATTGTTGTATATCCAGTTAAATAAGTACAGACTTTTTCAAATTTATTTAAGAAGACGTCTTTCGGGAAACTATTATGTAATTATAGTTATAGTTTTGACCGATTTCAATAATAAGTAAGGAATATATAGTATATAGTATATTTATAATTAGACATACTATACTTTTTTTATACGTTTTTCAAAATATCCCTATCGCATACATTATGCAAAAACCAACTACAATTTTAAGACAGAATATATAGGGTCTTTTTTTTTTAAACCCCCGCTATCTGCAAAAGAAGAAGTTAGTTTTTATTAAGTCTGTAATGTTTTGGGCTGCGAATTTTAAAAATGAAAAATGTTTGACTGAAATACAATTCACACTAACACTTACGGCCAATTATTTCTTCAGGTGTATTGATTTGAATATTTTTATTGAGCGTTTTCATTATATTTTATAATAATATGACATATGTTCAACATGTTTCGAATAGATTTAGAATTTTTTGAGGTACAATGACTTGTTCGAGGTATAACACTATTTCCATTTACATTATGTAAAAAATAAAACCCAACACTACAACCCATGGAAATTCTTCGGTTTCTTTCTAGGTATGGACTTGGTACTTGTACTGCTAAGTCCAAAATAGTACATGACATTTTATAATTGAATGAAAAAATAATTTTATTCGAGAACTAGGTCCCTTAAGAATACCAGAAGTGTTATTTTTTTTTTATATTTATATATAAAAACATATTTATATATATATATATATATATATATATATATATATATATATATATATATATATATATATATACATAGAATTAATTTTAGAAAGCATACACAAATATTTCATGCGTTGTTGAACGCTAACAAAGCCACTTATTCTCCCACATTTGCTGCAAATCATTCCCTGCTTGTCACAGTAACAATGCGAGAAAACTATTTTCTCGATTTTTCATGGATTTTTTCTTGTTTTTCTTTTTTCTTTGAGATTAATTGCAACATTCCATGGTCAGTTCTGGGGCGTGGAATATTGGCATTAGGAGAAAACGTAAAGCTCATTCAGAATGTTAACACAGACCGTTTTAAATATTTGTCAAAACTCGATGAGGTGTGAAAACTGGTTTGTGCAGGGAAAAACGACCAGAACGATTACGATTATATTTCTACCTTTTCGCATGAATTTTAATAGATAATGGCACGTGTAAAATCGGATATTATAGGCTGCTCGTTCTGACCAAAGAGGCGTAAATAAACGTTATTAATCGACGAGAGTGAACTGGAGTAAAATTTATCTTTAAAATTAAGAATGAATGTAATGTAAATGATTGATAAATATTTAAAAAAATATAGAGGAGCAGATTGAAATTCGTCGTAATAACTAAGCATATTATTAAGTAAGTATGTATAAACTTCAATAAAGTATTTCCCGTGGGTATTAATCCTATAATACGAATGGCTACAACTGATTGGCTCGGATTCAACATTTGAATTAATAAACCAAGGATAGTTAGATATTTAGGTTCAATTTCAAGATTAAATGACTTTCTTTTACATCAATTTTCATCAATTATTACACTGTAACGAAATTATTTTAGTACCTGCATTTAAAATTAAAAATACATATAATAACAATCATAAGGATTATCCTCACGTACTCTTCAGAATCATGGACGCTGACAAAGAAACACCAATCCAGAATACAAGTAGCAGAAATGAGATTTCTCAGGAAGATAGAGATCAAAACAAAAAGAGACCGAGTCCGGAACACCACGATAAGGCCGAACCTATGTTAAACCAGCCAACGAGCTAATAAAGGAAACAGACTGAGATGGCTTGGACACCTCCTGCGGATGGATCCTAGCAGGATTGCTAGCGAAACCTAGTGAGTCAAAGTGGAGGGAAAATGAGGAAGAGGACGACCTAGGAATGAAGTGGGAAGAAGAGGTGAGGAAGGACTTTGAGAAGAGGGGACTCCATTGGAGCAGAAGATCACAGTTGGTAGAAGACCGGCAGAGCTGGAGAAGGATGAACAGAATTCCTCCTCACACTGCTTAGGTGGTTATGAGGATTGATTATGATGATGGTGAAGGACACTTATGTTATCTACATCTTCGACACACAAGCAAAATATAAAGAGGAGACTGCTTTATTCTGGCTGGGACACAAAAAAAAAAAACTTAATTAATAGGTTGATTTTATAATAATTGGCTTTTTGTTTAATTGATAACGAATAATCTCGGAAAAAATCTGATTTGGCGCCCAAACGAGTTTCATACTTTTCTTATTAAACTATTTTTAAAATAAAAAAAAGATTAAATATATTATTTTTATTGCTATGAAACTGAAAAATACTAAATTTAAAAATAATTCGATTATAGTAAAATAAATGTTTGAGCCAACATTTGTTGATGCTTCGACTAATTATTGAAATTATTATTGACGAGTACAACTTCCAGTTTCCCATGTAAAAAAATCTCAAACACCAGTTTTGAAAAATACTCGATTGTGCATATACTTTTATCAAAATGGGTTTAAATCTTTAGATAATGTAGTAGTTTATAACCATTGGTTTTGTTATATGAAGTGTTATTTGCTAATTTTCAATAGAATTTCTTAAGATATTGTTCATGCTGTTTTAGAATGGTCCTTAAGTAGAGTACGAGATTCAATGATTATATAGTGCTACATAGAAGAAAAAAGAAGATACAGTGAAACGAAGTTAAGATTTTAAAATTCCTACGGCAAAACGAAATAAGAAAATTTAAAACTTGTGACAACTCGAAGCGACAACCTGCGGAATAATTACCGATGTAAGTAATTATTTCTTAGTTTTTCCATGTTTAGAACAAAGGTTTTTTTACGGCACGTCTTACATAAAAAATGAAGGTACTTCCGACACTAAGTATTTTTAATTTAAATTTAAAATCGTAAATTCGAATTTTTGTGCAATTGAGGAAAATATTTGTTTGCAATTATTTTATCATAGATAAATTTTTTATGCTGAAATTGATTCTTATCACAGTAAACTGCAATGTCATCCCCAAAAATTGAGTAAACAAGAAAATTGGTGGATATGTTACAGTACATTCGTCCTTTACTCGGTGAAGTGATTTTCGCACAGGACCTTTTTCTTATTCAGCTTCTTCAAAAGCAGGAAACTGTCATTGTACAAGACCGGACATATTAGTAATTATATTTCCAAGCGCGTTTGTTTAATTCAAGTATCTCGAGTTTCTCTTAGAAATTACTTCTTACTTAGGGTCAGCATTATGACCCAGGGTGTAAAAGTGAAAATGGATGAAATCTTCTCCCGTGATGGAGCACATTTCTCTACTGTTATATTATCATCACAGCCACTCTCCTTCATCATACTTACCACTCTTTCACTGGAATAGGTAAGACCTATAATGATGATCAATGAAATCAATCGATTAATTTAATTTCCAATACCTATACACGGCCACTATTTAATAAATACATAGATACAGGATCCGGGATAAATTAAATATATCGCAGTAAAATAAAATATATATGCCGTTTAAAAATATTAACTTATATTACTGACAAATCCGCTAGTTGTTTTCATCCTAAAAATAAGGGGTAACAACAAAAAAATAGTTACGTTTAATCTTTCCGGGTATTTATTGGACAGTTTAGTTTGGTACACTCTTTTGCGCAATATTAATGTACATCATTTGGTCTAGCATCAATATTAAAATTAATGTAATGTACATGAATATCAAATTAAATAAATATTTAATATTTATATTAAGATGGAATTTGTTTCAGGGGATCTAGAACACACTGTTTTCAAGTAATACTAATAGTAATGTTTCATGCGTTAGTGGCCATCTTCAGGTTATATATAAAAAATTTTAGATATTATAAAAAATTACAGAACTTTGGATCATCAATTTTGTTTCTATGTAATATTAAAATAAAGAAAAATATGTTAATTTTTAATGAACATTAAATTTAAAACAATTATAATATTTAAATATTATGAATAAGAAAGCTATTGAAAGGGAAGTGGAGCAGGCAGTTGGACAATTTATTCATGGATTCATCTGATAAATACAAAAAAGGACATAGTTCAGAAAGTATTTAAGTAGTACGGACAGCACCTTAGAAGGTAAAATGCTTCATTTGATTTAGTAATATTTACGGTATAGGTACAATTTATTTTAACATAGGGCAATTTTAAAAATATAATCAAGCATGATAATTAACATAATATTTAGTAATCATTTATTACATAAATTGAGTCAAATAATTTAATTACTTATGTAGAAAGCATATTAACGATCATGTTTTTTAACTATGGACAAAATATATTTAATTGATTCCATCAATTTTTTTAATTTAGCTCTCTCGTAAAATATAATAAGATAAAAAATGATCATTAATAACCTTTATTATTTTGGCTTTTGGGGGGCGGAGTGGCTCAGTGGTAGAGCACTAGCTGAGAATCCTAGGTCAAATCCGGCAGCGGGCAAGACTTTTACTTGGTTAGCGGTCGGAGATTGGTCATATGGGATCTAGGATCCTTCTAGGGCTCACCCAGCCTCTATACAATGGATACTCAACTAAGGAGGAAAATCTGGTGATTGAGAGTGATCTAGGACGAATTAATCTCCCTGCACATACGTTGTTCATGAAACAGTACCGTCCCTACCATGTAGTGAACCCCAGAACCGTTCACGGGTTTTAGCAATACAGATTTTTTTCCAGGTTATTTTGGCTTTTACTTTTACATTTAAGTGATATTATAAAAAAATGTAAAATGATAATTATGGTATTTTTCTCTAAATCCTTTTTGTGGCGATTTCCAACTTGAAGGTACTTGAGGTTTTCGCAATAGATGTTGAACGGGCCAAAAAAATGTTAAATCATTTTTTTTTTATTACCTAAATAATCAATAAAATAAAATTTTGTGCAGGGTTGAAAACTTAAAAAATAAAGCTACAAAAAACGAGTGTGAAGATATAGTAGAGTTTATGTAATCTTGTCATTATTTGAGGGGAATTCTTAATATATTACTCTAGCGACAATATTTTGGGACTTATTTTAAATGGTCAATATTTAAATGGTACTATTTGTAATTGATATTCAGTGATCATTACGTGTTTGTGATTAATATAAATGTAAGTTTATATTTTATCATTTATCATATTTGAGTACTACCATTGGGTAGTTTCTCTACTTGTCATTCTCACGTCATTATGTATCACTTATCCTATTCATTTGTTGTATTATTGTAATACAGTTGTAAATATCAATTAATAAATTAAAAAAATATCATTTATCATAGTTTATATTTGTTATTATTTAAATTATTTTTTAAAAAAGTTGTACATTATTTACTTTTTCAGCGTTGCTGTATGGACAAGCAGTTCAGAAAGTCAGATTCAAAACAGTCTTGTGAAACCCAGGTAAACGTTCCGGTCGAAGGTTCGTTATTTGAGAAATAAATTGGGGTCTACGATATAATAGGGGTGAAAGACACTTTAATTATTTCATTAGTTGTTTATATTGTTGTATTTTAACGTTGGCCACAAAATGGTATGAACTTCAGGAATACTTTTGTCAGCCGAAGAAGGTTTGTTTTTGGACTTGATTTGCTTTTCCCCACCGTAGAATAATTTTCTCGTACGTATGATGAGGATGATATCCACCGTCATAAAACAACGTTTTTTTCACATTTTAATAAAATTTCAGGTAGAGTTTCTTACTACTCCTACATGACTAGCTTATAAGCGAGTTTTCTTTGTTGAAAACTAACAAAAATAATTTACACCATCCAGTTTGCGATAGTAGAATATTAAGCGTTATTACTCAAAATTTATAATAGCTGGGGTAAGGGACTGAGAGCAGAAATATATTTGGCTGTAAAAAGTGTGTTGACTTCAGTGTTATCTATAGCGTAAAAAAAGTGTCGACTTTCTCATTTTTCTACGTTTATTTATAAAAAAATAACAAAATAAAGGTAGAAGAATGAGGGACCTAGAATTTATTTATGTTAATGAGATAGTAGGGACTGTCAAATGAATGAACGATTCTGTATTTATTGTAATCACAATGTATATTTGAGGAGCTGGCGAACAAAACCGGATTAGTCGAACACAATTTTTCGGGCGGTTTTCATTAAAAATATTAACAGGGATCGTCGTAATGAGGTCCAAGGCATCATAATTAGAAACTGTTAAAACTGTTCGAATTATAGTGGTCTAATCCGGTTTTGTTCGTTTCTTTTCGTTCCTCATTTTTACAACCTCGGTAAATAAGTACATAAGTCGATTTTTTCAAAATAAGTTTGTTTGTTTGTTCATTTAACGTCACTTAGTGCTGCTATGGCTAATCGGACGATGCTACAGTGGGAGCTCTAAATTTTGCCTATCCAGGTTTAATTAGGATAGGGATTTTTAACGAGTACCTGACATCGTACAGGCTCGGGACCCCCGTTTAACGTCCCTTCCGAAGGACGGCGTAACTAAGGATTTTTTACTCCCAATTACAATCAATTACAGCAGATAACATAAATATTGGATTATGAATAGACTAATATTTAAATAATATTAATTAAATAAATGAAGGAATAAATTTAAAAGAAAATTATTTTATTGGTATAATCAAATTAGCCTTTCCAAGTTGTAAGATTTTAACGATATTATCATTTAAATAACTTGTTTAGAAATTATAACATTTTGTAAATCATTAGAAAAAAATAGTAATAAATTACATAATAAATATATAAATTAAATAAATAATTATGCTGAAACTAATCAATACTTTAAATATTATTGAATTATTTTTTGTTTCAAGCCCCGGTGAATAAGTGGTTAAGCCGAATTTTTAACAATGATTTAATTGTATTGAAGGAAGTTGAATAGTGTCATTACAGTTATGTGCTTTAAATGGAGGCACATAATAGCAAAATTATCCCGGCAGAAAAGGATCGATAACGTTCAATCCTTTTCTGCCGGGATGAATTATGAATATGATGAATTAAGTTAGTAATAAGTCAAGTTATAAACTTGAAGAAACTGAATACTGTTGAGTTGTCAAGGGTTTTTAACACAAACCTGCCAGATTTTTATGGAAATCTCTGAAGCAACTAGAGTAAACAAAAGAAAATAAAAATATGGCTAATAAAATCACAAGAAATTCATCTGCAGTTCCTGTGAATAAGCTAAATTTTGACCAGAGGGAGTTAACTTTATTGAAGGAAGTGGAGTCGTATCATTTTCTCGTAGTTTTTGTCCTGAAATGTACATATATATATATATATATATATATATATATATATATATATATATATATATATATATATATATATATATATATATATATGTGTGTGTGTGTGTGTGTGTGTGTGTAATACAAGCAATAACTTCATTAAAAGACAATGCCTGACTAAGGGCCATTTAGTCACTATGAAAATAACAAGAGTTCGCTTCCCTAAATACAAGAGCACACTCAGGACCAAATTCTTATTCACTTATTCTCCGAGACTGTAGATATATTTTTCATGTGCTTAAACTTTTTTCTTTTTTTTTAGATTCTACATGATATTTCTTTTTTTTATACATATACATAAAATGATATTCACATTATTTAAATATACAAAAAATATTCAAAAGATAGTATAAACTTGCTGATAGATATAGATAGATAAAAAATAAAACATATACAGTACGTAGAGGCAGAGCGAACCTACCGAGAGTGTGGTATCCATGCCCAGGGCCCGGTGGTGGTACGTCAAGAACTAATCTTGCAGAGCGGTGGACTCTTGGGCCCCACCTTTCTCCCCTCCTGCGAGCCTTTGTCCACTCTTCGGGGAAGTCTGTGTCGATTGTCCATACATGTCTGTCAGTAGGGGGAAGGTCGCATTTCAATTTTATATTTTCATATATGACATGTTTTATAATATAACAGGAGTTATGGAAAATCGGTAAAACTTATATTTTCCCTTACCTGTATTTTTCATAGATAATATTCTATTTTCTTCTAATATAATATTTAACAAATGGATTTACTAATTATTTACTTTTCTGAATACAGTTTTGATTTTGTTGTCTTTTCAAGATATTCCATTTCAAAATATATTTAAACATGCATAATGGACGTAAGAAGCAGTTATTAATTAAATATAGTATACAATTTATGCTATAGATAATTATTTGATAATTAAATTAAAAAATAGGCAGACATGAAGACTGCCGACAGTTGTGAAAACTCCAGACTTAGGAATTACTGTTTCTTTTTTGAATTTCTAAATCAATAATAATAAAAATAAAAAAACTTTCCACTTACAACGGTGAACTAGTTGGAGTTCAGTACATGGTAGAGACTGTATTGTTTCACCAACAACGGTTGTTCAGGTAGGTGATTTGTCCTAGATCACACTCAACCGCCAGATTTTTACCCTTATTTTGGGTATCCACTTTATAGAGGCTGGATCAGCCCCTGGAGTATCATAGATCACATAATATCCATCTCCGGCTGGTAACCGATTAAATAAAAGTCTTGCCGGCAGTGGAAATTGAACCAGAATTTTTGGCATGGCAACTCAGTGCTCTACCACTGAGCCTTCACTTCCTAAAACGTATAATCAATTAAGGTCTGAATTATTTAATATTCAAATTTGTAAATTAAAATTATTAACTTTAGTCTGGTTTTCACATATAATGACACTCCAAACAATAATTAAGAACATTTTCAGTAGTTTATTTATTAATTAAAACATATAATAGACTGCACAAGGTCAATACAAACTGTGAATAATTGAATTGAAATAATAAATAGCATATAGTCTTTATTTATATCTTGTATCTTTATTTACATAGTTTTTTTTTTTTCATTTTTACAATTATTAATATGATATTGAATCATTAAGTATGATAAGTTCAACAACACTTAGATCATTTGTTCTTTCAATCGTTTCATAAAACAAGATATTTAACCATTACAAATAATATCTTTTGAGGTAAATGAAAAGTTCATCCAGTTATCGATGTTTTAATTTATTAGTAGTATCAACTGCAATACAATAAAACGACTTTTTAAATAAATAGACAATATATAATATATCAATTTCATTCTACACCTTTACACTAATGTTGATTAAAATAAGTTGTATAACTCGTACAGAGACCACTGATATAACCTGTCTCGAGCATGTTGTTGACGCGAACCCACAAGATTACCCCCTATCAAAAGTAGGTAACGAGGCTAAAAAAAATTTAACTTCTCAAAGTTATTAAATAATTACATTTGTACCATATTTGATAATCCATTACAACTATTCACTTTTGCAGACGATGTTGACATTACGGGTCGCTCTATTGATTACTTGTAGCAATCATTCCTGGCTCTGGAAGCTGCAGCTAATTTTTAGGCTTGGTTATAAATGTGGATAAAACCAACTATATCTCATAAGGAGCACCCGGTAAACTTGTTTTACTCCGAACATGTAACTTTTTACCTACTATTCCGAAAATTGGTCTACGATAAAGCCTGAAGATCAAAATACTTTTTGAAAGAAAAACACTTCGACGATTCTTAGGTTCCATTAATAGAAGAAAATAGCGTCGGAGACAAAACAAAGACATTTATGACCCATTCAACGGTGGATATATCTTTACAGTTATAAAATTAAATCGTCGGACAGTTCATCGAAAATACAGAAAATAAATGCTACTCGAAGGATGCAGATGACAAAAGAGTGACAGGACGTCGAGCATGGCTAAGATGGATTGTTGCTAAGCTAACTAAGACGGATGGATTGCGTAGAAAAATATGCCAAGAAAATAGGAGTAAACAGTTGGATAACAACATCAAGTGACAGAAGAGCATGGTGACTGGAGTTGCAGAGGCCAGGAATCGATAGCGGGTTGTAGTGCCAATAGGTAGATAAATCGTAGATGAAGTTTAGAAATCTTTTAAATGATCGTTTGTATAATTAACGAAAAATACATGGCGTTGGATTTATGTGTAAATTAAGTATTCTTTCTGTTGTAACTTTTTTTATGAGTAATTTTATTACCACTATACCATTTGAAGAACATTAAAATTATGTAAAATTAGATTTTTTAATTGAATTTTTCCTTGTAAGAGATAACCTGCATTTATTTTATCAAGACATTCACAATATATGCTTTTACATGTCATTGTAATTTTTTTTAAAATAATATAAATTAATATTATTGAACTAGTTCCATATTTATTTTCCAATCAAATTTAAAAAACTGTTTTAAGCTTGAAAAAATAAATAAGTTAATTAATGAGATAAAAAGGAAAGCTATACAGAGTAAAATAAAACAAATATTGAAATCGCTTCAACATCATTGGCTGTATAGGAATAAATTTTATCGTGTAAATAATTAAATTGCTTTTATATTTTATTAATAATAAAGTAATTCGAAGTATTATGAACCTTTTCTGTTCATAACTATTTAGAATTTACTTGTTATGTTGTAAAGCATAGCTATTAAAAATACGAAATAAACGTATAAACGTAAAAGTATTTTATTAGGTACTTGTTCAGTTATTTGGTAATGTTACAAAATAGTTGGGCCTCTAGAATAGTATTGTGCCCACAGCTCTTACATAAATAATTCTTTAGTAATTACGTCTTCTGGAATTTTTAATTTCTTTTGCGGCATTGAACTCATGTTCTTTCTTTTGATTTCATAATTAAAGTAATTGCCTAACCAAACCTAGTTTTAAAACATATTATAAAGGAACCTCTATTGTTCTTATATAAATCAATTTTAATAGAAACATTTTCAAGGAATTACACATTAAGGGATATAGATATGTTACAGGCATTATTTGGTTCTAGAACTTTAAATTAAACCAACATCATATGCGTAATAAAATAAATTAATATGCACATCTTAGGAAAATTATTAACATTTTAAACTTATTATAAAATTATTGTTCAGAACAACATAATTTTTGTTACTGTTTCAATATAATACTCATTTTTGTATAACTAGTGTACAAAAAGAACATATGAACATAAAAATAACAAAGAATTTGTATTACATTATTTCAAATAAAATTTTTCTTTGTTATCTTCAAGCGTACAATTTAATCAAAATGTTTTTTTCGAGGATGTTCTTTTCTTCACTTTAGTATTTAATGTTCTAATCAAACTAAGCATTCATCTCTAACGTATGGTGCTGCATTACAATAAAAAGTATGCAAGCGCATTTTTGAATTAAAACTATAAAAAATCATCATAAAAATAAGGTCACCTGTGGTCTAGTGGTTAGCGTAACAAACTACTAAACCCAAGATCGCGGGTTCGTAGCCCGGCAGGTGGCCCTAGGATTTTTTTAAGAGAGTAAAAAATCCTTAGTTACGCCGTCCTTCGGAAGGGACGTTAAACGGGGGTCCCGAGCCTGTACGATGTCAGGTACTCGCTAAAAATCCCTATCCTAATTAAACCTGGATAGGCAAAATTTAGAGCTCCCACTGTAGCATCGTCCGATTAGCCATAGCAGCATAAAGTGACGTTTAATGAACAAACAAATCATCATAATAATAAAAAAAAAGAAAAAATCTTATGAAATAATATACTAGAGTTACTATAAATGGGAAAAAGAACTTTATCATTATATTAAATATTTCGTCCCTGCCATTTCCAACTATCGAATGTGAAATCGGTACTTTTGAGGAGAATTAAAATAAAATATTCGAGGTTCAATAAAAATTATTGCCTATAGTAAACCAGTGATATTCGTTTTACATTGTTTTTGTGACTGATAGATGCCTCTATATGAATTTTATATCAATTATCAATCCTACAGCTACTGCTATAAGTGAAAACGAAAACTGTGTTTCTGCACATTCGATACTTTGCGATGGCAGGGACTCTTTGTGCATTAGCCACATTTTTCATCGTAAATTCCTTAAAGTTGATATACCAAATGTTCGTTTTTATTGACTTTAATGATATCTTTTGTATCACAATACAATTTTTTTAAATAATAAAATATTTTTATTGAATTGTAACATGTAAAATCTATCCCGCTTAAGGGCAATAAGTATTAGTGATCTTATTCATCATTAATATAATTATGAACAAATACAAATTAGATATTCTATCAGTACATATTTAATCTTAGTTATATTTTACGGAAAAAAGAACAATATCTATAACACTACAACGCTTGAAGGGTTTTATGCTCAGAACATTGCAGAGACTGTACTGTTTCTTTAAAAACGGTTATGCAGGGAGGTGATTTGTCCTAGACACGCTTATCTACCAGGAGAGGAGGTTGGTTACCATAAAGTCCATTCATTGCTATTGTCTGATTAAATAATTTATCCGCCACAACCTGAATAGAACCCGAAATCTTCCGCTTAGCTACTCAGGACTATATACTGACCTACTCTGCTCCCAAATTTCTGACGGATAATTTTGTGTAATTATTGTGAATAATCGGCCCGCATGGATATTTTTATACATTTAAAGTTGTTGACATTTAGCAACACATTCTTAATCGCTTGTTACTCCCAATGACCGATGTATGTTTGAGCTAACTTTCCCTGCATTGATTAATGCTATAAATGACGAGATTTCACTGCCTGTATAAACAGAACATTTAGAAGTTGAACCGGTCTGTGGAGAACATCGTGGAAGATCTTTTATGGAGATTTCCACTGAAATGAAATCCGATGCCACTTCAGTACGTCCTTTCTCTATACTCAAGCAGAGTATGTTAGATTATCTGGTATGTAGTACATACAACAAAGATGAACAAAAAATTAATTAAAACTAGCAGAAAGTCTTTGTGGTTAGTACTATACATGGAGCGATACATGAAGATTCTGACAAAACCTTTAGGAGATGGTAATCATAAATATAATAACGTACATTTATTCCAGGACAATTGCCCCTAATGAATTTATAAAAACTGACACAAACGTAGTCTTAAAGAAACTATAAATAATATATTTTTTATGGGTTTTCATTAATTGCTTTAATTTTTAAATGTTTTTATTTTGAAGAGAAAAGATTTGCTCTGGCCGGGATTCAAACCCGTTAATTTTGGGCGACGATTCCCGCGTCCATAATAATTTATTCTAACGAAGGCGGATTGGAGAAATTAACAAATTTCGTAATTTTTTAAATTATTAGCTGATTTGTATGATAACAATAAGGGAGCGGAGTGGCTCAGTGGTAGAGCACTGCCATGCCGGAAATCCTGGTTCAAATCTCGCTGCTGGCAAGACTTTTATTTAGTCTGTTTGCAGGCGGAGATGGATCATATACGATCTAAGACCCTCCTGGGGCTCACCCAACCTCTGTAAAATATTATAAAATAGGGTACCCGAAATAAGGGGGAAAATCTGGCTGTTGAGCGTGACCTAGTACAAGTCACCTCCTTGCAAAACCGTTGTCCATGAAACAGTACAGTCTCTACCATGTACTGAATCTCCAGACCTGTTCACGGGTTTTAGTTAGGTTTAAAACACTTATAGTTAGGTTTTCAAAGAAAGTGCAACTAATAAGGTATTTGGAGATAGTGCATTAGGAAAAAGAAAAGTAAGTATTGGCGCTTTCTATTAATCATTGAAATGAATAGTCCGAGATGGCATTGGCATATTAACCGGATGAGTGACGAAAGCAGGTGAAGAAGATTTACGAAGGATGCAGCCAAAAGAAACTAGGGGGGAATGGAAGGGCAAGGAAATTGATCATAGCCAAATAAAAACTAGTATCACTACAACCCATGAAAGACATAGGTTCAGTACGTGTTAGAAACTGTACCGGAGTGTGTCAGTGGTAGAGCACTGAATTGACATGCCGAAGGTCCTGGCTTCAAATCCTGCTCGCTGGCAGACTTTTATTTAATCTGTTAGCCACCGGATATCGTATCCTATGGGATCTAGTACCCTCCTGGGGCTCACCAAGCCTCAATAGGTGGTACAGTACAGTTTCTACCATGTAGTGAACCCAGACCCTTCACGGATTGTAGTGGTACAGCCTTTTTCTTTGTTTTGTTCTTTTTTGATTGAACTGTTCCTATGACAAGGACTGTGCAGGAAGGTGATTTGTCTTAAATTCCGCATAACCTTCATAATTTTCCCCAATTTAGGGTTAAAACTTTATAGAGGCTGGTTGAATACCAGCAGCGTTTCCTAATTAAAAGGGCCACATCTGGCTATATAAAGGCCAAATAAATAATCTTCCACGGCCGGATTTGTACCTGGGACCTTCGGCACGGCAACTCATTGCTCTACCACTGAGCTACTCTGCCCCTTGTAGCATTTATTACAGTGGTATCTTCTAAAAGCTAGTTGAATGGAGCTCTAGATGGGTGGTTTGATTTACTGTTAAACCATTATAGTTGCTGTTGTAAATCTAGTTTTAATTGCTGATGTGAGAGAAAATGAAGATGACGATGAGAACTCTTAGTTCAAGCAGAAAATTGAAATATCAGTTAAAATAGGGTTTACTTTACAGAAAAGGAAGAATATCTAGAAAATAAGAGGTTGGGTGTGCGAAGAGAGAGCAATATTGAATATATGAAATCCTAATTAAGACTATTCTTTCTTTGGATTTATATTAATGCCTAGATCTGGGTCATAATTAAAGATTTTAAGAAGTAGTTTATAATATAAATATAGCCTTGATGAGAGGAGATCATCTATCTTCTATGACATATTGCCTGTGAAGACTGACTGGAAACCCACTGCGGTGATGTTGTAGCAGTTAATAAAGTCGCTCAAATGCCTCGCTCCAAACTGCCAGGCATTATTCAAACTTCCACTTGCCGAGAATGATCTGTTAGAATTATAGTTCGGATCAAGATTGCCTCCCCTCTTCCCCTGAGTGACTGGTGAAAGATAGCGATCCTGAGGTATCTCCTCTTCGACAAAGGAACTGGGTTTCTCCACGAGAGCGATGATTCAGCAGCGGTCAGGAAGTGGGATGACACGTGGATGGATGGGCTATCAATGGACCTGTTTATGTAACGTATTTATCTGCATACTACCTAAGGAAAATGTTCTTTTTGGTTTGGAAACAATAAGAGTAATCAACTTTAATAACTCATTCATACCTATATGTGTTCCAAAAATGTTAGTGCTTCATTTTTATCCCCCTTTTATGGTTTAAAACCATTTGTCATTACTTGTAATAAAAATACAAGAAGGCTTTAATGAAGCTTATTACAACCATAACAATCTGCTAATTCAAATCAAATTTCCTAATTATTGCTACGAAGCATTGTAGATTATAAGTATCCAAGGGCATAAAATGGATAAAATCTTTTGAAAGATATTTAATTAGATACTCAGGAACTAAGATGGAACGTACAAAAAAAAAAAAGAAGAAACAATGGGGTGTGACACAGCGGTGTGTTGTAGGAATACATTTATGTGAAGGATAATACTTTTTACATAAAAAATATTATTATTTATTAATGGCGGTGATGAGTGTCAAACAGCGCTGATCAGGAACACTATAACAAAACTTTTTTACTTTGGCGACTAGTGTCGGCAACGGATGTTGAGCCAATCTCTGGCACTCATTTCGTATCTCTTTAATTGTAGGAGACTCCTGAACAAATCCGTGATAAAATTTGTAATCGTTTCGGGTATTGAACATATAAAGGCCTTCTTATGATGTGGCGCGACTCAAAAGTAGGTTTAGGCAGTGCTTGACTCAGTCATGTGGTATGACTTTGTTGGTTTGTTGAATTGCTTCCCATTAATGAAGCAATTTCAAAGACGTATCATGTCAGAAAAAAAAGAAAAACAGAAACTTACCCATGTTATGCACACGATGAGGCTCTTCATGTCCATGTACTGATTGAAGGACAGGGGTTGTAAAGAGAGGAGATTTGTTCGAGATCACGCTCAACCATTAGTTTTTCCTCAATGAAGGGTACCCACTTTAGATGCTGAGTGAGCATCGTGAGGGTATCCAGATCTCACAGGATCCATTGGTAGATATTATTAGATTAAATAATTTATCTGTCTCACCCTGATTTGAACCCAGGACCTTCGACACAGTATTTTCAAATAGCAATGTTCATCTTATTAAGTGAAGGAATAAATACATTATATTAAAAACAAATTTCTTTATTAAATTTTTTTTTTACAAATCACCATAAAAAGAACAATTAATAATATACAAATTTCTTTATTTTGTACACATTATACTTAATAATTTTCTTTGATCATTTTAAGTCATTTAGTCTTTGTTTTACAGACAAAACTGAAAGTAAGCTTCGTGTTTTCAAATAGTCACAGGACTAATCTAATTAAATAAACGTTTGATTGAATTAGATAATTTAAAATAACGTTTTATGTACTATAATCCTACTTCTAAAGTTTTGATTGAAAATTGAAAAATTACCTTGAAAAATTTCTCTAAAAGTAAAAAAAAAAGATTTATGTAGTACTGTTAGTTATTACAGCTGTTATACTATCAAGACTTTACCCTTTACTTTACCCTAGATGCTAGACTTTATATATCTTTGGTAATATGTTTTTGTTTTAACACCTTATTATATTCACTACCACTATTTTACCCTAATATATTGTATAAAATCGATTGATTTTGACGACGTTTGAAATTTAAACGAACGTCGTAGCTCCTTCAATAGTTATACTGCTTTGAGATCTCGATACGCAGTAAAATGAGCTCAAAACAACGGCCCTTTCCCCTCCACCACGTGTGATGCTTTACCATCCTAACTTATCGTAATGAATTTTTTGATCCTTTAACCATCCAGTGGTCTAAATGAATATTCGATGGAGATGATAGATATGTAGCTGCAACATCAAACTGTATCCCCCGATTTTGTCATCATTCGTTTTTTTTTTAACTGTCGCTCACTAATAAAGCAATTTTAAAGACGAACTCACATAAAAAACAAAATTAGAATAAAGAAGACATGGTATAAACAATTGAATGCAGAGGAACGGTAACCATTGCCTATTTCATAATCGGCATATGTTAGGTAAAATGAAGAGTATGAGGAAGTTTCAGAAGCTATGACAGGAAATTGTTGAAGACCTCTACCGTGTCATGACTGCGAAGGCCAGTCAAGCGGTCAAAAGCGGTAACAGCTCCACTGCAATTTCCTAGTTGTTCTAAAGAAAAAATGGTTAAATTAGTGAAATAATCATTAAGTTAATTAATAGGGTGTGTCAAAAAAATTAATGTTTTTTACAAATTCAAGATTTCAAAGGACTGTAAATATTTTAATCCCATTTAATAGTTACCAATACTTAATAAGTTATTTGTTTCAAAGAAGGAATATGATAATGTCCTGAGAAATTTGCTTTGAAATTTAAACCGCTGAAGGAACTCGTGAAATTATTACTTATGAGGAGAAGGTATCCTTTGCCAGCGCACTGCGTGGCGTTGGTTTGAGTTGATCTCCACTACGATATGACGTTGGAAATTAAGTAGAGCTCCGGGCGACCATTAATGGATATTGCTGAATTGCTGCAGGAAGCTGTTGAATCCAATCTATGCACAAGTACTGGTGAAGTTACCAGGGATTGTGGTGTGTCTAAAGATACGCCATATACCCTCCATTGGGAAGGTGAAAGACTGGTCCCTCACAAACATTCTCCTCAGCAATCAGCTAAGTGGTTAGGAAATGGTTGGAATTTGTTCTTGATGGATGCTCTATGAATTCTGAACTCTACTGCAAACAACTGGAAAGATAATACCCGAAATTTTCAGAGTGTTATCCTACTTTGAGCAACCGAAAAAGAGTTTTATTCCAACAAGATAATACAAGTCCTCGCACTTCCAGTCGAACCAAAGAAAAGTTTAAAGAATTTCATGGGTTCAAACTCCTGCCTCATCTATTAGACCTTGTACCATTGGATTACTACTTGTTTCGATTCATGGCCCATTTGCTTCAAGGAAAAACATTGTTGATTTTGCGGAAGTTGAAATTTCGGTCCAAGAGTCCTTTGACAGCCGTCCCAAGTAATTGTATCAGCGTGGAATCGAGCAATTGGCTAGCAGGTGGTTAATGACGGTTGATAACAATGGGCTATACTTTGAGTAGTAATTGTATTTTATATCAAAGAAATAATAACAAATATTTGGTTGAAAAACCATCATTTGTTTTATACAATTAATTATTTATTTTGATAATATTCAAATTGCACCCTACCATAGAATATTGTTATCATATACAATAAAGAAATGTGATGTGGGAGGACAATTGTGACATTTTAAGAAGATGACAATGTATTGCTTGACAATTTATTAATACGGCCTTTCTTCATTCTTGTCAAATCTCCTTAACTATCTTGACTGCTTACATTATTTAATGACATTATTTACTATTAAATTATTTAATGCTTTAAAACGGGTCTTGATACAAAAATGTAACTTTCGAGTTATTAATTCAATGAAATTTCCGTCGAGTATATCTCTTAGACAGTTGGCTTTGTAGTTTAGTTGTAAAGAATTGTTGGTTACCATTGCACTGACCTGACATCGAAACAGACTCGCGGACTCTCTCAAGATAATCTAACATCACGATATCTAATCAGAACATGTATTATATTCATTAGACTTACGTTTATCACTAAGGCTATGGTTTAGACTTAGGCTATGGTTGATCTTTAGTAAGTTGGTATTTAAGTTAGCTGAGACAGTCTTTACTTCGATATATACGTGGGCCAAAATAACTGTATTCTTCATCTGATATATTCTTGGTCTTTAGATGTGATGGGAAATGGCCATTTTTAACCTTCCGATAGCTACGAGTATTTGTCAGATATGCAGTTGAAATGTTAAAATTTCTTAAGTCTTGGGATTTCCCTCCTTTTCGACCCTCTTCTTTCGACCCAACCCTACCGAATTTTTGACTAAAATTCCCTACAATAAATAGTAAGATAGAACGTGATTTGTATCTCAGGAATAGTTAGATACATAGTTAGACGGATTTGTATATGTCAGATAAGCGCGACCTTTAATCCTTTACTTTTTTTTCTTGTACATATTTATTTTAATGTTTTTATTTTAAATAATGCTTTGGACATGAAAGCACAGATAAATTATTTGTAATATCGTCTATGAGATTGATAAAGATAAAGCCATTTTCATAGTACAATTTTGTATAGCTTGTCGTTTTTAAGATGTGATATTATAGCATCTTTTTTAGTTCTTTGAGAAGCTCTGATAAAAAACAAAACAAAAAAAACTGAGCGATACAACAAAACATGTTTATCTTTAAATTAAACTTTTATTTTAAATTCTTTTGATATATTGTTTTATAAACGTAAGCAAACAATACTAATAAACATATCTGCCTTTTTAAACATGTATATAATATAGATATGACGATTAAAAAGGCTAATAAAGCTTACTTGTAATAAACATATCTATCTGTGAGAAACGCGCGACTGTCCTTGTTGGTCTAGGAGGTTAATACTCGGATATAGAAGGTTAATACTCCATTCATCATTTCCACTAATTTGATCGTGATGTTTATGTTTTCATACAATGATTTGAAAAATATGGATAAATAAGTTTAAATTTTGTATTTAGAATTGCTTTTACATTCAAAATTCAAAATTTCTGTATTGTTAATTGGCCGTTCATTTATAACATAAACTAATACTTTATAAGACAATCATATACAAATAAATTTATTAAATCTATTTAGTCTAAGTTAATTCAATGCTGAGAATTCCTGTTTTCAATTTATTCTGGAACTATAAATAATATATCATATTAAGTTATTTTACAAATAACCTGCATGTTTTACTATATCGGTAATTACTGGAATCAATTAGCAGTTGAGTAGATTCCGATCTGTAACCCAAGAAGCGCGTCCTATCTTCGATCTGGATCACTACATCAACTGGCACTCTCCTGGTGTGTCTGGTCACGGAGACGATGTAAAACCCGGGGTCCCTATCATGTCATGACACTATCACTATCAGACTATCACATCTTGCTGAGTTTTGGTTTATGCTGAGGTCGCATGCTTTTCAACACAGCAACAATTCACTTCGTTTTTAGAATCGGAACCGGATCTCACCGCTAAGTTTCCATTTAGAGCCATATCTAGAAAGCAACTGTCATGAATAAAGAAAGTTTAATGTATACAAACAACTTTATATATATATATATAATAGCGATCCTCCCCGGCTTCTCAGGTGTAGTAGCATATTATGCCTACATGTCTTGTTTATCGCAGGATCACATTAGTTTGATGCGTCGAATATGTGGATTAGATTTAAATGTAAAATAACCCCATGAAGTATATTAATGTATTTTACTATGTAGATATTATAAACATAAAAACAAACTAAAATATTTCTAAAACAGTATTATTTTGAAAAGAAAAGACATACCAGGACCGGGACTCGAACCTGGGTCTCCCATGTTTGCGTCATGGTACTCTTCCAACTGAGTCATCCTGGTTCGGCTCTCGGTCAGACAAATCCTTTCTCTTCACTGATCCCATATCCCCGTGTTCTCGAAATGGGCGATGTATACGAGGAGAAGAATGTTCATTGAACATTACTTTAATTAGGATCTTGTTGACTTACGTCATTATATATGATTATAATCTATTTATTTTATTTTTTGTTAGTTTTTATATTTTTTAAATATTTTTATTTGAAAAGAACAGATTTGTCCAGGACCGGGATGCATCGCAAATTGCGAGAAAGTGAAATGCATCAGTGAAGAGAAAGGATTTCTCTGACAAAGAGTCGAACCAGGATGGCTCAAATGATAATGAATAATACTGTATCCGTCTAAGTAGCATATTGTGCAGGAGAGTGCAGGTTTTTCCTGCAAATCGCACAGAGAGTCAGATGTAGAAGATTTGCTAATCAACTGATTAAAACATTAATTTGATTTTCATTTGATAATTATTCCAAACATTTGTTCAAAATTACCATAGCCATCTTATTATTTGTCAATATCCCTTCAGGCACGCTACTTATTGGCTAGCTTCTCAGTTGCTACAGGACTCACTGGAATGTGAAACAAAGCAGCGAAGCAGAGTAAGAGAGGCAGCGAAGGACGACGGCGGAAAGAGACAAAGTGTAAAGAAGTTAGGAGCGGAATCCGTGGATCACGTCCGAAAGAGGTCCTTGGCAGGACTTTTCGAGTATAAATAAATAGTGAAAGGGCTATTGTGGCGTCACCTATTGAGTATTGGTGGCGTTACGATTGGGACAGCTTTATCCAGCCCCAGCAAGGGCAGGCCTTCCTACGTGGCCGATGCTACGCCAATAACAGCGCTTGCAGTAGGATAGAACGGATTAGTCTTGCTGTTTTTTTGTCCTTAGAAAGAATTGAGGTATCATAGAACAATGGCCTATTCTTGGGCCAATGTTATTACAGGATTTATACTAAAAAGTAGCCATCTACTTTTCTTCTCTTCGCGTCAACCACCAGAAGATGTGTTATGCTTCTTAACCATTGTTTTTAAAACTATAGAGTATCTTAAATACTGATCCGTTTGTATCGCCAACGTATATCTACAGGTAGTCATATCCCTAAAAAATGGAAGAATATCCAAGCTTATGGAAATGAGGAATTTGTCGAAACTAGGACACAAGTCTGTTTCCTGTTCATCCTGGTCTTTATAACTTAGTGTAGAATGTTAGGACGGAGTGTAAAAACAAGAATATCAAAAAATAATCAATATGCAATCAGTGACATACACAGATAGTATGGATTTTTAACAACTATGGTATGGATTTGGCAAGTAATCATTGCTTTAGACGAGACTTTCATTGCCGTTTTTGATTTCTTTTAAGGGAAGCAAGAATAAGACACATTCTTGAAGTAAATGGAGGTATCATCATACTGATTTAATGCCGTCTGCTCTTGTACCTAGAATCTCTAATGATGAATTGGAAATGTTAAACTAACTTTTACATATATACCTATATCTATACCTGTTGTTACGCATGGATGTGAGTATTGGGAGCTTAATAAGTCCAATAAGCATCTTGAATGATTGATGGCTTGACATATTCGAAAAGTAAGAGCTGGGAGGAATGTTTGATAGTCTTTATATGGTACAGACAGGAAAAATAATGATCTCTGAAATGATTTTCGCTTATCATGTGTAATAAGAATTAACAGGATTAACATTTATGGTAAGGTCAATCGAATGATTGAAGAAAGCGCATGAATGACAATACAAAAGGCACATGCATTTGCATTTGCAGGAGACATAGTGCTGTTTGCCAACTCAAAAGATTGCCTTTAGAAAGATGTGGGAAATAAACAGAGGAACTAATCCAAAAGGGAATAAAGATAAATGCTTCACAAAGAAAAGTAATACAAGTGTAGAGAAATGAAGAAGCATTGTATGTTTTATCACCTACGAGTAGAGATAAAGTGCGTCGATTTCTTCCAATATTTGGGGTCTCTTTTAATCAGGGATTCACACTTAGATTTGGAAATTTCCAATAGAGTCAAGAAAGCTAATACTGTCTTCTAACAAGTCAGCAGCACAATAATATAAAATAAATAAATGAATAGAAAATGGTCTTTTTCAGAAGAATTGTCGGAAAATAGATTAAATTATGCATACAGAATTAATATATACCTTATATAAATGTATTTATCAACAAAAAAAATCCCAGGATCACGGGTTCGTAGCCCGGCAGGTGACCCTAGGATTTTTTAAAGGGAGTAAAAAATCCTTAGTTACGCCGTCCTTCGGAAGGGACGTTCAACGGGGGTCCCGAGCCTGTACGATGTCAAGTACTCGTTAAAAATCCCTATCCTAATTAAACCTGGATAGGCAAAATTTAGAGCTCCCACTGTAGCATCGTCCGATTAGCCATAGCAGCAAAAAGTGACGTTAAATAAACAAACAAGCAATCAACAAACAATGTAAAGAAATTTTTATTAAGAGTAAAAAACCCACTTATAAAAAATATTATAATATATACAAAAAATAGTTCAAAGCGTTATATATATATAAAAGAACAAAACATTTATTATTGTAGAATACCAATTTATTTTATTTCATTGTTATTGTTTATAAATATGTATGTAAGTTACTAAGAATGTAGAGAACCCGCCTTCAGCGGACTCATACTATGTATTGCTTAAAATACCTCCGGGTAGAAAAAGTACTATAATTATTTCTGTATATATATATATATATATATATATATATATATATATATATTTATGTATATATTTTGTATATATTTGTATATATATTGTATATATATGTATATATATATATATACGGAAATAATTATAGTACTTTTTCTTTATAGTACTTTAATACATCGTATACATCGTCTATATTTTTTTATATAAATAAATGGAGATTCGAAACAAAAAATAAGAATGTAGAGTTACATTTTTCTTTATTTTATTTTGTTAATTTTTTTTTCTCTGTTGGAAGTTTTTTTATACAGTTTCTCTTTCATTGTAAATTATGATTCTGCACAGATACATTTACATTTGTACAGTTGTTTTTAATTTGAGACTGGTCTATTTGGTGCAGCATGTAATTTTGTGCATTGTAGCAAATTATACAATAAATAAATAAAAAAATAAAAAAGATTTTTTGAATGACCCAGGTTTATTAATAGGAAATACCTAGAGGCATTGAGATGGAATTTTTAATTAGGAAACCTATTGAGTATCTGGAAACCTGACCCGACTGTACCGTCTAACTACTTCTACAAGCAGTACTTCAAGTAAATGGAGAAGTGTCCAGGTTTGTGTAAATAAAGAATGAATGGAAACAAAGCTACGCTCTGTTCCGTTTCCTGTTCAACGAGGTATTTTATAACAAAAAGAGCAAGGGAAAGAAGAAATCGAAGAAAAAAAGCGTGAAGGAAAGGTTTTGGCCACTAGAGCAAAGTAATCTCAAAGGTTACGGAGGAAAGAGAAGGTGGACGAATAGAAGCCATAATTAGGCATTAGTGTCAGAAGAAGTCTTCCTTGAATAGTCAATCTTCTTTTTCATGATGGAGTTTAGTATATATAAAACACAAAAATAGATTTCGTGTGTATCTTTATAGTTACAATAAATACAGAGAACCGAACACTTAAAATTCCCCTGGGGAAATAAAAGACCCATGTAACAGAGATTATATATTTTTGTAAATATGTTTGCATACTGCTTATTTATAAATAAAATCTTGGAGAATGAGATAAAGAATTATCTTACATTTTTTAAGTAAACATGATGGAGTAGTTAAAGAATTTTTACACCGAAAAAAATATAATCTATAAAGTCAACACTACAACTCTACATTAATTAAGTACATTTGAAACCGTTACTCTCCATAGCATCATTTTATTATTTAACTTAAGATTAAGATATTTTTGAATTTCTGATAATGAAAAAAATACAAAAAAAAAAACTAAAATAGTCCTTTGTTTTCTCTTAAATGCTAGAGAGACACATACAATTTCTTGTATCTATGTTAAAAACACATCCAGACAATCAAAATGATATAATTATTAATATTAGTTCTCCTTACGAGAAGATATAAATCGATATGCTAATTATTGGACGAATTTAACAATCGAACAAATATATGAAATAAATAAAAAATTCACTAATTAAAAACCATCAATGTTTTTAATTAAAGTTTTGATTATTCCAAATAAATTGTTCAACTAAGATGTTTAACCACAAAATTAAGCTTTACTAAATTAGGTTTACCTTTAAGGATATAACCATTTTTTGAGCTTAATTGATAATGACATCCGCATTTCATATTTTTTTTCTCTAAAAATAGATGCTCGCAACCCTCTAATATGATTTTTACAATCATTGTGCACAACTATTTATGATTTCTCAAAAATCAAATTGTGTAAATCTGCAAAAAAAAACATTTTTTACAAACCATTTTCCGTATTTTATTAACTAAGCAAGTTTTAAGATAACTGAGACGAATTTCCTATTGAATTATTCCATATTGAATAAACAACTGGGATATTTAAAAATATAAATATAATAAAAAGGCGCTGTTATGTTCGATTAAAGCGAAGCCCGAAAACGGTTCCTCCACATTTTAAAAGCCAAGGCAAAGGCACAAAATAAAAGCTTCTGCATACAGCGGTAAGAGCACAATTGTTTACCCTACGGTAAAAGAAGGCTTTAGTTATAAGTTTGTATATTTTGTATAGTAAATAAATAAAATAGGAAGGTAAGAAAAAAAAAGTTTATGTTCGATGTACTTTTAGGGATCTATTTATATACTTAATCAATACATGATATTACTGGATCTAATTTGGAATATACAAGTTCTATTTGCACGCTACCCGAATTCCAATCCTTTTTTTTTATAAAAAGAAATAGCTGAATGCCAGCAAGTACTTTTGATCTCCCGAAAATCTTGTGTAACAGAGCTAAATCTATAAGTAAAAGAAAAAAAAATTATTAAACAAGCTTTGAGTCTTAAAGACAAAATTCCTTTTTGAACTAATCCGAATTACTTAAATAAAAAATTGACATTAAAGACAAAATAAGTAAAATATAAGCTTAATTCAATGTAAATTTGAGGTACTGAATTGTTAAAATGTGTTGAATACAGTTCTCATTTCTAGCCTAAGGCAAATACCTTTTATCACTACCCCATCTTAAAAAAAAAATACTTTTGTTTAGTCATGACCTTTATTTTTTCCTGCATTTAACCGCAATTCCAAAGAATAAAAACTTCATAATGGTAATAAATGAACATTTTACACACCATTCACTTCAGTAAAAAAACTCTTAGTCAATACGAAGTCTATCTTTAAAGAATTATTTTAAGTTGGGAAACAATGCTGGTCTTCGATAGAAAAGACTATAGCCATTGCAAAATGCTATATTGCTACTCCGCTGGCTTACGTTACCTTTATGTCTGTTTTTATTCCGATAGATAACGCAACATGTTAATGTTCCTGCAATGACATGCAACAGTCTGTCGTGCGCAGAGGATGTGGGAGTAGGCAGTTGGTGGCGATAATAATCCTTAAGTGTCTTGCTCTTATTTAGATGTCTTTATGAATTTTAAATTTTCCTTTTTCGTCTAACGGAGACCTCTGCAACGTCTATTTTGCTGATAAAATTCAGCGATAATATTCAGTTTATTTAAAATGTTTTTTTTTGAATTGCTGTGCCAAAAAACAAAGTTAGATGATGCAACATATATGTACAACATTTTGTTTTCATAACTTCCATATCTACACTATCACTGGTAAAAGTATAAAGACGAATCAGTAAGAACTTAAGCTTTTGGTATTCCACATTGAAACTTCAGCTAAGAAGGAGCTGATAGGCCAAGTAAAAAGTCTAAAAATTTACTTTTTTAAAAATAAATACATAAAAAATTATATTTTAATTAAGTAAACCAATTTATAATTATATTAAATTTTGTCAATTTAATAATACATTGCTCCCCTTGTCAGGCTTTGTCAACACTTACTAGACAAACGGGGTCTAACTTCCCAATTTATATCATAATATTATATTCATGACTACTATAAGGCCTATTTAGACGTATCCAACCTAACATCCAAAATCCTTCGTTACATCGTCAATGCTCCTTAAGTTTTAACGAATGAAATCATCCATAATCACCTTAATGTCTCTTTAGCTGTTTAAATGGCCCAAACTCTATATCAATCCTTTCATGACAAACATTATTCCCATTCAAAACCAGTTGTGTATATAATGAATCATCTCGATACAGCCTTGAAGAAGCTATATATTTGGCTTTATTATTAAGCTAGTATGTTTGGCGAAACGTTGGCGAAGAAAAATTTAACACGGTCTAAACCAGAAACCACTGAAGTTTTGTGTATATCATAAAAAATTTCAGAGGGTAATGTTTTTCCTATGAGGAATTTAATTATGAATTTTACTGAATACATGTTTAAGTAATGAAGAAAGAATATAAATTCATTATTTTAAATGATTTTTTGTTGAAATACATTAGAATTTCTTCCTTTTTTTTTTAGCTCATTAAAATATAGGAAATCTGTCTAGCTGCCTTGAAGACTACATTGAGAAATTCGACATAAATCTTGGAATTTAAAGTTTTCAGACGAATCATTTATCTTAGTATCCGCAAAGATTGGTTTTCAAAGGCATTTAAATAAATAAGTAGCAAAAAAAAAATATTTCACTTAAAGATGTATTTTTTGTTGAATCAGATTCTGTCAACGTTTTCCTAAACTTGTACTTAACTGTAATTATACCTCAAAGGTAATAATATATTCTTAAAATTAACTATTCTCAAATATAAAGTATATTTGTACTTTCTAGTGGTTTTCTAAAGCCATTTCGTTCGCTGACAGAAAGCTGCACATTGCATCAATGCGCTTAACATGGAATTACATAAAAATAAGCCCAACATTTTCTGATTCTGTCATGGCACAATGTTTCCATCTGATTATATCGCTACTGGACCAAAACTCAATTTCAAAAGTGTAAAATTGGCTGGACAAGGTTATAATACACAGCAAGAGGTTCAATGCTGATAAGATTTTAAATATTATTATTTATAAACGAATTCGTACTTACAAAGTAGTGATAAGAGTCCAATAACATTAGGTGTATTAATAAATTATGGTAAATATTGAGGGAAAGTTTGGTCTACCGTCAAAAGTTTCTGAGAGAAATATCTGAAAAATGGTATGATTAAAGCTTTGTATAGAATTATTGGATTTAAGATCTAAAACATAGAAAACATAACGAAAAGAAGAAATCAATTTTTCGATGTTTGTTCTAAAAACTATATTTCACTTTATACAAAATCTGCATTCTCCTAAAGACATCCACTTTAGATCACATATTGGCACAATCCTGTAAAATTACAAATATAATAGAGCAAAAAGATTAATTTTTTTTTTTTATTGAAATTTACATCGGTTATCATAACAATACAAAACGTAATGGTATGTTTAAAGGCAATTAAAGAAACTACCCTGGTAGTACTCACAGAATAAATTCAAATTAAACTATCACGAGATCATCTTTATTATAGACTCCTGTGAGGATTATCGGGAATAGAATAGGGGATATCTGGAATTATAGAGGAAGTACCTAGGTTTTAGAATAGTGTGCTTGAGGTGGAATAAATTTCGTCAAGAAAGGAGTAATATCGGGCTCCAAATCGCCAACAAATGGAAAATTAAGATCATTATGGATGACTTTGTTCTTAACAAAGTAAGCAGCATTGAGGATTTTATGAAGGATTTTGGATTTTAAGGATTGGATACGAGAGTGATCGATCGATTGCTTAGCGGAGACCCGTACTCCGTAAATCAAAATAGATCTCATACTATATGAGTTATTTGTAATTAATTGGGAGCTTATACTGTGTCTAGTTAGTGTTGTAGTATCCTAAAACGGTGAAATATAATTTACTGTGAACGGTAAAATAAAATTTTAAAACACAAAGCAGACTATCATTTTATAATAAATTTTGCCTAAGTATTCTACCGCAACATTATGTATAAGTCTGCTACAGGCCCAACAAAATTAGGAAGGCAGTCGATTTCCTTCCGTTCTAAGATTTCGGGAAATCGATCACACAATAGAAGAAAGTAGTTCAGAGTGGAGCCCAATTATTTCATTAGTTGGCCAGTATTCATTGATAGTTCCCGCAGTTCCTGCAGTAGCAGCACTTCCGCTCCTACCGAATTATAATTATATCCTCAAGGTTTAATTATACATTGTACTTCCCTTACATAAGTCAAAACGATGTTCCCTTCGTGTTATTGCTTTCTTATCGGGTATTAATCAAATTTTATTGCTCCCACTTCTGACTTATGCAACAGAACTCTATCTTTCGCTTTTTATCTCGTTTACCTAAAACAAATGAATATCTATGTTAAGAAACAGATGTGTAAATATTGCGAGTCATTATACTTAATAATTAATTCATAAATTCAAGAGGATAGCCAAAGAACAAAGAATCATTTCTTATAATATTCAAGTAAAATAAAATTTTGTGTTTAAATTATCCGAGAGAAGATTTTCTGAAATAAAATTTCTTTGAAAGCAACAATAATAATAATGAAATCTTTAACTACTACCCATGAAGGAACCTAATTGAGGCTGCGACTTTTCTAAGCCAACAGTTGGACAAAGAGGTGATTTCGTTAAGATCACACTCAACGCCCAGGCTTTTGTGGGGTACTTTTAAGGGTACTTTTACACTTTATAGAGACTGACTGAACCCCAGGAAGGTCTGCATATTACAAATATTCCACCCCAACTGTTAAAAGATTTTATTATCTATAAATGAATTCGTACTTACAATGAAGTTGTGATAATAGTCCAATAACATTAGGTGTATTAACCTATTTTAATAAATTATGGTAAATATTGAGGGAAAGGTTGGTCTAGCGTCAAAAGTTTCTGAGAGAAATTTCTGAAAAATGGTATGATTATAGCTTTGTATAGAATTATTTGATTTAAGATCTAAAACATAGAGAACATAACGAAGAGAAGAAATCAATTTTTGGACGTTTGTTCTAAAAACTGTATTTCACTTTATACAAAATCTGCATCCTCCTAAAGACATCCACTTTAGATCACATATTGGCACAATCCTGTAAAATTACAAACATAATAGAGCAAAAAGATTATTTTTTTAAATTTGAAAAAAAGATTAAATTTGCCATAGCCAGATTTGAACCCGGGACCTTTGGCCCGACAACTTAGCGTTATACGCCCTCTTGAATATAATAATAAAACCCTCAGCCACTACAACCCATGAAAGAACATGGTAGTAGCTGAACTGTATCTATGACAGCCGTTGGGCAAAGAGGTAATTTAGCCGAGTTCACTCTATCCATCCGAATTCGTCTTTATTATGGGTGCCTACATTATGAAGTCTATGTGAGCTCCAGGTGGGTCTGCAAATCCGATCGAGTCGATCTATGGCTGTTTGATCTACAATATCGCTTCTACCTTGTTCTTTCATTCGTTGTTTTGGTAGAGGATTTTATAATATCAAGAGAGCATGGTAGCTCAGTGGTAGAATGCTGAGTTGCCATGTCGAAGGTCTCGGGTTTAAATCTGGCTGTGGCAAATCATTTATTTTTGTAGGATTCTGTTAAAACGATTTTATAAATTACATTTCCAGAAACCTTTTTATTTTCCATAACATTCACAATTCATGCGCTTGTTGTTTTATTTTATTTTTTGTTTTACTTTTTTATATTATAGCCACTAAGCTCTAAAGAGATATATAGTACATTTAGCTTTGTTAAAAACATATTACTGAGCTATCTCAAATATGTTGATTTCTGTTTCAATAAGACACTTATTACTACATAAATAGAAATTCTTTTTAAGTTGCCCTGCTTCAAAGAAAGCTGTAAAGCATATACGCTTTGACACTTACGGCCTATTCACTGTTATATAAGTGACAGCGGGTAACGAGCCCCACATTCTTCATAGGTGTAAATTATTACGAATAGGAAATTCCATTATCACGTCTTTGGAAGTTGGCGAATTGGAAAAAAAAAATGAATGGATTAAATGTGAAAATGGAAAAAGGACGACTAAAAATAAACGTTAATAATAATAAATAGCATAGACTATTGAAAGGCGTATTCATCCCCTTAATATATTTTTTTCTTTTAATTTATGATTATTTAACGTTAAGAAATAAAGTATCTTTTTGATTTTCTAATTAATTTTGTGAACTGATGTTTGAAAAAAAATCAATCTGATTCAATAAAATGTTTAATATTTTAAAATGAGACTAAAATCGTACACTGTTGGGTGGGGTAACTTTGCGACAGGGTGAGAAACTTAGAGACAGCACGTCAATTTGAGTTTGTGATGATTCTGTAATTGATAAATTGTGTTGTGCAGCTAGGTTTCATTTCTTTCCAAGTGTTTTTTTTTTAATTATAGTTTACATAAAACTTATTCTTGTGCCGCAAGAACTTCGAAAATCAGAATACCTTTAGGTACATTAATTAATGCATTCTTGTGTATTTAATATAAAAGTATTCATGTGATCATAAGTATTTTGTTTCATAACATGAATATTGTCAGGTTGTCAGGTAGTGTATTAGTGGTAGCCGTGTAGGTCAATTAAGTATTCAAAGAGTCAATTTTTATAAAAATTATTCTAGTAGTGATTAACACATTGCTATGAGAAAAATATCCATCAGGTTTTCTTGGGATATCTTCATATAGTCGTTCTGTCCTTCGCTAGTTCAGACATTTATAAGCCAATACTGTCCAAAAGCATTTAGATGCTACAATAATTTACAAATAACATTTTTATATCACTGATTTTTTTTACTAAAAAGTAATTTACAGCGAATTATATCGAGATGAACGTAGATAGATACGAATTCCTTGATAGTCTTCTGGGGATCTTACCTGAAGAATTCAGTAGAATATCTTCAAGTTTGGAAAGGAAAAGTTAACAGGCATAACTTTCTCCATTCCTCTAAGAATGTGATTATCGGAATTCAGAAAAGGAAATAAAGCTACTATGCGCCGCGGAGAGACTTTCGTTCGCGAATAGTTCTTGGAGGATCTGAACAAAACATGTCTCTTCAATGAAATACTGTTATAATATACTATATTATATTATATCACAGGATTATATATCATATTATATCCTATTGTATTTGGTATTACATTATATATCAGACCCTATTGCTTAATCATTAGTGAAGATAAAGCGAACATTCTTTTGATAAGTCAAACCCTAAGTTCGTTTTTCTGAAGGATTTTTAACTAAGTAGATTTGCGTTATTATATGGAATATACAATTATTTAGCTGTGTTTTTTCCCCTCTTATTATTTATGGCAGATAATAAACCTAATAGTTTTTCAATAATACTATATTACAAAAAAATAATTTTTTTCTTAATTTACAACTGTATTATAACGATACAAGTAAATGGCAGGAATGGTACATATTGTTATGAATAAAGACAAGTAGAGAAACTACCCAGTGATAGTACTCAAATAACAAGGTCATATTCTTTTCAGGCGCCTCGGATGATTATTAGGAATTATTAGAGGTTGCTAATTTTGAAACTATTGGGCTTGAGTGGGAATAAAAAAGCTTGTCATGAAAAGATTGATATCGGATTAGGACGAAACCAGCAACAAATGAGACATTAAGGTCATTATGGATTACTTTGTTCGTAACAAATAGAGAAACTAAATAAAATCCTACGGATCGCAGTAAACGCGCCTTGGTTTTTACGAAACAGTCAACTACACCTAGAGCTAAAACTAAAGACGATAGCAGAATTTATTAAAAAGCGTTACACCAGATTTAGAATCGGATTACCAGCAGTCAAAGGAGCTGTAGCATTCAACTTAGGCGAACCTATTTCATCCTCAAGACTAAAACTGAGACTATTGAAAGATAATCTGATATATGACGGATATATATAAAAACACAAAACATATATGTGTATTAACAATTTAAATTCCAATTAAATTTACTGATTCTAGATCAGATACGGTTAAGTAAATTAGAATTTATGTATACTTTTTAATATTAACATAAGATCTGATGTGTATCTTTTATCTGATACCATATCTTCTTCTTTTTCAATGCAACATAATATAAAAATTGTAACTGTTAACATTATATTTCCCCACTATGATATAGTTATTTTTATTATTATTTATTGATCATAATTGTTTCCTTATCCCTCAAAAGCCACAAGAAGCCCTCATTGCACATTCAAGATATACTAATTAGTTTTTTAGGAAACTATGTAATCCATTGTTATATATTAATTGATTCGTTGTTATATAGCCTTAATGACAATTAACACATTTCACCCCCACATTTAACACATTCACGCTTCTTTTCTAACTATGCTTTAATTACTTTAATTAATATTATTAAAATAGATAATCATTTGAAAGGAAGGCGATGTGAATGTGAACGCTGTTACTGCACGTCTTTCTTTTTGTTTTGTTTTTTCAATTCCAAAGACGGCCTTGTTTAATACTTTCGTTTAATTTTCTCATGACATAACGCGGAGAAAGATCTTTTACATAACTAGCTACTAATCATTTATTTCCTATTGTTAATACGCATTAAATTATTGAACCCTATTACGTATACGTAACAAATCATATAATTAAACATAACATATTTTGCAAATAGCCCCTTGCATATACTATTCATATCATAAGAACAAAATATTATTGAAGCATCAAAATGTAATTTAAATTAATCTTGTTAATAGAGATTTGGTAGAATAATATCAGACTTTGGCATACCAGATTTGGTTGTATACAATAAAAATACCAAAACCTTTTTTAACCAAGATTAGAGAAAAAAAATCTAAAACATATTAATCAGCTATTTTATAACAGAAACTAAACAGTATATTTTAATTATATTTTTTCACTAATTATATTTTCACCACATCTTTGGCCTACTCCGGATCATTCGTTATATTTTCTTCTCCATCTAGTATCTCTTCATCCTCCCTGATGCGAAATATTCATTTATTCGCAGAACATGTCTATTGAAATTAACTACTATTTTCTTCATTGTATCAGAAATCTTTTTTAATTTTATTATTTTGTTATTATTATTTTATTATTGATATATAGTTAGACATATTGTATTAAATAGGAAATTATTGTTAAAACAACTCATGCCAGGATTTGTGTCTCCGTCAGTGGCTCATAGGCCCAATTCAAACACGAGGCCGCAACTGAATCAGGAGTTTTCACCGTATCCTGTTCGAATCTTTGGAAACGTTAAATATAATTATTGAATTCTCGGGATAATTATCATCACCAGATCGGAGCACGTTACGGTCCAGGGGTAAGAATGATTATGCTAGCTGGAATAAGTCTTCAAATAGCCCACTGTTTTTCCAACAAGTTAGAGTTGAAGACTGGTACTAGTGAGAAGAGGGACCTGAATAAGACACCGGATGGAAGGTAGGAACTGTAGTCGGACTTTTATTCTGGTATTTTATTATTTTTTAATCGTTATTTTCGTTGTCATTCATCGCGCTTGACCACAAGACAGATAGGATAGGATCTTTTCTTTAATTATTAGTGCATATTGTTATAGATGATAGATCGAGTGTTGTTTGGAAATTATTCATGGTTATGAGATAATGATTACTGAGGGTAAATGTTTAAGTTGTAATTATTATTAGTGCATAGGATTATTGTAATAAATAATGAATTTGATTATTGTTATGTATTACGGAAATTGTTCTATTATTATTTTATTAGTGCTTTTAGGGATTATGATTATAGATGGAGAATCTGGGATATGATTTTTGTTCGCAAGTTATTATGTAATACTATTATTGATGGTGAATCTCCCGGTAAATTAATAGTAGTTAAATGTTTTTTTTTCAATATAATAGAGATATTTTATTTTATAGATGAATGTTTTGGGGTTTATTCCTTCATACCTGTCCCCTATGTGTCCTCGAGCATACCCTGTCCTCTCCTAACCCTTTGCCCCCGCCTCAGGTAACAATTTCTATATTTTTTTTTCTGTTTTGACTTTAACTAAAGTGAACTGCTTAAATTTAGGAATTTATTCGATTTTTCAATTAAAATTTACAGCATAATAGTTTTCATGTATTTTCAAATAATACGGCATAAATCTGATAAATGTCTGATAAATTCAATACGGCAAAGTTTTAATTTTTTATATGACGGTTTTATATAGAAAATTAAACTAAGGAACTAAGTGAGAAAAAAATATACTACTATAAATAAAGAAAATTTCTCGATATTTTTATTTTACTTATGGTAGAGACTATACTATTTCTAAACAAACGGTTGTATAAGGATACTATTTGGCCGATAACACGTTTATCCACAAGGTTCTCACATAATTAAGAGTACTTTCTTCCATATAGAGGCTGGGTGAGTTACAGGGGGGTCTCTAGGACCACCGGTGCCTTTTCATGTGCGTTAAAAATAATTTTTCTACCACACCCGATTTTAAATTTTTATCAAAGTTTTCAATTGAGTACCAAAAAAACAATGGTAATAAAATATGTCGACAGAAAAATATCCAAAATAATAGAATAAAGTATCAGTAACAAAATTTCATTTTATTTATTCATACACCATAGAACCTATCTGAATCCTAGATTAACAGGTAATAAAAAAAAAATCAAAACTTATACATTTTTAGTTTATTTTTTATGACGTAACAATCATACACGCAACAAAAGGAATGTTTTACCGTATCCTAGCCCTTCGATCAAATCCAACACACACCACTAGGACAGGTTTTACCAAAGGCTTTTTCTCCTAACTTACTACACAACAACAATTTATGTAATCGAAATTATTTAATATTGCGTAATGAAGAATTTGGACCAATAGGAGGCGAGCACACGGTTTATTACTTTCATATTGGCAAAACTTACTGGTCACGTTTTAGGGAGGGCATAGCAGATCATTAGCAGTCCGAGCACGCCTTCACAAATAGAGACACTCGACCTGTAACAGACCTAATCTCCCTAAAATATAGATTTTTTTTTTTTCTAGATTTCAGAAAAGAAATATAAAACTATTAAAATAATTTATATAGATAAATAACTTGTCTTGATTAAGCTGTTAATAGTAGGATTACAAAATAATTCATAATTAATAAGAAGGTTTCGTCTGAAAAAGCATTTTAAGCAAACCATGGAAAAAATCTATGTCAACCTGTTATTACGAGAGTGCTTTTATTTTTCTATAATGATATTTTTTTTCAACTGTTAATTATAAAATAATAAAAAGATAAGCCTTCTAAGATAAAAGCCTTTACTGATTATGAAATCGTCACTTGGACTGGCTTAATTAAATTGAAGTAGTTAAATAAAAGTTAACTTCTTAAAAGTTAACTAATCTGGTCCTAATGTGTATGTAGACTTTGGAGATTACAGCTTTGAATAGGCCCATAATTCAGTGTACCTGGGCTCCTAAGAGACTATAAATGATTTCGGAGAGCTTAAGTAAAGAGAAGTTAAGTAATGTCCGAAAGTAACATTATTTTACTTATTTTTTTATGAATCGCAAACTGTAATCGCCACATTTATAATTTTTATATTATATAAATATTGAATATTGAATATTGTCAAGGCCGCGCTATATTAGTGACAGATATCCTTTCTGTATTAAACGATGCTTTCTGCTGTAACAAAAGTGTAAAAGTATTTTACAAAAATCTTAAAAGAAAGGATTATTTGCTTTTCTGCCCTTAACGATTCATATATAATCACTAATGATAATTCATATACAAATATTATAGAGGATTAAAAAAAAAGCTATAGTAGTGCATACAGGATGAATCTGACCTAAACAGAGAATACTTGGTACAACAGTGTATAAGATCATGTAGGGGGGATATTCATTATGAAGATATTGGGTTGTATCATATGAAATGTCAGTTGAGATCTAAATTTAAATTATTAGCAAAAAATTATTAAACAATACTTTTATTAATCAAAATAGGATCCTTCACTTTCAATACACTTCTCTCAACGTGAAACAAGCATTCCTATCCCCGCTCTGTAGAAATTAGGTGTCAAGGAAGAAGCAAAGTCTTGGAAGGCCGATTTCAGGGAATTTTCGTTGTCAATTTTTTTATTTCTTATAAAATTATCCGAACAACGGAAAAAGTAAAAATCGGTTGGAGAAAGGTCCCGAGAACATGGTGGGTGAGGATGGACCTCTATATTCAGCTCCTGAAAAAAAAATCGTGAGCTGTAGGGCCTCGGTTATTCTTGCGGTACCCATATTTTCAGCTTGTTTGTTTTACCAAGCTCCTTAAGTTGCCTGGAAACAGTCATGGCACTTGCTCCAAGTTGTGAACCTAATTCACGAGTAGTTTGGGAAGGGCCCGCTTCGACCAGCTCTTTCCACTTTTCATTGTCCAACTTAAGTCATCCCTAGGCCGAAATTTTTCAAACCAACGAAATATTGTTCTTTCGCTCACTGTGTCTTCACGGTAAACAATATTAATGTTTCGGATCGCCTCCATGGTGCTATGGCCAAGTTTAAAATCGTAGAGAAAAATACGAATTCCGAAATAATTTTATTCTTATTTATTTTTAAAACGTTGCTTTACTTTCAAATAGAAAAGCAAGACTGATAATTAAAAAAAAAAAAAGGTTAAATGATCTTTCAAACGGTATACATAACATAATTGTTTGTGTACAAACCCTAAAGAAAATAATACTGTAAATAAACAAAACAAATGAAACTGACATTTTATCCGTTACGACCCAATACTTTGTTATTTATTGATTTAAAATTTGCGATTACTATGAAAAATAATCCCTTATTAAATAGCATTTTGTTTCTTGTACCATGTTAACATGAATTCGTAGATTAGTGAGTGATTCTTATAACAAAAAAATAAAAAAGAAATACAGTAAAAATCTAATTACAATTTAGACTACAATTTATAAAAATATACTATATGTAAATATGAGTGTCGATATACATATGTAACGTAAAAAACATCCAGTCTGTAACTCTAACTCTGCAGTCATAAAGTGAGCAAATACCAAAAATATTCTCATCAAAGAAGATAAACTGCAGTACATTTCACATCACTAGTCCAAATAGAGTCATGAATAATTTACGGCTGCAAACACGTAGCTTTAAAGTGTAAACGCATCAATCCTTGATAGTAGTTCTTATTGATCTTCTTCTTGTCTAGACCTAGCCCTGCTAGGTCGTCAATCGGTTCAGGTCTATTTGTATTAACAGCTTTGATTCGGTTTTAACCCGACACAACCAAATTACACACCGATTTTAATCGCTGTTATGGTATTTTTTTTATAACAATTGTGTTTATGGTTGATTAGATGCAATGCCGTCTTATAAAGTCGTCCTTCCTTGGGTCAGACCAGGAAAAAAAAGTATTACCGATTCTTTGATCTGACTAGAAAATAGGCTTTGATCTTTGAAATGAGTTGAAAATATGCTAGTTATTATACTCGTAGGCTAAGAGCATAGACAAAGAAAAATAATTAAATCAAAAAAGGAAGGTTTTATTTATAGCTAATATAACTTTTCAGCTTTCTGAAATGATAATGAGCTCTGGCTACTTACGTAGTATTAAAAAAAAAAACTCTTTACCCTGATATCTCTTTTAATAATATATCCAAAAGAATAAAATTTAGATGAAGTTTCATAATACCTTATTCTCAATCATTGCGTTTTCTAAAAATATTCATACATTTTTGTTCCTTCTACGTAGTACTACGTACGTTATACTTACTTAGTATCTTTTAGTCCTGTATTAATTAAACGTCCCTTTTTACTGCTATGGCAAATCGGAACAATAGTGGGAGTCATAAATGTTTCCTTCTTAAGATCCTCAATGCTCGTTACTTAATAAGGCCATTAGTTAGCCATACTTAATAACCTCAACATCCTATTTCTTGTTGATTTGGTCCGAACTCAATACAATCATTTCATGACAAAATTATTCCAACTCAAACCCATTAGTTTTAAACCTAGCTATGACTTCAAATCCCGATCCTCAGAAATATTTTAAGTTCAATCTGTTGTTGTTTTTTTATATTTAACGTCACATTTTATACTATTATGGCTAATCGGACGATGTTACAGTGGGAGCCCTAAATTTGGGTTAAAGAGGTTTAGTTTGTATAGGGATCATTAACAAATACCGGACTTAATACGACCTCAGGACATCTATTTTACGTCCCTTCCGAAAGACAAGGATGTTTTACTCCCTTAAAAAAATTCTAGGGCCACCTGCCGGGCCGCGAATCCGCAATGTTGGATATAGTAGGGGGTTATGCTAACCACACGACCACAGGTCACTCCTAAATTTAAATCCTGATTCTTTATCAACTATTCTATTATAAAAATAGTCTTTATCCACCTATCTTCTTCGTTTCCCCCTTTAAAGGGAATCATTTTCCTTCCTTTGCGCCCAATATTTTCTAATGTTCTTAGAACTTTCTTTCTCCTCGTCTGAAATCATGGGTTGTGTAATCTTATCATCCCTTATAATTTTCTGAACTGTTCTATTTCCTACTTATTCTTTTGTAATTTTTTATTTCCTGAGGTGTTTTTCAATTTATAAGTGCCAAGTAGGTTTTTTTCAATTGGTTAAAAAAATCAAATAAAAAGTTCTTTTTAGTTAGCATGATAGAATCCATTCTGATAGAGCTAATTTCAATGTCGTTCTACTTAATTTAATAGCTACTACGTTCAATTAAACATTAGCACTGCGTTGGGTAAGAGCAAGTGACTCATAATAACACTGCGCTTACAGATCAAAATTTGCATCTTATACGAATGAATGATTAAAGTTTCAAGATATTTTTGCAGAAATTACATTCAAGTTCTGTTTTCCTTTCACTTTTTTTTCTTGATATGTTAATTAATTGCTTTTTTTAAGCCTAATCGTGAAATTCGGAATTTCTTCAAAGAATTCTATCTAAATAGGGATCAGGAAAACAGCAAAAACACCTTTTACATAAAAAAAATCTTATTACATCATAAACTTAGGATAATCTAGCGCTATACGTTTCATTAATCATAAATCACATATACGAGCATACCTCAAAGCCTTTGCAGTGTGAAATTAATTTAAAATCAATTATTGAAGCTCCATCGTTTAGCCGGGTTTTTTTCGTCCCCTCAAAAAAGGCTATTAAGAAAATTAAAAATAGAAAAAAAATAAGAACGGGACTAAACTTTCATCGGAGTCGTGAGCGATCGTTTGTAACAGGTTCTCCTAAGGTCAATGTCCTTATGTAACTATCGGTGGGACTAAGCGCATTTAGAACTAGTTAATTTCCATCAATTAAATCTATAAATTAATTGATGGATCGGTTTGCAGGCAAGGTGTTTCAATCACTTTGGTTCTGCACCTCCAATGCTTAAGTACCTGTTTCATATTCGTCGAGGTTTATTATTTTCTAAAACAACTTACTAAAAGTCGGCGTGGTGGGTCTTATTGCTTTTTCTTGAATACTTGGTGTCAAAGATTCCTGCTGAAATATATTCTCATTGCCTCTGGGATATCAATAGTAACCCTTAGAAAAGTCCCCACAACATTCAAATTGGATATTGTATCCTTTCAAAAAATGTTAGTATGAATATTATTTAAAATATTCTACACAATAAATTTACAAAAATTAATTAATATTTCCTATCTACGACCTATTGTATTTACGTATATCGTTTTATTTTATGGATAGCCCTATTTTTTCCCTGACAGTTAACATGTAAATAAGAATAAACAAGATGGTTGGGTCATGAAGAAAGAATGGAACAGCCTTGCTGGCTCTCTCTCATGCTCATGGTGCACCAGGATGAAAACATAAAAGGGGCAGTCCCTTGTGTCTGTTGATATAATAGAATAGAAAAGTAACTTTATTCTGAAACTAAGTCCCTTTAGAATAACAGATATGAACGGAAAAAGAAACATAATATTTATCTGGGCAGAAGTCTAAATGTTACAAATCAGAAAGCGTGTAAAAAGTGACAAAAAACAATTTAAAAAGAAATATTTAAACAAAAATAATAATAAGTAAATAAACAGTACGAATCTCGACAAGATACTAAGCAAGTAAAGATAATAATAGATAAATCCAAAAGTTTTGTTAAATGCATGCAATAATTTCTTTAAATGATGTACAGCTTCTTAAAAGAAAAAATTAAAATAACTAAATATCACAATGAATCATTCTATTACAAGCTAAGCAAATGACTAACCTGCTTTGAGAGCATCTTTTTGGGAAGCTAGGAGGTGTTGGAAAAGCAAGGATTTAAATGAGGATAGTGAAGGACTATGACGGATATTGGGAGGGATTGAGTTTCACACAGTGGTGGAGCGGGCAAGAAAGGAACATTCGAATGCTTTAGTTCTGTATGAACGTATATAGAGATCGGAAAGGCTGGATCTTGTTTTATGGCGTTGAACTGAGGATTTGAATTGGAGGATACTGTAAATATATGAAGGGTGTTGAGAGTAAATGGATTGGTATAAGAATGAACAGAGGAAATATTGCCATCGGAAGGGAGGGAAGAGCCACTTTAACTCATCATAAAGGTAGAATACGCGCGATCGCCTAGGAGTGCCAAGAACAAATCTTAGGGAGCAATTCATTATTCTCTTTAGTCTGTCTTCAAAATCAATTTAGAGGATGATTTAAGAATGACTGGGATAAGAAATTGGAGGAGCCTCGCTGGAGACCGCGAGGAATGGGAAGAACGGTGACAGAGGCCCTGGTCCTGCAAGGATAGTGATTTATATAGATAATAACTATACATCTGAGTAATATATTAGTATCTATTCTAATGTATCAACTATGGATCTTATCCTTAATTTACAGAAAATGTTCGAAAAAATAAATAAATCCTGAAAAATTATGATGAATCCCACTTTAGGTTCGTTCCATTTCTTCCCTGATATTTAACTCAGACCTACATTTTCTGTTTAGACAATTTATTTTTATCTATTTAAAAGCTGTAACTGCTGATATAATAACAAATTAGTTTTTAAAATATTAAATAAAATAAAAACAGCGTCGATTAAAAATGCATTAGGAAAATTACAAACATTCACCAGGTGTGTATAAAAAAAAAATATTGTGCAGTATTCGAGTTGTGTAAGTAACATTATTTAAGTGCATAGCAAGATTTATTACGATAGTGAAACAAAGAAAGTTATAATATTTGTTTGGTTCAATTTTGACTTTTTCTTCATGTCAGCTTAGTCTCTTTCAAGTCTTAGTATTTTGAATATAGTAGTAAGTACTAAGTTATAGTAAATCAAATTTTAGAGAAAGTATTCTTTTAACATTTTTCAACAGTTCTGAATATTTCAACCTCACGTTTTAGGGAATACTTACATATTTTTTGGAGAATCTAATTGTATGAACAATGAAATAAGAAAAACAAATGGACAATACAGCCAAATTAATATAAGAAATTTACATTTTTTATATTATTCTATGATTTTCAATTACAAAACGTTTTTTGCTTTTCGTCAATATTATATCACCGTTGATTTTATTCTTCTTTTATTACATTTCATTCGTTTCTCTTCTATTGTCTTCCACTCCTTATACTCCTTGAGGCCATCTTGGTCTACGTGCCGGACTCTTTTGCAATCCCCTGGCCCACGTGTGTCTCTCCATTCTGTGAAGGTGGCCTAATCTCCTCAGCCTTCTAATCTTGATTGCACCAGCTCCGCCTTTCTTCTGCTATTAATCTTGGATTAGATTTATAATATCATTGGTTGATATATGTTTATCTATTTTTTCGTAATAAATATATTTTCTTACAGTTATAATGTATAGAGACAATATTCATTTTGGGAGTATTTATTAATTATTGCGTTTTATTGGTTCTTGTTTCCTTTGTTATCCCAATAGGTCTAAAAAGTCATGTTGTCGCAAATATTAATATTAAATTCTATTCGAAGTACGATACGTAATATTACAAACGTTCATTTGTATTGTTCTCATATTCATCCTGAATAGATCAAGAGTTGAGGGTTTGAAATTACTAATTTTTTTTATATCCCTTTTGATATTTTTAATTTTTTTTTTTAAATATTACGTATGAACTTGAAGAATATTTCTACTGTCCAGTATCCAATTTAGTGTCAAGCCCTTATCCTACTAGCCCTAAAGAAGACCTGCAATGTGGGTAGAAACGTTAGTTTTCCAATAAATAGTTCTCCTTACTTAAGAGATTTTTTTTACCCCAACCCGGACCAATTTCTTCCTTCTATATATAAGGTCAACTAATGTTATTCAAATATTATTTATTGTGAATGGAACCAGGAGGATCATGCAAAGTAATCTGACGTATTTTTTTTCTCGATACATTCTCTATCTTTTCTCCATGTATTTTTTTTTATCTTATCATTTGTTTCTAGTTTCCTTAATGTTTCTATTTCTGACACTACTATCATATGTTCTACCTTGTTCCCAACATTATTTTGCCTATAATACACTTTGTTCTATCTTCACTTTTTTTAAAGCTATTTTTACTTCCCTAAGGATCTATTCCCTAATCTATGGTGTGGTTAACTTTACTTTTTGTATGTTAGTAACAATTGTAATAGTGAATCTTGTGGGGGAGGTCGTCTAATTATATGTTCATAAACAATTCCAGTATACGGGAAGTGTACTTTAGTCCTAGATGATTAACCATTCTTGAAGTTAGACGTTTTTTGGTCCTTGCTTTATCTGGATCCCCTTGTTTATTTTTTTTTTTGCGTTCTCTTTATGCTTTCGATCATTTTTTATTTCTCCTGATGAGTAATATTGTAAGTAAGTAGGGAACGGAGACTGTAATATGTAAAAAAAACTTTCTCAGGTGACATGGAGATCATTAAATCAGAAGATATCAGCCGCTGGGCCGAGAGCTGTCCCTTCTCAGTCGCTTTCACCGGCAACGGGACCCGCTCTGCCTAGTCTCTTATCACTCTCTAGTCTCTTATTAATTTGATTTATAATTATCCAGGCTTTATTTATTTAGTTTATTATTTTTTTTGTTAGGTCAGTTTTGTTTTCGCTTATTTGCATGCGACGATCTCCTCTCTTCTACTAATGACCTGTTACAAATCGTGCGTGTTTCTTCTGGTCTTGTCGTGTCGAAGAAAAAGTTCCTGACAGCGTGTGCTCCGTTCTGATAGATCGTTTCACTGATGCGGGTAGCCATTCACTAGTCCCTTTATATTGTACATAGAGAAAGGTCTTGTATAGTATAAAATAATTAGGTTTTTATCGTTACTTATAGCTCAGTCTTATTTGAAAATGCTTAAGTTTTGGGTAATCAATGAAAATGATATCTAAAACCCATAATTTATTTTACAGGAAGTATTATTAAGACTAGAAACTCAGATTGATATCTTTCTTATGTATTGAATGAAAGCAGAAAATTAAACGGAGAAAAATAAAGAAACACCGCACAGGTTTGCTATGGATTTTTTAACTCCCCTTCTAAAGCCCTAAGGCCACCTCCCCTACCCACGATAATCGGTACAGTTACTAACCACTATACCACCACTATGCCCACGTTTTCTATGATGCACTGTGTTCTTCCTATTTCACCTGTTGTTTCAAAGAAGGTGAATTACCCAGTATAAATGCAATTTCTAGTAGAATAATGTTAATTTTATTACCTGGTTCACTCCTTTCCATTGAATGAGGGGGGTGTCTATACACCTTGTACCTAAAAAAATCGCAGAAAAGAGGATAATAGTGAGTGATGGATATATTCCATAAAGGTCTCCACTAAACCATATCAAATAATTGCCAATCGGAATTATTAATTTTTAAAATACCCACGGAATTAATGATTATTTTCAATGAAGCTTTTGATATTAAACGGTTTTTAATAAACATGTCTGGTTGTTTTGAATGGGCTCCATGTTTTAGTTTATTTTTTCACTCGTATGGCAGTTCTTCGAAGAATTGATCTTGTGGACAAATTTAAAAATATGTTCTCTATCGAAAATATGAATAGAAATGCCAGTCAGTCAATTTGCAGCATTTTAGCATTATTTTTTTAATACTTACTTCATAGTACTTTAAAATATTGCTACGAGCTTGTGATATTGGGCTTAGTCAGGTACGAATTATGAAATAAAAATTTAAGAGGTAATATGTGGACTAAATACAGCAATTACTGTTATCGGCATCAAGATTAGTGGTTCTTTATAAGTTTTTTTTCTCGAAAGGGCCTTTTAAGACCAAGCGAATATCACTACACATCTTTTCTCATTTTCGTCTTTCTTTTCTCCCAGTATTTTCTCATCATTTCTGTGTGCCTTTGCTTCCTTCCTTCTGACCACGAAGTACCCTCCTGTTTTTCTTTATTTTCCACAAGAACATGAATTCCTTTTAATTTCTTTCCATATTGTTCTTTATCTAGAAAGTCTTTGTCTATTATTTTTAATTTTTATTCTTCCTCTCATATTTTTTTTTTTTAAACGAAAAGCATCTAGAATCCAATTGAAAAAAAGAAGGCAATAAGCCTATTGCCGTTTGTGTCGGTTTTTGTTTGAAAGATCATTTGCGCTAAACTAGAAGAAAATCGAGCAACATGTGAAAAAATAAAACAAACTGATTTAAAACGGTTCAATGGAAAGTCTCAGTTCACTTTCTTTATATGAAGGTATATACTTTATATATTTATAGGACTAAGTACTTTTCGGAAATAAGTAACAAAAACCTTACAAAACTTGCTTGAAGGTTTTGCATATTAAAGACTAGACAAAATCCTATATTTGCGATTTTAATCCTAGATAACTGGCATAAAACCATCAATAATTCAGATTTCCTTTATCTGTTTTGAGTAAAAAAACGAATGTGATGATAATCCTTTATAAATCATAACTGATCTAATGAAGTTAGTAAATCAGAATCAATATGGGAATAATCAATTCCCGGTCTATGTCAAAATACAAGGAATTTCTTCGGCTTATCGCAGGGATAAATTTTCATGGATCACTACTGAGTAAAACACGATCGAGTTTTAATAGAAACAAACACCAAGGGAAAATTATGCTGAAGTGAAACATTTTTAAGGTCCACAACTATTTACGTCTTGCAAAATGGCATAGGTTGTGTCTATAAATGTATTAGCATGAGCATCTACGTATATTGTGATCCTAGCAAATTACTTATTTAATTATTCATTTTAATAATTATTTAAGAGGAACCTTTTTTCATCAAATGGAATTATTACCATTCAATTCCGAATTCACACGTTCCTAAAATTTTCTCCAAAACGGCTGTAATAATTATTAATGAAACCTATACATTAAACAATATAGTTTAATTTCCCTTAACATCAGATAGAATTTACCTCAATTTCAAGAGAGTTGGGGTTTAAATAAATCATTTTCATTTTTTTTCTTTCTATGATTCGTTTATTTAATTGTTTCTTTATTTGGGATCAAACGTTTTCTAAATTATATATTTAAAAGGAGCGGAGCGGCAGAGTGGTAGAGCACTGGTATGCTGTGCTGAAGGTTCCAGAAATGTGCGACTTCTAGCATATTTTACTTACTCTATTAACTGGCAGGGATAAATCCTTTGGGATCTGGGGCCCTTCTTGGCCTCCCCATACCTCTTTAAAGTGAGTACCCAAAAAGGGGAAAAATCTGGCGGTTGAGCGTGGTCTGGAACATATTCCGCTCCCTGGACGACCGTTGCCTAAGAAACAGTTCAGTCTCTACCATTTTTTTATATACGTTTATAGAGTAAAGGAAAATAGAGGAACTAATATTCAATAAAATATTGTTATTCTGTATTTCAATTTGTTTTTGTCTATAGTTTAAGTGGGCTTAAAATCTACATCTATTATTAGCAATATAGTTTGTTAATGTTACTCTTAGTCGTAGGTGTTCAAACCTGTCGGTAAGGAGCACTTCAATCTGTACCGGGAAAATAGTCCCCTTCACACATCTCGATAATTCTAAAGTAGCAATACAAAATCCCAAGGCCTGATTTAATGTATAACTTAAGAATACCTTTCTATTTCACATAATATACAGTTTACAATTATACAAAACCAAATCTGAAAATTGAAGACGAAAATTTGATGGATGTAAGGTCTTTATTATGCAGTAAATTTAAAATTTAAAGTACACATAAAATTAATTCACTAAATACAACGAAGCTACGAAATGCATAGATTTCTTGTTAATTAATACAAAATGAGGTAAAAGTGACTCCTTGGAGGAATCCTTTCCCTAAAGCTTCCGATCCCTCATCAGGCATTGTCACGACGCAGCAATTTACCTTAACGCCCATCACCGACTCCAGGATCACCTTCGCGTATGATGAGGTTGTGATCCCTAGCTTCGAGGGAAGGTGTAGTGCAGGAATATTATGCATCTTGCTTCCGCTTTCCTTCCTTACGTAATATGCCTATGTTGCATTCCTAGACAACCTGAATGTATGTTTTTTGTCAGCATCTCAACCCTATAACTGTTTAGCATTAATGCTTTACGATATGTATACCTCAAAGGTACCATATAAGAATCCACAGATTTCTCTTAATCCTTGACTGCTGCCTTGCTCAATCGGTCCCATCCCTTAACTAGTGAATTTTTTTCCAAAAATATTTCTTGCTCCTAATAAATAATTCATAACAGAGTTAGGTTAAATTGAAAGGATAAAAAAAACAGGTATCTAGGAGAGACTATACAGGAGAATGGTTAAGAGAAAGCAACTATTAGAGATCCGATTCTAAAAATGGTAAGGTGTATGGATTAACGAAGAAAATCTACATGTAGAAGTGTATCTCCTAGAATGTTTGAAACAAGACATCATAACTTAACGGAATGCATCTTCGCCAGTGAATGCTTCTCTATGAAATATGGTACTGAAAAACTGGCAATCCAAGCAAGAAGAATTCTGAGATCTGACTGAAGATGGATGGAGATTGCGAAGTAAGAAAGAAATCAACATGAAAGTGGAAAGACTCACTATAAGAAAGGGGATGTTGTCATCCCTCAGATTTCTGTATAGAATGAGCAAGCATAGATTGACCAAGCAATATTTGACCTCTTATGGACAATGTAGACTCAAGAAGTACAAAAAGATTTGGAAAAGTTAAACATTATGGAGTCATGATAGAAGAAAGTTAATTTGTAAGCAGAGTCAAGAATGACGAACACCGGAGAAGGTTGGACGAAAAGGGACAGAGGATCATGAGAAACGTACCAGTGAACGCATGAAGGAATATTGGAGACATAGAAAGCTCTAGCAGAAGAATGAAAAATAAAGTGGTAACGTGATATCAAATAAAATATAGTGGTCAATATGATAAAAAAAAGTCAAAGTAATTGTATAATATAGAAGTAGGTATAATGATTATAATAGGAATAATCAAAGATCTGTTTCCGATTTTACTATTAATTTCCTCATAAATATTTCAATTTTAAAGTGAAACTTTTTTTCTATTTAAATATTGACCAAGCAATATTTGACCTCTTATGGAAAAATGTGACTTCTACAATGTAGACTCAAAAAGTACAAAAAGATTTGGAAAAGTTAAACATTTTGGAGTCATGATAGAAGAAAGTTAATTTGTAAGCAGAGTCAAGAATGACGAACACCGGAGAAGGTTGGACGAAAAGGGACAGAGGATCATGAGAAACGTACCAGTGAACGCATGAAGGAATATTGGAGACATAGAAAGCTCTAGCAGAAGAATGAAAAATAAAGTGGTAATGTGATATCAAATAAAATATAGTGGTCAATATGATAAAAAAAAGTCAAAGTAATTGTATAATATAGAAGTAGGTATAATGATTATAATAGGAATAATCAAAGATCTGTTTCCGATTTTACTATTAATTTCCTCATAAATATTTCAATTTTAAAGTGAAACTTTTTTTCTATTTAAATATTGACCAAGCAATATTTGACCTCTTATGGAAAAATGTGACTTCTACAATGTAGACTCAAAAAGTACAAAAAGATTTGGAAAAGTTAAACATTTTGGAGTCATGATAGAAGAAAGTTAATTTGTAAGCAGAGTCAAGAATGACGAACACCGGAGAAGGTTGGACGAAAAGGGACAGAGGATCATGAGAAACGTACCAGTGAACGCATGAAGGAATATTGGAGACATAGAAAGCTCTAGCAGAAGAATGAAAAATAAAGTGGTAATGTGATATCAAATAAAATATAGTGGTCAATATGATAAAAAAAAGTCAAAGTAATTGTATAATATAGAAGTAGGTATAATGATTATAATAGGAATAATCAAAGATCTGTTTCCGATTTTACTATTAATTTCCTCATAAATATTTCAATTTTAAAGTGAAACTTTTTTTCTATTTAAATATTGACCAAGCAATATTTGACCTCTTATGGAAAAATGTGACTTCTACAATGTAGACTCAAAAAGTACAAAAAGATTTGGAAAAGTTAAACATTTTGGAGTCATGATAGAAGAAAGTTAATTTGTAAGCAGAGTCAAGAATGACGAACACCGGAGAAGGTTGGACGAAAAGGGACAGAGGATCATGAGAAACGTACCAGTGAACGCATGAAGGAATATTGGAGACATAGAAAGCTCTAGCAGAAGAATGAAAAATAAAGTGGTAATGTGATATCAAATAAAATATAGTGGTCAATATGATAAAAAAAAGTCAAAGTAATTGTATAATATAGAAGTAGGTATAATGATTATAATAGGAATAATCAAAGATCTGTTTCCGATTTTACTATTAATTTCCTCATAAATATTTCAATTTTAAAGTGAAACTTTTTTTCTATTTAAATATTGACCAAGCAATATTTGACCTCTTATGGAAAAATGTGACTTCTACAATGTAGACTCAAAAAGTACAAAAAGATTTGGAAAAGTTAAACATTTTGGAGTCATGATAGAAGAAAGTTAATTTGTAAGCAGAGTCAAGAATGACGAACACCGGAGAAGGTTGGACGAAAAGGGACAGAGGATCATGAGAAACGTACCAGTGAACGCATGAAGGAATATTGGAGACATAGAAAGCTCTAGCAGAAGAATGAAAAATAAAGTGGTAATGTGATATCAAATAAAATATAGTGGTCAATATGATAAAAAAAAGTCAAAGTAATTGTATAATATAGAAGTAGGTATAATGATTATAATAGGAATAATCAAAGATCTGTTTCCGATTTTACTATTAATTTCCTTATACATATTTCAATTTTAAAGTGAAACTTTTTTCTATTTAAATTTTTCTTTCATCTATCGCATGTCGCATTACAGTGTGTTATCTACGGTAACAGTGTATTGTATTGCTTTATTCTCAAAGTGTTAAAATGCGATAATTTTTTGTAAAGGATCCTTTTTAAAGACACCTATACAAACAAACACTATTTCTATTCTTATTTGGATTCCGCCTTAAGCTAGTGGGATCCATTCATATCCCTTGGATACAACTTCAAAAGACGACAGGTTTTCTCGAAAACTTCACGTTGAATGAGGTGAGTGATTTCATGAACAAAATTAATATTAATCAATATTTCATCAAACAGACGAGGACTGACATCCATATTTACCTCCAATTAGAGACCGACCGACCCATATTAGAAAGACATCTAAAAACTCGCTGAATTGGGTACCATAGTTTTGCACATAAAAACTCTCAAACAAATTTGTGATAAAAAATCTTGATCTTTCTACTCCCATTTCTGATGACAGAAAGGCATTTGAACCTATTAAGGTTTCGGACAAAAGAAGTACGCAAAAGACTGCACCGGACAGAAGGACAATGGAATTATCACCTCTGGTGATAACTATTCCACAAGGTATCATTATAAAAATTTACAAGACAAATGCTGTCCAATCGGAAATGCAAGCATACATAAATAACATGAGTATTAGTCAAGCAACTACATCCGTATCTGCTGTGGGAGATTTTTGTGCAGCTGTGTCAACTTGATGACAACAGAAAACTTGTAATCGCGGCAATTTATATTAAAGTGAATCAAAATATAAATATCATGGATTTTCTAGGTTTTCATCTTGCTCCATTCGCTACGTTTTCGACACCAATTTTCAGTTCACGAGAAACATATTCAAGAATGCCTATTATTTTATCTAGTGATTTCAGTACAGATTTTAAGAAAGAGGAATCTGCTCCACTTACTTACGTTCAAATGACAAATGATAGAAATATACCATCAACGAGATATGGTACAACAATCGATGCGGTTTTTTCTAGGTACATTTTTTTTTTTTCGCATCCTCCAAGATTTTATTTACAATATAATACAAATTTACAATGAATACCTGAAAATGCTTCTTTATGAACTAAAAGTCTTCTGTTACTTTCGGTATAGGCTCATTCAAAAAATACAATGCAAGACAGTATTTTTTTTTTGTTTCAAATCTCATTTATTTTCCTAATTTACATAAATTTACAATATATACATTTTATTTACAAATCAATATATATGCATACATCATAGGTACTTCATTTACCCGGAGGTATTATAAGTATTTACAAGGTATGAGACCGCTTAAGGCGTTTTGTCTAAACCGGCACTAGGCCGCTGGCTCGATACAGTTCAAAATCGGCGAGAGACCGCTTTTCGGGGTAGGAGATAGGAAGAAAGAAGAAAGGGGAAGAGGAAGGAAGAAAAGGAAGTGGGTGATTGGACTAGAAAGTCCAGACCCCTACCCTAGGCCAATGAGAGCACGTCGACCATAGCGGCACTGCCTTGCCACCTCCCAGGTCTGGGAGGGGGGACTATATCTATGAATAATGGGTTTTCACACGCCTTTAGCCTCTCAAAGAATTTGAGGTGCCTCCGGCTAATGTAATTAATGATCGTCGGAATTTTTAGTTCCTCGTGCAATTTAGTGCTTCGTGCTTTTTCAAGCGACGTGCCTCTCACTATGCGCCTCAGGATAGAGGGCTGGAATTGTTGTAGGGCTCGGAGGTTGGATTTAAAGAGGTGCTTAAGTAGCGGCGCACCATGGAGCAGCGTGGGTCTAATGACAGATTTGTATATCTGGCATTTAAGCCGCAGCGAGAGCTGCTGAGAGCAGAGCAGGTGGTAGAGCCTATGGGACTTATATCGGGCCAACTTCAGCCTCTGCCTGACGTGACTCGAGAAGGTAAAGTGCACCGTCGTCCTCTTAGTAACGTGGCCCTTGACGAGTCGCCAGAACTGGCGGTGATCGTCATGGGGCCTACGTACTTGCTCTTGCCAGAGGGATGTTTTTCAGTCTCGTATGAGGTTGGCTATCTGCCGGGTCATCGCGTTGATGGCCGGTTTTAGCCCATAGTCACGGGAGCGATGGAAAATATTCCTCAGGCTGTTTCTTTGGCTAATGAGGGCTAGAATGTGCTTAGGAGGTTTCCTGAGGGCGTTGGGTTGTGGGCTGAACTTAGGGATCGTTCGGTTTGCTGAGTCCAGGATGGTAGTGGTGATGACTTCAACCGCCCTGTTCACCTCTGCCTCTGTCTTGAGATATTCGATCTTGGGTAGATCTTACTCAATGCTTGCCATGAATCCCTTCCAGTCGGCCTTGTTTAGAAGATATTTACTCGCAGGCGGGGCTGCGGGGGTACCTCCGAATGTATATACAATCGGCCGATGATCTGACGGTCCGAATGGGAGCGCTATACAGCTTGTTACCGTGTGCAGATCCCTGGTTAGGAGGAGGTCAAGAGTTGAGGTCCATCCGGGTCGGGACGCATGCCGGAAGGTATGAACCCCGGGGTGGAAAACTTCCAGCCTAGTCTTGGTGATGTATGTCCCCAGTGTGTTATTGCTTTTACACAGCCAGGCAGTGTGCTTGGCATTAAAGTCTCCCAAGACTATATACCGGCTGACTGACTGGGCGTGTTGGAACAGCAACCTCACGGCTGTATGAACAGCCCGCGGTCTCCTATAGACAGAGCTGAACGTGAAGCGGAAGACATTATTTACTTATGTTAGTTATCATAAAATGTTAATGACATATACAAATTGTGAGACTCGAGGCGAAGATGAAGTTATTAATAGAATAATTGAAGTTGACAACGATTCAATGATTTAAATAAATATTTCTCTTACGTTTTAATATGGGTTTATCATCTAAGTGATTCTATATTCCGCAATCTAATACGCAAATTGAAAATAAATTTGATAATTATATAGTTTGTCTACTATTTATTTCCCATTATTATTGCCATTTTTCAATAATTAAGTTAAGATTAAAAACGCAATTTTAATACCCTAAATCGAATAATTTTCCAATAATTTTTAGTTGTATGCCTACAAACCGAAAAAAAGTTTCATTTGCATCGTGGTTTCATAAAACCTCACAACTTTTTTTGTAGTATTATTGTTGTTTGCTTTGAAGTAGGGGTCGATATGGGAAACTATTATAGTTTATAATAGATTAAATGAATTTAGTGAAATGGATCTATATTAAATCAAAAGAGTTTTATGTTTCTTAGTACAAATATATCATTATTTTTTTCAACTATAAACTCATAATGAGGACAAAGAGTGAGTACTAACCCCAATATAAGCATCTCCGATCTAAGTTTTACAAGGAGCAATAACTTTTCAGTTGTGAAATGTTTAAATACTATTTCGGTAATTGAGCGGATTCGCATAAAGAATGGCCAATAGTTACGAAGGTGTGGATAATCGTTTTGGTTGCTAAATTGAATTTAAACGTATCATTAGTTAATCGAGCAAAGCCAAGAAACAGAGGAAAACCTTGAACTCTTATATTACACCATTTTATGAATTTTATATAACATCTTTAAATTAAAACTTTTAATACGGGAATAGAAATGTTTTTTTTTTTTTTACATTAAGATAACTGTAATTTTTATTGCTATTGTGCCAATTTCTAATTACATTTTTTTAAACTTAATCATATTCTCGAAATTAAGATTTTATTGTTGCTTTAAATAATGCTCTCCTATTGGCACGAAAGTTAGCTTATATTAAGCCCGCAAAACACCGTGTAGACATTTGATTTAAAAATGTAAAATTGTGTACTCTACATTGTGTGCATGACTCATCTTTGTCAAAATTATTATTTTTGTTTTTAGACAAAGCAAAAAAAATTTTTTTGCAAAGTAATTCTAAACATTATTCCGGATTTCCACTTCTCAATAGATTTTTCACTGTAAAAATGAAGTGGTTGAAAATGTTCTATTTTATAAATAAAGAATGTACTTATTGAAGGTACATTTAAAATTTAAAGGGTAAACTTATCTTTAGAAGTTTTAATCAAAAGAAAAGCAGTAACTGGAAATAAGAAATTATTATGGTAAAAACCTTACTGAGGGACTGACAAAATGTTTGATAAAATACTACGATCGTAGCCAAAACCACATCAATTTGAAGTTAAAAAGACGCGCTAAAACTCGAAAAGCTTTATATAAAGCTCTCTGCATTGAAAGGGTTACGAAGTAAATTATAGATAGGTGAAATCTTTAAAAAGTAGATGAGATTTATAATAGTTACGCTTTTAATGTTAATCGTATTTTTATTCATATTGTCAAAAACATGAATGAAATAGTTTCGTATTTTTGTCTTTTTTAGATGAATCTGTTTGTACTGTTGATGTGCGATGTACTGCTCTTTCTCTTCTTTGATGGGGTTATTCTTTACGTTTATGTCTTCATGTTACTTGGCGATACGTCACATTTTTTTCCCAATTTTTCAAATTAATATACAGAACAAGTAACAAAACTAAGAACTTAGACTAAGGACCTCTGGAGGTATGCCATATAGGTGAATATCTCGTAAACAAAGCGTTTGCGGACATACAACCATAGGATTTTTTCTCTTTTTTGAGGTCCTTAGTTCAAATTTTCATTTTGCCTACATAACCCTGAAACACTCTGTGTATGGCCCATAGCTTTCTGTTATGCATTTTTCCCTAAAAACCAGCATTGACTATGTCAAACTTTTTTTCAGTTTATAATCCATTAGCAGCTAATAACTATTTCATTTTTCTTTTATATATTTTCATTCTTGATTAATACAGATTTCGAATGAATTTCCTATGTCTTATAATGACTGCTCGAGTTTTATAAACAGACAAAAAAATAAATATATATATAGATATATAGACATATATAATGCGAAGCATGAGGTACAACTATTTTTTTTTTTCAAATATAGCGTTAAGTGCTGTGTTGGATTGGTAGTTAATGCGTATAAAATGTTTTTCAGAAGCAATGTTGCTCAATACTGATGTAATATATTTTAAAGCATTATATTTTGAAAAAAGTTTTAAGAACTACCTGGCAAGATTCTTCTTATCAAACTATTTCCCAATATTTAAAAACTTTTCGAAATCTCTTCTTTAGTTTTTTTCTCCGGATTATTCATAATTTGATTCGAGAAACGTTTTCCGATCCCAGATAATCTAACAAATCTGCATTTTAATATAATATAGCAAGGAAGAAGATATGAATGACTGAACATGAGAATGCTATGACTAATCTTGCTAATTTGACAGGCTGTCATTGCATAGCCGAGTTAACGCTCTGTTTGGCCTAGTGTGAACTCCCTCACTGTTGTGTGAGTTATATAACTCCATCACTCACGATTATGTATTTTCCATGATATTCATGATTTTTTTGTGATTTTTGCCAAGTGAGCATTTAACCTTATAGAATAAATCGTGCAGAAATACAAAACTGTCGAGGATTACCACTCAGTAATCAGTTAGCCTGAATTCGCTTACAATTCCTTTGAATTAAAGTATTGGTTTGGATAAATCAGAGGTAAATGCTGCTGAAAAATTGTATAAAAAAGTTATCATTATCGTAAAACCTTATGTATATTAATTTACAAAGAACTCATTAATATTGCCTGGCTCTGTAAAAAATAGTCTCCCTATTCTCACGGTTGTTGCGCTAATCGGTAGTCTTCATAGTAGAAACTGAACTGTTTCTGGAGCATTGGTTTTAGGGACGTGATTTGCCCGAAATCTCGCTCAACCCCTAGGTTTTTCCTACAATTAAAGATTCAGGGTTTATTGAGGCAGAGTGTGCCCACAGCGGCTGCCACAGCCACAACGGAATGGAAACCCAGAACCTTCAACATAGGCACACATAACTCTACACACTAAGCAACCCGATTCTCTGATACCTTTAAATAATTATGGAAAATACGGTTCAGATAAACAACCTTTTGTTTGTAACATATTAAACCATTATTTAATACTTCAACTAGAAACTTTCATGCGCTCTTTTTTCTATATGTACCAACACATATGTTTTTATATATTTATTTGGGTGAGTGTATGAGAAATAAAAAATCATATAAACTATGATTTAAATGCCCATAAAAATTTCGTGTTTATCAGCTTCATGTTGTTTTTTTCTATTTCGAAAACCTGTACCACTACAACCCGTGAATGGGTCTGGGGCTCAGTACATGGTAGAAACTGTACTATTTCATGGACAACGGTTCTACAGGTAGGTGAATTGTCCTAGATAATTCAACCGCCAGATTTCCCCCCCCTTATTTTGGGTACCCTATTTTTATAACATTTTATAGAGGCCGGGTGAGCCCCAGGAGGGCTCTAGATCCTATATGATCCATCTTTGCCTGCAAACACACTAAATCAAAGTCTTGCCTGGAACGGTATTTGAACAAGGATTTTCGAAAACAACCACTCAAAAACTATTCAAGGTAATTAAGTTCCAATCGTATCATTGTAAAATAGATAAAATTTCCTATTTTAAGGTTTGATATAACAGTTTAGTTGTACCCAATGCATCGGATTCCCAGTTAGGAAGAGAAAATACAGAAAAAATTCAGAAAAACATCTTATTCAAACTAAAATTAATGATCCAGAAAAATTATCTGTTATATTTTCCATATAAAATATATAATGTTACGGTCACAGAGAGAAAGACGGGTGGAAGGGATTAACGTCCTAAGCCCATCGGCGGGAGAGGTTAAGATTGGATTAGAACCTTCTCGAAGATATTTGAAAGGTCTCCCCCACTCCCGTTCTGTCTAGAATGTTCGACCCTGCCTATATAAACCGGCTCGTTGCCACCGGGAGACAGTCAGTGGTAAACTGGCCAATGTTAAAAGTATATCAGTGAACTGTGACAGTCTTGTGAGTGTAATTAACTGTTTCTGTTTGTTACTGTGTGTCAGTTTGTTATATTTGGAGATTCTTACGGTCGGTGGACTTTAATTAGTGAACTGTAAGTGTTAATTTGTAGTTATAAGCTCTAGCGTAATATTACAGTATTCAAATTTATGTAAATAGTTGAGCTATTTAGATTTAGTAATATCTTATATTATTGTAATAATTAAATAGGAGTTAGGACTAGGCTATAATCTTTAGAATATTGTCATTGTAAATTTATATTAGTCTAATAATTTAATTGTATTCTTTTTGTCACTTTATTAATAAATATTAGTATTTTGAATTTAGGTATAGTTTAATTCATTTTCACACCCAGTAGCCCGTAACAATAATATATAAGTGCACATGTATATATTTTTATAATTATTAAAATAGCATGGTAGAATTTCTCTAGTAGCTTTAATGATTTGTAAATATCTTATAAGTAGTATAGTTTGAATCAAGTAATTAATATTATCAAAATAATTTTTTTTATCAAAATTTATACAAAAGGTTAGTTCTAAAAGTGAAAAAACAAAAGTTAAATAACATTTTTTTAATGGTTTAAGGTTAAACCATATTTTTTCCTCACTACTTGTTAAGCAGAATAGTGTTCCTAAGTCACCGATTAGGATGGAAGGTGTTCTAGCGGAGATCATATTCAACCAACGTGTTTTTCTCCTTGTAAGTGGGCCCCAGAAGGGTCTCGGAAACGTACAGAGCATATAAAACAATTAATACCTAATGCTCCTCTACCACAGACCGACGAACCCGGGACATTACACGGATACAACACTTCTGCAAAGAGGTATAAGATTGGTTAAACAGTTAACACAAAAAATGAAAAAAGTAATCTCTTTTTTGTTGGCAACAAAGGGTTTCCCACTGTTTAAAGAGAATATTCTCCCATGCAATTAACTCGGCAAGAGAACCTTTATTTGACAGATTAGTGATATTACTTTTTTTTGTGCTACTTTTTTGTTCATATTTTGGACGACATTATTAAAAACTAAAACATTATATTACCTAATTATTTTTATTTAAGAATATTAAAAAGGTAATTTTTTAAAAATATTTTAGATGTTCGTAATCTTTCGATACACTGCACTATAGAAATTGTTGCAACCAATGTTTGTTCACTTAACGTCACTTTATGCTGCTATGGCTAATCGGACGATGCTACATTGGGAGCTATATATTTTGCCAATCCAGGTTTAAACCTAGAGACTTTTAACGATTACCTGACATCGTACAGGCTGAGCATCCCCCGATTAACGTCCTTATGCTAGCCGTATGGTCTGCCAAAACAAATTTTTTAGGCATATGTCATTCAGATATGAACCTTCAATAGTAAAAATGTTTGGAGCCATTACTGGTGAACATCGGTGTGGTTTCGCAAATAATTGTTGAGCATCTTAAAAAGGAATCGAATGAAAAGTAAAAACTTGGTGTGACTTTTCTCGCAGCGAAAACCTGCGGAAATTTCAATAATAATTATACTGGTTTGCTATCTTAAATTGTACCCCAAAAACTGGAAGACGAGGAACCTCTTATGTTCACAATAGTGTTACAATTCCAGCCTGCAGCTTATGTGGAACAGGTCATAAGCGACGTAATATTTTCCTGACTCCTGGAAAAAGTTTTTCTTCGGACTGACAGTACAGGCCTATTATCTCGAACAAAGGGCTCAGAGGCAGGAGGTAACTGGCTCAGTAACAGGGCTCTGTCAGCTGCGTCCAGTTATAAGTTGCTTATTGTGTAAGGCTTACTGATTGCATTCTAGCGAATCTTATAATGGTTTTGTGCTTATATTGTACTGCATATGTATATATATATATATATATATATATATATATATATATATATATATATATATATATACATATATATAAATATTTACATATATTATATTTTATGATGTAAATCGAGTTTAAATATTAGTTTTATGGTCAAGTTAGTTATCTGATAATAATATGAAATTGAAAAAAAATTGTTCCAAAAATAAATCTTTATTTTTTTTAAATATTTTGTTGCGCCACCCTATTTTACATATTGATGAAAAATAACTATCAAAATAGTTAAAATATATGATACAAATAATAAATCAATAATAAACTTACCGAATCCGACTTGTATTTAATGAAAAAGAAACCATAAATCCAAAAAAAATTTAAACACAAATTATGCACACCGTCACTCGTAAAAGAAAATGACTGTACTAAAACCAATGCCGTCATTACTATTATAACAGCAATTTATTAAGACACGCGAAAGTATATAAAAAAAAATTAGGAAAAAACAAAAAGAAAATAATCTTTCTTGGTGGTCACATTAATATAGCCAGGGACTGTATATATATATATATATATATATATATATATATATATATATATATATATATATATATATATATATATATGTATATATATGTGGTTATTTTTTTAATAATATGTAAGTAAAAGGGAAGAATATGTAAAATCAAAACCAGCGAAAAATGCTTTATTTATTATTTAAAATTTTTAGTTCGGGCCTGGATTTTTTCTCAGCACATCTTGCAATTTCTTCTCCATTTTGGTTCCAACTTCTCAACATGCTTCTTCTAGCTTCTGTATACCGTTTTCAACAGTAGCAACGTTTTCGGATATTGGCATGCTTTAGGTTTCAAGCTTTGTTATCAACTCGGTGAAATGCATGTGAGATGTATCCTATTCGGATAGAATCGCTTTCACCAAACATGGAGGAGCGTCTGATAATAATAGCAGAACGTTTTTGTGTAAAACACTACTTGGCCAAATGAAACCCTTTTGAGTCGTTAAAAAAACTTGCAACAGTAGCGTAGTTGCATTTTTCTAAAGCTTCACAATTTATGAGAAACTGTGGTGCCAGTGAATCGAGAAATAGTCTAACAATTACTGTACTAGCAATGTATCCCCCTTCGATATCAGTGGCTTCGTCGATTGAAACCCAAATGAGACCATTTATGACGTCATCTCGAATTTCAGGAAGAGCCTTTCAGGTAATTTTTCCTTAATGTGCTTTCGTCGGGTATTTTTTGCCAGGGTATCGCTCTAAGATATTCTCAAAATATGGATTATTGATTTTGTGGAAGGGAATGTCAGATCTGATTAATGCGCGACATAAATCTGTATTAAAACTTGACCCATATGATGAACCAGCAGGGGAAGCTATTATGAATGTCTGTTGCAGCTTTGAACTTCTCTTTTTGTTCCTCGCTACTGGGAAGCTGACGTTGTGAAGTCGACACTGGTATATCGAAACACGAAAAATATAATATGGCAGAATCACTTTTAAATGTCACATCGGGAAACTCTCTGAGGTATTTGGAAACTAGGTCCCTTGTTTTTGAAGATACCTTTGGCATTTTTTATGTGGAATTTTTCTCAGTGCCTGCGGTAATAATGAGCGAGAGCGACTGATTGAGATAGAGGCAGAATAGGAAGGACTAAGGAGAACAGGGAGTGAGGGATTGTGAGAAATTAGGCAAGTATATCAGGCCGTTCTGTTTTGAGGGGTCAACAGATGCTAGCACGCCACCGAATATCCATCCGCAAATTCGTGATTGTTGCGGAATATCTAAGAAAAATGTAAAACATGTGTAAATGTGTATTTATAGTGGAATATATAATTATATATGAAATAAAAATGAGCTCAGATGAGTCAGAATGCCTGAAACGTATTTTAAACTGTTGTTCATTATGATATCTAACTTAACTAAAAATATGGATTTTGTTTTATAATATATTTTAGTTATGAAATAAAATATATGAATCCGAGCCATACTTATTGCTATTGACTGTCAGTATAACTTATTGACTATGGAACACATCTAACTTCCTTGTTTATTTATAAGCAATCTACTTCGGGTCGTTGGCATGAAACTACCCTGCTATAACATAACTTAACGATTGCTAAGGTAGGTGAGTTATCCGAGATCACGCTCAGCCGTCAGGTTTTCCCCCTATTAAGAGTACCAACTTTGTAGAGCCTAGGTCAGCCCCAGAAGGGTCAGTAGACTCACAGAATCCACCCCCGGCTGTTTACAGAATAATTACTTTATATACCATAGCCGGAAGTTTAACCGGGACGTTCGTCACGACTACTTTACCACTGAGCTATCCGGCTCCCTTTTACCTAAGTCTTTTGGCTTATTTAATGTTGCCTTTCTAATTTCTAGGATTAGTACCGTTTGTTAGTTAAGGTTATTAACGGTCACACCTGCCTGAAGTAGGGACGATAGATAACTTATAGGAAACCAACTAATCAATAAGGCTTTATCCAAAGCAAGAAGATTTTTTTTCCTTAGGTGCTCGAAGAAATAATGTTTAATGATTTTGGAGGAAGGCTAAAATTTGAAATCCTCATTGCTTCTGAAACCTTGTCATTAGAATGTCGCAGAATAATTACAATCATATTTCTCACTGAGCGACTTAACCCTTTATGTGCTAATGGGCGCAAATATGTGTCCGCTGAAAACAAGTGGTGGGTGCTATGAGTCCGTATAGTCATTAGTCTGTTAAACTCATACAAGAAATAGGAAATTATACAACAACACCAAAATACCGACACAAACGAACAAAACACATACTATTATAAATAATATGCATTTTGTATTATGTTAAACATAAATTTTGTCTTAAGTAAATCCTATTCACTCTCTATTCTGTTGGTTTTTTAAATTTTACCAACAACAAAAACATATTAATCAGTAACCGTTGTAATGTGAACTCATTTTCATTGTAAGGGATTAAAATTTGTACATGTTTTATAATAAAATAAAACAAAATATTAAAAAAAAAGAAAATAGTCTGTTAAAAGTCATCGACGGGAACAATGGACGCATATATGCGATTTTCAAATTTTTATGGTTTCTCTTGTAATAATTACGGTGATTAAAATATTACATATAGTCAGTCAAAATATTAAAGAATTTAAAATATCCTAAAACTTTCAATGATTTTGATGTAAGTATTATTGATGTATAGTTCGTAATTACCCGAGATGCTAAGATCTACATAAAGGCAGCCCTGATAATTTTTTAAAAATTTTTATGTTGTGACAATTTACATTTTAATCATTTCAAAGTAAGTATAAGATTGATGCTTGTAAATAAAGTTTTTTATTAGTCAATTTGATGCAAAAGAAGTACTATAGTAATTTATTAGCCGTGCTTTGAGCTATTAATCAAGCAATTTAGCTGGCTGGCACGGGTGAAAAGTATTCAGCCCACAGCAATGGTAAGCGCTCAGCGCCCGCATTTTAAAGGTTAAAACTGATAACATGATAAGAAATAAATTAGTAGTATAACTATTAGTGCACAGAATTAAAATAACAAGTTCAGTATTCTGCAAAATATTACGAGATCCTGAATATGTCAAACCAAGAGTCATATTTAGTCGATTTCTATATTTCCTAGTTTTTTATTTGATATATATTCTTGAAAATATAATATCTTAAACAAATTTGCATTTTGTCATAATAGCTATGTGAATATGCCACAAAAACGTTTAATTTTTTTATAAATTTATATCTGTTTATAATACATATGCTTTGAAGAAAGTATTTAATCCTCAAATATTAGTGTGAAAAGACTTTCTCGTTGAGATTTCGGGCTTTCGATAAACTTATATGGCCAGTCCTATTTCGTTAAGATTTAGGATAGTTTAATGTCTTTTGCGATATTTTATTATCAAGGTGGAACACGCTATAGTCGACCACAGAAAAGGAATGTTATAGCCGCGTTGATTCCAAGATGGCTATCTGTTAGTATTTTATGAAACACGGATGTGACAATAGTTTCCTTATAGGGCAGAAACGTTTGCCTTGCAATAATAGCAGCTGTATTTTAGCTACATATATTTATTTAAATATTTACGAGGCCCCAAGGATTCCAAATCGTTGAGCAAGCAGAGCGACTTGTCTATTCTGGAAATAGTTTTCTCGAGAAAGGAACGTTCAAAAGACAGCAGATGTAGGAAGGGTATTAAGATTTGATGGATCGGAATAAGAATGAAAGGAGGAAACGTCTAAGGATGGAATGGAGGAGCAATTTTAACTCGTCATTACGATGGGACATACGGGACCGCCTCAGGGTACCGAAGACAAATCTTCGGGAGCAATTCGTATTCGCTTCAATCTGCCCTCGAGCACATTCGAAAGGGCCTCGTTGCTACATAACAATAGTCAAAGTGGTGGATTAGAAATGATATTGGGAGGTCACGAAAACCATGTATATAGATCTGCTGACTCGGTGAGTGCTTAAGTTGGATTTTTTAGATATACTTTATATTGTATATTGTATACTGTATATTTTTATACTTCACCACAGACTTCATCGATATTTCTGGCAATTTGGGCTCCGTTTCGGTCAAGTTTGAACATGTAAAACGAACTTATGCGAAAATCACGCATTTCTTAGTGAAGACTGAATTATTTCTAAGTAGAAAACTGTTACAGAGGTAAATAAACATTTTTTTTCTACAAAAATGACTGATAAGTGTTTACATTCCAAAGCCCAACAAACATAAAAAAGTATTTAATTATTTGTGTAAAGTCAATAATTATTTGGGGTTTTTTCCAGATAACCCCGATACATGAAGATATTTTCTTCATAACTATCAGTTGCGGTATAAGGAGGTTCGATTTTATAATTTAATATCATAAGTGATTATTCCTTAATCCTTTCTTTAGAATGGAAGGGAAGAGGCTCCAGATTGACACTGAAAGGCACAGAAGCAAGGAAAAGAAGAAGGAGATCAAGGACAATAAAAACACCTTAACCGCGTGTATGGGATCTTTCGTTCATCGCTACGTACAAGATTATGTAATTTACCAAAAAAACAAAATAATAAATCAATTTATTAAATACATCACCTATTTCTTCTTGCTTTGACCGTGAAGTCAAATTCTTTGCCGACGTTTTGCTGGACATACTAAAAACTGCCCCGGGACTTAATCTGAGACTAAAAACGTTTTTCCTCTGCTTCTGTGTTTAATGCTTTCCGAGTCCCGGGGCGAAGGGCCCTATTCTTCCAGTGATCTGATTGTTGGGCCTCGACTGGGTGACATCTGATTGGTTTGTCTTTTTTTTCAGTTTTTTTTTGGGTTCTTCTTAGCCACTGGTATATTTGGGAGCCACAATTTGATTAATTTATGACCATCTTCTTTGATGAAAATCTCCGTCGAGGCCTTTACTATTTCGATCGCATCCAATATCCTATTTTCTGTAGCTCTACTACACCTTTTATCTACTCTAATTTTGTCAAATTCAATAGCATGGTTTGTATTCACAAAATGTTCTGCCAATCTTGATGACTTGCTATCCGTCTTCTTCTTTACAATTCTAATATATTCTGCAATTCTAGTGCATATTAGTCTTGCTCTTTGTCCAATCGTGACTTCCCACAGAAATATGGAATGCTGTAGATTCCAGTGAGTGGTGTAACTTGTCCTTATTTATCACTTCTTTAAGTCTTTAGCTATTTTCTTAGTGGTGCCCTTGACATATGGAATCACTAATTTTTTTGTTTCTTCTTTTTATTCTTTTGTTTCGTATTGTTACCTTTATTTTTTTAATTATCTTGTTATAATTTCTTCCTGGAATCCATTTTTCATCAGCGCTTTCTTTAAATGTCATTCTTCTTTATTTCAAACATGCCGATCCAGAAATCCTTATGGCTCTTTTCATTAATATTCTTATTACTCCATGTTTTTTGCAGGATGGTGATGTGAGGAGGAATTCAAATATCGGCCTGTATTGGTCGGTTTTCTGTATATTTATTAACACAAACGACTTTCTTTCACTCCTATTCTCTCATTCATGAACAGCATACTACCTTGAGCTTCAATTTTCACGGTGAACTTAGTATTCTCCTTGTTATAGGAATAAGGTATTATAAAGTTTAGCGAAATATCTCATCTTTATATTTACATTCCCCAGCAGAAGTGCCATTTAAGACAAGACTGCTAGCATGTGAGGAACCTGCTCTACCACAGTCGTGCAGATCAGCTGGTTTAATTTCGAGATAGAAAGCGATTTATTTATTTTTATTATTCCTTTTATGAAACGGGAATTAAATCGTTCGACAGAGAAAGCCTCACCTTGGCCTAGTAATTATTATTTATTGCCCTATCCTTTTAATGAGTTGTTTTTAATAACTTTTCAGAGACATCCTACTATCATTCAATCTGGTTTGAGACCGGTTACCTATCGATATTAATAACTTTCTATAGCTCATGTAACTCAGTCCAGAATAAATAAAAATAAATACATATTTAAAAGAAGAATCTCCAACCCATCCTAACACCTTCATCTCCACGTATGCTGATGACACATGTGTGTTATCTGTTAATAACGACCCATATATTGCATCCCAATCTCTTCAATTACACCTATCAAGCCTCGAAGAATGGTGTCGGAATTGGAGAATTAAAATCAATCCCAGCAAGTCCCATCAAATTACCTTTACCCTTCGTCGAAAACCCTTGACTTCCTGTCCTACTGTATTCTTTAATAGTACTCCACTTATCCCTGTTGAACAGATTCGCTACCTGGGACTCAACTTAGACAAGCGTCTTACTTGGAACCCTCACACAAGACTGAAAAGACAAGAAACAGCTAGACGTTTCCGACTACTTCAACACATATTAGATAAGCGCTCAAAGCTTCAGATCAATTACAAAAGACTTATTTATGTGACTGTTATAAGGCCTATATGGACTTATGGAATTGAACTATGGGGCTCCACCAAACCATCGAATTCCTCTCGTATCCAATCCTTGCAATCCAAAATCCTTCGCAAAATCCTAAACGCTCCTTATTTTGTCACAAATAAAACCATCCATAATGACCTTAACGTTCCATATGTTACCGATTTAGCCCATTCCAGATACCTATCATTCCACAACAAACTTCAAACCCATCCAAACCCACTAGTTTCCATCCTTGCATCCAATTCCATCCCGGACAATCCTCCTAGGCGTCTGAAGAGAAGATGGCCTCGGGACCTTCTATTATAGAACTTTATTAGAGTGCTGCCAGTGGGTAGTATCTCTACATGTGCTATCATGTATTATTTACTCTATAGCAATTGTACTAGATATATGTATTACAGTTGTACAACTCAATAAAATAAAAATAAAAAAAAAAAAAAAAAAAAAAAAGAAGAATCAATAGGAATAAATATTTGGAACTTATGTTTCTTGTTTTCATTTGTTTTCCTTATGCAACCTTTGGTTGGTAGAATCCACATGATGGCTGTAAGGGGAAAAACGAGGTAACTCGAATTTCTAAAAATTTATTTATAGCAGTTTCTGACAGATATTTCGATAGCAAACACGATAGTGTGGGCAAAAGAGGATGAAACGGGTTCAATCGGTTAAAAACGGCTGAGAAAGTATATATAGTGGCTGGCTGCTCATTGTCCCCACCGACGTTCTCTCGGATTCCAGGACAATGAGAAATCTGTTTAAATCTACGGATTATGGTTGTTCGGGATGAGCAGGGGCACAAAAACCGAAGCGTTTTATCTCTGTATCAATGCATAAGGGTTGTTATTGACACCCTGGCACACCACAACACAATTCCCAACAGTAGTACACAGGGTTAAGGTCATAACTTTTACAACCGGGATTTGTGTGTTGTCTCCAGTAAGCTGCCGGGTACAACATACGAGAACTTCGTAGCGGGTCACCCATCCAAGTACTAACCATACTCGACATAACTTCGAATAGCTATTGTAAGCGCCTTAGACCTCTCTATCACGCCGGCTTCCCTCATTTTAGTTATAAAGCTAAATAAATGTCACATTATTTTAAAATTTTTATGATATTTTGAATATTTTTAATGTTTTATATATCTATATAACAATATGATCAATAAAAATACTAAAAAAATACAATAATAAATGGAGCATCAAAATAGCATTTGTAAAAATAAAATAAAAGATGTTTATTTTAGACATTGCTTTATTTTTATACCGTCAAATATTGTTCTTTCATAATACGAGTAGTTTCCAATACCAATTCTTGTTCACAACTGTCGACTCAATCCTTGTGAATTTCTTTTTTGAAAAACAGCAATTAACAAGGAAGTCTAAAAATAATATGTATTGTATTGTACTTCCCTGCTGATTATATTCTGTAAGCGATTCTAGTGATGTATGTTAATTTGTATATATAGTCATGTATAATAGTATAAGTAAAATTTATTTAATACGCGGATAGATAAGGAAACTTAAACGTATTGATAAGAAAACTATAAAAAAGAAAAAATGTAGTTCTGTTTCTGTGTCAGTAGGTTAGTAGTGATTGGCGGCCGAAACTGAAACGAATTACTCTTTTTATCCGCTGCCAGTTATGTATTATAGGCTTGCTTTTATTATTATTATTATTTTTTTAATATTGACAAAATAAATATAATAGATTTATGTCCGTTATGTCGTCGGAAAAAGGAGATAAATTGTTGTTACATGGTCGTATGTTGCATTTACTATTTCTTTAAATATATTTAAATCAATGTTAAGACTGTTGAAAAATTCCAACGAAAAGCCCTTAAGTCTCCAAACTAATTGAAAATTATTTTAGTTTGGAGACTTAAGGGCTTTTCGTTAGAATTTTTCAATGGTCTTAACATTTATGTAAGGTCTCTGTTTGCCTTTCCCTTTTCAATATTAATTTATTTAAATCAATAATTAATATTTTTAAAATAGGTATTTAAAATTTTTCGATACTATAATATTAAATTTTTTTCTAACTATTTCATTAAAAAAATGTAACCTGTAACACTGCAACCCATGAAGAGTACCAGGTTCAGTACTTAGTAGAGACTGTACTGTTTCTAGGAGAACGGTTGTGCAATGAGGTAATTTTCCCGAGATTACTCTTAACCGCCATGCTTTTCCAATCAAGGATACCCAGTTTAAACAGTCTAGGTGAAGCCCACTGTTTTTGTGGAAGAACTGTGGAAAATCGATGTTGAAAAAAATGAAAAAAAAATTGGAAATATAATGGGTTATTTACATTTCTGGAAAATGACACATAATAGTTACAAGAATTTTTATAGGAACAAATTAATATGGAAGTGCAATTAACTTACTAAGGAACCTCCAAATTGCCCTAGGCCAAGTAATTTCGAAATTAATTTCCAAAAATGAGGGTGCCTTTTTGAAAATATTGCCCAATTTACAATGAAACATCAAATCGTGACATTAATACTCAGACGCTCAACCAAACACATAGCAATATCTCCCCTTACTAATCTTAAACACATACAAACAATTTGGGCTCACGGTTGACAGAGAGCTAACTTAAATATCGCACTGCTATATTTTGCAAGAAGACTGGGAAGCCATAAAAACCAAATACAAATTAATAACAAAGCGATTACATTTGACACACTACTTTTGGACTACAATGTAGACTTACACCACTCAGATGTGGGACTCATGCAAAAACTCCCGCATGTAGACCATTCAAATAGTTCAGCGAAATCTCCTATTTTATATTTCTCATTGTCCCTCCAACACGTACGAAAAACTCATTACACAAAGACCTGGAACATACCTTTCGTGACTGACACAATTAAGAAATACTACTAACTGTTTCATGACTCACTTTTTGGACACCCAAATATTACTGACACATTACCACATAATTTAACAAAGAGACTGAAACGTCACTAGGACCAGGTTCTACAACAGCTAGATGAACCAAGCTAAGAATTTCTTCGCTAATATGTTTCTCCATACATTTTTACATATAAATCAATTTTAACATTCCAAATGGGAGGTTTTCAAAAGAGGAGAATACATATGAGGCGCTTAGTTTCAAAATTAGATACATCCATTTTTTCACAATTTTTATTTTGTTTGGTATCAGTTTTTAATGCCAGAAATTATGTACGTTATCAGCTGTTTTTGTTCTAAACCATCTTGATCCTTCAAAAATCAATACCAAAAGATTATATTTCCTATCAAAAATTTACATCTAAGCTTCACGATTCTGCCGTTTTCTTGTCAATTTCACTTCATTATATGAAGAGACAACTATAGTGAGATAATTTAGCGATGGGTGTGGTGGGCAAAAAAAGTATTTAACATTCTTAGGAATGATGGCATACTGGCTATTAACAATAGCTCCTCAAACTGTAAAAAAAGTCGAAGACGGTCTTTCCAGTGGTTGGTTTTTAAAAATGTCTATTTTATTTTTAAATATTTTTATTTTGAAGAGAAAAGATTTGTCCTGGCCGGGATTTTCTTTTTTTTTTCTTCAAAATAAAAATATTTAAAAATAATCACCATCAAAAGAACAATAAAAAAAAATTCTTTGTCTTTTTCTTGTGCCATTTAGCTATCGCGTCGAGGAGCCTCAAGCCAGCGCAACCATTCTTCTCGATCTCTGTTTAGACGCTTCATTTCATTGAGGGATCTGTCTCTTTTGCTTCCAGTTCTCTGGATATATTCTTGATAAGTGATTCTGGAGCGTCCGCGTGGTCTCTTTCCTGTGGGCTGTGTCTATTTTATTTATTTATTTATTATAAACTAACCAGATATAAATTTTTTTCTTATCAAAGGCAGTTACATCCAACATAATTTTATATTAAATAAGATTTTTAAAAAGAGAAGATCATTAAACATTGTCATTAATTATTGATTATTTGATCAGTCATGAGAAATATTTAAAAATGTATGTAACAGGTTTTGAAACCAAACGCCTCATATAATATATAAATAATTATAGAAATTATTATATAATTATTTCACCGTTATGCCCCAACTGCTATAAATCTTTAATAAAAAAGAGGCATAAATAATATATTAAAGCAAAGCCTTAGGCCTCTAAAATACTGGAAAAGCCAAACAGTAATGGTTTCACCTATTCATTCATCAACAGGAACTTCCTTTGCCAAAGTTATTTTTGGGACGTCTTGGAATAACATTGGTGTCTCTATTTGATGAGTAATTTTGGACGGTTCAAGTGAGATGTGCACATTGCCTGCACAGAACATTGCCTTTTTTGTTGTGATTTTTCTTTTGGTTTGTCCTGATGATGCCTGAATTGACGAAACTTTGACTAGTTAGTTTTTCTAGTATTTAAGAGGCCTGTAGCTTTGCTTTTGGGGTTTTTCCTATTACATTTTAATAAACCATTTAATTTTTTAAATTATCAAATTTCACTGCCTATCTCTGTAAAGGTTCCATTCACTACAGTACCATTCACATGTATTCTTTGTAAGAGGCTAGTGAATATTCAAGATTGAGTATTTTTTTTCTGACTCAACAACTTTATATGATTTTTATTGATTAATATATAATTTTATGAATGAGACCATTTCCCGACTGAAATGAAAGTCTCTATTGCTACCCACAAATTACTTTGACATTTCACTTTTCCTATAGCCAATAATTCAGCACAAAAGGAGTAAATTGAGAAATAAATTGAACGCTAAATAGATCTTTCCCGTCTTTACCTATCATATAATCAGTAAATCGGAAGTACGCAAACCGATAAAGCTCAGACTATATCGATTCTCCTTTTGTGATAGATGTGATAGATCGAGTTCGCATGTAAAATAAAATGATCCCTGGGGTCAACTGTAAGTGCTTCCGATGTGGGAATAAAGTGTTAGTTGTAATATGCCAATCTTCCTGTCAGTGGTTGTTCAGATAGGTCCCATTGCTTATTAAATGTTTTTTTTTAAATGTGTATTTATCTTTGTAATATAATGAAAACAATTTCAAACAACTCGAATTTTAGGACAAATTAGTGATTATTGTGAATTTTGATATCCATTCAGTAATGAAAAAACAGATTTTAATAAAAATAAAAAAATCTTTGGTTTCGTTCAATCTAAAACGACCACTCTCCTTATTTTACGTTATCTACCTATTTGTACCAGAGGCAGAGCCCTCTGTCACTAGGCCAACTACTAGTTACAAAAAATGGCCCGGTAGAGCTAGATCAGGACATCAGTACACTAGCAGGGCAGAGTGCAGTAGACAAGTAGATAAGAAACCAGGATGTGTTCCGTAAGCAGCATGGAATAAACCACTCAGCGGACGGCCAATAGGGCAGGCACTACAGCCACACCGAGAGGTATGGTCAACCAAAGCCACTCACAGATGGACAATAAACTCTACATCAGTAATGTAAATTTTTTATTTAACTTATTATAATATGTACAGTTATTCAAATTCATTTTACTAATTTATCTTTATAACATACAGTCCACCACCCAGAGGAAATATATCATGACTAGGAATTTCCCCCTTTCTAAATTAAACATGTTTCACACAACAAATTATTTCATTTATTTATTTACATAAGTACATTTTCAATTATATTTTAAATACACCCACCCACAAAGGATCTATAAGCCTAAATAGTATTTACACAATTACAATTTTCCCAAATCAGGTCCCTTGGAAATGTATAACTTCTTGATTGTTTTTTTCTCATGTATTAGTTACTTTATATAAATAAAATGTTTAAATATGTTGACAGTTCACAGCGCGTGCTGGAGTGATCAACATCGTCTCTGTGATATTTCTTAATTCTATCTTTAACATTCAACGTACCTTCATGGCATTTTTCATAGTTATAGTTAGTGATTCAGTGAGATAAAATGTGAAATTTCGAGGTAAATCAATGACTTATAACTTGACTATAATAATTATAATATAGAGTGATTTAAGAGACAGGAGTTAGTTATCTTAGTGCTGGTTGCGGCAGGTCCATCCCCACCCACCGTACAAGGTAAGACAGTATCAGCCACCAGTGGGGCCTCTGGCAGCGAGTGAGGTTGGTCTGTGCCGTTTTCAGATAAGACCTAATACGAACTTTTTATTTTTATTTAGTTGTCTTTCTCTGTCCTAACTTTTTTTTTCTCATTCTTTTCTTTTCTTTTTTCTTTTACTCCAGCAATATAACACTCCAAAATGAAATTTTACCATCAGGTATTATCTAGTAAATCTGATAAAAAAGGAAATGCAAAGAGAAGTCGATCCTTAGAATCAACTACAAGAAATAGCCCTACTAAACCTAAACCTAATAGAAGGCGTAAAGTCGATACACCTCCTACTACTTCAATTGATAATAAGGAACCCAAGGCAGGACCGTCGAATGAAAATACCCAGCCAGGGTCATCTACTGAGTTAACAGAAGATTCTCCCTTCTACTCACCCAACAGATTTCAGCCCCTAACAAATCTACCCAGTGAAGCAATGGAGTCCACATCGGCCCCTAAAGTGCACAGGCCACCACCAATCTTTGTACGGAGCATAAAAAACTTTAGACTTCTTTGCACGCAACTGAATAAGGCAGTAGGCACCGGAAAATACTACTGCACTAGTAGAACCAATGATACAAAGATTCAGTCAGACACGCCCGAGACATACCGACGAATAGTGAAGTACCTAACGGAGACTAAAGCTGATTACCATACGTATCAATTAAAGGAGGAGAGATCCATCAGAGTTGTAGTCAGGAAATTGCACCCAACCACCCCTGCTGACGTCATAGAAGAAGAACTGACCGCCATGGGCTTCAAGGTTAGACAAATTACAAATGTCTACAAGAAGAATACTGTACACCTCGGGACAGGCAACAAAACTCCATTACCTCTCTTCTTCATAGATTTAGAACCAGCACCCGGAGTAGAAAAAATCTATGATGTAAATAGACTTTACTATACCCAGGTTCAAATCGAAAAACCTTACCCAAAAAAAGACATTACGCAATGTCATAACTGCCAAGCATACGGGCACACTAGGCACTACTGCCATCATACTCCAAGGTGCGTCAAATGCGGAGAACCGCATAAAACTGAAGAATGTGTCAAGCCGAGAGAAACACCAGCTGTCTGCGCACTATGTCTTCAAGGCCACCCAGCCAATTATAAAGGTTGCCAAACCTACAAAAATATAAAATTTCATGTTCTGGCAGCACGTCGGCCCAGCGGTGAAGTAAGGGCCTCAAGAAGACAGCCTTCTAAAATTGTAGATGGAGCTGTCTCCTACGCCGAAATGCCAGGTGGTCTACAAAAAAATAATCTCGGGGCCACGCTGCAACCCGAACCCCCAAAACACAAATCTCTAAACCACAAATCAATCCTTTAAAATCACAAAACCAGCCCCAACAACCAATATATTCCATGAATCAAAATCCAAATACCCCGCACCAAATCCCTCATATCCCCCCTCCTTCAAATGCTACTGATCTCACAACAATACTCACATCATTCATCTCCGAGTTCAAATCCATGGTCACACCACTATTATCTCTCCTATCAAATCTTGTTTCCCATCTCTTTCCTGTCCAACAAAATCCTTAAATGACATCTAGCTTATCCATTCTCCTTTAGAATGCGAATGGTATTCGAAACCACACTGACGAACTAACATCTTTACTGTATGATAAAAAAATTGATGTAGCCTTAATTACAGAAACTCGACTGACCAGTAAACGGAAGCTCAACATAACACAGTACCAAAACTACCGGACCAACCATCCTGATGGAAAAGCTCACGGTGGTACTGCTGTCATAGTCCATCAATCCCTCTCCCATCACTCATTTCCACTCCCGTCAAACGATCTCCTTCAGGCTACAGCTGTTACAATCAAAACCTTTTCCTTTTCCATCACATTAGCATCGGTGTGCTGCCCTTCTAATAAATCCATTTCCCATTCCGAATTCAGCTCTCTCCTGAACTCCTTAGGGATTCATTTCCTTTTAGATGCAGACTTTAATGCGAAACATCAACAATGGGGCTCAAGAACTACTAACACCCGAGGTCGCATCCTCCTCTCTGCACTTAACTCCCATAATTCCAGTTTTATTTCTCCAGGCACCCCTACATATTGGCCCACTGACCCAAACCGAAATCCTGATCTCCTTGACTTCTTCATCCATGCTGGTTTAGGTCCCTTAAACTATTCCATAGAACGCCTTGATGAACTGTCCTCAGATCACAGTCCTTTGATCCTTACCCTTTCTGTAGTCCCAATATCCAAACTTCCTCCGCCATCATTTATTAGGGGACCAATTGACTGGAACCAATTTCACCAGCTTGTATCCAGCTTGTATTAATGAATTCCTTTCTTCACCCATTCCTCTATCCTTACATTCCTAAAGCTGTAAATCCCTCTGAGGTCAAATTTCTCTTACAAAAGTTAAAAGTCCGCAAATCTCCTGGGCATGACCTTCTTACTACCCAGATCCTTCAACGTCTTCCTCAAAAAGCGATTATTTTCCTTACCTATCTATACAACTGTATCCTTCGTACAACTCACTTCCCTTTGTGTGGAAACATTCCGTCATCATCCTATTCCCTAAACCTGGCAAACCACCCAATGTCACTTCATCATACCGACCCATCAGCCTGCTTCCTATTCTTTCCAAAAGTTTTGAAAAAATCCTCCTGAAACGAATCCTACCCATCATCGAATCCAATAATATTCCTTCACATCAGTTTGGATTCCGTCCCAGGCACTCGACGGTCCAGCAGGGACTCCAAATTATCGATCACATATCCTCTGCTCTTGAAAGCAAACAATACTGCACAGACGCATTTTTGGACGTAGCACAAGCTTTCGACCGGGTATGGCATGCCGGTTTGCTGTTCAAGCTCAAAACCCAGTTACCTCAATCCTTATTCCTAGTTTTTCGATCCTACCTCTCTGATCGCTACTTCCAAGTACGCTGTGGTAATGAATACTCCAATCTTTACCCAATTCAAGCTGGAGTTCCCCAAGGCAGCGTCTTGGGTCCTATCCTATACATAATGTACACCACTGATATCCCAACTACTCCTGAAACCTTCCTTGCAACGTTCGCAGACGACACAGCTATTCTATCATCTCATCCAGATCCCGAAATGGCTTCCTCGAACCTACAAAGCCACCTTTCACTCATTGAAATTTGGTGTAACCAAATTCGTGGCCAAAGTCGTGGCGGATCAAAGTCAACGAGGAAAAATGCAAACACGTGACTTTTACCCTTCGCCGGGGAACATGTCCTTCTGTCCAATTCAATGAAACCATCCTACCTATTTCCGACACAGTACGATACCTTGGCTTCCTCCTAGACAAAAGACTTACATGGAATCTCATACCAGACTCAAAAGACAAGAACTTAACAGACGATTTAGCCAACTATACAGATTACTATGTAGGACCTCCGATCTTTCAATAGACAATAAATTACTAATATACAAGACCATCATCAAACCTATTTGGACCTATGGACTGGAACTGTGGGGGACCGCAAAACAATCGAATATCAGACGCATTCAATCCTTTCAATCCAAAATCCTGAGAACTATTGTCAATGCTCCTTATTATGTTTCCAACAAAACCCTCCATAATGATCTCAACATTCCTTTCGTCCTCGACCTCATCCCTACTAAATTTTCAAACTTTCACCAAAACCTTGCCTGTCATCCCAACCCCCTGGCTCAGTCATTATCCAGTTCCACACATCCATATAACCCACCCCGCCGTCTAAACCGGCAATGGCCCCGAGACCTGTTGTAATAAAGTTATTTGGAGTACTGGCACTGCCCAGATTCTGCACTCACGACCTGTGTGTGTGAAGCGCCCTTAACCAGCTTCCATTGGAGTTTAATGCCAGTGACGCGGCTGGGAAAGGGGGTTATGGCTTCCCGGACTCCTGCTTTGCCCTCATTCCTGGGGAAGAAGCTCAGTTCGGGGACCCCAGGCAAATTGTAAATAGAGTATGAATGTGTACATTTTATTTTATTTTTATTATTAGTATTATTATTATTATTATTATTTATTTTATTTTATTATTATTATTATTTTTTTTACTTTATTTTATTATCATCTCCGCATTAATTTCTTTCTGTTACCGCATGTATATATTTTTCCGCATGTATATATTTATTTATTTTATTTTGTTTATATTATTGTTTTGTTATGGAATGACTGTAAGCTACATAGCACTATTACTTATTGCCCACAAGTGGCAGATTGTAATATTTCAATAAATTGTTAATATATAAAAAAAAAAAAAATATGTTGACTGTTAGCTCAAATTACATTTTCATAATTTTATATTAATATACAGAGTGTCCCGAATTTAAATGGCAAAACTTCAGGAACTTATAGGGGACCGAAAAACTAACACAAAAAGTCCTTTAGAGATTTGCTCGTTTTTGCTTAGTTTTAGAGAAAATCGCAAAAAAAGAAACAAAACAAGTTTTCATTTTTATACTTATTTATTTAAATTTATATTTATGTTATGTTCTTTTTAATTTAAATATTGCTCAAAATGTTGTCCTCTTGCACCAATGCAAGCATTACATCTAGCACTTTACCTATCACTCACTTTATTAATTGCAGCTAAACATTGTTCTGATGATATTTGGTGCACTGCATCTATGATTCGGTCTTTTAATTGCTCTCTTGAGATGATTGACACCGAATAAACTTTCTGCCTCAAGGTTCCCCATACGAAGAAATCCATGGGTGTCATATCAGGTGATCTGGGTGTACAAGGTACTATTCCTCCACGTCCAATCCATCGTTGTGGATAATTTATATCCAGCCAAGCTCGAGCAACTCTGCTATAATCAGCTGGACATCTATCGAGTTGGAACCACATTTCAATCCGCTGTTGTAAGGGAATGTCATCAAAATAATTAGAAAAGTCGTTCTCCAAAAATTTTGTAAATGTGATACCATTCAATCTTCAAGGTTAAAAAATATGGTCCCACCAGTAATCCGTTCCAAATTCCAAGCCAAACGTCAATAGCAAATTCATGCTGAAACCTATTCTCTCTAATAGCTCTCGGATTTTCAAGAGCCCATACATGATAATTTCTTTGATTAACAATTCCTCCTCTTGTAAAGGTAGCTTCATTGGTCGATATAAATTTTAATGGAAATAAATTATCATCGCGAATTTTTTTAAGAAACCAGTTACTGAAATTCAATGTATTGACATAATTTTGAGGTAATAAATTCTGAACTTCTTGAAGATGGTATGGGTAGCGATTATCACCTTTCAAAGTTCGCCATATTGCTTGCCGCGATATTGCTAATGCAGCAAATGCTCTTCGGATGCTAGTCTCAGGATTGTTATCGAAGTGGCGTTGGACACAATTTCTTCTCCGATAATCTGCTCTTACTGCTGCCTGGAATTGGACGCCTTCATTACGTATTAAGAATGACCCAGTCTCTCGTAGTCTATTAAAAGTTAACGAAAAGACTCGTCGATTAGGCACTCTTCTATTTGGAAATCGGCGCGCATACTCCCGCACCACTTCTAAAGCATTACCGTTACAGAAACCATACACAAAAATCATATCAGCGTATTCAACATTACAAAATGTAACCGGCATCGTGGCTGATGCTATTCACACAAAAATATCTGAGTAACTGACTGAAGACTGATTTAGGAATAATAATCCTAGAAGGAAGCCAAAATGTAAACAAATAAAATAATGTAAAGGATAACATTAAGTGTTTACATATCTCACTGCCTAGTCTGACGAACTTTGAAAGGTGATAATCGCTACCTGTAACATTTTTACATTGTTTCTTTTTTTGCGATTTTCTCTAAGACTAAGCAAAAATGAGCAAATCTCTAAAGGACTTTTTGTCTTAGTTTTTCGGTCCCCTATAAGTTCCTGAAGTTTTGCCATTTAATTTCGGGACACCCTGTATAAGTGAGGAAAATAAATAAAGAATATAAAATGTTTGTTACAATATTAATCGAATTTTCCACACGCAATACCTAAAAAAATATTATTAAACACTACTATTGTTTTAATACAAAATAATCAATACTTAAAAACAATACTAACTTCAATAAGCTCACTATTTGATGTTTAGCCTCTTAATATAATAATACAGATTATTATATCGCTTCTCCAAAAGTAAAATTTTGAGTTGTTTTTTTTTGAGCTTTTGAGCTTTTGAGTTATGCCTACAGTAGCAATATTATTTATTAAAGATTTTTAAATCAGGAACGAAAAATCTTATTTTCCATTTCCAACAAGTTTTTTTGTTGTTGTTTTATTTTTTAATAAAGTCCTATTTTGAGCTGATTCATGCTTCAACTTGAAGCCTTATAGGATTAATGACATATGTTAACATCGAATAGTTTCAAACTTTAAACAATTTTCTAGTGGTCAATAAAGGCATATCAATACAGTTATTACAATAGGGATATTTTCCGTTAGCAATACCCCTTTTTTTTATTATTTTAATTCACCTGGAACTTTTAAATGCCTCTACTAAAAAAAGATATTTTTTTGATTTATGAAATTTTTATTTTAAGGGACTATATACGAACAAACAAAAGGCAGTACATTTCATATCAAAATACCAAGAAAAACATCAATAAAAAAACACCATTCCATATACAAAACATCCCCAGCTTTACAACACATTTATACGCATTAGAACCCATAAATAAATTTCTAATAGAAAAAGTTTCTATTTTACGAATATGCCGTTTTCATGGCATCTTTATGTCTTTATAATTATTCAATTGAAACTTTTTCTAATTAAAAAAAAAAAGCATTTTCAACTCGGATTTCTGAAAACTTTTGGAGCCAACAATATTGAAAAACCTTCTTTACATAATTTTTTACATATTGGATTACTATTTAACGCGTGTGTCACATCGAAGTTGACATCTTATTTCAAACTCCAAAGATTCGGCGTAAAAAAAAAACAAATAAAATTAACATAAAAACAAAAAACAAAAAGTGTCACATCCAAAATCAGGAACTAAAAATTGCTCCTTTTTACAGAACTTTGTAATGAATCAAACACTTAATTTTTTAAATACAGTTTTTTAAAAATTTCCATGTCAAGACAAAAGTAAACCAAATGAGTTAAAAAAATAAAAAATTGTGTATTGTAAAGAAAAGTATTCCAATTGTAACGATGGTATTGATTTTTTTTTTATTCATCACAAGAAAATTTTTGAAAGCTTGAAACTTTTTTATCTTAACTTATGTCATTACTACATAAACCTGCAGATTCAAACATGATACTCAAAATATGATTTTATAAAAAAAAATTAGTCATCATATCATATTATGAAAAATGGAATATCGGAAATGTCATTCCTGAAATGAAAAGCTTCAACCAATACAATGTTATTAAAGCCTTAACTCAAAAATGCCAATTTTTGAGTAATGCCGTTCTTTTGAACGAGCGATATGTAACCATGTAATATGTAAGTGACATGCTAACATTGTTGCCATGTTAAATGAGTATAGATATTACGGCATAGCATACGTAAAAGGTCCCCCTTTTCGTTTATTGTAAGTAGTTTTATAAGTTACCTTGTAAATATGATCAGCAAACTATAAATATAATGTTATTCAATTAAATGAAAAATGATGTTTATTTAATAACCAACTCCAGGTCAGTCAACCACGTTTGAGGGAGAGAGGGATATGTCTCTTGTTTATTAATGATATATAATTACTATATATTAAGTATAACGATCTCAGGGTGGCATCCCATTTTAGTTATTTAAATATTATTCAGATCAAAGGATATGACTTTTCCTTGAGATCATTGCTTGGGCAGTGAAGCCAATAGAGCATCTCCTACTTTCTATCTGCACGGATCCTCTTCATTTGGTCAATAATTCTTGTATCTCTTGCAGACTCAATCCATTGTTATATATGTCACTTAAACTTCCATCACACATGACATATATTTTGCGTCATCCTGTAGAGAAGATTTGTAAGAGCTGTAAAGTTTTGCTTGTTAAAAATCTATTAAAGGCTTTGGAACTTTCAGTTCCTGTCGTTTAACTATAAAAGTAGTTCGTTGACAATCGCGTACGTGGCTGCGTTGTGCGTTAACTGCAAGGAGAAAGTGCAACAGCCATAATACAAGCACTTTAACTGATCTGTCGAGGTCCGCAGGGTCCATAGGATCACTGATACCAGAAGAAGGATCTAGATTCTGATAAGCGATTGGAGAAGGTCATTCGAAAGAGCACTTCCATCCTGAAGCGAAGAACAAAACGAGGGAGTGGGCCATATATAAAATATTTAATTTCTTGGACACAGAGAATTCTACTTTAGTACTGATGATAAAAAAAAGCAAAAAAAAAATTAACAGATATAGAATAAAAAGAAGATATCAATTGACTCTAATTGACTTATAAAATTAATAACAGGATGTTTTAACAAACAAAACTACCACATTAATATTTTAAAAATTAATTTACAATGCCAAAATCCTGTTTTGCTGAGAGATACAGGATTAGCTTTCTTATTTCTAATCTCTTTTTGGCTACTTCAACACTTACTAGACAAAAGCTCTAAGCTCCCAATTAACTACAAAAGACTCATCTACATTACCATCATACGACCTATTTGGACTTACGGAGTAGAGCTTTGGGGCACCACTAAGCCATCGAATTCCTCTCGTATCCAATCCTTACAATCCAAAATCCTTCGTAAAATCCTCAATGCTCCTTATTTTGTTAAGAATAAAGTCATCCATAACGACCTTAACGTCCCTTTTGTTGCTGATTTGGCCCGAACCCGGCATCTATCCTTTCATAACAAACTTCATTACCACTCAAACCCTCTAGTTTCAAACCTAGCTTCCTCTTCAATTCCCGAATATCCTCCGAGGCGTCTGAAAAGAAGATGGCCACGTGACCTTCTTACTTGAACTTTGATTTGAGTACTACCAGTGGGTAGTTTCTCTACTTGTCATTATCATGTCATTATATATCACCTAACCTATTTACTTGTTGTATTATTGTAATAAAGTTGTAGATATCAATAAATAAATTAAAAAAAAAAATTCTTTTCATTTATTTCTTGATGAAGATTGAATGATTTGAAAGCGTACCACTACCATTCATTGTGCAAGGAGATCATTTGGCTCATTTGGCTAGGATATAATTCTATACATCCGGGTTTTTCTCTAATTAAGAATAGAGTTTGTATGAGTCCTAGCATGGTGTGACTATCCCACAGGGCATTAGGTAAAATCAAATAATTTTCTGCCATCGCTTTTCTCGAATCAGGAGATATCAGTGACATAATAAAATACGTACTGGACTCTTCGTACAAGAAATTATTATTATTTTTTTATTTATTGAGAGTTTCCCCAAATTTGGGGTTTTCTACAAATCAATTTTGGAGAAATTAATTCAAATAAGTAAAAAAAATTAATAATATACTACTGGAAAATAAGTTCGGCTTGGAACAGACGTATCTGGGGTAAATTGGGAGAGGCTTATGCCCAAAGAAGGGCCTTTTTTCTTTTTAAAATCATATAAATATAAAAACCTTGGAAAAATGTACATTGTAGAAAGAGGAAAAAAAATAAAGCTTATTATTATTACTGGAAAAAATCTTTCGTGTATTTCATCATTGAAACTATGTTTTACCAACGTTTCTGTTTTTTACCCGTTATCAATGAGTTTTATTACAATAATTCAAAATACAATGATTCAAGGAATGAATTATTTAAACAACAAAGCGGAGCATATTTCAGTAAAGAAGCCTTTAAAATAGTAATAGATCAGGAAAAAATAAAAGATATGATTTAAACAAAAAATTTTGGCCAACTTCCGTGAGGAACACCGGCCGAAGGAGTGATTCTACGATGAAAGCCAAGTAAAACGGGGTTGTAGTAAATTTAGTTAGCTTTAATTTAAGCACATAACGAGGCCTCTAGTTGATATACTTCTCTTGTTAATTAAAAAAGAGTATAATAGGGAAATTGGGTGTTTTAACAAAATGACATTGTACGCCACGAATTGATCTAAAACAGCTTATTTATTATAAAGTATAAATATTTACTTGTAAATTACCTATACAAAAAATAATGATAGTACTGGTAGGCACTACTATGTAGGGGGGAGCGACTCAGTCTCCCCGAGGTTTTTCGGCCACCAAACGTTTTCTCATCCGTTTTATCGGTAACAGACTTTTATTTCTACTAGTCAGACATGGCCTAACAACACATCAAAAATGCAACTCTCTTAAATTGTGACCTAAAGCCCTTTTCTGGAACCTGGCTGCTGGTCTAGTTAGGCCTGGCTTCAAAAAACTTTGGATCCCGGTCCTCATCCATTCTGCACAGATGGCTTAATTTATTCAAACGTAAGTTATACAAGGAGTCTTGATAACAGAATCCCGTGGGTAGATTGATAAAAGAAATATCAATAGGTGGCTGAACTTTTCGATTCCTTTAAAAGATTTCATTTGTAATAGTTAAATATCTTGTATGAGATGATTGAAAGTACAAATGATCTAAGCATTGTTGAACTAACCGTTGATAATAATGCTAAAAATTAAAATAAAGTTCATTAACATCTATGTAAATTCAAATATGAGTTATAAATAATAACCCATGAAAGAGTTGGGGGTTCAGAACATGGTAGAAGACTACTGTTTCCTGGACTACGGTTGTGTAAGTAATTTGTCCTAGATCACGTTCCACAACCAAATTTTCCCCCTTATTTTGGATACCCACTTTACAAAGGCTGGGTCAGCCCCAGGAGGGTCCTGGATCCCATAGGATCCATCTCCGGCTGTAAACATATTAATTAAAAGTCTTGCCAGCAGCGGGATTTTAACCCTGCGGAATTTCGGCATTGCAACTCAGTTCTCAACCACTCCGCATAGATAATATTAATTGTTATTTCAGTTAAATTATTGACATTTTGTATTGAGCTTGCATAGCTCACCATATGTTTTGATTTATAAACAAACTACTTTAAATGTATATCATTATTTTTCGTAGTGTCAGTATATGTGAAAACCAGATAAATGTTCATAATTTACATTTACCAATTTGAAATTTAAATAATTCAGACTATAATTGATTTGGAAATTCAAAAAAGAACACAACTATTCCAAAGTGTTGAGTTTTCATATAATTTTATTTTTTTAAATTTTCTGTTGCATTAATGAATAATATGAATAGCTTGAAATATTCGTGGAATAATAATCTGCAACCAAGTCCTACAACTAAGTAGCTAACCGCTGAGTAACTCTGTTAAACATTAAAAAAGATATTAAATAGATAATAACAATAAAAACCAAATGCTAAGTAACAAATAGCCATTTTGGTGCTTAGTGTGCCTTGCGGGTCGTGTATAGCCGAGCGTGTAAGGGAATTAGGAAGCCCTGTCCATGGGAAATGTCTGTGTGTGTATATATATGTATATATATATATATATATATATATATATATATATATATATATATATATATATATATACATACAAAAATCTATTAAGAGAATATATCCAACGTCGCTGGATACATCAGGAAAAGGAGACTCAAGTTTCATCATTCTACCAGGAAGTCACCAAGCGAATCCTCACATACATTCAGGGAGTCAAGACGACGGCTCCATGGATAGTCCAAGTAAGAAAAGATCTGGAAGAACAAAGATAAACATTACAGAAATTGAAAAAGCGAAAAATTCTGAGAAAAGATTAACAAATGATTTCCTAATCTCTAGTTAACAGTAGTCCTCTTTCATACATTATATTCCTTATGGGTTTATTTGTCTTCCCTTTCAATACCTTAATAGCTTTCCAGAAGATTTTAAGTGTTCTTTATAGTAATTTTGAAGTCTCTGGCCTGATTCCTCCCAGCTCTTCTTCTTTGCCACTCTAACTACTTTTTGTTGCTTCATTCCTTCTCCTGACTGAGAGTTCCCAGTCCGCCGCACTTTTAGTCTTGCAGTATGTTTTCCAAGCCAGCTTTTTCCTTGTTATTGCTGTTTTAACTCTCTCACTCCACCACTTTGTTCTTTTTGCTTTAGCGGAGATTGCTGCCGCTTCCGCTGTTTCCAGCATAGTTTTTTTCATTTCTGCCCATATGCTGTCCACATTTCTATCCATTGTGCAATTCTGGAGTTTCTGAGTCAGAGGTTCAACAAACTCTCCTTTCTCCTCCGGTCTCTGCAACTTGGAAATATCTATTTTCTTGTACTGATTCTTTAGCTTTTACCTAGGTTTGAGTGTCTCCAATCAAGAGATAATGGTCTAACCCTATCTCTGCCCCTCTTATGACTTTTACATCTCTAAAATAACTTCTGATGTTTCTGCTGTATATAAAATAATCTATAATGCTATTTGCATTCCTCAGCAGAAAACGTTATCTTATGCACTAGTATATAGTATGTTGAAACATGGAGTTTCCGATAATCTACGCAGACTCTATGAGCCTCTGACCATTTCTTATGCCGGTATGCTCACCTCCATGTAGTCCCATGACACCCTGTGCTTCACCATGGTCTCTTCCAGTCCTTGCGTTTAAGTAACCCATTATAATGATCGCTCTGTTTTGGTTTTGACCTCTTATAACTTCTCTCTCTAGATCCGCATAGAATTGTCCCCTATCTGGAACATCGACATCCTCTGTTGGGGTGTACTTGCGTAACATTGACTTTTCCTATTGATAGTTCCATGTTCGCCACTATTATTCTTGACAAGATTGGCTCCCAGTCTGGGTCTATGGTAACTGGAAAAAATGAAATTCAAGAGAAACAGTCTATCAGACATGGTCATGCAAACCCACTCTTTGGCCCTCAGTTCAGCCGCCACTCCTAAGTATTTTTATGCATATATATATATATATATATATATATATATATATATATATATATATATAGAGAGAGAGAGAGAGAGAGAGAGAGAGAGAGAGAGAGAGAGAGAGGGAGAGAGAGGGAGAAGTTTAAGTTGTACTTAGGGTCTATGGTAACTGGAAAAAATGAAATTCAAGAGGAAATAAAGGCGCGATTAGAGGCGGGAAATGCTTGTTATTATTCGGTCTCGAAATTACTAAGCTTGCGTCTTTTGTACTGAAATCTAAAAATCAGAATTTATAAAATAATCATCCTTCCACGTCTTCTATGCGGATGTGAAACTTGACCGCTAACGCTGAAGGATAAACAGCGTGTTCAGGTATTCAAAAATAAGGTGTTACGTAGAATATTCGGTCCAAAAAAGGATGAGAACACTGGGGAATATAGCAGATTACATAAACCGGAATTGCGAAGCACGCATCCGGTAAATATTATTCAGGTGATAGCGTCGCGAAGATTAAGATGGGCATGTAAAGTTGCTGGGCTTAGTAACGAACAAATTCCTAAGATGTTAATAGGCGCTGTGCTGACTGGGAAGCCTCTCAGGAGTATACCGAGGCGTAGGCGGGAGGAATGCGTTAAGAGTGATCTAGCGGTTTATATATATATATATATATATATATATATATATATATATATATATATATATATATATATATATATATATTTATATCACTATATTTGCTAACTATACTCAACGGACATGATTCTCCCTGATTAGAGTAATTATAATTATCTAAGGTTAATTAAAGAGGATCTGCAGATCTCACCGAATCCATCCATGATTGTTATCATATTCCACATTATTCATAAAATTCTTATTATTCTCTTTTATTATTCAACTTTATATATGTAAAATAATATATTACACATTGGTCACTAAAATCTTTTGTATATAACGGAGAGAAATTTAAAACACGACATAACTTTATTATTAATTAGGTTTGAAGCACATTTCATGGTTGCATCACAATAAAACCTAATTAGAATCGTTGTTTTTGATATATTTATTTGTTTGTAACTATCTTTAAGTTCTTCTTCTTCTGTATCTTCCTCCTTAGTACCTCTCGCCGTAATTAGCTAATTATTACACGAAAAACCGGAGCGTCATAGTCCATGTTGGTTACTTTTAACAGACTCATATAAGTGCTCATTGCTTTCATCGGACACATGTGTGCGTCCATGGCACTTATGGCGTTAATGTTCCATTCCTAGTTGATTTCGATCCTTCATTGGCGAATTCTATTCATATTGAAACCCACTAGTTTTAAACCTTCCCCATCAATGTCCGATAACCTTCTTAGGTGTCTAAAAAGAAGATGGCATCAGGGCCGTCTGACTTGAATTTGTTATTGGAATTCTACCAGTTTCTCCACTTGCTGCTTGGTCACGCCATTCTTCTTTCGTAATATTTCTTTCTATAATTTTATGATACAGTTGTAATTTGATTTTTTCAACAATAATAAATAAAAATAAAACGCTCCACTACCAACTATTAGTTCCTCCTTTATTCCCCGGCTTCCACCGAACTCTGGTTCGAATCAGCATTGCGGTAGTGGATCCCGGCATTGTCCCGTCGAGGACAAGAGATCTATACTGTGCCCGCTGAGTAATGACGTGACGCAAGATTTGCGTGCTACGTGTTCGCTCCTTCATCTGGTCATTAGCTACCTAATCGCCGATGAAAGGACAACCTTTCCAACAGCTGATCGATCAATGCTTACTCCGACAATAAATGTCGCTGGTAATGAAATCGTTACTCCATTCGGGCTAATTGTTTCGAGTCATTCATTGTCGTGCTTAGGACGTGCTCGGTTCGGGTCAGTATTCCAGGGTTTTGTAGCCGTTAGATTCATAATATTCCTGGCATTGGTATTAATAACGTAATAGATTTTGTAGATCATTGTTTTGTATTGTTAATAGTCTTATTAACTCATGGGAGAACATGTGTAGTTTAGAAAAACTCACGGGAGGTTTTTCTACATAGTGTTAATATATTTATTAGATCCTTTTCCTTATGGATTGGTAACATCATGGGAGTTCGGTGCACTTTACTAATCTACTTTTCTCGTGTACCTTGAGTTGTTTGCTTATATTCAGAAAAAACAAATATAAATAAAATAACATATGAATCAGAATTCAGTTTTCTGGGCACCTACAAAGAATGAACCCAAGCAAATTGATAAAAAGGGCATTCGCGTGTGGTGATCTGTATGAATTATTATTAAATTATTAAAGATTTATTGTGAACTTTTAACTTATAAGAATTATTATAGATTTAAGCATTGACAATTGTAACATTGACCTGCGATGTTTTTAATATTGGATCTACGAATGTTTATTAAATAACGACTGATCATTGGTCGGACGATGTCAAGGGAAGGAGAGGGGGTAATTTTGGATTATTACAGCGCCTTTTAATTCGCTCACTCTCATCTCAGATCTCAGCTAGCCAGGTGCCCTACTGATCTCTCTCTCTCCAGACCATTGTCCAGGCTTGTATCAGACATAATTATTTGATGTATGAAAATATTATTTTTCATGTGTATGTATGTATATATATATATATATATATATATATATATATATATATATATATATATATATATATATATAATTTGAAAATATATTTTATTTTTGGGTCCCTTATTTTGTACTGGCTTATTTCTCCTACTTCGGTCCACGAGTCTATTTTTGAGCCCATTTTATATTTCCAGGGAGAAGGGCCAATACACGCGTATGATAAAATGACCTACACGTTGATTAAGAAAACTTACAAGGACATTGATGTCTCTCCGGATGGTATTGAAGGACGGTCTTCACTTAGGAAGGAACTTCAGAGCTCTCCGTGTTCTTTCATGAAAGACCAAAAGGAAAAACAGGCTCAATTTTGACGTAGGAAAGAAGGTAAAAATACGGTGAAAGAATAAAAAAGTTGTGGAAGAAAAGAAAAGGAGATTATAAGCAAATGTATCTATACTGGCGCAATCGCAAAAAAAAAAAAATCTTCTGTATAGAAAGATGTAGTAAAGCGGCAACATGACATCAGAAATATGTGGGAAAAAAACGAGCATTAAATTGAAAACAAAACATTTATTTTTACTGTTACAAGATAAAACATTAAAAGTTTCAATTTAAGATAAAGAAGTACTTTTAAGAAAAGAATAACTAACTACAATTAAGTTTTCTTATTTTCCAACTGGACTCGCGCCACCTTCCCCGACTTGTCTTCAAGCCTCCCAGGTAGGGAACCACCGCTCGATAGGAACCACATTGAAAGACCCATAAAAATAGAATCATACAAACAGAAAAGAAATCAATTGTCACGAATGCCGTATCGGATAGCTAATTGAATGTCAAGTAACAACCTTCAATTTCGAAGGGTACACCGGCTATCAAAACCGATTCTCACCGAGAAAATCTATTGCCTCTTAAGAATAACCATGTAACTTACAAGATCCGCACGTACATCAGAGTGCATGATACAAAGCCTTTATATTATTTCCGACAAATAAATCTCTAACATTCACAGCTTAAAAAAAAAAATATTCAATTAGTTGAAATTTCTTACTATATTTTCTATGTCCTCATCAAATAAAAGTTAAAAGTATTTTAGTTAATAAATGTTCTTTTAACGTCATTTTATGGAATAGCAAATAGAAGATCGTACAATGGGAGTCCTAATTGTTTCCAATGCTGGTATAATTAGGATAGGGATCTTAAAGGAGTACCCGACACCCCACAGGCTCGGGACAAAGATACATCCTTGAATCCAATTAATGTTAGGATATAAATAAATAATGATAGTTAAATGTAAAATTTGCTTTAAATCTATTAAACAAATAAAATGGTACAACTGTAAAATATAGTCTACATCATATCAGTTTATGCACTGCACACATGTGGTGATCAACTAATTTTATTGAAGTGTAAAATTAATATTCTTTGTGATTGATACAGATTTTGTTAGATAGTATTTAAAATTATTATAGAAAAAAAAACTAATGGTCTCTTTGTGCTTACTTTATCTTCTTGATCTAGTGGTAGGAAACTTATTGTTGTTTGAATTATTATTAAATTAATTAGATCATAGTTGTTTAATTGCACTCACTGCACTAAGCCCTAAGGAATTCTTTTCATTTGAGGCCGGCCCTAGCTACAACTAAAATTATTACAGCCCAAGTTACAACTTCCCCATACCAGGACTAGTTGACTGCAACAATAATTTTAAACTACATGAACTTAAAGCAGAAATAATTTAAGTACATTCAATAAATTCCAAGTTAAACTTTGAATATAATGCAATTGACTGTTAGTAAATTTGTTAGATAGCACCCAACAGAGGACACCATCGTATTCTGATGCTGTATGGCAGTGTTAAGATTGAAATAAACATATCACTGAAAGGGAGAGATCTGAGTTAAACAGAAATGCGGTATTCATATACACCACAACACCAATAGGCTAACACCCTAAATAAACAGATTTTAATTGAAATTTATTGATACCATTCCCTTTCCTACCTCCTTAAGTAGCCTTAAGCTTATTTGATTTTGTTTCCTTCAAAAATATACCTAGTATCTTTGTAATTCAAATTTAAACTACTTCAATTTTTGGGTTTCTTATTAGGTGCAGAGAGCATATACAGTTATCTTCATTATTAATAAGGTAGTAAATTTAAAGTTAAACTTTTTTATAATTATGTTTATTCACATGAAAAAAGTCCTGGCTGATGCACATGACATTAACAGTTTGGCGTGTGATATTTAGACCTCTGCTCATAGGTTAATTACCTGATAATCTGAGTAGAAACACAAAAGCCCCATTCCTAGGCCAAGAACAAGTAGGTTGGGGAAGTATCAACAGAAACTGGATTGTTTTAACATAATTCAATACTGCATGAATCCATAATTTGAAATTAAGGTTTCCTAGTAATCAAATGGGAAAAAGTTTCATTCTGAGGACACCAATAGACAAATAGGAAGTTGTACTAATATTTTGTAATTAATTAGATTATTACAATTACCTATTACCATTCTGATCATATTTCTATTTAATAATGATGGATACAGTTGAGTATAGTACAAAGTCTTTATTTAGCTTATGCTATATAAGGGTTGATCTTTGTTCCTCTTTAAGTAAGAGAAAATCTTTATCCTTTTTTTCACTTCTATGTTTGTAATGATAGAAGTACTAGTACTGAACTTGAGGATATTTCATTACCAAGCACTGAACCCAAAATCATTTTTGGACTTCATTCATACAGGATATTGATAAAATATTTTCTTAGTAACTTCTATTCAATGGTTTCTTCTTTATTTATTTATCTTGAATTGTTTGATATTATGGCATATTAATACTTAGTATGAGATATTAAACCATATAATCATGCTTAAAGATATTATTTTAAACCTAAACTGTTTTAACTATAGCTTTCCCGACTCCAGAGTAATTTATATAATTAATAGATATGACAGTTTATCATCTACTAAGTATATCATGTTGGAATGAAAAGTAATGGAGTTTGTAAAATATTTTTATTTAATAATTATTCTCACTTCCACAAAAATATTTTTCTCCCTTCACTGCCTTCAATTTAATTGAATACTACAGCATAAAGACAAAAAAAAAAAAATAACACAATATGTCTTTTATTGGCACCAACATTAAATATAGAAAGACAATGACTTTAATCTTAGTTAATGACATTGGCATTAAAATTGTTGACTCTTTTTTTTTTTGTTTTATTGCTACTCGTGAATTTGATTTTGATTTTGGTATTAATATTAAATTAATTAAGAAAATGATTTCCTTATTTCTAATTACATGATCATACCAAATATTGACATTATTCACAATAATGTATGTACAAATTATTTACAATAATGTAGCATTAAGTTTATTAGTTTAGTACCATAAAATCAAAATTATGTATTAGTAATTAATACTATTTTAAATGTACTAACTACAGAAAATGTAGAATAATTTCATATAATCTAATCCAAATGGTGCTGTTATAGAATGAAAATGTAAAAATTGTTAGCACAGAGGCAATATTTTTGATAAAAACTAGAATTGATTTTTATCACAGCAATGATTTTTTTTTTTAATTCACTACAATTATCAAGAGCTGTTTATAAACATTTGGATTACTCCCGCTAAACTTCAAATAAAAATAAAAATCGGAAGCTGTGAGTCCACATAAGATTAATACCTAGTAATCGAGCCCCAAAACAAATATAAAATATCAATTAATGTAAAAAAATGTATATTATATCTACATAAATACCAAAAATTGTATTTTAATATTATGAACTATGAAATATTTATAGGTTATTAATTTAATAATTTATTTTTGAAAAGGAATACCTTAAAAGTTCATTTATTTTTTTAAGTGAATTATAATTAGATAATAATAAATTATCAACATTCAGTTGAGACAATAGAAGCTGTTGTTTCAACTGAATGTTGACTTATTGTGTTAACAATACATAAATTAGTTTTAAGACAACAATACTTTTGAAAAAATATGACATACAATAATTCATTAGGTTTTATTATATATGGAATAATTAATATTGGAATTATTATCCTTATAAAGGTATCATTCCAGCTGTTTTTCAGCTATTATGAAATAAATACATCTAGGGCAAATTCTGAGCTAAGAGATACATCTTCATCTAGTTGCTGAATATTCTGTTAAAATATAATTGGCATATTGAGGTGTCTGCCCACAAATGTGAATCATGAAAAAATAAAATTTTCAACTTTATCAAAGATTATTTTTTTTCTAACAAATACAGAGCTATAAAAAGGGATGTTCGATTATGAGGACTGAACACTTATTCAATCAGCTGATTTTTAATATATCCACCTATGTATTACTAAATAATTCATATCCATTGATAATAAAGTAAATCAAATCAATTCACTTTTTATTTGTTTTTTATACCCTAATTTTTATTTCAAATAAAAGTTTGTATGTTTGTATAAAAGTGCAATGTAAGGAATACAAAATACATCTGATTTTATTTAACTGTAAAAGGAAAGGCGATGCTTTATAGGACAATCTTAAACCATGTTCATTAACTATCTTTTAAATCCGTAGGGTGAATTTTATTAGAACGAACCCTTATCTTGTTTTGTAGGGTGCTTATGTATTTTTCCTTTAGATTTTTTAAATTTTTAATGGTACTCAAAAGTTTCAAATATACTTCCATGGTGGGTTTACTTTGGAGCCATAATTGAATATCTTTGGACAGAATAACAAAATAATAATGCTCATAATATCATTTACTTATTAGAATTTGAAAAAGTAAAATAAAATAAAAGTAATAGCATGATTGTGATTGGTAAAGAAGAGTGTTATTCAAAGACAGAATTAAAAAATATATCAATTTGAAGTTTTATAAATTAAAATTGCAGCAAAAGTATACATCAATTTCACTTTTTTTTAGAACAAACTTACCAGTTACCTTTAAAACATTATATCCAATTCATTAGTTGTTTAGTTTAAATTACTAGATTATATTTTAGAAAATAACACAAATAGAAGAATATCTGATAAGACATATTGATGCAAAAATGTAAATTTACTGTAGCTTGTGATAAATAAGTTTTAGGATTTATAATATTAGTTAAATCGTATTAATTTTTATATTTTGACTCATAAAACAGCTACTTTACGAATGAGAATATAAGCGTTTCCTTAAATTTCCCACTTTAAATAGTCTGGTAATAAATGAATTTTTATACAGCAAAAATTAGATTACTGCATTTTATTATTTACAAATATTTACATGTATAAGATATACAAAAGTATATAGGTATTATTTTTATAAAATAAACATTAAACTTAACTGAATATTTTAGGGAGGAAACTAGATATGAAATATAATTCTGGAATTCAATGATTTTATATTTTAAAATTAATTTTGAAGATCTGTTTATACAATTAACGCAAGTGTTTTTCATTGGAAAAACTTGGCAGAAAGAAGTAGCCAATAAAGGTTTTAAAATTTTGGCAACTAATTTTAAAACTATAACAGCCAATTTCTGCTTATTGCTAGTAGATTTAAAATTATTACTCTCTCTAATATATTTGATACAATTATCCAGGAGTTATTTATTTAATAACAATTTAATAAGTGGTTAATATTTATTTTCTTGATCATTTCTTACTATTGATTTTGATTAAGTTATTATATATTCACTTCTTAAGAGTTAAAGAATATTTGTAAATATAATTGGAGAAATATGAGATCTCAAGAGATTGAGTGCTTTGCAGAATGAGGATTGACATGTATCTACGCTTGGAAAAACCCCATCAATCGACAAGTGATTTTCATTTCTGGTAATTCAGAACATTTTTTTTGTTTATCCTTTTATATGATTTTTTCTTTGGTCTAGTATAAACATCTTTTAAACTAACTAGAGTTCTGAAGATAAAAAATATGCAGGTAAAAAATAATAATAATAATTGTTATTCAATCATACTAAAATTGTAGGTATTTAATTAGAAATAGCAATATATTTTTTATGGCTATATAAATTGTCCCCAAAACTAATTTGTAAAATCCACCTTCAGCGGACCTGTATATAAGTATGTTATGCCTTAAAACACGTAAAGGAAGGTTCTGAACTAGTATTGTATTAGGCTTTGTACTTATACATTGTGATTATGTAAATAAATGTGCAGAATAAGAAAAAAAAAGACTAATTTGTAAACTAACTTAATTGTTGATAAATTTGTTACTATCTATAAGTTTTTTTTAATGAATAATTAATTCATTATACATCATTGCGTACAACATATCTGTCATGTTTTAATTAATTGCTATGTAAATAAGTTTTTTTGGTTCTCGAGATTCAGTCAATAATTGTTCAACAATCTTTTTGAAATGTATTGATAATATAGTGTTCTCATATTCATGACAAATTGTTTTTTGATACATCACCCAATCAATATACTTGTAGAATATTAACACAGTTCTTGTAAATACTATTCAAGAGAGTTGAAATTAAGTTTTTTTTTTATGTTTTACAGATTAAAAACTATATATTATACATTGTCAAGTAAATTATATATGCCAATATTTTTTTTGTAATTTTTTAAATTATAATTTTTAATCTTAATGTTTTTAAAATATGGTTTTAATAGTTTTTAGGGTAATTACCATTTACTAACTTTTACCACCAGTTAACCTTATGACATTTTTATATTGTAAATTGTTAACAATTACTTTCTTATACGTAAAACAGAGTAAAAACGGATTACCTCAAAATCAGAAATAATGATACTACACATGTTAAATTGAAATTTAAAAAAATGTATATATTGTTTGTTTGTTTGTTTAATAAGGGTTGGGTGATTATTAACTAAACAAAAATTGGAAATCCCAATAACTACCTTTCAAAACATTGGGTTATCAAGTCAATGATGTAAGCCATCAATTGTCAATATTCTTCTTACTTACTGATGTTGGGCCAAGTTAAAATACATCAATGTGTACGGTCATTTTTAGTATGGCATTGTTTGTATTTCTCTGACAGAATCTCAAAGTGATCATTGTAGGTATAGAGAGGAGAATGCAAAATCAGAAGCCTGCAACTAACACCTCGGAGGAATCTGGACTTTTTAGGTGTAAAACATACTCATGCTACCTTTTTAAGTGGCACAATGTAAATTCAATAACAAAAAGGGTAAAGATATACTGTTAAAACCAAATTTATAGTACTAATTTTGAATCATTGTTTCAAATTACTGTGTTAGAATCCATCATTATCATTTTTATCAATTGTTATAAAAAGTATCTTTTAATAAAAATGTTAACAGCCCCATACTAAGTTGGCCAAGATATTGGTAAAAATAAAACTTAAGTTCTAGAACCAAGCTTGAGCTAGGTTTCAATATAAATTAGCTCCACTAGATTAAAGGAGTACTCACAACCCTTGAAATTAAAAAAAAATATCATCTAAACATTTATGTGGTGCCACTGGCAAGTAAAGAAGCTGGAGACCATTATAATACTACAAAGCAGATTATGACTGATATGTGTCACTTAAATATACTGAGCTCTGGAAAAATACAGGAGTACAATACTTTATTCATTGAATGTTTGTAAAACTAGTAAGTTAACATGTTATATAATAAGGTGTTAGTAATCATTCTATCCTGATCTTCAACTAGTCCAATTGATGAATCTGAAAGGTGTTTCCGAGCCTTTTCAAGTTCAAACTTGATATGCTACTGTAATCGTTAATTTAACAAATTTATTCTCTTGACGAGAACACTATACATGTTTATTTCTTTGAGAACATCAATATTCAATACAAAAATTACAACCGTATTATTGACTTCCAGACCACTTTTCTTTGAAATTTTTTCATTATAAATTTTTGGCTCCATATTCCAGAATCAAAATCAGTGTCTAGATAGGTGAATGTAGGGAGCACTATTTTTTTTTTTAATTCTTTTTTTTTATTTGTTTTTTTACTGTGTCGATTTTTATTCATTAAAATGGAGCATCAAGTTATTGATTCTTGCTGTATGGGCTCAAATTTTATTATTAATATAGAAAAATGTGATGAAGAAGTTATTTGTAATTGAAAATAAAATTGTTTGCCTGTTTAACACTAGAACTACAAAGGTATACCATATACCTATTTCTACCATCAAAATGACCTGTTTGTTTGTTTAATTAAACAAAATAGTAGAATTCAAGAAATGAAACTATAAATTCATAAGATAATTTAATTTTAAATAAAATAAAATATATTTCATTCAAATATTGTAATTACATAACATAAAGAGTAGTTCAATATAGCATAAAGAGTAGTGCGTGTTGCAATTTGCAACTATACATGGCAAGGAAGAATACTAAATTGAAATTTTATATGTTATGTTTACAAAAATTTACGCCTAATAAATTGAAAATGTAGAATTTTTGAATTCCGGGAATTTCCCGGAATTAATGTATAAAAATTCCGGGAATGTATTCATGAAATTTTCATGACCTGTCAAAATGACCGGTTCATATATTTAGGTATAACACATAGATATCTCTGAAAATTAGAAGCGTAAGAACAAAATAATTTATAATATTATTGTATACACAAATTTAATAAAAACCAAGACATTATCGTTAAATAGGTATTAAATAAGACTTAAACAGGAAATGTTATAATTAAATGATGCAACCGGTGATTTTGACCAGTTAGTAGTTCTAGTGTTAAATATCAGTAAATATATATTATCAAATACATTTATGAAATTTATTTCGGAAATAAATTTTTGATTTAATGTAATACTCTATTTATTTTTATTTTTTTGAAATTGTATTGTAAAAGCTTATTCATTGATCTATAATGATTTATTTGTATATTTTCACTTTAAATGATTAAATCATCTGTTTAAATGAATATATAGTATGTTTATCACCTTTATTCATGTCATGCTGTTGAGAACTTTGATGCGATGTTAAAAAGTAGAAAGAAAATAATCCTGACGTGTTTACATACATTTTCTGCTTAAACCAGTTATCTTAAAAAGAAGAAGCTACAATTTTTTTAATAATAACAAATTCCTAATTGTGTAATAATCATATTCTTTGCTAGATTATTCTCAATTCTTAATTTATTACAGAAGATAGAAAGGTTTTTATAGAATAAACCTATTATGAAACTTTCCAAAATCGTTGTATGAGTAAAATTAACAAAATCAAATCGATATTTTTAGTTCTTCTTGCCAAGAGCAATGTCTTGGACCACCATTATTAATCTAACCATTGCCTAAATTTGGTTGTTAACCAGGAAAAATTTATGCTATTTTTAACAATTGTATAAAGAAATTGGTTGGGGAGCAATCAAAGCAGTAGTAACAAATGAATAAATATAACTTATTTTATTCTTTAATATAATACAATGAATTATGTAAAAATACACAATAATCAATAAATACACAATAAAAAAAAGATTTCATAAATAAATGACTCATAAATAAAACATATCCTTAACGAAAAAGGGATTGGAAGGGTGGAAGCCAGGAGAGCAGGCCTTAACAGAATCAGGTACCGCAAGGTAGAAGAGATGTCTGAATAAGGAATAAATAAATAAATAAAAAATAAATGGTAAATAATAAAAAACAAGTTATACTTATTTGTTTTACTTAAATTGACTGCACTGCAACAAATTTCTTATTAAAATTTCATCCATGGTCAACCATACCCCCAACCATTTAATAATTGTTTATTACTGTTATATTTAAGTCCATATTATTTAAATTAAAATTATTATTTGCTTAGTAATTTCTGTTTTGCAATAAATTATTATATTTTATTATTGGCATTCAATAAGATAAGTATGAATTAGATAATTAACAATAAATAATATCACAAATAAAATTCAATTTCTACTGAAATCTTTGGTATGTTTATACAGTGCCTTATTTTAAAATACTTTCTTCATCTGTATTTTGACCCTGTTGAAATGTTAGCAATATGCGCTTAATATTTACAATACGAGCTTATAAGCATAGCTCTTCTATGTCAGTATGAGAACTGTGGTGATGGGCAACATTAGAGTTGGCACAGTGGTAGACATAATGTTGACTTGGCGAGAAAGTAGAACGTCGTCTTGATGAGTAGCGAACCCATCTTGTCGGTTGGTGCATACTTCCATAGCGATGGAGAGTTTTGTCTAGATCCATGCTGTCTCCTCCAAAACTCTGCCGCCATCTTCTTGATTGTCGGAATGGACATCTCTGCTTGAATTCTATCTTAAACTTTTCCTGAAAAGAAAATGCTAACATATAAAATAAGAAAATACACCCTCTATCATATTGTTGGAAAACCATTTTTAAGATTGAATTCGATTTAAGCAATGTAAAGTAATACTCTCAAAAAGCTATTTACCAAAAAAATGAATTTTTAATTTGTTTCGTAGACTTTACCAATTAGCCATTGCTAAGTATTGTACTGGGCGTTATTATAAAAATAAACATATGTTTGAAAAAATGAGCAAATGACCGTTTCTAAAAAATAGGAACCAGCAAAAGACAGTATTGTAAAAAATACTCAGGTAGGGTGGTTCAAGGTCAAGGTGGGTCAAGATATACCAAAGAGGGGGTGTCCAGGACTTTTGTAATTATTATTTAAAGAAATAATAATTTGAGTAATCATCATGATTGCTCTAGCATCCCAAAATCAATAGAAAAATTCAAAATATATTTAAGACTAGCTTATGCCAGCGGCTTCGCTCGCGTAGGATTGGTCTGCCACATAAAATTTCGTGAAAGATCATTTTAAATAAATAATTAAATTATTTTTTTAAAATATAAGTTACTCGTACATCCATAATTTCAGATGTCTATCTTCAAATCTGACGGATTCTCTACAACCTTTGAACCCCCATTATATTAAAAGGGAAACCCTTGGGGTGGAATTATCAAATTTCTTTCTTAAACTATACAAAGAACCTATCTACAAATTTCAAGAGGCTAAGTTCCTGATTTGTCTTTAATTATGTACTATAACGGGGGGGGGGCATGCCCACGTGACCCCACATAAAGCTGCCCTTGATGTAGCCTATGATGTATAACCTATTTTATTCAATAGGTTTGATCCAAATCCGTTCAGTAGTTTTTGTGTGAATGAGTAACAAACATTCGCATTTATAATCGTAGGATATCAAAACAAATAGTTTCACTCCTGTCCTTTCTGTTATTTTAACCACAATTATCATGTGATATTCCTTTATTTATGTACTATAATGGTTTCTCCACAGGACCTAAGAAACTGTCGGGGGAGGGAAGGAGCCACGTGCCACCTCCCCCCTAAATTCCCGCTTGCTATAGCCTATGTGTTATTCTGATGTATAAATTATATTACTGTAAAGTTTCATCCAAATCCATTCAGTAGTTTTTGCGTGAAAGAGAGACAAACATACAAACTTTCACATTTATAATATTAGTAAGATTATAAAGCATAGCACTTCATAATCTGCGAGTTATGTGGAATAACTTCTTTCCATAAAATTTCACTTCACTTCTTATAATACAGAATTATAAATGAATTTATGGTGACTGATTCGATTTTTCTTCCCTTGATTTTATGTTGTACATTGTCTGTTTCTAATTTTTTTTCTTTTATATATTTTCCATTTTAGAATTATGGTTAAATCATTCTTTTTTTAGGTTGTGGAATTAAGCCGTTCCAGTAGTTTTATTAATAATTTAGTGACTCGCAAAACTCTGTCTTATCTTCTCAAGTTGATAATGGTAGCATGATTAGCTCCATGAATTCACAAGTATGACTTGAACTTTTATCCCATCTATATCTTAACCGAAATATTTTCTCACTTCTTACCAAGCCACAAGATCATTACCATCCAGGGATTATTATATTAAATGAGTTTTTTAAATGTCAGGAATCATTTTCTCTCATCAATGCAAATTGAATATAAGTAAAAGGATTCAGTTTGATATCAAATTATCAAATTCAGTTTTTTGATCAAGCTATCAACAAGCATAATTCTATCATATTTCTACCAACCTTTTTTTTCTTTTTTTTTTTTTTTTCTTTTCTTCCCCCTTCCTGCCATCGCTGGCATACGGGGTTCGGCAATGGCGGGTTGATACCTTATATTTCTACCAACCAGTATGATATTATCAATCATACCAAGCAGTGAACTATACTCTTGCTTTGTTTAGTTTATATGTATGTAGAATAATTGTAAATACCGTCAGGATTCCTGATTTATATATTTCTAAAAATAATTCAAGTCATTTCAATTTAAATAGGAAATGTATAGAAATTTCCCAGCCTAAGTTTTAAATAATACTGCCATTGCTTTTTGTAACGAGGAATTTTTAAAGGGTTGACAATTAATTGAATTTGTAATCCATTAAAAATAATTTACTTGGCTTATTAAAATATTTAAGAAACTATTTATTAGTATTTTTACACTCTTTTATGTTAATTTAATATTGTAAGATTAAGTTGAAATTTTTTTTCATTTTTATTCAATTTTTATACAACCACTTACATTATATATGCCATAAATAAAAGGGTTATAGCATGAATTACTCATAGCCAGCCAGTCACAACAAAACCAAATAATGTTTATGTAACGATACCTGTAAAATTAAAAAAAAAATTAGTTAAGGTCATTAAAAAATTATAATTAATATATGAAGCGAAGTACAGGGAGATATGGATGATTCCATTCTAACAGTTTTTATTAATGACCTATACTTTTTGCACTCACTGGTCATCCAACAACAACTATTTATAAAATTTTTGTATCAATACTATCCTCATAAATATATTTCATCATTTCTTTCATGAATTTAACTTGCAGTCCAGAGAATAATTACAGTTAAATGTCAGTACTGTGTCAGAATTTATCTATGGATTCATTATTTTTTTTTGTAATCCAATAAATGATACAAACTAATTAATCCATAAATGGTAATGTATGAGAGGAAAATAGTTGACTGGATGATAAATTGTAGAAAGGAGATAGTTGGGGGGTGCAGTAAAAAAAAAAAACACTGAATAAGTGCTAGACTTATATTTATGTGCCGACGTTTCGACCTACAGTGTAGGTCATCTTCAGGGCGATTTGGAGAGAGAAGCCATTGATTGTTAGTCAGCCGGTACACCCAACGGCTTCTCCCTCCAAATTGCCCTGAAGATGACCTACACTGTAGGTCGAAACGTCGGCACATAAATATAAGTCTAGCACTTATTCAGTGTTTTTTTTTTACTGCACCCCCCAACTATCTCCTTTCTACATAAATGGTAATGTTCACTTCATAAATAAATTTAATAATTTTCTAAAGAATATCTACTAAATTTATTTCATGAAATTTGATTATCAAGTTGACTTCTCAGACTTTCATTTTTATACTAAAATAGAGTATTAACACTTAGATCGGAACATCCGCCTAATAGATGGATACACTTTACCTATTTGTCGCTAGTAGCAATGGAAGTCAACTCTGGAGTCTGGGCAACTAAAAGAGTCTCAGTTGGGAATGTATCTATGCCCAGTCAATGTCAACAAATCTTTTCTATAACGATTTTGCCCTTTACAGCCCTTCAACTCCAAGTCACTACGTCTGACAGACCAATATTTCAGATAAGTGCAAATTTTTCCTTGTCCTCACTGACAAATATTCACTATTTTAATATATCTGCTTCTTAGACGGATATTTCAAGTTAGTTTTTTCTAACTTTTGTACATTTAGAAATTAAAATATACTCTATACATATAAATTAGAGGCTTTTTAACTAAAAAACAACCAAATAAATTGAAGAATAGCATACAAACTTGTCTGAAATACTCAAAAAAGTTATGCAATGACTGTGTATTGAAAATGTGCCGATAAAAATAAAAGAAATTACTCAAAGTCAAAACAGAAACGTGGCTGTTATTAACCAAATTTATTATGTGCAATTTTAAGGACTAAATTTTAAGCAAATATTATAAACCCCTAAATACATAATTTATGCAAGCAATTATTGTTTTTTGATTAGCCTGAATAAAGAATAATGACATAATTGAACGTTTGAGTGGAAGAAAAGTAATATTAAAAAAAAAAAAGTAACAGGCACAATCAGTTACAGATATAACTTTTATTATGTCCGATCGATTTTTTTATTTTTATTGTTAGATATTAATATAAGTATTACAATGTAATAACTTGGTTTGAGTGAGAAAAATTGATAACTGACGCAATGACGGAAGTTCCAAATTCCTATCCATCTACTAGAAGAATGTTCCTCTAGGTGTTATAAAAACCATCTACTAGAAGAATGTTCCTCTAGGTGTTATAAAAACAGAGTTGTTAATATGCATTAAAAAAAACGAAAAAATTATAATTATACAATTTAAAAAAATTTAATAAATAATAAATAAACAAATAACTGAACAGAATCACCCATATAATCATCATAAAGGTGAAATAAGATGATAAAGATACTTGTGGTATACTATCATAATTCAATGATTCTGTGACATTTAAAAAAATTATTAAGTTATTTTCAAACTCATTGCTTACTTACCCATTTATTTGAGGAAATATATCTTGAAGAACATTGTATGTTTGTAGAGGTAACCAGCAGATTGCAAAGAGAGCAACAACGATCACCAGCATTTTTATCACCTGAAAAGTTTTGTTAAATCTTTTTGTTACTTGTGAATAATAGCTGGTAATATATATATATATATACCAGGTCTGCAAGTTTAAAATGTCGTTTATTTCTTAAAATATAATTTAATTTAAAAAAAAAAGTATAATATATTTTATTCAAAGTACTGGCCCTCGCTTTCTACACATTTTGTCCATCTCTCGGGCAATTTATGGATACCATTCCAAAAGAATGCTTCATCTTTATTTGAAATCCATTCATCGAGCCATTTTCTTACATCCTCCAAATTGTTAAAGTGTTGCTCAGCCAATGAGTGTCCCATCGATGAGAATAGGTGATAATCAGAAGGCGCCAGGTCAGGTGAATACAGCGGGTGGGGTAGGAGTTCCCAACCAAGCGAAGAAATCGTTTCCTTAGTCAATCTGGCTGAATGTGCAGGAGCGTTATCATGCTGAAGAATGACTTTAGCGTGCCTGTGAGCCCATTCTGGGCGTTTTTCGATCAATGCGTGACTCAAATTGATCATTTGTTGTCGGTAGCGGTCGGTATTGACTGTTTCGCCGGGTTTGAGAAGCTCGTAGTGGACTACTCCCTTCTGATCCCACCACACACACAGCATTGTCTTCTTCCCAAAACGATCCGGTCTTGCACTCGATGTGGATGGTTGTCCTGGCGTTACCCATGATTTTATTCGTTTGGGATTCTGAAAATAAATCCATTTTTCATCGCCAGTTACAACTCGATGCAAAAAACCCTTTCTTTCGTGGCGTAAAAGCAGCATTTCGCACACAATTTTTCGTTTTTCCATCTGTCGTTCGTCCAATTCATGTGGAACCCATTTTCCAACCTTTTGAATTTTTCCCATAGCTCTCAGGCGATCGGAAATGGCTTGTCTAGTGACATTCAACTGTTCTGCCATCATTTGTTGGGTTTGGGTATTGTCTTCGTCTAATAAAGATTGCAATTCGACGTCCTCAAACCTTTTTGGTCGATTTTCTCGTTTTTTATCAGTAACATCAAAATCACCACGTTTGAAACTTTGAAACCAACGTTCACATGTCTTGACGGTTGGAGCAAGATCGCCATAAGTCTCAACAAGAATTCGATGACATTCAGATGCCTTTTTCTTTTGATCGAATAAGAAAATTATGACATGCCGCAAATGCTCTTTATTTGGCTTAAAATTAGACATTTTTAACACCAAAGAAAGGTATGATACGTCCACGTAAACGACTTAAAAACAACTGACTTTTGTAAACAAATGACTAACAAACAAAATAGCGTTTAGAGATAAGCAAATCCTTCAATAGGCTAAGAGCGCATTCTATTGGAATTAAAACGACATTTTAAACTTGCAGACCTGGTATATATATATATATATATATATATATATATATATATATATATATATATATATATATATATATATATATATATATATATATAAACTATACACAATAAACAAACGATAACTGGTGAATAGGAAGAAAAGGCCCTGGGTAATGGAGGTTATTATGCTAGTAGCTAATATTATTACTTGGTATTATATTATAGTAGGTACACTATCTCCTTCAAAAGAGCAACCTCATTACTAAAAAAAATCTAATTTTTTATACAGTTACTTGAATGTTCCATGTTAGTTAAAAAAATAAAATTTTGGGTATTGGTAAAACAAAGTATTCCTATTATAATGACGGTATTAAAATGCTTTTATTAGACATTAGAACATTTTTAAAAGATTGAAACTGTATTAATTTAAGGTTATGGATTTATTCCCTTAAGACTTCAATATCAAACATGATACAATACTATGCTATGACTTAAAAAAAAAAATGAAAATGGAATATTAGATATGTTGTTCCTGAATTAAAAACCTTCAAGGAATACAATTGCAACTTTTGAATTATGCCATTCTTTGAAAGGATTGTGTTATTGAGCAATGATAACACATTTGTCCCACTACTATACAATATGCCAAACTAAAATTATTTTGAGAAAGAAAATGGTCCGGGTGACGGTAAAAAAATTCTCTTAGATAGGGAGAACTGTTTATTTTCTCCTATTATCCTTAAATAAGAAATTTTTTTTACCTCCGCCCGAACCATTTTCATCCTCATGTATATAAAGCCAACTAATATTATTCAATATAAAATTATTTTGTTTACGACTTGAACCGGCAACCTTTCTTGCCTTTCTACTTATTTATATGCAATTGAAAATAGGTTTTTTCTTTCTTTACTTATATTGAAATAAATTTAATTTACAATACCTACTATATATTTTAACCATGTTTAATAACATAACTTTTTTCTCTTACTTTTTTCTTGTTTCGCATGAGGTTTGCATCTCTCGAATGTTGAGCATTACCAGGAGCTCTTGAGCCCCAAAGCCTCAGAGCCATTCTAGCATACGCGTATGATATGACACAGAGTGGCGTCAAGTATTGCACCGACACCAGAATCATCCTGTACGCCATCATCCCATTAGTGGAAAGCCTTGTATTGTTGCAGAAAGGTTTTTTGTAAATCCGCCCAGCTAAAAAAGTAAATGTGCATGACGATTAAGAATTTTATAATTTATTTGCTAATATATTCCTTAATTTAATTTTACTACTAATAATTTTTTTACGATAGTCACAGCCTTCTTGAGCTTTATTTGTGGATACACTAATAGAGAGAGTATATTTGCAACAATTTTCCTGTGAATCACAATGTGATTCATTTTCACAATTAATTATTGGTAAGAAGTTCAACAAAATATTAGTTTCATTTGGCTCATTTATTGTTTCATTCTCACAAAATATTTTAGTTTTTTATATGTTTTGAATTTTAATCAGGAGACTTTATTCCTTTACTATTTCCTTCTCAATAGGTTTCATTGTTCTGGCAATGAAGATTTGAATAAAATCTTCAACTATATTTTCTTGCAGTTATTTCAGCAATCATTACTTTTTTTTTATTAACCATTTTGGATCAAGTCAAAACTTGTTTTTTTTCATCTGCTGGAGTTTTCTCTGTATCAAATATTCTTTCATGGTTCATTGGCAGATTTCTTTCGACCATCTGTCCAGCTTTTTCCTCCATTCTTATCTGGCCTTTATACATCCTGAAACCCTTACAGGTTTTTCAATCTGCTTTAAAATTCACTTCCTTCTTGCCTATGATACTGTATTGTCAACTGTATTATCAACTTTTCAAAAATTTTTTTACTTCTTTAGTCCACGTTATTGTGGTCTACTTTTTTTAAAAGTAATCAAATATTTGCTTAGCGAATCTTTGTTTGTTCATTCTTTATAGATTGTTCATCAGGAGATGCATTTTTTGTTGTAGATTTTTTTTCAACCCAAAGTTTATTTACTACATTATTTCAAAAGTGATCTTGTATAATTTACAATCCCTAAATTCTGTTGTCTTGAGTGTATATTGGTAATAATACTTCTACATATGATTGAAGTACTCATTGATCATTGATAAAATAAGTACTTTAAAATGTATAATTATTTTATATAAGGAGACTATAAAATAAGTGATCCAAATTTTGAAGGTTGTAACTTGTTTCACTTTTTGGATCAGTTACTAAAAATAAATATGTATAATACAGATTAAAATATAGAATATGGAACAGGAATAAAATCATAAAAAAATAATATTAGAGCGTGGTTATTCGTTCACTTCCGTACTTATATTTTTTAATGAATATCATAAAAAATACTTTATGATACACATTAAAATATTGTAAATTATTTAAGTATTTTCAATTGGAAGTGTAAGGTAAGGCTTTGAGTAAAACTTTAAGTTTTCTTTTCAGATGGCAACTTTATTGAATTTTCATGAGAATTAAGATTATAAAACTACAACATAATTACCATGATCATGCTCATCAACATATGTCACACTAAGAGCCACAGCCATCGGAGTAGCCAGGACAGCAGCCAGTATCCAAATGAAAGCAAGCAATAGTTTCGCTCTCAATTTCGATGGCGGTGCACTATTACAAAAGTTAAGGAGAAATAATTAACTTGTTCCTTAAGTTTAATAACATTTGGATATAAATGATAGCTAGAACTGTCTGTAATTTTGATTATTTTCTCACTTATCATTCCTTTTCTAAATGGACAAGATCTGACGTAGAAAAACACAGTTATTTGGTCAATATCTTTCCAAAATCTTTCATCCACATCCTGATATCATTAACCCAACCCACATTCAATATATAAAAGGAGCCTTAGATGCTGCCCTCGAAATGTCCCTTCCACCCAAAGAATTCCATCCTTCACAAATATCCAACATTATTCACAGATTACCTTCCCACAAAGCTCCTGGGCACAACCTCAACACAATTCACATCTTAAAACACCTTCCTAGAAAAGCCATTCTATTCCTTACCTATATATATATGTATGTAGTCTCCTCTGCATTAGAACGTGGATCATATTGTTCGGGAGTCTTTCTTGACGAGGAACAGGCTTTTGACCGAGTCTGGCATCCGGGCTTGCTCTACAAACTCTGTAAATTCCTACCCCCCACATACTTTCTCATCCTTCAATCCTATCTCACAAATAGAACTTTCCAAGTAGACCATAATAATATCTCTTATTAATCCCTCTTTTCCCAATCTGCTGGTTTTCCTCAAGGTAGTATCCTTGGCCCAATCCTTTATATAGTTTATACAGCTGACATCCCAACTCATCCTAATACCATCCTTACCACGTATGCTGATATGTGTGTATTATCAGTCAACACCAATCCAGCTATTGCATCCCAAAGTCTCCAATCCCATATCACTGAATCTTATTTCTTATATCTTGAAGAATGGTGTCAAAACTGGAGAATTAAAATAAATTCTCAAAAATCACATCAAATCACTTTTACCTTAAGTCGTAAACCAATGAATTCCTGCCCTTCAGTATCCTTTAATAATATCCCACTGGTGCCTGTAGAACAGATTCGATATTTAGGGTTGCACCTCGACAAACAATTAACCTGGAATCCTCATACAAGACTGAAAAGACAAGAAACCGCTCGACGTTTCAGGCTACTTCAACACTTACTAGACAAATGCTCTAAGCTCCCAATTAACTGCAAAAGACTCATCTACATGACCATCATATGACCTATTTGGACTTAAGGAGTAGAGCTTTGGGGCTCCACTAAGCCATCGAATTACTCTCATATCCAATCCTTACAATCCAAAATCCTTTGAAAAATCCTCAATGCTCCTTATTTTGTTAAGAATAAAGTCATCCATAATGACCTTAATGTCCCTTTTGTTGCTGATTTGGCCCGAACCCGGTATCTATCCTTTCATAACAAACTTCATTACCACTCAAACCCTCTAGTTTCAAACCTAGCTTCCTCTTCGATTCCCGTTGATCCTCCGAGGCGTCTGAAAAGAAGATGGCTACGTAACCTTCTTAGTTGAACTTTGATTTGAGTACTACCAGTGGGTAGTTTCTCTACTTGTCATTATCATGTCATTTGTATCAATTATCCTATTTACTTGTTGTACAGTTGTAAATATCAATAAATAAAATAAATAAAAAAAAAAATCATTCATTTTCTGTGTTAAAGAGAACAAATTTATTTGATTTTAATTTTTATATGTTTATAAAATTTACACCTAAAGATTTTAATTGTTATGAATTATTTGGGCATAGTAAATAAATAAATCTTATTTTATTTGTCCCAAGTACTTTATGTATTAAATGTAAACATTAACATTCTTATTAAATTTTGTTTTAATTGATTTCCTTGATCATTGAGACAGGCATGTTTCTTCAACAGCAGCAGAGGCCGGAGAAGTATACTTTCACAAGAAGAGGTATTTTCAATCAGAAAAACAATCATTTTTGGATTTCTTTAATAATGATAACTATTATTTAGTTGAAGATATTCCACTGCAACTGAGAAGGAACATATGATTTCAATGAGATAGTTGTCATGCACATTACAGAAGAGGTCCAAGACAAGGACTAAATTTTAGTTACCCCAATTACTGGATAGAAATAAGTTTTATATATTTAGTATGCCTAATTAATTCATAACAATGGAATGAGAAAAAGTTGAATCATAATGAACAGCAGTGTCAGAGAAATGAGTCTCAATGCCTTATAAGATCTGGAAGCCAGACTCAGCCACCTACTATAAGAGTATCATCTTATTTTTACAATTTTTATAATTATTCAAATAATTATTTACGTTTTAAATATTGTAGTAAACTTTTTCCTAATAACATGAAAAGTAAATAATTTTGGAGTTACTGTTTATAAGTTGAATTTCTCCGATTCAACGTGAATAATAGAACTTCTTCCAATATCATTATCATTGTGTACTTTACAAATATTACAAGTCAGATAATTTTCCCTAATAAAGCAGCAAATAATATTACCTTAAATATAAAAATTTTGTGTCAGATTTAATTTTTTTTTCTACCTTACTCAATAAATACAGTTTAATTTATTTTTATTAGTTATTATTTTGATAGTGATTATTTTTAAATATTTTTGTTTTGAAGAGAAAAGATTTGCCCTGGCCGGCATTCGAACCAGGGTCTGTCGCAGTGATCTAAACCACTGAGCTGCCAGGGGTCGTATCCAAGTCAGTCTAATCCACGGGGATATATGATCAGTGAAGAGAACGGAATATTTTCTTGGGTTTCTATATTATAGATATAGAAAAGTGTAGGGTAAAATTTACTTCAACTGAGGAATAGTAGGTGAATGATTTAGCTAGTATTTTGAAAAACGAACATAGAATTGGTTATCCATTTGTTATTCCAAGTAACAAATAAAATAATATTATTTGCTAACTTTTCATTTATTATTCGCCTTGATTAACCGACATTTCACTCGCTTTTATACTTCTTTCACGTGAATGGATGAGGGAATTTTAACTGTTCAAACGATTATTCTACAATTTTAGGTAGGATTTATTCACACTTGTTTTATTTTAACTGTTAAAAGAAAACAAGTGTGAACGTTTTCCACCTCGAGTCAATTTCCCACGAGTAACTCGTGAAAACATGAATTGATTATCAAAGAATTTTGCCTCTTTTATGAAGTTAAAAAAAAATGGTGTGAATATTTTTGGGTTTAATAGCTGGTGTGAAGGCTTAAGGTTCTTCAAAGAAATTTCGATATCGAAAAAGTATCATCACTGTATCGATTTTTTAAAATATCAAATTAATATCGAGGTATACAGGGTTCATAGGCGGATCCAAGTGTGCTCCCCCCAGACGATTTTCTGTGTACTGTGGAGAATCCATTAAAGTACATACTAATAGGCAAAGCATGTGATAATAATAACTTTTATATACAGAACATGAAAGCCTCTCCCTTGGGAGGTATGAGTCTGTTTAATATAAAATTACTTTTCTTCAATGAATATAGTATTTACATTACATTATTTACAGTATTTAAAACATTTAACATAATATTATTATAAAAAGTAAGCAAATTTTTGCCAACAATTAAATAAAATGTTTTGTCCATTTGTTTATTGCAAGTTCTTTATAACCTTGGTACATATGTCCTGTGTCATATGGTGAAATCATGTGATGATAGTGTGAAAATATATGAATAAAATAACAGAAATAACATGAGTGAAACTATTGTTTAGATATTTTAATAAACCTTAAAAACCTTTCTATAAATACTACAAGTTTATTTCTAAGTTATTGTTGATTTTTTTGACCGTCTGCCCGTTGTGCCCCCCAGAAAAAAATCCTGGATCCGCCCTTGAGAGGGTCAATAATTATTTTTTAAGAAGGGGACTTAGTGATATAAAGTTCGATTAATGTTGTTTCTATAGTTTCTCTATTATTTATATCATCGTAATTCTGTCCTTTGAAATTCAAAGGTGGTTTAAATTTATTTAAACATGAATGATATACATCAAGTTTAAGATTTAAAAAAAAATGGTACTAAATATTGTTGAAGTTTCTACAACGAAACTAAAAATATTCTAATTCTGAAAAAAAAAATGTTAATATTCAACCAACAACTCTTGGGTTTTTAAAAATAATAGAGTTATTTGGTTGGTGGGATCCGTCTTTCAGATACAATTCAAAATTAAAGCACTTAATTCCTCAACAAAAATCCTATTGAATACATTAACTAAGCAAATTCTTAGCATTAATTCGTTTCCTAATGATTTAGAAAGGTTCAAGGAATGCTTACCAGAGTTTATAATTGTCTCTATTCTCATTTAAAATGGAATTTACTAAATACTCTTCTTCTGTCTGATTCTGTAGCTACCCAGTTTTAAGGTAGGTTCAGGTTTAAAGGAAGGTGATACTAAGTACTGAGGAATCCGTAAATTAGATTTTAAACATTTATCGCTTATTTAAGGATTTGATATTAAATTAGTCTCATTTGTTACTTGCAATGTCTATTAGTATTAATTCCATTAATCCATTACATTGAATACAATTTTTTTTTAGTGATGTAATATTTTATAGCCATTGTTTAACGACGGATCGAGTTTAGTCTTTTGTCGTGTTTGATCAGTTTAATAAAAAAAATAAAGGTAACATAACATAACATAAAATAGACATTATAAAGTTCCCAATGGAAATACGTCTACTCATGTAATACTAAATTTTATATTTACCTGTAAAGGTAATATAAATCAATATTATTTATAAACGTTTGATAATATCAATCAATCAACGGAGAAACGTTGGACGGAGAAACGAAAAGTTCCCAATGGAAATACGTCTACTCATGTAATACTAAATTTTATATTTACCTGTAAAGGTAATATAAATAAATATTATTTATAAACGTTTGATAATATCAATCAATCAACGGAGAAACGTAGGAAGTACTTTTTATCGAATCCCTCCAACTTGACCTGCTCTAAACCGTAACCTCAATGCGTTTTAAGGCTTCTAATCCTTTGAATGTTTTATCTTCCTTAAAGCCACAAGGGAGACGAAGTGTTAGTGAGTGGGCCGAAGTTGATTTAGCAGGATGAGCCCACGTGGTTATCGGCCTCAATAATCCTTTTGTTGGTGACGAGGGCTTTAATGGTCCTCCGCCATCGATTGAGGTCTCATGTGGCTACAGGACAACGTCGTAACTAAAAATACGTCTCTATTCCTAGAGAATGTCGATCTGCTTGATTATCGATTATTGATTATTATATATTATTTATCCTTCGTAATCATCTAGCACAATCTGATAGTTTTAGAAATTCACACAAAAGGCAAACTTGTAGTACTTAAATTAAATATATATTTTCTATGGAATGAAGTTGGCAGACGTGAGATAATGTAATGAATAACTATGATTATGTAGCTAATAACAGATTTATTGGAGAGTTGGAGGATACTGCGCAAAAGGAAGCAGGAAAACACACATATATGTATATCTATACATGAAACATTACAGTCTATACCAGGGGTCGTCAACCTGCGGCTCGCGAGCCACATGCGGCTCTTTAGTTCCATACGCAAACATTATTTATTTAAAAATAAACAAACATTTAAAAATCGTTCTGAATCGATTAACGAGGATTAGGCACCGATTCTATCCCTCACTCACTTGTACTCGCTTTTCACAGCACCCCTGCCCCGTGACACGCGTCGTCACTGTCATCAGTCCGTCGGAATTTCTCGAATGACGCCGTCGTCGGATGTTTCAATGTAGATTTTAATTCGCTTTCGACGCAAGAAAATTTGGCGTATTCATCAGCTTTGGCTGTGCCGTATAGTTTGTTGTTTCAAGTAAAAGAATTAGAAGCGAATTATCTTCTCAAAGTTATGTATATACATATAATATAATATAATAATAATAATAAAAAAACCGAAGTAAAGGTAGGCAACATAATAAGTATTATATTTTTAAAATACATATTATATTTTTTTTTTTTTACAAATAAGATACCAAACTACTTTTTTGAAGTCAATAAGAATTGTCAAAAAGAAACAAAGTACTACTGCTGGATATTACCGCAAAAGTGTTTTTATTAAAATATATATTTCATAAATTACCTATTTTATTATTTATCTATTTTATAGCTTTTGTTTTATGAAAATTAGCGTTAAAATAATAATTATAAGTGTAAGTACCTATAAATTGTTATTTAAAAACCTGCACCACAACAACCCGTGAACGGTTTTAGGGTTCTGCAAGCAGGTGACGTCCTAGGTCACGCTCAACCTCCAGATCCTCCCCCCTCCCCTTATTTTTGGTACCCTATTTTTATAATATTTTATAGGAACTGGGTGAGCCCCAGGAGGGTCCTAGATCCTATCTGATCCATATCGGTTTGCAAACAGACTAAATAAAAGTCTTGCCCGCAGCGGGATTTCAACCAGGATATCCGGCAAGGCAACTCAGTGCTCGACCACTGAGCCACTCCGCTTCTCTAAAAAGTTGTTATTTAATAAACCTATTTTCGAACTGGTTTGTTTTGAAGAAAAATTATTTCTTTTTGCAGAAGATATTTAGAGCGGTAAATTACTTCATTTGCAATTTCTAAAGCAATATCGCGATCAAACCAGGGCAACTGTTGACACGAATTACTTCAGCACAGTTACAAACAAAGTTAAAGATGAATATAGTGACAGATTTGAGAAATTCAAAACCACTCAGAGTATATCCATAGCATTCATAGTAAATCCTCATTGAGCCATTTGTAATTCATACTGGATCCTCTAGAAATGCAATTGATCTATTTAAAATGTAAAGCTTTGTGGATTGGTGAATTTACAGTTAATTGGAACAGTATATATGTAATAAGGTTTTTGTATATATTTTAATTCATATATGTTGTTAATCCTTATTGTAAAAATGTAATTAAAAGGCACATAGTATGCTGATGAAGTATGGAATGTGTCAATAAATAAGCGGTGATTTCAAAGTGTTAAATTGAAAGGAAAAAAGTAATAAAACAAGTAATAATTAATTTGACAGACTAATAAATATATTTATCTTCACGTTCTATGTGTTGGATTTCTATGAGACTCTAATTTTTTGTAGCAGTCTCGAAATCATTATGTTGCCTTTTTTTTTTTAAATTAATTTTTCCTTATCTTCTATACTTAGCAGAATGAACAAATTTACTTTTCATTTCAACTTTACTGGTCCACTCACGTGCATCAGTTGTAAGTTTATTTGTCGGTTTTCTTCCCCTCTCTTCCCCGTGATTTCCTATTCCTGCTCTTTCATCTTTCTTGGAATAAAATTGTCACTTAAATAATTAATTGGATTAAAATAAACACTTAAAATTCTCCTCTTCTTGCCTCATATTCATTTCTATAGTACATTCTTCATTCCATTGCTATGACATCTCGCTATCATTTCACCTCTCAGTCTCTCATATTTTCTCATTTTGCTTTCCTTTCCTAACAGAAACTGAAAATAATCCTCTTAAGAAACTATTTTCATTCCTATTCTACAAATGGAATGAATGGTTCAATTTAAAATCAATTCCAAAAAAATGGTAAAAGAAAGTATATATTACTATAAATTCCAGTATTTTAAAATTATGGCGTCCATATATTTATAAGCATACGAAATACGAATTTTGTGAGAGTTGAACTTAAACTGAATGTTTCAGAATATATACATATATAATTGTCGTGTCACAGTGTTAGTAACAAAACTCTTCCGAAACGACTTGACCGATTCTTATGAAATTTTGTGTCTATATTCAGTAGGTCTGAGAATAGGGTTTAAAGTGATATGTTTCGGCTATTATTATTGATCATGTGTAATTCGAATCAAACAATTATGGAATCTTACACGTTCGGTCATCAAAAATATCACCGGGGATGTTATTGAAGCAGCAATGTTGACTGGAATCTTTAAAGGAGAAGTCGTTCTGTAGCCACGTATTCCAATGATACCATCAGAATCCATAATACCGTTAAAAATACTTCAATTTGATATAAGCTTGGCTATGACCATCAACAAGTCTCAAGGTGAGATAATGTCCATTTGCGATTTGGACCTAGAACATCCATGTTTCTCCCATGGACCAAACATGGATTAATTTCATTGGAATTGGATGTAAATACTTTGTAAATGTAATTAAGAGTAAGGAAAGAATCAGTTTGAATTTAATGGAATGAATCACTATCCATAAAATCGTTGTGTTCTGCTTCCACGGCTCTCACGGTTTTATATTTTGGGTCATAATGAACAATAAATAATTTTTTTTTTTTTGAGACCCTACCTGATACACACAAGAAGGTTTTATATACTAATATGTATGTTTTAGTGTATAAACATATTACATTTAGTGCCATGAAAACTCATTTATTGAATAATATCATGCTACTATATTGTTTCTTTTTCCCTTTTAATATGTATGGATGCAATATTATTTTTTATTACAGTTATACCCATGATACTTAATGTACTATACTACTATAATAGGAGTAGTCAATACTTTCTATATTTAAGAAACTTTGTCGTAAAATATTATCCTATTATTAAAGTTTTGGCTATATCTTGTATTCCATTGCTGAAGAAATCTATAATTCCTTATTATATTTTAAAGAATAATATCGAAATTTTTTATTTTAAAATAGTGTTGTGAAGAAAAAAAATTGTAGTTCACGCATTATCATTATTTTTTTTTTGATACTAGGCACTTCTGAACTAGCAGATCTTTTGATGTACGTATGTAAGTTTTAATGGCTACAACAAATGGTGTTATTATTTTCTACCTGTGCTATTGAACTGAAAATATGATTTTTACTTATTCATTTTCATAAGATATCATTATTACATTTCAATTATTTGGAGAAAATTTTGATCGTGGTATAACTCAGTTTCCTTTAACACTAATGCACATGTTAAACCCTTACAAAGTGAAGGGTTCTTTGTGTACTCCGATTTATGTTTCGAAGCAAATGCAAAGCTGTCATTTTGAAGTACGAATTGCATGAATTGGATGAGATATTTTGGTTTTGGGTATGTTTTCATTTATCATTTTCCCTTTGTAAGCTTTCATTTGGTTTCACAAATGCTACAAAAAAAAATATAACTTAGTATTCGCTGTCCGTTCCAGGAGAATTGGTGTAATGCAGTGGGTTTCCTACTGCAGACCAAACTTGATTTGGTGATGGAAGATGAAACGTTCGCAGTTCTCTTGTCGATGCTTACTTTGATGAATTAAACCAGCCACTGTCTAGCTACATTTTTCACAGCTCTATCGAGGAGAATGTTCGGTATATGTATTCCATATGGTTTTGCTGTATTGAATATATATTTGTTTTACTTATTGAAAATAATGGTAACGTTTGAACATTTCGAAAAGTTTATATACTTAGGATCTATGGTAATTAGAAAAAAACAAATGATAGTGCAAATAAAGGCGCTTGTCACAAATCGGTCTCAACATTACTAAGCTCGCGTATTTTGTCCCGAAATCAAAAAACCTTCATCCTTCCGACTCTTTTTTTACGGATGTGAAACGTGGCTGCTAAAGCTGATGGATGAACAACGTCATAAAGTATTCGAAAGTACCGCCTAGAATATTCGTCCCAAGAAAGGATGAGACCACTGAAGAGTTTAGGAGGTTAAACAACGCGGAATCGCGATGCATGTACCCGGTTAATATTATTCAAATGATAGCGACACAAAGATTAAGATGGGCCTGTAACGTTGTCGGGCTTAGTAAAGAGTTCTAAAAAAGTTAATAAGCGATGTGCCGACTGGGAAGCGTTTGAGGGGTAGACCGAGGCGTAGGTGGGAAGATGGAGTTATGAGAGATTTGGCGGATTAGGGTTTGGGTAGTGGTTTTAATAAAACATAGTGCAAGATTGAAAGATTTAGGAACTGAGAAGGCAGAAAATGAGCAGAGAATTGAAGAAATGTAGTTAATAGAGGATTACTCTTAAAAAAAAAAAATTACATGACTTAATGCAAATAATTTTATAATTCTGTGACTTCATATTATAATTATTTATAAATGGGCAATAACATTATAGTACCTAACTCGAGTAAACTATGTATTAAAACATGGAAGAGCATAAATGAATAATAATGAAATATTGCGTCATATTTTTACATTATTATAGTTAACGTATAAATTTGCCTTATTGATTCGATAAGGTTAAAAGTCCTTTTATGAAAATTAAGGAGAAATTTATCCTCCCGAAATAAATCTAAATAAATAATTTATAGTATACACACTAGTAACAATAATTGGAAATGGCTGAAATAGTTTATAATTCTTTCGGTGGGAAAGAACTCGGAATTCAAGGGGAATAAATCGCTCGTCAGAATATTTAAATGTTAAAAATTTATAATTTTCGATTGCAATTGGGTTTTAGTTAAATCAAATAAATTATCCTTATAACTTCTGTTGTTTTGTTAATTATTTAAAATTTAAAAATGATCTTATCGTCTAGTTTTCACTGGACTTGTACAAATTGGACCCTTATCCAGGTTGAAATTGTTAATAATTGCTTTAAGATGTATCGATTATTAGTGGAATTTTAATTCTGAGGTGTCTTGAAAATCCCCACTGAACAGGAAAAAAGGCATGCAATCATACAATTATACGTATACTTCCGTTATAAATATAAATTGGAAATTAAAAATGTTTCTTCCTCAAAGTTAGTAAATATACTCGAAAACATTAATGAATAGCTAAAATATGTATGGCATAATCCCAGTCTCCTTTACAAGTAAACCAAAAGCTGTATTCACTGATATAGGACCGGAACAAAGAAGAAAGGGAGAAAAGAGGTATTTACACTCTGAGTAAAATTTCGAGGAGAATATATTTAAGTGTATATCTTTTTTTATTCTGTTTTTTTAATGTATTAGTTTTTATCCAGCGAGTGTTATTGTTTGGAGGTTATGTTATTTCTTTAGAAATATTGTTACGGGCTACTGTGTATTAAAATGAATTAAACTACTGCTAAATTGAAGATACTAATATTTATTAACAAAATGATAAAAAGAATACAATGAAGTTACATACAATCAAATAATTCAATTAATATAAGTTTACAATAACAACATTCTAAAGATTATAATCTAGGTCTAACTCCTATTTAATTAATAAAATAATATAAGATGTTACTAATTCTAAATGACTTAACTATTTACATAAATTTGATCGAATACTATAAAATTACACTACAATTTGCAACTACTAATTAACACTTACAGTTCACTAATCAACGTCCACCGACCGTAATATGACAAACTGACACTGACTTCAAATATGACAAACTGACACACATTAATAAAAGGAAACGCTTTATTACCCTCACAAGACTGTCACAGTCGACTGATACACTTATTACACTGGCCAGTTCAACACTGAATAGTTTATCACACTGACACTCACTTATTACAAGTTCATCACAGTGCCTGACTCTCTCTGACTCTACTCTCTGACTGACCGGTAACACTATTCTACTTTACGATTTTCATAGAAAAAAAAAAATTTTTAATGAGATGAGGGAGATGTTTGTTGTTTGCATGAACGTCACCGTTTAAAAAAAAAAATCTTAATGTGAATGACTTAGTTAACATACTGTATTAGGACGATTTAATTGAACCTGAAATCTTATGAACTTATAAGATACACTAATATCATACAGTCTTTATCTCTACTTAATATTCGTGCGATCTCGATACTCTGTGGAATTTTGTGTGGGAAGTGCTAAAGATCCGAGATCAAATCTGACTGTGGCAGATAAATGATTTGATCTTTTAACACTCACGGATGAATCCTGATGGACATATAGGCTCTACTTTGGCTCCACAGAACGCTATTAATAAAGTGGGTATCCTTAATTGGGGTAAAAATATGGAGATTGACCTTTGCCTGTGACAAATCAGCTCCCTGCACAAGAGTTGTCATAGAAACAGGACAATTTGTGCTACAAACAAACCCAAGATCCCTCATGGGTTATTGCAGTAAAAATGGGTTGTTGAAAATTTGTGGATTATTATTTTTATTCTCTCTTCTTTCTGAAGAATATTATTTCTTAAAGCTAACTCTCATTGGTGCTAGTCTTCAGGGGAGACTACTACCAATGAGCTATACTAGCTTGGCGAATATTATATTATTTTTTTAAGGAGATATGGGTACCGATACCGGCGTTTTATTTAGTCATGCTATTGTTTTGGAGTAATTTGGAAAGTGAAACATCCTATAGGTGAGAATATAAAAAAAAAAAAAATATAATAATAAAAAAAAATACATGCATGATTTATTTTCAGCGGTGTTGATATAACTACATCATATATAATTAAAATTAATGGAAAAATATATTAGAAAAAAGCTCTTAAATATTGAGAACTGTTTAGTGGAAAGCTAACGTTTTGCCCACATTACATGTCTTCTTCAGAGCGTATAATGGAGTCAAGGGTTGAGGGTGAATAAAACACGAAGCTTATCTTGACGATCATTTAGTTGATTTTTTTTATCCCGAGATGCTTGTGATGATTATTTTTATGTGTTTCAAATTATTTTATACCATATAAGGCTTAGAACGGTTTTACGATGTTCACCCTCAGCCCTTGATCCCATTTTAAGCCCCGAAGGAGACTTGCAAAGTGGGTCGAAACATAAACTGGTTTTCCAATAAACGTTTCTCTATATTTAAGACAATTTTTCTGATCTCTTCCCAGACCATTTTCTTCCTTGAAATAAAAATTAATTTCAAAGTTGTTGTCCTTTCGAAGTGGGTAAAGTGATGGCCATTAACTAAATGATGTTTGCAATAAGAATGTTTGAGTATACGTTGATTTATATTCGAAATTAATGTAAGAACATTCATACTAGCCTAAGGTAGTCTTTCAGTGTGAAATGAGCCTAAAGCCAGATACACATACGTGAACTAAGTTTACTTAACCTTCATTCCTAAGCCCTCCTCTCCTTCATTGATTACAGGACGAATTAACTGGGAGCAATTTAATAACGATTTGGAAAGCAAACTAGACTTACGGATTCCACTCAAAACTAAACAAGACATTGACAGCGCAATAGAAATACTTACAGCAACAATAACACAAAGTATAAGAGATAACACTACCATAAACAGAAATAATATCACACAACAGACTAACCTGCCACAGCACCTTCGCATCTTGCTAAGCGAAAAACGCAGAGCAAGATCTAAGTGGCATAGGACTCGTTACCCATCAGATAAAACGTATTACACCCAACTGACTAACAAACTGAAAACGGAGATTAGAAACTTCAAAATCCAAAATTTACTTAGTGTGACTGAAAATCTTACGACTGCTAACAAATCACTATGGACGACCGCCAAAAAGATCCTTAAATTCAAAGATTTTAATCATCCTCTCCTTACTGAAAATCAAACTTGGTCCAGATCTGATGAAGAAAAATCTCACATATACGCCCAACACCTCTTCAAAACCTTTAATCCACACCCTGATATTCTCAACCCTATTCACATTGAGCGTATTGAAGTAGAACTGGATATCCCACTCCAAATGTCTCTCCCACCTAAGGCTTTTCATCCGTCAGAAATATCCAATATTATTCATAGTTTACCTTCCCGTAAAGCTCCTGGACATGACCTTATTACAGCTCACATCCTAAAATCCCTTCCTCGAAAAGCTATCCTATTCCTCACATACATATATAATTCTGTAATCCGTACTACCTATTTTCCTGATACATGGAAACTATCTATAGTAAAAATGATCCCAAAATCCAAAAAGCCTCCAGAACTCCCATCCTCTTATCGTCCTATCTCCCTTTTACCCATAATGGGCAAGATCCTCGAAAAACTCATTCTAAAACGTATTTATCCCATCCTAGATAGTAACCGCATAATCCCAGACCACCAGTTTGGTTTCCGAACATCCCACTCCACTATCCAGCAATGTCATCGTGTGGTGGATGTTGTCTCCTCTGCATTGGAGCGTAGATTGTACTGTACGGGAGCCTTTCTCGATGTAGAACAGGCTTTTGATCGAGTCTGGCACCCAGGTCTCCTTTACAAACTCCGACAATTCCTTCCTCCTACATACTTTTTAATCATTCGCTCCTTTCTAACTGGCAGAACATTTAAAGTAAGTCATAAAGGTTCCTACTCATCCCTCTATTCCCAGTCTGCTGGCGTTCCTCAAGGTAGCATCCTCGGTCCTATCCTTTACACAGTATATACAGCTGACATTCCAACCCATCCTAACACCTTCATCTCCACGTATGCTGATGACACATGTGTGTTATCTGTTAATAACGACCCATATATTGCATCCCAATCTCTTCAATTACACCTATCAAGCCTCGAAGAATGGTGACGGAATTGGAGAATTAAAATCAATCCCAGCAAGTCCCATCAAATTACCTTTACCCTTCGTCGAAAACCCTTGACTTCCTGTCCTACTGTATTCTTTAATTGTACTCCACTTATCCCTGTTGAACAGATTCGCTACCTGGGACTCAACTTAGACAAGCGTCTTACTTGGAACCCTCACACAAGACTGAAAAGACAAGAAACAGCTAGACGTTTCCGACTACTTCAACACATATTAGATAAGCGCTCAAAGCTTCAGATCAATTACAAAAGACTTATTTATGTGACTGTTATAAGGCCTATATGGACTTATGGAATTGAACTATGGGGCTCCACCAAACCATCGAATTCCTCTCGTATCCAATCCTTGCAATCCAAAATCCTTCGCAAAATCCTAAACGCTCCTTATTTTGTCACAAATAAAACCATCCATAATGACCTTAACGTTCCATATGTTACCGATTTAGCCCATTCCAGATACCTATCATTCCACAATAAACTTCAAACCCATCCAAACCCACTAGTTTCCATCCTTGCATCCAATTCCATCCCGGACAATCCTCCTAGGCGTCTGAAGAGAAGATGGCCTCGGGACCTTCTATTATAGAACTTTATTAGAGTGCTGCCAGTGGGTAGTATCTCTACATGTGCTATCATGTATTATTTACTCTTATAGCAATTGTACTAGATGTATGTATTACAGTTGTACAACTCAATAAAATAAAAAAATAAAAAAAAAAAAAAAAAGTTTACTTATAGACACGTTATTCCTGTCTTGTTCCACATAACATCACAACTTTATACTTATCATAACTCGTAGGTAGAGAATAAAATTATAATGCGCTTTTGCATTCAGGTTAATACATCATATATGTATATCTCAAATTATTTACCAAAAAATAAAAGAAACAGTAAATAAATTTGATCCAACACATCTAGGACCATCCAGAGACTCACACAGCCTCTATAAAGTGGGTACCCACAGGGGAAAATGTGGCGGTTTAGCATAATCTAGGACAAATCATCTCCCTGTACAAACTGCTAGCCAATCTGCTGATTGTCATTGTTTTTATTTGACAGGTGTGGGTGCAAATATAAAGAGAAAAAAAAAAGGTCACTTCAAATGCAATGAGGGAGAGAATGGACTTTCCTATTCAAGTAGAAGTCGTTCTATTGGAAAAGAATGGTTCTGGGTATCGATATCAATATATATCGGAGCGTCTCTGAGGGAGAAGAGAGAAAGAAGCTATTGAAGACTCAATGGTTGGGGGAGAGTGAAATGAATATATGGAAGTTGCAAGGTAGAAAATGTGGAAACAAAGCAGGAAAATATTAAACATTTTCTCGAACGAAAAAGTTACTCGTACAGGCAAAGACTTTATATTTCCAAAAGTTATGAGCATATTTGGAAATATTCAGGAAAGAAATGAAGCATTCTCAAAATGAAATGTGTGATAAAAGGGGCTGGATTCTCACGAATTGAGAACTATTTTGTTTTTTAAATATTAATCAGAACTGGTAAAATAGGGGCTGCAGCTTATTATATAAAGAGTATAGCCAACCAAATTTTTATTTTACTTTTTTTAATAACTATACTAATAGTTTATAATATATTTATCAACAAAGGATTAAAACAAGGCTGCTACTTATCACCTATTCTCTATAACCTGATCATTGGACAAGCACTCAAGGGGTGGAAGGAAAAATGCGGGTACTTGGGATTGAAGATTGGGGATGACTGTTTATTCAGCTTACAATTTGCAGATGACCAGATAGTCATAACATCAGAAGAACGGGAACTGCAATATAGGCTTTGGAAGCACCTAGAGGAGTACTCTACATGGGATCTTGTCACAAATCAGGGGAAAACGGTGTACATGCCTTTTACTTCACCATGTACGTCTTTGGCGATTGAAGATTGGACTCTATCTCGCAGCAAGGTCATGCAAGTACTTAGGTGTCTATATAAATGGGATACTCGACAAGGATATAGAGATGAAAATCGAAGATATAATGATTTTCCTCGAGGAAGGAAAATCATTAGGATAATCAACGCGTTCCTCCGGAAGTAAGACGTCTCGTAAAAAATGAAAAAGAAAATATATCATTCCTTTCTTCTGGGTACAACCCTGTATGGGGCCGAAACATGGACAAGAATGAGTTTCTAAGACGGAGCTGCAGCATCTTATAGCTCCAACACATACCCAATAGTGTTATAAGAGAAACTATAAGGCAGGAGAAGAATTTATTGTATGAAATAAAGACCTAGGGAGAGCTTCAATGGTATGGTCATCTGATGAGAAGGGTAGACGATAGATGGCCAAAGAAACTATTCCTTCATAAACCGGATTATTGAAGGAAAAGAGAGAATGAATGGCAGCAAGGGGGCTGCGAGAGGAAGAAGAAGAATGGGAAAGGAAGAAGGAAAGGAAGAATAGGAAGAAGTTGCGAGAAAAGATTTTGGCTATCGGGATATATTGATTGAAAAAGAAACGAATAAAAAAATAAATAATTTATAATTAATTTAATTGGTTAGTCGTTCATATTATACAATAAAAAAAAAAATTATTTATTATAATGCAATTGGGAAAAACCACAATGCAAAGCCTTATGTTTCAAATCCAGTAATACACCCACTTACGTGACGTTTCGCCTATTCAGGCATTATCAAGACACAAAAACAAAAAAGGTTTATGTGAATCACATCTCAAAGAAAAAGTTTTCCTTTTTAGGGAAACTCCGGGAGGAAGAAAATACCGGTGTGTTGGTTCTTTCTTCTAGAAAAAATCTATATTTCCCTTTAGGGAACCAGAAAAAAAATGTTAGGTTCGTTTCAGAAATATAAATAATCTTTTAGTAAAACAAAAAATAATTATACTAAAATTTAAAGGAAAAAAGTGAATGTAATTTTTGAGTTTTGTAAGTTTAGTAATTAAAATCATTTTTTTTTCTGATATTTAAAATAATTTATGTGATTTTTGTTTAATCTGACAGCGCCCATTATTTAAAATTGGCACCCAGAATAAGGGGGAAAATCTGTTTAAAAATTTAATAATTGGCTGAGCGTGATCTAGGATAAATTGTCCAAGAACAGTACAGTCTCTATCGCGTACACCCTCCAAGGGTTGTAGTGGTTCAGTTTTTTGTGCGAAATGGTCAAAATGCACCCAATTAATTTTACACGAATCAACTTAACAAAGAAACTTATTAACTAAATTAAAAATTAGGCCGAAACGTTGGTACAAATAAAATAATTAATATCCAGTCAACCATTTCCTCTTCAATATCCATATTCATATATTAATATACGTATGTATAAATATCCCTTCATTTTACTGTAGGCGACATTTTGAATAAATAATAATAGATAGAAATATTGAGAACGACTACTAATAAAGAAAAAAAATTCGCTTTCTTACCCAATCGAACTTTAAATCAATCACCCAGCCGCCTCTCCTATTTGCCCTAAAGATGACCTACAAAGTAGGTCGAAACGTCGGCACAAATAAAAATAAGTCTTCACTTATTTGGTGTTAATTTATGACTGCACACCCCAACTCATTCCATCCTCTGTTGAATCAATCAACATCAATTAAATGAAACGCCTTCATTATGCCTGATGCAGCCAACTCTACAAGACTGGTAAACTCCATACATTAAGCCAGAAAACAAAGAGAAGAAAAGGTGTGTCTTGGATTGAAAATATATCCTTTGAAAATATTTAAAATTTCGTTATGCGTAGTAATTTTTGGAAACAATTGAATTAAGAGAGATAAAATGCATCATATATCATTTAAATTCATGCATAATTTCATTATTTCTACAGTATCAATATGATTCGCTGAATTTCACCGATTACGGTTTTTAACACCTTCAGATTGGATGATAAGTATTTCCTTGGCAAATAAATTAATCTGGTTAAATCAAGTCTGTACACTAAATGAAGATGTTCTCACTTATAATGATTATTTTAGAATAGTAATTATGGAAATAAATTATTGAAACAGGCTTAGAAGATTATGTGGCCCAACCAAGGAAGAAAATTGTTTATCAAAAATAATCAAGAACTTATGGACCTTTATGGAGAACCTGATCAGTTGTATCAAAAAAACAAGATCAAGATGGTTGGGGGAAGTACATACAATGAAAAAAAGGCTCCAAATGCCATGGAGAGACGTCCGAATTGACAAAGAGGAGGAGGCTTAAGGCTATGGTCAGAGTGAAGGAAAAATGTCGAGGAGACCAAGGCCCTCCATGGACCGTAGCAGATTATTTAGAATTATGAAGATTTATTTTGGAATAATTAAATTCAACTTAAATTATTCTCATTGGCTTATTTATAACGCCATAAAAGTCCGGTGTAATTAGTATCTAAAAAAGATATGTTTTTCATTTATTTTTCTTTATCCTCCAAAATTTTATTCAGAAATAGTTAAAATCTAGAATATTGTTTTCTGAATTGAATTCAAATATCTAAACTGCTCACAAATTGAAGTGGACCACTCGTCAAAAGTTAGGGAACTCTCTTTTTTAACCATACTTCTGGTTATTTTTTTGTATATTTGTGCTTATAGTACCTCACTTAATGATTGTTAATGGTTTTTGTTCAACAAAAACAAATACTCCAAACAAAATTTAAGAAAAATTTATTTTTTAAAATTAAATAAATAATTTTCACAAAATAAACATTTAAATTTTTACAAATATTGCTTTTCATTTCAATTCAACCTTCTTCATTAGGGTGTTGGACCCCTCTACTTTGAATTAATGCTTCACATCGGCGATTCATACTTCTTATTAAGCTCAATATGTAATCTTGAGGTAAATTCGCCCATTCCTCAATTAAGGTGGCAGCAAGTTCATCTAAGTTATCTGGACAAGGTGAACGCATGTGTAATTGCCGTTGGAGTTTGTCCCAAACATGTTCAATTGGATTCATGTCTAGTTAACAAGCAGGCCAGTTAATACGCGATATTTCCTTCTCTGCTAAATAACGTTGAATCATCCTTGCCCAATGAGGACGAGCATTATCATCAAAAAGGATGAAGTTCCAACCTATTTCTTGGGATAAAGAAATAATTACAGGTCTGATGACGTTGCTCAGCTACCTACGTTTGTGCGGTAACATGTTCATTTCTAAACAGTACAAAATGAGTTTTTCGATTACTCGTTATCCCTCCCCAAACCATTATTGAGCCTCCTCCATAAGAGCCAAGTGGTTCATTCATACCTGGCTAAATCGCTGGTTTGTCTTTCGCCACACTCTAAAACGTCGATCTTGATGATAGAGAACAAATTTCGATTCGTCAGTAAATAAACAATGGCCCCAGTCCTCGTCAGTCCAATCAACATGTTCACGAGCCCATAGGAGTCTTGCTGCCTTTTGTTTTCTGGTTAAATAAACCCTCCTCGCCGGTCTTCTTGCCCTCAAACCAACTTCATGTATGCGGTTTTTAACTTTCTGATTGAAATGCGGACTGCCGTTGCTTGTTGAAATGAGCTTTGCAACTGCCAAGCTGTTAAACCTCGTTTGCCTAATGGTTTGGATTTTGAGATATCGGTCTTGCTGAAGGGTGGTTTTTCGAACTCGGCCTCCTCCATGTGTCTACTGAGCAGTACCTGTTGCCTGGTATCGAGACCATGCTCGTCCAATGACTGTGTGAGAGCAGTGAAGCCTACGACTGACATCACGTTGAGAATGGCCTAACTCTAAAAGTGCTAATGCCCTCCCGAGTTCTTCAACACTAAGTCGTCGTAAAGACATTGTTAAACACTGTCTAGTGAACTGGTTGAAGTAATATTGACGAAAAAAGGGAAATAATGTTTAGAAAACACAAGTGGAAAATAAGCAGCTCAGCTCTAAATACTGGTACTAAGACTTTGTTGTTGTTGCCCAAGCAATGATTTCAAGGAAAAGTATGATCACTTGATATGAATAATATTTAAATAATAAAATGGGATGCAGCCCTGAGATACTACAATATATACTGAGAAATAATATAACATTAATGAATAACAGACATATCCATCTCTTCTACAAATGTTGACGTGGGTGACTATATAGGAGTTGTTTATTAAATAATAATAATTATTGAATAACATTATATTTATTGCGAACTGATCTTAGTTATAATTTAACATATATTTCTACTTACTTATGAAAGAAAAGGGGACCCTTTTAATGTATATGACTGTCTACATGTTGGGTTGCCCGCTTCCTGCCGACATTTGTTTTTTTTTTTTTAATGTCAAAGAGAAACAAACCACCAACAATATCTTAATTTTACATAATGATGTGCAATGATATCAGATTTGAAAATATGATCGGAACTATTACAGAAGAATGGGTTGACGAAGGAATCCAACTTTAATCCTACTACAAGGTTCAACATTAATGAAGCGTGAATAGATAAAACGCTTTTGGATGGGTAATATTAAAAGGCTGGACATTTTGTAGGAAATAATTGGATCTCTATGGTTAATAATGTGTGGTTAGAATTTTATTGAAATGTTGTTTGGAAATAAGTCTGGATACAGATTTAATGGATTTGAGCCTTTTATGAGGATTCCATGCTATTAGCTTTCTGAAATGAAACCCTGAACCGCTCGTCCGTTTGACATGGTAACGTGTACATTATTAAAGGAGTAGAACGGCTGGAAGTTAAAAGTTCACAATGAGAGGCTAAATAAATCATGACTTAATTTAGGCGGGGTTTAAAATTACCTAATCCTTGAAAACTGCCTCCCTAATCTGACTTTATAATTGTTTATTTTTCCGCTGCGTGCAGGGTATTTTTTGTTAATGAAGTTAAACAAGTGTAGTTGTGTTTTAGGTTTGTGCGCATGGTCCAAGTATAGTAATGTCAACCTCACATGAATCAGAAACTTCCTCAATCCAATACTAGGAAACAATATCTCGCCTTTCCCATCTATACAGAAGAAAAACATTCCAACATCCGAAACTCAGTCCCTACCAATATCCCTCATCCTCATTTAAACACTTTCATATACAACATCTGACTTCCCCAAAAGATGACCACTAAGCTGGTTTAGTTGTTTGTTCAAATGGATCAGTGTTAAATAATAGCTTTCGTTGATTTAAAAAAAAGAAAGATATATCTTATGTAAAGATGTTATTACATCCTAGATCAAGATTTTATTTGCTGCTATTTATTAATTTATTATCTTTAGTTGCTTGAGATTATGCACTTATTGTACTGTACTTTTTTAAAAATTGTATATGTACTTTTTTGTCACTTTTATAAACACTTAATGGTTTTTATTATGTAGCGTTCTAGGCAAATACAAAGGGTGTTATTCTTATTTTTTTTTAGCGATTCACAACTATAAATTGAAATAAAACAAAGAAATATATTTTTAATATCAATGAAATAAGCTTTATTAGAAAGATATATTTATGCCATTATTGCATGGATATGATTCCAGCCATGTTGTAGCAGGGGTTGGCGCGAAATTTTTCCATTTTCAACCTTTTCGCTGGTATTGCGGTCGTTTTTCGCTAATACCTCACCGAATATTGTGTTCTGAGTCTTCAACCGTATCTGGTTTATGAATGCAGACAAGTCACTCGACATATCCCAAAAGAAAATAACCCAATTGTTTGATCTCACGATCTCAGTGGTCAATTTACAGGATCATTACGCGAAATTATTCGTTCATCAACGTTTCTTTGAGTACCACGCACTGTGTGGGAATGTGGTTCCGTCCTGCTGGAACCAGATGTTAACAAGGACGTAAACCAAGATCTTATGGAGATCACAGTGGATTCTCAAATTGCGGGAAACGACGTCCAATTGTGTGATTGGTTCTTTTTCAATGCTGCGTTGTACAGCGGCTATGGATTGTTTGGCGCGCACTATTTGTATTTGTTTTATCATTTAGAGTATAGGTATATTGCGAAAAAAACCTATTGTAAATCAAATTAGTCGACCTGATGAATGATTATGACGACCGTGAAATATATGTAGCGCACGATGAGTTTCTTGAATAGAATCATTGTTTTTCCAAGTTAATAATGATTAAACGATTTGCAGGCATTACATTAGCACCAGTCTATTCATTATAAAATTTCAAATCTAACTTACTACAAAGCAACTGTCAGCAGTCAAATTGGTTGTCAAATAAAACATGGTTGTCATTTCAAAGAAGTGAACCTCTAAAAAAACACCCCATATATTATGTTTCTTTTTTTATCTATGTTTTTAATTCTACATAGAATTAGTCCTAGATCAAAGTTACTTTTTATCCTATTCTACGTTTTAGAATAGGATAAAACGTAGAATAGTAATCTACAACATCCGATTTAGAACACGGGGTCTTCTGGTTAGTAATTCAGCGCTCTACTCACTACAGTTACTCCCCATAGCAATAACAAGGGGTGACGAAAGTCCAACTAATTACCAGAAGGCCTGTGGCGAAAAGGTGGAGTTAAAGGCTATCAGAGGGCGCTTTTCAATTTGGTGGGGCCTGAGCCTGATTAGAGACTAAGTGTGGGGGGGGTAAATTGTAAGCCCAGGCCACGCTTTCTAATTCGATCTAATTGATCCGCTGCCCTTATTTCATTTGCACCTATATTTTCCAGTTCTTAGTCATTTCCTATTTCTATATCGGATCACCTGTGGCATAATGGTTAGCATTACAAACTATGCCATAAATCTTGGGTTCGCAGCTCGGGAGATTGCCTTAGTATTACTTTGACAGAGCGAAAACTCTTTGGTTATGCCGTCCTTCGGAAGGGTCGTGTAATAGGGACACCACGCTCGTTAAAGGTTCCTATCCTGCTTATATTTGGATAGGTAAAATTTAGAGTTCCCATTGTAGTGACGTCCGATTTTCCTTAGCAGCATAATACGTTAAATGTATAAACAAAGTATATTGGATCAGGGATTGAGTTTGGATGGAACAAATGACTATTTTCCTAGGCCTACTAATCTTGGGCTACAGTACTATCTAGAAGCAGTACAACATAACTGTTACCAAAATAAAAAAGACTATTCGAGAGTTTTAGAGATAACATTTATATCGAAATAGCTTGCGAAACTTAATAATCTGATTTTAATATTTAGAGTAAACAAATTTAAACAAAATATTGAATTGCAGTTATTCTGTAGTATGAATTTTTAGTTTTTTTAAATCAATATTTCATTCATTCACACCTATCCTGTAACGACCGCGACGGACCTATGTAATTTTTCCTCAACGTTCTGGTGCTCAATCATTCGATTGCGAAAGACCATATATGTTATACACACACACATACACACACTCACACACACATACACACATTCACACACATACACACATTCACACACACACACACACACACACACACACACACACACACACACACACACACACACACACACACACACACACACACACACACACACACACACACACACACACACACACACACACACACACACACACACACACACACACACTACAATCGAGGAATTTGAAGGCCTTTTAGATCGCATAGTGCGAGACGCCATGGGACGCAGGCCAGTGGTAATTGCCGGAGACTTCAATGCCTGGGCGGCAGAATGGGGCAGTAAGTTGACCAACCGACGAGGAGAAGTTCTATTAGAAGCTTTTGCCCAGATGGATGATCTGGTACTCGTAAATACAGGGACGGAGCCCACATTTGTTAAGGGAGGTAGGTCTTCTATCATCGATTTAACATTTGTCAGTGACTTTCTACGCCCTGTACACCCACAGCGACCACCAGGCTATACTGATCACTCTGGGAAACCGGAAACCAAAGTCAAAGAGGCAAGAGAAGAGTACAATTCGATGGAAAGTCAAGACTTTTGATAAAGAAGCGTTTAAAATTATGATGGAGGAACCTTGTGAGCTCTCAGGCACCGCAGAGGATAAGGCCCATCAGGTAATGGACCTAGGAACAGGCGCGACTGTTCCTAGAATAGGCGGCGTCCTGGTCAGCGTCTGTTCCTCATGTTAGAGGCGGCTGTTTTACACCTGGCAGGAGGTATAAAATGCAAAAAAAACTAATGAGATGAAAGAGCAGGAGATTATTGTTACGGTGCAGGAGCTCGGAACTCCAGTACCGGCGTCGGATGAGGTTGCGAAAGCGGGACCCCCGTCGTCGTCATCAAGCCACCGCAATGGCACAACGATAAATTTGGCTGTAGCTGAGACAGCCTCAGGAACAACTTCAACCTTGGAGTTCTGCCAGGAGGAGTTGCCAAACCTTGTTAAAGAAGTCCAAGATCTGCAGGCATACATCCAGTCGAGGCATAATGTTCACGGAGAGATAAAGGAGTATTCCTGTAGAATCCAGAACCACCTCATGTCACTAGAAAGTAAATTGAGATCTGGGGAGAAGATCCAAAACATGGTGGATGCAGGTACTCAAACTGTATCTCCAGCATCAAGAAAAGCACCAATAGCGAAGAATCAGCTGGAAGACCAGCCTTCAATGAACCACGTAGGTCCAGGAACAAAAAAGCAACCAAAGGCGGTTGCGCCAAGAAAACAGAACAAGGCACCTAGTGGAAGAACAGCGGAGCAGCCTTGGCAGTGTCGGCAACCTGTATTAGCTTCTACAGCATCCAAAGGAGAAGGGTGGCAAACAGTCACAAATAAGAAGAAGGGCAGAGATAGGCGCCCACGTCCAAAACCACCGAAGCCTGACGCTCTCATAATCAAGATTACGGAGGGCACCACCTACGCAGATACCCTGCGTAAGGTTCGAGCTGATCCAGCTTTGCGAGATATGAGCTCCAATATCACCAGGATCCGCAAAAATGAGGCAGGGAATCTCCTGATACAACTGGACCGAGAATCAAGAGGGGCCACTCTGGAGAACATGAAGCAAACCCTGGTAGGAGCGTTGGGTACAGAGGCCGAAATTAGGGCTTGGAGGCAGGAGGCACTGATTGAAATCAGGGACCTGGATGCCCTAACATCCAAAGAAGAAGTCGCAGAGGCTCTCACCACTTTACTCGACGGAGAACAGATTCAGACAACAACAGTGAGATCGATTCGCTCAGCATACGCTGGAACAATTACGGCTGTTGTTGCTCTGCCGGTTTCGCTGGCTAGGAGAGCAATAGCCAAAGGGAAAATTAGGGTAGGATTGGTTATCAGTCGAATACGAGAGAAAATTCGACTACAGCGCTGCTTCCGATGTTGGGACTTTGGACATCTGGCCAGGCAATGCACGGGACCCGACCGAACGAAGTGTTGTCGTAAGTGCTGTGAAGAGGGTCATCTAGCCGTGGACTGTATGAAGAGTCCTACTTGCGCACTATGCGCTGGAGGTGGCAATAATGGACACCCCTGCGGTGGTAGCAAATGTCCAGTACTACAGCGGGCTCTAGAAGAACAAAGGAGGCTAAGAAATCGTCTCATATGAAAATCCTCCAACTAAATCTCAATCACTGCGAAGCCGCACAGGATCTCCTGTGGCAAACCGTGAAAGATCTTAAAGTGGACGCTGCGATCTTGAGTGAGCAATATAAAAACATAGACAGTGACTCTTGGATATCTGACGCCACAGGAAGGGCGGCGATATGGGTAAGTGAACAAAGTTTCATGGAAGAAACACCGCGAGCCTTCACAAATGGTTTTGTCTGGGCCAAGATACAGCATATGTACTTGTACAGCTGCTATGCCCCACCGAACACTACAATCGAGGAATTTGAAGGTCTTTTAGATCGCATAGTGCGAGACGCCATGGGACGCAGGCCAGTGGTAATTGCCGGAGACTTCAATGCCTGGGCGGCAGAATGGGGCAGTAAGTTGACCAACCGACGAGGAGAAGTTCTATTAGAAGCTTTTGCCCAGATGGATGATCTGGTACTCGTAAATACAGGGACGGAGCCCACATTTGTTGAGGGAGGTAGGTCTTCTATCATCGATTTAACATTTGTCAGTGACTTTCTACGCCCTACTACTGGTTGGCAGGTCTGCGACCTGTACACCCACAGCGACCACCAGGCTATACTGATCACTCTGGGAAACCAGAAACCAAAGTCAAAGAGGCAAGAGAAGAGTACAATTCGATGGAAAGTCAAGACTTTTGATAAAGAAGCGTTTAAAATTATGATGGAGGAACCTTGTGAGCTCTCAGGCACCGCAGAGGATAAGGCCCATCAGGTAATGGACCTGATCAACATAGCGTGTGACGCAGCTATGGAGCGCAGCAACAAAGGCATAGGTCGATGGCCGGTCTATTGGTGGAACGACCATATCGCTGACTGTCGCACACGTTGCCACGCAATCAGAAGAAGGTATCAGCGAGCAAGAGGCAGCCCTCAGTTCCAAACGCTACGGGAGGAATTCAAAGCTGCGAGGCGTGAGCTCCGGCGTGCAATTAAGAAGAGCAAGAGGCAGTCCTGGAAGGAACTATGCGAGGGGGTGGACGAGGACACATGGGGTAGGCCTTACAGATCCGTCTTGAAGAAGCTGAAGGGCAGCTCTACGAAATCGCCTACGTGCCCGGTGACGGTGGAGAAGATCGTTGCCACTCTGTTTCCAGAACAAGAGGAATTAGTGCACTCAGAAAAGCTGCAGCCAACTGACGCACCGACCGTGACAGCTGAGGAGCTCAGGGATGTTAGCACTAGCCTTAAGACTAAAAAAGCTCCAGGTCTGGATGGCATTCCGAACGTGGCACTAAAGGCGGCAATGGAGACCAGACCAAACCTATTTCAGGAAGTCTTCAGCTCCTGCCTAAGAGAGGGATCATTCCCGCGATCATGGAAAAGGCAGCGCCTTGTGCTGATCCCGAAAAGCAAGGGAAACCCATCGGATCCTACCACATATCGACCAATATGTTTGTTGGACACAGCTGGGAAGGCTTTGGAGAAAATAATAGCCAGTAGGATCCAAGAGACCACCGAAGGAGCAGGAGGGTTGTCAAGGACTCAATACGGATTCCGGAAAGCGAGATCTACGCTGGACGCTATTACCATGGTAATAGAAACTGCCCAGAAGGCTATTGCAGGAAAGAGATGGAGAAGAGGTGCGAAATGTTATTGCGCTGTCATTACACTGGATGTAAGAAACGCCTTCAATTCTGCGAGATGGAGCTGCATTCTGGACGCTTTGCAGAAAATGGGTGTCCCCATTTACATCCGGAACATTATCACCGATTATTTTACGGTTAGGACCCTGATATATTCAATGGAGGACGGTCCCAAAAGCTTCAAGGTGTCTGGCGGAGTACCCCAGGGTTCAGTGCTTGGGCCTGTCCTGTGGAACATCATGTATGACAGGATCCTCAGGCTTGGCCTACCAGAGGGTGCCAAGACAGTGGGTTTTGCTGACGACGTTGCAGTGGTAATTGAGGCCAAATACAAAGATGAAGTGGCCCTGAAGGCCAACCAGAGTATCTCACTAATCCGTGATTGGCTGGCTTCGGTGGGGCTTCAGCTTGCAGACGAGAAAACAGAGGTTCTTCTTATTAGTAGCCGGAAAAGGAGAGAAGAAATAACCCTGAGAGTGGGCAGACAAGAGATCCAGTCCCAGCCCTCGCTGAGATATCTCGGAGTGATAATCGATGAAAGGCTGCGGTTCAAGGAGCATATCCAGCGAGTATGCGATAAAGCAGCAAGAGTGACCACAGCAATGGCTCGACTGATGCCCAACGTAGGCGGGCCTAGAAACAGTCGAAGACTATTATTATCGAGCGTCATCTCATCCGTCCTTCTCTACGCAGCCCCGATATGGAATGGTGCCTTGGACACACTGGCTTACAGGAGACCAATGGTGTCCATTTATCGTCGAAGTGCCCTGAGGGTAATCAGCGCGTTTCGCACTGTCTCTTACGAAGCTGCATGTGTAGTGGCCAGGATGCCACCAATAGAACTGATCGCAGAAGAGAGACAGCGTTGGTATAAAAGAGTTGCTCGCATCCCCAGAACTGAGGAAAGGAAGATGACAATCGAGAAGTGGCAACAACGCTGGGATATGGCCACGAACGGGAGGTGGACCCATAGGCTGGTTCCTCGCATCGAACCCTGGATGGATAGGAGCCACGGGGAAGTAGACTACTACCTAACCCAGATGCTTACAGGACATGGCTGCTTCAGAGCATACCAATTGCGGTTTAAGCTGGACAATACAGCAGAATGTCCAAGCTGCCCAACAATAGAGGAGACGGTGGAACATGTATTCTTCAGCTGTCCCCGTTTTCAAGAAGAACGGAATGATTTTAAAGGAGTCTGTGGCTCAGGAGCGACAGCCGACAATATCGTTAGCCTGATGCTGCTTTCACAGGAGTACTGGACAGCTGGCCAGCGCCTGGCCGTAGAGGTCATCAAGAAGCTGAGGAAGGAAGAGAAGGAGAGGCGTGCCTAGAGCAGAGGTAGCCTAGCACAACGAGGCGGCACACAGCCACTCCCCCTCCATGAAGTAATGCCTAACGGTGGTCCCGTGGAGGGGGGGAAACAGGTGTAGGGAGGTGGTTTTAGTGGGTAAAAATCCCACACTACGGATAGGTACGGGCCTATCCGTGTCTTTTGAAGATTTCCACCTACCCCCGTAAAAAAAAAAAAAAAAAAAAAAAAAAACACACACACCACTGTGGGAGTCTGTAACCCATATATGGCGCGTCCCCAGGTGGCGGATAGGGGAATGCTCGCTAGATATAGAGGGCAGGAGGGAAATAAAATACCTGCCGCGGACCAAACAGACTAGGGGAAGGAACCCCGAATAATAAACCAACCATGGGTAGTCAAGGGGATCTGACATACCTTACGGTGCAGGGGGTCGGATCCCCAGTACCGGCGTCCGACGAGAGTGAGCACGCGGGCTCCCGGACGTCGTTATCACAAGACCGCAGTGCCCCAGTGGTGGTCAACTTGGCTGCTGTGGCATTCAATACTACAAGTCTTGAAGATTGTCAAGAAGATTTGACAAAGCTAAGTGGAGTGGTAGATGGCCTACAGAAGTATATCCAGCAAAGGCATAATGTCCACGGGGAAATAAAGGAATACGTCTGTAAGATACAGAAATACCTCGAAGCGATGAAAAGCAAACTACGGGAACACACAGCGGAGAGTGTGAAAGTCAACGTAGGTACTCAGACAGCGATGCCATTGCCAGGCAAACTCCTATCAAGGGAGAAGGCTAATGTGCCTCCATCTTTACCAGCTGGATGCCAGGACGAAAGAACGAAGGAGGCCACGACTAAAAAGAAGTCGAAGGCTTCAAAGAAAGGAGCATATAGGCAACCAGTGTCTTCAAAATCACGACTGGAGCCCACCACAAAAGGAAGGAAGGAACTTTTGGAAAACCGTAAATTCCTAAAAGATGAGCAGTGGGAAACAGTTTCCAGGAGGAAAAAGGACATTGGTAAGGAAAAACGCCCTAAACCACCAAGAACGGATGCTTTGATCATTAAGATCTCGGAGTCCAGCACCTATGCGGATACTCTCCGGAAGGTCCGAGAAGACCCCGCCTTGAAAAACTTGGGTGCAAATATCTCAAAGGTCCGTAAAAATGAGGCTGGGAATCTAATAATCCAGCTGGATCGGAAATCTGGTGGGGCCCTGCAGACCATGAAGCGCACTTTAGAGGGTGCACTGGGATCAGAGGCTCAAATTAGAGCGTGGACGCTAGAGTCACTGATTGAAATCAAGGACTTGGACGCACTTACGTCAAAACAAGAGATTGCCGAGGCTCTCACAGCCCTTTTAGATGGAGAGGTGATCCAACCTACCGCAGTGCAATTGATGAGAGTAGCGTATGCTGGAACACAGACTGCAGTGGTTGCTCTGCCAGTTCTAATGGCCCGGAAGGCTGTCTCGAAAGGCAGGATCAGAGTAGCCTTAGTAATCAGCCGGGTACGGGAGAAGGTGCGACTCCAACGCAGTTTCCGGTGTTGGGAATTCGGACACTTGGCCAGAACATGTCAGGGACCTGACAGAACAAAATGTTGTCGTAAATGCTGCAAAGAAGGGCACTTAGCCGCCGACTGTACACAAATTCCTAGCTGTGCACTTTACACTGGTAAAGGTGACAACGGGCACTCTTGTGGCGGAAATAAATGTCCGGCATTACATCATGCATTGCAAGCGCAAAGGAGGCAGGGGAATCATGCAAAATGAGGATCTTACAACTCAACCTCAATCACTGCGAAGTTGCTCAAGACCTTCTCTGGCAGACTGTGAAAGACTTAAGGATTGACGTTGCCATCCTTAGTGAACAATATAAAAATCTGGATAGCGTCTCCTGGATATCTGACGCCACAGGAAGAGCTGCGATATGGGCATGTAATCGACAGGCCATAACTGAAACGGCTCAAGACCCTACATGTGGGTTTGTCCGGGCTAAGATACAGGGCCTTTACCTTTATAGCTGCTATGCCCCACCAACCACCACAACTGAGGAATTCGAAGGTCTCATAGATCGCATAGTACAAGATGCCAGAGGGAGAAGACCTGTAGTCCTTGCCGGAGATTTCAATGCCTGGGCGACGGAGTGGGGTAGTCAGGCAACTAATCGACGTGGAGAAATCCTACTAGAAGCCTTTGCCCAGATTGAGAACCTGGTTTTGGCAAATACTGGGTCGGAGCCAACGTTCGTGATGGGATGTAGGAGCTCGGTGATCGACCTTACATTCGTTAGTGACAGCCTCCACGCAAATACTAGCTGGCAGGTCTGCGACCTGTACATACACAGTGATCACCAAGCTATCCTGACCACACTACGAAATCACGCACCAAGGGTCACTAGGCATGAGAGGGGTGCGGTTCGCTGGAAAACTAGGACGTTTGACAGAGAATCGTTCCAAATCATGATGGAGGCCGAATGTAATCTATCAGGCAGAGCGGAGGACAAGGCTTGCCAGGTGATGGGCCTGGTCAATAATGCGTGCGACGCGGCTATGGTTCGTTCCCATATAGGTAGTGGTAGATTTCCAGCTTACTGGTGGAACGACCTTATAGCCGACCACCGTAAAAGATGCCCTGCAGCAAGGAGGAAATACCAACGAGCGAGAGGCAGCCCGCTGTTTCACCAATTCCAGGAGGAGTATAAAGCTCAGAGGCGAGAACTCCGGCGAGCTATCAAGATAAGTAAGCGGCAATGCTGGAAAGAGCTCTGTGCTGAAGTGGATGAGGACCCGTGGGGAAGACCATACCGCACAGTTATGAAGAAGCTGAAGTGCAGTACTATGAACCCGCCCATGTGCCCAGTCACCGTGGAGAGGATCGTTGCCACTTTGTTTCCTGAACAAGAGGAATTTGGGCAGACAGCGTCCCTTCCCCCACTTGATGTACCAGCGGTATCGGCTTAGTGACGGCTTAGTAAGAGCTTAGTGACATCTGCCGTTGCCTTCAGATGGGAAAATCCCCTGGCCTAGATGGCATTCCGAACTTGGCACTGAAGGCAGCAATGGAAGCCCGACCAGACCTCTTTCTGGATGTCTTCAATTCCTGCTTACGCGAGGGGTCCTTTCCCTCACCATGGAAAAGGCAACGCCTGGTTCTGATCCCTAAGAGCAAGGAAAGAGCATCAGAAGCTTCGGCATATCGACCGATTTGCCTGTTGGATACAACTGGGAAGGCTTTGGAAAAGATAATAGCAAATAGGCTGCAAGAATTCACTGAAGGAGGGGCAGGCCTCTCTAAGAACCAATTTGGCTTCCGGAAAACAAGATCAACGGTAGACGCTATTGCGTTGGTGGTGGAAAGGGCCAAGAAGGCTGTAGCAGGGAAGAGATGGAGGAGAGGCGCTAAGTGCTATTGTGCAATAGTCACGATGGATGTAAGGAACGCCTTTAACACAGCGAGATGGAGCTGTATTCTGGATGCTCTAAGGGCAATGAACGTCCCTGAATACCTCAGGAGTATAATCTGTGACTACTGCAGGGACAGGACCTTGATATGTCCGACACAGAACGATTCGAGAAGGTATAAGGTGACTGGTGGTGTACCCCAGGGATCAGTGCTGGGACCACTCCTGTGGAATGTTATGTACGACGGAGTCCTTAGGCTTCAACTACCAGAGGGTGCTGAAATTGTGGGCTTTGCTGATGATATCGCTGTGGTGGTCGAGGCAAAGCACAAAGAAGAGATCGTGCTAAAGGCCAACCAATGTGTCGCATTGACTCGAGATTGGCTGTCGTCTGTTGGGTTGCAGCTAGCAGATGATAAGACGGAGGTCCTTCTTGTCAGTAGCAGGAAAATAAGAGAAAGTATCACCTTGAGAGCGGGTAGGCAAGAGGTTCAGTCCAAGCCTTCCCTGACTTATCTCGGGGTGAGAATCGATGATCGGCTCCGGTTCAAGGACCATATTCAGGGGGTTAGTGATAAAGCAGCTCGAGTGACCACCGCACTGTCACGTTTAATGCCCAACGTAGGCGGACCCAGGAATATCCGCAGGCTGCTGATATCCAGTGTGGTCCCATCCATTCTGCTCTACGCAGCTGCGATATGGAAGGATGCGCTGGACAATGCTGCTTATAGAAGACCGATGGCGTCGGTATATCGACGGTGTGCTCTAAGAGTGATCAGCGCGTTTCGTACAGTATCGTATGAAGCGGCCTGCGAGGTGGCCAGGATGCCACCGATTGAGCTGATCGCTGAAGAGAGGAGGCGCTCTTATTACAGTGCTGAACCCATATCCAGAGACGAATTAAGAAAGCGGACAGTTAGGGAGTGGCAACGTCGCTGCGATATGGCATTCAGTGGAAGGTGGACGCACAGGTTGGTGCCCCACATTGAGGCTTGGGTGAATAGGAACCACGGGGAGGTCGACTATTATATAACTCAGTTCCTCACAGGGCATGGTTGCTTTCGAGCCTACCAGCATAGGTTTAAGCTCGATGATACAGGTGTATGTACATCCTGCCCAGGAGCGGAGGAGAGCGCCGAGCACATATTCTTCTTCTGTCCCCGCTTTCAAGAAGAAATAATGGAGTTCCGACGCGTCTGCGGCTCAGATCCCACTGCAGATAATATTGTCAATCTTATGCTGATCAAACAGGACTATTGGATGGCAGGCCAAAGGTTAGCAGCGCAGGTGCTACAAAAACTAAGAAAGGAAGAGAAAGAAAGGCGAACCAGGAGGTAGCTCAAATCAATGAGGTGGCACTCAGCCACTCCCCCCCCATGATGAAATGCCTAACGGCGGTCCCGTGGAGGGTGAGAAACAGGTGTAGGGAGGTGGTTTTAGTGGGTAAAAATCCCACACACGGATAGGTACGGGTCTATCCGCGTCTTTTGAAGATTTCCACCTTCGAACGTAAAAAAAAAAAAAAAAAAAAAAAAAAAACACACACACATCCCGTGAGGAGCTGCTAGTCTCCCTTCGGGCACCTCCCCAGGTGGCGGATAGGGGGATGCTCACTAGATATGGTGGGTGCCGGGGAAATAAAATACCCGGGGTGGACCAAAACTAGACAAATCCAGGCGCGACTGTTCCTAGAATAGGGGGCGTCCCGGTCAGCGTCTGTTCCTCATGTTAGAGGCAGCTGTATTACACCTGGCAGGAGGTGTAAAATGCAAAAAAAAACTAATGAGATGAAAGAGCAGGAGATTATTTTTCCAATACCGGCGTCGGATGAGGTTGCGAAAGCGGGACCCCCGTCGTCGTCATCGAGCCACCGCAATGGCACAACGATAAATTTGGCTGTAGCTGAGACAGCCTCAGGAACAACTTCAACCTTGGAGTTCTGCCAGGAGGAGTGGACAAACCTCGTTAAAGAAGTCCAAGATCTGCAGGCATACATCCAGTCGAGGCATAATGTTCACGGAGAGATAAAGGAGTATTCTTGTAGAATTCAGAACCACCTCATGTCACTAGAGGGTAAATTGAGATCTGGAGAGAAGATCCAAAACATGGTGAATGCAGGTACTCAAACTGTATCTCCAGCATCAATAAAAGCACGTATAGCGAAGAATCAGCAGGACGACCAGACTTCAATGAACCACGTAGGTTCAGAAACAAAAAAGGCGGTTGCGCCAAGAAAACAGAACAAGGCACCTAGCGGAGCAGCCTTGGCTACTGGTCGGCAACCAGTAATAGCTTCTACAGCATCCAAAGGGGAAGGGTGGCAAACAGTCACAAATAAGAAGAAGGGCAGAGATAGGCGCCCACGTCCAAAACCACCGAGGCCTGACGCCCTCATAATCAAGATTACGGAGGGCACCACCTACGCAGATACCCTGCGTAAGGTTCGAGCTGATGCAGCTTTGCGAGATATGAGCTCCAATATCACCAGGATCCGCAAAAATGAAGCAGGGAATCTCCTGATACAGCTGGACCGAGAATCAAGAGGGGCCACTCTGGAGAACATGAAGCAAACCCTGGTAGGAGCGTTGGGTACAGAGGCCGAAATTAGGGCTTGGAGGCAGGAGGCACTGATTGAAATCAGGGACCTGGATGCCCTAACATCCAAAGAAGAAGTTGCTGAGGCTCTCACCACTTTACTCGACGGAGAGCAGATCCAGACAACAACAGTGAGATCGATTCGCTCAGCATACGCTTGAACAATTACGGCTGTTGTTGCTCTGCCGGTTTCGCTGGCTAGGAGAGCAATAGCCAAAGGGAGAATTAGGGTAGGATTGGTTATCAGTCGAATACGAGAGAAAATTCGACTACAGCGCTGTTTCCGATGTTGGGACTTTGGACATCTGGCCAGGCAATGCACAGGACCCGACCGAACGAAGTGTTGTCGTAAGTGCTGTGAAGAGGGTCATCTAGCCTTGGACTGTATGAAGAGTCCTACTTGCGCACTATGCGCTGGAGATGGCAATAATGGACACCCCTGCGGTGGTAGCAAATGTCCAGTACTACAGCGGGCTCTAGAAGAACAAAGGAGGCTAAGAAATCGTCTCATATGAAAATCCTCCAACTAAATCTCAATCACTGCGAAGCTGCACAGGATCTCCTGTGGCAAACCGTGAAAGATCTTAAAGTGGACGCTGCGATCTTGAGTGAGCAATATAAAAACATAGACAGTGAATCTTGGATATCTGAGGCCACAGGAAGGGCGGCGATTTGGGTAAGTGAACAAAGTTTCATGGAAGAAACACCGCGAGCCTTCACAAGTGGTTTTGTCTGGGCTAAGATACAGCATATGTACTTGTAAGCTGCTATGCCCCACCGAACACTACAATCGAGGACTTTGAAGGTCTCTTAGATCGCATAGTGCGAGACGCCATGGGACGCAGGCCAGTGGTAATTGCCGGAGACTTCAATGCCTGGGCATCAGAATGGGGCAGTCAGTTGACCAACCTACGAGGTGAAGTTCACATTTGTTAAAGGAGGTAGGTCTTCTATCATCGATTTAACATTTGTCAGTGACTTTCTACGCCCTACTACTGGTTGGCAGGTCTGCGACCTGTACACCCACAGCGACGACCAGGCTATACTGATCACTCTGGGAAACCGGAAACCAAAGTCAAAGAGGCAGGAGAAGAGTACAATTCGATGGAAAGCCAAGGCTTTTGATAAAGAAGCGTTTACAATTATGATGGAGGAACCTTGTGAGCTCTCAGGCACCGCAGAGGATAAGGCCCATCAGGTAATGGGCCTGATCAACATAGCGTGTGACGCAGCTATGGAGCGCAGCAACGGCAAATGCATAGGTCGACGGCCGGTCTTTTGGTGGAACGACCATATCGCTGACTGTCGCACACGTTGCCACGCAATCAGAAGAAGGTATCAGCGAGCAAGAGGCAGCCCCCAGTTCCAAACGGTACGGGAGGAATTCAAAGCTGCGAGGCGTGAGCTCCGGCGTGCAATTAAGAAGAGCAAGAGGCAGTCCTGGAAGGAACTATGCGAGGGGGTGGACGAGGATCCATGGGGTAGGCCTTACAGATCCGTCATGAAGAAGCTGAAGGGCAGCTCTACGAGATCGCCTACGTGCCCGGTGACGGTGGAAAAGATCGTTGCCACTCTGTTCCCAGAACAAGAGGAATTAGTGCACTCAGAAAAGCTGCAGCCAACTGACGCACCGACCGTGACAGCTGAGGAGCTCAGGGATGTCAGCACTAGCCTTAAGACTAAAAAAGCTCCAGGTCTGGATGGCATTCCGAACGTGGCACTGAAGGCGGCAATGGAGACCAGACCAAACCTATTTCAGGAAGTCTTCAGCTCCTACCTAAGAGAGGGATCATTCCCGCGATCATGGAAAAGGCAGCGCCTTGTGCTGATCCCGAAAAGCAAGGGGAACCCATCGGATCCTACCACATATCGACCAATATGTTTGTTGGACACAGCTGGGAAGACGTTGGAGAAAATAATAGCCAGTAGGATCCAAGAGACCACCGAAGGAGCAGGAGGATTGTCAAGGACTCAATTCGGATTACGGAAAGCAAGATCTACGCTGGACGCTAATACCATGGTAATAGAAACTGCCCAGAAGGCTATTGCAGGAAAGAGATGGAGAAGAGGTGCGAAATGTTATTGCGCCGTCATTACACTGGATGTAAGAAACGCCTTCAATTCGGCGAGATGGAGCTGCATTCTGAACGCTTTGCAGAAAATGGGTGTCCCCATGTACATCCGGAACATTATCACTGATTATTTTACGGACAGGACCCTAATATATTCAACGGAGGACGGTCCCAAAAGCTTCAAGGTGTCTGGCGGAGTACCCCAGGGTTCAGTGCTTGGGCCTGTCCTGTAGAACATCATGTATGACAGGATCCTCAGGCTTGGTCTACCAGAGGGTGCCAAGACAGTGGGTTTTGCTGACGACGTTGCAGTGGTAAATGAGGCCAAATACAAAGATGAAGTGGCCCTGAAGGCCAACCAGAGTATCTCACTAATCCGTGATTGGCTGGCTTTGGTGGGGCTCCAGCTTGCAGACAAGAAAACAGAGGCTCTTCTTATTAGTAGCCGCAAAAGGAGGGAAGAAATACCCCTGAGAGTGGGCAGACAAGAGATCCAGTCCCAGCCCTCGCTGAGATATCTTGGAGTAATAATCGATGAAAGGCTGCGGTTCAAGGAGCATATCCAGCGAGTATGCGATAAAGCAGCAAGAGTGATCACAGCACTGGCTCGACTGATGCCCAAAACAGTCGAAGACTATTATTATCGAGCGTCACCTCATCCATACTTCTCTACGCAGCCCCGATATGGAATGGTGCCTTGGACACACTGGCTTACAGGAGACCAATGGTGTCCATTTATCGTCGAAGTGCCCTGAGGGTAATCAGCGCGTTTCGCACTGTCTCTTACGAAGCTGCATGTGTAGTGGCCAGGATGCCACCAATAGAACTGATCGCAGAAGAGAGACAGCGTTGGTATAAAAGAGTTGCTCGCATCCCCAGAACTGAGGAAAGGAAGATGACAATCGAGAAGTGGCAACAACGCTGGGATATGGCCACGAACGGGAGGTGGACCCATAGGCTGGTTCCTCGCATCTAACCCTGGATGGATAGGAGCCACGGGGAAGTAGACTACTACCTAACCCAGATGCTTACAGGACATGGCTGCTTCAGAGCATACCAATTGCGGTTTAAGCTGGACAATACAGCAGAATGTCCAAGCTGCCCAACAATAGAGGAGACGGTGGAACATGTATTCTTCAGCTGTCCCCGTTTTCAAGAAGAACGGAATGATTTTAAAGGAGTCTGTGGCTCAGGAGCGACAGCCGACAATATCGTTAGCCTGATGCTGCTTTCAGAGGAGTACTGGACAGCTGGCCAACGCCTGGCCACAGAGGTCATCAAGAAGCTGAGGAAGGAAGAGAAGGAAAGGCGTGCCTAGAACAGAGGTAGCCTAGCACAATGAGGCGGCACACAGCCACTCCCCCTTCATGAAGTAATGCCTAACGGTGGTCCCGTGGAGGGGGGGAAACAGGTGTAGGGAGGTGGTTTTAGTGGGTAAAAATCCCACACTACGGATAGGTACGGGCCTATCCGTGTCTTTTGAAGATTTCCACCTACCTCCGTAAAAAAGAAAAAAAAAACACACACACACACACACACACATATATATATATATATATATATATATATATATATATATATATATATATATATATATATATATATATATATTTGTATTAATAAAATAAAAGCATATTTCTAGATCTTCTTTTCGAAATATAATAATGTCCGGCAAATTTATGGAACCCAAGCCAGAGGCCCTCGAACTTCAATCGTTGGTTAGTGTGTCATAAGATTCCAGGACCCTGCTCGGGTTTGAGTATCGCTGCGCTCATCCGATTGAACAGGAGAAGGCTGCTCGAGGAGGCTTGGACCCGTTAATGGTTTGTCGCGCCAATGGAAGAAAAAGAAAGAATTAAATCATAGTCGGATTGAGCTTAAACTCATCAGGATGAGTAGATCATGGAAAATATCAGCATGTTGATGAGTTAAAATAATGAATAATAAAATTTAAACTAAGCTTCTTCGTTTTAGCTGCTATAACTACATTTTTTGGTTTATTTTTACCTTATAAGATATGGTATCTTTCACTTTCAATAACATATTTCTTGATAATTGAATAGCTCAGGTATGGAATTAATTTAAAATCATCAAGTTATAAAAAAAAAGTCGGCAGTTAAATTTTTTTTAGGAGTTTTGATGTTACTGAAATGGTCCAAGAGGAAACGGCTGTGTTAGAAAAGTATTAATTTCCTCTTTCTTGTTAGAATGATACAAATGTTACTACTACTTCACAGATTTTGAAACTTTAAAAACGAATCTTAATAAACAATAACCAATTAATATTCACTCCTTAACTGTCACCGAAAGCGGATTTATTCATATCTAGAACAGCAAGTTATTTTCCTCGAAGATTAAGCCATGTATGTATGTACTTAGCAAAATCACTAAGCTGTCAAAATCACTAATCCTTTAGATCCTCAGGAAAACGAAACAAACCTATTATTATAACTGACTGTATTGTTTAAGGATTCCGTTATATAAATACGTACAGCCGAAGCTAATTCAATCGAGTTCAAAACGAAAAATCGGTGAATCAAAAGTTTAATTTATATTAAACCCCTTTGATATGACTGCACTAAAATAAATTGTTCCGAAGCATTTTCCTGTGATAGAAGTTTATAATTAAAACATAAATTAATTTTCAAAAAATGATAATCAATCAAAATACTCTATAGAATAAAATAGATGGATCCGGAAATTAATTATAATTGATGAAAAAAATATAAATATATAGAATATATTTATTTATCATTGGAAAGTGTAGCTGACAAATTCTTTAAGGTAGATATCCGATTAATCTTGATAAATGACCATGAACTTTGAGACTCAAGCTGAACCCTCTGAATATTAATCATTCGTTAAAAAAAAAATTAATGATTCGGCGCTACAACTGAGTAAATTTCCTAAATAAATGATAAGAGAAGTGAAATATGGGCCCCACACCGACCCATTCTCCACCGCCTTCAGGAAATTACTCAGTCACATAAATTATACCCATAACTGTTCTAGATTTACAATATAGCTATAATTTTTTAATAAATTCATTTATTATAAATAATAGCATAGAACTTATTCGAGGATATCCGGAATTGTGTTGGTTTATAGTCCAATAATTCATTTATTTATATTAAAATAAAAGAGAGGGGTAGCTGAGTTGCCGTGCCGAGGGCCCAAGGTTCAAACCAGGCCGCTGGAAGATTTTAGTTAGTCTCTTAACAGCCGGCCCTGTGGGGTCTGGAGACACTCCCGTGGCTCACCTTTAATTAGGGGGAATACCTGACGGTTGATAGTGATCAAGGAGTATTCATCTTTCTACATAAGCACTTTTCCTATAAACAGTACAGTTATTACCAATTACTGAACTTTAAACCCTTCATGGGTTGTAGTGGTAGAGGTTTTTTTTTTTGTATTGGCCTACTAAGGACCACGCCATTTCAAATGTATTGTTTCTTCTTGATATTTATACATTTCTTTCCCGTCTTCATCTCCGTTATTTTCTTGAAAACCTATGTAAGTTTCATCCTGAGACAGTTGTTTTCCAGAATAACCTCGCAGATAATCCCCATCTCCTGTAAATATTTTTCAACTTCTAGGTTTTGGTCTTCTTTTCTTTTAAATACTTAAAAAATTCGGTTCGTCAGTATGATAGATTTCATTCTTAACAATCCTCATACAAGACTGAAAAGACGAGAAACTGCTGGACGTTTTCGCCTACTTCAACATTTACTGGACAAACGTTCAAAGCTCCCAATTAATTACAAAAGACTCATTTACATGACAGTTATCAGACCTATTTGGACATCCGGAGTTGAGTTTTGGAGCTCTACTAAGCCATCCAATTCATCTCGTATCCAATCCTTACAATCCAAAATCCTTCGTAAAATCCTCAATGCTCTTTGTTATGTGACAAACAAACTCATCCATCATGATCTTAATATTCCATATGTTGCTGATTTGGCCCAAACTAGATATCTATCCTTCCATTAAAAGCTCCATACACACTTGAATCCGCTAGTCCCTCAACTTGCCTCCCATAATATTCCTGATAACCCTTCCAGGCGTCTGAAAAGAAGAAGGCCTCGAGACCTTCTACTATAGAACTTTTTTGGAGTGCTATCAATGGATAGTTTCTCTACAAGTGTTTTTTTTTTTCATGTCCTTTGTTCATACAGCAGATTTACTTGATGTAATATAATTACAGTTGTAAATATCAATAAATTATTCTATTCTCTAAAAAAAATCTTAACAAGTGGCCATAAAATGCTATTCTCCTTTTTCTTACAACATCCGATATTTTTGGAACATGTGTGTACAACTCACTGTTAAGGCGTCGTCTGTATTCATCTTAATTTTCCTTAAGATATTTCTTTCTTTGATAAAAAAATTTTCTATCAGTCCTTTCTTATTCATATTTAGGAATTCTGCAGCATTATTTTTATATGCATTATTCCGTATTAGTTTTTAAAATGTATTATTATTATTAAAATAAGATGCATTTTTTTGTATATATTAAAAATTTTGACTTGATATTTATCACAGAGTTGAATAAATCTAGTAATTAGTAGATACAAATGTTATAGCAATGATAAATACAATGATTTAAAAAAATCTATAATAGGTTTTTTTTCTAATAAACATATTCGAATAGTATCATGATATCATATCGAGGTTTCCAATGAGCAATATTCACACCTACACCAATGGATATCAGGAATGGTGGGGAAACATGAGTTGGTCTTCTTCGCAACCATGATGGAGGAGTTGAAGCAGTTCATACAACTACAGACGAACTAGATTGGATTGCTTCTCATTTATTCAGAAGTTATTGTGGGGACTATGTCATTTATTCAGCAATTGTACAGGTTGGTCTCGCGCAACAAACTAACAGAATTTTAAAGTAACGATTAAACTTAGAAGAATATTGGAAAGACTTGAAAAATGTGTTCAAAAAATCAAAACCATAACCCAAAAAAAAAAAAAAAAGTTTTCAATAGAGGTATTTGAATGTTCCATGTTAATTAAAAAAATAAAAATTTAGGTATTGGTACAGCAAAGCATTCCTATTGCAATTATGTTACTGAAATTTTATAATTAACTATTAGAACAATTTTAAAAGCTTGAAACTTTTTTTAATTTTAAATTATGTTAATATGCCATAAAAATTCAAGTTAAAACATGATACAACTCAATGTATGTCATTATTAAAAAAAATGAACTATTTTTTATTCAGTAGGAAATGGAATATCACATTGCTACTGAAGGCTAAACTCAAAAATGGCGTTTTCGAGTTATTTCGTTGTTCTTTACAAAGAACGATTTACAATGGGTTACTACTCACGTCAACATGATATGAAATGCCTATAATTAAAATTTTATAAACTTTAAATAATTATAATTAAAAAAAAAAGGAAAAGAGAATCAAGAGTTGGCTCGACACGTCGTCGTTAATAAGTCTAAAGATTAAAAGATCTAAAGTTAAAGTTCTATATAATAGTCTACCAGCCTTTGTCACATTTACCATTGAAAGTAAAACTATCAAACACCCAACGACTTCTCGCTCCAAATCGCCCTGAAGATGACCTACACTGTAGGTCGAAACGTCGGCACATAATTATAAGTTTAGTACTTATTCAGTGTTTTTTTTTTACTGCACCCCCCAACTATCTCCTTTACATATCAAACATTTAATTCTTATTTCTTGAAATAAGGGGCAAGTAAGATTAATAATTAATTGTGTAGTCTAAATATGATGAATTTCATGAGAAATTCGAATACAATGTTAATGATTTTATTTTTCATGAAATAAAATGTTATGATCCTAAGCAATTCCTAAAAGACAAATGAAATCATAGAAGGAAAGTGGTGGAGTGAAATAGGATGTTTGCGAAGTGGGGATATGTTTTCTCCTTTCAAAAAGAGAAGTGACCTTCAATGTAAACAAAATTGGATAAGACCCCTTTTGTGTACACATCAATGTTTTATGTCATGTTTCCTGCGAGTTTGAAAAATAATTTTTTTTTCAGGTTTTTGCTCAGTGAATTTTCTCTAGGCTATTTATGATCATGAATTTTTATTGACGAATTTCAAGAATAAATTGCTTGTGAGATTTCATAGTTGAGCAAATATATAAGAATAAGTACATACATGTATCAAGAGTGTGAATTTATCGGGCTAGTGAATTTATGCAAAGACCCGATGGTCTTGCATTAAATATGATTTACTTTAAGCACATATTAAACCTTATATGTCCCGGAAGATAAATGGCTTTGACTGCCGGCATTAGGAGAGAAGTTCCACCGAGAAAAGAAATTAAATTTCACTGCTAATCTGGTGAAGATACTTCGGGCTATATGAACAACGCAATTTCCAATTGATCATATTTTATTGCCCATCCATACTTTCTGTGAAATATTGCAGGTGTATCAAGACAGTTTAGAGGCCTTTGTAACCGAAGGAATCTTTTATAAAAACATAACAAGTAAATAGTATATACGTAATGGATAGAAGTAAGTTGAGGAACTACTCAGTGGTAGTAATCAAATAAATTCAACCTTGAATATCACGAGGCAATTTTTTTCTGAGGTAGTTGAAGAGGTAGTTTGGTATGAAACTAGTGGGTTTAAGTGGGAATAAAGTTTTTCATGAAGGGACTGATATCGGGTTCTGCTTAAGTAACCAAGGATGACTTTATTTGAGCTATATACGAGAGCAATTCGATGGATTAGTAGGTGTCACTTTAGGTTTCCTTTGTGACGTTCTTCAGGAGCAGTTGTATCCTTATCGCAACGTCTTGCGAATTGGATTGTTGTTTTCTGATTAAACCAAATTATTATTTTTGGTACAGATTAGGCAATTAATTGCTTGTTTATTAATTACCCCTTTGATTCTATACAGCGTAACTTGTTTGATAAATAACACTTATATACGTATAAGTCACATGTGTAACCCCACCCCCCTCTCCCCCCCCCCAAAAAAAAAAAAGTGTGGAAGAAAATAGTCCGAGTGAATTTTTTTTACTCTATTACGGTAAGATTTAATATTGAAATACATATGTATAGTAAAAACAAGTGTGACATTTAATATTACTTTGGAATATGTTACTAATTTTATCATGTACCATTATTAATTCTGGTTCATTACCAGTGTATCTAATAACATACGGGAATTAAAAGATTGTAAAAATATACTAATAAGTAACCTTGTAAATATATAGAAGAAATTTTTTTTTTTATAATTATTGGTCAGCTATTTTAATTTTTAAATAATTTTATTTTAAAGAGGAAAGATATGCCCCCGGCATTAAAATTATTTGTAAATACTTGATTAATTTATTATAATTCTTTTGGTGCTTACATACCCCAGATGCACTATTTATTTATGAATAAATGCGTTTACAGCACTATTTACTTATGAATAGGGCGCAGCAACAAGTCTTCCACTTTTAGTTGCCAACTTTCTTTGATCTTTACCGACTCTCCGCGGGAAACGAAAATTTAGTGGAAGATTTGTCTCTCCACAAAAAAACAGTTGCTGTATTTTGTAAAAACCGGCAACAAGTTGCCGCAACTTGTGGAAAACTTGTGGAAGACTTTGGTAAACGCGTCTGAAGAAGAACTTTTAGTTGACAACTTTTAGTTTTCCACAATTTGTTGCCAACTTTTAGTTGTCAACTTTTAGTTGCCAATTTGGTGTAAACGCACCTTCTTCCTGTTATTTTACTCTAGCTGTGAACTCTTTTCCAATTACAACATACAGTCCACACCTACGCTTCGTTTTAAGAAATTTAAAATTGAACTTACAAGCTTTGTCTCAACAATCACTTTTAATTAATAGAATTATTTTAATTATTATTAACGTTATAACAATATTCATAATCGGGTGACTGTTATATCAAGATAACGGTATCGCTAAGATACTCTTAGTTTTTGACAGGATATAGTATCTACAGACAGACCTGTGCCTAAATAAATTTACTTAGCACAGTGCAAGCAAGCCGAAGAGTGTTTGTACATATCCGATATTTTTCTTCTAAAATAAAAGTACAGTTTTTTATTTTGAAAAGCACTAAAAAAAAAAAAAAAATTGCTTCTTTTTCCGGTTTTCGATATTGTGATGCATTTTAGACAAATGTATATTTGTTTATAATTTCATGTTAAATATTTAATTTTTAAATTTTGCAAAGAAACTACCTTACATATACAATATGTCATTGATGTACAGGCGAACTAGGGTGTGGCATTATATTATAGGCTTGTTTGATTGATCATACATCAATAAACTATAAATAGTTTTATATAACTTTTTTATTATTAAATTATCAAATACGCAAAGGATGAATAATCGATTTTCAACGAGGTTCTATGTGCTTAACGTGTATGTAACCGAATATTCAAACAAGATTTTCGATCACTTCAAATTACGCCTTTGTTCCATACATCGCCTCTGTCATTATTTTCTTTGGCAGGCCATTCTCGGCCATCCGAACAACGTGCCCAACCCATCTCAACCTACTGAGTTTCGTAAACTGGACCACATCTGATTCTTTAAATAAATCTTTGAGCTCCTCTTTTGTTCGGTGTCTCCATACATGATCCACCTTCACGGCTCCAAAGATTTTAAGCAGAATCTTCATCTCAAAAATCTTCACATTCTGTTCACCAGCTTTAGAAACAGTCCACGTTTTTGATCCATATAGGAGAATTGGCCGGATAATTGTTTTATATAGAAGAATTTTGGTGTCCTTAGTCAAAGCACGGCTCCTTAAGTACGAACTGAGGCCATAATTTTTGGTAGTTGGACTCTTCGTTTTATTTCAGCTTCTACTACATTGTCATGGGTAACGAGCGATCCGAGATATACTTTCTAAATATTTTTTCAATAGAGTATTCTCCTGTTATTACAATAATTATAATAATAGTAATATATTCCTTTGAGAATATTATACAAAAGCAGATCGGCATGTATTGTATCTATGATCTTGTTTAGTAAAACTTCTCTGAGAAAGAATACAAATTTGATTAGCGAATTTCAAAGAATGAAAATTCAAGAGACAAATTTAAAATTTCATTTAAAAGGGATAAAGATGGTAAATATTAAAAAGGTAATTTTGATGAAAAATGTCTTGTTCCAGAAGGTTGTTTTATTAAGGCTATTAATTCTGGGTAATACTTCAAGCCCTACAGGCTTCGGAGGGCTATAGCTTAGTGGAGCTTAGCATATACTTTGCTTATATCCCGGTGAAGCACCTCTCTCTGGGGCTCCCTTCGTTAACAGATTACTAAGTACCGCATCAATAACAACGGCTTCTGAATACCTGAATATATTAGAATACTTCAAAAAATCAGAACATAAAAAGTCAAGTTTTAGTCACCATGTAGATTATGTTGGATAGTTCTAACTTTAAAAGATATGAATTGGCGAAAAATAAAACAAAAACTTTTACACTAAATATCCTCAAAGATTAGTTTTGATGAACCTAGATCAGTGAACGAATGATTGGAATGTTTTTATGAGAAAAAAAATCATTTATGAAAAAAACAATCAAAAAAATATTAGAACAAATTTTTCGGTATTATCGATTTATTTTTCGATTATAAAAAAAAGGAAATTAAAATTAAAAAATTAAATGGGATGAAGAATATCATTGTTATTATTCCATGAGTAAAAACAAATTAGAATTTATTTTTAGAAATCTACGATTTTCCCAAGAAATGTAGTCGCTGCTTATAATAAATAAGTTAACTTTATTTAGTGTTATTAATGATTGCATCTCCAGACAAATAATATCCTTCATTCTTCACCTAGTCACCTTCATTTCTCCTTTAATTGTGCTTTTTTCTAACAACTAAACTTGCTGAGTAAACTACATACCTGAGGCATAAATATCAGGTGCTCTCATTGCTCTAAGCTGATTGATGAGAAAAGCTGCATCATAACAGTGTCCTGTTAGTTACTGTCCCAAAGCTATGACAATTTTTCAAACAGTGGATTCGTGCTGAACGCTTTAAATTTTATCGGTCATTGTTTCACTTTTGGAATATGTAGTTTTTTCATGGGGCAATACTATTTCAACGTTAAGGATATAATTCCAATGAAAAATATTTGTCTAACCCAATCATATTACTTTAGTTATTAATTCAGTGGTAGCACTGAAATGGAAGGAAAAGAGCTAGTGCTTCTGTAACTACCGTTTAACCCCATTATTATTTTGTTGTCAATAGATGCAGTTGTGTTTATTATGAAATTAAAAAAAAATGTATATATATATATATATATATATATATATATATATATATATATATATATTTATAATGTTTAATTTTTTTTTTTTGCAATTTGGAGCTTTCTGACTTACCTGAGTGGGTTGAGGACCGCCCTATGCCTGTCCACGGCGATCGCTGTGAGGGTGAAGACACTGACGTTGACGCTGAGGATCTGGACGAAGGGGCAGAACGGGCACATGAAGTGCGGCAGGTTCCACCGCTGCAGCAGCGCCGCCTGGAACTGAAGTGTTTTTTTATTGTAAATGAAATAAAGCTAATAATAATGAACATAATAATTTAAATAAGTTTATGTAAACAGGTTAGGTATGCTGTGGAATGCCTCACTATGAATGAGAGAGGTAGACAAATTAGAGAAAGAAAGATAGATCTAAAGAAAAATTCTTACCCCAATTAAAGACCAAGGTGTATACAGACGACGGCATTTTTTTCAAGGGAGATAAAAATCCTTAGTTACGCCGTCCTTCGGAAGGGACGTTAAACGGGGGCCCCAAGCCTGTACGATGTCAGGTACTCGTTAAGAATCCCTATCCTAATTAAACCTGGATAGTCTAAATTTAGAGCTTTGTCCTATTAGCCACAGTAGCATAAAGTGACATTAAATGAATAAACAAACAGACGACGGCATGTAAGTGAGCTTTACACTTATGTTTAGATGGTATTCTAATTGCATAGAGAATTGCATTTTATGGCCACTTGTTAAGAATGAAACCCATAAGACTGACAAACCGGGTTTTACGTAAAAGAAACACCATACCTGCCTGGTTCTAAGAGGTAGAACAAGATTTACAAGAGATAGAGATACTTGCGAGTATGTTCTGAAAATCAACCGACTCAGACTGAAACAGAATACTCTCGTGGATTTTCAAAAAAAACCAAAGCTGAAGACGGGAAAGAAATGGGCGGAAGAAAGAATGGATCAGCACCGGCGGCAAATGAGTGAGTACAGGGCGAATATCAAGAATAAATAAGACAGCTGATATAACGTGATCCTTAGTAGGCTAATTCAAAACAAACAAATTTAAATATGGTTATGTGCAGAGGTTCGGTATGATGCAGAATGCCTTATTACGAATTAGAAAGACCCAGAGATCAAAAAAGATCTTGAGGAAAATTCTTTGCCAAATAAAGAAAATGATGAATTCAGACGACTAAATAACAGCTAGCTGTACTGTTTATTGTGAGGAAAAGGGGGATTGTATTTAATGGTCACTTCCTTAAAATAATTCGGATTTTTATGCCAGCTATTTGGAAGAGGTAGAAAAATACTTATGGGTTAGATAGCTTACTTGTGAGAATATTATAGAATGCACTGTCTCAGGATGAAACTAAATGCTCAACAGGATTTTCAGGGAAAGCTGAGACAGGTAAAGAAATAGGTAAAGAAATAGAGAAGGAACAAATACGCATGAAGGAGCAATGGGAAAAGATCAAGCCTAAGAAAGGACAGCTGAAATAACGTGATCCTGAGT